>JAHHFK020002414.1:95000-1326421 GCA_024533555.2 Aedes koreicus | reverse complement strand
CACAGGCAGAAGTGTGTTATGGACAGAGACGAGTTCAAGGTGGTAGACGAGTTTTTGAACCTCGGATCATTGGTAACTTTTGAATAACAACTTCAATAGAGAAATTCTGAGACGCATAATTAAAAGCTTGAAGGCCTGCTAAACTTCGTACTAAATGTATCAGGTACAAGACGCCTATAAGTCTGGTAGTTCTCTACGGTCACTAAACGTGGCCAACGCTCGAAAAGGCATGCAAGCAATTCTAGCTTTCGATCGATGATGGCTTAGCACAATCTTTGGCAGTGTATGAAAACTGCGAATGGAGAAGAAGAATGAATCATGAGCTGTCGCGAAGGCACGCACCTCTATGACGAACCCAGTATCCGGAAAGTCGCTGAAAGCTGGAAGGGTCCAATGGGCGGAACACGTTGTAAGGATGCCAGATAGCAATCCCGCCAAAATGGTGTTCACCTCGAATCCAGCCGGTACAAGACGCAACGTAGCGCAATGAGCTAGGTGGTTAGACCAAGTGGAGCACGACTTAGGAAATATGGGACGCTCGAGAAACTGGAGACAACAAGCCCTATACCGAGTTTCTTGAGAAACATTCTGGTCTCAGGTACGGTCCTGAAAGGACATAGAACCAGCAAAGATATAGTAAGTAAAAAGAACAATCTGAGTATATACATCCAAAAAAATCAAAAATGCATTTTTATCATACTTATGACTTCAAAAAATTGTCATATAATAAGTTCTCTATAATTCAACACTCCACTAGCTCAGTCGGTAAAGGTGCGGCTACAAAGCAACAGCATGCTGGAGATGGCTGGGTTCGATTCTCAGTCTGGGCATTTCTCGTTAAGGAAAATTTCACGACTCCTTGGGCATAGGGAATGATTGTACTTGCCACACAATCATACTAATGCAAAAATGGTGCCTGGCATAGAAAGCTCCTAATAAATAACTGCAGAAGTGCATTTAGACACCAAGTTGAGAGCAAACAATAAGCTAATTGCGAAAGCAATGTGCTTGAATCGCTAAGAAAAAGAAATTCAACAATCATTTAAGGCAAATTTAGAACGATTTTCTCGAGGAAGAGGTATGTTTTTTCAACAATGTTGCTTGAAATAAAAATATTTACATATCTGTAGACGCATGGGATTTTCTTTTATTATTACTATCAGGCATAAGGCTGTTTTCGAGCTTGCAGTTCTCTATCTGAAGAAAGCGAATGAGAATGCGAAGTAAAGGTTGTACGGAATCAAATTGCACCACTTTTAAATGGCTGTAACTTTTTACCCGTTGTGTATTTTCTATTGAAAGTGGAATTAGTTCAATGTGTATTTGTTTACGCTGTGGAAGTTTCACTAGCAGATGTTCAATAGTTGCGAAGATGGAGTCGGAAGAACAGCAGCGGCGCAAAGAAATTTTGCGCACGTACCTCGAAAATCCGGATCTTTCTCATCGTGTCATCAGCAGGAAGCTGGGATCGTTACATTCTACGGTGTCTCGTGTTTTAAATCGGTGCCACGAACGTTTGACCATCGATCGGAAAGAAAAAAGTGGCAAAAATGACTCTCCGTATAGTGTTAAGGATCACAAGTAGTGAGTAGTTCAAGCTTTCAAGAGGAATCCCAACAGTTCATTTTGAGATGTTGCGATGAAACTGAATCTAACCAAAGATGCAAAAAAAAAAAAAAAACGTGAAGGACTACACACGTACAATGTCCAAAAGGCGCCAAATCGCGATGAACGGCAGAATACGGTAGGTAAAACACGTGCAAGGAAGCTCTTCACCCAGATGTTGACGAAACCAAAAGCAGACTTCCGGCAGCTTCCGGGGCTCCAGTTTTTCACTGCTCATCATAAATTCGATGTCCCTGAGGACGTTAGAAAGAGAAGATGTCGAAGTTTGCCAAAAAATATATGATTTGGCAAGCAATTTCCTCGAGTGGAAAGCGGATCACCCTATTCGTGACAACTGGAACGGTCAATGGGTAGGTACCTAAAGGAATGCCTCCAAAAGCGTCTACTTCCTCTTGTAAGGTCAGGTCCTACGATTTTCTGGCCGGATTTAGCTTCGCAAGAGGTTTTGGAGTGGTACAAGGCTAAGGAGGTCAATTTCGTGCCGAAACATCTCAACCCCCCGAGCGAACCGAAACTGCGGCCAATTGAAAAGTGCTGGGCCATAATGAAGCAGGCACTTCGGAAGCATCATAAGAAAGTAAAATCGGAGGAAGATATGAAGAAAAAATGGATTGCCACGCAAAAAAAAGTTGGTCCAAATGTTGTACAGGACCTTATGAGTAGTGTAAAGAAGAAAGTTCGTGCATTTGGATATGGAATTGAAATTGAATAAAACAAGCATGAGCAAATATTCATAACATGTTTAATTTTACTCCCTGAAAGTTTGAAGATGATTTGTTGAACGGGCGAATTCGCCGAATATATGTGTGTGTCGCAATTTGATTCCGTACACCCTTTAATGTTTTAATTTCTTTAAAAACGGATCACCATAGTCACAACTAACCACCACCGCCCTCTCTTAAAGACATCATTTTTGTATAGCTGCATTAACGTGACTTTCAAATCTCTAGCGCTAATGGTTTACGTGTTATCAACTTTTATGGAGCAATTTAGCTCAATTTGAAAAACTCATTTTCAATTTACAGGCTGCCGTATTCTAAGGGAATTGTCAAAACATTATCACATTTCTATAGTAAATGAACCTCCGCGTTTCCAACAATTCATGTTGAAATGAAAGTATATCCTTCAATGTATTTTAATCGTAAACCCATGGAGGAACTTTATAAAATAAAAAATAAAACATTATTTAAATGATTTAGAAGGAGATGTTCGCTCATCACCATGAAGCCCCATGAGTGGACAGTAATGTTTGCTAGAAATGAAAGATAAGAAGAGATGATGAAAGGAAAATTTGAGTAAAAATCAGACGTTGTGCACGACCAGCCATTTTAACTCAGTTATGAGTTGTTTTTGAATCACTTTCGTCATTTGTGGAGTCACTCAAATTTGAATAAATGTAACTGGTATTGACAAGTCGACAAATCAAACACATCGACTCAAATCAGATGAATGTTTTTGATTTGACGACTTGTCTATCCCAGTCACATTTACTCAAATTTGATTGACTCCACTTTTGATGAAAGCTTCCTCTCCTATGTAGGCAACAAAACGGGTTGTCCACAAACAACCGCTAGAACCATCACAAGCAATTGGTAGTACGTGAGCACGATCAAGCGTGCATTTTGTGCCTGTGAAGGTGGTGGATTCGTTCTTGCATTGATCTACCCTGCATTAGGGATGCGAGGCAAAGAATGCGTCCTTGGTTCGAGTACTACTATATCCCAACCCTTTACTCAATTTTCCATACTTCTATTAAATTTTCATATTCTGCCGTATGCTGACGGAACTATCAACACTTTCTCTTCATATTTTTCATTTCTAGCAAACATTACTGTCCACTCTTGGAGCCTCATTATGATGAGCGAACATCTCCTTCTACATCAGAATCGTTGCTCCACGTACGGAGAATACAAACATAACAATTACAGTATTATTTGAATGTTAATTAGAATAAGAATGTCATTTCGCCATGGTGTCGCGTTCTGCTGGAATGTGTAAAAGGTGAAATTGATTTGTTCCAAACTTAAATAAGCTGCTTGTGAGTAGTTTTAACATGAAATTTAGTTGTTTTTTAAATAAGCAAATTTGGTGTATTACAACAGGCGGAGAGTATTATGTGAAGGTTTAGGTATGCAGTAAAGTTTTGTCAGTAAATAAATAAAATGTACAAACGCATAAGTAATGCCTCAATAATGATGATTTTTTAACTGTTATGAGTAAATTTCCGTGTAAAAAGCTAAAAAATTTAAGAAAAATAAAAACATCATATAGCATCAATGAGGAAGACTTTAAATTTAATGTTTAAATTGTTGATGTTTCTAGGGGTAGCTCAGTGTAGCTGCAAGTCACACTGGGTTATGCACAGGGTAGGTGGTAATTCCTGTCAGTGTTTTTTAAACATGTGTTACTTTGGATGGGTTAATCAGATACATGTTTGCTTATGTTTATTTTAGATTGTGTCTAAATTTCAACTTGGCTTGCAAGTTTGTTTGAATTTCATTCGATCGTGGTAAACAGGGACGCGAAAAGGGTTCTCATGATAAGTCAGTTTTTGAAACATTTTAGACCGTGTGCTATTTTAAAGAATTAGAAACCACTCACCTTGAACAGAATTATTTAATAGAATATTCAATTCAATGAATTTAAACCTACAATTAAGACGGAAATGTAAGTAAATATCATGGATACTAAAATAAAAAAGTAAATATGTGAATGATTATTAGGTTAAAAGTTAAAACGGTTAAAAGGTTTCGTTCTTTTTTTCTAGACTTTTCAAGTTAATGGCTTACCGCTTATTAGCTCTTAGCATGCTTCCAAACTTAAATTATGGAGAGTGTGAGCTGTTTAGTGGAATACCTGTAACTAGAAAATTAGTTTCTACATTTTATCAAAAGTTTCCAGTCAGAAAGTTTTCTTTTTCAGGCCGGGAATAAAACCCAGCCACATCCGACTTTACTTTTATGATCTTAAATCTCACTGCTTAAAGAGTACAAAGATTGAACATAACCCGATGAGCATTAAAATGAATACTGAGTATTTTTTGGTCCATCACCCAATTTAGCATCGCAGCCGTTGCTTAACAGCTTCCTAGAAAACAAAGATTCATCAAGTAAGAACCTTCAAGCACTGATTAAACTTTTTTCGAGATGGGTATCGTTGTCTACGGATATCCGATTTCCGCCACCAGAAACATCCATCCCACCGTTTACTGCAGCATTCCAGAGAGCTTTAAATGGACGTAATATGGGAACCAATGTGCGGTGCTACTTCAACATCCGGATGAGACTGTGAATATCTACGCAACAGGAGAACACATCTCAGTTCACCGACTTGTCAGGCTGATTTATCATTCTGAGTAATGTTTACGACTCCTCTTGGTTGCTATTCTTCGCTCTTTCCGGTGATGCCGGATCGGTATTGGCCCTAGCCAATATAAAAGGAAAACAGAAAGTAATAAAACTGCTGAGAGGATTATGATACCAAACATACCACTGAATGCTCGGGATGTTGAACAAAAATGAACAGCAATACAATTTTTCAGCGAATGTGATCTCAGGATTCTTTTTTGCTCATTCGGGTTTTCTTATGTAAAAACGAAATACGTTCGCTTTAAGAATTGAGCAGCCATACTAGTTGGATGAAATGAAATTTCAAATTATATTATCAGAAAGCTCATTGTGTGCAATTAAAACTTTCCTCATAAAGCAGCTCGTGGTACCACACTCATGAGCTAAGGCGGAAAATGGTTGAAGAGAAAGCTGTTTTACGCAAAGTGGAAAAAATAAGGAATTTTTCAAAGCTAAGGAAACTTTTTTACCACTCAAAAGCAGCTCACTGGAGGAGAATAGCAAATTGCTGGAATACCTTCGGTTGTGTTAAAATTTGCGGTTAGGAAAGATGTTCAGTCATAGTTCGTGACAATTGTGTCTTCATGCTTGAGTTTGTATCGAAAAAGTAGTCCAAGAATTTTCATGATTTACATAAACATTTGACAACCATTACCCCCGCTCTAAAATCAAATCCCTGTTGAGCACAAGTTTGAATAATTAGAGCCGAGAACTTGACTTTGTGGTAGTCAGAGCTGCTGAACATCGACAATTCACGGTGGTAGGGAAAAAATAACTTTGGTTACTCATTTGCTAAAAAAAAGTCATAGTCAAAGCAATCTATGTCAACGGTCAGGTGAATATTTTGTCATTGTGTATCATTGGCAACTTTTTTGTTTTTTTTTTTTTTTACAATTTTATACAATAAAATAAATCATGCAAAACAGTTGCAAGGAGTCGATGAGTTCAATAAACATCTACTTTGTCAACTGTTTGGAAAGAAGAATGTTGCACTGACTTCTCAAAATGACAAATTTACAGCTAGATGAACCACACCACACAATGAAATAGTCATTATCACGTATTTTGCTGTCAACAAGAATGATGAATCTCAGCACTGATAGTAGTTGTGTTTATAAATACCTTACGGCTACTGCATCCTTTACGCAAACTAAAGTTATTTTAATATTTAAGAATCCCAATAACGTTTTCGAACTATGTCTTACATCACGTCCAACAGCGTTCGTAAGTAAAAACATACTTGGGAAACTCATCAAACTTCATCAAACATTGGAAGCTTTTTAACAACCAAAACAGTTGTTTACCTTAGATACAGAAAAGTTAACACGCTGAATACTTTTTTAATTGTTATCTTTTCGTTTTGTACAATCTCTTCGTGCTGCTCAGGAAACTTTTGCTTGAGAAAACATAAAGAATCATTGAATCGGAGTTGCTGTGATTCATGCTGATAATCAGATTAGTTGGTTTAAGATAAATGCTTTCATAGCCATACGTAGACGCTGCTAAATAAGAGTACATCGAGTGTACACAGTACATCAGTTGCAGTAAATTATTTATCAGGAATGTGAATGGAATTCTTTGACGTAGAATACGTCTAACGGCAAGGGTAGGCAAGAATAATCAATTGATAGATTTTCAAAACTTTTACATCAACCGGTTGAAAATCGGGTCAACAATTGTAAACTATTAAAAATAACGCAAAAAAAGGTGATGTCTTATAGTGTCGTTTTGCAGACTTATGGCTCTGCGGCTGATGCTAGCAAACAGCTGGCTAGGCAACCATAGGTTATACAGAAGGTGTTCGAATTTGTAGCCATGCCAGTGCAGAATTAGTAGCCAGCCGGTTGTCACAACCACGAGGAGCGAAATATGTGTGATTAAGTTACCAGCCATCTTTAGACCATTGAGAATCCGTCGCTTTTAGGACGAGCAATTCGATTTTCCATGAAAAAAGTTTGTTTGATTGGAATTTTTCGAACGCTCCGTTCAAAATTCATTTCAGTTGGCAGTGGTGACTAAAATGTTGTCCCTTCTTTTGTCGCATACCTTAAACCTTGTGTACAAATTCAAACACGGCTCGGAAATTTAAACGGCTCTATATTATTCCAAAGCACAAATATAGAGTAAGACAAAAAATTCCGGGCTGGGTTCTGCTTAGCGTCCACTCTAATGTTCGCCTCGTCGTTCACGATTCATTTCGGCTGCACCAACCACTCGCGGTACAGCTTCCTGGCGCGGGGTTTGGCCACCGTATTCTACATTATGATTGTTTTTTTGGTACTCACCCATACGTGAGGTAACAATCTTTGATGATGTTGTTAAGAAGGAAATAATTTATCATCACCATGAGGCCCTAGGAGTGGGCAGTAATTTTTAATAGAACAAAGATGTGAAGAGAAATTATTGATAGTTCCGTTAGAGCTAGGCAGGCTGTGAAAATTGAATAGAAGTAGTTTGAAATTGAGCGTTACACATTTGTAAAGTAGTATTTCGAGTGTAGCACACACTCTTTTGCCACACATCCCCAATGCGTGGTAGATCAAGCCTGGAACGAATAGCCTACCTTGACTGGCAAACGAATGTGCGTTTGAACGTGCTCATATACTACACGTTTACACGGTTTCTGTAGTTTTATTTAGGTACGGATATTGTAGGCACAATACGTCAATTATTCTTCAATGACCGCACTACAGAGTTTTAAATCTAGGAAGAGCTTACGGACAGTTTAGAACGTGATATAGACGAAGCTGTATGAGGTTTGGGGGAGCTATTTGAAGTTCTCGAGGGTTCGTCTCATTGGCCGTCTCGAATAAATTTCAATTAGCTATAACATATGAAGTGTTTATAAGAGACATTCAGCTAATATTGCCAAAAGCATCCAGCTTTATTATGTTTTATCAATTTGGTTTTATTATGGCACCAAGAGGTGCCAAGAGGTTTCATATTTTAGTCAGGTTAAATAGAACCTTCACAGTTTGTTTACAACGATCTTAAAACCTTGTTTTCACAAATTCCTTTCACTCCTATCAAAGGTTTTATTCGACTTTATGAACTTGTGAAATGCTGTATTGACATGCCGTTTTAGGATTCATTCATATTATCTTATTATGGTCAGTTGAAAAAGCATTTTAAACTAAATTTGCCTCCAGTCATTGCATTTAACGGCAAATTGGTTTTATAGTAGTCATTGCGAAGATAAATTGGCTTTTTTGCAAAACTGTGATTTTTCCAATCGCCATATTGAAATATAAGATATAATTGAAATGTGGAAAAATAAATGCTCCGAATTTTAAATGTTAAGCAAATGAACTACAGATCGGAGACAAATTTCGGCATTTTTTTCGATAACCTTATTGAATTCCATTGATTTTCGTGAAATTCATGATTAATTCGTCGGATATATTTGTTTTAATTTTGTTTTTGTTGTTGTTAACTCGCAGAATTTCCAAGGCGCATTAACTGTCGGCTCTTATCATGCCAATATTCACTATTCAATTAAATGCGCATATGATTTGGAGGAAAAAACTCAATTTGGTTTAGATATTTGCTATCAAACAAAATTTCCCGTAACACTAGAACTTTTTGCTTAGATATTATTTACTGCTAAATAAATCAGAAGAGCAGAGAACCGAACAAAGCAGAACAAAAATAACCAACATTGACATCACAGTGAAGTTTGCAGGTGTGGCAATTTGGCCGTATGCTGGTTTTCATGGCAGCCAATAGGTTTTATGAAGGTTCTCAAGTGGTCATGACATCTTTCACTAGAATATTTTCAAAATCTTTATGGTTTTACAATCGTCTATAGAGTGGGCCACTTAGTACAAATTTCGGCTTTAAAGGTGTTGGTAGACAAAACAGTTTTGAATGTAGTTTTATCAACAAAGCCGGGAGGAGTGTTATAAGGCTGGAATAAAACTAAAATTGCTATTTGGGATGCCTTTAGGGAGTCGACTTTTTTTCTTAATGAAAAATTCCTTGACCCGACCGGCATTCGAACCCAGCCACCTCCAGTATGGTGTTGCATTGTAGCTGTGCTTTTACCGACTTATGGATGCATTATGATAAAATAAGATAATTTATTTGGATGCAACAAATACTGATTGATGACAGCGGTGAGATCACAGATGCAAAATGTCACAGCAATCACACGAGAGTTGTCACGTGTGATGAGGAGAACCATATTGAATGATAGTTATTTTGTGATAAGCCTAATCAAAAGCAAAATCAAAAACTAATATGGCTTTTCAACTACAGTTGTGAAAAAAAGGAATGACAGAAAAAATAAAAACAAAGCCATCGCATTCTAAGTTTAATTCACTTAGATCGATTGTGTGATTCAAAACAGAGCAATCAAGCTCAGAGACAAGCTCTACAGCACTAATAACGTTTGTGTGTATGTGTGTGTTTATGCAATCAATCTCCCACTAACCGGCAGTGCTTTTATGGAAGAAATTTGTCTGCATTTCTTTGTTGATTTATATGTTATCACGATGTGCAAACATTTTTAGCCCTGGAGATTGAAGGTGACAGCTCTATTGAAAATCCAACGACCCATTTCAAGAATGCCTGTTTATACATTCTGAGGTCATCATCATAAAAAATAAGCCCCGCATGAAAATCCTCACATATCAAATGGATATGTGAAGCATTTTCACACTTCCAGAATCAAAATTAGACATTCTTGATCCTGGCGTGTATATAGCCCATGTATATTTTGTATAAGTTAAGATAAGGTACGTTCCTTATTCAATGCAGTAAAGCTCGTCCGGGTGTGGGGCGAAGCACTAATAAACAAGAAATGGGAAAAAAAACTACCGATGCACAATCTATCTGACGAAACACGGTCACAACACACTTTGAGTGGGAATCGATTAAATTCACAACTTCTCACGCAAAGCACTCGGATATTTATAATTTAACTTTTTAAATTTGTGTTTGTGTGCGAAAACAACGAAGCAAAAGCAAAACATGTCAGCTTCAAAGCACGGCTTGCTGCGATCGAGCTCAAGCACTAATTACGATGCATTAAAAAATTAGATTATATTGGATGACCATGAAAAACAAAACTATAAGATAATAATTAAATGGATCAAATTGACTTTAATAAACTAATTTTCTATACATCATACGTTTAACGTTTGCATTAAATAGAAGAGATAAAGCTCACCGATGTTTCATGCGAGTGTACAGCCACCAGGTGGTAGGTCCACCGGTGAATAGTCGATAAATATAAATACGGAAAGCATTTGACAGCTCTGTTAGTTCGTTTGCGGCAGCCATGGCGTAGGCAGTGAAGCAACTACGTTTGACGGCTCTAGCTCGGGACGAAAAAGTCCGTCATCCATGACGGGTATCTTCATCACTGCGACCAATTTTTAGATCTATTGTGACACAAGTGCGTCATCGAGCCACACTTTGTTTCAGTCGGATACATCTGGGCGGCCATATGCAAGATCCTGGAGAAAGGTGAGAGCATCGAGCACATTCCAAGTTCCGGGCGTCCAACGGTTTTGCCTGACCGGATGTTGCAGCAAGCGCTGAAGATGCGCCTTGGGCCGGGAAGTCGGTGCGACTGACCAGAGGGTCGAAAAGTATTTGGCCAACATGGAGTTTGTCATGAAGAAGTGGAAGTCGAGGTCGGCCGGGCCGGGTCGGAAGTGCACGCGGTCACCCAATAGCAGTAGCTGAAGGTGCTCGACAGGGATGTCTTCCCTGCGATATGCAACGTGGTTGTGCTCATGGAAGACAAGACGTACCTGACCCCCCCCCCCCGCCACTTCTTCGTTGTGAATTCTGGTTTCTGGTTAAACCAGAAGCGGAGGATCTATTCGAACAATTTGTGGTGAAAACCGAAACGAAACTTCCAGAAGAATATACCATCATATTTCTTATCGACAGTTATGGGCAAAGTACTAGCCAACTGCTGTGAAGTGGCCCGGCAGGGAGTGGAGTGTGTGTGTGTGTGTGTGTGTGTGTGTGTGTGTGTGTGTGTGTGTGTGTGTGTGTGTGTGTGTGTGTGTGTGTGTGTGTGTGTGTGTGTGTGTGTGTGTGTGTGCGTGGAAAAGTTTACATTGGACAAACTAAACGTAATCTTAATATTCGTTTCAAAGAACATATTGCAGAAGTCACTAAAGCAAACAAAGACACTGAAAAAGGGATCATACACCATTTTAAATCAAAAGTAGCTAAACATATATTCAACGAAGAACATTTTTTAAACTTAAATAACATACAAATTTTAAGGCATATCACAAACCCTTGGAAACAAAATGTAGCGGAAAGCATAGCAATCCACAAACAAAATTCCCAAAAATTGCTTAACAAAGATCAAGGAAACGGATATTCGTGGCTGTTTAAATTTCTACCAACATCACAAAAACAACACAACGCCAATTCGACTATCCTTTCATTTCAACAAACAACCTTTGAGGTGCACACATAAACACATTCAGTATACCCCCTCACACACTCTACCTCATGCATACAGGTATCAACAAACCTACTATAAATACTAGACCTACTGTGATGTTCCCTTCAAAGTCGAGCACAAGA
Source organism: Aedes koreicus (assembly GCA_024533555.2). Lineage (NCBI taxonomy): Eukaryota > Metazoa > Arthropoda > Insecta > Diptera > Culicidae > Aedes > Aedes koreicus. The sequence goes on along the minus strand of JAHHFK020002414.1, from coordinate 1,314,893 downwards.
CACTGAAGAAGTCTGTAAGTCGCAGACGAAATAGGCCTATCTGTCAAAAGAGAAGCTTCCTATAGTGGAATTTAAAGGAATTTGCTCGCGTTTACTAGTGATAATTTTGAAAAAGTGCTTAAATATTTTATTTTTATTTTTGTTAAAGTGATCATATGAAGTGTTAATTTTAAATTGTCCTAGTTTCTCAATCAATTTGTGTTGAAAAAAAAAAAACAGTGACAAAATAAAGTGCCCACTTCATTTAGGCTACAGAAAACATAAATTAAAGTAAAATAAAAGCATTCCAATAATTGATGTGTCCTCCTTTGGCCTCCAGGACCTCCTGCAGGCGCTTCGACATGCTCTCGACCAGGTTCTTTAGGTGCTGTGGATCTAGCTCTTCCCAGGCGCGCTCCAGGGCCTCAAAATAGTTATTTTTATTGGTAACACCAGTTTTGTCAACCCTGGCATCGAGAATCGCCCACAAATTCTCGATGGGATTGAGGTCCGGGTTTTGTGGAGGCCATTCCAGCGGTTTGATCCGACAAGACCGGAAGAAAGACTTGGTCTTCTGTATGTTTCGTGTTGTTGTCCTGCTGGAATACAAACTTCTTTCCACCCCCCCCCCCTCTACGGAACCCCCCCCCTTTTCTCCCCGCAGGTTGGTTAAAGAATAAACCGTCCTTACCCCCCCGCCTTTCCCAACACTTCCCCCCCCCCCCCCCGAAAAACGGAATTGCTTTCGAAAGCACCCCGGATAAAAATAACCATACAATGACAATACAATAATATAAGATAACATTAAAATGTATTGCCGAACATGAATCTTATTGTTGACGTATTGGATAAATGAAAAATGCATATTGTCATTACAATAGATCTACTATTCACCCTACATGCTAGAATTTTCAACAATTGTGAAACAATACAATCAATAGTAATTGACTCAGATTTGTTCGGGAAAAAATGATTTTTTCTATAGTTAAGATACATAACAACCCCCTTATTCTATTGTCGATGTCTAAATTAACAATAAATTCTATTGTGGAAACAATATCTCCTGTTGTCATCTTATTGTCATGAACAATAATACTAATTGTACACACTATTGATTCTATTGTATGGTTACAATACATTTAATTGTAAATCTATGAGATTTTTTTTCGTTTCCCTTTTTTCCAATTAAATCAAATCCACCCAGAACCAAACCCAACCCAGTACCCTGTCCCCCCAAACACACCAAAACATAAAAACAAAAAAAAAAACAAGAATTCTCCAAATGAAAATACAAAAAAAACATAAATATTTTAAATGTGGACTCTCTTTTTTTTTTTTTTTTTTTTAAATTATTTTTTTTTTTTTTTTTAAAATTCCTTTTTTTTTTTTTTCCATAACAAAAAAAGAAAAAAAAAAAAAAAAAAAAAAAAAAAAAAAAAAAAAATATTTTTTTTTTAATTTAAAAAAGAAAAAAAAAAAAAAAAAAAAAAAAAAAGAGGGGGGGCATTTTTTTTTGCCTATCAGTGTATACTTCGCTTTTAAATTATTTGAATCGGTTCAGTGGTTCCGGAAATTCCCCCGGAGAAGCGGCCAATTTAGGCCTAAGATCAAAACCCATCATGCGGCACCTCAAATTACATGCAAATTAAAAAAAAAAGTCCTCTGGTCATGATATTAATAGTCCAGAACTACATTGGCCTCATCCGGGTTGATGTTCCGGCTTCCCGGGAAAGTGGCCACATTAAGTTTTGGATCGAAACCCATAATGTGACACATCAAATAACATGAGAACTCAAAATAAGTTCAATGGTGATGATATCAAGTTTCCAGGACCATAATGACCACATCCGGGTTCTTATTCCTAGTACTCCCAGGAAAGTGTTGAAATCGGCAGATCTCATCATAGGTGGATAAATTTAAGTGTTTATTTTCAAATAAATTTACATGCAATGTGAGAACGGATTCACTGTAGTAACACATTTTTGATTTCGACTGGTTACTGCATGGTATTCCGGATCATCCGAAATATGCGGAATATATGAAGAGTTGTGCATCACTTTCGTTCTAGAGTAACACGATTTTTACCATATATTTTTACAAAGGAAAAATATAGATTGCTTAAAAAACCGATTGCTGATGCAATGCCCGGGATTCTCAAAGAGAAACGATCATGTATCCTGGCGCCTTGGAAAGATGCACTACCACTTCGCATTTTCAAAGTAATAAATTTCAGTTATTGTTGTCATTTCGTAATTATTTTACCATGTTTGCTGCGTCGCAGAAAGCATGCGAACGAAGTTTTGTTATTGTTTATTTGATAAGTCGATAATCAAAACCCAAAAAATACAATCTTGACTAGCTGAGTCGAATGTTATATATCACTCGATACTCCGGGCTTCGGACCAGAAGTCGATTCTCCAAGCGATCTATTTACTTTTCTTTTGTAAAAAGGGTAAAAAGAATGAACACACATATTGAAATAAATCATTACAATCATTTTAATGACTTAACGTTTAATAGTCTGAATTTCTTTCATAGAAATAGATATGAAAATTGTAGTCGACACTAAAATAATAAAAACTGGATATTTCTTTAATTATTCCAACGATTTTTTTAATATTAACACTAGTTCTTGAAGCAACAACTCATTATTTTTCATATACTTTCATCATAAAAAATTGCAAATCGGTCTAATGGTTCAAATGTTACAATTCTTTTAGAAATATATATTTTCTAAAATTTCGGTTTAAGGACCACCCTATTTAAAATGGAGTGATCCATTTTAAATAGGGTGGTCCTAAAACCGAAATAATGACAAAATGAAAAATTAGAGTCATATATTTTTCGAAAAGGAACAAACCTAGTATTACAGAATTCAAAGATCCACTTCTTTTTTTTGGTTTCGAATTGCTGAGTTATTAAAATTTTACGAATGTTCCGGAACTTCCGGAAGATCCGGAAGACCATGACACGGCCACTTAGAGCCGTAGATTGTTCTCCACATCGCTTTACTTCTTACATTTTATGTACAAATGGTTTTGAAAAAATATCGGATTGCTTTAGGACGAGACTAATGAGTTTACCATTTTATCGGATGTTCCGGATATTCCAGGGAACCATTAGGTGGCCATATCTCGGAAATGTTGCATACTATGACAATTTAGATAGCATATTTGAAATTAGCGGCCCAAAATTACTTGTAAACAGATAACTTAGCTGTGTTAAATTTCATTTTTGAACTTTTTCCGCCTTTTGTATGGAATGGAATCACTGTGCGACGACGTCACGATTCGCAGAAAAGATTTCCTGCTCTCAGACATGTTTGGCCTCGACTGACGCTTCCGCATAACACTGTCCATCACTTCCAGGTACTTCTGCGCCGTTTGGCTGGATCCACCAACCTTTCGATCCAAGGCGCGGAAAGAAGAGGCCACCCTGCCTTCGTTCTTCCTCTTTATCTTTTGCTGCATTTTACGGTCGCGCAACACTGTGGGGTAGCCGGAACGTTTGATGCCCTCGCCTTTCTCCATAAGGGAGAGAATGTTGTAGATACTGAATTGGCTATATCCGGCAAACACGAAGTGCCTCACGGTGTCCAACATCTCTACTCCGGGGTGGAGCTGACAGTACAAACAAACTATGGAGCGTAGTTTTAGCCATGTTTTAGTCATGGCTGCTTTAATGGCTGCTGAGCATTATCAATTTAATTGTCAATTTTTTTTCTGCACACAACAGGATTGCTACGATTGGTGGATTCAATCGCTTGAAAAATAGCAGAAACCCGGTAATTTTTAATGCATGCGTTTTTTCAGTAAAAAAATATGGATGCACGACTGCTGATTACAAGACAGACTTTATCAAGTTGTTATTGTGCACAGTTAATTTTGTTTTTGTAATTTTGGAACATTGAAAAAGATTTAAAATTGCAGCCGAAAACAAAACTACATGAGGTAAAAATTACATATGACTTTTTTTACTGAAAATAAAAACACCTCGGGTAATTTTCTAAACATCATTGGGTTGAAATTGTTTGAAAATTCTGTCGTAAGTACATTATTTCCCATATCCTGCATAGTTATTTGTTATTATATCTGGATACCAAATTTCAGGAAGAGCATCCAGTTGAATGAGAAATTGTTCACGGGTTCCACCATTTTGTAAATAAGTGCTATTTCGACCAACCTTTTGATAATATTATCAACTTTTTGATCCCTGTGAAGGCAGCAGCAGTTTCAAAATAATATTATATTTTTTATGATCACACAGATATATCAAGGGGATCCACTTACTTTTATTTGAAATAATTGGTGTTGAAATAAATGAATGACAGTTAATAGAAAGATGTTACAAAACAAACGGGTGCCAAGGTTTATCGGTTCAAGTAAAAATAAATTTTGAATTAAACGTTCAAATGAACTTCAATTTTCATAGATTAAAATACCATAGAGTTTGCTGCACGACTAAAATATACATTATAGCAAATATTTGATTTAAGAGATGTTCCTATATGCTTAATCTAAATACACGAATTTTAATTGCAAGTTCAACTACTTTAAGGGTTCTGATTTACGGTTTACTTTCATATTTTTTTGCTGTGTGTGAGTGGATTATAACGATTATGTATCCCTTCGAACACCACTCTGGAAACTCGATAAACATATGGTGCTAGAAGTTAGGATAATCAAAGGTGCATTTCATTAAGATCAACAGCTGGTAATGACTCACCTGCCCCATCTTTGCGTTAGTTTCTAGTGCAAATATCTTCAAACTCGCTGGCAACGCTGCTAGGAAAAAAACGCATCTTCTAAAAGCTTTTTGAGACTTTTATCCAAATCATACTATAATCCTCCCGTTCTCCAACAGAACTATAGAAGCTTAGAATGAAAATTTCATCCACCCGAAAAAAGCTTCCGCTCAGCAAAACTTGTATCCCCGAAAGCTGCATTCCACCGGTTACACCTAAACAAACCCCATATCCTACCTTTCGCCAACTCCGCATGCGCTTGCCCATGTTTTCCTTCTTTCTGCAGAGCTTTTACGCATCCCGAAAGCTTTCGTCGCAGCACGTGCTCCGTACATACTTCGGAACCCGATCGTCATTGTTTACGTTATTTATTTTCATTACCAAGCACATACTATCCCCGTGCTATATGTGTGTGAGTGTCCATGTGCTAGACAACTTTCACGCCCAATTCGTCCGAATGATGAATGAATGAAAGTTTCCCAGCAACCAGCAACGTGCTAGCGTAACACAGTTTGAAAGCGCCAAAACACAAACACATCGTTCCTTTCGAATGCCGCACTCCGTGTGAAGGGAGATGGTGGCCTTTGCTGTCAGGGAAACCCGCTTAGTTTTTCACGAGCTTTCGATCCGTACGGTCGCAATTTTTCCGAAACACATTTGCAAACGGTGCGTGTTCCGCGTTCATCTCAAAAGGCTGGTACCTGCACAAATGTGATTAACGTTCGGCGAACGGTGTGGGCGACTGTTGAGTCGCTGGTTGTTCTAGGGCTTGGGTAGGGGATGGTGTTTTCTTACTTTGGCGCTCACAGTAGTTATATTTGGTGTAATTCCGTTGTGGCACGCGACTACCCTGGATTAGCGCATTTGCCGTCGTGATTGTTATGTGTCTGCGCCTGCTACTCCTTCATGCCTGATTTGAATCTGAAGTGGTGCTGCTGGGAACGAAGACTCCGTTTAGTGGAATATGCTGTTTGGGTGAAAATATTAGATTTGCTTATGGTATACGATTAAAACAAAGGTTGGCTTTCGTAGTGCTGTGTTAATATACTGGATGTTTAATTGGTATAAATCGACGTTTACAAAATTTGACTAGCAGCAGCAGGGGTTAGCTAGTTTGGTGGCTTGCGAGGACCGTTTTCATCTAGCAGTGGGTGGCGCAACTTGGAAGGTTTCCAGTATTTAGCCGTCCAGCTGGTTGTGCACAGAAAAGAGGAGGATATAGGATAATGGGTTTGCGTGTCTCGGTTTGTTTGACTTAATAGAGCTAACATCTAATTAATCGTGACGTGACGGCACGCGTTGGAAAGCTGTCCGATGGAATCGGGAAATTTGTGTTTACGGTTGAAAATGTATGTAGGCCACAAATTTTCTGGATGGTGAACAGTATGTGCTGGGGCTCCTACAAGCGGTTTAATTCATCCGAAAACTTTAACTTTTGGGAAGGGATAGCTTGAATTAGATCAGGGCATACACACAGTTTGTCGAGTTTATTCTATTTTTAGTGTTAAAGTAATAACAACTTTGAGGATTTCAACATATTTAGTGACTCATTCAATATCCTGATAGGTAAGCGTTAGAGCAGCATATTGCTGCATACTGAAGATAAACTGTTATTCAGAATTAACTGAGCAAAAAAGAAAATCATTGATACGAGGTCAGCACTCTTTTCAGACCATTCTGATTCATTGTCAGCAAAAGTTGTTACTTTGTTTAGAATTCGTGGATGTTTTGTGCTTCAATGCAATCAATACCATAAAGTCTGGTAAAAGAGTTTTACAGCAAAAAAATAATGGGTACAATAAAACGGTTTTATGAGCATCCAAAGTTGTCACCAAGGCCTAAGACGCTATGTCTGGAGAGGAATAAACATTCATCGGCTTTTTATATATTTGACTGGTTAGAAGGTTGGGTGGCTGTAAAATAAAGGTCATTACGAAATACTTTTTTTAAATTCTGAGAAGTTGAAGCTGAAAGGCTATTGTTGCTTTTAATTGCACCTGTCCTTTGTTGTTTATTTCCTTTCGCCGCTAACTTTTGAATATTTTCAAATGAAAGGCATAGACATCAAGAAGTGACAACGGCTGACTGTAGTGTTGCAAACAACGAGCAAGTGCTCGGGTTTCAAAAGTTCTCCTTAGCACTAAACAGGTTAATGTGAAGTTATATATTTCGTTTGAATGCAACTTTCAGCATATTATATTGCTTATTTAAAACACGATTCAGTAACTACTTCGAGGGAAGATGTCCTTTCATGGAATCTCATTGAAGTGTCTGCGCCTGTCATATGAACTTTCAGTGGTGTACATGGCTGTTTTCTTTTATTTAAAAATCTGGCTGCATTTGGAAAAAAAAAGTTCAATGTGAATTAAAGTCGAGTCTCGAATACTTTACGCTATAAACTGAGCTGACTTTACTTTGATTGGAATCCTTATATGTTGGGCATCTTAAGTGGAATTTCTGTACAAAAAAAAAAGATAATGACTTCTTAAGTATGCAAAACTAATGTCAAATACATATATCATATAAGGACGAAAACGCAAAAAAGAAAGACTGGAGGTAAACGAAGGAGACAAAACAATACCAATAACCACCTGTAGAAAAATGATCTGTAATATTAATCTTAGGAGATGACTATGACAGATTTTTTTAAATTTAAATTTCGTTAGACAGATATTTTGCCACTCCTTGGATCCTGTGCATCAAGTCTCAATTCACAACATAGCTTGGCGTCCCTTTTTAATATTTTTGGACACCTTTTTGGGTGGATCGTCAATGTCAAACTAGCTCAGAACAATCAACCTTGATGACATGTTTTGCAATTAAATCCGTGGGAAGATAAACCAAAAAAATGAAACCATACAGCAATCTATATTTAAATGCGCACAAACAAGTAAAGACAAAGCTGACTTAAGCAAACAACAAAGAATAAGGAATGAATAAAACTTGTCTATGTTCATTGTCATTTCTCAAGGTGATACGGGACGGCGTATGATTTCTCCAATATATTTTTCTCTTCGAATGAAACAAGAGGCAGTCTTATGGTGTGGGCTGCATATTCAAGATGCCGTAATACTCCCATTGCCACAATTTCTACCAAAATTAGTTCAGAGAGCTATGTGGAACTACTGGACAGTGTCCTCATTCCATTTGAGCATGAGCATGATTGACCGCCCACGGATGCAATTCCGTTATTGCCAGATCAGCTGTATTTACACAAAGAACCAACAGATGATGTTTGGGACTAACATACATCTTCAATGTGTAAAAACTGGTGACCCATTATAAACCAATACCGGCGCGGGCCGTGCTCGAATGCTGGTCAAGTTGGGAATGGGAAGGAACGTGTTGACATGATACTCGCTTTAAAGGAAGCCGGAAATCCTCTGCACTTCCACGAGAAATCACTGGGATGTTGGATAGTTGTTAACAGCAGGGTTCGTTTTGGTTAACGATACGCTGAAAGTATGTAGCACTATCCGCCAAGAGCAATGCACCGCTCCAATGTGACTGAAAAGAAACAAGCATAACGAAAAACAAAACAAAACAAAATAGACAAAATAAAATAAAACAGGACATAAGATATTGTCTTCGAAATTTGCTAGAAATAAATTATTTGTTGCTTTGCAAACCAGCTCTCCTCGATGTCCTAGATTATCCAAAATCTGCTAGACCCACAGCTGCTGCAGTCGGCACTCCACATCAAGCCGGCCGTCGTCGAAGTGTCCGAAACCTTTCGGTACACAGAAAAAAATAATTAATCTTTTATACAACAGGCTAGATTCAGGCGTTATCTGGATTAAATTTACATGAAATATCCCATTATTTTCTGCCAAATCTAGCATTCCCATTATGTGCATTAGATAACGCAGTAAATTCATTGTTTCTTTTTATCTGTGAAGTAACATGATATCTGCGTCTAATACACTCTTCTTGCACCGATTAATTTGCAAACTAATCCTACACACCAAATCAAAATCCACTTTGACACGGTTTTGGTTGCAGCAAACAGAATCAATGAGAAAAATAAACTCGCTTAAGACCTCTAACTTTACACGGTTGCTACTAGACAGGGTACGTAAATATTTCAATAAATCCACACACAACTCTGGCTTCTGCGATAGATAGACTCTTATTTTAATCCAAGGCAACCTTCAATGTAAACACACTGGTCGTCGTTGTCGTACACTTTACCGTGACTCTGCTTCGGTTGCGAAAACATTGGGCATACGGCCGACTCCGTACACCGTCACAGTGTCCTCATTCCATTTACTGTAGATAAAGAGTGTAACAAAAAGTAGTTAGAAACATTAAAAGATTGAAACTAAAGACAATTCGTAACTTTTCCAAGCTATGCATTTTAATACAGCTTAAAATGTCAAAATATCAATTTATTTAATAAATTAATCAGATTGCTGATTTCGGAAATATGACCGCACTTAAGCCGTCATACCGTCCATCAAATTCTGCAAAGTGATTTTTGCGCACTTCCTGGACGCTGCTGCCCAGTTTTTATTTAAGTCTGACATGTTGTACAAACTTAAAAATTATGAATTTTACACGAGACGAAACTCATGTTTGTAAAAAATTGGAGAACGTAAAGAAAGATTTCGTGTAAAATTACGTCTCCGGAAACTGACACATACGCAATTCGACGAAAGATGTGTTTGATCGAATTTATTTTATCATCTCTTTCTAGTCATTCTTATGTGCTAAAGGACGCTTGCATGTGTCGGTCTCAGGGGACAGAAATTTACATGACATTTTGGTAGTGTGTAGGCTACTGCATTTGCCTTTATTAGATTTCGCTTGACGATTTCCCAGTAGCGTTTGATCGGTTGCAGTTGAGACAGTTTGGTGGGTTGATATCTTTTTCAACGAAATCAACGTTGTTATCAGAAAACTACTGTAGAGTTGATCTGGCATAATGGGCAGAGGCAAATCTACACACTTAGAAATTATGAATTTTACACGAGACTTAATTTATGTTTGTAAAAAGTCGGGGAACGTAAAGAAAGATTTCGTGTAAAATTATGTCTCCTGAAACTGACACATTAGCAATTCGACGAACAATATGTTTGATTTAATTTATTTTCCCATCTCTTTCAACTCATTTTTATGTGCTAAAGGACGCTTGCATGTGTCGGTCTCAGGGGACAGAAACTTACATGACATTTTGGTAGTGTGTAGCTAGAAGAGAGGAGGAATCTCATGCTTCCGATATAGTGGAAGCGGCCTCTTCTTCAAGCACTCGTTTCGATCAATTTCAGCTTTTTATGTTCCTTTTGTGTGGAAAATGGACGATCGCTAGCTATATGAGCAAATTGCTTCTCACCAAATTTTTCCGGCGCAAAACAGCAAAACAGTCGTATTTGCTATTTGGAACCTCTCTCCAACCAATTTTGTGTAGAATTGAGGTCCCGGCAGCATGCTTGAATCCTCTTTCACGTACGTTTCGTCGTCCATCAAAACACAATGCGAGGAATTGTCTAAAATACGGTTGTACAGCTTTCAGGCCCTCATTTCGCACGACACTTCTGCTCCGGAGATTGCTTTGGTACTTTTTGCTTCATGTATTGTTTCAAATCATTTCTTTTCTTAATCCGCTGGAGCATCCCGATGCTGGTCAAGTATTTTTTGACCAAATCACGAGTAGAACATAATAAACAACTTTTTGGTCCGACTCTGGATTGCTGGAACCGGGTATTCGTCCAGTTCCCGGCAGATTCTGCAGGGTGTACTGCTCACCATACTTGTCAATCACTCATTCTACGCTTGCTGGATGCACTTCGACCTTTTTGACAATCTAATTGTACATTACCTCCTTTTCAGCACACCAAGTGGGCATAATTTTTTTCGTACTTAATGTTCAATCCGCGATGTTTCGTAAAAAAATGTGAACCGAAGTAGGCAAAATGTAATACAAGTACAGGCTAAAATAATATGCACTTGTTTAATTTCAATAACGTACCAAGTGTTTAAAACTACTTTTCAATACACTCCTTATTATGGACAACAACTACATATGTTAACAAGATAACGCTGCTATTCGCGTGAGCAAGAAGTCTTAGGCATGATTTCCCGAAAGAAACATCCTGATTATGAACTGGACCAAATCCTATTGAAAATCTCTGGGGAATCCTGGCGAGACGAGTTTACAGGTGCCGACGGCAGTTTGGAACAACTCGTGAGCTGCAAAAATGCGTAAGACATGAGTTCCGGAAATTGGAAATCCTCATTGACTCAACGTCAAAACGGATTTATGAAGCAATTCTGAAAAACGGTGAACCAACCGAATATTAATTACTGTTTTTTTTTAATATAATATTTTTAGAGGCCTCCAAAATAATCATCTCATTAACGAGTGTGCAGTTATGGAAAGGTGGAAGCAGTACTTCTCTAGTAGCACACTTGTTGCCATTCGGTTGAGATAACATAAATATGACTTGTGTGTGTGTTTTTATATACAATCCAACGTATATACAATCCAACGCCCACCGTCCGGCAGTGTTTTTATGGAAGAAAAATGTTTGCAGTTAAACGAACTGTTGTCGGCTCGACAAACATTTTTAGCCCGGGAGTTGGAAGGTGATAGCTCTGTTGAGTTCCAGTGACCCATTTCAGAATGCCTGGTTACTCACGTCCATTCCGAGATCACTTTCACTTACAACAAGCCCCGCATAGACACAGCACGAACATCAAATGGATATACAGCTGTGTTCAAAATAATAGCAGTGCCACGTCATGCTTGAACACTTTGTTCATAGCTCATGTATGCGTTACTGATTCAACCAACCAATCATTTATGTTCATACTAGTGACATCTCTTGTCAATACGAGATACTGTTTGTAGCGTTACGATTTCTCTTTGTTTACATTTTGCAGATTCAATGCTGCAACGTCCATTTTGAACTGTTCAAAATAATAGCAGCGGTAATTGCTTCTGGCTAAATTTCATTTTCAACCATATTTTAAGAAAGGTTTTCTACATTAAATCAACCAGTAAGTATTCAAAATCATAAGATGGGAATGAAGATATGTGACTTTTGTATCTAACCTAGCATAATGGGTCGTGCTAAGCATTGTACCGAAGAGCAGCGGAATACAATAAAAATGCTAATCAGGCAAGGTCAGTCCTACAAGGAAATACAAAAAACAGTTGGATGTTCCGCGAAAATGATAAGAAATGCATTAAAATGGGAAGCAAAGGTTGAAACTCGATGCCGGAAGCGTTGTACTTCCAACAGAATGGACAGAGAGATTGTAAAATTGGCACGGATTGATCCATATACGACGTCCAGAAAGGTTAAAGATGATCTGAACCTGAGCGTGAGCACTGTTACTGTTCGACGACGATTGATGGAAGCGAAATTGTATGCCCGTAGCCCTCGGAAGGTACCGCTGTTGACAAAACGTCATGTTGCAAATCGCATGAAGTTTGCTAAGCTCCATGTCGATTGGCCCAGAGAAAAATGGCGAAATGTTTTGTGGACTGATGAGTCTAAAATAGTGCTATTTGGGACAAAGGGTCGTCGTCAATATGTTAGACGTCCTCCTAACACGGAATACCAACCGCAGTATACGGTGAAGACTGTAAAACATGGTGGAGCAAAAATTATGGTGTGGGGATGCTTTTCCTATTATGGTGTTGGACCGGTATACCGTATACCTGCCATCATGGATCAACATGGATACATCAAAATACTTGATGAAGTTATGCTGCCTTATTCTGAGGAGGAAATGCCGCTGAAATGGGTATTCCAGCAGGATAACGACCCAAAACACACCAGTAAACGAGCTAAGGCATGGTTTCAAACAAAGAAGATTGAGGTTATGGAGTGGCCAGCCCAAACTCCTGATCTCAATCCTATTGAAAACCTATGGGGAGATGTTAAATACGCAGTTTCTGAAGCCAAGCCGAAAAATGTGGAAGAGCTGTGGTCGGTAGTTCGCGATTCCTGGGCCGCAATACCTGTCTCTCGATGTCAAGCACTCGTGGACTCAATGCAGAAACGTTGCTTGGCTGTTATTAAAAACAGTGGTTATGCAACAAAGTACTAAAGTATATTCGAAAGCTAAAACAAGTTGACAACCGATTATCGCTATACTTATGATTTCCTAGTGGTTAACTTATAACACTGCTATTTTTTTGAACACTGACTTTTTTTAATAAACAAAAATTCTGAGAAAAAATAAATAAATTTCTTGAAATGAAACCCACTGTCAGTTTATTTAAGGTCCTTGTAAATGTGGACTGTGAAACATATTTCGGAATATTTCATCAATTTAGAATTATTCCACTTTTTATTTGTTTAACCAACCGCTGCTATTATTTTGAACACAACTGTAGGTACTGTGCATACACTTCCATCATCAAATCTTATTGTTTTGAGGATGGCACGTATTTAGCAGTATCGTTCAAATTTAGTTATAATCAGATAGATCTCACCAAAAATTGTTGTTGATGTACAGTCTTCATTTGGACGGCTTCCCTGTGATGCGAAAGGATGCATTTATGTCTCTGCAGAAGTAGCACTCCGCTAATCGGCAAATATTTTCACATCATCCTAGTACTTCGCGCACAAATGCAATACAATGAAAATCGCAGGTAAAAAAGCACTTCCGAGAAGAAATTTAACTTGAAAATCACAATCATTGTGCAACGGAAGAAAAAAAAAACTTCACAGCTCACCATCTGTGCACCACGTGGTGAGTGCATCTGAAATTAAATGCCAGCCACTCACTCGCATACGCACTTTAGTTTCATTGTTTGCTTCTGACCAGCAAATGACCGTTTTCTACATTGCACTGGTTTTCTTTTTTCTCTCTCCACACTCTGTCAATAATCAAAATCCCCCGCTATGAGGCGACTGTATATCGACTTCTAAACTGCTTATAATCATCATATAATTATTCACTCGCGACAAAGCGGAAAAATACTCTAACTTAATCATTTATGTCCGCGTGGCGCAATACTCACAGCACTAACAAACACAACTAAGCTGATATGAACTCTTCCTCCGGGCGCGGGGCGAAGCACAAAAAACAAAACAAAACACTACATCTTACACAAACACGTGTAGATTATATGATTTCACTGTTCGTTTAGGTTGCATTACGAGTAATTATGTTTTTGATTTTATTTTTCGCGAAAAGGACGCAGCAAAAACAAAACACGTCAGTTTACAAGCACGGCTTGCTGCGATCCACGTCAAATCATTCTTCTCTCATAGCGTTTAAAGCTGCTTCGCTTTCACAAATAGCTAATTGCTTGCTCTCAAACTAGTGTTCTAATTGCGCTTCCACAGTTATTAATGGAGAGCTTTCGATGCCACTATCGATGCATGAAATGCATCTATGTCCAGGCAAGTCGAGAAAAGTCCAACCCGGAAGACTCGCTCGATCCAATCAGATAACATAAATATGACTTGCTAAGTCATAATCAAGTTACTACAACTAATTATGGTCGTAGTGTGCTACTTGGGCTGGACAAACACGTCAATGGCTTAGAAATGCTGCAGATTTCGTAAACTCGAGGAGAAAATTTGTCTATCGAAAAACAATAAACCTGCTGGTGTGAATCAGCTTCATTGTAAGATACGCAAATACGTTCGTGAACCATAACCATAGTCAACTACAAAAATCGGTAACGGCTCAGAAGTTATGAATTTTTAAGAAATAAAAATTTGGAAAAATCATAATTTTTTGACCCAGTCTTGTAAATTATAAATGATGAAAATGATGAAAGAAATCAAACAAACATATGTTGTTGCTGTAGAGTGTCAAGAGTGTTTTAAACAAATCCCATTCTATTTGGAAATGAAATCAAAAGTATGAGGTTGAATTTGAGAGATATTTTGTTTGTGATTTTAAATTATTATTAAATTGTTGTGGTACTTCAACTCTCTATGTCATGCTCATCAATACTAATTTCAGTTATCAGTTTTAAAAATAATGATTATGAGGCTGATTAAATTACGGTTTGATTAAATTGGATCATGCAATGAAAAATCTCCTGGACACTTTCAATCAGATACATCAATTTCAGTTGCGATTCGGTTCAGTAGCTCCCAAGAAGTATGCCTCAATTTGAATTTCTGCAGAAGAATACAGTAGAAGACACTCACATTTTCTTTTTTTTTATGCCGAGCTGAATCAAATTATGTAGCATCGACAGTCAGTTTTTCATACGACACGTACAATCTTCTTTGTAAGAAGAGTAAAACCTCTTATTATACATTGTAGGATACTCTCCGTTCACCTAGAGCAACAGGCATGGTTAGGCAAACACCCACAGGGTTCTGTTTATCGAAACGCCCAGAGCTTCATTTTGGTGGGGGTTCTACGAATATATGAATAAGTGTGTTGTCTCTGCTGCTTGTATCCGTTACCAATTGGGTTGTTTCCCTACACGCAGAGAATGCAAACTATCCAAAAGGGTTATTTCGAAAATCAGACGTAAGGAATAATGTCATTTTAGATAATGAGACTCATAACATTCTGAAGAATCTTATAGATCAACCTACACCACACCAGGTGACCAAAGAAATAAGAATGATAGTTTCCTTAAAATCTACGTTTCTCTTAGAATTACAAAAATATTAAACAAAAGTTACGAATGCGAATCATTTCACAGATAAGGAAGCTATGTTTTCAATTAGCTAGCACAAATAACAGCTTCGTCCCTGACCAGTATCATTAAGTTATCACATTGTTATCATTCGTGTCCTTTATTACTGCTGCACACGCATAACATGGTAGTAAACCACGAGTATTATTTTCTCCTCCCAGAGGATTTCACGCACATCGAAGAACCACTTGCACCCGTAACATTGTTGTGCCTACTAAAACCGGAAAATTTGGATGGTGGACATTTTTATTATTGCTATCATTTCAAGCACCGACCTTTTGTTGCATAGAAGACGCTCTTCTATTTTAATTATATTTGTCAATCGTAGAAAATGTAGACTCAGTTCAGATTTCTGTGTGTGAGTAAAATGCCAGGTTTTTTAATTTAATAATGTTCAGCATTAAAACTGAGTTTATAAATTCTAGCTCAAATGATTACATCATATGATTTTTTTGATTTTTATACTCTAAGTCATTGTAAAATTTACATAATCATGGTCCCACAGCGGTAAAGGATCGTTAGGTCGAATACCATTAGGCCGAATGCCTTAGGCCGGTTGCCATTAGGCCGTATGCCATTTGGTCAAATACCATTAGGGCAAATTGGCCATGATGAGCAGAAGAAACTTAACGAACAAAAATTTTATTGAACGTCAGCATTTAAATTATTTGGGCCGTTTTCAGCGGTCGTGGTCTATTCTAAATTTTGACAATTAAATAGACCAAACGAAATTTTCTATTTTCACCGGTGCGTTCCAAATTTCATTTTCGAACAGTTTCGATGTAAAAAAAAATAAAACTGTCATATGCTTTGTTTTATTTAATTCGAATTTGGAACGGAATCCAGAGCGTTCTAAAATTGTTTAGGCAGCTGAAAAAAAATGGTGTAAAACAACAACAAGGGCAAAGTGCACAACCGCGTGGATCGCTCGCTCGTTTTTCGGTAAGTCTGAAAACAATATTACGGTATTACCAACGAGATTACTGACTTTGCTCAAGTTCTCTTTTATTTTTCTTAAGGTCTTTGAACTTTATCATAGCTTTTTTTTTAAACATTATGGAGTTCGGCTGGCAATGGTGGAATTCTGAACACTGAAGTTCTTTGAACTAAACTGATATTTTTAAAAATATGTAAGTTCAACTTTGCAGCAGCTCTACGAAGTTTGAAGAATTTTTGCGAACTATATTATGAAGTTTTTTGATTATTGATGAAGTTTTGTGAATATGGCTAAAGTGTTACGATGATTATGGGTAAGTTGAAAAGGAAGGGTGAACTTCTAGCGGAAGTAATTCATACCTACGATTTTTTTTTCAGTATACTAGATTCGTTAACACATATTGTCACAGCTATGACATGTTGTTAAATCAAGCCTTACGTGCTTTCATAGCTTTGTTTATTTTTATCATGCGTGATTTTGCTAACACATATGTTTTACACGTTGCTTGAGTCTTCATCAAAAAGTTGTATTTCCCATACATTGAATTTTGTGCACTTTGGAAGCATATGAAGGCTAGCAAGAAAGATGCTACATAACGGGTGTCCACTAAAAAATGAGAATGATTTCAATACTTTTCCATCAGAACAAAAACGGCCGCATAGAAATGTCACTTTAGATGAATGAATCGTTGCACTCTCCAGAAAATTTTCATACTCTCTTATTTCACTCTAACATGTTCAGTCGTGTTCAGCATGCCGTCGAAACAGGAAGAACTGCGCGCGCGCATTGTACAATTCTTTCAAGCGAACGAAGATCGTGGAAAAAAATACACGGTGGACCATTTTTGTCGTGAAAAAGTTCCGGTATCCACCGTATACCGTATCCTGGCATGCATGAGAGTAACCCGGAAGAAAGGTTGCGGCCGTCCAGCGAAAATAATGAATGAGAAAACGCTCCGCTCGCTGCGCAGCATGTTCAACAACAAGGATTCGGTAAGTCAACGGGAAGCAGCCCGAATGTTTCATTGTTCGAAGTCACTCATCTGCAAGACGCTAAAGAAAGAAGGAATAGTGTGTAGAAAGAAAACCAGATCCCCAGAGTACACAGATGAGCAGATTCAAACCGTGAAATCCCAATGCCGCTGGATGACTCGGAATTACGGCGGAAAATCTTTCGTTCTGGACGACGAAAGCTACTTTCCTCTTTCGAAGTCTCAGATACCGGGAAACGACCGATTCTACACTAAGGACAAATCTACTACTCCTCCAAAAGTAATGTATAAGTTCAAGCACAAATTTGAATCGAAGGTTATGTTATACATCGTAATATCCGATAAGGGTATTTCGAAGCCGTGGTTCAAACCAAGCGGTTTGGCCATCAACCAGGAGGTGTACCAAAGAGAGTGTTTGCAGAAAATACTCATCCCATTTCTTAAACAACATCACTCGGATGGCAATGACGTGTTTTGGCCGGACAAGGCATCATCGCACTACGCAAAAAAAACGCTAACGTTTTTGGAGAGCCAAAATATACCATATGTCCCAAAAGACCGGAATCCGACAAATTTGCCACAGTGCCGTCCTATCGAGGATTTCTTCGGTCTTTTGAGCTCCATGGTATACAAGGATAATTGGAAGGCCAAGAACACCAAGCAACTTACCAACAGGATCAAAAGCTGCATACGAAAAATCGATGTGGCTGCCGTCCAACGGTCATGTTCCAGCATAACGACTAAGCTGCGCCGCACGGCGGACCACGGACCATATGACAATATTCACTAAACTTAGTTTGAAGATTTAAGTTGACCCTTTTAATAAAATAAATCAGTTTGAACAAAACTTCACTGGTATTTTTTTCCTGACCCATTTTTTTCGTTCTCATTATTTAGTGGACACCCGTTAAAATCCCAGTTACAAATATAATTTTTCCAAGGTATTTGAAGCATATCAACTAGCACCACAAGTTTACACACCTTGGGGTAAATTGAAATAGGCACACAAGAGGAAGAGTGACACAAGTTTTGCCAAGCTGAAAAATCCCAAACATCTCACACCATACGCAATCAAATAAAAAGTCTAAAAAAGGCTTGTGAAACCTATGCGACCTTTTAAAAATTGCGCGTGCTTGGGTGCGGGATTTTAGGGATTTTTCAACTCGGCAAAACGTGTATCATTTCTTCTGCTGAGATATTACTTCCAGTACATGGTAAATGGAGACACCTATAATACCGCTTCCCTCGACCTGGTTGAACAGAAAACAAGCAGAGGTAAAACTCCACCTAAAATTGTTCCAGTTCTATTGTTTGTATTGAAATCCAGCGCAAAGATCCAAGATATTCTCTCGTTTAATCCTGAATAATGTAACCCTTCTAAAATTTAAATCTTTTAGTTTTGTTCCAGTTCAAAACTGGGAAATTCAAATGACAATTGTTTTTACTGCTGGTTTGAACGTTATACACAAAGTTGCAGTTCAGCTGTACAGTGCACTAATTCTGACATTATATATAAAGTCACATCAGATACTCAAAGATACCTGATTTCTCTATCTATATTCCTCATACCCTTCAACTACATGTTATTACCAAATTAACCTAAAACTAATGTGATTGAGCCTTCAAAATGAATGATATTTATTTAAAAAAAAAAAAACAAAGGTACGAAGTTCGAAGTCTAAACGCAACGGTGTTTACTCTTTCAATTTCATCATCTGCACTCCCTCCGGTGCCAATCGGGAAGATGAATAAGTTATGTTATAATGAACGTCTCAACATCCTGTCTAGTTGTTCGGAACATTTTGATTTCAACATCGTCTTCCGGCGTTTCCAGACTTTTATTCTATTTTAGTTTTTGATGATCATCTGCGAGAAACCATGGAAATTCGTTTCCTTTTAATACTTTCGTTCCGAACAAGTGTATTACTTGAGGACGCGATGCTCAACTGACGCGAACTTTTTGCATTGGGACTTGTAGAGAGTCCTGTCGTAGGAAACCTGTTAGCAATGGAGTTTCAGGGTTTTCAGCTGGTTGGAATGCTTTATTCAGGCCCGAAATCGTTGTTAAAATAGAGTTGAACTGGAGCGGCAGATTACCCAGCTCAATACCGATCCTTTATGTCAGCTAGTGCCGTACTCTCATCCAGTCAAACATTCATAGTTACGCGTATGAGAGCTTCCTCCTAAAAAGGAAATTTCTATGGAAATTAATTTCCAGTTTTGACTGATTCAGCAAGACGGAAATCCTTCACATCGTCTACCATAAAACAGCACGAAGCAGCCGCGGAATTTAATACTGATGGTTATTCCGAGAGTTGAAGTGAGGTATGTCTCTTGGTGAAATGATAAAAGTGAGAAAGTGACTCTCGGAATAACCTTCACTATCTGGAACCAATCATTCATCTTAATATTCACCCAGTGCCAACAGGAATCGGCACCTTTTGACTCGTGAATCTCGGAAACTTTTTAGAATTATTTCGAAATGTCGAACGAGTTGAATCAACACAATCCAAATCCAAACGAAGCAGGCGGAGTTCCAAAACAAAACACACATTTGGACGTCATCATACAAAATTTAGAACAATGGCGGTGAAAATGGAAAATAGTTGATCTATTTTTGGTGGTCTATATTTTTGGAACTGTTATAAAACTAGACCAAAATAATAGAACACCGCTGAAAACGGCCTTACAGTTCAGCTTCAAAATGCCGGAAACTCTGAAATTTACTAGAGATACTAACGTTTTTACGTAAGGTAACTTCTGTTATTTTTAGTTTTGAACGCTAAACGATACTGTTGGCGTCATGATGATCAATTCATTTTGAAGCAGTTGAGACAGTATACATAAATTTATTGTTATATACTTCAGTTTTCTTCTTCGATTTTCTTAACTTTTTAACCGCCATGGCTTCACTGGTTGTGTTGAACATATTATCTTCATGATCTTCAAATGACCTAAATTTGGCTAAATCTAACCGATATGCTTAGTGATGCATCCTAGACATACAGAAACGATCCATACGTTGTAAATTATCTATTCACATAGAAACATGAACAATAATATCACAAGAAAATCGGAAACTCAATTTTAGGAATACATTTTTTCCTTTGTTCTCAATTATAGCCAAAAACTTGTGCTATTTACTATCTGGAAAGGTTTGGTCACTAAGATAAATTGGGTGAAAAAAGCAACGTCTTAACTTATGAGGCTCTCATGTACATCACCACTGCGTAGTGAATGAATTCCGAACATATGTAACCATCATTCGGAAGGGCCTGATCACTAGAAAAGTTTACTGAAGAAAGCAATGTGCTAGAGGCTAGGGCTCTTGAGATAAATCATAAACAATCTGGAAACTGATATTCACACCAACATCACGTAGCGAGTGAATTCCAAACTTATAAGACTGGCACACGTTAGAGTTTGGCACTAGCACAAGTTTGATGAAAAAAGCAATTTCCAAACGAGTATGGCCCTCTATATATAGCATAAACAAATTGGAAGCTCATTTGCACAGTTAACGATTTATTAACACCTGTAACCACCATTGAATCCTGCTCAAATTTTGTGGAATGTCAATTTGTTCGCTGGAACAAAACAAAAAACAATGTGCATGAGTGATCAATTTTTGAAACTTGAACAAATAATGCATAGCTTTCACGAAAATCTGGACGACACGAACATCACTGAAGTCATTTGAACATAAATCAAGCTTACTTCAGAGAACTCGAGACAGATATTAAAAAAAATCAAAAGAGATTCGTGAGCCGAGCGAGAAAAGATTAGAACATTTCGTGTTTGACAAGAGAAAAGGAACTTTCCGCAGCTTGGTTGACAAGAGCAAATAACTCTGTCCACCGCATCCAGATAAGGAAATACCATGGAACGGAGGTTTTCAAAGCGTTTGCCACAGCTCGCTGCCAAAGTTTAACTGTAAACAATTGGGTTACTATGATTTGCGATGCATCGGTGGATTAACCACCAGCTGGCAAAAAGGTCAAATACAATAGAGATGAAAACTGTCAATTTCCTTCATTCAGTCATTATTTTCTGAAGCCATAACAATCATGACAAACGATTCACAGTTCGTCACTATTAGAATCGAACTTTTTACGCGTAAGCTGCCTTGGTTTTAATTTTTAAACATTAGCAAAATTTGTTAAAACAAAAAATTGCCAATCTTTTCGCATTTCAGTGTTATGCTTTCGAATAACAATGCAAAGAGCATCGAAACAGCTACCGTAATTAATCAAATACTTTCGCTGCATTGGAGAATATACATTTCATTAGCGGTAGCACTTTTTCACGGGAATTATCGCTTCCCAAGCGAGTATTTTGCATGCTCTGAACTTGGTATTTGAAAAGCGCTTTCAAATTGATTCCAAATTTGTAGTTGAGAGCAATCCGAGCAATCCAAATTGCTGTTTTGTCAGACACAATCATATTTTAAGTTTGATAAGTCAAGAGAATTTCCATTCGCCGAAAAGCCTTCGGCAAACGGACCAGTCATCGAACCCACCGCCTACAGCTTATCATTAATATTCTTTCACCGACTAGGCTCTAAAGCCCCCTAGTGTGGTGGCTGTGACATAATTAATAAGAGCCCATACATCATATCTGCTGAGGTCTCATTTGCGTAGGATGAATGCCACACTTCTCTGGTCGGTAATCGAGCCAGTTAAAGCATGTGAAAACACTCAGCTGCCAAAATTAATGAGATAAACTTTTGGGGCGCAACCATCTGCGAAACATGGATAGTGTATATAGAATAAAAAGCAAATAAATTTTATAAAATTAAAAAAAAAAAAAATAAAAAAACAAAAAAGAAAACAAAGAGAAAAGAAAAAAAAAAAAAAAAGAAAAGAAAAAAAAAAAAAAAAAAAAAATTTTTTTTTCCTTCACTCACCAACCCACCACTCAAAAAAAAAAAAAAAAAATTAAACCTTTATAAAAAAAAAAAAATTTGGGGTTTTTTTTTTATGTAAAAAAAAAATAAAAAATTAAAAAAAAATAAAAAAAAAAAAAAACACAGAAAACAAAAAAAAAAAAAAAAGGCTTATTTATCATGAGGCATTCCAAGCAGGCATACGAATCCATCCTGGTCGACCTTTTTTGATTCTGATGAATCTTCCAAAACACCATTTTTTAACATTATTATTATACATAGTTTGAAAGAAACATTTAATTTTCTACCTTATCTAATGCACATAAAGGGAATGCTAGATTTGGCATAAACTAATGGGATCTTTCATGTAAATTTAAGCCAGTCATCGCTGGAATCAGGTCTGTTGTATGGAAGATTGCTAACAATATTGTATTTTGTATGAGAGATTGCAAACAATTACGTTGTTTACGCTTGCTTTGACTAGCAATTAAACTAGGGGAAATTTTACACGTCTGTTAAAATTCTTTTTTTTTGTCTGCCCCTGCAAAACAAACCCCCCTAAAATTATTTTAATAAAAATAAAATAAAAAATGTTTTCCAAAAAAATCGCTCAAATAAACTCACTCTTTCCTCCCCCACAAAAAAAATCCCCCCCCCCCCCCTTAAAAATTCTTGGGGGTGCATCTTCTTTTTTTTTTTTGAAGTGGCCTTCGTTTTTCAAAATTCTGCCGGGGGAGGAGGAGCAACGCATCAAGATTTTGCACATGCATGGCGAAAATCCAAACTACTCTCACGCCAAGTTGGCGAAATTGTAGAATGTGGCTAAATCAACTGTTACCAACATATTTAAAATGTTCGGTGAACGTTCGTCGACAGCCAGGAAAGCTGGATCAGGGGGAAATCGAAAGCCGGAGGGCACAGCGACGACAAAAATAGTTGCCCGCTGTTTCGAGCGGAACCCCAACCTCTCCGTCCGAGATGTCGCATAGAAGCTAGGAGTGGTGCCTTCAACGTGGATAGAGCTAAAAAACGAGCTGGACTGTCGACTTAAAAGAAAGTGGTGACTCCAAATCGCGACGATAAACAAAACACGTCGGCAAAAGCACGATCGTGAAAGTTGTACACGACGATGCTGAAGAAGTTTGATTGCGTGGTACTTACGTCAAGGCAGACTTTAAAAAGCTTCCTGAACAGGACTTTTATACGGCAACCGGACGGGGAAAGGTGGCAGATATTTTCAAGAACATTAAACTGTCAAAGAAATATCTGGCGTGGCAGGCCATCTGTACCTGTGGCTTGAAGAGCAACGTTTACATTGCGACTGGAACCGTCAACCAGGAAATTTATCTGAGCGAGTGCCTACAAAAACGTTTACTGCCTTTCCTGAAGCGACACAATTGTTCCGTTCTATTTTTGCCGGATTTGGCATCTTGCCATTACGGAAAAAAGCCATGGAGTGGTATGCTGCCAACAACGTTCAAGTGGTGTCCAAGGACAAGAACCCTCCCAACACGCCAGGGCTCCGCCAAATCGATCAATATTGGGCCATCGTCAAGCGGAACCTTAAGAAGACTCAAAAAGCTGTTCTGAGCGAGAAACAGTTCAAGGCAAACTGGCGTTCTGAGGCAAATAAAGTGGACAAGGAGACTGTGCAAAATCTTATGGCAGGTGTTAAACAAAAGACCCGGCAACTCGCATTCGGTAAAAAGGAAGCTTAGCTGAATTATTTTATTTACATGGAATAACGACACAATACTTTAACATAGCCTGATACACAATATCCCTCCATAAGGCCCGATTCGTGGCTGCTTCTCTCCAATCCCTTGGGCACCTTGTATCCCCTAGGTCTTGCTCCACCTGGTCTGACCATCTTGCTCGTTGCGCCCCACGTCGTCTTGTACCAACCGGATTCCCGTCGAACACCATTTTTGCAGGATAGTAGCCTGGCATTCTCGCAACATGTCCTGCCTAGCGTATCCTTCCAGTTTTTGCCACCTTATGAATACTGGGTTCGCCGGCGAGTTGCGCGAGCTCATGGTTCATCCTTCGCCTCCATAGTCCGTCCTCCTGTACTCCACCAAGGATGGTTCTTAACACCCGTTGCTCAAAAACTCCGAGTGCTCGCAGGTCCTCTTTAAGCAATGTCCACGTCTCATGCCCGTAGAGAACAACCGGTCTTATAAGCGTTTTGTACAGGATGCACTTCGTACGGGAGCTAAGTCTGTTTGACCGTAGTTGCTTGTGGAGCCCATAGTAGGCACGACTTCCACTGATAATCCGCCTCCGGATCTCACGGCTGTTATCGTTGTCCGCAGTAACCAGTGAGCCGAGATAGACAAATTCATCGACTACATCGAACTCATCGCCGTCCATCGTTACACTGCTGCCCAGTCGGGTGCTGTCGTGCTCGGTTCCGCCTGGCAGCATGTACTTCGTTTTGGATTTATCTTCAACCTAATCTTCTCTGCTTTGCGCTTCAGTCTGGTGTACTGCTCTGCCACCGCCTCAAATGTTCTGCCGACAATATCCGCGTCGTCGGCAGAGCAGATAAATTGATCGGATCGGTTGAAAATCGTGCCTCGCTTGTTAAACGCGGCTCGTTACATAACATCTTCAAGAGCAATGTTGAACAGGAGGCAAGAGAGACCATCACCTTGACAAAGCCCCCTGCGGGATTCGAATGAACCCGATAATCCACCCGATATCCTCACACAGCACTGGGTTCCATCCATCGTAGCCTTGATAAGTCGGGTCAGCTTCCCCGGAAAGCTGTTCTCGTCCATGATCTTCCATAGCTCATATCGATTAATTGTATCATATGCGGCTTTGAAGTCGATGAATAGATGATGCGTTGGGACTCTACATTCACGGCACTTTTGGAGTATCTGCCGCAAAGTGAAGATTTGGTCCGTTGTAGACCGTCCTTCGATGAAGCCGGCCTGATAACTTCCCACAAATCTATTTGCTAGTGGCGACAGTCGCTGGAAGATGATTTGGGATAATACTATATAGGCGGCATTAAGGACAAGTTTTGCTGAATATTTCTGCTGTATTCTGTATTAACTGAACTTGAAAAAGAAAAAATATTTGACTTGTTAATAAAAACTTTGATTGACTCACACACATTACTGTTTGACCAAATTTTGATCGGAACACCCTTTATAACGGTTTGTTTATTCAAATGGTGTTTTAAGCAAAGTTTTAGTTTATTAAAAAGCAATCCCTCAAAAAATACACACCATACAAACATACTGTGTGCTCTAACTAGAAATTAGAGAAAATCACGAATTGCCTACACCAGACTGAGCATAAAAGTCAGCCACCCCCAGATTGGCCTTGCTTTGAAGTCGTACCGACTTGGCTGAACGGTGCTAGTACCAAAATTATGTCGATTTCAACTTGGTACGTTACTTTCAAAAGAGCTTTTAAAAAGCATGAACACCCTTCGATTTGGTTAAGTTGACTTAGCGTGTGCAGAATGATGCCTCTTTTTTGACATTTCCTGTTAAATTATCAAACTGGTGTTCAAGTGCAGCAACGCATCAACATTTTGCACGTACATCACAAAAATCCGAACTCACATGCCGCGATATTATCGAAGTCGAGAAAAGTTGGCAAATCAACTGCCAGTAACTTTAAAAAATGTGTTCGGGGGACATTTCCTCTTTCTGCTAGTATTTTCTGTTTTGTTTATGCTTGCTCAGTTTTGCTCAAAATTGTATTTCGCGAGCGCGTTGTGCAGTTCTACGGACTGCACAGAAATCTCGGCAAAAAGTATACGGGAGAACATTTTACAAGCGAAAATGTTGCGTCTTTTTGTATTCTATACCCTACCACCCCCCCCCAACCACCACCCCCCCCCCACCACACAAAATCGCCCGAGAACAACCAAAAAAATATACACACAGAACGCCCTGCGTTTTCCCCCCCCCCCCACAACAACAAAAAACACACCCCACGCGACACCACACAAAAACAAATCTCCCCACAACAAAAAAAAAACAAAACAACGAAAAGGGAACAAAAAACAGAAACAAAAAAAAAGACCCCCCACGAAAAAACCAACCAAAAAACCAACCCCCCCCGCCGATCAAAAAAAAAACAGGAAAATGTTTTGTTTTGGACGCCGAAAGTTACTTCCCTCTTTCGAAGACTTACATTTCCTGAAACGATCGAAACTATTCCATGGATACTTCTACTGCATCTCCAAAGATAAAATATACATTACTAATTAATTATGTTTTTATTGCGTACAGTGCGCGAAATTTAAATTATAATGTTTTTGAAAATTGGAAATATCTTCTCAACATCATGGGATCCCAGTAGTGAACAACAGTTTCTGCTAGAACCAAAGATGTGATGAGAAAGTATCGATAGGTCCGATAGAGCTCGGCAGGTTATGAAATTGAATAGAAGTAGTTTGAAATTGAGCGTAGGGCTTTGTTTTGGCAGTATTTCGAAGCAAACACAGACACTTTTGCCAAACATTCCAATGCGGGGTATGTCAAGGCAGAGACGGATCGGCCAGTCAAGGTGGCCAAGGTTCTATTCAATTTCATAACCTGTCGAGCTCTATCGGATCTATCGATACTTTCTCATCACATCTTTGGTTCTAGCAGAAACTGCTGTTCACTACTGGGATCCCATGATGCAGAGAAGATATTTCCAATTTTCAAAAACACAAAATATACGTTTCAACATAATGCTTTGAACAGAAAATGATGCTGTACATTGCCATTTCCGGGAGAGGTATTTCTTAGCCATGCTTCAAGCTCTCTGGTTTGGCTATCAATTAAGATGTGTACTAGGACGAATGTTTGAAGAAAATTTCGATCCCGTTTCTACAAAAACATCATGCAGATGGACGATACATGTTTTGGCCGGATAAAAGGTCATCGCATTGCGGCGAAAAAAAAAACACAATCGTTCCTGAATATTCATTTGATCCCATTTTCATCCAAAAACCACAACCCGACAAGTCTGCCTCAGTGTCGCCAATCGAAGATTTCTTCGGGATTTTGAGCTCCTTGGTGTACAAAAATAACTGGAGAGCCACGAATTGCAACTAGTTGATTTGCAGCATTACGAGATGCATTCGAAAAGTTGACAAGAATGCCTTCCAACACTCCTGTTCCGACATCAACCGGAAGTTTTGCCCAACAGCCGATTACAGACCGTTTTCAAATGTTCACTAGTTTTTTTTTTTTTCAAACAAAAGACAACGCATCTTTAATTTCAATAAATCCGATCTCCTTCAAGTATTTGTCTTTTTTGACAGCTTGTGAAATGAATTCCAAAATTTTAGCCGCCACCCGTTATAAGAAAGTAGTGACTCCAAATGGTGGTGATAAACAAGAAAAATCGGACAAACAATTACATTGCTCAAATTATTACCCCAAAACATGACCAATGCAAAATTTTAGCTCAATTGGACATGGTTTAGGTCTAGTCGATCATTTTTTGACATTTTTACACATGAAAATTCAAAAATCGCTCCCAAAAAACTTCGAGATCTGATTTTTTTGAGACTGCAGATGATAAAAAACATTTGTCATCAAATTTCAAAAACCGACACTACGCTCACATTTCTTGAGCCAAAAATATGCACTCCTCCTTCCCAAACATATCAATTAGAGTGATTCTTTCAGTCAAAATAATTTTCTGAATAATTAAATAATAATAATTAATAATGAAAAAAATCACTTATTTAGCCATTCAACTTTTCATTTTCGTCTTACGGACTGTGTGGGTGTATGGTGTGGAATGTTTCGGCCGGCCGGTAGTGAGCTGCTACGGCATGTATTCGACGGACTGGCACTGTCAACATCGTACGGAACGCACGCTGGATGGGTGACCTACCCTGCAGTGGGATGTATGAGTCGTCTGATTCCCTGATTAACCAAGTTACGATCCTTGGGTGAGATGATCAAGATTAATTGTACACCGCATTTATACACACCGGAATCAGGAGCAAATTTAGCCGGTAATAATAGGTCATGGGATATACTAATTTAAAATTGAGTTAGCGCAGCTACC
Source organism: Aedes koreicus (assembly GCA_024533555.2). Classification (NCBI taxonomy): domain Eukaryota; kingdom Metazoa; phylum Arthropoda; class Insecta; order Diptera; family Culicidae; genus Aedes; species Aedes koreicus. The sequence continues at coordinate 1,286,694 of JAHHFK020002414.1, read as the reverse complement.
GGGATCATTTTAACGAATGGTTCAACTATGCGCTTTTTATTGCTCTTCCTGAAACAACCTGTTTCTGTATACGGCTAGTACACTGGGAGCTCTTTGGATTTTCCTCTTTGAATTTTGCTTTAATTGTATTTTTTCACAAAGGTAGGCTTCGAAGCTCTGGATGAGAAAGAGCTTATCATAATCCGTAGCTTCTTCACCTTTTCATCCCTTCCATCTACTATATTTCATTTCCCATTTTGACAGCTCCAGACTCTCTTCTATGGCAACTCTGTTTTTGGCTCACTTCATAGTTTGTATAGTGAGTTTGTTTTAATGTGAAGTGTTTTAACAAACTTTTTTTTTTCTTCATGGCTACTTCGAAAGGATTGTTCTAATTTCTATTACTTACATATACTAACATTTACATACTAACCTTAAACTAAACTCCTGAACAATTGTGTATTTACCAACACTAATTTCATCAGTTCATCAATTAATTTAGATCTAGAATTTAGAAACTTAGAGGGAGAAGTCCTTACTCTACAAGTAAGTTTTTGGTATAAATATATATAAAAAAAAAAATAGCTAAGGTAATGTATCTGAACTGTAACAAACTTCTAGGAGAAAAGTAATTTGATTTTTTTAAATAAAAACATTAAATAAATTTACAACGATTCATGATTGACCAAATTTTCCCAATTTCATTCTTCATATAGTTATGACTTAAGTTGTTGGATTGAGAACTTTTTGTATTCTCCTGTATTGAATTTTTATAATGTGATCGATTTCAAGCACAAAATTTTCATAGTGCACTCAAAAAAGGCTTTTCGAACAACGTATCGTTTGAACCAGAACGGAATTGTTTTAAAGCTGTACTTCTGCGTACTTCTGAATAAAGAACACCCCTACATGTGTATAAAATCACTGATAGCTGCACAAATTGGGGTGTGAAGCAGGGGCCAAACCCACCAACTGACCGCAAACGCTCAGAGCACCGAACTGCATCGATGCGTGCTGAAGCGTCATCCGGAATCGAAGCTGTGGTGATATGAAATTATCAATTGTCGTATTTGACAACTGTGGAAATTAAACAAACACAAATACTGTGGTGTCCGCTTGCTGCTACTGCGCTGCCATTGACCTTGTTTCTCGGTTCGCATTGGGTCACGCTGGTCATTGAAAATGATTGAGTAGTTAAATGGAAATATTTGGTGAACGCATGCAACTGTGTTTGCTTTGGTCGTAAATTGATGATTGCGGGGTGATTCACCGTCTTTTTATGAATTTGAGTTGTGTCGTGGGGAATCGAAGTCAAACGGAACAGAGGAGAGGAGTATGGGAATGGCACATTCTTGCCTTCTCTAAGTAACTTAAACTGTCAGTTGGTTAAAAAGTCCTGAGGTTCACATATAGATGGCACTTGTTTTCATTTTATTTTCAGTTAGTACTTAAAATAGAAAGTTGTAGATGAAGTCTATAAATATATTAAATAAAATAATACATCAAAAAACGACTGTCAAAATTTTATGAAATTCTGTTCATTAGTTTGTGAGTTATTGTGCTAAGAGTGACGCTGTTTTTGTTATGTTTAAAACAATGGGCCAAATTTTTCAAACAATTTCGCGTATTGTTTTTACACTGCTTCTTAATGGGAAAAAAAATACCGTTCAAGCAGAGCAATGGCTTGAAAAGTGTTATAAGAGCTTCGATTCATTACAAACAACAATAAAACGTTGGTTTGCTGACTTCAAAAGTGGACTGAAAATAAAATTTAGTTCAGTTTGAAAGAAACATTTGATTTTCTGCGTTATCTAATGCACACAAAAGGAATGTCAGATTTAGCAGACATTAATGGGATATTTCATGTAAATTACAGCTGGATATCACCTTAATCAGGTCTGTTTTATGGAAGATTGCCAACAGTGTGGTATGGCTCATGAAAAATTGCAAACAATTTCGATGTTTCGCTTGCTTTAACTTGGAATTAAACGATTATTTTTTTCTGTGTACGTAATCGGTCGTTTAACTCACCAATTAATTCGTTTTGTAAAAAAAATGATTTTTACTATTTATGAAAGTGGTTTCGTATTCAATACCACATGCGCTGACAAAAGAACAAAGCATTTGTATGTTAAAAAGAACATACGTGTATTGTACGAAAACAATACAAAGAACTACATCAATTTTGTTGAAAAAAAAATTATATGTCTTTTGGTGCTTATCTTTGCAGGTATTTACGAAACATTTGTTTTATCGACTTGAATAAAATTTGAAAAAAAAATGAGGCCATGGGGATGTTAAACCATTGGTGGAGATTTTTTTTTCATTTCTGATTTAGGAATTGATATTGTCCTATTGAGAAGAGCAGCTTCTGAATTCGTGGTTGATCTCACTAGCCCATGGTGACTTGTGAGAAGTAGCATAGTTAATGAAGATGAATTCACGGCATTCAGCTAGAAGCAGGTGGCGTTTTTTTTCATGGGGAGGTAAACATATGCTGTTAGCGCTCCTCAGCAACAACACCAACCTGTGCTGATACCATATAAGAGGAACAGTGGTTGGCTGGTACGCACGAACTTCACATCGTACATTGAATGAAAAAGGTGTTATGCAGGCATTTTGCGAAATGACAAGTAATACGAATGTTTCTTAAAATCTATAAATCATGTGAAATATAGCATAGCATACACAGATAAAAAGAAACATTTAATTTTCGGCGTTATTTCATGCACATAAAGGGAATGCTGGATGTGGCAGAATTTGATGGCGCCCTTAACTTCGCTTATCGTGGGAGTTGGGACATTTTTCTCAGTCGCTGTTCCGATGAAATCATTTCTCATTTCTCCTGCTGACTTGATGTTCCACCTCTGTGCCATTCAGGTGTTCATCGTAGTGCTGCTTCCACCTTTCAATAACCTCACGTTCATCCGTCAAGATACCTCCAACCTTATCCCGACACACATTTTGACTCGCGGCATAAAGTCTTTGCGAGATGTGTGAGTTTCTTGTTCAACATTTGAGTTTCTTGAGACCAGTACAGCTGCCCCATTTCTTCGCACTCCAGCTCTGTTGCTTCTGTTTGTATTGCTCCTTATTTTGATGAATTACATGCTGCAGCATCATTCTGCTGCATTGTTAATGGCTGCTTTGACACTAATCCAGCAGTCCTCGAGAAGGGCTTCGATCCTCATCCGGCAACGTTGTTTCTTGGCTTTGCGCGTAATCAGTGGCGACTTCGGGTAGCTTCATTCATTCTGATTGTACCGTGGCGGGCGTTGATACCGACTGTTGTTTAAAGTCTTTTGCGCATTTTGACCATAACAAGGTAGTGGTCCGATTCGATACTATCGATACTAATACCCTCCATCAATTAAAACGTGATACATTGGATCTGTTATGGGGATCTCCAGCTATACCGAGGCTGTGCTAGGTACTACGACTTGTGAGACTTAAAGGTTCCATGTTCCGAGTTTCCAATCGTTAGTCTGTTTTCGTCGCCTGGGTCTAAGCTGATTGTACCGGTCCGTGTGATCATAGTTTGTTTGTTGTAGTTTTGATTTTTAAGGCTGGCTTGTAGGGCCTGCCGAAAGACCATCGTTTACAGCACTGATTAGAGTCCCCCGCTGGTACGTAGACGCTTTTTGAGTCACCCACAACATGGAGAACAGACGCTCAGATAGACGGCACCCTTTGAAGAGAGGAGCCCCTCCCCTTCCCTATCAGCATACGACCAAGGTCCCACCACACACTTAGAAATTATGAATTTTGCATGAGACTTAATGCCTATTTTATTTACGTAAACAAAGATTTCATGTAAAATTAAGTGTCCCGAAACAGAAGCAAACGCAAGCTGACATAAAGTGTGTTTGATTGAACTGATTTTTTCGTCTCTTTCGACTGATTCTTCTGTCCTAAAGGCCGCTCGTATGTGTTGGTCTCAGGGCACTTAAATTTACATGCCTTTTTGGTAGTGTGCGGGGTTGGTTACTCATTATTTCCTATTGTTACTTGTACCCTGTAACCACGGGAGGAAGGGATAGTAGCTACTGGACAGAGGCTAAGGACCACCAATTGGGGTGTTTTATACCTGCAGACACAGGAAATACCTATGATACGTGTTGCAGTACTGATGGCAACACTGGTATTTCCATCGCGAGAGGATAAAGAGAGCATAACAACGCAACACCGTCAGCCATCATTATTGTATCAGTACCCGCCGTGTTAAGATCGTTTGATTAAATAAAGTTGGTTTAATTAATTAATTGGACTTTTCATGAAGATTGAAACATGGTGTCAGGAAGTGCCGCAGGCTTCTAACTGTTTCCGGCGTCATAGTGAAATCGCGGAAATTATCGGATTGTTCACACAGCGTAAAAAATTAATACTTGTTTGCTTGTGTTTCATCCCGTCGGCGGCCATTTTGTGAAGTAAAAAGTTCTTTGTGGCTTTGGTTCTAAAATCTCCATCGACATGGATAAGGACCAATTCAAGATGTTCTTGGAACATCAAACGAAAGTATTTGCGCAACTGATGAATACGATATCGGAATCGTCTCGAGATTCAACGCAGTCACAAGCAAGGTCGTCGGATGTTCCGGTACTGCAGCCGTCACCTCTATCATTGGAGGGCGACATGACGGAAAACTTCGAATTCTTCGAAGCTAGGAGAACTATTCGAAGACTATCGGTATGGATAAATGGCCTCCTACGGAGAATGCCAAGAAGGTGAGCTTTTTGATGTCGGTAATCGGGAACCGGCACGAAAGAAGTTTTTCAACCTCGAGTTGACTGTGGAACAGCAAGTGGATCCACAAACAGCGCTCGCTGCGATCAAGGAAAAGGTAGTTCCCAACAAAAACGTAATCGTGGATTGCCTAGATTTCTTGTCAGCTGTACAATCGTCCGGAGAATCCATCGAAGATTTCAATTCAAGGCTTAAAGTGCTTGCAAATGTTGCCAAATTGGGTGCGCTGGAGAAGGAACTGCTGGCTTACAAAGTTGTAACAGCCAACAAGTGGCCTCGTCTTCGAACGAAAATGTTGACCATCACCGAGATAACTCTGAAAAAAGCTGTCGATTTGTGCCGGGCGGAGAAAATCGTTGCAAAGCGATCTCAGGAACTCGGAATTTCTCGGGAAGTGAACAAAATAACAAAGGTCAAACGAGCATCGAAGCAAATATTACTGCGCTGCAAGTTCTGCGGGGAAGTCCATGAGTTCGCGAAGGGAATGTGTCCTGCCTTGGGCAAGCGGTGCCACCGCTGCAAGGGCAAGAACCATTTCGAGAAGGTGTGCAAAGCAGCAGGAAAGTCGAAGAGCCGAAAGTCAAAGCGCACTAAGGAAGTGAAAGAAGATAGTGAATCTGAAAAGGAATCGTCGTCAGGAAATGAATCGTCATCGGATGAAACGGAAGCGGAATATGAGATTGGCAAGATCTACGACAATTCAAGTAATGGAGGGAGCGTTCTCGCGGAAGTCAATCTGAAGTTCGGGTAGTCTTGGAAAACCGTCTTGTGCGAATTGGATACCGGTGCTAATACCAGCTTTATTGGACATGCTACGCTGATGAAGCTTTCTGGTGTTCAGATGTTCCCACTGCTACCATCTAAGTTCCGCCTGCAGAGCTTTGGTGGCAACCCAATAAAAGTGCTGGGACAAGTGAAGGTGCCATGTCGTCGGTCGAGCAAGAAGTTTAACTTCGTGCTTCAAGTAGTGGATGTTGACCATCATCCACTGTTATCCGCAAGAGCTTGTCGTGAACTAGGACTTGTGAAATTTTGTAACACAGTTTCATTTAGCAAGCTGGAGTCAGACAACCTATCAATCCAGACGGACAAGCTGTTCAACATCTATCGTGTAAAAGCCCAGAAACTGGTCGATGGTCATCAAGAACTGTTTACTGGCTATGGAAAACTCCCAGGAACTGTTAGCTTGGAAGTAGATCTCCACGACGGGTGCCAATAGCGATGAAAGGTAAGCTGAAAAGCGAACTGGAATGCCTTGAGAACGACGGAATAATCGTTAAAGAAATAAATCATACCGATTGGGTGAGCAATATTGTTATTGTGCAACGTGGAGGCCCGGAATCAGGAGCTCGAATTTGCTTGGATCCGATTCCACTTAATAAAGCGCTCAAAAGACCGAATCTTCAGTTCGTGACGTTGGACGAGATACTTCCGGAGCTGGGCAGGGCGAAGGTTTATTTTTCCACCATGGATGCAAAGAAAGGATTCTGGCATGTTGTACTGGATGAAGAAAGCAGCAAGCTGACAACGTTCTGGACTGCGTTTGGTCGTTGCCGTTGGACACGTCTTCCGGTTGGAATTGCACCAGCACCGGAGATTTTCCAGATCAAGTTGCAGGAGGTTATCGAAGGATTGGACGGCGTTGAGTGCATCGCGGATGATTTGTTCGTATTCGGCATTGGAAATACTCTCGAGGAAGCATTAGCAAAACACAACAGCTGCCTCGAAAAACGTATATGTCGTCTGGAGCTTCACAACGTCAAGCTCAACAAGTCGAAGCTTAAACTATGCGAGAAGTCAGTGAAGTTCTACGGACACCTTCTCACCGACGATGGTCTCAAGCCGGATGATTCGAAAATCATTGCTATTCGCAAATTTCCAAGGCCACAGAATCTGAAGGATGTTCAAAGGTTCGTGGAAATATCCACATACATGGGCCGTTTCATCAAGAACCTTAGTGCTAATATGACCAACCTTAGAAAGCTGATCCTGGAGACGGAACCTTGGAAATTGGATCTCTGTGGAAGAGATATAAAAACGTTAAAATATTACGATGTAACGCAACCTCTCACTATCGAGTGCGATGCAAGCAGCATCGGTCTTGGAGTAGCAGTGCTCCAACAGGACGGTGATAGGATACGCATCAAAAACCTTGACTGCAACTGAAAAAAAAACTATGCGCAGATCGAAAAGGAGCTGCTAGCCATAGTATTCGCATGTGTCCGTTTCGACCAGCTAATAGTTGGAAATCCAAAAGCTACGATCAAAACCGATCACAAACCGCTTTTAACTGTGTTTCGTAAACCACTCTTATCAGCACCTCGTCGTTTGCAACACATGATGCTCAACCTTCAACGATACAATTTGTCAATAGAATTTGTCACCGGCAAGGATAATGTCATGGCGGATGCACTATCTCGTGCGCCGTTGCCGAACATCGAGCCCCAAGCCGAGTACAGGAAAAAGAATATTTTCAAGGTGTTCGAAGCGATTCAAGAGGTTAAATTTAGCAACTTTCTTCACGTGTCAAGTACCCGGTTGGATGAAATTATACAGGAAACGGAAAAGGACCAAACCATGCAGCTCATCATCAATTACATCCGTAATGGGTGGCCGAGGTACACGGACCATGTTCCTGATGGCATCAAGATGTATTTCGGTATGAACTGGTATTTCGCGAGGATCGCATCCTGGTTCCACACGTTCTTCGTAGGAAGTTGATTGATAGCTGTTATGTGAGCCACAATGGGATAGAAGCTACATTGAGGTTGGCTTGTGCTAATCTGTTCTGGCCGGGTATGACCTGTCAAATCAAGGATGTGGTTGAAGGATGTGCAGTATGTGCAAAATTTGCAGCGCCTCAGCCGAATCCGACGATGATGACACACGATATTCCTGTGTACCCGTACCAGCTTATTTCCATGGACGTCTTTTTTGCCGAAATGAACGGTGTCAAGCGCACATTTCTTATTTCGGTTGATCACTTTTCGGATTTCTTCGAGGTAAACCTTTTAAAGGATTTGACTCCCGAAACTGTGATCGCAGCTTGTAAGCAAAACTTCTCGCGCTTTGGATTACCTCAAAGGGTCGTTACGGATAACGGCACTAATTTCACCAGTCGAAAGATGACCCAATTTGCTGCAAACTGGGACTTTGAGTTGGTTTCATTTGCTCCACATCACCAGCAGGCAAATGGAAAAGCGAAGGCCGCGATCAAAATTGCTAAACACCTGATGAAAAAAGCGGAAGAAAGAGGATCCGACTTCTGGTATGCATTGCTTCACTGGCGCAATATTCCAAACAAAATCGGTTCCAGTCCGGCTGCACGCCTACTCTCACGATCAACTCGCTGTGGTTATCCTACAGCTATAAATAATCTACTTCCGAAGGCGGTAGAGGATGTTCCCGCTAAAATAGAAGAGAATCGTAAACAGTCGAAATTATATTATGATCGGAAGGCACAAAAATTAACGGAGCTAGAAGTTGGCTCTCCGGTGTATGTTCAGGCGCATCCTGAATCGTCGAAACTATGGACACCAGGGACGATAAGCCATCGATACAACGATAGATCCTATTTGGTGTACGTCAATGGGGCGGACTACCGTCGCTCTTTGGTACATCTGAAGCCGCGTAAAGAACCTGATATGCCGTCGAGCCGCAGAATGTCTTCCTATGCAAGGAGTCCTCCTGAAAACTGCAGAAATGAAACTACCGCACCACTGAATGGAGTATCAAATCAATTTTCCCCTTGTCAAACGGAGACTGAAGATAGGATTGCCGAATCTTTTGCCACCGGTTAGTGAAATGTCAATGGATGTCGATTCGCAAGGAGTTCGTCCAACTACACCGACAAAGATAGACCGACCAATGAGGGCTACTCGTATCCCGAACAAGCTAAAGGATTTCCACCTACAGTTTTAAAGAAAGGGGAAGATGTTGCAGTACTGATGGCAACACTGGTATTTCCATCGCGAGAGGATAAAGAGAGAATAACAACGCAACACCGTCAGCCATCATTATTGTATCAGTACCCGCCGTGTTAAGATCGTTTGATTAAATAAAGTTGGTTTAATTAATTTATTGGACTTTTCATGAAGATTGAAACAATACGCAATGTGCAGTCCTTTACTAAGCCATCATTTTAGTTCACCATATTTGCCGAATCACCATGGTGTCGATTCTTTGTTGCGAACTGATTTGTTATCGAGCAAAGTGCATTATCTTTTATTTCGGTTACCTATTGTTCAATGGAGTGAGTGATCAAGGGATCACATAAAAAGAAATAATAATAAAGCTGTACCTGTTTCCGAAGTGAATGTCCGCCGTGTGCATTGCATCAGTGGTGGCTAGTCAGAACTAGTCAGAAATAACAGCGTTCTGAAAAATTAAAACGGACCGTTTTCAGGATTTTTATCTACAAACTAGTTCCTGATTTCATGATTCAGTTCACGGTGTACTTTTGCTCTTTCATAAATGTTGTTCACGGATCTGGGATCGGATTTTTTTTCATGTAATAATGATCCATACTATTGGTTCACCACACTACCCGTACTACCATATCTTAGAACATGTAAATCACTATCGCAGTTCGTACGAGGTGAACGTTAATATAAATTACCTTGTTTTCCAAATGAAGAAACACCACCTCAATTTATGAGTGGCCCCAAATAAGCTTATCACGTCTGGGTGTGGTAGTGTACACATCTAGATTTTTTTTACAGAAATCTGTAGAAATTTACTGAATTCTCAACAGTTGAACGTTCGGTAATCCATTTTAACGGATTTCGGTAAAATTTCATCGAAATCCGTTAAATCGGATTACCGAACGTTCCGCTGTTGAAAATTCGGTAAACTTTTACAGATTTCTGTAAAAAAAATCAAAGTGTGAAAACGTGGTTGTTCGTTTTGGACGAAAACATAACAAATAAAGGGTGTATTCGATAAAAATGGCACACACATATATACTCATCAAAATTAAACTGATTATCGGATTTTCTTGAAATTTTCAGGGAATGAAGAACTACTAATGAGTTTTGATTTACAACATTTGTTTTATTCAATTTCGTCTCCCATCCCGAATGCCCGCACCTTCCTTTTCACTCCACCCATCAAATTTTGTACAACCGATTTTCCCAGTGTTTTTGTTGTTTTTACCCAAATTTTCTTCAATTCTAGCTCTGTTTTTATAGTTTTGGGATGTTTGCGAAGTTCCGTTTTCATAATCGCCCAGAATTTTTCAATTGGACGAAGTTCCGGTGATTAGGGGGTCAACCTTTGGCACGAAATTGACTCCGTTGGCTCGGTACCACTCCAATACGTTTCGAGCGTAGTGGCAGGATGCTAGATCAGGCCAAAACGGAGTTGATCCTTTGTGCTTCTTAATGAATGGCAAGAGACGCTTCTTAAGGCACTCTTCCGTGTAAATCGCACCGTTTATTGTTCCGGAAGTGATGAAGGGAGCACTTATTTCACCACATCCGCAAATCGCCTGCCAGATTAGAAACTTCTTTGCAAATTTCGATAGTTTCTTCTTTCGAACATCCTCCGGAACATCGAACTTCGACTTGGCAACGAAATATTCTTGCCCAGGAAGTTGACGGAAGTCGGCCTTGACGTATGTTTCGTCATCCATCACGATGCAACCGGATTTGGTGAGCAGCTTCGTGTAAAGTTTCCGGGCGCGGGTTTTCGCAGTGATGTTTTGTTTTTCATTCCGGTTTGGGGCTTTTTGCACTTTGTAAACATGTAACCCAGCACGCTTCATGGTTTTCTGCACAAAACCGACTGACACCTTAGACTTTTTAGCGACATCTCGAATTGACATGTTTGGACGGTTCTTGAATTGTTGTACGACTTTCCTGGCCATTTTACTGTCCATTGGACCACTTTTACGACCACTTCCTTCCTTCCTTTGGACACTCAGACGCTCCTTGAAGGTTCTTATTACACGAGACACAGTTGTATTTGCAATTCCAAGCCTTTTAGCAATCCACCGGTGGGACGCCCCTGGATTTTGATTGTGAGTGCACAAAATTTTCTCACGGACAATTTCTTGTTTCGACGACATGACTGGAACTACTGAATGTATAACTATGAAACTTGGCAGATGTAAATAATACACTATGGATAAGATCTACTCAAATTTCTAGGTTTTTTACTCATACGATTCAAAAGTTACAGAATATTTTCTGTGTGCCATTTTTATCGAATACACCCTTTAGCTGTCAAAAGGATAAAATATGGTAAACCAAACTTTGAGTTTATCTATGGGAAAACAAACAATTTTTACACGACGATAGAAACGATAGTGTGCGTGCGTTAAACGTCACTTAGCATAATAGCATCCTTACTGTTGGTGTAAATCAGTTCAAATCTGGAATCGGTACTAATATTTGAATATTTCACACGCTGATTCAGCTTATTGTTTACCACAATGAACCCTGTTGCCACTTAACCCTGTTATCCAACATCCCAGTGATTTCTTCTTTTTTCAACACATTACTAGCTTTTCTATATTTGACCTACAATCGGTCGGGACCAGTGCTGGTATTGCCTTAGTTTGGTTAGTCTCAAGCATCATCTGTTGGTTCACTGTTAATAACAGCTGAACTGGAGATAACGGAGTAGCAACCTCGGGCGTTCATGCTCATGCTCACTACCCGAGCAAAGGATTATATCGAATTGATAACAAATTTCAATACCAGGCTATCATTTTTTTTTCACTGACTATGTTATCATCGAGGCTGAATAAACAGCCAAAATAACAGACTGAATGACAAAAAATATCTCGTTGAATATCATAATAAAAGCTTATTTTGTTATCACTGCGAACATCTTGATAACAAATCCTGTATTAAGTATTGAGTTAAAGTTTGTTTTGCCGGCAGTGGAAAATATGTTATCCCAATATGTGTGCAAAGTAAGTTTCATTCTTTGTATTTGTTGTTAGTTAATTAGTTAATAGTTGGTTAAAAATTCACATTTTTCAGGTCATTCTGGATCGAAATGCTCTTAATGGATGTAAACAAGAGGTTTACTTTCGTCATTCTGAAAAACGAGTCTTTACATTCCATTTACAATATGCATGAAACAATTATATAACTTTAATACATACTGCAAGTCACGTTTTGAAGGAAACTCATGAAAATGTGTTAACAAAATTGGCTGTGACCTTTTCAACTTTTGAATAAACAAAATAGAAGTCTGGCAATCACTGAAGAAGAATCAAAACACTTAAAAACGTTTTTTTTTTTATTTTACCTCGACACATCAACATATGCAAACACACATTATCGAAAGCTCGTTACGGGATTAATGTTTTAGCTCCATGCATAACATAATCTCACAAACACTCTACATCATTCAGATCCGCTCTCTGGAAAATCATTCCATGACATTGACGTCTTCGTCGTGCTGAATATTTTATACTTGCAAACATTTGGTCTTCTAGATTAATCCTAAAAATAAATTCTCGTGCCCCAGCATACTACCGTACCGGAGAGCAATGTCTCATCTTCGGTTCGCCGCCCTGACCCTTACTGGATTGATTCATATTTCTCATTCGTTATCCAATTTGTGAATTCTTACGTATTCGATTCGGACTACAGTACCAAACCGCAAGGAAGAAGTGAACATCCAACTGAGCAGCGGAAATCACTTCTGCCTTTCCTGCAACTTGACTGGAAACGCGTCTGGATGACGAGATATCTGCTTCTGACTGATTCCTTCCAACGCAAGAAAGGGGGAGCGGAGCAGTAAGTATCATAGGCTTACTCGCTCAAGCCCTTGTTTTCCCTCACAGCAGGTAGGACTGATGTACGTAATAATGCTCCACCGTCACTCTTTTACTGTTGGCTGTCATCGGCTGAATAGCAGATCGCTGATGATGGCAATCGGATAAACAGTAGAAAATTAGATTTCATGTTTGTGCTGCTGCATCCAATAGGCAGGAAGGACAACAGCGCCGCACTGCTTATTGTCTGATCCTAGTAGGTTACGAAGAGTTGTGCACGTGACACTGATCGGAACAGCCATACATTAGTTTGCACCATTGTGTACATTTGTCATGTGTTACATGATAATACTGGAATTGAGTTCCAATCGTAGAATTTAATTTTGCTTCTGAAATCAACCAATTTGATCATCTAAATCATATTTCTCTTGCGTCAAATGCAATGAGATACATTTTAGATAAATCAACCAATCAACTGAAGTAGCCTTTTTTTTGGAGAAGATTTCCATCCATACTCTAAGTTGAACTGGAATACTAACAGTCTTGCTTTCGTCTATGTACCTTGGTTGCTATTAATGATGCGGTAAAGCGGTTTCTTCCCTGTAACTGTCCGTTTAATTAAAAACAGCACTCGAAACATGGAGAAGCAGAGAAAGCATAACACCGGTCTAGAAGACGGAAAGAAATGGGACGTAAACCTAGAAATCATTTATTTCACATTGACGACTCGAGTGGGATTGGCTGGAAAGTTTTTCAATTTCAATTCCAATATATAAATTGCTATTGGATTTCGAGAAATTTTGTTTCCATTTAAATGACGTGGGCAAGAATTTTTTGGTTGTAGAATTCTGGTGCTACATTTGATACCAAAGTTACCAGGTTAAAGCGCATTTCGCCAGGGACTTGACATTCCGATAAAAGTTTAAAAATTCAACACATTTTTAGATGGAGGTTGGGTGCATGAATGATAATTTGTGTACATTGTGGCTTTCAATAAGAAACCGATTTGTTCTCGGTAGTGTCTTGCGCCATCTGTGTCAGAGAAATAAAAATGAGTTCATTCACGTATGCGATCAGCATTACAATCACTTGCATCTGATTAATGATACTTGCTTCCTGCTGAGGACTGCCAGAAGAAAAATCTATATATTGATCTTTTCCAGAAAACGTGCTCCTGTTGTCCGTTTTCCTTCCAATAAATTTACTTGCCCAATTTACATTCCTCAGAAAAGAAGGAATGGCAGAAAAACCACCAGAGAATAAAATCATTCTTCTAGTAAAATTCCGTGCTATATAGAATCCAGTTCGGACATTGCTATTTACTGATGCACGAATGGTATGGTAGACTGGTTTGCATTTAAAATGTCTCAATTTACAGTAAGTCTTCTTCATCTGCTTTGATGATGATGCAATACTACCATCTATTGTAGCAAAGTGACTTTCCATAGCAGTGGACTAATCTGAAAAACTATTTGATCAGGATTCTTTTGTTGTTTGTGATCATCAAGCTCCTGTATAAAGGGCTTAAAACGAAACCCGCAAACATAGGCAAGAGAATCTCCTTCCAAAAATAAATTAACACTCACAGCACTAGAAGCAATCCCTCGATTGACAAAATAAACCCAATAGATGTAGTCGAAGAGCCCGCCCTTGTTCCGCGAAATATTGCAATAGACAGGAGGCAGTCCCATTCTCCCTATCTAAATCGTTTCACTTAGGTCCGTCAGGGCCCTCCCTTTCCCGATTAAATGTAATGTAATGAATAATTATTACATTTTTGATTCATTGATCTAAATTAATGTATATATAAATATATATATATAAATATATATATATATTATATATATATATATATATATATATATATATATATATATATATTTATATATATATTTTTATATATATATATATATATATATATATATATATATATATATATATATATATATATATATATATATATATATATATATATATATATATATATATATATATATATATATATATATATATATATATATATATATATATATATCTATATATATAAAAATGGATTTCTGTCTGTCTGTCTGTCTGTCTGTCTGTGCCTAATAGGCGCGGAGACTACTGAACCGATCAGCGTGAAAATTTGTATGCAGGGGTTTTTGGGGCCGGAGAAGGTTCTTAAGATAGTAAGAGAGCCCTCCCTCTTCTGAAAGGGGGGGCTCCCATACAAATGAAACACATATTTCTACACAACTCGAGAACTAATCAGGCAAAAGAAACCAAATTTAGCATGTGTGAGTTTTTGAAAGCAAAGAAGGTTTTCATGGTAGCTTGAGACCCCTCCCCTCTCTAGAAAGGGAGGCTCCCATACAAATGAAACACATATTTCTGTATAACTCGAGAACTGATCAAGCAAAGAAATCCAAATTTAGCATGCGGAAGTTTTTGAAGGCAAGAAATGTTTTTATGGTAGTTTGAGACCTCTCCCCTCTCTATAAAGGGAGGCTCCCATACAAATGAAATACATATTTCTGTATAACTCGAGAACTGATCAAGCAAAGAAACTCAAATTTAGCATGCGGAAGTTTTTGGAGGCAAGAAATGTTTTTATGGTAGTTTGAGACCCCTCCCCTCTCTAGAAAGGGAGGCTCCCATACAAATGAAATACATATTTCTGTATAACTCGAGAACTGATAAAGCAAAGAAACCCAAATTTAGCATGCGGAAGTTTTTGGAGGCAAGAAATGTTTTTATGGTAGTTTGAGACCCCTCCCCTCTCTAGAAAGGGAGGCTCCCATACAAATGAAATACATATTTCTGTATAACTCGAGAACTGATAAAGCAAAGAAACCCAAATTTAGCATGCGGAAGTTTTTGGAGGCAAGAAATGTTTTTATGGTAGTTTGAGACCCCTCCCCTCTCTATAAAGGGAGGCTCCCATACAAATGAAATACATATTTCTGTATAACTCGAGAACTGATCAAGCAAAGAAACCCAAATTTGGCATGCGGAAGTTTTTGGAGGCAAAAAATGTTTTTATGTTAGTTTGAGACCCCTCCCCTCCCTAGAAAGGGAGGCTCCCATACAAATGAAATACATATTTCTGTATAACTCGAGAACTGATAAAGCAAAGAAACCCAAATTTAGCATGCGGAAGTTTTTGGAGACAAGAAATGTTTTTATGGTAGTTTGAGACCCCTCCCCTCTCTAGAAAGGGAGGCTCCCATACAAATGAAATACATATTTCTGTATAACTCGAGAACTGATCAAGCAAAGAAACCCAAATTTAGCATGCGGAAGTTTTTGGAGGCAAAAAATGTTTTTATGTTAGTTTGAAACCCCTCCCCTCTCTATAAAGGGAGGCTACCATACAAATGAAACACAAGTTTCTGCATAACTCGAGAACTAATCAAGTAAATGGAACCAAATTTGGCAGGTAGAGGTTTTTGAAGGCAAGAAATGTGTCTAAGGCAACTCAAGACCCCTCCATCCGCTGTAGGAGGGGGGCTCTCATACTAATGAAACACAAATTTGTGCATAACTCGAGAACTAATCAAGCATATGGAACCAAATTTGGCATGTGGAGGTTTTTGGAGGAGAGAAATGTTTCTATGGAAGTTTGAGACTGCTCTGCCATCTGGAAGGGGGAGGGAGGGGAGTTTACAAACAAATCCAACACAAATTTCTGCATAACTCGAGAACTAATCAAGTAAATGGAACCACATTTGGCAGGTGGGGGTTTTCGAAGGCAAAAAATGATTCTATTGTGATTTGAGACTCCTCCGCTCACTGAAAGAGGGGTCTCTCATACAAATGAACCACGAATTTCTGCATAGCTCGATAAAAATTAAAGCAAATGGAACAAAATTTGGCATGTGGAGGTTTTTGAGAGAAATAAATGTTTTTAATGTGGTTTGGGAACCCGTACGCCTTCTGGAAGGGGAGACTCCCATAAAAATAAACAAACATAATTTTTAGCATAACTCGAGAGCCAATGAAGCAAATGAAACCAAATTTGGCATTTGGCATTTTGTGGTTTTTGGAGGCAAGAAATGTTTCTATGGCAGTTCAATACCCCTCCCCATTTTGAAGGGGGGGGGGGGGCTCCCATACAAATAAAAAGCAAATTTCTGCATAACTCGAGAACTCATCAAGTAAATGAAACCACTTTTAGCATATGGGGGTTTTTTCGGAGGCTAGATTTCTATATACATAAAAATGAATTTCTGTCTGTCTGTCTGTCAGACCGTTATAGACTCGGAAAGTTCTGAACCGACCAACGTGAAAATTTATATCAAGGGGTTTTTGGGGCTGGGAAAGGTTTTTATGATTGTTTGACACCCCTTCTCTCTCAGGAAGGGGCGCTCTCATACAAATGAGACACAAATTTCATCATAACCCGAGAACTAATCAAGCAAATTGAATCAAATTTGGCATGTGGGGGGTTTTGAAGGCAAGAATGTTTCTATAGTAGTTCAAGACCCCTCCCCTCTTTGAAGAAGGGGACTTCAAACAAATGAAACTCAAATTTTTATTATAATCGATGAGTCCAATGTGATGGTTCGAGAACTAATCAAGCAAATGGAACGAAATTTGGCATGTGGTGGGTTTTGAAGGCAATGATTGTATGGTGGTTTGAGAAACCACCCCCCTCTGGAAGGGAGGGCTCCCATACAAATGCAACACAAATTTCTACCAAAAATGAGAATTATCCAGGTTACTTAAACACAAAACGTGTATTTCTCGGATACGAAGCATGTTTTGATAGAAGTTTGAACCCCTGGTAATTCAAGAAAAAAAAAAACTCATTTCGAAAAAAAAAATAAACGTGCCAGTTATATTAAATTTTCATTTATTTAGTTGCAAGCGTAGCAGCGCACGCACCGGGTTCAGCTAGTATAAATATATATATATATATATATATATATATATATATATATATATATATATATATATATATATATATATATATATATATATATATATATATATATATATATATATATATATATATATATATATATATATATATATATATATATATATATATATATATTTATATTTATATGTATAAAAAAGTGAAATGAAGAAACAGTCACATGTATGCAACAGTTGAATTTCTTTGTCCGGATAATTTAATATTAATATTAATGGTATAGAATGATGAAATGATAAAAATAATACGCTGTTATAATGGAACACTAAATAATATACACATAATGATAGAATGCATTTTGCCTCTTCAGCTCATGCGGTTTAGGTGTGTGTAGCTATTAAATAACGAAAATATCCAAAGTCTTTTATTGATTGTAGGACCAAAACATATGTTGATATAATAAAAAAAAAAATGATCACCTGACAGTCTAGCAAATAGCAAAGAAATTCAACCTAACAATAATGTTAAATAAATTTCATTTGAGTAGTGAACAATGCCAAAAATCGAATCTTTATTCGAAGCATTTTTTTCGAATTTTCCGATAACTCTTGTTTGCCAGTAGCCATTAATTTCATATTCATAAATGATTCTTTCTGCCTGTCATATTCTTATCTTTTCAAATACATACCGTGAGTTAGGTGGGCAAAAGCTTACAAAAAAGCATAAATATGAAGCTGAAAATGTCAATTAAAATGTCATATTAAATAGAGTAAAGGGATTTTGTAATATAAAAAGATATTAACAATTCTCTGTGTAGTTATATTTTTGCAGTTTATGGTCCTCCTGCAGTGGTAGACGGACTTTCGTATACATAATGAACATGAAAGTGGGCAAAAATGGACCCAAAATCCCATTAATTTAGACGGCGCTGGTTAGGAGTCCTAAGAACCAGCCTATTTTATGGGAAAAATGCGGGGAATCGAATGATGTTGTTCCCATTTAGGGTTGACTACATTAAGTGTCCCATTTTACCCGTTTCTCACCTCATTTTGGATGCAAACTAGAATTAATACCCAAAAATTCAACTTGGTGCTACTATATTGAACCCAAGTGCACCGTAAATTTGCAAAACTTGCTGGAGAACTAAATGGAACAAATTTTACTTTGATCGGATGCCAGAAAGTGGTCGATTTTACCCAAGTTCCCTGCATACATGCATAAACTCATATGGTTCATGTGGTTTTGGAGATTGGCGCCAGTAATATAACTCTCACTTGCTCTGTACTTATGTAAAAATGTCCAGATAATCCAATGGTCTTGCTTAGGTCTGACCTCAGTAAATGGTCCATTTTACTCAATTTCCCCTCAAAATTTGATAAACTCATGAACCATGCGGTTTTGAAGATTGGCATCTATGATATTACTATCACTTGCACTTTATCTATGTAAAAATGTCCGGAATAATTCTAGTTTGCATCCAAAATAAGGGAAGGAACGGGCAAAATGGGGCACTTACTGTAGTCTACCCTAAATGAGATCATTACCATTGGATTCCTTGCATTTTTTTCCCATAGGATAGGCTATTTCTTAGGACTACTACCCTGAGCCGTCTAAATTAATGGGATTTTGAGTCTATTTTTGCCCACTATGCAATGTATCCTAGCCACGAGAAAAAAAAAATTTAAAATTACTATGCTACTACTACTACTACTACTACTACTTGGGAATTCTACGGATAATCTGAAACTAATCACCGTATGACGAATATTATGTGTAAAGTTTCGATGTACTGCTCCGCATCGCAATAATAGTTCTTAGTGAACATCATATGTACTACAATAATTTTAATTAATGAAATGAACCATTTGAAAAAAACATATGTTACTGCAGTCGTTATACAAAAAAGTGAGTAGATAAAGATATGTGTGTATGACATGTACTACCACCCATTGTAGCACGGAAACTAAGTCCGACAGCAATGGGCTCTCCCCTCTGTTAGACTTGATCAAGCTTTAATTACCACTGATTATCCTAATCATGCCGTTGTATGAAGGGCCAAAAAGGGGTGGATCGATATGCAAAATCACTTATACGTATCCACAGGGATATAAAGAATCTCCTTCCAACAACAAGACTGAACATTTGGTCAAAAGAGCAAGCTATCTAACCTAAAGATGCCCCAATGGGCGGGGAGAAGAGCTCGCCCTCTATTCACAAACTGTTAGCAATGGGGAGTTGGCATTCCCACTCTCCCCATCCAGAGTGCTTCAATCGGGTGCCCTGATGGTCCCTCCCATTCCCATGAAATATTTATAAAATAGTGCATATATGTATATGTAAATGAAAAATACTACAAGCATTCGTATCTATTATATATGATATTCATTCGGTTGATCCTGAAATGCAAGAAATGTTGTAAAGTGTTAAAGTGGCGCTTAAGCACGTTTTCGTTCGTTTTCAGCGATAGCAGCAATTCACCAAAATCTTGATTTGAGGTATCCTGAAAAAGTTTGTTAAATCTATTGAAATTTTACAAAACTAACATTTATACATTTTAATTTACTGTTGCCATGGTCACTATTTGCTACTTGATGCTGATTTTATAACAGCAATCCGCTTTTATGTTTGCTGATTTAATAGTTATTGCTACCGAGTTAGGAATGGGAAAATTTAACTGGAAGGGAGTTTAAGATAAATGGGCAAAAAAAAACAATAAGTAATGTTTATATCATCTATGAAGTAATATCAATAAAATAATATTACCAAATATAATGATATTGTATGTTATGATGAAGTAATGACAAAGATTGAATGTAAAATCAAACACTAGCCAAATGGCACACAGCGCTGCATGAATCAGCTCAGCTCAGAATTGGTAAAAAGTCCATTTGCAAACCGGAAATGAAAAATACATTCAGCAATAAGTGCAAAAGCCTACCACAGATTCCGTAATTTTCAAAAGCCTACCACAGCTGTAATTTTCTGCGTTATATACTGGACATATATGGAATGCTAGATGTCATAAATTGAAGGGATATTTCGTGTTTAAGCCAGATACTCACCTAAATCAGGTTTTTTGTATGAAAATGTGAAGGGTATGATATGATGGAAATAATACGATGTTGTAAAGAAATACTACATAATGTACATATAATAATTAAATGCCGCTATTTGCCTCTTCCGCTGCGATGTTAGATGATTGAAACTCTAAAATAGCGAAAATTCCACCGTGATATAATGAAATAAAATTGATCACCTGGCCTCCTAGCAAAATAGCAACGAAAATTTAGGCAAATAAATTTCATATGAGTATGATTACTGCCCAAAAACGGAAACTCAATAAATCCAAAACGATTTTTTTTGTAGAATTTGTCGTATATATTCCTCTCTCTAAAAGAAAGGTGAAAACCATCCTATCTTTTCAAATACATAACGTGAGCTAGGTGGGCCAAAACTTACAACGATGCAAATGCGAAGCTGAAAATAGCATAAAAAAAATATTGTGAAGGGATGTTATAATATAAAATGATAATAACAATTATATTTGTAATGCTGATCCTGCTGCAATTGTAGACGGACTTGCATTATCATAGCCACGGGGGAAGAAAACAATTCAAACCCATTACACAATACCCGGGAATTCTATGGATGATCTGAAATTATATACCGTATAAAGAATACTTCCATTTTTCGATGCAGAGTAAGATTTCAGCATGCTACTTAACCGGGGTCACGCTGCCTACCTCGCCTTGGTGCGGCTGCCACCTAATGTGTAGTTGACGCGATACTGCGTTTCTTACTCAACCGCTGGATGCCAGGACAGTCGCTGTTTGAGCCGCACCTCCTTGGTAGACAGACGCTCGGAACGCACCTCCTCAATCTAGCTGAAGTCAGAAGGACAACAGTGCCCAGGCTGCACTACCAGCTAAGTACGCAACCCTTAGCTGGCGGTCTTTGTCATCTCTTGACCCGTGGAAGCATGAGGTAGGAACTTGTGAGGACCATAGCTATGTTTCGAGGACGCACGCTCCATCCCAGCTATCTACTCACCATTTTGCAGCCCTTAAAAAGTGAGTAGATAAAGATAGACGAAATTTAATTGATGTGATAGAACCACAATAGAACTGAGTCTTAGCTTCGGGTCTTGACAAAGAATCTCTACTGAGCCTTTGCGGCACGTCAAGCCAGCCAGTTCAGCGCAAGGGAATTAGTGTTTTTCTTCTGCTTTGTTATTTTTCCTTATTCAGATGGCTTTGGCTCCTCCACCCTACAAATTACACTCATCAACACATGAGCAGGGACCAACGGCCTTACTTCTATTCCGGAAGACAATATGACCAGGGAATTCAACCTCAGATCTCGAATTTGCGACTTTCAAACTTGCGTAATTTTTTTCATACTTGACCGAAATCAACCAAACCAACCATACGAAATCAACCAAATCCAACTTTGGTTTAGAGTGTATTGTTTACGACAAATTTAAGTGAACCTTTCGTAACCAAAGGCACCATAAACGGTGAGATTTACAGAGCTGAGTTCATCCAAAAACGACTTTTGCCGATTTTGTAACCGATCGTGCGGTTGACTGCTATCACTCTTCAAATAGTTAAAATAGCGGAAACTTTCAATAAAACTCGATTGATTGCCAACAAAACAAACATTGACAACTGTATCAACACCTAATACTTCATCACTTTTCAATGGTGATGAAGTAACTCGACATGCACTAAACAAAGGATACGGGATATACTATAATAGATCAAATTATGTCATGGTTATGATATGTTATGTTATGGTTTAAATCCCCAACAGAGAAAAAATTAAAAAATAAAATGTTGCATTCAGGAAAAAAAATGGCAGCGTTATCAATTGATTTACAGCAGCCATGGCGAAACAGTCAAGCAATTACACTCGATGTAAAGATCGTACTGCCAGTTCCACCCAGACCGAAGAAGATCAACATCGTAAGACACTTTGTGTCCACCGAAGATAGTCGATGTAACGTTTAAAACATTCTGTCCCTCCTGGAAAAAGGCGAGGGCATCGATCGAAACCCTGGTTCTGGCCACTCAACAGTGCTGCCTCTCCGTAAAGTTCAGAAGGAAAGCTTAAGAGGAAGTACCTGGGCAAAGCGAAAGCGTCATTCGAGGCCAGCCGTGTCTGAGCAACAGCCAATTACCCAGAAGGCTCGGCTGAAGGAGCTGGTAAAAACCTCTTTCCGACGAAGCGCAACATCGTGGTCACAATAGATGATGAGACCTACTTGATGTTGGACATCCACGACTGGCAGAAGACCGGGTATTAAATAAATCTCTCACATCAAGTTCCCAAAGACGATAAGGGAGAAGGGAATATCCAAGCCACCATTCATTCCTTCGGGGCTTGTGATGAATGGGGAGATATACTCATCAAGAAGTATCACGCGAAGGAGGATGTTGTCTTTTGGCCGGATCTGGTCACGGTTCGTTATGCTAAGAATTCACTGGAGGAGATGGACTGGCTGAAGATAAACGTTATACCGAAACCCGCCAACTCTCTCAACGTTCTCCAGCTGCGACAAATAGAAAGTTTTTGTGCGAATCTCAACCAGAGGGTCCACATCAATAATTTCGTGGCAAAATCGGAGGAGCAGCTGATCGTCAAGGCCAAGAAAGAGCAGTAGAACAAGCCGACATCCACCTTTTCATCGGTCATGATTATGGTTCCTGCAAATATACTATATTAACGATATAAGTCACTTCAAATATTTAAGGCAACCCTTTTTTTTGCGCTCGTGGCGCCATAAATGAGAAGCGTGGCAACTACTAAAAGCACATGCTTAAACTAAGCTATGCAACTTTCGTTTTACCTAGCGTAATATTCCAAAAGCACTCAACAGACAAATTGAAATGAATCACAAATTGTTAAACTAAGGCCATAACTAAGAAAACGTTTTCCAAACAACTCGTCGCAAATTCGACTTGTTGCCAGCTGCGAATGTCATGACAAAAGCAACTATGGTTTGCTGTAACTTGAGCAGGATAGGAAAAAGATCGTCTGTTGGAAAGAAAGCAAGATTTATGGCTTGCAATTATTATTATTGATTACCATAGAGTGATTTTCAAAGATTACGAAATAGAGATACGAAATAGAGATGGCTGGAAAATGATCCTCAATTCACGCACTGAAATAAAAAACCACTATATTTTTATGATCTTAGTTGACAACAAATACGTTCGCAAAATTTTATTATTGGCAAATGGTTGGGACAAACACATATCGACCTGTTGTTTTGTTGCTAGTTTTTCACGGTTTTTGAAGAAAACATGATTTCTTGGCCCTAACACAACGACATCGGAAACGGAACTGAATTTAAACCATACTTGTCAACCTGGTGTTGGTCCCTTCCATTATTAAGCAGCTCAGACAAGATGATGTTTTTTGATTTATGTTGATGGAACTAATTCAAATGTCCCACATTTACCACTTTCCTAATTTTTCACTGAGATAAGCGTTCTAAAACTACGGGGTCGTACTGATATGCACGTGGTTCTATAGAGTTTCTATTGATCACCATTATATTTCAGTCTTCAAACTCGTTAACCATACTCGTTACCCGTGACAAAGTCATCAATGAGTAAATATTACTGTCAAAAGAAGTTAAAAATGCGTATATTTTGGTAATACTGGCGTCAACGTCAGTGGTTTCAAAAATGCGTAACGCAGTTACCTAAAATATAAGGATATATGCATTAGTTTCAAGAACCAATACAGATTGGATAAAACTTTTCTTGTTTCCTGGCATTGCTTCACGCAGCAAAAAATACCGTCATAACAAACATATTCTAGGTAAATTCAAACATAAACTTAAGTTATTCAGGCCGGAAAAATAAACTTGCTTTAGTTCAAACATATTCTATGTTTAAAATCAAGTGACATCGATGTTTGAAATAAAAATCATGTTATATTTATTTTAAACATATTGATTATTAGAACCAAAGTACAAATTTTGAATTTTGCTGGTTGCGATCAAAGTTTATTTTATTTATTCTATGAATCTTAGTTATCTCAATTCTGGATCTGGCTTGGATGCTAACAGATTCCAGGTTTAAGGAGTTTGCTCCTCACCACTACTGGAATCGAACAAATAACCTACCAATACATGTGACGATTGGCTCATGTTGCAAGCGTCCAAACTTTGCCTCAGCCTCAAGTTCTGGAGAGGGAAGTACACGCTCAAATTCACCTACCCGATGGATGCATTGTTGAAATAACAATGCCTTGCATTTGATTTAAAAATTGTTATTTTCCTTCGAAACAGGCTTTCTATTTACTTGGGCTTCAAATGGTGAGTTGACAACTTCGAAGGGGGGGGGGGGGGGGGGGGGGCAACCGACCTCTCGTCCTCACAAGTTCCTACCTCACGCCTCCACGAGCCATATGATCACAAAAGACTGCCAGCTGAAACATGGAGACGCTGGTTGGCGTAGCCTGGGCAATGTTGTCAATCTGACAATAGCGAAGTGAGGGGGTGCGACTGAAGATTGTGTACCTTAAGTCATATTGTATATTTTCCATTCTCAATTTATTGATAATTTCAGTACGCATTAGAATCATCGGCATCGAAAGCTTTCAATTAATAACTGTGGAAGTGCATTTGGAACACTGAGTTGAGAGCAGGCAATAAGCAATTTGTGAAAGCAATAAGCTTGAAATGCTATATATAATAACGCTTTAGAATCATCTTTGCATTTCAAAGCCATGTAAAAGCCTGGAGCAACAGGATAGGCATCGGAGGCTCAATTAGTTTTTCAACATTTCAACATAACATTTAATTTAAAATTGCACTTCTAAACTTCAATTATTATATTCATAAAAGATTGACATGTGCATATAAGCAATGTAGGATTATTTTTGAATATTGTGTTTGTGGTATTATGGTAAGAAAAGCTATTATTTCAGAAATCATCAAACCGGACTCTTACTATCTATGAAATTTTACTAGAACAGTATACAGAAAAATATTATAACATGTTTTATAAAATAATATCTTTTATTGAAATTTTATCATTGATATTTGGAATGATCTATTCTGTTTTCAGCTTTTCAGGACTAGAAGGATATTAATACATATATCATTTTTATTTATTTTTCAGTAACAATCCATTGGATGTATCATTTAAGTTTGAAATTTGAATAAATTAGCATACTTGTCTATATTGATATCTTAATTTTTCGTGTGCAAAATATACTAAATGTTAAATAAAATATAACTGGGAGAGGGAGGGACCATCAGAGCACCCAAGTAAAACGATTTGGAGCATGGGACTGCCTCCTCCCTATTGTTAACATTTCGCGGAACGAGGGCGGGCTCTTCGACCCTGTCTGTGTGACCTTGCTTTTGGAAGCAGATTTTTTTCCCTATATTCGCGGGTTTCGTGTAAGTGTCTCTGCCCAAGCGTTTTTGGCCCTTCGAACAGGAGCTTGATGATAACATACAATAATAGAATCCTGATCAAATCGTTTCTCAAATTTTTCCACTGCTATGGAAAGTTACCTTGCTACAAAAGATGGTAGTATTATATCATCATCATCATCATCACTTAACAGGCTTTCTATTTACTTTAAACAATTCTTATGTTTCAAGTTGAACGATATTTTTAATTTAAATGGACAAAACTTGTATCTGTGTTCATTAAAATGGAGAAAAGTAATTCTCTTCTAGGAGTAAAAAAAGCACATTTTGAGATAATTGAATCATGATCAAGATCATTGCATATACTGGTTTCAATTACCATGAAAATGGTCGGAGACATTTTTTCATCATCTCATTTTTGACTATGGTAATGGTTACAGGGACTATTTTGACATTATAGTAAATGTTACATTAACTATTTTGAATGTTCATTTTGATCATGATTATTGTCGGTTGAATATCATTATTTTGCCCTAGTCATCCTAATCCTCAATAATGGTATAAAATTGACTATTAAACTTTTCTCTGTGTGAGCAAACAACACTCATAAAAAAAGTATATTAGTTTTATCGTTTATACACGGTAGAATGAATTACCAAATTGAAAGTAGAAATATATTTTGATTGCCTTTTTCACCACCAGATGGTTCTGTTGGCAGCGCTACACGGGTCGCCTAACATGTATATGTGGAAAAAGGAAGTGATTCATATTGTTAATATAGTATATTTTTTTTTTCTCCTCCGCCGGCGTTGGTATATTTTTTTTTTTTTTTTTTTTCTTTCCCCCCCCCCCATTTTTTTTAATATAAAAATATTTTTTCCCAAAAAAAAATATTTTTATAAAAAAAAAAAAAAAAAAAAAAAAACAAAAAAAAAAAAAAAATAAAAAAAAAGAAAAAAAAACACACAACACTTAAAAAAAAAAAAAGAAAGAAATTATATATTTTTTTCACCCACCCTCATCCCCCTCCTCAATAAACAAAACTATTTTAGTTCTTGTTTAGCGA
Source organism: Aedes koreicus (assembly GCA_024533555.2). Lineage (NCBI taxonomy): Eukaryota > Metazoa > Arthropoda > Insecta > Diptera > Culicidae > Aedes > Aedes koreicus. The sequence continues at coordinate 1,259,918 of JAHHFK020002414.1, read as the reverse complement.
TAGAACGAAAAAAAAAAAACAACTAAAGCACCTATGTGTACATACGATTGGGTTAAACGTGTACTTTTCAACTCTGGTTAGCCAGTTGACTGACTGGATTTTAAAAATACACACACATACACGTCGAGAAGAAGAAAAGTCTGCTTTAATGCTGATTTATGACCTCCCGACGTCTTCGGGTGGCAAGTTTGATGTTTTTGCCCCCAGATTTCATCATACCCCACTCCTTGTGAAAACGAAACTCAGAGAAAGGGCTTTAGTGCTCCAAAGAACGATACCGTTTTTCCTCATTTTTGCATGAAAACGAGGCCTACAACCACAGAGCATTTGTAAGATTTATTCAATATTCATAAACAAACGTCTGGGCGGTCGTGATAGTCGTTGGCTTTAGTATCATACCAAAACCCTCAATAGTGGGCTCGATTATCGAGTTGGGGATTTTCTTTGTTAAAACTATTAAAGACTTTTTAAGCACACTAGTTCCAGTCCCTTTGGGATACAGATATGCCGCAAAAAAAAAAAGAAGAACAAACAACCGTCTGGGTTGATGTTTGGTTTGAAACGATTCTGTTTAGGCGGGTCTTTCTCAATTTGATGAAAAAGAGAACGACGGTGGGTATTGTCCCTAATCGAGTGAGCGTGAGTTGCGATTTTTTGCAGAAAGCTTTTAACCGTACTGCAGCAGCTTTGTGGCAGAGCAGGACAGATGAAAAATGTTTCCTCTTTTGTCGTATCGGCGTCTCCCATGGGAGTCACAATCATTCTAGAAGTAGAACGGTTTCAGTAAACATGTGGCCAAATTGAAAAGTTTTTAGCTTGCTAGAGGGAACTGGGACACGCCGTGGATCCATTATCCTTTTATCAATACGTAACGGCTGTGTGGTAAAATACGTTGCCAAGACGCACCGAGAGGGCTCCCTGGCATAAGGTTGACGTGAAGTGACAGTACAACAGATTGTGCTCCCTGGCGTGCGTAATGCAATTAAAAGTTAATTTATGCGCTCATTGATCTTTTGTCAGTGGAATTTATTTATTTTGCATTGTTTGGAGGAAGTTTAATCAATATGTTTTTTGAGCAATTCTTTCACTGTAAATGTTCAATGAAGTGTTTGGTAAAAGCTTCACCTTCAATTAATTTTTTAATTGGTAATTTTCAGTAAAACCACTTTGAATAGATGCAGTGACCGACGTAAATAATAGCCTTTGATAACAATTTATGCATGAAATCATTAATATATTATTGTTTTTAACGTTTTCAATGCACTGAGTTCAACTCAGTTCAATACAAAACAAGAATGACTTCTTCTTAGTACTATCCCATCTACCATTCTACCCAAATCTACCATTCCATATATGTGCATTAGATAGCGCAGAACATTACATGTTTCTTGCAAACTGTGTATTCTTGAGTTGAGCAACAATGTTTTGAGAAAAAAAGGTCTGGACTGGACATCTTAAATCACATGAGAATTCAATTACGAATTCATTGGTGCTAATTGCCCAGGATCACTCTGGTAATATCTTGACAAGTAATCGGAATCCCCTTGACCTGTCCATTGACCGAAGATCTTATCACACATTGAATTTTGAAAGATGATCGTATCATTGCTGCATTAATTCAGGTTATTTTTTCTTTTGATCAATGGCTCATTCCAATCAATCCCACGAGTTAAGATAACTTTTTATTCCCATCATATCCCACTGGGGCGAATATTAATTCTACAAGGGGAAAAAGCTTAACATCACCATTCCACGGAAGGACACAAATCGACAAGTGCTTTTCGTTTCTATCACGACGGAAAGAAAAGCAGAATAAAACTTTCATCAATCAATCAATCAATCAATTCATCCGATTCCAGCGTACTCGGTACTGGAACGAAACGAAATGCTGAAAAAGTACTAGATCACTGACAACCATTCTGTTGCTGCTTGCTACCATAAATAAATCGATTTCAGATTGAAAGCACACACTCCGATGAACCGAAATAGTGGACACTGCCAGGATACATTCGACACAGACAGGAAGAAGAAACCTACAAAGCAGCTTCATCTACGTTGAATTTGGTAAGGATATTCTCACGCTGCTTGACTGGCCACTCCTAGCACTCTGACAGCCATCAATATTATGATCGCAATTTGCTACTTGACTCGGTATGATACTGACATCATATCAGTTTTGGTTTGAAGAGGTTTGCAAGGCTTCAGTGCACGCATCTAAAGTTTCGATTGAAGATATGTGCAATGGATAGCTCTACATTACATTACACATAGCATAGCTTGTGGTACTTGAACCGCAGATGAATACTTTTCTTTGAGTAACACAAAGAGGATGAGATTGGATCTGAATTTAGTAGAAACTTACTCGATGCTAGCAAAGAAAACAAAAATCTTACATGTGTGATTTTTATTTTTTATTAATCATTTATTTGTACAGGCTTAATCGAATCAACTTTACAGAGCCAAGTTTTCATTTTTTTTTACATCATTTATCTTAAAACTAAAGTTAGGGGGATAGAACCGATTACTCGCGGCCGTCTCGAGGTTAATAGGAATTACAAATTACGGATGGGAACATGGGTGGGAATTTAAAGTATGGTATACATACCACATTAATTTTAAATTTTAAATTGTCTTAACACTTATAACTATACAATGTATGGATTTCTTTTAACTTGAACATTTTTTTGAAAAAGAAAAAAAAACACAAACACAGAAAAAAAGAAAAAAAAATTAAGGAAACATACAGGTTAAAATAACTACAATCTAATGCTAATGTTAGTCAAAAACACATAAATTAATTGCATATACTCCAAATCACGCAAAGCCAAAATATCTCGAATTGGCACATTGGGTTGTCTACCGCGAGCCCGAAGTGAATCATTAAGCTCCGATCTGACTCCACGATGCTCAACACAAGACCAAATAACGTGATCTGCGTCCTGATTGCCTTGTCCACACTCACAGAGATTGCTGTCGCTCATCCCAACCCGGTATAAATGAGCGTTCAAAGAATAATGATTGGACATGAGGCGAGACTTGACACGAATGAAGTCTCGTCCCACATCCATCCCTCTAAACCAAGATTTATTCGACACCTTTGGGATGATAGAATATTGCCATCGCCCCAAATCTCCTTTACTCCATTTATACTGCCAGCTGACGAGTGACTGTTGACGAAAAATAGTAAAAAATTCATTGAAGGCGATTTGTCGATCATAAATATCGCCTTCTATAGCGCCCACCTTTGCAAGCGAGTCCGCTTTCTCATTGCCCAGAATTGAACAATGAGAAGGGACCCATACAAAGGTGATGATAAAATAACGCGAAGATAAAGCACTTAGAAGCTCCTGTATTTTCATGAGAAAATACGAGGAGTGCTTTACCGGCCTCAAAGATCGAATAGCCTCTATAGAACTGAGACTATCCGTGAAAATGAAGTACTGATCCGGTGTTAGTGAGGCAACGATTTCTAGCGTAAAGTGTATTGCCGCTAATTCGGCGACATATACGGAACAAGGAGCTTGAAGTTTACGATTGGCGGTATAAATTTCATTGTATATACCAAAGCCTGCTGACTCCTCTATCAATGATCCGTCAGTGAAGAACGATTTAGTGGAATCAACTTGGCCAAACTTTGCAGAAAATATTACAGGAGCAATCATAGGACGATGATGCTCTGGAATTCCACGAAGTTCTTGCTTCATGGATAAATCAAAATGAACCGAACTGCCGAAGTCGGAGAAGCAAACACGATTGGGAATATTCGGCGAAGGGCTGACATCCTGTGTTATGTACCAATGGTACAATGTTATGAAGCGAGTTTGAGGATTCAACTCGAGAAGCTTCTCAAAGTTTTCGATCACCTGGGGGTTCACAACTTCACACCTGGTGAGGAGCCGGAGAGATAATTCTGAAAACCGATCCGAGAGTGGCAACATGCCAGCCAGCACTTCAAGACTCATGGTATGAGTCGAGTGCATACAACCTAACGCGATACGAAGACACCGATACTGAATACGTTCCAGTTTAATGATATACGACCGAGCCGCCGACTGAAAACAAAAACTACCGTATTCCATAACCGACAAAATCGTTGTCCGGTACAACGTTAGAAGATCTTGCGGATCTGCTCCCCACCAAGTTCCGGTAATTGTGCAGAGAAAGTTGATCCTTTGCTGGCACTTTCGCTTCAGATACTCGATGTGGGATCTCCAGGTGCACTTAGAATCGAACCAGACCCCAAGATATTTAAAGGACATGGAATGAGTTATCGGCTTACCCCAAATTTGAAGCTTCGGTTGTGCTGGGTTATGCTTCCTTGAAAAAACTACCAACTCAGTTTTCTCCGTAGAGAATTCGATACCTAACTCGAGAGCCCAAGTAGACAAATTGTCTAAGGTATCCTGTAAGGGTCCTTGCAGATCGACCCCATTGGGTCCAGTGACCGACACTACGCCGTCATCTGCAAGTTGTCTCAACGTACAGTTGTCACTTAGACAACCGTCAATGTCTTTGACATAAAAATTATACAAAAGGGGGCTTAAACACATGTGTGATGTGCGTGTCTAAATTTTCTTTCATTATATGAATATGATGAGCAAAACATTAATACCAACATATTCATTTCTCAACCTTTATTTTCCTCAAGTACATTTCTAGACATCTCCGCTCTCAAACAAGAATTTTTACAACCACATTGATGGGGATCAATTCAAATACATTTCTGGACAGCCGTGAGCTCATGGGAGCCTACTCTGGATTTGCAACTTCGAAACCAAGTGACCGAAGGGTCTAATAACTATGGCAAACTTTCTTGAACGTTTCCAAGAATGTTGACTCCCATATTGCAAGGATTCTATTCAAATCATTTTCTGGCCATCCATGACTACATGGGAACCAACTTTCGAATGACCGTTCCAGGATAAATCGGATGGTTATATGGTAGTCACACATATTCCTGTGTATTCTTTGTGCGACTTTAATGGGCTTATTACGGTTGTCACCTTCACTATCACTTTCACTTCACTAACACATCACCTCACTTTTTTATGCTTTTACTGATACCACCGTGATCAAAAATGAACTCCGTGAAGTGGAAGTGATAGTGAAGTGAAAATCGTAGTAGCCCTCAGAAAATCTACGGTTTACGTCACTTTTTTCGGTGCCGTGCGACCATAATAACACCGAGTTCATTCGAATTACCTCGGATGAACTCCTTCTTATTTTTTTCACTTGGGTGACATTCGTAATAAGGTTTTTTGTTTTCACTTCGTTTTCACCGAGAAGTCTAAGCCGTAATATTTCCATAATCATTCTACTCGATTCAGTAGTTTCTTTGGAAACTGAGTTAGAAATTTCGTTACACAAGTAGACTACACTCACATACACACACAGACATCTGTTTAGTTCGTTGTATATAACACTCTGAACTCAAGACCTTGGATCAAATGTCGGTGTTCCAAGATATATGCTAGATTAGTAAACAAGTTTTGAAAGCAACGTCTATGGAGCAGTAAACAAACCAAAATTTCTACGTTATTTTATTATTTCATTTTTCATAAGAGCGTACTCAAAATTTCTTTTTGATCTGCTCATTCATTCTTTGTTTACAATTCATTTGAAGTTGACGTGTCAGAGTATTTTTTAACAATGAAAAAAAATCGTACATCGTGTAGTGAATAAATTCTTTGTTTTGGAAGGTTTATCGGCTACTGAGATCCATGCAGAGATAGTGAAAGTATTCAAGGAGTCTTCTCCTTCATTTCCAACCGTTCATCGATGGGTTTTGGAGTTTCAGCGTGGCCGTACAAGTGTTGAAGACGATCCTCGCTCAGGACGTCCAGGCATCTCACATGGAACAACAAGGTATATTTTGGCTGAAGTTTTGGGTTTCAAAAAATTGTGCACACAATGGGTGCTGCATTTGCCAACAATGCAACAAAAACACGTTCAAATGCGACTTTCTGAGCAACTTATGGAAATTCCTCCGCAATGCAACCGAGATCAACCCCAACCCCAATCAGAAGTATTTTGATACACTTCAATGTATATTTACTGTGTAAACATATGGAATTCAAATGGTTAATTTCTTTAATTAAAATCACTAAAGTACCTTAGTGGTAGATTCACAAAAATGATTATTGCGATACAATGAAACAGAGCAGCACATCGAAGCTTTTAACATACTAAAGTATGAGCACAGCAAAATCTAGCGAAAGAGAAACTCGCAAACCATATAGTTTTGTATTTTCGTAACTTGTCCGGGGGTGAGCTTCGAACTTGTTAAAGAACTCCGACAACATTTTGGCCTTGAAATGTTCGTCATATTTGCCACGTTGTAATGTGGTGTAAAACACAAAACCAGGAAGCTGCTAGAAGCAGGGCTGGCAAATGTCATTTTCAATCAAAAATGACCAACGACTTTAATGAATTATGTCTGAAAATCTCATCGGGCGAGAAAACGATGACGGATCATCGCTATTACAAGCACATTTATTGATATAATTGTAAATTTCATCACTAAACTTCAAAACAAAATTTACACTTCATCAATAACATATTATTGCTTGGCTAATTTTAAGTAAATTAATTAGAAATGTGTGAAACAAAATCGTATGAGAAAAAATCTCATGACTGCATGATGGTGTGAGATTGACAAGAAAGCTCATGATAGTTCATTTCTTCTCGTAACAGTGAGATGGTCTGTTTTTTCATCGTCACATGATGGTCGTGATATTTACCAGCTCTGGCTGGAAGTCTGCTTTGGCAGTTGTTTAATAACCACGCAGTCAAATTTTGTCAGCAATTTGTCGTTTGGGTTTTGCTTAATCAGCCGAAGCACTGCATCCCGCTAGGATTTGAAGTTGCCGTTCCGCTTGCCGCCAGATCCTGGTTTCCGATCGAGAATCACCCGATCTCGGAAGCGTTTCAAAACGCTACTCACTGTTGAACGAGGGGCTCCGAGTGATTTTGCTACATCATGATGCGACATAGATGGATTTTCCACACTTTTGTGTAACATTTTTTCACGCACTTGTTATTTTTTCGAAATTTCAATACAATGCTTTTGTGACAGCAAACCGCATGTCAAAACGTTCACACACACACCATAACATTGCGTTAGCGTTCTTGGTGACATCTTTCTATTGACAAATAAAAAGGATGCGGCCAATAAACCATGGCTAGATTCGGCTGTGCGCATACCTTACTATTTATACGGTTTATAATTTCAGATCACCCATTGAATTCTCAAGTATTGTATATTAATTTTAAATTCTTTTTACCCTCGTGGCCATGATATATTGTCTAAACTTTCATGTTCATAATGAAAGTCCGCTACAATTGCAGCAGGACCACGATATTCAGACATGCATACATTACAGATAGAATTGTTATTATTATTTTTAATTATAACATCCCTTCATAATATTTTTTATGGTATTTTCAGCTTTGCATTTATGCATCTTTGTAATTTTAGCTTACAATGAAGCACAAATGAACCTTTTAGAAAGGATAAGACAAATTCTACTAAACATATTTTCTAAACGCAAGTTTTTGGCAGTAATCATATTCATATGAAATTAATTTCGCCGTATTGTTTACTTACATTTCCTTTGATATTTCGCTAGGCTGCCAGGTGATCAATTTTCTTTTATTATATCTGTCAATGTCGGATCAAAATCCATCAATCAATAACAGACTTTGGACATTTTCACCATTTCAAAGTTCCAATCGTTTAACACCGCAGCGGAAGAGGTAAAAAGCTGCGTTTTATTATTATTTGTATATTATTTACTATTTCATTACAACATCGTATTACTTTCAAGAAATAATCGTTGTATATTATTGTAATCATTTTAAAATTTTGAAAATTGGAAATATCATTCTTATTTCCTGCATATTTAACTCTAGGAGTGGACAGCAATTTTCTGCTAGAACCAAAGATGTGAAGAGAAAGTATTGGTAAGAGCACGGCAGGTTGTGAAATTGTATTGAAGTTGTCGAAATTGAGCGTATGGCATGGCGGTATCTGTTCGAGCAGACAGACTTTTACCAAGCTACCACAATGCATGGTAGGCAAGAGTTTATCTGCTCGATCAGATACCGCCTTCCAAACATGCCCATGTTAAGTTTCTTTTGGACCCATTTGACAAGTTTCACACATATATTCCAATATACTCGATAATTTCAATTTACCGCTGACCGAATATTTAATTATCTTCTGTTTGAGGTATGACTAAAAAAAAACACCATTCAACGGCAAAATAATTCTCCGTGTAAAATCCGCTGATATATCCCCCGTAAACCACTACTTTAACGTTTCATTGTTTGTCGCCTAAAACCTCTGCCGCAAGTCAAAAAAGTAGACGTGTTGAGTTTACCGGAAGTGATTTTAAAGCGATTAACATGGATGGCCAACAAATTTCGCTACAGGTCCGAATTATGATCGTGCGTGATTACAATCGGAACCATACCCAGCACGCAGTTGCCGAGAGATATGGAGTGAGCCGTGGTGCAATTCAGAAATTTTTTCTGAAGCACCAGAAGCTTGGAAGTGTTGCTGATTGGCCGGGACGTGGACGAAAACGCAAATGGATCACCGAGAAGACCGCAAAATCATCCGAGATATCAAGAAAAATCCGTTCATCACCATCCGAGAAATGAAAGAGAAGCTGAGTCTACCGATTTTGGATAACGTTATTCGTCGACGCATCGTTGAGCAAGGGTTGAAAAGTCATTCCGCCCGGAAGTGACCGTTCATCAGCCGGACTAACAAGGAAATACGGCTCCAATTCACCAGAACCCACATAACTAAGCCCCTGGAGTTCTGAAAACGTGTTGTGTGGTAGGACGAATTCAAGTTTGAGCTGTTCAACAAGAAACGGCGGCAAAGAGTATGGCACAGAAGCGATGAAGAACTGCAGGATAGGCATCTCCAGCCATCCATTAAACACGGTGGAGGTAATATGATGGTCTGGGGCTGCTTTTCGTGGTTTGGAGTGGATAATCTGGCCCTAATCAATGGGATCTTGACAGCAGATGGCTATATTGATATTCTGTGCGAAAATATGGAGGAGTCATTGCTGAAAATGGGATTGGAAGGCAACTACACCTTTCAGCATGATAATGATCCCAATCACACGGCCAAGAAAACGCTCGCCTTCTTCCGATCCTGTCGCATCAAACCCTAAGCCCTGACTTGAACCCAATCGAGAATCTTTTGGCGATTCTCAATATTAAAGTGGAAAAAGCAGACGTAACCAACACACAAACGTTTCATGTGTGTAGGCGATCATCATGGCGAAAGGGGGTCATATTGGATACTAATTACTTGGTTTTCCTCGATTTTTCTGCTGAATCTTGAAAAGGATCTTTATTTTGTCAAACCCTTTAAAAATAGTTTTTTTTTCTGAAATGGTTGATACATTTCATTTGTTACTTTTAGGCCAGCAAAAATAAAAGCGGATTTCTGTTATAAAATCATCATCAAGTAGGAAATAGTGTGACCATGGCAACAATAAATTAAAATTTATTAATGCTAGTTTTGTAAAGTTTCAAAAGATTTAACAAACTTTTTCAGGATACATCAAATCAGGATTTTGGTGAATTGCTGCTATCGCTGAAAACGGACAAAAACGTGCTTAAGCGCGGAACTACAGAACTCTACTCTTTAACACATTAAAACGTTTCTTGCATTTCAGGATCAACCGAGTGAAGATCATATATAATAGGTACGAATGCTTGTTGTATTTTTCATTTACATAAATATATACACTATTTGTTGCGAAAGGAATCAAAGACTGGTTCCGTATTAATAACCGCTTCATTTCCAGTTTTCGGTGATGGGTAGAGCAGGGATAAAATATTCCTAGCAATAACAAATTGCATAAGTTAAACTGGCTCCGCTTTAGCAAGTACAGAGAAAAAATGAGTCTTATTTCCTTAGTTTTAAGTACTTACTTTTAGTGTCCTTAGGTTATTTCTTCAACTATTTGTCAAATTTGTATGCTAACAGGTGTGCTGAAATAGTATGTGGGTAGGCTAGGTTAGATAGTCAGTTCACAATATTACAGTTTAGTTTTACACGAATTTACCTGCCGTAGTTTTTATGTATACTATTTGTCCTAGGATAAGTTCTCTTTAGGCTAGAAGTAGTATTTAGTTTTAGCTTTAAGGGAGAGATGAATCAAATTATTAGCTTTGTTTTCACACTGTAATGGCTTACGCAACAATCCACTCTTGTTTATCTTTCAATTTTGTAGAATAATGATTGTTTTGCCACTCATCACAACATGATATCGGAGCAACATAATTAATTTTTAGGGTAGACAGTTTAATATTTCTATAGTAGTAGTTGTAATATAAGTTCAAGGCCTATGGAAACTTCAGAGGTACGGCAAAACAAAACTACCCTGAAGTATTACTCATGGTGGTTCGTTGTGACTATAGTCGCAACACTATTATATAAATATTTCATGGGAATGGGAGGGACCATCAGGGCACCCGATTGAAGCAGATGGGGAGAGTGGGAATGTCAACTTCCCATTGCTAACAGTTTGTGAATAGAGGGCGAGCTCTTCTCCCCGCTCATTGGGGCATCCGAATATATGTTAGACAGCTCGCTCTTATGACCAATTGTTCAATCTTGTTGTTGGGGGGGATTCTTTTTATCCCTGTGGAAACGTATAACTGATGTTGCCTATCGATCCACCCAACCCGTTTTTGGCCCTTCATACAATGGCATGATTAGGATAATCAGTGGTAATTAAAGCTTGATCAAGTCTAACAGAGAGGAGAGCCCATTGCTGTCGGACTTAGTTTCCGTGCTACAATGGGTGGTAGTACATATACATCATACATCATAATTTGAGACATGGTTGATAATTTTCATTTGCGTAATAAACAAAATCACCACTAAGCCAAACCAAACTTCCATGTGCATCTTTTGACAGGATGTATCACAACGCCCAGCTCCTTTGCAAATCTATGACTACGGAATTTTTTTTTCTGTTTTTTTTCTTTACTGTTAATGAGCATATGTAACCATTCCAGTAATAAAATTTTGAAACTCGCCTATTTTTTATCTCTTAAAAATCTATTAAGATTGTTTGGGTTTCAAGTTCTGTCAGCAATAGACGTTAAGACAATTATCAATTTTTCAACCAGTTAAGGACGTGGCAAGGGGAGCAGAGAGAAGCATTTTGGTGAAATGTTGAGTGGAAATTGATAGGCATATCTCGATCACTAACAACGCCCACCACCCACCCCCCGCTTAGTGCAAATGTTCTATGCTATGCTATGCTATGCTATGCTATGCTGCTATCATAGTTATAGAATAGTCCTAGAAAGATAGGGTAGATGACTAATACAAAGCCAATTAGTTATCTACCCTATGAATGATGCTGAAAAAAACAATACTCTAAGAAAAATGGAATCTGCTTAAACTTCCGAGGATACATAACTTTCTGGAATTGTGAACTATTCAATCGAACGGCTTTATTGAAAACAAATTAATTCCAATTTCCAATGGATTCCATCACATGAAACTATGTGCCATCTTGGTTGAAGAAATTCGATTATCTTGTCATGATGGCACGCAAATTGTCAGTGTTTTATCAACTGCACCCCGGACAAACTTCCGTCAGAGTTAAACATTTCACTTTATCAACATCACAGGAAGTATTTACATTGATCGGCACCCGCAACTCGAGAGGAAAACTTACGCCAACCGACCATTTGTTGGTGATGCTCGGCAGTGTCAACTTTTATCTATCCTAGGCAATATTGAAGACGAGTTTCAAATTACTTTCTTCATCTTTCAGTGGCTCTCATGGTCAGTCGTTAAAAGTTGTGGTGTAAGCGAGGATGTTTCACTTTCTCATCGCAGTGCTATTTCTTTCTCTTGTATTTGAGCAGTTGGGTCACACTTTTGTGCTTGAAGTGTTTCCTTTCGGATAAGGAATGTCTGGGGTGTATGGAAGAGAACAAAGGAAAAGTCAAACGGTTCCAGAATGCCAGAATGGAGAGTATTTCGAAGGCGTAGCGGTCTTTCATATTGGCAGGGAACAAATTGGGTAGAGAACTCTTTGCATCTCATTACCGGGAAGGCAATCGTTTTGGTGTATGGATATTCCCGTTTCCAAAGAGATGAAGGTATTAACAAGCACCTTTCTACTTCACAGCTTGCTGCACATGTCTTCAAATTACTCGAAGTTTCAGATGGGTGTTTGAGAGTTGACATGATATCAAGAGGGAATTGATTTTATTGGCTTTATGCCAAGAGGAAACCTGAAACTCTAACAGCAGTATTATCAATCCTGATGATTGATTATTTCAGGTTTACTGTCGGTATAATGCATGCCAATCGATGTGTTCCAGTAGGTGATACGTATATAGAGTACTTAATCGATTACCAACATCTGGTTTCCCATGCTGACATCAACGTTCAGTTACGAAAACAAGCAACTGTTTCTCGCGAATATTGGTGAGACTTTTCCCAGACTTCTCACATCATTGACACTTGGAAAACCATCGAGCGTGCTCCATCGGGTGTACTTGTTTTCCTTCTGCCAATATACTCAAATTTCATGGTTTCAATCTGTAAGAAGCACTGTTAGCTCCACGGATTCGGTTACTTGTTCCCCCAATATGGTACGCCAACATCTCTACAAAGTTACCCGCTTGTCAACGGAAGGAAGGGGGAAGATAGGAAGAAAGACTCGATTTGGGGATGTTGAAAATTGAACCAAATTTCATAAAATGGATGGATAAAAGGAAGGATTCTGCTGTAAAGCGGCCTGGCTTAACGGTGACTTTACATGTCTAGAACAGTGTGTATAGTCACATGTTTTAGTGTGATATTTTCTTTGAGGTGCTCTGTGGCTGCACAGGCAAGAATAATGAAATTCACAGGCCGTGGGAAGCATTTGAAAAATACATAAAACTTTCCATTGTGTAGTTTTCCTCATACGGTGTTCAATTTTAACGAAGGGCATTATTTTTCCATCGACATTACCTACAAATTAACATACTGGTGTTAGTACTGAACTCGCGCCATACATCTTACATGTCGTTCCTGCTTCCAGCACGTTTCCGAAAAGAAATAAGGTGTATCCAAAATTCAATCGAAAAACGGTTGATTGCTATGATTTATTTGGAATAGGTAGCACAACACAATAAACTCCCAAGTAGCACACGAAACATCTTTTGTATTCAACACTTAGTTTTCATGTTTCATTTTAGTAATTCTGCAGTAACAAAAAGCATATTTGGTTACAGCAGAGTATATTTCACGTACACGATATACTAGATATATCATTGATGTTGCTCAAATGGTTTGCCATGACCGTTCAAAACAAACATTGGAGTTAGTCGAGACCTGTTTGTCTTTGTAAACTTGCAGCTAAGTAAATTTAATCATGACGTTGCATACTTAATATTTTCCAGTGTATGTGATGTTTATTATGAAAAATTTTGACCTCCAGTCCAACACAACAAATTTGTTACACTCTTGTTCCAATGGAGCGCTCTGATACTTAAAGTTTTCAGAATGCGTTATTTGCGTTATTTGTGCAACACAATGAGAATTCAGCAAAAAGTCAATAAAATGTTACGTGTTTGCAACGTTCAATTGGACATTATCACAATAGTGATGACGGATGAAATATATCCAAATGAAATGCACACTACCGACCACATGTGTTTTGATATGAATTTAAGAATAATCAATAAGAGTTGATTTCTAGAGGTTCTTGTTATTGTATTGACCTAACAAAGAAATTTGAAGTGCTCATTATACAACTTCTATACGCTTAGATTTTTATGGTAGTGGTTATTACTATTTAACTATTAAACATGGATCACTCAAAGAGTAAGAGCATAATATTTTTATGTTTGGCTGTACCAGTTAATTAATATAAATAAAAAAGCTACCTACATTAAGCTGAAATAAAATATCTTCCCAAACAAAATAAACAGTTGTGAGATTACTAGGAATGACATAAGCTGTTGTGTTTTTTAATTTATTCTGTCAACTGTTTACATAGAAACAAAATCAATGATTTTACAAGAACCCCGTAGACCGAATTTTAAGGACATAATTTTTGCTGTGTTGCCAACTATACCTAATGTATTCATCACATAGTAAAATTTTGAAATTGCTTAAATTTTCAATACATCAGTACTTGATTGAATATTTTTCAAACGGATTATTTAATTCAAAACCCAAGCAACAATATCTGTATCAAAACGATTCTAATGTAACATTTGTGGAATAATCGATTGATGATATGCAAAAATAATCATATTAAAGTTGTTTAAAAGTTGTCCAATATTTGTGTTGAGTTAAGCGAATATAGCTTCAAATGAAATACTTAAAGTACATAACAATAAAAATAATCTTATCAAGACCAATTTTATCAAGATTGGTTTCAACGACCAACATAAATTTAAAGACGAAGTTTCCATCTCTTAAAAGTAATTTATTAAACTTCTCGTGGCTTATTATTAAGCTTCTTTAAGCAATCAAACGATTGAATTTATCTGGCTAGTAGTTTTTTTTTCCTAAACAATGCAATTAAATAATTGCACTTAATTTCATAATAAGTTCTACACAAAAACATGTTAAAAACGGTTGGATATTTTCCACCTATGCTAAGATAACTTCACTTTTTGAAACATTTGTGCACAAAAGTTATTGAAGTAACACATTTTATTGTATTTTATAATACAATTGGAATTTTTTTTATGGCTTAAAATAAAATTACGGATAATCAAATTGCGAGCAATCCAGACTTGGAATACATGGAAGGTTAGTAATACTAGGATATTATTTGATTATTCCGTTTGAAGCTCTAAACGAAATCTTCACTAGATTGTTCTTCAGTTTTTTTTCAAGTAAAAAACATGGTGTAGCTTCTGAATTATTCTTATTCTTTGTTCCAATGGATTGTACACTTATGTTGAAGGCGTATGGGACATTGTTGTTTTACTTGTAATGCCAGTTAAACAAGATAAAGCCTCTTCTCTGTACGTTATGTAAATCCTTTGAACAAAAAGGCAGCTGTAAGTTTAATTCAATATTAAATTTATTAGCATTTAATTATGTCGCTATTGTACAGATATATATAATTTAAAGATTTCTGCATAGGTGATAGTTAACGTGTTAAGAATGGGTTCATAATTATTTTAGCCGGTGGTGTATTTGGTTCGTTCGTAGAAACCAAAATCTTGCAATACCAAAAGAGATTTTAAAATATCACGCATTACGCCACAGTTTGATCCTAACATGAACCTATGACAATTTACTATTGTTAAAATTAATCAGAATTCTGATTCTTTCCAATGTAAACAAAATTTTACACAAATTTTTGGTTGATAACGATATCCATTTAAAAAAAAAGTTATCCTCGCATTCTTTTACACGTCAGTATCATTTCACTTTTTTGCAACGTGATTTAAAATATTTGAACCTTTTTACAAAATGCTATTGCAACTCTGTAGAAACAATGCCAAGTTGCAAACAGGCATTTTTTCGGTGACATTTTCCTTTTTTGATAATGGCCGTAAGGAAGACACACAAAGGGGTAGGTAGGTCTTCAAATCTTCCGGTCCGCCTCTCGGCATATTGCTATGACGTACTAGGTGGTTAACACCGATTGCCTGTCGATCTTCCAAATTTGAGGTATTGAGTTATCTCAAATTATAATATTCCACCCACTATATCAAAAAACATTTCGATTGGTTGAGCGAATTGGAGGTGATGAAATCATTGGGTATAGGACCAAGTCGCCCCCGATTGGTGCTAAGCCAATGAGCTTGGACATCAATAGAAGCATAAAGTTGCAAGAAGGCTCAAAATGCTTTTAGGGACGCTTATTTCACCAAATTCTTCAATCGTAATTTAAAGTGTAGATTGCTCTTCAGGACGTTCAGCTTGCTTGTTGCAGATAGTTTGTAGATTGTAGTTGTACAAATTGAAAGCTTATGAAAATAAAGAGCCAGCGTCGGGCATCGGCTATGATCGGTTATGTCGATGCTTTGCTGCGCACTATATTGTTATCGAGCATATCGTGTTTTCTGTTGTTCGGTGGCGCGAGAGATCTAGTGAGCACAGAGAAAAAACAATAAAGCTGGGGATCATATTCAATTGTAATCCTTACTTTTCGTCGGGCCACATATGTTGGAACAAGTAAGCCAATATCCCATTTTGTGAGTGATCCCAACAGCATCCTTACTGTTGGTATAGATCGGCTCAAATCGGAAATAGGTAGTGATATATATATATATATATATATATATATATATATATATATATATATATATATATATATATATATATATATATATATATATATATATATATATATATATATATATATATATATATATATATATATATATATATATATATATATATATATATATATATATATAATATATATATATATATATATATATATATATATATATATATATATATTTTACTAGACAGCTTATCGTTTACCAAAACGAGCCCTGCTTCCACCCAATCCTGTTATCCAACATCGCAGTGATATCTCGTGGAAGTGTAGAGGTGTTCAGTTTGGGTCTTACTAGTCCTATTGAGAATCAGGTTGCTCTCGATAATATGAATATTTCCTCCCGGAAAAATATTTTTGATGAATCCTGGGGCATTGATTTGGATAAAGTTAAAACTAAAACTAACAAGTTCAAAAATGAGAAAGCTCCAGGTGATGATGGAATTGTCTATATACTCATCCAAAAACTCCCAGTGAGTACCTAGTTTTTCATGGTTAAATTATTTAATAAATGTTTTCATTTGGCATACTTTCCTGACAAATGGAAAAATGCCAAAGTGGTTCCAATTTTGAAGCCCGAGAAAGATCCTGCTGAAACTTTTAGCTACAGACCAATAAGTTTACTTCCTTCAATAATTAAACTTCTTGAAAAGATAATTTTGAATAGAATGATGCTACACATCAATATAAACTCAATTTTTGCAGATGAGCCATTTGGACTTCGCCATGTCCATTCAACTACTCATCAACTCTTAAGTGTTACTAATTTAATTCGTTTAAACAAATCTGAAGGCTGCTCAACTGGAGATGCTCAGTTCTGTTTCTGCTTTGGGACGGTTGAGAGTTTTGTTTTTTGTTTTCGCGCGATAGCCTTCTTCTCTACGACATTATAATAAATTTGCATTGTTCTTGTTTCATCATCCCGGTCGCTTTTGCTATAGCAGCAATTTGAAGTTGAAAAATACTGTGCGATTTACCTTCGATAATGGAGCGGATACACCAGCCTTAGGCGAATTGGCAAATTACGTCAAAGGCTTGGATGTGGAGCTTGATGAAATTGAAGCTGCATATAGGATTGTAGATGAAAAGTTCTTTCTCGTCAAGTTCAAATCTCAGCGGTCGATGTTGCACGCGCTGACCGCCAACTCTGACGAGCTGGTATTCCATTATGGGAATGGAAAAAAAAACGGTCAAAGTACACATGTCACATACCCAGGATCACATCTGCTGTGTGCGAATATACGATCTCCCACCGGAGGTTCCCGACCAGGAGATAGTGACGGTGTTGTCAAAATATGGACACGTGAAACGCATCGTACGGGAGATTGTTTCCGGTGGACCTGGGCCTACGCTGGTGTGCGTGGCGCGTACATGGACGTGAAGCAGGAAATCGCTGCACTTCGTCAACCGGAACGGAAATGTGTATCACGAAGGCAACTAGGACAAATGCTTCATCTGCAAAGAAGTGGGACACCTGATGGCGGCAGAATCGGAGTCAGCCGAATGTGCAAAGACAAGAAAGAAAGCGAAGCGGTAAACTGAAGAAAACGTCCGGATGTGCAGTTACCGGAGGTACAGCCACCGGAGGATCAGCAACTGAATGTGAGGGAGAATTGGACACGCTAGATGTGCTGGAAGATAAAACGGAGGAATCTGTCATCATGCCGGTGGACACCGAAAAACGTATTGATGAACCGAAGAAGATGGATACTCGTTATCGTGCGTTGTTACAGTTCGCCGCATTTATGTTAACGGCGATCAGTAAACAAAAAGAGTCGGCTAGAATTGCAAAAGAACAAGAAAAAGCTAACATTAAATCACACCAAGAAAGAAGAAGAATCATAATTTGTTGAAGAAATAGAATTTTTGTGTGTATAACCATAAATTGCTTCTGGCTCTGTAAAGCTAAGGCGATTGAGCCGTATAAATAAATAAACTGGAAAAACTATAGTTGCTTTTCTAGACATAGACAAGGCGACAGTGTTTGGCATGAAGGTTTGATTGCTAAATTGAAAAACTTTGATTTTCCGCTCTATATTATTGAATTAATTCAAAATTATTTAACAGACAGAACTCTGCAGGTAAATTATCAGAATTCCAAATCTTATCGACTACCTGTTAGAGCTGGAGTTTCTCATGGTAGCATCCTTGGGCCGATATCATTTTTGCTTCCGACTTCCCTGATTTGCCTCAGGGTTGCCAGAAATCCTTGTTTGCCGATGACATAGGCATTTCCGCTAAAGGAAGCAGTCTTCGTTTCATTTGCAGGAGACTGCAGAAAAGTTTAGACATTTTCTCTTCTAATTTACAGAAATGGAAGATTTTTCCCAACACTTCCAAAACTCAAGTTATAATATTCCCACATAAACCTAGAGCTTCCTTTTTGAAACCTAGTAGTAGTCACATAGTTACTATGAACGGTGTTCCAATTTCTTGGTCAAGGAAAAAAAACGCTTCAAAAGATTCAGAACAAAGTTCTGAAGATGATTTTGAAGCTGCCTTCTTGGTACAGTACAAACGAAGTTCATAGAATTTCACATGTTGAGATTTTAGAACAAATGTCCAACAAAATAATTAATAATTTCAGACCAAAATCGTTGCAATCTTCTTTTGCAATGATAAATTTCCTTTATGCTTAGTTCAAATTAATTTTTATTTGTTTTTTTTTTTAATTTTAAGATTTTATTGTTATACTGACACGCAGGAATAAAAACCTGTTAAAATACTGAACTGCTAAGGCATGTACAATATAAACAAAATTAGGTACATATTTTTACAATTAAGGTTAACACGTTCCGGTAGTGGAGCACCTAGATTAACATGAAATGTAAATATTTATAATTTTTAAACAAATAAAGAACCAAAAAAAAAATCAAGCGAGTATCACGTCAACACATTCCTACCCTTTCCTTATTTGACCTGCATTTGGGCGGGACCGGCGCCGGAATTGCCTTTGTTATTACACATTGAGAATGTATGTTAGTTCCAAGCATCATCTGTTGGCGCATACTCATGCTTATGTACATGCCCATAAAGAAGATACACAAAAGCGAACTGGCAATGAGAGAAAATGTCATGAAATGTTTGACGATTTTTCTACAGAGGAGGTGACCCCAGCGTAGTGGTTAACATCCATACCTCTCACGCCAAAGTCACGAGTTCGAATCTTACCCCCGGACAAGTTACGAAAATGCCCAAAAGCGGTGTTTGAGTGACTACGACGGGAAATTAACCAGCGTAAGGCTGAAAATCTCGATGATTGAGAAACAAAAAAAAATTCTACAGGCGACGAAATTTCATTTATTTATTTATTTATTCATTCATTTTTCTTCGTCTCTAATTAAAAAAAAACTCAACAGACTGGTGCTTCCCAAGTTTCTAATTTTATTCTTAAACACACATTTAGACACATTAAAATCAAAAACAGCTCTCACATTGCTAAACGATCTAACACAGTTATCAAGAGGGTTGTTTGCCCATACGTAGTTATATGGCGACTGACTACAAATAAACTACGGTCACGAAGCTGGCGAGAAATTGCATAAAAATTGATGCTTTTCAACAGCGCAGAGCAATCTACACGACCTTTGACAAGGTCAAAAACAAATATCCTCTGTAGGTTAGTACCTTTGTGCAATAAAGTTTCTAAATCGATCAGTCAGCAACGACTCGGACAGTCAGGTAGATTTCCTGGGTCATTCTACAGAAGTTGACGAAGATAATACCGTACAACATAGCGTTGAACCCTTTCCATCCGGATGATCTGCACTGAGTGATAAGGCGACCACACACTAACAGCATACTCCATGATGCTTCGACCGATCGAACAGTACAGCGCATTGAGAGCATATATATCGGAGCACCACAATAGCCGAGATGCGATGATATCACTTTGTAGATTCTTAGATCGTCGGTGTAGTGGACAAGGCGCGATTTCAGCTGAAAACACAAGTCGTTTACGAACAATATACAAATCAGTGGTCCCAGAACGCTTCCTTTCGGTATACTTGACGTGATGGAGAAGACGCGTGACCGACTACCGTTTAATTTGACGATAGCGCTCCAACCAGATAAGTCTTACCCAACAAACATCGGTGTTGAATTAGAGCTTGTTCAAGCAAATTTGGAGAAGTTATTCAGCTGTTTCTTCTAGAATAGCTGAATAACTTCTCCAAATTTGTTTGAACCAGCTCTAAATCAACACCGATGTTTGTTGGGTAGTTATCTACTTATCTACCACCATCTATGCAACCACTGTGTGATCCAATCAGGAAAGTCCAAATACTTCAGCTTGTCAATTGTAAGGGTGTGAGGAACCTTGTCAAACGCCTTTGAAAAATCGAAGTATCTGGCATCAACTTGGTGAAGATTCTCAATTTCCGTTGATAGGAAATTTACGTTGGACATCAGATTCGTTGTCGTGGATCGCTTCTAAACAAAACCATGTTGAAATTCAGAAATTAGCAGTCGAGATACAGCGTAAAGAGCTTTGTGAACCAATTGTTCGGCCATACAGCATAAGATCGAAACACCTCTGTTATTTTCAACAGCATGTCCAACAAACATCAATGCTGAATAACTGTTTGTTCAAACAAATTTGGAGAAGTTGTTCAGCTTTTCTTCTAGAAAGCAAGCGGTTGTTCCACACTGATGTTTCTTGGTTGTTTGTTACCAGCTTTGAAAATCGGAGTTATTGAGACTTACTTCCACGCTTCGGGAAAAGAACCTTCACTGAATGACACGTTAAAAATAATTGTCGATGGCTTCAGCAGTGAGTCAGCACATTCTCTTAAAAGCAACGACAGTATGTTGTCTGGGCCCGACCCGACAAAACTTCATGTTGGCTAGACTAGAGCAGGACAATTGAAATTGAAAGCAGGACTGGATCTAAAGGGTGTACGGAATCAAATTGCGACACACACAAATATTCGGCAAAATTCGCCCGTTCAACCAATCATCTTCAAACTTTCAGGGAGTAAAATAAAACATGTTATGAATATTTTACCATGTTTGTTTTATTCAATTCAAATTCCATATCCAAATGCACGAACCTTCTTCTTTACACTACTCATAAGGTCGTGCACAACATTTGGACCAACTTTTTTTTGAGTGGCAAACCATTTTTTTCTTCATATCTTCCTCCGATTTCACTTGCTTAGGATGCTTCCGAAGTGCCTGCTTCATGATGGCCATCAGTGCTTTTCAATTGGCCGCAGTTCCGGTTCGATCGGGAGGTTGAGATGCTTCGGCACGAAATTGACCTCCTTAGCCTTGTACCACGCCAAAACCTCTTTCGAGCAATGGCGCGAGGCTAAATCCGGCCAGAAAATCGTAGGACCATCGTGTGACCTCCTCCTCTGAGGTAGACGCTTTTGGAGACATTCCTTTAGGTATACCTGTCCATTGACCGTCCAGTTGTCACGAATCGGGTGCTCCGCTTTCCACACGTCCAATTGCTTGCAAAATCATATATTTTTTTGGCAAACTTTGACATCTTCTGCTTTCTAACGTCCTCAGGGACATCGAATTTATGATGAGCAGTGAAAAACTGGAGCCCCGGAAGCTGCCGGAAGTCTGCTTTTACATACGCCTCATCATCCATAACCAGGCAATGTGGTTTCGTCAACATCTGGGTGTAGAGCTTTCGTGCACATGTTTTACCTACCGTATTCTGCCGTTCATCGCGATTAGGCGCATTTTGGACTTTGTACGTGTGTTGTCCTTCACGTTTTTTCGCATCTTGCTCGAAAGTTTTGGTTAGATTCAGTTTCTTCGCCACATCTCGAACTGAACTGTTGGGATTCCTCTTGAAAGCTTGAGCTACCCGCTTGTGATCCTTAACACTATACGCAGGTCCATTTTTGCCACTTTTTTCGATGGTTAAACGTTCGTGGTACCGATTTAAAACACGAGACACCGTAGAATGTACCATTCCTAGCTTCCTGCTTCCTGATAGCACGATGAGAAAGATCCGGATTTTCGAGGTACGTGCGCAAATTTTCTTTGCGTCGCTGTTGTTCTTCCGACTCCAGCTTTGCAACGATTGCACATCTGCTAGTGAAAATTACACAGTGTAAATATATACACATTAAACTTATTCCACCCAAAATTTCAATAGAAAATACCCAACGGGTAAAAAGTTACAGCCATTTAAAAGTGGTGCAATTTGATTCCGTACAACCTTTAAAACTGTCATGGGAAAAAGTTGGCGACATTTGACTGAGCACATTCTCGAATGAATCAGCAAACAGATTAGCTAGGTTTGTGATGGTTATCGATTCGGAGGAGGGATGACGGAGGTTCGATAAGCTCAACATCGTTTGGTTCGTTAACAAGTGCTAAGTCAAATGTACGACCATTTGAGTTTAGCTGTTGAGCTGATGTAGTCCGGGGCATCCATCGATTCAATGAAACAAACAGATAAATTGATCAAAACAAAAACATTTTATTTCAAATTCAAATAAATCACTTTTTGAAACTTCACTGGTCAAGTTCAGTTTGTTCGCGCATGAGTTTAACCACTCACTGCAGACGATCATGGAACACATCGTACAAGGCCCGCAGGTGCTCTTGTGGTATTTTATCCCAGGTTGCCGCCGGATGTCGCTTCAGGACTTCCACACCTTCATGTTTTTTTAAGAGCAGACTTTGGCCTCCAACATACTCCAGACAGCCAAGTCCATAGGCTTCAGGTCCAGTGAACTCGCTACCCACTCGAAAGCTCTAAATGAACCCTGGCCCGCTTTGTGAGCCGGTGCCTGTTGAAAAATCCAATCCTTGGAACCAAAATGACGGCGTGCCCACGGTTCGATGACGTTCTGTAGACCTAGTTCTCGATATGTATTTTGATTGATCTTCACTCCTTCAGGAACAAAAACCAGTGGAGTCCAGTCATCACAGGTGATTCCATCACGTCGGCATGGGTTCGTGATCTTTCTGGCAACCAAACTCTGTCGTTCTGCTTATTTACAAACTGCTGTACGGTGAAGAGTTTCTCGTCGGTAAACGCGATATTCTCCAACCCTCTTCAGCCGCTCTACCGCTTTTTTTGACACGTTTTTGTTTCTGCCTCATAGAAAGGTCTTGAACCTTCTGGATCTTGTTGGGCTTGGTCTTTCAGGATCCAACGAAGACTTCGATCTGAAACGTTGAGATCCTCCGCCAATTTAGTGGCACTACTACACTGCTGTCAAATTTGAGCATATCTGCAAAACTGGTTTAAATGTTATTAAATTAATTATCTTATAGATAAATCGAACAGCTCAAACCTTTGTAGGGGTAAGTGGCGGGACCATCATGATGATCACCATCATCATCTTTATTTTTATTTGTATTTGCTGTATTATTTTGACAGAATATTGTTCGTTGTAAGTTATGTTTTTAGGGGTGATTCAATAAGCATGGGACTGAGCTTGGGAATGAGTGCCGATACTTCCTGAGCCAAAACTATATCAATTTTCTTCTGAACTATCCAGCCTACTATTATTTCAATATGCCTAGATGAATGATTTATTAATTTAATTTCAAAAATTTAATGCATCTCCTGAAATATGGTCAGCTCATTTCGAGAGATATTGTTCAAACTTATAAAATGTTGAACAATGAAGTGGCTCTTTTAATTTTCAGAGTTGGCAGGTTGCTTACCAAGATTAATTGACATCGGTAAAACAACTATCAACCAACCTCTAAGAGATGACAAATGACCAAAAATGCTTCGGACTTCTGCGAAGCCAAAATTGTGGCCGAAATACATGTCAAAGGAATCCATTGTATTTCATATGTTCATTATCAACATGGCTGAACTCTTGTATAGTAATATAGCAATGATGCCAGCAGTATCTTAGCTATTTTAGCGACCCAAGTGGTAACAAATTCAGTTCTGATGTTGCGTATCATTTGATTTGAAATATTTCACCGGATTAACGGCACAGTTAGCAGTATTTAGTATGAAGTAACCAACAAGGTTTATGGTATAAGAATAATAATAATTGAAAATCTTCCAGATTTTATGAGAACCTCAAATTTTCTTACCATGAAAGAACTGTTACACGAAATATCAAACATCCCAGTCGCAAAGATAACAAAAAGAATAAATGAAGTGAAATAACTCCATCCAGGTTTTGATCTCTATTGTCTGAGGCAGCAAACTTGTGAATATATATTTTTTCTAGCTCTCTAAGGTCATATACAGAAAAAATATTGAATTTTAAGAAACGCGTAAAGTTTCCCCTAGCACTTGTAATCCAAAGCCAGCGTAAACAATGCAATCGCTTGCAATCTTTCATAGAACAGACTAGATTAAGGCGTTAGCTGGCTTAAATTTAGGAGAAATATAGCATTCACTTATGCCAAATCTAGTATTCCATTTATGTGCATTATAAATTGAAGAAAATGACATGTTTCTTTCAAACTGTGTATAAGTAGAGTTAAACTTGGTACATGACAAAGTTCCGACCTATAAAAACAATCAATCTCGATTGATTCATGTGACTCCATATTACTGTGAATAATTTCCCCTCACGTCGGAATATTAAAACGTGCTGGTTTCTATTTTTCCAATTTGTTTCATTGATAATACCAACGCTACATTATGTCAGAATGACACTTTGTTCCCCCGGTAAGAAATCTCTAACTCGAACATGTCCGACAATAATTACGTTATCCACAAAGTTTCCCGATTTCCCATTCATTTTCCCGGTCACGATGCGTAAGTCCAAACCATCCCCCTAAGCTCTTCTTCCGAACAACGAAACTTCTCGCCACCAGCATCGAAATTAATCACGAAACGGAACACTCTGTTTCCTTTCATGTACCATCGCGTTCCGTTGATGCTTATCAAATTGACCAAGAACTTCACTGTCTGTCCCACGGGCATTATTGCTTGCTCCTCCACGAACCACCCTTGAAATTACTCATCCCTCCCATTCTTTGGATGACAAAAAAAAAAGGCGGAAAGAAGGAAGACAGTTCAGAATGCAACCCGGGGGTAAAATGGAACCTGGCAATATTACCTAGTTTTTCCTTTTCTTAACTCGTGTAATTGACGAATGGCATTTGTTGTTCAGTGCCAGCAATAACGTCAGTACACATAAAATCCAAGCATTATAAAAGGAAAAGCAACGACAAATCGCGAAGGGCCACTTAACCCCAGGGGGACCCTACGGACAATTTCCCTTTAATACGTTAACTTGCCTTCCTGTGTCCGCTATTCGGATGGATTGCAAGCAATATTCCTTTTCGGGAAACAACAATCCAACTGTATACATCCTGCCGTGGCAGGCAGTGTTGGTGGAGTTCAAATTCTTGTCAACTTAGAACGATTTCATTCTGGTAGGTCACCTCTTGCTTCTTGACGATTTGATTTTCTTTTTTTCAGCGGGTAGATTTCTTGCATTATTATTATTCAAACAATAAATCAGGCTGGGAATCATAAAATGAATGTTGCTCTTCTGTGTTCGGAAGAAGGCTGTTTATTTTGTAGAAGGGTCGTTGTGTCATCCTGTTGGTTAGATTGGGATATTTAAATGAGATTGAAGATGGCATTGAGAATGTCCTTTTCGTTTCTGCATAACAGATCGACATAATGTGTAGTTGAAAATTTCGAAATACATACACTTCATGTGAAGGAAAATTTAAAAGAAAGATAGACAGATAGCTTCAGACCACCAATCGTTACCATAATTACAAAACATAAGAAAACTTAACGAGTACACCAACCAATTCAATTCAACGCGATGGTACTGTTTATCTCGCTGTGCAGCCATTTCCTAGCAACCACCAAAGTAGTTAACACTAACCCTCGTTTATCAAACCTGGCAATTGCTGAAATCCAACAGTGGGAACTCTAACAGCAACCGTTAACACTTCTTTACCTCCCACGTTTTTTCGTCGAGCCGGAAGCAGCATGTTTGGCAAACACAAACACAGAATCCTCCTTCCTAGTATGAGATGAATCGTTCATCGAAATCGACAAGCAAACCTACTTCGGCCGGTCGATGCATCCATGGCTGAACCTCATCATATCGTGTCGTTGTTGTGCTGCTAGGTATAGTGTGAAAGAAGAAGAAGAAGCAGAAGAAGAAGTGACGACAAAAAAGCCAATCTGCGACGACGGACTCAGTCATCTGAGAGTCGAGCATCGTCCGTCCGTCCGTCATCGGTGGCCATCGTCGGTGACATGTTGTGTTTCAATTTGAAAATAGCTACCATCTTCCGGACTTACCGGGAGTCGGATCCGGTTCGTGACCGGAGCCAGAGTGTGTTCACGCCTCCTCCTCGGGCACCCCATCGAGATATCGGTGCGCTTCGAGTGCTACAGCGGCGGGCGTCCAGCGTGATGTAAGTTGATTTCGATGTTACATGTAATAATGCATCCTTTAGCATACGGTGCTTGGGTAATGACCTCTGTTGAGTGAACAAGATTTTTACGGTTTTATTTTTATTTGCTGTTGATTTGCTTCTATCTAGGTTTAATTTGTATGAAAAGCCAGAAAATGTGGCATTTTAAAGCAATAGACCGCGTTCTAAATATTGAACAACATGGATAGGAAGGATGTACTCTACCTCTCACAAAAAGACAAGCACAGGAAAGCTAACAACAAATTTATTTAATATTTTTTATATCAAGCCATAAATTAGAAAAAATACTTTCATTTGAGTATATTAAACTTAATCATGAGAAGTCAGTACAGCAACCACGGGGATGAAAACAAACAGCAAAGAACTAAACAACAATCAACATCTTATTCCTTACATTCTCATACGAATTGAAACTACATTTATTCCATACTGGCAATTCAGATTTCACATTGATTGTTGTTTTTGTATTCTCCCAAGCGCGGAGTAACGATCTTATCTACTTCTGACAAACTTCATCAATTCAGATTTAATTATTGATTACATTGATTGAAAGACAATGTCACACAGATACAATACAGCATGAGTTTTGAAATAACTCCCTCGTTAACCCTTTTGACCACATTCAACCGTTTCTCAAATATATTAAAGGCGCACGCACGATTTCCATTGGCATCTTGTCCCATATTTGATGGACTACAGTATGTCCCATAAAAAAATGCGAAAACCTACACCTCAGTTTCAAATAACTTTTTTTTTCATAGAAAACAATAATAAGTTTATTTAGGGAATCATTTATTAAGCCTTACATGATTACATTACTAAATATGTCCACCATTTTCCTCGACCACCTTTTCCAAACGGGGACGGAATCAAGAGCATACCTTCTCAATGTATGAGCCAGTCATCGAGTTCCATGCCTTGGCAATGGAAGCTTTCAGGGCGCCAACACTGGGGTGAGAATGTTCATAGGCCTTAGCCTGAACATATGCCCATATTGAGTAATCCAAAGGATTCAAGTCCGGACTGCTAGGAGGCCAAATGTCCTTTGGCCAAAATTCCATGTTTTCCTTCAGCCACGCTTGAGTCCCTTTTGAGGTATGACATGGTTCTCAGTCCTGTTGGAAAATGACGTGTTGGTGTGCTCCAAAAATGGCTTGGAACGGAGTCCATGGCAGAACGTGGTCATTTTTGTACATTTTTCTTAACTTTGTTACTCACGAACCACTGTTTTGTTTACATCGTCTCAGAGTATACAGTCAGATGATTACACACATTAAAACAGTAAAAATTAAGATGAAATTTGTCAGAAGCAGATAATTTCCATCAACATGAGAGGCTCTAGAAGTGGACAGTAATTTATTGCTAGAACTAAGAGAATTGAAGAGAAAGCATTGATAATTCTGTTTAGAGTAACGGCATGTTATGAAAATTGAAAGATACAAGTTAAAAACGAGCGGAGGACCTATGAAGGTAGTATACAATCGGGCGCATAGTATTTTACCAAGCTACCCTTGATGCGCGGTAGGCAAGGGGAGGATACCCCCTTGACTGGTAAAAGATTATGCGACCGATCGTGCTTTTGGGTGGAATTAGTTCAATGTGTATTTGTTTATGCTGTTTAAGATTCACTGGCAGATGTGCAATCGTTGTGAAGATGAAGTCGTAAGAACAACAGCGGCGCAAAAAAAATTTGCGCACGTACCTCGAAAATTCGGATCTTTCTCATCGTGCCATCAGCAGGAAGCTAGGAATGGTACATTCTACGGTGTCTCGTGTTTTAAATCGGTACCACGAACGTTTGACCATCGATCGGAAAGAAAAGAGTGGCAAAAATGGATCTCCGTATTAAGGATCACAAGCGGGTAGCTCAAGCTTTCAAGAGGAATCCCAACAGTTCAGTTCGAGATGTGGCGAAGAAACTGAATCTAACCAAAACTTTCGAGCAAGATGCAAAAAAACGTGAAGGACAACACACGTACAAAGTCCAAAATGGGCCTAATCACGATGAACGGCAGAATACGGTAGGTAAAACATGTGCACGAAAGCTCTACACCCAGATGTTGACGAAACCACATTGCCTAGTTATGGATGATGAGGCGTATGTAAAAGCAGACTTCCGGCAGCTTCCGGGGCTCCAGTTTTTCACTGCTCATCATAAATTCGATGTCCCTGAGGACGTTAGAAAGCAGAAGATGTCAAAGTTTGCCAAAAAAATATATGATTTTGCAAGCAATTGGACGTGTGGAAAGCGGAGCACCCCATTCGTGACAACTGGAACGGTCAATGGGCAGGTGTACCTAATGGAATGCCTCCAAAAGCGTCTACTTCCTCTTCTGAGGCCACACGATGGTGCTACGCTTTTTTGGCCGGATTTAGCCTCGCGCCATTACTCGAAAGAGGTTTTGGAGTGGTACAAGGCTAAGGAGGTCAATTTCGTGCCGAAGCATCTCAACTCCCCGAACGCACCGGAACTGCAGCCAATTGAAAAGTACTGGGCCATCATGAAGCAGGCACTTCGGCAGCAT
Organism: Aedes koreicus; assembly: GCA_024533555.2. NCBI lineage: Eukaryota > Metazoa > Arthropoda > Insecta > Diptera > Culicidae > Aedes > Aedes koreicus. Next base: position 1,230,736 of record JAHHFK020002414.1, on the reverse strand, counting down.
CCTAAGGAAGTTAAATCGGAGGAAGATATGAAGAAAACATGGATTGCCACGCAAAAAAAAAGTTGGTCCAAATGTTGTACACGACCTTATGAGTAGTGTAAAGAAGAAGGTTCGTAAATTTAGATATGGAACTGAAGTTGAATAAAACAAACATGGGAAAATATTCATAACATGTTTTATTTTACTCTCTAAAAGTTTGAAGATGATTGGTTGAATGGGCCGAATATTTGTGTGTGTCGCAAGTGGATTCCGTACACCCTTTAGTAAATTTAAATAAATAATTCAATACAAAATATGAATGATGATAAATGCTGGTTCAGTATTCGCTGTAGGAATGTTATTTATCTGTCGTTTAAGCTGTGTATGTCTGATTAAGCTTGGTTTAAATTATTTATCCGAGATTGGTGGATCTGATGTTAATTTGTTCCTTCTGGTCAGGATGTGATCCTAAGTCCTAAAAGAAAAAAAAAAAGGGATTTAATCTGACGTTATCTATTGAAATCAAATTCAATATTATAAAGTCATCTGAATTTCATTGTACATATTTACGACACGTTGCTCACTACTAATGTGAAAATTTGTATCAAATTAAAAGGAGATAAATTGATATCAGCGAACGCAGCTCTAAAAACAAAATTTTAAAACGAATCAATTTGATAAGTTTCAGCTAATGCAGTTAAGGGACATTGCTCTACGTAATTAGTGAAATAATAAATCTCGCACATACGTTCGTCTTCGTACAATTGGCAATGGTATACATAAAAAGAATGAGCCATAGCAATTATCATCCAAAATCGGTCCGATCATTTCTCAGATCAGTTGAGGTATTCTATCTAAGCTCATGAAAAAAAACTTCACCTCATGATGAATTCATAGCCCTTCTGTCGCATAGCCGTATGAATTTTGGTTTTTCGTCAACCAACGTTTTGTTTCCACAACCGTCGGAAGCCTCGCAGTGGAGCACAAACAGCTGATTTTCTTCCAAAACACTGATATGTCCAAAAACACAACAAAGAAGCTAATATATTCATTCCGGAGAAAAATAAACGTAAATTTGGTGAAATTATCATTGCCAAATGGATAGAAAAATGTAAATTTGAATACCTATAGGTAATTTTTTTCGTGCTGAAGATTAAAATACAAGAACAAAGAGTTGAATCAATCATTTTAATCTGCAAACATCAGTACTATAAAACAATGAAAAAGCTCATCATTCCTTCAGAAATGCATTAGCAATTCAAAGGTGATAGCGTTGCTAACGATGCTGCAAATTTGTGGATTCCCTCCGACATCTTAAAGAATTTTATAAATTTTCGTCGGAACAATTGTTCTTCTGGGAGAACATCATTATGCATGTTACCAACTCTGGTCTTAATGAGACCCGTGTGAGTGCCCTTGCTTCATTCTCCACACCTCCAGAAAAAATATGACAAGATATACAAAGCATATTATTCTTCGTATCCTTGAGATACAAAAACTCAATAAGAACTGTATCGAAAATAAGTTGTCCACATCGTTTTCTTTCAAATCATATGAATATATGATGTTTTATACAAACAAATGGATGATTCTTTATTGTACGGAATTGAACTTGAATATTGTGAAGACCGGATGAAATTAATATTATTCTTTTACGAATTTGCGAATTTTTGATCGAACACTTTGCATTAAGTTTTTGGACGGCTTAGCCCAATGTTTTTATACTTCTGCATATTAGCTGCTTTACCAGTCTTTTTGAAGATCCTCATCACAATCGGCAAATAGCGTTCGATGGGCTGAAACTGAGGGCATTTTGGCGGATTGATGTCTTTTTCAACGAAATCTATACCCTTTCCGTGAGCCAATTGATAATTGTTTTTGCGTAATGTGCTGACGCTAAATCCGGCCAAAACAATGGAGGGGTACTATGCTTCTAAAATAAAGGCAGCAACTTCTTCTGCAGACACTCAGATCGATAGATTTACGCATTGATTAATCTGGTAGTGTAAAAATGGTAGACTTCACACCACAGGAACACATTGCTTGCCATACCAGCACTTTTCGACCAAACTTCTCCAATTGAATCGACCTGTCTGCATCGCTTACATACTTCCCTACGATGGCTGTGTAAAATTGTGGACCTGGAAGCGTTTTTGAGTGCTCTTTGACATAGGTCTCGTCGTCCATCAAAACACATGCATCCGATTGCTGCAAAACTCGCGAATACAGTTTCCGGGCCTTTGTTGCTGCGTTGCTTCTGTTCTGTTTGACAAATTTCTGCTTCTTGTAGGTTGATCCGTTTCTTGATACGTTGAATCACTCCGACGCTGGTTCTCGCTTTATTGACCAAATCACGTATCGACATTGATTTGTTCTTCCAAATTAGAGCTACCACTCTCTGATCCACTTTAAGGTTGGAAGATCCGGGTTTTCTGCCTCTTCCTGCCAGGTCACCCAAAGAACAGTGTTCCCTAAACTCGGTTATTATGTATCTTACACTCGCGTGATGAATTCCAAAGCGCTTCGCCAATTGTCGCATAGTTACACCCTTTTCACGTAGCCATGTGTTCAAAATCTTAATTTTTACGTCTTTTTCAATATGTGACATTTTGAAAACCGAAGAATTTAAACCGTGGAAGCAAGTGAACAAACAAAAGATGACAGTCGAACGCACAGCATGCTATGCTAAACACATTAAAACCATCACAAATACACGCGTACAACGCAAATGTACGTGGATAGCTTATTTTCGATACATTATTTATACGTTCTGATTGGTAATGAAAGTTTTCTGCTGGCGGCATTTTCGCTGCATTCGCCTGCGTCTAGCATTTTCTTGATTTCTGGGAGGTGACAGGTGTGCTGCCTGGCATCAAATTCGGTCCAATCACGTTTCGAATTCTAAAAACATACCTCCTACCATGCGCCAATCAGGAGGTGAATGGACAGTTTTTGACTGAATGGTAAAATTGTGCAGTGTAGACTTCATATGTCGTTTATTGTTTTGCATTGTGTGAACTGCTGTGGAACATTTTTTAGCCATGTCTTTCAAATGCAATTTTACATCGGATGTAAGTGTGGCATTTGCGTCTGCTAAGTGATCCTTTTTTTTTCATTAAATTCATTTATTTGTACAGGCTCAATCAAAAAAGCTTTACAGAGCCTTTACAGAGTTTTCAGAGTTATTTATCTTAGAACTAAAGTTATGGGGATGGGACCGATTACTCGCGGCCGGTTCGAGGTTAATAGGAATAACCATATAACGGACGGGAAGATTTGTGTGGTAAGTGATCCTTGAGGACATTGTTTAACTTCGGGAGTGGATCAATTGAATGCGCTGCTGCTGCTGCTGTTGTTGTTGTAGTTATTGCTTTCATTGCTGCCATGGCTGCTGACTTGACTGACTTTTATAAAGCTATGCATGTGCCGGCTAGAACTGTGTCCAAAAGTGATAATTTGTTTTTTTTTTTATTTCCGCGGCACTTGCTTTGTTGCTGCTGGTGATGTTTGAAATATTCTGCTTGATGTCGAAAAGCAATCCGTCCTTCCGTTTCGTCATAAGAAGCACTAAGGTTTTTAAAATTTGTGACGAGTTTTTGATTTGCTGTCAATGTATGTTCAATGCTTTCCTTAATATTTCGGAAAATCATGGACAGGTACATTTCGGTTTAGTTGAAAGGTGTACTTTTCCTGAAAGTGATTGCAAAGAGGGAGCATAAAGTTCCGTAGTTTTTCGTCGTGATTCCTTTGCACGCCGCGTGGTATGTGCGATTGCAGCTACCATGGCAGCAACATTAAAAGCAATTGTCAGCTTGCATGCAGTTTTTCATTCCGCACTTCATTTTTGCACTCGCGTCGGGTTGATAAAAAAAATAAAAAATTACATACGAAATTGCTTACGCTGGGCTGCGTGCAGGTCTTAAGAAAAAAGTTAAAATAATAAAATTATATACAAGAGCGCCGCAAAAGCGCATCCAAACTCAACGGTGGTTTGACAACATTTGAATTGCGTAGTTGAGTGGTTTGTTCTGCTCAAGATGGAAGTGAGTCAAGTGGAGACGCGTGAAAAAAAAAATCTACGCTCACATGGAAAATTCCATCGTGCTTTGGAATAAAATTAAAAAGGCTCAACGACTGGTTGACGGACAAGTCGTCGTTTTGCAAAGTTACGACCAGAAAGCCAAGGCAACAGCTGGATTAAATGCATACTAGGTTCGACACTTTCCAAACCACGATGAACGGCAGTAAACTGTTGCCAACACCCGTGCTAAGAAGCTCTACACGGAGATGATACAGTTGCTGTGTGATGGAAGACGAAACAAATGTCGAAGCTGACCTCCAACAAATGCCAAGACAGGAGTTTTACACCGGAAAAGATAAATTCAAGGTAGATGATCGTTTCAAAGAGATGAACATGTCAAATTTCGCATCAAAATACCTCATTTGGCACGCTAAAGTTCTGTCCAGTTAGAATCTGTGAAGTTTAAGTTTGCTTTTATGGACAAATTTGCCAAAAAACTGATGATGGCGCAAGGGATATGCAGCTGCGGAGCAAAGACCAAAGTGTTCGTGACGAATAAGACGATGAACTCGAAGCTGTACAAGGAAAAACGCCTCAAAAACCGCGTACTATCTTTCATTAAAGCCCATAAAGGTCCCGTAAAGTTTTGGCCAGATTTGGTGAGTTGCCACTACAGCCGGGATGTCATCCAGTGGTACCGCGATAATAACGTAGATTTCATCGATAAAAACATAAATCCACCCAACTGCCCGCAGTTCCGGCCCATCGAGAGATTTTGGGCAATAATGAAGCGGAAGCTTAAGAAAAGTGGAGAAACGGCTCGGGACGCGACTCAGATGACCAAAATGTGGAACAAATGTGCCAAGGAAGTTGATTCCGGAAGTGTGCAGTGTTTGATGGGAGGAATAAAGAAGAAATGCAAATTTTCATTAGAAAGGAAGGGAAATGATTTGTATTGATATTTTTTTCTTAAAGTACAGTAAATTAACTTTGTTTTGATGTATTAAACTTATTTGTACGTCAATCCGTTACCGAGGTACAGATGATTTTATTATTCCGGATTCTAAATGGACATAGCTTTATCTGCACCTGTGAAAAGCGTAGTGAAATTTCCGTCACAACATGGTGAAACATGGCCTCCAGAAACGTCTTTTGTAATTTTGGAGCAGCACAATAAAAAATCACTATTTTACCGGGTTTAGCTTCCTGTCGCTATCCTAAAAGCGTACTGAATGGTTTGAGACTAATTCGGTGCATTTTGTCCCCAAGGACATGAATCCACTGAACTGCCCTGAACTACGTCTTATTAGGCCATGGTGAAGCGGGAACTCAGAGAGATCAAAAAGAAAGTTTAGTATACCAATGACATGAGTAGGAAGTGGAAAATTAAGAAAAAGGTACCAGATACTACTGTACAAGCTCTAATGAATGGCGGGAATCGAAAGTGTCAAGAATTTTAACAAACAACCTCCAAAAATTGATCCAATGTATTTAAAATGAGCTTAATGCACGTATAAAACTGCCCTGCAAATTAAATTTTTATCTGATCAATACATGAGATTTAAGACTGTATGTGGTGCAATAATTTTGTGTTCGCTCTTTAATTAAATGTAAATCAAAATGAATTTGGTATGTTACAATGGTTGGTAATAACATATTCGAAATTCTTTCACAAAGCGAGATTTGAAGCAAGTTTCCCTAGCAAAGGAAATTAACTAACTGATATTATCTAAATAACAAGTTCAGTTATCCTAAATATCAATATGATTTCAGCTGTTATCGCTAAACAAATTTAGTTATGTATCACAAATCGGTAATTTTCTTATCATTTGTTATCACTTTTAAAATAAAGGGCGATACGGTCAAAATTTGGTCAATATCAACTTGACGTATTTCTTTCAATTTTGCATTAAAAAAACCTGAACACCCCTCATTTTGAAGGTGTGTGTGTGTAGAATGTTGCTCCTATTTTGATTTTGGAATTCACTCTTCAGTTGTCAAAATGCCGTCCAAGCAAGAAGAGCAGCGTATCAAAATTTTGCTCGCGCATCGCGAAAATCCTAGCTACTCGCACGCAAAGTTGGCAAAATCGCTAAAAGTTGCCAAATCAACCGTAACAAATGTAATTAAAGTGTTTGGGGAACGTTTGTCGACAGCCAGGAAGTCTGGATCGGGGGAAATCGAAATCCGGAAGCCGCTGAGACGACAAAGAGAGTTGCCGGTAGTTTCAAGCGAAACCCTAACCTATCTCTCCGAGATGCCGCAAATAAGCTGGGTGTATCGTCTACAACCGTGCATCGAGCCAAAAAACGAGCCGGACTATCGACTTACAAGAAGGTAGTGACTCCAAATCGCGATGATAAACAAAATACGACGGCCAAAGCGCGATCCCGGAGGCTGTACACGACGATGCTGACGAAGTTTGACTGCGTGGTAATGGACGACGAAACCTACGTCAAAGCCGACTACAAGCAGCTTCCGGGACAGGAGTTTTATACGGCAAAAGGAAGGGGAAAGGTAGCAGATATTTTCAAGCACACGAAACTGTCAAAGTTCGCAAAGAAATATCTGGTTTGGCAAGCCATCTGTACCTGTGGCTTGAAAAGCAGCATTTTAATAGCTTCCGGGACTGTCAACCAAGAAATTTACGTGAAAGAGTGTTTGAATAAACGTCTGCTGCCTTTCCTGAAGAAACACGGTTGTTCCGTACTGTTTTGGCCGGATTTGGCATCTTGCCATTACGGTAAAAAGGCCATGGAGTGGTACGCCGCCAACAACGTGCAGGTGGTTCCCAAGGACAAGAACCCTCCCAACACGCCAGAGCTCCGCCCAATTGAGAAATACTGGGCTATTGTCAAGCGGAACCTAAAGAAGACCAAAAAAACTGCTAAGGACGAGCAGCAGTTCAAGGCAAACTGGTTTTCTGCGGCGAATAAGGTGGACAAGGTGGCTGTACAAAATCTGATGGCAGGGGTCAAGCGTAAGGCCCGGCAATTCGGATTTGGAAAAGCGGAAGCCTAACTGAATATTTTTCCTGAATTTTATACTAATTGAACTTGAAAAAGAAATTTAATTTGATTTTTTAAATAAACGATTTCACCGATTTACACGCGTTTTCCCTTGACCAAATTTTGACCGTATCACCCTTTATTATTTGCTACAAATGTTAGTAGTTAAATGTTAATCTATAAATATTAATCGCATATTTGAGCAAAAAATTATGATTTTTACCAAACAAATATATTTCAGTTATTGGCGTGAGAATTTCATATCAAATTGATAACCTAATTTGAATATTGCTCACTTACAGGATTTGTTATCAAGATGATCAGATGATCAATGATTACAAAATCAGTTATTGCTATGATATCTAAAAAGTTTTTCTTTGTTATCTCTTCTGTTATTTTGACTGCCAATTCAGCCTCTATGATTACATGTTCCGTTAGTTTGATCACTAACTATGATAAACTGGTATTAGAATTTGTTATCAATTTGGTATAATATTTTGCTCAGGGTGCCATAGGGGTCACCCGAGCAAACGATTATACCAAATTGATAACAAATTCTAATACCAGGTTATCATTGTTTGATCACTGAATATGTTATCAATGAGGATGAATAAACAGCCATAACAACAGAACGAATAACAAAAAAATACTCGTTGAATATCATAATAATAGCTTAATTTATCATCAGCGAGAACATCTTGATATGAAATCGTGTATTGTTAGCAAATTTATTTCAAAAATTTCAAATTATGTTATCAATTTGTTATCAAACTCTTACACTAAAATATGAATTTTTGTTTTTTGATAAAAAGCTAAATTTCTTGTTCAAATATGCTGGTAATATTTACAGTTTTTCATTCAATTAGTAACGTTCGTCAAAAATTGTTTGTTTAAAATGATAACAAATGATTGCAAAATAAGCCAATCGTGATAACTAAATCTGTTATGTGATAACAGCGGAACTCAAAACGATAGCTGGGATAACAGAACTTGTTACTTATATGATATCAGATTGTTATTTTACTTTGCTAGGGAGTGTGCTACCAGCCGTTTTACGGAAAACTAAACATGGTGTTCACAGTTTAATGCTGAATTGTCTATTATCTTACTATTTATTATCAATTTTATGTCAACCATCAGAAGAGCGTGAAAAATTATAATATTCTTACCAATTTACCCTTCCTAAGATATTGGGGTCAATTCTAACCCATGGCGAAACTTCAATGTTTCAATTATCTTTAAACCAATCTGGCTGAAAGTTTCCGACATTTAATATTTTACGGAATTATTTATTTTTGCATACACATTTTTTTATATTTTTTGAATTCAGTTTAAGGTGGTTGTACAAAAAAAGTGACACATAAGACATTAGGGTCAATATTGACCCGGATTTCAACCCTCCGTAGAATTTCTAAATTTTAACTTAGAATCAATTTTTATGCACCATTTGAAAGCTTCTGTTTTCAAAAATGCATTGGACTAGACAAACTGGTTCCGGTAACATTGTTTGCCGGGAATCTGCTACAAAGGAAAAGAAGTTTTAGTTTGGCTGTGTTAACAGAAAGGCATATAAAACATTCCAGACTCATTGTAGAGAATTTACATCTTCAGCAAAGTTTCTCAATGCGTAACGAATCGTGTTTTGATATTATCAAATCATTTCCAAATCGTGCTGCAGAGATGGCGCTGCAGTCTATCTTTGTCAAATGAAGCTTTAGAGAGTTGCCGTCTTCGGTAAAGTTGTTGAGAATGTAAAATGCAGTCACTTGACTTTATCAAATTAGTTCCAAATTGCACCGCAAAGATGGCATTACAGTCTATCTTTTCAAAATAAGGCTCTAGAGAGTTGCTGTCTTCAGCAAAGTTGAAAGAATGTAAAATGAAGACATTGGAAGTAATCACATTAGTTTTAGATCGTAACGCAGAGATGGTACTGCAGCCTATCTTTGCCAATCCGCCATCTCTGCGGCAAGATCTGTAACTATCTGTACATCTGTTATCTGTAATTACTATCTGTACAACTGTAATCTGAGAAACTTTGCCGAAGACGACAACTCTCTAGAACTGCATTTGGCAAAGATAGATTGCAGCGCTATCTCTGTAAAAGATAGGCTTATATTAGGTGCGCAACTAAGTTCCCACTGTTTAGCAATAGATGGCGCCAGTAGTAAGTGCTGGTCGAATGTTGTACATCTCAAGCGTTATAAACCAAGCTCAGACATATGGTAAACAAACCGCTTTGCCAAATCAGTGATTTTGGTTTAGTGTTATATATTTTGGTTGTTTGAAGATGTCTGATTTCGTGCCAAATAATCGTCATTTGCGGGAAGTGTTGATTTTCTTCTTTCATTCGAAGAAAACGGCGGCTGAAGCACATCGAGAGCTCCAAAAAGTTTACGGTGATGCTGCTCTGAGTGAAACAACGTGTCATGATTGGTTTCGTCGTGTTAATGATCGTCCGAGTGAAGGAAGGCCAAAAAACTTCGAAGACTCTGAATGGGAGGCATTGCTCGATGAGGATCCGTGACAAACGCAAGAAGAGCTTGGTTCAGGATTAGGAGTTTCCCGCCAAGCCGTTTCTAAGCGATTGCATGCGTTGGGAATGATTCAAAAGCAAGGAACTTGGGTTCCTTACGATTTGAAGCCAAGAGATGTTGAGCGTCGTTTTTTCGTCTGTGAACAACTGCTCCAGCGGCAAAAAAGGAAGAGTTTTCTACATCGCATTGTGACGGGTGACGAAAAATGGATTCATTACAGTAACCCAAAACGGAAACATTCATGGGGACTGCCCGGGCATGCTTCAACATCGTCGCCTAGGCCGAATATTCACGCTGCGAAGGTTATGCTGTGTATTTGGTGGGACCAAGTCGGTGTTATTTATTATGAGCTGTTGAAACCAAACGAAACCAGTACCGGGGAACGGTATCGAACTCAATTGATGCGATTGAGCCGAGCACTGCACGAAAAACGGCCACAATACGAGCACAGACACGAAAAAGTGATTCTTCAGCATGACAACGCTCGACCTCACGTTGCGAAACCCGTGAAAACCTACTTGGAAACGCTCAAATGAGAAGTCCTACCCCACCCGCCATATTCTCCTGATATTGCACCGTCCGATTATTACTTGTTCCGTTCAATGGCACATGGTCTCACTGGTCAGCAATTTCACTCATATGATGACATCTCAAAATGGCTTGATTCTTGGATAGCATCAAAAGACGAACAGTTTTATCGAAATGGTATTTACGTTCTACCAGAAAGATGGGAAAAAGTCGTAGCTAGTGATGGGCAATACTTTGAATAATTCGTTTGTAACCTTTGTTTTGAAAATAAAGTTCCTTTTTCACCAAAAAACAGCGAGAACTTAGTTGCGCACCTAATAAATATTTATAAAATACCCATTTGGAAAAGATGGACTGCAGCGCCATCACTGCAGCAATATCTGAAACTAAAATGATAATCTCACAAGACGACAAATGACGTAATGAGAAACTTTGCCGTAGTTGAGAACTCTATAGCGCTTCATTTGGCAAAGATAGACGGCAGTGCCATCTCTGCGGCATAATCTGGAACAAATATGATAGTGTAAAAAGACGAAAATTGACATACTAAGAAACTTTGTCGAAGATGGCAATTCTCTACAACTAGTCTGGAATTTTTTACATGCAATTTTGTTCGCACATCGAAATCAAAACCTCCTTCCCTTTGTAGCAGATTCCCGGTAGCCAATGTTACTGAAACCAGGTTTTTCCACCACCAATGCATTTTTGAGACAATAACCTTTCAAATAGGGTATACATATTGTGTCTAGGTTGATATTAGGTTAAAATTCTTAATTCTAGAAAGCGTTGAAATCCGGGTCAATATTGTCCCTAATGTCTTATGTGTCCGTTTTTTTTTAATACCCGAGGAAGGTTAAATAGCATTGCCACATTTATAGGACATACTGATTCAAAGTAGAGTATCTTTGGGGCAAAAGTGCCACCACCTGTAAAAGCAAGTTTTTTATGTTCATACCTCATTTACTGATTTTCTCGAGAAAAAAGCTGTCAAACGAGTAAATATCCATACTATAATTGTTATATTTGTATTCTTCGTGCGTGGAGTAACGATTATGATGTAGCATATTGTAAATATTGTTGATACGTACACTTTGGGGCAAAATTATACTAAATGGGTTAACATCATGTTAAAAGCAATTAATGACAACACCCATGGCATAACATTGCTCCCATTGACGGTAAAGTCAAATAAAAAAAAAAAAAAAATTATCCAAACCGTTTCCGTTGATCTTTTCATCGGTGGCCATCTTGCCCCAAACAACTAAAAAGATGTTATTTTAGACCAATTTTCGAACGCATCAGAAATGATTTTTCTTGCTTCTGTTTTCTAAGTGATTAATTTATTGCCGTAGATAAAAGTGTAAAATTGCTTAGTCAAGCATGTCCGTGCATACAAATATTAATTTATAATAATTAGATAACAAAATGCTTAAAGTGGCACATTTACCCCTTTTCCCGCTAAACATTGTTTATTTTTTTAAATTTCAATAAGGGCCTGTTCATAAACCACGTAGACTCATTTTTGAAAATCTCAGACCCCCCACCCCCCTCGTAGAATTTTCTCCATACATTTTTTTGAAATTCTGTATTGAATGTAGACTTTGGTCAAAAACCCCCTCCCCCCAAAAAAAAAGTCTACGTGGTTTATGAATAGTCCCTAATATGAAGTAAGCATATCGTGTATTGAAAAGCTAACATAGTGTTTATTACTATCTGGACCAGTCAAATTTTGAACTCCCTGGAAATTTTTATTTTCAGAACGTTGATTATCCAATACACACACTTAAAAAATATATTTTTAGACCAGATGTAATCGAAGATTTCGTGTTAAATCATATCTTCTGAAACTGACTCATATGCAACTCGACAATAGGTGTGTTTTATTAAATTTTGTTTCTGACCTCTTTCACCGCATTCTTATGTGCTAAAGGACTCTTGCATGTGTCGGTCTCAGGCACCGAAATTTAATTTTGGAAGAGTGTATACACTACTGTATACAAAAGGTCATGTAGCAACTAAATACAGAAGAATTTAACAAATCACCTATGCCACTCGTGAGTTAAGTGGTTCCGAACGAAAAGCATTTCATATTTCAATATAGGGATTTCTGAAGCATTACTAGTAAATGGTATATAAATGAATATATGTTCGCAGAATCGTTTTCCTGCACTAAAAAAAACCGTTGAATTTCCTCTCATTTACAATTGCCAAGCCAAAGACAATTGTGTTAGAGAACGAAATTGTTTTTAGATCTTGGATGCACCTGTGGTAAGTGATGCGATCAATGAAAGAAAGCGCAGTAGACTGCTTTTATCAAGCATTTCATACAGCTATGTGTATTTGATAACGCAGAAAATGGCATGTTAAACAATGGCAAGGAAGGGGACGGGCCTTGGTTGAACTCCCGGGATGACAATCTGCTCAGTAAGCAGAATTCGGGCATTTCATAACCACTGAGCCATGGAGACCCAGCTGTTTAAAGCAATTACGTTAAACTTTATTATACATGTCAAAGTTTTTGTTGGAATTACTGGTTTACTATTCATATACCCATCGCAAAATAATCAAAAGAGCGATGGGCCACTAAAGTTGTCTATACACTGAAAAAAAAAATAACACGCATTTTTTGTATCTTTATTAAAGTGGCTTTAAGCCTCCTGGGCTGGTTCGCCAATAACACGCATTCCTAATATGGTATTTTAATGCAAAATCAATTTAAAATATTATAAGGATTTATTGCAGTGATCTACTTGAGGTACATAAATTTGAAGTATTTTGAAATGAAAATTTAAACCCGTTCCAAAATATTCTTCTAAAAATCAAAATTCAAACAATATTCTAAAAGTCACATCTCTGTAGCTCTTGCCGTTTCTGCGTTACATCGCTTTATAAAAAAAGTACTTCAGCCTTCCTGAAATGTGAGACTAGGAGATTTAAAAAAACCAAGGATGCAAAGTGTTTAAGTATGACGAATTCTTGACATACACAAAGTTTCATTTGTTTATGATATAGTTTTGCCACGCCCATAGATGAGTTGGTGCAAATTTCGTCCATAACTGAACCATGAACCATACAAAAGTGGCTTCTCACTTCTCACGAAAAGAGTAATTTTCCCAGCGCTGAGTAACCTCTTTTTGATGTGTTTCCTAGTTTTACTAAAGAGTAAGATTACTCATTGTATGAGTAGCCAAAATTTTTATCTAAATTGGGTAAAACTTCAAAAGAAAGTACTTAACGCAAGATGAACTATGCTTATGAAAAAGTTTGTTATTTCCCTACTCTTGGGATGCTGGGTGAAATTCGGTTTGGTCTAAGAGGTATTGGATGTTAACTGAATCCAGAGTGCTTTCAAAGCTTCCAAAACTATCAACATTATACCATTTCCTCCCTTATCTCAGTTGCGAAATGTTCAGCTACAATGCAACACCATGCTGGAGGCAGCTGGATATCATTCCCAGTCAGATCTAAAAACTTTTCGTAAAGGAAAATTTCGACTCCCTGGCCATGACTTTACTTGCCAACCATACTAATGTATAAATGGTACTGACATGAAAAGCGTTCAATTAATAACTTAAGAAGTGCATGTAGAACGCTTGACTGGAGAGCTCATTTTGAACGTAATAAGTATGAAATGCCAAGAAAGCAGAAGTATATCAATTTTATAGCCAGATATAATTTCAAACTATTTTCCATCGCTTTAAAAGTAAAACCGATTGAGCCTTTAGCACCCCCTGTTAGTACACATCAATAATGTATGTTTTCATTCTAAATTCATACCGCGGTCAGATGGTCACTAGGTTTGAATAAATAAATTCTTTATCACTTATTCAGAAGACACATTTAACTAGAGCGAATATTTGTTATAAAAGATCCCAAAGCTGATCAGTCTTTTAATTCTCTAGAAAATGGAGAAAGTAAAGCGCAGCTGGAGGCAATTCCAGAAGTTTGATAACGATTCGGACTACTTTTGGTTGGTGGACACTATTTGCATGATGTTTGGTAATTAGGAGTTATCCAAATATTTGAAAAGTTTGTGTTTTATCTTGAAATATTATTCATATATCAGAACAGCGACCTCCGTTGTCAAAACGGAAGATTGTCATAGTACTTTGGACCGCATTGAGTGTGTTTCATGGTTTACAATACCTGGGTTACATGGTGCAAACGGTCCGTCGCCTCGCGCACACACCGTGGAATATTGAAGAACTTACAACCATCGTCAACATGGACATCATACTGGGAATAGCTGTTTTACGAGGGCTTTGTTTTGCTTACCATCGAGAGGATGTTCTTAAACTGAAGCAGTACCTTAACTCGAAATCGTTCCAACGTGACAGTCCTGAAGCTTTTGAGCGACGCAAGAATATATATCTAAAAATTAATAGATACTTAGCAGCGTTCCATTTTGCGTCAATAATTAATGCTTGCATTTACTCTATGACTACTGCCAGAACCGAGGACGTTTTCAAGTATCCCTTTTCCACTAATCATTGGCCGAATGTTCTGGACAATCTTATGACTCTTTTCACCGCATTCTTGTCCATTTTCTGGGGTGGCCCCGTATGGTACTGTTCCACTCAGTTCATATCCTTGCTAAGTGTTTTACGTTCAGAACTGCGCATCATTGTTGACAAATTCAAGTCTTTGTTCGAAGATGTAGTTGCAGTATATGCTCTAGAATCAAATGATTTGAGTTCACTGCCACGTAAACAAAAGGTCAAACTTTTAGCAGATCTGGACGCATCTTTTAGAGATGCTTTGTCGCATCATTCGGAATTCGTCAGGTAACAAGATGAACTTAAACTCAATAGTATTCTCCATCCTTTTTTTCATTTACAGGAACTATCAATTGCTAAAGAACATTTCTAGTCTTAACTTCTTCATTTTCTTCTGCGCGAGTGCGATGATAATAACCATAAATATAGTTTTGTTCGTGATGCATCCTTCAATCGAAAACCTGCCATTGTCTATGTTATCGATTCAATTCACAACTGAGGTCTATGTCAGCTGTAATATGTTCAACAGTTTGGAAAATGAGGTTTTTTTCTACTACAATGCAATTATCGTTAGGATAAACACTTTTAGTGTCCAATTACAGAACAATCGCATAACTGGTTACGTTTACGGCATCGATTGGATCAACTCGTTGGATGGACTTCACTCACCCGATGTTCAAATTTATTGTAAATCAATCATTCAACATGTCGTCATATTGCAACAGCAGGTGAAGAATGGACTGACTCTTCGAGCTTGTGGTATTTTCCCCCTCAACCTTATGACATTCACTGAGCTTATGAAAGGGGTTTATTCACTTTTATCTCTCTCGTTCCGTTTGATTACGAACAAACAGGTTTAGGATATCAACCTATAACAAAACCGTTTTGAAACTTGTGGAAAGCTTTGATATTGTTCGAACATTATTCACAGAGCATCAATGGAGTTTTGGATCAAACTGAACGTAAAAATAAACTTTTTAAACAGCACAGTGCAAAATGAGTGAAATAGAAGTAGTGAATTAGTGTTATGAACTCTGATAATATTTTTCTTGATATTCACAACGTTGCAAACAAATTATCCACCGCTTAGTTAACAATCAATGTTATAAAGTTTTTTAAAGTCTAGAGACAAAACACACATACATTATTTATTTTAAAAAAAAAATCCCTTGGCTCCCATGCAACCCATTTTTTTAAATTATATGATGACTCTAAGTCGACTAAAAGTTAATTCACAGTTAATGAAAAATTTTAAGAAAAAAATGTTAAGGTTGTGAAGAAGGTACGACCACGTGGTTTACGGTGGATAACATAAAGATTTCAGTTGTTTTGTTATTTTATTGTAAATATATCTAAAATATCTTTAGTAGTCATTTGGTGGTCCGTAAAAGGGCTGTTTGTTTGGCTTGAAAAGGTTTTTGCATCGGCAGATTTTCCAGATATGCCTAATGCACTGATTTCATAGATATTTGACTATTCAAAACAAACAAATAAAATAAACAGGCGTGATACAAGCCATCACTTCGAAACTAACTCTTTATGGAAAATTTGGTGGCCCTGAAAAGGGCTGTTAGTTATTCTGGCTTGCATCCAATTAAATGATTTTAACGATATAGTTATCTATTATATGGACTAGATTGTTGTCTACAACGACGTTTCGTAGCGGGATCTGTAAATAGATGTGAATAAGAGAAAACAGATCAAATATTTGTACTTTTGAAGGACTTACGTTAAGGACTCTTGAAACTGCTAGAGCATATTATACACAACTCTGAGGTGTACGTATAACGATGCCCATCTTAACCAAGATATTAGGTGTATATAAGGCAGACAAGAGTTACAGACGGACAAGAACGATGCAGACGGGGTTCAAAAGATCTTCCCGTTTCACAACCATGTTGACCATGTCCGCGACCGAATTTGAACCTTCTCGGTTTTCTTTGGAAGCAGATTGGTTCACCTCACTGACTATGCAAACAGCTGCCTTACCTTCCGCTGCCTGGCCATTGGCTGCCCGTCAGCTGCGTGTCTAACGCTGGGTCCTCACCGCTCCTTTCGACACGGAGGCAGCCGAACGAATGAAGCATGTTGCGAAGGTGCATCCCTATATATAGACCATTCCAGAAATTATATGCACACCTTATGTTAACGGTCATTTTGAATTGAATGAAATTTTTCAATTAATTTTGGCAGCGTCCTTTGGTTTACACATTTCTTTACTTCCTAGTATAAAAAAAAAACTTAGTTTCTGGTTTACTTTCGAAATGTGTGGTTTTACTCCGGAGCAGAGAAAATGTATCGTGCACAAATGGTACACTGTGAGTGGAATCTCTTTAAGTTGACCAAGGAAGAGGGTGTGAGCGTCGCAGCGGTACGAACTGCAGTTAGAAAACATGAAGAATAATGTACTTTTGAAGATGCACCGAGGAGTGGGCGGAAATCTGGTCCTGTAAGTCCTGTTACACATACAAAAAGAAACATTGAATTTTCTACGTTATTTAATGCACATAGAGGGAATGCTAGATTTGGCAGAAAATAATGGGATATTTTGTGTAAGTTTAAACCAGATAACGCCTGAACTTAGCCTGTTGTATGAAAGATTGCAAACATTGTTGGCGCACGAAAGTTTGCAAACAATTTCGTTGTTTACGCCTCCTTTGGCTTGGATTTAGAGGAGGAAAAATTTTACGCCCTTGTTAAAATTAAGGCATACCGGAAGCAGTCAGGCCTGTGATACCAAGAGCCCGGAAAACATATGATACAATTTTGTGTAAAAATCAGGGCGTATAATCATGGACGATGAAACGTATGTGAAATTGGATTCTAAAACCCTCTCCCGACCACAATACTTCAAAGTACGCAAGGGCAGGGATATCCCCGAAACGGAGAAGGCAATTTTTACCGAAAAATTAGATAAGAAGGAGATGGTGTGGCAGGCAATATGCTTACTTACCTTTGAAATCAGGCCAAGGCCGGTGTAGCCTCTGCTGTACACAGAAGTTGTCTCCATTGTAATCGGTCCATGGCTGTACTTCACCAGCCTCGCTGTCTGTGGAGGGTCCGCAGCTCGCCTTCTACTCGATCGATCGACCTTGCTCGTTGCGCGCTTGAACCATTTTCACAGGGCTGTCGTCTGACATTCCTACGACATGCCCAGCCCAAGGAATGCCTCCAGAAGCGTTTATAACCAATGATCAAGCAGCATGATGGTCTAGTCATATTTTGGCCTCATTTGGCATCACGTCGGATGGTATCAAAGCCCAAATGTCTGTTTCGTGCCGAAAGACATGAATCCGCCAAATTTCCCAGCGGCACGGCCAGTCGAGACTTTCTGGGCTTTGACCAAAGCAAGGCTACGGAAATTCGTAAAACCAGCGGATAACATCGAAACATTTAAAAAGGATTGGACAAAAAACTGGTGAGAATTGCAACTGAGCAGTAGGAGCTTATGGGTCATGTTCGAAGAAAAGTGAGATGTCTCGGTTATAATTAAAGATTTTGATCAAAGAAGAGTAAAATGTGATGTAAAACAACAATGCTGATATAATTTGTCAAATAAAATAATTGAAATCATAAAAACCTGCACAGTTTTAATATTTTGAAAGTGTGCTTATAATTTCTGAAACAGTCTATATATCGTTCGATGCTGCATGTGAGACCTCGGTTGCACAAATATTCTATCTTTGATAGGAGAATACTGTACATTTGTTGAATTCAGTATGGAAAACGTAATTATGAGACATGATCGTTTATTTGTGTTCTTTTCAAAAGTTTATTATAAAAAAAAAAACAGTGGTAATTAAAAGTTTCAGAAGATGCGTAGAAAGTTTCCCAATCGATTGATGCAAAAGGTAAGAAATTTTAACAACGAATGTATGAGTTATTAACGTTCATAAACCGACCATTTTTGTGACACTCCGAAATGGAACATCTTCAATTTGTACTCCCATTTGTTGCCGTAGGATATTTGGTCTACAGCAATTGGTTTGTTACCTCTAAATCAATAGAGCTGAAGCCTCGCAGTCTGCGAAGGGTCCGCAGATCGCCTTCCTCTCCTTGTGCCCGTCGAATCGTTTTTGAGATTTATTTTAACTGAGCTGTCGTCCAAAATACTTACGACATTCCCAGCCCTCCGTAGTCGATCGATTTTATTGGCGTGTACGAGCAATTGAAGCAATTCGTGATTCATTCGCCTCCTCCACATTGCGTCTTCCATCACCACTCCACCGTAGATCGCACACAACACCTTCCGTTCAAAGACACCAAGAGCACGTTGGTCGTCAACGAACAATGTCCATGTTTCGTGGCCGTAGAGTAATACAGGTCTTATTAATATCGAAGTGGACGGTCAGCTTTGTAGTTCGGCAAACTTTGTTTGATCCTAGCGTCCTTCAGAGTCCAAAGTAGGCACGATTGCTAGCCATAATGCGCCTCTGTATCTCTCTGCAAGTGTCGTTATCGGCAGTCACTACTGAGCGCAGATACACTGTTTTAGCTACCGCCACGATCTGAACTCGTTTTGGAAAGCTATCATTGTCTTCTCAAGAGCCTCTTTTCCTCGTGTATTTAGATTTTTAACGCATTGATGATAAGCCCAATCCTACCAAGGTATGCGCGCAGCAAAGTCTACCTATAGTTTATTAGCGACATCTTTTTTATTTGCTAACATAAAGATGTCAAAAAAGCATTGTATTGAAAATGGAGTCGAAAGAATAACAAGTGTGTGAAGCATTTTTGCACAAAAGTGTGGAAAATCCGTCTATATCGCATCATGACGTAGCAAAATCAACTTTCTAAATGTTTTCGAAATAATTTGAATGCTATGTCGACAAAGAAGTTTTTTCACTCGTTTTTCATAAGTTAGTCATGATTTGGCACCTACAACGACAAGTAACGTTCCACTTATTGTATTCAAATTAAAAACTTAAGGACTTATACAACATTCATGCCATACTCAAAGAACCACCGGACATCAATAAATTAAAACTTTATTCACTTATGCAGGATAAACATTTCCCATGACACACTTATTAAGAAGACCCGAACTGATCAATCATACACAATTCCACCCGAGCGACGATGGAGAAAGTACAGCGCTGGTGGCGTCAGTTCCATGAGTTCAATAACGATACAGATTACTTTTGGTTGGTGGACTCTGTTTGTTTAATGTTTGGTAATTAAAAATGTTCTGATTCCCTTGAATGTTGTAAGCCGCCTTTTTACAACATTTCATTTCAGAACAGCGCCCCCCGTTGTCGAAGCGGTTGATTGTACAAGTAACATGGACCGCATTGAGTGTACTTCATTGTTTTCAAGGTACAAACGGTTCATTGCCTCATCTATAAACCGGTGGATATTGAAAAACTTACAACCATTGTGAACATGCAAATCTTGCTGGGAATAGGAGTCTTAAGGGGAATTTGTTTTGCTTACTATAGAGAAAATGTTCTCAAGCTGAAAAAATATGTCAATTCAAAATCATGCCAACGCGACAACCGTGAAGCTTTTGATCGACGGAAGAGTGTATACCATAAGATCAATAAGTATTTGTCACTGTTCCATTTTGTGCAAACTATGAATTCCTGTATATACTCAATGACTGCCGGCAGGCACGAAGATGTTTACAAATACCCGTTTTCCACAGATCAATGGCCAAGGGTGCTAAAAAATCTCATGAATTTCACTACCGCATTTCTGTGCATTCCGTGGGGTGCATCTGTATGGTACAGTCTGACTCAGTTTTTATCTTTGTTGAGTGTTTTACACACAGAGTTGTGTATAATTGTTGATCAATTTAGGAATTTGTTTCAAAATGTTGTAGCAAAATATGCTTTAGAACCAAATGATTTGAATGCATTATCACGAGAAAAGAAGGTCCAATTTTTAGAAGAGTTGGACGGCACATTAAAAGAAGCTTTATCGTATCATACGGAATTCATCAGGTAAGTTTTGATAAGATCGTTTGCATTTTTGAACTAAACATTTTAATTTTTATTTGCAGAAACTATAAACTGTTAAAAAAAGTATCAACCTTTAACTTCTTCATTTTCTTTTGCGCAAGTGTAATGATAATTACCATGAACATTGTTCTGCTCTTGCTACACCCAACGATTGAAAGTTTGCCACTGCAATTGCTATCGATTCAATTCACAACTGAGATATTTGTCAGCTGTTACATGTTCAACAGTTTGGAAAATGAGGTTTCACTGTTTAAATTCATATTCTGTAAGGATGGACAATATTTTCAATTATAGAACAACCGCATAACTGGCTACGTTTACGGCATCGATTGGATCAACTCGCTGGACAGGCCGTACTCACCCGATACTCGAGAATATTGCAAATCAATCATTCAGCACGTCATCATATTGCAACGGCAAGTGAAGAAGGGACTGACCCTTCGGGCTGGAGGAATATTTCCCCTCAACCTGGAGACGTTCTCTGAGCTTATGAAAGGGGTTTATTCACTTTTATCTCTACTGCTTCATATGATAACCAACAAATTGCAGTTGAAGTAATGCCACTGAAAAAATGTTTTGGAAACTTAGAAATTGGGAGCACACCGTTTTGATTTGGTTAAAACATCAAATGGCTAGTACTGTGATGAAAAAAAAAATACCCAGAGTACCAAAATTCAATAGCTTTGACCAATTTATCTCGATTAAATGATAAATTATGCGATTTCTTTGGTGCAATAATATATAGACACTTTCTATACTAACCAACCATTTGCTTGAAAATTAATCACAATGTAACGAACACCGCTGAACAGGGTAAGATAGATCACACTTTCAATATTTCTTTAAGATTTTGCCAATAAAGACCAGCTTCGCATGTTTTAAATTTTGGTAGTTAACTCTCGCTGAGACTGGCCCAATTATTACCGTTTGAAAGCTCTCAACAAACAAAAGCAGAATTGCATTCAGATTTTCAAATTGATTTTGGCTCCGCTAGTTAGAAAATAAAAGATTGTGTTGTCTATTCTTTACCAACAGAAACTTTCATAACTCAGCTAGTTCTTCATGGATCTCCTCAGTACTTTTGAGCGTATCTGTCCAAAGTTGAGCAATTTTAACGAAATTAAAAGTAAATGACTCAACCCACTTAAAAGCTCCATTCCTCGAAGGGATAATATTTGTTGGTTTATTTGTCCAAGAATAATATTAGTTGTTTATTAACAACTGATGACTCCATTAGCCAACACCCCAACGCTCTGAAAGCGGGACACTGATGTTCACCAGCTTAGCGTTCCAAAAAACAGTATCAAATGGCTCAGAATATCCCCTGAGGAACAATCACCAGATATGATGCTCTGGACTTCCAGCATTCCACAATCGTCAACCTTCCCAATGGTATGTCCTGAATGGAACTAATGCTCAACTCTTTCAATGTTGGGTTTAGGCAGCGAACGATTGTGGCAACCCGGGTAGAAGAGAATTGCACATGAATACCAAATTTTACCATTTATACAAAATATCTGAATGGCAAAATTTGACATTAGTTTGTTTATAAGAGATAAGAGTTAAAACAACAAAAATAATAGCTGAAATAGTTCGAGAGGATTTCTAAGAAATAACAATTTTTTCCATTATAAGAACAAACTAAGAACAAAATATTTACAAAAGAAGAATTGCATAATGAGTTATTAGTGAGGTGTTAATAACATAATAATAACACAATGAGTTGTTCTCTAGAAGATCTAAATAATGGTGAATTTAATTGTTAACGCTAAATAGCAAAATAATTGTAATTCTAGTTTTTAAATAGGAATAATTGGTGAATAGTAAATTCTCTTCCTAATTTTTTTTTCAGTTTTTATCAAATAACTATTTAATTTCAAATAAAACCATTTTATGTTTACATTTACTTCAAACCTCACATTTTCTTTACAGGAAATTAGTTTAAAACATCAAATAATGAATAAAAAAATCAATTAATCATTAAAATCATTAATCAATAAAAATGTTCACTGCTGCCTCGGTATTGCACCACGGATTGCCGGATTGTTGGCCATTACATTGGCAATATGTTTATTGAACCTCTGCGGTTTAACAGCCACACCAGCGGGATCCAGGAGAATCTGACGTCTTTCGTCAAGACGATCTGAAATTTTTTTTAAAATAATAAAGAAAATGTTAGAATTTTAAAAATAATAACTTTATTAACCTTTTATTTACGTCACTTTTTCCGGATCCAGCTTGTGCGTCTCCTGAGCAGGTGGTTCTCCATCGTCTGCGTCTTTATATCGTCCTTTCGGATTATTGGAGGGTCTGCCGGTGGCTGTTGCCTTACCAACGCCTGCGACATGTTGGGAATAAGCTGAAAAGCAGCTCTTTGACAAAAAGGTAATCGCTGTCTCCGGAATTTTGCTATACGCTCAAGAGCCACTCGGCTTTCAGATACCCTGCACGCTCGGTAAAGCTTCTATAGTCTGCATCACTAGAGACTCCTGAAGGTGCATATTCATTGTTCGCAGCCTTGTTTTCTCTTCCTTGAGTTTATAAATTTCAGCATTCCGATGGTCAATACGGCGCCACAACTCCTTGATGACTTGATCCGAGTTGTGGCTTACGTGTGTCTCCCGAAAACCTTCGAACAGTGTTTATACGCTGGTGTTGGCGGCGTTGAGACAGGTTTCATATGGTTTCGAAACGTCCATAGTGCCACGGGATGTTGATGGAATGGTATTGTGTTTCGAAGATGGTTCTGCAGCACTGGTGAGAGTCGACAAGGTGGTTCGATGAATCTTCTGACGTGGTAGGACCAGCCTCATCACGCTTTTCCGAAGGCGAACCAATAGAATTTTTCGTCTGATGAAACCTGATGAAACGTTTCATTTTAGGTTCTCCGTTCTCGTTCGGCACAAACTCCTGTGCCTCCAATAAAGACTGATCGTTGTTAATCTTAACCGGAACGTTGGACCGGTGGCCGACATTTTTCTTTTCAAGTTCTCCCTCCGCTTTCAAAATAACCTTCTGTGCCTGCAATGGAATTGAGGTTAGAATAAATTTACAATACAAAAGTTTAGTTCATACCATTTTGCTAAGATGCACCATATTTTCGGCATTTGCTTTCTTCGCTGCTAGTTTCTCATTTTGATTTTTACGCGGGCGACCCATTTTTGTTGATTTTTCAACTAAAACCAAACTTTTATTACACTCGGCCGAGCACTTCACAATGAAAGGATCCAAAAGATATCGTTGTTGTCAGTGACAGATGATATACACTGAAAAAAATTAAAACGTCAAATCCATATGTTTTAAAAATGCATTTGCGTTGATTGGAAAACGAACAAATTTCTGAAATTCGGAAAATCAAAGAGTTTGATAAAAGCCGTTCCTTGAAAAAAAATTGATCGTTCTTGACGACAAAGTTCCTATTTAAGTGTAATACGGTGCAGAAAAGTACAACCTTAAAGGAAATTCTCATTTTATTACCAAAGGAATTTTGTCAGCAGCTCAAATACGGAGAAACTGTCCTTTTTACTTATACGTAATTTATAATTGCTTAACAAGGCCAATTTGCTTCAGGAGTTCTATCAGCACCAGTGATGTAAATAGTCATTTCGACCCAATACGCTAAATTTGCCAACAACTCGTTCCAGAAGCTGATTTTCACAGTAGCACGTATGAAGAAATGGTTGTGCTTGTTCATTTTTATAAATTTGGTTCACAATGTATTGTTCTAACTGTAAAACCTGGCCGGCGTCGGTGGTGTAGTGGTAAGCGTGACTGCTACTTGGCACCCCAGTGGGTCTGGGTTCAATCTCAGTCGACGTCGGTGGTTTTTCTGAGGCGAAAAAATCTGGCCACGTCTTCCTTCGGAAGGGAAGTAAACCCGTTGGTCCCGGCTCATATTCATGAGTCGTTAGGTAGGGTCCAGGTGGTGGAGTCGTCTTCCTGGCGTCGGTGATTGTCACCATGTGCGGAAATAGGCCAACGTAAAATAAAGGAAAAAAAAATTAAAACTTAGGACATGAGCGCAATATCTGAATATTGAAATGATATTCATTCATTGAATATCATTTGAATATAACAGTGAATTTAACACTTTCTAGTTAGGGCAATGCACTGTTACACAAAGTTGTATAATTTGTCAAGAGCCACAATTTTATCATACACCATATTCATATATTCAACTGTTGAACCGAGTTATCGGTAAATGTCTCCAATTGCATGAAATGACTTTTTACAGCACTGACAGCACTTCCTTATTTGGTGGCAATAAAACTTCCTCAAGTGAGCTATTTAAGTTGAAAGTTAACCCTTTAGTTTTATTATCGTTTTAGTTGAAAATCTAATTTATCGACTAGCGACAATTTAACTGTCATCCATGCGTCGTACCTAATGTCGGAAGTAGCGCGTTGTTTAGTGCATCAGATGCGCCATACTATGCACTTCTTCCGACATTAGGTATAACGTACAGCACGAGAGTAAAATCGATTGTGTGATGATGTATGATATGATATGTACTACCACCCATTGTAGCACGGAAACTAAGTCCGACAGCAATGAGCTCTCCTCTCTGTTAGACTTGATCAAGCTTTAATAACCACTGATTATCCTAATCATGCCACTGTATGAAGGGCCAAAAAGGGGTTGGTGGATCGATATGCAACATCACTTATACGTATCCACAGGGATATAAAGAATCTCCTTCCAACAACAAGATTGAACAATTGGTCAAAAGAGCAAGCTATTTAACAGGAGGATGCACCAATGGGCGGGGAAAAGAGCCCGCCCTCTATTCACAAACTGTTAGCAATGGGGAGTTGGCATTCCCACTCTCCCCATCCAGATTGCTTCAATCGGGTGCCCTGATGGTCCCTCCCATTCCCATGAAATTTTTATATAATAGTGTACAAATATATGTATGTAAATGAAAAATACTACAAGCATTCGTATCAATTATATAGAATTCTGTGGTTCGCACTTAAGCACGTTTTCGTTCGTTTTCAGCGCTAGCAGCAATTCACTAAAATCTCGGTTTGAGGTATCCTGAAAAAGTTGGTTATATCTATTGAAATTTATTCATTTTATTTTACTCTTATTTACTGGTCACTATTTGCTGCTTGATGCTGATTTTATAACCTCATCTATGAAAAAAAAATTATCAATTATAATAATATTGTGAGTAATGATAGAGCAATGACAAGGATTGAACTGTAACATCAGACACAAGCTAAATGAATACAGCGCTGTATGAATCATATCCGCTCGAATTTGGTCTAATGTTCATTTGCAAAACGGTAATGAAAAATACATTCAATAATAATTGCAAAAGCCTATCACCGACTCCGTTGCCACCTCCTGACATCTAATGGATTGTTACTGAAAAAATAAATAAAGATTAGATATGTATTAATATCCTCCTAGTCCGATGGGGGCGACCCCGGCGTAGTGGTTAACATCCATACCTCTAACGCCAAAGTCACGAGTTCGAATCTCACCCCCGGACAAGTTACGAAAATACCCAAAAGAGGTATTTGAGTGACTACGACGGGAGATGAACCAGCCCGAGGCTGAAAATCTCGATAATCCAGACAAAAAAAAAATCCTCCTAGTCCTGGAAAAGCTGAAACAGTATAGATCATTCCAAAAATCAAGGATGAAGTTTCAGTAAAAAATATTATTTTATAAGACATGTTGTAATATTTTTTCTAGTAACATTTCAAAGATAGCAATTGGAGTAATCGAAGAGTCCAGTTTGATGAAATCTGAAATAAATGGCTTATTTAATAATAATACCACTAAACAAAATATTGAAATATAATACTATACTGCTTAGAAACACATGCCAGTCTTTTATGAATTTTGTGAAAATAATTTTTTTTCGAATTTTATAATTTCATGAAAAATAAATTGAGCCTTTTATGCTTGTCATGTTGCTCCAGGGTCTTACATGGTTTTGGAATGCAAAGATGATTCTAAAGCGTGCTGAAATTATTATTAAAATGAGAATGGAAAATATACAATAGGATTTAAAGGTACACGATCTTCAGTCGAACCCCCTCACTTCGCTATTGTCAGATTGACAACATTGCCCAGGCTACGCCAACCAGCGTCTCCATGTTTCAGCTGGCAGTCTTTTGTGATCATATGACTCGTGGAGGCGTGAGGTAGGAACTTGTGAGGACCGGAGGTCGGTTGCACCCTCCTTTGAAGTTGTCAACTCACCATTTGAAGCCCGAGAGTAAAATCGATTGTCGATAGTCGATAAATTCAGTTTTCAGCTTAAACTATATTAAAATTAATGCAGTCTGTTAGAATATAAGAATAGTCAGGGGTTTTTTTTTTTGTATAAAGTGTGCACACAGCCAAATCAGCCATGGTTCATTAGCGGCATCTTTTTTATTTGTCAATATGAGGATGTCATCAATACCGCCAACGCAATGTCATTTTGTGTGTGAACGTTTTGACATAAGGTTTTCTGTCACAAAAGCATTGTATTGAAAATGGAGTCGAAAGCACGACAAGTGCGTGAAAAAAAAATGTCGAAAAATCCGTCTATGTCGCATCATGACATAGCAAAATCACTCGGAGTCCCTCGTTCAACAGTAAGTAGCGTTTCGAAACGCTTCCGGGATCGGTTGACTCTCGATCGGAAACCAGGGGTGGCATTACGTAGCTTGAAACGAACGACTTTTTGTACGAACGCTTGTGAGAAAAAGTTCTTCATTTCGAGATCCATAATGCGACCCAAGGATCTGGTGGCAATCGTAACTTCTTCAACTTCGGCTGATTAAGCAAAACCCAAACCTTTCCATCCAAGATGTGGCTAAAAAGATCAAAACATCGTACTCTTTCGTTCAAAAAGTGAAAAAAGCGGCAGGATATAAGTCGTTCAAGCTAATAAAAATCCCAAACAGGAACGAGAATCAGGAGACCAGTTCGAAAACAAGAGCGAGTAAACTCTACGACAAATTGCTGACAAAATTTGACTGCATGGTTATGGATGATGAAGCAAACGTCAAAGCAGACTTCAAGCTGCTTCCTGGTCTTGAGTTTTACACCGCATTACAACGTGACAAGGCTGACAATCAATTCATGGTTTGGCAGGCTATTTGTAGTTATGGTTTGAAAAGCAACATCGTCATAACTACAGGTACGATTAACTAACAAGTTTACGCCAACGATTGACTGCCAAAACGGCTACTACTATTCATCCAAAAGCACACGAGTTCTGTGATGCTTGGCCTGATTTGGCGTCTTGCCGTTATGATAAAGCGGCTCAGGAGTGGTATGCAGGAAGCAACGTCAACACTGTGCCTAAGGACTGAAATCCTCCGAACACCCCAGAGCTTCATCCAATTGAAAGATACTGGGCCACTTTGAAGCGAAACCTTGGGAAAACGAAAGGAGAGGTAAATAAAGAGAAAGATTTTGCTAAAAAGTGGGAAAATGCTTCCAGAAAGGTGACTGAAGACACTTTATAGAACTAAATGGATGGTATCAAACGTAAAGTAAGAGCATACGAATATAACAAATCCGAATAATAATATTTTGATGAAATGAGTTATTAATTAACCCTTTGTTACGGTGTTTTTTTTATCGGCTTTAGAAATAAATAGAAATAATGTTATAATACTAGTTTTTCTTTGGTTAGATTTTGCAGTGCGCATACCTTAAAGACAAACGGGATCAAGACCCTACCACTCCATAATTTTCTGAGCACAAACCTCAAATAATATTAGAACTTAAGGCGTGAAATTTTCAAGAATCGTTTGCTCCACTGAAGCATCCATTGATTTGAGCTTTGTTTGCTTTGTTTTGCTTGTGATTTTTATTCTCAGAAATCGTGAAGTGATAATTAACCTAACCTATTAATCATATGGAAAGACTCCCTCCAGTTTCACCTTAATAGGTAGCTATGGGTGAGACGGGAATTTTTCCTATTCGGGAGAGAATGCAACGGTTTTTGGGATTTTTATTTTCGGACCAGGGAAAAGTGGTTGCTTTGATAAGTCTCAACGCGAAACTACCATAAATTCCAGAGTGGCCTAGCAACCAGCAGGAGGCGAATTCATTTTCCCGAAGACAGCTAGCGGAATCGGTAAAGATGACAGAGGGACAATCGTGGTTGGAAGAACAGAAACTAGCGGCTCTTATCAGAGCATAAGCCTCGGCACTAAAGATGGAGCAAGATGAGAAGCGGGAGGAACTCATACTGGGGAGCGTTGAATTACAAGTTATGCCACGAGCGGCGGGAACTGTTTAGGATGTCGGAGGACTGAGCAGTTATTGGACTCTGTTGAGTTTCTTCCAAAAACCCACCAATATCCAAAAGCAGCCCTGACAAAAACGAGCCACCCCGCTTTTTTAAAATAAGGGTAAAAGTTCAACCCTTCACCCATTTGAGCGTCTGTTCTCCATTTTAGGGGCGGCTCAAAACAGCGTCTGTTCTCCATGTTAGGAGCGGCTGAGTCACTGTCTTGTTAGTGCGCCCAGGACTCTAAATACAAAAGCCGAATGTCCTGGTGGTGCTTGGGACTGTTAAACCATTCCACGGACTCATCTGAAGAAATAAGTTACCTCGCCGCAATCTCTCCACGAAAGCTCACCAGGAAGAACAGGAAACTACGATTGTCGTTCAAGTCTCTCAACCAATTTCTGGATGATTTTGGATTACTTCGGGTAGGAGGTCGCTTGGCTTAAACTGTCAGCTGCACTCAAGCACCTATCCTGCTTCCCGCCGACCATCAGCTGTCCTGGTTGATCACTCGCTCCCTTCACCTTAGAACCCTCCACGGAGGACCAACGCTGCTACTTTTAATCTTAAGACAACGATTCAGGCCACTTCGCGGACGAGATCTTGTGCACCGAGTAGTTCATCAGTTTGTCACCTGCTTCCGATGTTTCCTAAAATCAACCGAGCAGTTTATGGGGGGTGTTTGAACCTGAGTTAATAGAGTTAAAGTGTTAAACCATAATCATCAATGAACTTCAGTCCCCTGAGATCATAAGACTTACTCCCTCAAAAAGTATCCTTTGAAATCGCCCATAAAAAAAAATGAGCATGTGATTTTGTCTAGGATTTTGTCTGAACAAGATTTAGGGGTTTGATTGAATTGGTTAGAATGATGTGATGAAGAAATGTTGATGGATACTAGCGTTGCTTAAAATGGAAAGTCTATTTCAAAAGCAAGTTCTTGTAGTGGGGAGCATATACCAATTCCGCGGTGTGGGATGTCTGATTTTATTGAAAAAGCAGAGCCTGTTGTGGATGGGTTAGCAGAGTATTCACAGAAATTCAGAACCTTTAATAAAATTAGTGGACATTTTGGATTGGGGTTTCATTGTTTCTTTGAATGCCAGAGCTGTGGGGTTAAATTTGGTTACAAACAATTGTAATTCCAGTAATCTACAACGAAGTCCTAAAGAGTTCAATTGAAAAGCAAGGATATCGGTGGCTAGCAGGGATAGTTGTTGTTTATTGGGTCTGTTGGGTTGGCCTTTGTGAGGGGTTTGAGAGGGATCCAGAATCAGAGAGTCCTTGGGACATTGCGTTTGTCCGATAGCCGTGTTAATGTGAGCAGAGTTCTTGTTGAGGTATAGGAGTAGGATTTCCGTAGTGTAGTGTCGTTGTGTTGTCCTCGAGTAACGCTAAACCTTTTGATTGCACCACTTACCTGAGAAGAAGTGCTGACCATCTAAACCGACGTTCCGCTGGCCTTTCCAGTGGTAGTCTGCTTGGCGCTGGAGTCCGTTTCCATGACCGAACTGCTTTCTTCATCCTTTGATTCCCTGGCATGCTAGGCTCGTTTTGCTCCATCTTGGTTCGGTGTGCGGATTCGAGGTGTTCGATTCGGGTGGTCCACTTTACGATTGGTTTCCTGTAGCTGTTTGATGAGGTCGTCTTTTGCTTACATCTCCTCGGTTGCTTGGGAGGTTTCACAAGCATTCTCCAAACGCTGTCGCCGACAAGGTCTTCCATTGATTTGCTCACGACGAAAGGACGCAGCATCTTATCGGCCCCGGTAGCATACAGCGATAGGATCTGCAGCTGGCCGATGCCGACGCGATCCATCCATGCCGGAATCATAGGTCTTCCATCCATCGCTGTGGGGTCACTGTTTGTAATGACAACCAAACACTATGCAGTCACAAAGGAAAAGATAAATTCCAATCAGAAGCTTTTGCGTTGTAAAATAAGCATGGTTGGTGGTAACCGAGATTCCGTGGTTTTCTCGGGGTTAGTGTGTGCTATGAGAAGGAAAGGAGGAAAGGAAGGAAAATAAATCACATGTACCTCTCGGTTTTGCTGCGTTACATGGTTATTGCGTCGCACGATGCTGGGTGCGACGCGACAC
Organism: Aedes koreicus; assembly: GCA_024533555.2. Lineage (NCBI taxonomy): Eukaryota > Metazoa > Arthropoda > Insecta > Diptera > Culicidae > Aedes > Aedes koreicus. The sequence continues at coordinate 1,199,858 of JAHHFK020002414.1, read as the reverse complement.
TGACAAGGTCGGAAATAATAACTACTCGATGAAAAACAAAAAAGAATTCATAATAGAATTCTTGCTGCACGTCAGCATATTTACAAGTGATTTAAGTTTGCCCTGTGAAATCATTATAGATTCTATGTTTTGTGAGTTCAAAATTTAAATTCGAAATTAGCCATAATGACGACCAGTTCTGTATTCTAGTGACCAGCACATTGATGTATTTTTTTTTTCTTTTTTGGCTTTTCAAGCTTATTGCTTGTAAAAGTACTGCCTATTCTCAAGTATTCTAAATGCAGTTCCACAGGTTTTCGATGCAGTACCGTTATCACAATAGTAATATTGTGTGGTGAGTACAATCATACTCTATGCCAATGGAGTTAAGACCGGTAATACCAGACCCGTTTTCGAACTCAGCCAGCTCCAGCATGGAGTAGCTTTAAAGCTGTGCTTTTACTGGCTGAGCTAAGGGAAATAGATGTACTAGTGACGGCAATATGTTCCTGTTATGGTTGTATCCAAAAAGATGATTTATGTGCTAGCCGGGAATGCTTTTGAAAAATATCAATTCTTGCGCTTCGTTATTCATGAATGATGCCATACTTGCGTTACTAAACGGTTCTAATTAAAAATTGAATTCCGGTTTATGGCAGTTCGGGGTAATGTCTTAGAGTAAAATCAGTTATTAACGTTTAAATGCTGACCACTTTCCGTGATGCTTTAGATTTTCCAATTTTCACCCCCATTAGTATACAGTTGGGTAAAAATCACCAGAGTTTCCAGATACATTATCAATCCAGATATATTATTAATCATTGTGACCTTCATTTTTTTAAGTAACTTTAAACAAGTGAGTAACGATCAAATCTTTCAGAAATGTCTTCCATATAATTACAGCAATATCAAAGAGAGTAAACTGTACACTACGCAAAAAGCAAAATGTGGAATAATCAGTCGTACTTTTTCGTACCTTTAAGGCCATCAATCACCGTCAGAGAAAAAGGCAGCATTCAAATTGCCAATTATGAAGATTTTTCCGTTCTTTAGCCAAATGGCTCGTTTTTAACGGAAGGAGAAGAAACTTTCCACCTTAGCGCTTCCTTTCGAAAACGGCAATATTAATTTTTCTTTCATGTTCGTTTCAGCACTTCCGCTACAGAGCTTATATCACGGAGGGGTGTTTTCTCTCGGCGTCACTACGGCTCGGTGGATCAGGTAAGTTGGATGGATTATAAGAACAAGTAATGAGCAATATTAAATCTTGCCTAATACGAAGAAAAAATTAGCGAAGTGAAATCAAAGCTCGAATGAATCCATTCGATTTGGTCTATTATTTTGGGGATCAATCACAGTTTCAACTTACTTCAACCAATATTCCCCAGTATCATTCCATATTCCGATTGAGGGCCTGATTTTTCTTCGCCTGTTCATTTGTTTGAGTCCAATAAAGACCAACCTGGGCCAACAGGTTGGCCACTTTCTTTTCAAAAATAACAATTTTTCACTTTGAAAGTTACATTATATACGATGTTACTTTTCTGGAGCATAACGCATTCTGCAAAACAATGGAGTAATTCGAAATAAAAAAATTAACTTACTTATTCACTTAACTGATAACTATAATTTAGAAGAACATATTTTGTTTTTTTATTTAGCTTAACATATCTTGACTGATTGCACGTATCAATGGTTGGTTGCAATCAAATGTGCGCCGAATTTCTGATTATGGTTTTGTCGCATAGAAACAGTACTCTAAAAAAGTAAGACACAATGATTAGATTGTACCTTTTTAGCATGAGGTTAAAATGGATGTAATATTTACATTGGCAACATTCCATCATAATTTGTCAAGTGGTTATCGAGATGGCATCGGATCAAGAGCAGTCCCACCAAAAAATAAACTGCGCCGCCGTGGAAAATCCAATTGCGTCCCACGGATGGATCGGAAAGCACCTGGGATTCCATAATTCGACGGTGCTCGGGTGGTGAAGTCATTCAAGGAGACCCTGACGACCCAGTGGTAGAAAACCGAAGACAGCTGATCTGGGGAAGACAAGTAAGGTGTTGGATCTGTTAAGGCGCTGACCGAACCTTTCGATCTAAGATGGGGCAAAGGAGGTGGATGTTTCCATCTGGTTTGTCGAAAAAATGACGAAATGTACCAGCCTCCAGTTCTACAAAGTCAGGAAGGCAACAAACCTGATCGAGAAAACGATAGCCAAAACCCACAACAGGAAGCTGAACCGAGAGTGGCTGACAAAACCGAGGGGCGTCTTGATGTACGACTAGAGTTACAATAAATTACATCATCACGGTTGGTTGTTCATGAGGAGGTAAGAAAGAAAAAAATGGAACAAATTCGCCAAAAATGTTTTAGTTTGGCAGGCCATCTGTGGGTCTGGAGAGATGAGCCAGCAATAAATGACTACCATGAATGGGCAAATTTATCGAGACGAGTGCTTCCAGAAGCGTTTGCTGCTTCTCCTGCGGTCTCGTGGAGGCGATACGCAATTTTGGCTGGATTTGGAACCCTGCCACTACAAAAGACTTCAACCCACACGAATTCGCCGGAACTTCGTCCGATTGAGAAGTTCATCCGACTTAAATTATTCGAGAACGAGCTGGCCTTGATGAAACAGTGGATAAAAGTATTTAAAAAAAACTGGCCTCGCTATTGCTCAAACCTTATGAGTGGTGTGAAGGGCAGAAAGGGGGTATTCGGTCATCGAGAAGAGATCTTATAAACCAATGAAGATTAAACCTAACCATAATGTTTTAGTTATGTTCTGAATATTCTTTGAATATCCGACGAAAAATGAATTTTTGGCGATCATTTTTGTCATTTTTTTCTCGTGTAATGTACATTCTTTAGTTGCACGTCATGAACCTGAAAAATCCAAGGTGTGGGTTGAAGGTGAAAAACCATCATAAGGGTTTCATAGCGTATAAACAAATATACTATATTAACAACATAAGTCACCTAACATTTTTTCAGGTGACCCGTTTTATGTGCTTGTGGCGCCATAAGTGAGAAACGTGGCAACTACTACTCTGTAAATTCTCTGCATTAAAAAAAGTGACAAAATGTTCCGATTTTTCATGCAATTACCCTGCCACCTGGTGGTCGGTCCACTGGTCAGTAGTCAATATATACTAGTTTCCTATATACTGTGAAAATTTGACAGCTCCATCAATTTGTTTACGGCAACTATGGCGAGACCAGTAAAACAACTTCGATCTATGGTTTGTTCATACCGCCTGCTCCATCAGGGCGTAAAAAAGTCGGCCAGCTTGGCCCGCTTTGTGTCGGCCGGATACGATCGCGGAAACATCTACAAGATTCTGGCACTTCTGGAGAAGAGAGAGTCCATCAAACGGAAGCCTGATTCCGGCCGTCCGACCGTTTTAAGCGACCGGAGGATTCAACAAAAGCTCAAACGGAAGACGCTAGGCAACGTGGCCACTTCTTTCCATGCGTTGGACCAGGAGGTCGGTGCGACCGGCCAAACGGTCAAGTATTTGGCCAAAATGGATATTCACATACCGAAGCGTCAGTCCAAGCCAGCCTTGTCAGAGAACCAAGCGGAAACCCAGAAACAACGGCTGAAGATGGTCCGGCGTCCATCGGGGCGTACCTCACGTTTGACGGCAACGACTGCCAAGGCAAAGGCTACTTCACCTCCCCGGCAACAGAAATTAGATGCGACGTGAAGTACATAGCGCACACGAAGTTTCAAATCAAGGTGTTGCTATTGTCACGTCCCCTCTTCTTTTTGTCGGGGCTGGCAGTGAACGGCAAGATCTACAGTACCAAGTGCCGCCCAGAAATTGCCGCTTTCATTAAAAAGTACCACAAGGATGACGACGTGGTGTTTTGGCCGGATCTAGCGTCGGCTCACTACTCGAAGCGAAGGGCATTCAGGTGATGCCCATGCGTGCCAACCCTCAAAACGTGCCCCAGCTCCGTCCAATCGAGTAGTTCTGGACCAATTGGAAATAATAATTTCGTGGTCAAAACGACGGATGATTTGATCAAAAAGGTGACCAAGGAACTGAAGAATATGCCTACAAGCTTCTTTTTTTCACCTATGGCCAAAGTTCCGGCTAACTGTCGCAAGGCGGCGTGGCAGGGAGTAGAAGTACTTTGGGAAGTTTTAAGTTTCTTATACAATAAAACGCAATTTGGTTTGTTAAAATATCTTTTTCCGTTCTTTCTACCATCCATCCAAAAACAGTCGCTTTTTATAATGCGCGCATTACATACTCGTGAGTTTTTCAGGAGTTGCAAACGTAATTTGTGATCGACCCTCGGGCCCTTTCAATTTGTATCATATTTTTTGAACTCATCTTTAATTGCCAAGATTGACAAAGATAAACGTAAGTGTGTTGTCTGTTTTCTCACCCTTAGACCGACAAAAAACAAAAACAAAAAATCGAATTTTTCTCTTGTCATCAAAGGAAGCTAAGATGATAAATTTATTTTTAATCACTTAAAATGAGAGGTTACCAAGAAATTTAAATGTGACTGAACTTTGAATAAACTTTTCTTCAAAACAAGCCTTTCAACAAGATCATTGATCTGATAATACCAACTTAACATTTTTCCTTTTCCAACCATTCGTCAGCAAATATGGTAAAACTTACATTGCGGTTATCCGAACAACGGGTCCAATACTTCCATCGCAGGAGCATGGACCGCACTGCCCCCTTGCGATAAAACTGAACCGTACCACAACGGTGGAATAAGCTCCGGTGGCATGGCGTTCGGAATCTTCTCGCCCTGCAGTGCCAGTGGCAAGAACTAACACTTCGTAACCTAGCCGGCCGCCGAAATCTATGACGGTCAGGGTCGAAATCTATGCCAATGCCACTTGAGGAAGCTTTGTTTAAACCATGATGTTGCGCGCTTGTGGTCCGGTGAGATGTCCGCTCCGGTTACGATCGGTAGTGTTGAAGAGCTGGGTATACTTGAGCTTAGCTTGCCCTTTGATGGCCCATTCGGATTAACTGTAATTATATCAAAAAAATGATTCAGAAAATGAGCTTATCGAAAAAGAACGTACAATACTCACAGTGATTCGATGGATGGTACACGTTGGGAAATCGACACCAGTTTTACCACCACCTGATTGCGGTGGAGGAGGTAGAGCGGGATTGGCAGCTGGCATACCCCCGCAGTATGCGGAATGCCTCCCATTGTTGATTGCACTGACATGACCGGTGGAAGATCGGCGACTAATGGAGGACTTGCAATTCCACCGATTTGACAATGCCTACACCAGCTGTTGAATTAGGTGTCGGCTGGTAGGCAGGGATACCTCAGAGGGGAGGCATCATTGGTGGGATGGATTCAAAGTGCTGGACTGGGACAGCTCCGGTTTGTGAAATCAACGTTGGCATCGAGATGTAGCAATCAGTAGCTGTGGTAGAATCACTAGTCTCGCTGGTGGACCCACGGAAATCAACGGCTCCTGGACCATACCGGACATCTGATTGCTCATCATAGGGGGGATAGCATGTGGAACTGCATCTGATACTATGATCGGTTGTGGTGAGATTCCTGGTGGCATATTAGTGATTGAGTTTCCTAGCGATTTCAACGAGTCCAGCGGACAAATACCGAACGTTGGTGTCAGAGTGGGAGTGTCTCTTACGGCCGCAAGAGAAGCTACCAGTGTCGGAGGAAGTGTTTTGGGAACTTCAAAACCGCGAAACTTCAGATTGATCAGTTTGCAAGCAATGCCACAATGCAACCAATGGATGGAGCTACGATGAGGAATAATTCGTTGAAGATATAGCACGTCACCATGAAACGGAACCAGTCCCTGATACGTTTCTTCACGCAATAATCTCCAAAAATACACTCCTCGATCGCTCACCTGGCCACGTCCATGCAACCGTTGGAGATAGGGAGGATTTGGTATCTACCTTAAGAAGAAATCTTCTTATGGACCGAGGTTTGCCATGCACATAAAATAATTCGGGACTTGTACGATCTACGCTGAGTAATACTATTTCTTGAAATCGTACCGTGCTATAATGTCTCTGAAAAGTCCCCTAGTAGGATTAACTGAGCCCAAAATCAATTTTTTTTCCTTCTTTATTTTTTTCAAAGGTTCATTGACGGAATATTTTTTAGTTTTTAAATAAAAAAAAAAAAAAAAAAAAATATGAAATAACTCCAAAAAAAAAAAAAATTACACAAAATATTATTTTTCCAAAAAAAATTTTTAAAATATAAATAAAAAAAAATTTTAAAAAAATTTTTTCCAACATTTTTTTAAAAACACTTTTGCGAGCGATTAGTAGAACGATTTTAATTGAAAAACTAGGAAAATTTTAAATTAACACTTCACTTGATCACTTTTTCTAAAAAAAAAATTAAAAACTGAAACACTTTTTTAAACTATCACTAGTAAACGCGAGCAAATTCCGTTAAATTCCACTACAGATAGCTTATCTTTTGACAGATAGGCCTATTTTGTCTGCGACTTACAGACTTCTTCAGTGTCGAGTACTCGGCTGTTTTTTTGAATTTGTGTAATTCACTTAAGGACTAACTCCCAATGTACGTTCGACAATTTGCACTTAAAAAGTGTCCCTGCTAGGATGTCCTGAGAAATGCCATTTTCCTATAGATTTAATACAAGCACCAAAGTAATAATTACCTGATCCCAACGGTGAGGATTGCATTTATTTGTTTTTGTTCCGGTTCCAGCGCAAACTTAAGTCGCTTCAGGACGGAGTCCTCAACAAGGAAATCTCATCTGCCAAGAGGAAAACACTTTCGATCGGGAACTGAGCCAACGGCTTGCTTTATTAGGCAAATTTCGGTTTTCCGATAAAGAAAGGTCGCAGAATGACATTACATAAACCTAAAAGTCCATCAGGGCCTTCTAGATTTATGTGTAACCAGCAGAACAGATAACGGAACGTGAATTGCCGGTCGAGGTAGGTCCTTGGAAAAGCATGGGGAGTCTGCTGACTGAAATTATCTGCGCCTTCCATGTTGAGTTTTATGTTATTTTTTGCTCTATTTGTGTTGATTTCGAATCTGCTGATGCGGCAGATTTAGCAAACAACGGCATGCGCATAAAAAGATCTTGTACCCCGTTTACAGGGAAGTGCTCATTCGAAAGGGCCCGTTGTAAATTTTTGAAAAGGACACTGAAATGAAAAAAAAATTGAGCCATCTTTTCCATCTTAGCATTCTTCTTTGGCATAAAGGAGGTGCGTATCTTGAAATTCATTTGTATTAGTAAACCGAATCTAATGTAAACACAAATAGTGACGTCGATAATTGCAGTTGCATGTATGTGGCATGGCTCATATCGTATAGTGGTGTCGCTCTCACAACTTAATAATCTGGTCCATCTCGGTCGTCCAGTTCATGCCTTGCGTAAGGTTGCACTTTCTTTAATTCTAATAGGGTTGTGCAAATTTCATTCCACTTACGTTAGCAGCAAATGAAAATTGGTTTTTTTTTTCGTCCACCAGAAAGCACCACCAGAAAAACGTGCTCCACTACCGGGACTGAGGCAAGCAATTGTTGGTGACCCGAGGCTATATAGTCTTCTTATAGACCACGGAGCATTGTCAAGGGCGCAATAACTGTTGATTCCTTCATTCCGATCCACAAATTGATCTCACCCGCTGTAGTCAGCTGTGGAGGCCAACAAATTTCGTTAACTCTAGATCTAGGAAATAAGAGACAACCGATTTGTCATTCCTTGGCATGTTGGCGTTAGCCCATAGCAGAATGTGTCAACAGACCCTTAAAGATGCTCTATCCGTCTCGTCGCCGTTTCCCTACATTTTGCATTGCATAGGAAATATGTTTGATTTGGAAAAAAATTTAAAACTAGCAATTGCGCAGTGATTTTGGCTCATGGAGTCAAAGGATGAAGCAGTCGAAGGCAAAGCTTAACCTACGTACCTGTTGGATATTTGATTGGAAAAGGCGGCGTGAAAACGTGGATCCTGTGTTAATAGGTAAATATTAATTTCTAAACTTCAGCACTCCAACGTCTATCGCATTGTCAATATGCAACCAAATAAGCGTGGTTCATTAGATGTCGCGCTTGAATCTGAATGAAGTTCTGATATTTACAAGCTTACTTTGATATTGGCCCAGTTATTATACAGAAAACATGCACATTTAAGCCAAATGCTAATTGGCAACTTACTGTAATGGCCGAACTTTTTCGTTCGCCACCAAAGTTCTCCAGTGTCAGGTTAAACACAACAATGCTCCAATGGTTACAAAAATAAAATCAGACCTATTTAAAGCACATGCACAAACTTTCTAGTCGGATTAAAACAAAACAAATGCAATTGTATGCAATCAAGCCCTCTACGTTTTTTACAACCAACTTTTATCTGTACTAGCAAAAACGTCTATCAACGAGTGTGAGGGAATGACAAACAATTTTTCATTCCATGCATTATGCAACTGTCCAAAGTTAATCAACGAAACGCTCCCACGCGGAACAATCACATGGGGTTCTACGTTTTTCGACGCGAGTGTTCATAACGGGAGAGTTGAAGATTTCACCGTTCCTCAATCGCATCCGTCCACCAAGGTCCAATTGCAGTGAATCCCATCGACGCACTCAAACACAAAAAAAAAACATCCTTACGCCTCAACCATAATATCACTGCGTCGCGTCGGTCAAAACGTGGTTGAAAAACGTACACACCAAAAGTTGGTCTACACCATGAACTTCGCTCAGCGTTTTCGAGACTAATTTAAATCTGATAAGTTAAATGATCTGGAGAAAATGGTTCTTACTCGTTACTCGTTTCCGATGACCTTATTATGGTGTGTACACCATGCATGTGGTGCACGGGTTTTTATGATTGCTGTAATATGGCTATGAACTCCTGCTTCCAATATGAATAGTCGTACAATCAACCTGGGGTTAGTTGCCTTATTGTGGCATTTAGAAATAGGCCTACGTAGTATTTTATTTGACCCATGAAATTACAACTTTCGGTGACCCGCAAATACGAACCTTACCCTAACAAATGGAGGCTAACGATCTATCAATCCAATTGGGAGAGTGTGACCTTGGTTGGACGAACAACCAAGCGAAAAAAAGTTGTAATCCCCAAATCTGGTTAACGGCGACGTAACGCACTTTGAACTACGGCATGGTGGGTTATACGAAGAAGGAAAAGGTGGCTAAGTGCACATCAGGCCAGAGTAGATTGTTGTTGAAGAGTAGCATCATCATAGCACAAAAAGAAATGAATTCATTAACGAGTTATTTCAAATGAACCTTTTCCGCCTGGACAAAAAGGTTGAGACGAGCAACCTGCTTTCAGATACTCAATATAGTTTCCGTAGGGCTAAGGGAACGAACAGCTGTCTCGCGTTGCTTTCCACAGATGTTGGGTTAGCTTTTGCTAAAAAAGAGCAATTGATTTTTGTTTTCTTGGATATCAAGGGGTATTTTGATTCAATATCTGTTGAACTACTTTCACATAAACTCCACGCTTGTGTTTTTTCTCCAATAATGAATAATTCTCGAGTAATTCATGATTAGGGCCTAAAAGCCATTTGTAAACAATGACTTTAAACATAGATCTCTCACGAATCACGAGAATCCCGCTATATCCAGCTACTCTATAAGGTACAACTTACATTCTTCTACCAAATGCTGCTTTCATTTCACGAGAGTGATTTAAGATTCAAGAAAAATCGACATTTAAAGGCATTGTTTACAAATGGCTTTTAGGCCCTTAACATAAATTACTCGAGAATTTTTTGTACAACTTGCTGTCAGAGAAACATATGAGCTTTTCTCATGGAATCTCTACAGTTTCCCGATTAAGCAACATGGGTCTCACCCAGGGATCATGTTTAAGCTCTTTTTCTATAATTTTTATGTGTATATTTTCTGACGAAGAAAACGTTCTACTCTCCTCCTAGTGCTACTCCTTATATACACAGATAAAAAGAAACATTGAATATCCTGCGTGAACCAATGCACATAAAGGGAATGCTAGATTTGGCAGAAGTTAATGGGATATTTCATGTAAAGTTAAGCCAGATAACGCCTGAATCTAGCCTGTTGTCTGAAAGATTACAAACATTGTTTTATGGCGCATGAAAAATTGCAAACAATTTCGTTGTTTACGCCTCCTTTGGCTTGGATTTATAGGAGGGGAAATTGTACACGCCTGTTGAAATTCATCATTTTTTCTGTGTAGAGTGAATTTTCCCTTCACCATGTATTGAAGTTGTGGCATGTCATGCAGTTAATAAAAATAAAAACCTTTGCATTGCTTCAGTGTAACCTGAAGACCCCTTCCCAGTTCGACACAGTCCAGCCTTTTGCTGTCGTAGTTTATCGTAGTCGTTGCGGTCCTGATGTCACTTCTTACGAAGAGGTTCTCCAAGCTGCGAATTCAGGCAAGTACTCGCCATTTGTAGAGCGTGCTCTTTCTGATAAATCTTCCGATTCCAGCCTTCTTTCTCCTGCTGATGCTTCCACTAGACCGCCGTTATCAATGCCCGACAGCCTGCTGCATACCTGTCATCTAACCCATGCTCGTCATCAACACACAATGACCGTCACTTCAACCGGTTTGGGACGCACTTCACAAAGCAGTATGGAAGTCCTGGACCCTCCTACTCAGCTGTGCCCACTGCCGGTCTCAACGCTGTTCTAATTGTTAGTTCAAGCCGTCAAAGTCGTCCCGGCCCTGGGTGTAGTGGTGGGGACAGGGCGCTCCAAGCTGCGATCTATGGCAAGTGCCCTCCATCTAATGAAGTTGCTCGGGCTAATGCTGCCTCATCTTTCAGATCGCTGCCTGCCGAATCCTCTGCCCCCTCATTGAAAGCCCTTCTGTACTACCAGAACGTAGGTGGTATCAACAATTTGCTCGCCGAGTACCAGTTGGCATGCAGTGCATGCTACGATGTTTACGCATTCACGGAAACCTGGCTTAATATAAACACATTATCGAAGCAACTGTTCGGGACACGTATTATGTCTACCGGCAAGACCGATCGTCGCTCAATATCAACAAGAAATCTGCTGGTGGAGTTCTTCTTGCCGTGGGCTCAAAATTCAAATCTTGACTTCTGAAGCCTGCCGAAGAATCAACGGTTGAACATCTTTGGGTGGCGATATCCACTACAAAAGGAACTCTGTTTATCTGTGTGGTCTAAAAAAACCCCCGATCGTGTTAACGACAGCAGCATAATCGAAAAGCACGCTCTTTCTTTGGATTGGATCGTGTCACCAGTGAGACCCAGCGACAACATCATCATCGTGGGATGCGAATTTTGCTGCTTCGACTATGTGTGGTATTTTGCTGTACGCCGTTGATCAAATCGTGCCTAAGAAACTCAACCGTAAGCCTCCCAAACCTGCTTGGTCTAATTCCGACCTCAAACATTTGAAAAGAGTTAAAAGGGCTGCTCTGAGGAAACACAGCAAATATCGCACCGATTCTACGAGGACAAACTACGCACGCGCCAACGACGATTACCAGTACCTTAATAACAGCTTGTACAACTCTCATCAGTCTCAATTGCAGAGTCGTCTCAAAACGAAACCGAAGAGCTTTTGGCGGTTCGTGAATGAACAACGGAAGGAAACCAGTGTACCCTCCACCATGACTGATGGCACTCATGAAGCTGACTCTGTCGCGGATATCTCCAACTTGTTCCGTACGCAGTTCAGCAGTGTCTTTTGCGATGAAATTCTGGATGCCTACTAGCAATGTTCCCCGCTTGTCTGTATTTGGCTCCATAGTGATATGGTGATTTTAGCAGGGAAGCAGATGAAAAGCTCAACTGGATGCAGTCCTGATGGCATTCCTTCAATTGTCCTGAAGCGTTGCCTTAACACACTCGCTGCGCCCCCACCTACGTTCTTCAATTTGCCATTAGCTACCGGTGTGTTTCCTGAATGCTGGAAAGAGTCGTTTGTTTTCCCAATACACAAAAAGGGATGCAAACGATCCGTCGCCAATTATCGTGGGATTGCTGCACTAAGTGCTGTATCCAAGCTATTCGAACTAATTCCATAACTATTCACAGACTATTTCCCCTGTCCAACACTGTTTTATGCCCAAGCGCTCGACGGCGACCAACCTGACCGTATTTACATCGTTCGTCATCCGTAAAAGGAACGCGGTCATCAAGTAGACGCCATTTACAAAGATCTCTCAGCTGCCTTCGATAAAATGAACCATCAGATTGTAATTTCCAAACACGAAAATATGGGGGTTCACGATCAATTGCTAAACTGGCTCCGCTCATACCTGACTGGTAGAAATATGTCTGTGAAGATTCAAGATTATGCCTCGTCCAGCTTTTCAGTAACATCCGGCGTTCCACAAGGCAGCCACTTTGGTCCATTCCAACAGAATGTCCTTAAATGTATCCAAATGCTCGGCTATCTACTTTGGCCAAAAACGTGCGATGTATCTCCACGACTACATCCTTCGAGGAACACGCTTGAAACGTGAAACAACAGTCAAGGATCTGGGAGTAATGCTCGACTCCAAACTGTCATTTGAGAACCACATTGCGGTTATTGTTTCGAAAGCCTCATCGCAGTAAGGATTCATCTTCCGCTTCGCAAAAATTCTATACTGCTCTTTGGTTCGTCCTTTTTTGGAGTACTGTGCTGTCGTTTGGTCCCCTTTCTACCAAAATGCAGTCCAGATGATCGAAGCCGTTCAGCGAAGGTTTATACGCTTTGCTTTGTGACATCTTCGTTGGCAAGACCCTCGCAGATTGCCAAGTTATAAAAGTCGGTGTAAGTTCATCATCCTGGAATTGTTGGAAAGGAGGCGTATGGTATCCAAAGCGTTTTTCGTTGATAACCTCCTTCATGGAAACATCGACTGTTCCACTACGTTTACAATCTTTTCTTATAAACTGGCACTCAAGGACCAACTACGATAAACACGAAACTGTGCTATTTAAGTATGTGTCGCGTTTTCAACAGTTGCTATAACGTGTTTAATTTTAATGTATCCCGTGATGTAAATAAGCGTTGTTTCCAAAAATGTATGTGTTAGTTATTGTATGTAACTCTGTATTATCTAATTGTCATTGGGATAAACATGTTTATCTGTTGACGAATCAATAAATAAACAAATAAACAAAAATAAACAAATAAACCGAAAACAACTTGCAGAAATTTGTTCGGTCCTTCCTGATTGATCATGGCAGATTTTAACTCTCACGGTACAGGCTTAACTATACGATGACAATCGGTCTTCCCTGATCTATGACCTCTGTGACAACAATATGACAGTTCTCAACAATAGAGAAGTAACACGTTTGGCTGGTCAATCCTCCGTTGGCAGTAGATTAGACCTCACACTTTGTTCGATTTCATTATCGTTGGATTGCACAGCAATGTGATTGAGGATCCCCACGGTAGTGATCACTTGCCCATAAAAACATCGATTGCCACCGGGTTCAATCCATCGGAATCCATCAACGTTACGTATGATCTAACCCGTTACATCGATTGGACAAAGTTCAAGACAGCAGTAGATGAAGCCGTAACGACGGTAGATGGGCCTTCATCGCTGGAGGAATATAACTTCCACTCCAACCTGATCTTGGACAGCGCGCTGCAAGCTCAAACTCGAACAGTTCCAGGAACGTCATTTCGCAGGAAACCTCCTTCTCTATGGTGGGATCAGCAATGCACCGAGGTTTACCGTAAAAAGTCCGACGCGTTTAAAGTTTTCCGTAGACGTGGAACACCTGAGCACTTCGAAGTATACACGGCTCTCGAACGCGAATTCAAGAGCGTCATCAAGGCCAAAAAACGCGGAAACTGGTGACAATTCGTGGACGGGGTATCGAGTGAAACGTCTCTATGGAATACGGCGCGAAGTATTAAATTACGAACAACGAGAGCGAAGAGTATTCAAACGAATGGATCCTCAAGTTTTCGCGGAGAGTTTGTCTAGATTCTGTACCGGCAAGGATGATTCCTCGCGAAACCGCTTTTCAATGGTAGAACTCTCTCTGACACTCCTTTCGTGTCGCAATACGGCTCCAGGGGCTCAATTTGCGTAAGAACCTCCCAGACGTCGCTAAGAGGCGCATGTTTCACTTGTTTAATCAGTTTCTGGAACTCAATATTGTACCGGATGATTGGAGACGGGTGAGAGTTATAGCCATTTAAAAATCTGGTGAACCCGCGTCCGACCACAACTCCTATCGATCCATTGTGATGTTATGGAAAGTTGTTGGAGAAAATGATCCTCTACTATCAGATATTCAATATGGTTTCCGTAGGGGTAAGGAAACGACCGGCTGTATCGCGTAGCTTTCCACAGATATTCGGTTAGCTTTTGTTGAAAAAGAGCAAATGGTTTCTGTTTTCTTGGATATCAAAGGGGCTTTTGTTTCAGTATCGGTTGAAGTACTTTGAGCTAAACTCCACGCTTCTGGTTTTTCTCCAATAATGAATACTTTTTTGTATGATTTGCTGTCAGAGAAACATATGAGCTTTTCTCATGGAATCTCTACAGTTTATGATTTAGCTACAAAGATTTCCCCCAGGTATCATATTTAAGCTCCTTTATTTTATAATTTTTATGTCAAATATGTTTGTCTAAGTAAAAATTGTGCGTTGAGACAACTTGCTGATGACGGCGTAGTGTCTGTCACGGGGCCCTATGGGATCGACTTGCAAGGACACTTAAACAATTTGCCTTTTTGAGCTCGAATTCTCTGTGGAAAACTGCGTTGGTTGTTTTTTTTTTTCTGGGAAGCATAACCCAGTACAACCGAAGCTTCAACTTTGGGTACACTAATAACTCATTCCATGTCCTTTGAATATCTTGGTATTTAGTTCGATTCTAAGTGCACCTAGAGATTTCACATTGAGTATCTGAAGCGAAAGTGCCAGCTAAGGATCAACTTTTTTCGAACAATAACCGGGACTTGGTGGGTAACACATCCGCAAGATCTTCTAACGTTGTATCGGACAACGATTTTGTCGGTTATGGAATACGGTAGTTTTTGTTTTCAGTCAGCGGCTCGGTCGCACATCATCAAACTGGAACGGATTCAGTGTCGGTGTCTTCGTATCGCCTTGAGTTGTATGCATTCAACTCATACCATACCTCTCGGATCGCTTTTCTGTATTATCTCTCCAGCTTAAGGGTGTCCACAGTTAAATTGCATCACTTTCAATAAACTGTAACATTTTGCCCTTTGGGTTGATTTCAACGAAATTTCGGGTAAAATGACCTCAGCGTGTATTGTTTACACTGCGTGAGTTTCATTGTGAAATGTTTCGTAGTTTCGAAAATTGAGTCGAAGGAACAACAAGTGCGCGAGAACATTTTGCACACGCACCTCGACAACCTTCTTCTTGCGCACCGAGCCATCGGAAAGATGTTAAAACCAGTCTACAGTGTCTCGTGTCATAAAACGTTTCGGGGAACGTTTAACTGTCGATCGACAGAAGGTAAAGGTAGAAAGAGTGTTCCGTACTGTGTGAAGGATCACAAGCGAGTGGTTGCTGCTTTTAAACGCAAACCCAATTGTTCCGTTCGGGATGTCGTGAAATAGCTGCACTTGACCAAACGTTTCGTGCAGAAAGCCAAGAAACAAGCCGGGCTCCGTTCCTTCAAAGTTCAGAAAGCTCACTGATAAACAGAAAGACAGTTAAAAGACGTGCGCTTGTGTACAGCTTACAAATGTTGACGAAACCACACTGCTGCATCATGGACGATGAAACACACGTAAAAGCGTACTTCAAACAATTTCCCGGCTACCAGTATGTGACTGCGAAAGACAAGTTCGATGTTCCAGAATCTCTCAGGAAACAGCAAGTGTCTAAGTTCCCCAAGAAATTCATGATTTGGCAGGGGATTTGTTCGTGTGGTAAATAGAGCAAGCCTTTCGTGACAACTTCAACTGTAAATGGTACTTGGCATCGAAAGCTCTCAATTAATAACTGTGGAAGTGCATTTAGAACACTAAGTTGAGAGCTAGAAATAAGCTAATTGTGAAAGCAATAAGCTTAAAAGGCTAAAGAAGAAGAAGAACGTACAACGCAAATGTACAAGGATAGCTTATTTGCGGTACATCCCTTATGACAACTTTCCCGGTGGAGCTCTAATACCGAAAGTTCATCCCAAGTGGCCAGTCTGGTCAAATATCTTCAAAATGTCCACCGATGACCAAGTTTTGCAAAATCATGAAGTTTGATAAGTTCTAAGCCACAAACAAGTCCTGATTCACAAACAAGGATATATTTGTGTTGTATTGCAAAAAAAAACCGTAACGTACATCATGGCTAGCGATGGAGAATTATTAATTTTAATATAGAATTTTTCATTCTCAGGGGTTTTATGGCGTAAGTGTTCAATAACGTCACAAATAACGAGTTCATTGGTGGCCAAATTAGGTGCAAAATTACTTTTATATTGTCAAACTTTCGGAACCCACCGTGACCGGGACCGTGAATCATATCGTAACTTAAATATTATAAGAAGGGTTAGATCTCACCAAAGGTGAATAAATTCAGGTTTTTACCCTTCTTACACCAAAAGAAGGGTATTAAGATCGCTTGAAAACTCGACTTTTTAATCCGAGGCCCAGAGGACCGAGTGTCATATACCATTCGACTCAGCTCGACGAACTGAGCACATGTGTGTGTGTGTGTGTGTGTGTGTGTGTGTGTGTGTGTGGGGGGGGGGGGGGGGGGGTGTTACAAATAATGTCACATCGGTTTCTCAGCTTTGTGGACCGATTCAGTTCTGTTGACGACAAATGAAAGCTACAACATTTCCATAGAAAGCTATTGAATTTTTTTTTCATTTGGACATTTAGTTTCGAAGATATGAACGAAACAGTACTTTACGGCATATTATAATAGTAATCTAACAGTTTAGTCTCCGATTACATACTGAGCTATTTTTGTACCCATTTTAGTTTTGTTGGTGCCAAATCAAACCTATAAAGTCCTCAAATAACTGGTGCGAGATGAAAATATACTCGTTGCCGTTCAAAACCGAACAAGACCACTCACCCCACTCGATGCCCTTGCATTCTATTGTTCCGCATCTGGTGCGTTGTATAGCACATACAGCGGACTAGCCACGCTATGCGACTCTATAGAATTAGAGCAGGATAGATTGTTTTATTATTATATTCTCATTTTGACAGATACTTCAGTGGCAAATATGGGAAAGTTAGTGTGCTGAATGCAGAGGCCAAGACTTAAATTTTTAAAAGTTATTATTTTTTTGCCAGATTAGTTTTTATCTAAAAGTTGTTATTTGTCTTGGACAAACTAAATCATACATTTCCAAATTCTTATTTCTCGATGATATTAAACTAAAGCCAGTTTTAATATTTTGGCAGCACTGCATTCCTTGACAGTTGTAGCTACAGCGCAGATACAGTCCCAACAAACAATCACTCATTAAATAAACATCATTATGGCGATTTAATTCAGCAGCGTGTTGAATAATCTCTGAACTATTTTCAATCACAACTTTTTTTCAAGCATTATTCACACAAATTTGGAGAAGTTATTAAGCTGTCGTCAAGTGCGTTTGGACACTGCCAATTTATTTATTTATTTGTCGTCAATCAATAGTAGACCGTTTTGTTGCAATAGTGCTTACACTTATATATACAGTGCGCCTTAGAAAACTAACACATCAGATTTGCATTTTTAATGTTTTGAATCGTTCGTCATTATCTAATTGAATTGAAGTATTGTTTTAGTTTTGTTTTGGTCATAGTAAAGTCTACATTTTCTCCATGCTTATTGTAAGTTGCCATCATCTGATTCAGAGGTACAAATTTGGCGTAATTTGTACGATGATGGCTTGTAATAAATATATTTCTTTTTCGTAGTTGCCGCGACGGTATGTAAAAATTAAGTCTTGACAAAAGTTCTGCTGAATCAACGCGTTGCGAAACAATGTCATTTACGAATGATACTAATGCAAATTCACGGCGCTCTTTTAATGATTGGATGCTGATGAGCATGCAGCGGGCTTCATAAGATGGAAGCGGAAACCTTGTCCAACCTAATTTACGAAGTGCATACAGTAAAAATTGCTTCTGTACTGATTCTAGTCGTTCTTCATAGGTGACTGAAAATGGTGACCAAACTACGCTACAATATTCCAGTATTGATCTCACATTGGCACAGATTGGCTCGAGTGGTCCGGTTTTGAACTGCAACGAGTATATTCGAAAATTACACAAAGTCTCCATTTACTATAACTACACAATTTTCAACGAACATGTACTTATTAAGCATCTTGAATCCATATCGATAATCAAAATTGACGCTTATTATTGTCTAATAATTCATTCTATGGACTGATTATATGAAATTTCTAATATTTCACCTTTTATATAACTAACATAAACAGGTCGTTGAAGAATATTAATGGCAATATTTTAATCACATCAATGAACAATACGTTCAGGATTGATAAATAGTTCATTTTATAAACTGAATGTATGACATACCGAATATTCCTGGTTCTTCCTGGAATTTCTGATGAAAATATGTATTCAGTACCATATTGGCCACATTTGGGTTCGTAATTCTGGTGAAGTGTAAGAAGGGTTCAGCCTCACCATCGGTGGGTTAATTTCGGTATTTTACATGACTGTTGCTAATATAACCTACGACTTACTCTGCTACAAACGCAACGCACACCTAATTCATTTCGAAAAAAAAAACGAATTCAACTGTTCGTTGAAATAAAAATACATTTTTCCTTTTTTTGCTTTTATTATTGCTGTATTTTTCAACCCCTGAAATATATTATTCTTGTCTCCTTGCTTAAGAATCTTTTAGACCTAGTTCAGAAACGGCATATAGTTTTATTGTTTCGAACTTCGAATTCGGATTCCTTTCTGGCCATTGAAGAAGAACTTACAGCAACCTAAAAGTACTGAGAAAATTAATGTTGTCCTCTGTAATAATTTCTTATCCTAAAAACATGTAATGTGAGAGTTCAGTTATTAAAGAAAAAATAATGTATGAGTGAGATCTACGACGCACCGGTTTGATTCCTGCAAAATAGGGGATAAGAAAAGAGAAAGTTCTGGTTAGCATTGCGCTTTCAGCAGTACTTACGATTTGGTAGGATATAAATCTTATTGGTTATCTGATAGTAGTCAAAATCCTCATCCAGCTCTTCCGGCTGGTCCAGTACGTTGGGATCGTCTCCCATGTACTGCTGATCCCCAGCTTCGCGCATTCTCGACTGCTGACTGTGGCTGATTTTTTCGTTGAAACTTCTTAGTATGTCATCCGGCACCTTGGGATAATTGGTCTGGTTCGGTGGATATTCAAATCCAAGCTTCAGCAAAACGTGCGCTTTAATAGATTTGAGAGATGCTTTGGCAAAAACGCTCCTAAACTGACACGCCGAACAATGGAACGGATGTTTATCGAACCGCGAATCCGGGCCATAGGTAGCCTTTAAATCATCGCCATCGTAATTCCTTCGATGCATGCCAACCATCTGCTTATCGCTTAACATTTTGTAGTGGGTGTTGTTGAGATGATTGTCATGCCGAAGTACTGTTTCTTCCATCGATGCACTCGAATCGCTGCTATCGTATCCATCGATAACCGGCAGCAAACCGACCGTAAACTTCAACAACACTAACAAATACATTCCTCGCACCACAGACTGCGATACCTTCCGACGTTGGATGTTTACCGCGTTATTACTTCTCGACTGTCGATGCTGTCCATTTCGATCAGCAAGTGACCTCACAAACAAATTCATCGTAGATGAGAATCCCTTCCAGGAAGGGCAGAAAAGCACGCACAATCACACACACTCGATATAATAGAGAAATGGTCAGTGAACTGAATGCGTTCACCGCCGATATCACAGCCAATGTATTGCTCTTGCGGTAGAGCCAGAACGGTGTTTGCTCTATTAAATTAAGACCGGCGACCGGCGATAACGCGCGAAAGACAGAATGTACACAGCAGCGGCTGACGACTGGGAATGAGAGCGACTCACGACTCCTCCGAGGGGTTTTTATACTGCACCCGCAAGATCGAATGGACACAAAGTGAGCGAAATCAAGATTCAATAGATTGCAATTAATTTAACAAATTTTGATGTAGCAAACGCTCTGGTGACCGCTGCTACCGAGAGATGGGATCGCCGCTGCGATGGTTGGTTGGCTGGTTGGCAAGCGAGACAAGAGAACATAGGGTCAAATCATTTAATATTGATGGACCGGTCATTGTTGCTACGGGGTAGATGAGTTCTGAATGAAACTGGAAACATTCGGATGCAGGATTGGTGGCATGAATTTCAATCGCCTCGGGAATAATGCATTATTTTAATTGTGAGAGTTTGTGTGCGGTGAGTGTATGTATGTGATGCGAATAGTTTCCGAAATTAATTTCATGTGTTGTTATCAACACACCAACTTTCTTTTTCTATTTTTAGGATTGTTAAGCTTCTATGGTAAGGCGAGCGATTTGCCAGCTCTCAAATTAATGTTCTGCAGTTTTTAATTGGAAGTTATTTAATGAGAGATTTCTTTGCTAACCGCTTCATAAATTTGTATACTATTTCGATAAGCACAAATTGCGGTAGAAAATGCCCAAATAAACTATCTGTTCTGCAACCTCTCTCTCCCCCCTCATCCCACTACACCCAAACCCAACAAACACAAAACCCCCACAACACCCACAAACCCAAAAAAAAAAAAAAAAAAAAAAAATAAAATTATTTTTAATATAACAAATCACCCTCCCCTGCCCCATCACATATTTTTTTTTTTTTTTTTTCCCTATTTGTTTTTTCACAAAAAACGAAAAAACAAAAATTCAAAACAATAAATTTACGGGCCACAAACTTCCACCCCCCACCAAACTTAAACATCACCAAAAAAAAATTAAAAAAAAAAAAAAAATTCAAAGCTGTTGAACTATTTATAAGGAACGTCTGGTTTGAACAAAACCCAAAACAATTAAATGTATTGTAACCATACAATTGAATCTATAAGGCTTGCTTCATTTAGAATTGGAACAAACTTTTGCTCATATTGTGGCGCTCCTGGTGAACGGATTTGGAAGTTCTTGGCACCCACGTGTCGGGAATTTTGTCAGATTCACGTATGTATTTTTGACATTCCGCAAATCGACTGTACTTTGTAAACAATCAACATGGAAGACGAAAGAAGGGAAAAAATTGTGCACAGTTATTTGGAAAATCCATTGTGGTCTGCATCTAGGCTAGCTAAACAGCTGAAATTGCCCAGAAATACCGTATGGCGCATTATCAAACGGTATAAAGAAACATTGACGACGATTCGGAAGCCTCAAGCTAATCGTCGGAGTGGAACTGTCGACCGGAAACTGCGTGGTAAGATTTTGAAGACGATTAAGAGGAATCCCAATCTGTCGGACTGTGATTTTGCCAGAAAATTCGGTGCTGCCCATAGTACCGTGAGGAGAACTCGACTCCGGGAAGGAATCAAGTCGTATCGAGCTAGCAAACAGCGAAATCGGACCATAAAACAGAATAGTGTGGCCAAAATCCGTGCTCGGAAGCTATACGACCAGGTGCTGACCAAGTTCGACGGGTGTCTTCTGATGGACGATGAAACCTATGTCAAGGCTGACTTCGGGCAAATCCCAGGTCAAAAATTTTACTTGGCAACGGCTCGGGGGGATGTTCCAGCCAAATTTAAATTTGTTTTTGCCGACAAATTTGCACGAAAAATTCATGATTTGGCAGGGCATTTGCAGCTGTGGCAAAAAAACGAAAGTTTTCGTTACAAATAAGACAATGACGTCGGAACTATGCCAAAAAGAGTGTCTCCAAAAACGAATTTTACCGTTCATTCGATCCCACGACCATCCCGTAATGTTTTGGCCAGATTTGGCAAGCTGTCATTACAGCAAAGTCGTGCAAGAATGGTATGCAGAGAAAGGGGTCCAGGTTGTTCCGAAAAACCTTAACCCACCCAACTGCCCCCAGTTCCGCCCTATTGAGAAATACTGGGCAATCATGAAGAGGAGACTCAAGGCAAAAGTAAAGGTTGTCAAAGACATCAATCAGATGAAGACCTGGTGGAATAAGATAGCTAAAACGATGGACAAAGAAGGTGTGCGCCGCCTAATGAGCCGTGTTACAGGAAAAATTCGAGAATTCCTTCGAAACCGTGACGAATAATTTTATCCGTATCTTTTCTTAAAAGTATGATGAAAACGCTACATTTGTATAAAAAACGATCTTGAATTCAATAATAAATAACTGAAATACAGGCAATTGTTTTTGTTCCAATTCTATCTGAAGCAAGCTTTAGTATGTACAAATAATAGTATTGTTCACTACGATAAGATGATAATAGGAGTTATTGTTTCCACAATAGAATCTAATGTAAATTGATACATCGACAATAGAAAAGGGGGGTTGTTATGTATCTAAACTATAGAAAACAATTTTTTTTTCGAACAAAATTAAGTCAATTAATATTGATTGCATTGTTTCACAAATGTTGAAAATCCTAGAATATGGAGTGAATAAGGTCTGAATCCACATTAATCCGGACACCTTCAAATCATTGTAACTTTTGAAATATTGCATGTAGGAATGAAAAATTTCACTGTGGTATAGCTGAGAGTCTATGATGAAAAAGACTATGATTGATGTTTACATTTCATGTTTAGTATTCAAGATGGCGACGAAAGAAAAACAAGTGCGCGAGCGAATTTTGTACGGGCGTACGGCAAATCCTGACTTGTCAATACGGGACCTTGCAAAAACATTGGATTTGCCTAAATCCACTGTTCACGATGTGCTCAAATCATTTTCGGAACGTTTGACGGTGGAGAGAAAACCGAGGAGTGACTAAAACATTGGACACGCTGATCCTGTCATGGACCGAGAGGTGAAAAGGATATTTACGAATAACCCAAATCTCTCCATTCGAACGGTGGCTCGTAAAATAGGGATGTCGCCTGGTTTTGTTAAAAAATCAAAACAACGTTTGGGACTTAAGTCGTATAAAGTAAAAACAGTTCCAAATCGCAACGACAAACAGAACTTGGCAGCAAAATCACGGGTTCGACGTTTGTACTGCGAATATTTGACGAAGTTTTCATGCGTTGTTATGGACGATGTAACTTATGCCCTGGAGGATTTCAAGCAGCTTCCAGGGTTGGCTTTTTATTCTGCTATGGCCAGAAATGCTACAGCTGAGCATTTCAGAACGAAGAAGGCATCGAAATTTCCCAAAAAATACCTTGTGTGGCAAGCAATTTGCACGTGTGGCAAAAAGAGTAAATCTTTCGTCACTACAGGCACAATCAACAAGGAGATCTATCAGAAAGAGTGTCTGCAGAAGCGATTGCTACCCTTCATCAAAAGTCACAAAGAAAAACCTTTGTTCTGGCCCGATTTGGCATCATGCCACTATGTTAAAACTGTGATGGAGTGGTACCAAGCAAATCAAGTGAACATTGTACCAAAAACCTCAAACCCGCCCAATTGCCCAGAGCTACGACCAATCGAGAGATATTGGGCTCTGATGAAGCGGAAGCTTTCTGGAAAGAAGCAAGGAATCAAAGACATCAAACACTTCCAGCAAATTTGGACAAAGACGGCTTCTACGATTTCTGAAGAGTCTGTACAAACCCTAATGGACGGAGTTAAGCGCAAAGTTCGAAAATTTTATGCAAATACCGAATAACTATGTTTTGTCTTCACGAATTGTTAAAACACATCCCATGAATCTGAAATAAACAACTACGACGGAAATATAATGCGAAATTATGTTTTATTCATGTTTTGAAGTGTCCGGATTATTGCGGATACAATATGCATTTTTCATTTATATGATTCATGAACAATAAGAGTCATGGTCGGAAATAGATTTTAATGTTATTTTATATTATTGAATTGTAATTGTATGGTTATTTTTAACCGGGGAGCTTTTAACAGAAACAGAATCGTTTTTCTGCTACTCGCTGACAGCTAGGTTTTCATCATAATATCATGACATACTCGGTTGTCTAGCTGGTGGTAGCATCTCCCCCTTTGTTTCAGTATCGGATGTAGTCTTCCAATCGTCTTGGTGGCCTTGGGCATCTGACTTGGCAAGCAGTGGCGTCATCATTTCGCTGAGGAATTACTATTAGTGTTGATGCAATTATTGACAGCGCAGCCGTTCCCATTGTTTCATGCAGGCTGTCGGCGGAATCGTCAATGGGAATAGCTTAACTTGGACCGGAACTGGTGGTTGTTTATGTGTGTGTGTTCCAATCTAACACCCATAGGCTGGCAATGGTATTATGGAAGAAATCTGTTTACAACAATCATTCAAATGACCATTGGAAGCAGCTTTAATCCGGGAGCTAGATAGCTCTACTGCAGAACCAGCAACCCATTTCAGAATGTCTGGAGAGTCACGCCCATTCCGAGGTTACTTTCACATACAATAAGCCCCACATGCAAACATTACCGATATCATTTGGATAAGGGCACTGCAACACACTTCCAGATTTGGAAATTTTACATTTCCAAACCAGGCACGTAGTTAGTATTATTTGAAGATAAGAGCTTTGTTATATAGTTAAAATCTGGTAGATCTCACCCATGTCCGCCTCCTCAATCACACTATCTTGTTCATTCGTAAAAATAAAAAAATTCGACGTTGATTCGTAATTAATTTCATGCACTTGCGATTAAATTAACGTTGCTAAACCGCCCGCTAGATATGCAACCTGCATAACAAAACTCTGTACACCACGTGGTGAATGCACCTAAAATGATGTGCAAGCTTTTCACCCGCCTATGCTCGTCGCTTCTGACCAGCAAATGGCCGTTCTCTACATTGCACTATACTTCTTTTTTCTTTCACTCCACGCTCTACCAATAATGCAAATCCCCGCTATGAGGCGACTCTATATCGAGCTTCAAAACTGCTGATAATCATCGATTCACTCGCGACAAAGCGCAAAAACACTCTAAACTAATATATTATGCCCGAGTGTCACAATATTACCACTAATTACCAAAACTAAGCTGATGTAACTCTTCTTCCAGGTGCGGGGGCGAAGCACAAAAACAAAACAAAAAACGGGGAAATACTACCGACACTCACAAATTTTGATAGGCAATCGATTGTATTCGCGACGGCTTAAACAATGCACGCGGAGATTTTATGATTTCACTGTTAGTTCAAGTTAAATTACGAATGATTGTTTGATTTTTTTCGCGAAAACGACGCAGCAAAAAACAAAACAGTCAGTTTCGAAGCACGGCTTACTGCGAACTCCCTGGACCGGATCTGGTGGTTGGTTCTGGGTTCAAATTCGGTTGAACAGGCACTGGTAATCCGAAGTCTGCAATCAGTTAGAGCGGTGGCTACTAGATATAATCGTACCTAGTGCGTAGTTGATTTGCGTGGGCACGCATGACATTCCGGTGATCCGTACCTTGATCCAGTAAAACATTAAAATTCACCTTTGCAAACGCTTCAATGACTGTTCCAGGTTGCCTTGTCCTGTTTCTGGCGAGTTTGTGAACCTTCGCATAAACCATTGTATCAGATGTTAGGGTTGTGCCGGAAGATGAATCCAATGTTGACGTCGTTTGGGCTTGATAAATGTTTGTAGGTCGAAACAAATTAGCAAATAGTCGGCCCGCCGAACATCATCATGTCTGCCGGAAATTTTCCATCCTATACGTTGCTTGACGTTGAGCGGTACACTTGAGGAAATGTTTGCAGCACCTCGGATGATGGTAAGTTTTCCCCGTCTGTGATTTTCCGCATTGAACGCTTGAGGGTGTCCACAAATCGTTCCGCCTGTCCGTTTGACTGTGGATGGTAGGGAGTGGTGAATAATTCCGGATTCATCACAGAACTGCTTGAATATGCAACTGCAAAAGTGACTTCTGTTATCCGTAACCATTTTATTAGGTTTTCCATATTTTGAAAAAGTTTCCTTCATGAATTCAATCGTCGCTGGCGCCATCAATGAAAAGTTTGTAAAATTTCTGGCCATTTGGTGTACATTCCCTTGATAGGTCCGGCGTAGTTCAAATGGATTCGTTTCCAATGACCTTCTGCTTTCGGTCAAGACTGAAGCTGGATCTACGGTGGAAACTTTGCTGCGTTGGCACATATGGACCAACGTCAAACACAGTTCTGGATATCTTCATCAATCCCAGGCCAGTAAACGATACTGCGTACTACTGATTTCATTCGGTCCATTCCAGGATGACCCCGATGAATCTGCTTTACGCTGCAAAGACAATATACAGCTGTATTTACTATGCGATTTCTGAACATGATGTAATCCTTGATGATAGAAAGAGATTCTCGCCGGAAAAAGAACACTTAGAGACTTCGATCGGTGATTTGCTTCACTGCTGGCCAGCCAGTGTTGATGTGCTGGATAACCGTCTGGAGCAGCTTTTCTTTCTTCGTGGTGGAACGAACCATCTCGAACGTGACTGGAAGGTTGCTAAACGATTCACATAAGTCCTCTTTGATGACGACTGCAGCAACTACGAATTCTTCATCTGGTTTCTCACGGCTATTGATCAACCGGGACAAAACGTCTGCATGTCCAAACTGATCAGTTGAAATTTATTCCACGTCGAAATCAAATTCAAGTAGCGTAAGTGCCCATCTCTGGAGGGAGACGATTGGCTGTGTAGAGTGGAATTCCTTTCTTGGATCCCAATACCTTCACAAACGGTTGATAATCGGTCTGGAGATTGAAATAACAGCTATGACCCCTGCTATGACGATAACCAAAACAGGGCTGTTATAAGCCATCAGCAGGTCCGATTGAAGTACTTTTTTTATGTTGATCAAAGATTCTTGACTCTGTTGACATCAAACGAATTGGTTGCCTTTCTTCAAAAGATTGCCCAACGGTCGTCGTAATTGGTGCATTTCTCTGACAAACTTGCCGTAAAAATGAACAGCTCCCGATCTGCCTTTACTGACATTAGTGGGACGGGGCATCTGGATTCATTCATTATATTAACGTCTCTTTAAACTGTACGTCTGCTGTAGACGTTTTAGTTCATTCGAGACGGACGGACATCTGGGTGATAGCGCTGGTGTTTGCTAAATCTGGCTGAATACCGTTTAAGCTTACTATATGACCGATGAACTTGATGCTGGCTTTGCCAAAGTTGCATTTCTCCAACCGCAGATTGGAGCCAAATTCATGAAAACGGATGTAGAGAGCGTTCAGGGTCCGATAGTGGTCCGTTTCTGTTGCAGTGTGGATGATGAAGTCGTCCAGAAAAGATTCAACTCCTTCCATGACAGCGAGCAGGCTGCTCATCAGGTGTTGAAATGCGCCGGCTGCAGATTTTACTCCTGGAGCCAACCAAATGAATTAGAACAGACTTCGATGTGTGTTGACAGTCAGGAGCTTTTTTGAATCGTCTTGTAATGCGCGCATTAAAATAAAGCGACTATTTTCGGATGAATGGTAAAAGAAACGGAAAAAGATATTTTAACAAACCAAATTGTATATTATACATTAAAAAATTGAAAACTTCACAAAAATACTTCTACTCCCAGCCCTCCCTGCCTTGCGGCAGTTAACCGGAGCTTTGGCCTTAGGTGAATAAAAAGAAGCTTATATGCATATTCTTCGGTTCCTTGGTTGCCTTTTTGATCAAATAATCCGTCGTTTTGGCCACGAAAGGTACACCTTGACCTTTGCTTTTGGGCTATGCCCCAGTGTGTCTCAGGGAACTTCGGAGTATCAACTGAGGTTTCGGTTTATAAAATCAGGTTTTAAATTGGATTGATTTACCTGATTACGTGCGAGCGGTTTGTTCCACAGCTCGAATGTGACTCTGTAGATTCAAGTCATCCACTGCAGTGACATAGCAGGTACCATTCCATGATTTATGGTTGATGGACATGCTACATTGAAATTCTCCCTTCAGCTGTAGTGCAGCATCTGATGCAGTGTCCGCGGTTGATGGTGAGCCAAGCTTCTTCCACATTTGAACGGATACTATGGTGGTGTCTGAACAACAGTCCAGCTGCAGGTTCACCGGTTTGTCGTTTCTTGAGCACAGTGACGTTCTCCGGCTAGGTGCTCTAATTGGCTTGGATTCTGGCTTCGTTTGCTTGTTAGAGCATCTACAATAGCCTTCTTTGTGTCCGGTCTTGTTACACTGCTTGCAGAGATGGATTAAAAATGGGCAATACTTGATGAAGTGCATGGCACCACATTGCCATTTCGCTTGATTGTTGAGAACCAGGATACTTCTGCTGCTTTGGTTGCTGAACTGCCTGGACCGACGGGGATGGTTGTTTCTTCTTCACCAGTGCCGTGTCGCATTTGAGATTCGACAGGCGCTGGCATACGCCGACTAAACTCTCGAGATCGCCGTTGCCGCTGTGTTGGCTTCAAATTTTGACAGTAATCTGGTCCGAACGGCTGTATCTTTGGATGATTGAAGTCCACAAACGAAAATGAGCCCTTTGAACTGGTCGATGGTCAGCTTGTTGAGCTCGATGTCCTCACACTGGCAATTGACAATTCCGGTGTTGGTAAAGTAGTCGTCTGCTTGATTCTTCACAATTCGGTGGCAATCGTACCGTTGGCTGAATTGAGACTTGTGGTATCCAAAAACGGATTTCAGCTGTGTGATAACGTCCTGAAAAGTGAAATCCCGTGGGTGTCGTGGCAGGAGATAGTTTAAAAACTTTTCGTGAACTGGAACGCTAAGACTCCGCAAGAGCAGGCCAATTTTTGCTGCGTCATCCAGTTCTCTCCAGTAGGCACTGAACAAATCTTTATACTTCCAGAACCAACGGTCGAACGTTGTAACGCCCACGTTCGGCGCCGATGTAACCGTTCGCAGAATTCTGACGAGGTTTTTGGAACAAGATGGCTGTAGCGCCGCTCCTGCAAGCAGGAGGTCACCTGTCGTTTGGAATTTGCCCGAATTTTCATATACAGTCACCTCAGGGGACTCGTGAACGGCTTCCAGCTCCAAGGCTCAAACACGAAAAAGAAAAATGCCAATAAATCTTGATTGATTTCCTTCACCGTGCCAAAGGAAAAAACCCAACTTACACTCGCTCATTTCGAATGACCTTAACCGAAACGAAAGATGAGAAGTCTGATAATGAAAACTCAACGGAACATAAAACGGAAAACGGATTTTAGGAAAAATCAATTCTATCAGAACTGCCCAAAACGAAATATCAGTACTCAGTACTTCAAATCATAGCATTATCTAATTAGTTTTTTTCCCGGTCACTCACTACTCTTTCGGGTTGGACGGAACATTTGGTTATGGTTTATATTTACTGGGAAATAATCATTGCCATGCGCAGGTTTTTGGTGAGTTCACTAGATGACTTTCTTACTCAATACCGGCGGGGTACTGGTGACGTAGATGGCGACGATGTAGATGGCGAAGAACCTCCTATCTCGATGACGATAGCGGCATCGAAACTTGACCGCTGTCACTGCTGAAATGGTGTACAGCGATGGCTGACGAGATCGGGGAGTATGGCCGAATTACAGATGCGGAGAGAGTTGTGGTTGGACTGAAAGCTTCCAATTTCAATTTCGTCGAGAGTAACCGGATTTGACCGTCTCCTTCAATATAGAAGCCCGCTTTCCCAAGCGACCCAGCTTCGCGTACCTTTCCGCTATGACCGAGCGGGGTTAAGGGAGATTTCTATATTTCGAGTAAGGTTCAGTTTAGTGTCCGACACTTGGCTATGGATCACAGAAACCGCGCCTTGGTAACTTTTCCACAGGGGTTGTAATGAATAGTGGAACTACAATGGATTATTGGCGACCGTCGTGTGAAACTTCGCACGGTAGACTTGCAATCTTTACTCCTCTCCGTTTGACTACCTCGAAAGGTGGGCCATTGTGGACTCCCGAGCTCAAACTGTTCGATCCGTGCTCCACGGACAAAAGATGGCGGTGATCGGTGCCTCAGAAACCCCCTACACGTTTTTGATTGACGTAGAACTCAACTCAACAACTCAACCCGTACACATAACCACAAATACACAAACCAATCGACAAGTATAATAAATTTATAGCTAATCTAACCTTTTTGTCAATATTAACATTGGCAATAAATTCAAATCGTATCAACCCTAATTTAATCTAATTCAAACTTATTCAAACAAGGGCTCCTGAACCAAAAATATGATTCTGATTCAAAGGGGAAAAAACGTCAAACGTTACAACGTCATACCTGCGGCTGGGTCATGATGAAACTCCTTGATTGTTGTCAAAAGCGACTCGATGATCTGCTCCTTGTTGACTGGTTACGTTGAACCGTTTCTGTAGCTGTTAACCGATTCAGAAGCAAAAGTAGTTTGTTCATAATCGCATTGATTAATTAATTAATTAATTAATCGCATGATTTGTTAATTAATTAATCGCATGATTTGAAATATTTCACTGATCACCATCGGCTCCTTCTTGACTGGTAGACATCCTTGAAAGTTGATTCTCGGAAGAGTTTTCAGCAATCCCTGTCGCCAAAAATTTTATTAATGAAAGAAGTTCAAAACTGTTAAACTGGTTATTAGCAACGTCTGGATAAAACAAGAGTTTGTAACAGAATTAATCATTTTTCTCACGATAGCTAGGTTTTCATCATCATATCATGGCATACTAAATAGGTTGTCTAGCTGGTGGTAGCATAAAGTAAACAAAAAACTACGAACGTCACCTTATTGTCGAATATTTGCAAGAGTATAGCAAACAGTTGGGACGATAATGAAAAATTTGAGCTTTTGAATCCCATATAAATATGAAAATCCAGCGGTGAATTTTATATCATGAAAGATGTAAGATTTAAGAACAATATCCAGACAATTTGTAATACTTTGTAATTATTCTTTGAAGTTTTTCCATAGTTGCGAGTAAAAATGTAAACAACTTAAAAAAAATCATCAAAATGCCCACTCTATCGGTTCAAAACCGGTGCGGGTTGCTCTTAGTGTGTGTGTGTGTGTGTGTGTGTGTGTGTGTGTGTGTGTGTGTGTGTGTGTGTGTGTGTGTGTGTGTGTGTGTTTACAATCTAATTCCCACTGTCTGGCAGCGGTATTATGGATAGAATCTTCCTGCAACTGTTTCATATTTGCTGTTTACAGTTGCAAAAAGCTTAGATCCGGGGATTAGAAGGTGACAGCTCTACCGCGACTCCAATAGCCCATTTCAAGAACGCAAGCATTCCGAAGCTATCTTCGTACACAATAAGCCCCGCTCCAGTAGTGACATACTGAAACTTTCAATCAAGCGTATGTGCAATGACCGGTGCGGGTTGCTCTTAGTATGGTGAAAAATTAATCTTGAGCTTGAGTCATTTTCAGAGTACAATTTTCATCCTAACAACTTCACAAATTGTGCGAAACGAATGCCACCATGAACGTTTAACATTTTGAAATTCTGTCAGGGGATTTCACTATTTGCTAGCTGACTTGGATCGTAATAAACTTCAAGTTTTGCTACATTACCGCCGAGACAGTGCAGTGTCTGATTTTACGGCAAAGCACTCTAAGATTGGTGCAAAATTTGCTTCGGTGAATCACTGTGAATATGTTTCATGTGCTGGCACGCGTTTCAGCAAGATATGATGTTTCACTTCCATTGGATACGTACCGTTTGGCTTGACTACGATATGTGCTGCAGTACACAATGCAAAGATACTGCCACTAAGACGCATCTAACCGTAGAAAGATAGATACCTTGAGATAAACCTTTTGTTCTTCCGGACAACATGGCATTGAAAAGGATAAATTGTGGGAGTAAGAATGTATGTATTTGCTTCTATGAACATTACAATCATTCACTTCAACTCTTGATCTTGTAAGGGCTCATAAAGCTTTTATTTCATATCACTGGTGATAGATTGGTTGTGATTCCTAGGGATAAAAATTGTTCATTCACGATGTTTTCACTAACGGAAATAAGCAGAGTCACATATTGTCAACCCATGAAAAATAGTTTCCATTTTCCGGAAGTGTTATGCAACTAAAAGTGACGTTCATTACGTTGGAAAATCTGGTTTGGATAAAACCAGCACGTTCTGCAATAGATTAAGGTATGCTTTTAATCGCTTCACTACAGTTCAAATAACGTCACTTGCCTAGAGGCAAAAAGTTACCTAGAAAATATATCGGTACAAGAAATTTCATAACGATATCAATTTTTTAAGTTCTTTGCCATCTTCATCTATTCAACTCGTTCATTCCAATTCTTTCTCAAGTTCAGGAAAGTAATACACATATGACATAGGGCTGACGACACTGAAATTTCACCAGGAAATAAGCAAACGTTCTCACAATATACTGCTGTTGATGTGCCTCCACAATGGCTGCTGCAGATACGTTCGCGAGCTGTGTGCCATCACGTTTCAAATGACTACTCGAACGAAATGAACAATGCATGCTTGGCAGAGGATAAGAAATTTGCTGCTGTTGTCGGGGCGCCTCTGAGGGTATCTGTGAATTTTAAAGTATTTATACCAACAGGTCACAGACTCACATGGGAGCGATGAAAATGAATTCAACACTTTGCGGCGAATTTGTGGTGCAAAGACGTGCTTCGAAGAAAGTGGGAAATGTTAAACATACACAATAAATTCTACATTCCTTGTGCGTCACGCGTGGAATAACAATAATGTCTTAATTTAAGCTACACAGCACTATGGTGCCTTATACTTTCTTCTTTTGAATTTAATTTGTCTTCTAGATTTCCTGAGCATTGCCACTGTATAGTTTGTAATATTTTGTATGTTTAAGGGCTTGAGTGTCTTAGCAAAAATTGATGTATTGAATTCTATGTGGCTTCATTTTCAAACCGATGAATTGTATCAAATGAATTGGAAAGTTTCCATAACAAAATTGTACAGGGTGGAAACACGAAAGTGATACACTCATTAGTAATCCCCTCGGTACAATTTATACCATTATTGATGAACACCTTGTGTACAATCTGAATCAGTGACTTGTCGCAGTTCATTCTTAAACAACAAACTGAATTTGTGTTCTTTAATTTACGAAAACAAAAATGGATTCAAGGAAGGACATGTGTTTGGACTCATTTAAAAAACGTTTGGTTGATATTTGAGATCAAACGCAGGAAGCGGTGGTGCGTGCAGCTTGCAACAATTTAAAAAGCGTCTTTGAAGCGTGATTGAATATACAAGAGAAAGATTTGAACTTCACTAAACACAGTGTAAGATTAATACTTGGACTTTTTATTGAAGGGGAATTGGGTGAGGAATAAAGGGTGTCCCACATCAAATCGCATCACGGAAAAAACGCTGTAGAAAATTACCTAGTTGACCGATCCTTTTCAAACTTGCAGGCAATGAAACATAGCCTATAAGTAAGTTTTTGGCGAATCTATTTCGTTCGGTTTCAATACCATTACCGTACGCTCGCCTCTTACACTTAACTCCAGTCATTAGGTTCTGTACAACATCTGGCTGCAGCACCAGACCACTCCAGGACGACAACATTTGAATAGTGGTATGAAGCTAGATTCGGCCAGAAGATCGTAGGACCCTCGTGTTGCTTCAACAGAGGAAGCCGACGCTTCTGTAGGCACTCCTTGAGGTAGATTTTCCCGTTTACAGTCCCGGTAGTCACGAACGGCGTACTCCGTTTGCCACATGAGCAGATCGCTGGCCAAATCATATATTTCTTGGCAAACTTCAAAATTAACTAATCATGTTTTTTTTTTTGCATGAAGCACGTAATCAGCTGTAATGTTTGAAAATGGAAATATCCTTCTTATCAACATACAGCCCTAGGAGTAGACAGCAATTTCTGCTAGAACCAAAGATGTGAAGAGAGGGCATTGATACTTCTATTCAATTTCACAACCTGCCATGCTCTTACGGAGCAGATATTTTAGCAGAAATTGCTGTCCACTCCTAGGGTTGCATGTTGATAAGAAGGATATTTCCATTTTCAAACATTATAATTAAATTTTGAAAGTTTCTGCCTCCTTACTTCCTCCGGAATATCAAACTTGTGCTGGGCGGTGAAGAACAGTAGCCTCGGAAGTTGCCGGAAGTCAGCCTTGATGTAAGTTTCACCATCCATGATGAGACACTAAGGCTTCGTCAGCATTTGGGTGTACAGTTTCCGGGCCCGTGACCGTAATTTGCCGTTCGTCACGATTTGGAGCCTTCTGCGCTTTCTACGTATGCTGTCCCTCCTGCTCCTTTGCTCTCTAAATGAAAAACTTGGACAGATTCAACTTTTTGGCCGCATCCCTGACCAAAGCATTGGGATTCCGCTTAAACTCTTTCACGATACGCTTCTGATCCGAATCACTAATAGAACATCCATTCTGACCGCATTTCTTCTTCCTTTCGATGCTCAGAGTTTTATTGTAATGGTTAATCACACAATTCATCGTTGACTGCACGATTCCGAGTTGTTTTCCGATGTCCCGATGAGAGAGTTGAGGATTTAGCAGGTGCTTGCGCAAAATCAATTCGCAACGTTGCTTTTCGGGTGACGCCATTTTTTCCATTTTTCGAAAAACTGACAGCGATAAAAATACAACAAAAAACACTCTAAAGTACTTCTACCCAAACTTTCAAGAGAAAATACCCAATGGGTAATTTTCTACAGCGATTTTCCCGTGATACAATTGTATGTGGGACACCCTTTACAATCCTGTTTAAGTTTTATAACAATTTTCAGGTGTATCATTTCTACATTACCACCCTGTATAGTGACAGCTTGTAAGGAACTTTCATGATGCTTGTTGAATTCCAAATATTCTATTCAGTAGCTGTCAAAGCATAATCAGATGGAAACAATTTGGAACTAATGGAGACTTTAAACCCATACCCGGTAGATCATCAGCTACCGCAACCGCATCCAAGCCCATTTACCCCACCGCCTCCTGGAAACTCTTTAACATCGTGCGAAGCGTGTGCACATAGACATTCGTTTTTTTTCGTCCAAATTAACGCACTCTGCAGAGGAAGTATCCGACGATTTTATGGATTTGTCGAGCTCTCAACATGAGGAAGGAGAGGTAATTAGTTTAAATTGTTCAGATTGGCACAGACATTGCAGCATGATAATAACATTAAAAGTGAAGAGTTACTGTTACAGAAACGAGTTTGGGACGCTAGCGTTAACAATGGAGAAGTTTTCGGTGATCGTTTCAATGTTTTTCGGGATGATCGCGATAAATTTTTATCTAACAAAAAATGTGGTGGAGGTGTTCTTATAGCAGTTAGTGTTGATTATGATTGCGAACAAATTGAATCTTGCATATGTTAAGAATTTGACCATGTTTGGGTCAAATGTCTTATTGGAAAACAAGTTCATATTTTTGTAGCAGTTTATTTTCCTGCAGAATAGGCGAGAAAAGATTCTTTTGAACTATTTTTTAGTATTGCCGGTAATATCATTTCAAAGTATGAGCCCAAAGCAAATGTTCTCATTTCCGGTGATTTTAACCAGAGGGCAGCCAATTTTGTGATTGACAATGAAAATGAGTCCTTTTTGATTCCAATTGCAGGGGAGAATGAAACGCTTCGTACTATATTTGATAAAAGTTCTGAAATCGGGCTCAATCAAGTAAATCACGTGAAAAATCAGAGTAATTGCTACTTAGATTTGATGTTCACTAATATGACCGATGATTTTTGCGTTTCAGAGTCACCTACTCTTTGGGAAAATGAAGTGTTCCACACGGCAATTGAATACTCCATATTCGTGTACGGCAAAACCACAATGATGGATAATGATTTGTCCGAATCATACTATGATTTTAGTAGGGCTAATTATATACTTCTCAAAGAAAAATTGAATTGTATTGACTGGCAAACTGTATTACGTGATCATGATGTAGGTCAAGCAGTGGATGCGTTCTACCAAATTGTGTATGATATTTTAGAACAAACAGTGCCTATGAAACAAAAGAGAAAATCTAGTCTCAAATCCTCAGTATGGTATAATAGACTGGTTACTAATCTCAAAACTAGGAAACAAAAAACTCATAAAGCATACAAAAGAAATAAAACTGATAAAAATCTATCGATTTATCCTGCCATATGCGATCAACTGAGTTTAGAATTAAAAAATGCATATGAAGAGCATAGCACCCGGGTTGGGAATAATATTAAGTCAGACCCTAAATCTTTTTTAAGCTATTTTAAAGAAAAACGTAAGTCTAAGAACTTTCCGTCAAAAAAGCCTTTAAACAACAGGACCGGTAACACAACAAATGACGGTAGCAACTTATTCGCTGATTTCTGATTTGTTGTTGCACGAAGCACGTAATTATTTATAATGTTTGAAAATTTGAAATATCATTCTTATCAATATGCAACTCTAGGAGTGGACAGCAATTTCTGCTAGAACCCCAGCCATAAGGTTCTGCACGACCTCAGAATCGACATTTTTTTTGCATACTCACCTATGCTTTCTTCGTTTCTTCTACATTCTTCACCACTTTAAGTCGTTTTAGAAGGTGCTCCTGCATAATGGCCCAGTATTGGGCGCAGTTTCGGTGTATTTGGGGGGTTCAGATCTTTTGGCATGAAATCGACATCGCCTAATACCACTCTAGCACGTCCTCCCTGTAGCGGCATGATGCCAAATCCGGCCAAAAGATCGTCAAGCCGTCGTGAGCCTTCAGGAGAGAGAGAGAGAAGCCGTCTCCAAAGCTTCTAAGGAGATGAGTACTACATGTTCCAGCAGGACGGTGCACTAGCCCACATGGCATTGCGCATTTCCAGCGCAATTCGAACATTTCGACACGAAACATGGTCAAGAAACATGATGTTTTGCAAAGTTTTGTCCAGATGGTCTAAAATGATCAGTATTGAAAACTTACAAGGTTCAGAATTTCCCAATTAAGGACGAATGCCAGCAGAGTGTTGCCTACGCGAAGCTGCCAATAAAATACCAGTGCTGCGTCATTGATAACGAAACCTAAAAACATCATAATGGATTTTAAACATTTGCCAGGATAGGAATATTTTACGGGTAAGGACAAGATTGCAGTGGATGAGCGTTTCAAACGGAAAAAGCTGTCCAAATTTGTTTCAATGTACCTATTTTGGAAGGCCACGGGGTGAACCATTCGTAATCAAAAGCACCATAAACGCTGAGATTCACAAGTTTGAATACCTCCAAAAACAGCCCGATTTGACGTCATGCCGCCAAATAATGCAGGATTTGGTCATCGCAATTACAAGCACGTTTATTGATACGATTGCTACTTTCGACGCAAACACTGAAATGCATATTTCACTCTACCGATTGCATATAATTGCTTGGTTCATTTCATACAGTTCTTTTAGAAATTCAGGAGTAAAAATCATGTGAAGAAAAATCCCATGGCTGAACGATGGTTAAAGAATGACAAGAAAGCCCATGGTATTTCGTTTCTTCTTGTGATAGTGAGATGGCCAGTTTTTTTATTGTCCCATGACGGCCGTGAGATTTACCAGCGAAATCTATTGGGCCATGAGGAAGCTCGAACTTCGAAAGACAAAAAGAGAATGGGTGAAAAGGAAATGATGAGGAAGTAAAAATAAATCTGACAAACACGTACCAGAAACAACTGTAATGAGAAAGTGGAAATAACTCTGAGAAAAACGTGCCGGAAAAAAAATTTTTAAACTTTATACAGTATGTAAAAAAAGTTTATCCACCCCCAGTGAAAAATTAGATTTCTTCCAAAAAACCCACCAGAAAATTAGAACGCGTTTAATTTTTGTTCAGTTTATTATTATTTATGTAAAAACAAAGCCAATTCATGCGACTTCAAAATAAAAAAAAAACAAATTCTCTTGCGTTTGAGACATGATGTTAAAAAAAAGTTAAAAAATAACGCAAAAAAAATATATCCACCCCTCTGGCTCACATAGTTTTAGTACTTCGTGTGACCACCTTTGGCTTCAATAACTGCTCGGCATCGTCGTGGCATCGACTCAACAAGCTTAGCAGTTGTTTCCGGGGTGATTTTGTCCCATTCAGTTGAGATTACCTGCCGCAATTGCTGGATGCTTGTTGGTTTTTGCTTCTGGACCTTAATTTTCAAAATTGACCAGAGATGCTCGATCGGAGTAAGGTCGGGAGACTGTGTCGGCCATCCCTAACCCTGATACGCTTTTCCTTGAATCACTGCGAAACCAGCTTTGAGGTGTGCTTCGGATCTCCGTTTTGTTGGAACGTATATCTGGGCCCCAACTTTAGCTTTTGTGCAGACGCTGGTAGTTTTCGCTTCAAAATGTCCAAATAAACCTCCTTGGTCGTGATTCCATCAATGAACTCAAGTTCTCGAACGCCGGATGTAGCCATAGATCCCCACACCATGACTCTACCTGCAGAAAAAAAAATCAAAGTCATGCTCAGTTGGTTGAAAAATCAATATTGGTAAAGTAACTCACCACCGCCATGCTTGACTGTAGGCCGCAAACATTCCTTTTTCAAACTTTCACCGGTTCGCCGCCATTTTCTTGTGACACCATCAGATAGCAAATAGCATTACTTTCGTCTCGTCTGACCAAATCACCTTATTTCAGTCATCACTGGTCCATGAAATGTGGCCTTGGGCCCACTTCAATCTGTTTTTTAATATTTTTTTGCGGACAACCATGGCTTCTTAAGTACTACTCTGCCCTTAAGACCTTCCTTATGAAGACGATTTCGTACGGATTGTGATGTCAGATGCATGGAAAACTCGCTTTCAATCTGTTTCGTAATTTTCGGAGCTGATAGTCCCCGGTCCAGCTCCGCCTTCTTCACGATAGTTCTGTCAATTCGGTCAGTTGTCTTTGAAGGACGCCCCGATCGCTTAGCTGGTGAGATAGAACCACGCTTTTTGTACATCTGCACAATCCTAGCGACCGTATCTTTGTGAAGCTGGACAATATCGGCAATATCACGGTAGCTTTTGCCAGTTTTGTGATGTTCAATAATCAAATTTCGGATGCTGCTCGAAATTTGTGCTTTTTTGGGCATTTTGCAACAAATAACTTACAATTTTTAACACAAAACTGAAATTTTGAGCACGAAAACTTCAAGAGCACTAAATGA
Organism: Aedes koreicus; assembly: GCA_024533555.2. Lineage (NCBI taxonomy): Eukaryota > Metazoa > Arthropoda > Insecta > Diptera > Culicidae > Aedes > Aedes koreicus. The sequence goes on along the minus strand of JAHHFK020002414.1, from coordinate 1,160,806 downwards.
CAGCTAGACACAATGTTTACATTCGAGAAAGTTTCAGAATACACACTAAAACTCTGTAAAACACACTTAAATCGTAGTATCCGTTTGGGGTTGGATAAACTTTTTTTGCGTAATTTTTTACCTTTTTTCATAATTCATCACATAAAATCTCAAGAAAAGATATAAACGCCGTATTTTTAATGGCAATGTGATAAATAAACATAAATTGATAAATCATGGAGGAACACTCATCAAATTAAACTGATTTTCACCAGAAAAACAAAAAAAAACATTGTAAATTTGTAGGGGGGTGGATAAACTTTTTTTGCATACTGTACATCCACTCCGTCCCACAAAAAATCCCCCCCCAAAAATATTTTTGATGATTAACCAGTTTCCCCCCACACCAACTTTTCACTAAACATTGCGCCTTACTTTATGATGAATTTCACTGACTCACACAGCTTACATGGCAGCTTATATCGCTCCTCATCATTAAGCCGGTAAGGTTATAAATCCACCACGGACTTAGTTCAACCTGCTCCAGAGACAATGACTGCCTAGCAAGAGCTCCAATCGGCTCTAAGCCAGCCAAGCGAATTAATCTTTCGATGAAAGTGCACCCATTATATTTTGTTTGCTTGTGGCATATGCCACCTATGTTACTCATATTTGAAATCTGTGATAGGAAAAACAAGTGAATTAAGCAAATTGACTATGCAAAATGTTATTATAAGACATGACCATTTATTTGTGTTATTTCCTATAGAATATGATTGTTGAATGATAATGTTTGATAATTAATTTGATAGCAGAAATATCCAAATGATTGATGCAAACATATTGAAAATCTTTTTCGAGAATTATATGAGTTAGTAGCGTTCAAAGTAATACAATTTTTGTGGCGGTTGATATGCTACTAATTTTTATTTCACACGATACCCTTGTCATAAGACGTACTCTATACCATGGCATAGTGGTTAACATCCATACCTCTCACGCCAAAGTCACGAGTTCAAATCTCACCTCCGGACAAGTTACTGAAATACCCAAAAGGTATTTGAGTGACTACGACGGGAGATGAACCAGCACAGTGCTAAAAAACTCAATAGTAAAGGAATAAAAAAATAAAAAATAAAAATATATCAAGAATGGAATTGCGTGAGCACTTTAAACTGTTCTTTTTATTTTATGTGCTAAAAATCGTCATCAATTCAAGGTGCCCATTATGCCACTAATACCATTTTTTTTATTGAACGTAAGCAAAAATAATTGCGAAAAAAGAAACAATATCTTCGCATTCCAATCTCTTGATTCAGCGTATCCATCTTACGCATTTTAGGATTGATTATATGATGTTAACAGCTCCAAATCAAAACAGTCAAATGAACTTTGCGTGAATTCCACTTCTCACCGTAAATAGTTAAATCAAATTATACATCAATTCTACAATCCACTGAATTTTCTCGAGCAATGGATTTAAACGAAGCGCCCCTGTCATGTAACTTCATCAATAAGGCTACATAACCTATCCCTACATCCTCTATCGAAAAGTTGCATGCAATATTGAAATGCCCTCCCACGGTGTTCGCAATCACTTTCCAACAATAGAGGAACAGCTGCAGCTGCAGAAGATGTGAAACCAGGAGGCAAATATTTTATATCTTCGAGAAAATCTTCAACAAGTTTGCTCTGTTGATCTTCACCGCAGAGAGAAGAAAGGCAAGCTCAAGTGCAGATGAGCAGTAGCAGCAGCAATCTCAAGCAGTGATTTGAAATTCATCGAGGTCACGTTTGCTTGCCATGCGGATTATGCGACGATGTGGGTGAGAAGACTGACTTAATGTCTCCATGTTCAGCAGCAGCAGCGGTATATTCAATGGAGACGCATGGTTCGGGTGGGGGACGACAATTTTCGAGCATCCAAATTATCACATGAACCATAAAATTAACGGAAGGACATTAACAGAGTCAAGTTGATGGTGGCTTTTGTTTGCGAAAGAACCAACTTGGAGACACAATGACAAGCACTTCATAAAATACTTAGTCTTTTACTTTGCGGTAGATCACACATAAACCAGAACCAGTGGAGGCACACAATTACGACAATGTTTTTAATTATTCACATTTTGCCTCCAGTCGTAGCTAGCGGTTGCGGCAGCACATACCAAGTAATGCTGACTACAGATGGCATCATTATCTTTTTCTGTTTTTTTTTTAAGACTAAGTACAACTCCGACCACGAGGACATTATTGCGAAATTCAAGACTTAACGATGATCTACGCCATAATTGCCACGTTCCCTCTTGTTCTTGTTGGCTTCATGTCTTCATTATGCAATAAATACAAGAAGATAATAATAGTGGCTTTTGTTCTGATGGGTTTTTTTTTCTTCTCTTCTGCATTCCCAGCTACCTCAATCGGAAATTGATGGACTGGACCCGAACTGTCGGCGTTTTCGATTGGAGAATGGCGAATCGCTAGCGGAAAAAGATGAGGTAAGGATTGTTTTCATTCTTTTTAACTTTGTTGGATTATTATACTGAAAATGTATTTTCGTAAAAAAGCTTTCACTCGTTTCGTGAACATGAATTTTGTACATAGAACAAATATTTCGTATATTGTATGAAACATTCGTATTGATTTTTATCTGGTGAAATGCTTTCATTACAACATTTTGTTTAATGCACAAAATGGATTTCGTGAAGACCAGCCAATCGCCGATGCTCTTTTTATCGTACTCAAGCACGTTGGTGTTGCTGCTGGGATGAGCGGGAATAATTTATTCAACGCAAAATAAAAATTAAAGCGCTGCCGAGAGTTAAAACATCATATTTATTAATCAAACAACTTCTCAAGAGTCACCATGGCCTAGTGGGATTAACCATGGATTCAATAACAGCTCCTTCCAAAAATACAGGTTGGATCCCATGTCAGAAACATTAAAAATAAAACGCTGAACAACTCCACGTGGTTGCGCTTTTTTTTTCAATTACATTGCAAGTCGATATAGTAGATCTGTCAATCATTCATGCAACCACCAGAGAGACGTTTTTTTTTAAGTTTGTAACAAAATATAAGTTGATTTTTATTTTGTTTTCGTACAATCCATGAATGTTCTTTCTGTGTCAACAAATGCTTCGTGCTTTTGACAGTTGCGCGTGTGGCATTAATTGAACTACAGGATTCAGAATAGTGAAAACATGATGTAGTTGATATCTGCATTTTGATGTGACGAAAATGAAAGTCAAACAATCAAGGCGAAAGAGTGTAAAGTGTGTGTGAGTTTCGAAAGTTATGACTATCATGTTTCCTTGGGCTTTGCTATTTCATCATCCTCGATTGAATCTATAACTGAATCTTACAGGATCGTGACATTGACGTGTGTTTAGATTTTAATTGAAGCAGTTTTTTCTGCCGCAACGAATCTCCGCGATGAGATTACATGGTGGTTTATAGCCTGGAACACGCAGGTAAGCATCAAGCCGCTTCCTTTCCCCCCCCCCCCCCACCCCCCCCCAAATAATTTTTTTTCCCCCCCACTCCCCAACCACAAACTAACCAAACAAATTTCTTTCCTTACACTTAAACAAATTAAACAACACAGTTTTTATTTTTCTCCCCCAAACAAACCTTTCCCCCCCCCCCAACAACCGACAATAAATGATTGATGGTGTTTTTCCCAGATTACCCCCCCCCCCACCTTTTAAATTTTAAACACACCTCCTTCCCCCCAAAAAACCCGAAAAATTAAATTTTTCTACAAAACAATGAACCTAAATATCACAGGGCTGCAAAATGGTGAGTAGACAACTGGGATGGAGCGTGCGTGCGTCCCCGCAACATAGCTATGGTCCTCACAAGTTCCTACCTCATGCTTCCACGGGTCAGGAGATGACAAAGACCGCCAGCTAAGGGTGGCGTACTTAGCTGGTAGTGCAGCCTGGGCACTGTTGTCCTTCTGACTTCAGCTAGATTGAGGAGGTGCGTGCTGAGCGTCTGTCCACCAAGGAGGTGCGGCTCAAACAGCGTCTGTCCTGGCATCCAGCGGTTGAGTAAGAAACACTGTATCGCGTCAACTATATATTAGGTGGCAGCCGCAGCGATGTAGGCAGCGTGACTTCGGTAAAGTAGCATGCTGAAATCTTACCCTACCACGAAAAATGGAAGTATTCTTTATACCGTATATAATTTTAGATCATCCATGGCACTCCCAAGTATTGTATAATAATTTTGAATTGTTTACTTCCCCCGTGGCTATGATAATGCAAGTCCGTTAACAATAGCTGCAGGATCAGCAGACATGCAGACACTACAAATATTATTGTTATTATCATTTTATATTATAACATCCCTTCACAATATTTTTTTATGCTATTTTCAGCTTCGCATTTGCATCGTTGTAAGTTTTGGCCCATCTAACTCACGTTATGTATTTGAAAAGATGGGATGGTTTTTATATTTTTTAGAGAGAGGATTATGTACGACAAATTCTACAAAAAAAAAAAATTCTTCGTCCAAAATAATTAATTCAAAAACTAACATTGTTTATGATCCTACATTTTCTATTTTACAGACAAAAAGAATCATTTATGGGCCCAGTAGGAAAAAAGAGTTATCGAAGAATTTCCTGTCGTTTATTTAAAAATCAAAATTCTCGTTTTGGATTTATTGAGTTTCCGTTATTGGGCAGTAATCATACTCATATGAAATTTATCTCGCATTATTGTTTGCTTAAATTTTCTTTGCTATTTTGCTAGGCTGTCAGGTGATCAACTTTATTTCATTATATCACGTTGGAATTTTCGCTATTTTAGAGTTTCAATCATCTAAGATCGCAGCGGAAGAGGCAAATAGCGGCATTTAATTGTTATATGTACATTATGTAGTATTTCTTTACAACATCGTATTATTTCCATCCAACAATAAATTGAATTAATAAATGTTAGTCTTGTAAAATTTCAATAGATTTAACAAACTTTTTCAGGATACCTCAAATCAAGATTTTGGTGAATTGCTGCTATCGCTGAAAACGAACGAAAACGTGCTTAAGCGCGGAACCACAGAACTCTACACTTTAACATTTTACAACATTTCTTGCATTTCAGGATCAACCGAATGAAGATCATATATTATAGATACGAATGCTTGTAGTATTTTTCATTTACATAAATATATACACTATCATATAAATATTTCATGGGAATGGGAGGGACCATCAGGGCACCCGATTGAAGCACTCTGGATGGGGAGAGTGGGAATGCCAACTCCCCATTGCTAACAGTTTGTGAATAGAGGGCGGGCTCTTCTCCCCGCCCATTGGGGCATCCTCATGTTAGATAGCTTGCTCTTTTGACCAATTGTTCAATCTTGTTGTTGGAAGGAGATTCTTTATATCCCTGTGGATACGTATAAGTGATGTTGCATATCGATCCACCCAACCTCTTTTTGGCCCTTCATACAACGGCATGATTAGGATAATCAGTGGTTATTAAAGCTTGATCAAGTCTAACAGAGAGGAGAGCCCATTGCTGTCGGACTTAGTTTCCGTGCTTCAATGGGTGGTAGTACATATCATACATCATACATATTTACGCAACGCATCGACTTTGAGATGAGATTTTGACGTATAACCGCCAGCACACGGAGGAACGTAAGACCCCTTTTACACTCACAACAAGTTGTTGGTATACTGCCGGGGAACGGAAAACAGTTCCAATTACAAAAACCACCAATTGGAGAACATCAAAAAAAATGGTGATAATATGTTTTCCCAACCCCCTAAGGTACAAAAAATTGATTTAATTTTTCCCCAATTTAATACATTTGTGTAAGAAGACTCCAAAAATGTGAAATTGCGTTCACGAAAACAGCAAGGAGAGGAATGAGAAGTTATTTTTATTATATGGTAGAAATAGACATGTAAGTCCGACTCAGTCTCATTTAGGTAGAAATAGATTGGACTAAACGTACCGAAAATAGTATTATAAAAAATGGTAGGACGATTGTTGTTGGCTGTTGCTCAGTGATGCTTTAGCCATACGCGGTTTTGTATTGTTGCCTATAATTGCCGCTGCCCTATGCTTCACATACTCTAAATTAACAACTGGGAAGTACATCTAGAATACAGGGCCGGGGAATATTCCCACTTGGGATGTGCATATGCCTCATGAGCGGTCCTTTATATGCATCCAAGTGTAGTTACAACTCAAGGATGCCATCTTTACAGAAATCCCTGTAAATTTGCAGACTTTTCATTTTTGTTGCAGATTTTTTTAACAATGCAGAAATTTAGCAGACATTTAATTTATGTTGCAGACTCTTACAGACATTTGAAATATTTTTTTAAATTTCGAATAAAGATATTCTCTGAAGTTCGGATTTAAAACGTTCGAGGATCTGAACAGTACCCAAGTAACATTGCCAAAACCATCCAGCTTTATTAAGTTTTATTAAAGCTTTATGAAAGCCAATAGAAATCAATTCGGTTTTATTATGGCAGCAAGAGATGCCAATAGGTTTCAAATTTTAGTCAGTTTTATAAGAACCTACACAGCTTCTTTACAACGATCTTAAAACCTTGACTTCTAAAATTCCTTTTACTCCTATCAAAGGTTTTATTTTGACTTTATGAACTCATAAAATGCTGTTTTGAAATGCCGTTTTAGGACTCATTCATATTATCTTATTATGGTCAGTTGAAAAAGCATTTTAAAACCATTTTGCCTCCAATAAATGCATTAAACGGCTAATTGGCATTGAGGAAAGCTACCAAGCGACCAGATAGTTTTATAGTAGCCATTGCTAAGATAAATTGGCTTTTTGGCAAAACTGTGATTTCTTGCAATCGCCATATTGGAATATATGCAATAATTGAAATGTGGAAAAATAAATTCACCAAATTTTAAATGTAATACAATTGAACTGTAGATCTGAGACAAACTTTGGTATTCGTTTTGATAACCTTATTGAATTCCATCATTTTTTAGGAGTTTCATGATTAATTTGCCTAATATATTTCTTTCAATTTGGTTTTTGTTGTTGTAAACTCGCATCATTTCCGAGGCGCATTAATTTTCAGCTCTTATCGTGCCAATATTCACCATAAAATTAAATGCGCATATGATTTGGGGCATGATACGCTATAAAAAAACTCAATTTGTTTTATATATTTTGCTATCAAAGACAATTTCCCGCAACACAAGAACTTTTTTTTTAAGCCATTATTTACTGTTGAATGAATCCAGAAGAGCAGAGAATCGAACAAAGCAGAACAACAAAAACCAACCACGATATCGCCGTGAAGTTTGACAGCTGTGGCCATTCGGCCCTATGCTGGTTTTGATGGCAGCCAATAGGTTTTATGATGGTTCTCAAGTGGTCATAACAGCTCACTAGAACATTTTCAAAATCTTTATGGTCTTAGAAAGGTTTTATTAATTTGTTTTCACAACCGTCTATAGAGTGGGCCACTTTGTACACATTTCGGCTTTAAAGATGCATAGAGGAGGTGTTGGTGGACGAAACAGTTTTGAATGTAGTTTCATCAACAAAGCCGGGAGGAGTCCCAAGTAACATTGCCAAAACCATCCAGCTTTATTAAGTTTTATTAAAGTTTTATGAAAGCCACTAGAAATCAATTCGGCTTTATTATGGCAGCAAGAGATGCCAATAGGTTTCAAATTTTAGTCAGGTTTATAAGAACCTACACAGCTTCTTTACAACGATCTTAAACCCTTGACTTCTAAAATTCCTTTTACTCCTATCAAAGGTTTTATTTTGACTTTATTAACTCATAAAATGCTGTTTTGAAATGCCGTTTTAGGACTCATTCATATTATCTTATTATGGTCAGTTGAAAAAGCATTTTAAAACCATTTTGCCTCCAGTAAATGCATTAAACGGCTAACTGGCATTGAGGAAAGCTACCAAGCGACCAGATAGTTCTATAGTAGCCATTGCTAAGATAAATTGGCTTTTTTGGCAAAACTGTGATTTCTTGCAATCGCCATATTGAAATATATGAAATAATTGAAATGTGAAAAAATAAATACACCAAATTTTAAATGTAATACAATTGAACTGTAGATCTGAGACAAACTTTGGTATTCGTTTAGATAACCTTATTGAATTCTATCAATTTTCAGGAGTTTCATGATTAATTTACCGAATATATTTCTTTCAATTTTGTTTTTGTTGTTGTAAACTCGCATAATTTCCAAGGCGCATTAATTTTCAGCTCTTATCGTGCCAATATTCACCATAAAATTTAATGCGCATATGATTTGGAGCATGATACGCTATAAAAAAAACTCAATTTCTTTTGTATATTTTGCTATCAATCATAATTTCCCGCAACAGTAGAACTTTTTTCTTAGCCATTATTTACTGTTGAATGAATCAGAAGAGCAACAAAGCAAAACAACAAAAACCAACCACGATATCGCCGTGAAGTTTGACAGCTGTGGCCATTCAGCCCTATGCTGGTTTTGATGGCGGCCAATAGGTTTTATGATGGTTCTCAAGTGGTCATAACAGCTTTCACTAGAACATTTTCAAAATCTTTATGGTCTTAGAAAGGTTTTATTAATTTGTTTTCACAACCGTCTATAGAGTGGGCCACTTTGTACACATTTCGGCTTTAAAGATGCATAGAGGAGGTGTTGGTGGATAAAACAGTTTTGAATGTAGTGTCATCAACAAAGCCGGGAGGAGTGCTATACGGCTGGAATAGAACTGAAATTGTTACTTGGGTTGTCCAGCGTCTTTTTTTAACGTTTCTGACATGGGATTCGATCCTGTATTTTTGGAAAGAGCTGATACTGCATCCTTGGTTGAACTCACTATGCCATGGTGACTCGTGAGGTGATAATTGAATAATGAGTATGAAGTTATAACTCTCGACAGCGCTTCAATTTGTATTTTGGGATAAATAAATTATTCCCGCCCATTCCAGCAGCAACATCAGCGAAGCAGCGATTGGCTGGTCTTCACGAAATCCATTTCGTGCATTATACAAAAAGGTGTAATGATAGCATTTTACTAGATAAAAAGCAATATGAATTATTCATACAATATACGAGATATTTGTTCTATGTACAAAATCCATGATTACGAAGCGAGTGAAAGCTAATAAACTAAAATAATTTTTCAGTGGAGTAACTGTTGAAAGACTAACTCGGTATCGTTTTACAGAAGAGCATCTTCGAAAGCGTCATTCATACATTTTTCATTTCCGGACAGTAGCTAGTGATGAATCTTTGATAACCGAAATGAATAAAAGAGCGTTACTAGGACTTGTTTCATATGGTAGGACAGATATGCGATTATTTTTAAGATGGGACAAACTGGCCCAATGTTGTTTTCATGTTTCGTCGGAACAAACTACCCAAGTTTTTCATTAAAACGTCAAGAACCACGATAATTAGAACTAATAATAATCATAACTCAAAACCACCGAAAAGTCATATGGGACTGATTTGCGTTTCACGGCAGTATAAGTCTTCCCACAATCAACCAAAACAACCACTCATTTCCTTAGTTTGTGGCGCTGTGAAGAAATTATTTGCTGTGGAACAGGTAAAAACAACCAACCCTATTCTTTCAGCGGAAGATCAACGGGTGCAGGAACTGTTGGAGTTATCGTTAATGAAACTTCATGAAACCACCATCTAATGAAGTGACCAAACCAATTGGCAGTTCATTATTGCGGTGAATGTCGATGTTCAAGATGTTCCATTGAATCTTTATGTTAGCAAGCGACAAGCGATTTCGATTTCCGTTTCGTTTCGATCAAGCACTGCCTGCTGAAGTCTACGTTATGGGCAAAGCAACTTTTGGAGCGACTTCTTCACAAGCCTCACCGCAGTTGGTAAACAACTTAAACACCTAGAAGCACGTGCAACACAATCTCTGCTGCTGTTCAAATGATAATTGGCATCAACTGCGGTGTCCACTGTCTTCATATCTTCGGCGATGAGGAGGAAGTCAATCGCTTAGTTCATTGCAATGGTGGCTTCATTCCGAGGAACTGGAATTACAACAGCGATGCAGCACTGGATTTTCTAGGAGTTTCAAGGAACGATAGAAACAAGAACATGAATCTAGTTGATATGCAACACGCTGCTCGGTATACTGTGGATGGTCGGATCCAAGCAACTAACGACCGTTCGTTGCCCCCGGAGTAGGAGAGATCCTTCAGAGTGCCAGCGTAGATGAGTGGATATACGTATCATCGTCGTCCAATCCGGCCGATGAAGGTACCAAGCGTGGTAATGGGCCATATTAAGGCACCGACAGCAGTTGATTTGCTGGACCAGAGTTTCTAAAGTATCCTAAAGACTTCTGGTCGACTGTTCTGGAGAATGGTCTTAAATTACCTGGGCATAGCTCCATTAAGTGCAGTATCCAAGTTGTTTGCGATGATAATTCTTCGGAAGCTAGTGCAAAATCGTTGTTTGTCCGTCAGAACCGGTGATCACGTTTCGTCACCATTTCCAGTTTTGTCCGGTGTCTCTTAAGGCAGCCACCTTGGGCCGTTTTATGTTCCTGCTTTACATGAACGATGTCAATCTCATCCTCAAATGTTTAAAACTGTCATACGCCGATGGTTTGAAGCTGTTCTACACGATAAATCATCCACTAGACGCCGTTTTTCTGCAACAACATCGAAATGGAAGAGAAACGACCTACTGTTCTATTCCACATTCCGTATGAAGTAGTCATTTAGTTCAAAAGGTTCCCAAAATAGAAGAAGCGACATCGCACCGTAGTATAAAGGGTGTTTCGATCAAAATTTTGTCGACTTAAATAAACTTGACGCATTTCCTTTCATCGTGCATTAAAAAAATGTGCACACCCCTCATTTTTAAGATGTGTGCGTGTAGCATCATGCCTCTATTTAGATTTTGAGATTAGCACTTCAGTTATCAAAATGTCGTCGAAGGAAGAATTTTGCACATGCATGGCGAAAATCCAAACTACTCTCCCGCCAAGTTGGCGAAATTGTTGAATAAGGCTAAATCAACTGTTACCAACGTATTAAAAGTGTTCGGTGAACGTTTGTCGACAGCCAGGAAAGCTGTATCGGGTGGAAATTGAAAGCCGGAGGCCACAGCGACAGCAAAAAGAGTTGCTCGCTGTTTCGAGCGGAACCCCAACCTCTCCGTCCGAGATGTCGCAAAGAAGCTGGGAGTAGCGCCTTCAACCGTAGATAGAGCTAAAAAACGAGCTGGACTGTCGACTTACAAGAAAGTGGTGACTCCAAATCGCGATGATAAACAAAACACGTCGGCCAAAGCACGATCGCGAGTGTTGTACACGACTATGCTGACGAAGTTTGATTGCGTGGTACAGGACGATGAAACTTACGTCAAGGCAGACTTTAAACAGATTTCTGGACAGGAATTTTATACGGCAAGATATTTTCAAGCACATTAAACTGTCAAATATCTGCTGTAGCAGGCCATCTGTACCTGTGACTTAAAGAGCAACGTTTACATTGCGACTGGAACCGTCAACCAGGAAATTTATCTGAGGCTACAAAAACGTCTACTGCCTTTCCTGAAGCGACACAATTGTTCCGTTCTATTTTGGCCGGATTTGGCATCTTGCCATTACGGAAAAAAGGCCATGGAGTGGTATGCTGCCAACAACGTTCATGTGGTGCCGAAGGACAAGAACCCTCCCAACACGCCAGAGCTCCGCCCAATCGAACAATACTGGGCCATCGTCAAGCGGAACCTTAAGAAGACTCAAAAAACTGTTATGTGCGAGAAACAGTTCAAGGCAAAGTGGCGTTCTGCGGCGAATAAAGTGGACAAGGAGACTGTACAAAATCTTATGGCAGGTGTTAAACGAAAGACCCGGCAATGCGCATTCGGTAAAAAGGAAGCTTAGTTGAATATTTCTCCTGTATTAAATGAACATAACAAAAATTTACTTATTAATAATAACTTTGATCGACTCATACACATTACTGTTTGACCAAATTTTGATCGGAACACCCTTTATGTGCTGAGATTCACTAACATCATTAATAGTAAGTGGCACAGAATCACTGGCGAGTTAGATCCGGAGGAGCTCCAGGCAGCGGAAGCGGTGATCATGAACCAAGTGCTGTTGAAAATGTTTCTGGACGAGACTTCAATCCTCACGAAGAAAAAATCTGTGGCAGAAAATGGTGCGCAAACGATTCCGAAAAGCTGTTCGTTGAGTCAACTGGTACCAACGCTGCATGCAATCTGCGGACTCTAGTGACTTTGCCTAGAAGAAGTGAAGTGACTACGCTTGTGGTAGATCTGTACCTCAGAAAGAATATGGAAAACCGGAAACTATCCTTGACTGCAAAAACAATGGTGTGGAGAATCACCCGTGATTGTTGGTACTTTAAATTTAGTAGAGCTCAGCTGTGCATTCTTTCGATGACTCCACTTCCATCAACCCGTCTTGCTGCCTACAGTCATGCACTCAGTTTCATCAGATTGGGCTATTTCTGTTCATTGATGGTGAAGCAAAGAAGAGCAAACGTGAAGACGATCATTATCGTCTTTTTAAGTTGTATAACTGTGCGCGTTCCATCTGGAAGTCATGCACAGTTTGACCTCTTTACCATGCGGTTTCGCCAAAAGAACTTTTATCGTTCGTGGAGGAGTACCAGTAGAGGTATACAGCGACAACGGGACCAATTTTAAAAAAAACCGAGCGATTTCTACACAAACACGTCGAGCAAAGGCTATCCGCAACGTTCACAAGCTCGGAGTATAAATGGGTCTTCTAACCACTAGTTGCCTCACACCTGGGTGAAGCATACGGGGAGAGAAAGCTTGGCGAGGCAGGGGAGGCTTAGAGCGTAGTGATTTCTAGGCCTTCACGTAGTTGTCATTGGACTTTGAGAAGTCCAAAGCGTAAACTGTGAACCACTTTTAGCTCGAGATTTTAAGTGGCGCGAAGGATCCCAGCGTGGACATTCACTATCAGCAGCCTAATAGGCTTTGTGCACAAATTACGTAACGCAAAAAAACGGGATTTTGGACCTCCTCCCTCCTCCATGTAACAATAAGTAACACGTGACCAGACTCCCCTCCTTTAATAACGTAACGATCACGGATCCCCCCCCCCCCTTTCTCAATTGTTATAAAAACATCACAAAAACTGCTATAGTTGTTGTTTTTATGTTTAATTTTCATTTGTTTCAAAATTGTAGTATCCAGACAACAGTTCAATAATTTTATTTGTGTAACATAAAATTAATAAAGATTGCAAACATAGTTCAAATGTTTTTCACATTATTTGCTATACTTTTTTAGGCTGTGGTGAAATTTTTATTATGCTACTTAAATTTTTCACAGAAGTACGTATTTTGGAAATTGGTATGTACAAAAACGACTTTTTTTACATATGTTATCACAACTTCAAATTTATAAACCTTACGAACAAGAAATTTTGGTCACATGTGGTCAATACATTAGTTAGAAGGCTGTCACAAATTCAGTCAAAAATGTTGATAATTGACAAAGTTTCAAAAGTTTGAACGTGACGTTTTTTGGAAGCAAAATTTTGCTCGATTTTTTTGGTACTGAGTGTACAACTTTTTATTTTATTTAACATAATCTTTTCACAGGTAAATAAAATTTCTAATTATTTCAATAGTTCTAATATAAATAACAATATGTTTGTATATTTTTTTGTTACAATTCTACCGCTTTGGTCGAGGTGAATTGCTTCCAAAAATCTTATTTTTTTATTCAACAATAAGTGCTTTTTGTCGTCAATAGAAGCCTCTTTTGCCGCGCTTTTAGAAACAACAAAATATATTGTTGGTTCAAAAATAAAGTCGGTATTGTTTGAATAAATTAAAATTATGGGTAGGCCGTGAGTCAACAATAAAATCTGTTGAAGCTGTACAAAACAATATATTTCTCAGCGTGTAGATGTACCATTTATGGAAAATTGCGCCAATTGGTGATGCAAATCGTCATGAGATACATTTCGTTTAGTAGATCATATTTAAATAGTACGTCTCCATTTATCGAAGCTTTTGCATTTGGTCTGAAATGATGCTGATGCTTCCACTAGACCGCCGTTATCAACGCCCGCCAGCCTGCTACATACCTGTCATCTCGCCCATGCTCGTCATCAACACACATCGACCGTCTCTTCAACCGGTCTGGGACGCACGTCACAAAGCAGTATGGAAGCCCTGGACCCTCCTAGCTCAGCTGTGCCCACTGCCGGTTTCAACGATGTTCTAACTGCTAGTTCCTGCCGTCAAACTCGTCCCGGCCCTGGGTCTAGCGATGGGGACAGGGGTCTCCAAGCTGCCATCCATGGCAAGTATCCTTCATCTAATGACGTTGCTCGGGCTGATGCTGCCTCATCTTTCAGATCGCTGCCTGCCGAATCCTCTGCCCCCTCATTGAAAGCCCTTTTGTACCACCAGAACGTAGGTGGCATCAACAGTTTGCTCACAGAGTACCAGTTGGCATGCAGTGACGCATGCTACGATGTTTACGCCTTCACGGAAACCTGGCTTAATATAAACACATTATTGAAGCAACTGTTCGACGACACGTATTATGTCTACCGGCAAGACCGATCGTCGCTCAATAGCAACAAGAAATCTGGTGGTGGAGTTCTTCTTGAGGTGCGCTCAAAATTCAAATCTCGACTTCTGAAGCCTCCAAAGGACTCAACGGTTGAACATCTTTGGGTGGCGATATCCAGTAAAACCGGGACACTGTTTATCTGTGTGGTCTATATTCCCCCCGATCGTGTTAGTGACAGCAGCCTTATCGAAAAGCACGCTCTTTCTTTGGATTAGATCGTGTCACAAATGGGACCCAGCGACAACATCATTATCGTGGGAGATTTTAACCTCAGCACGATTTCATGGCATATCGATACTAATGGCTTCCGCTATCCAGACAATTCCTGTTCGTCATTCAGACCGGCTTTGCTCTCCTTGCTTGATGCTTATTCTACCGCCAGACTTCGGCATTCCGAACGCGAATAGCCGTTTGCTGGATCTATGTTTCATTAGCGAAGAATTGGGTCAAAGATGTTCCGTTCTTCTAGCTCCGACACCGCTTGTCAAAAGCTGCAGAAATCATTCCCCTCTGCTACTGACACTGGAGTTTAATCCTAAGTACAGCTTCCATGACAACATCGAAAACGTTTATTATGACTTCACCCAAGCTGATTTCGTGGAAATGAATAACTTTCTCGCCGGCGTGAATTGGAACACGACCCTTGCAAACGGGGATGCGAATTCTGCTGCCTCGACTTTGTGTAACAATTTACGCGCGCGCCAACGACGACTACACACACCTCAATAACAGCTTATACAACTCTCATCAGTCTCAATTGCAGAGCCGTCTCAAAACGAAACCGAAAAGCTTTTGGCGGTTCGTGAATGATCAACGGAAGGAAACTGGCTTACCCTCCACCATGACTGACGGCACTCACGAAGCTGACTCTGTCGCGGATATCGCCAACTTGTTCCGTACGCAGTTTAGCAGTGTCTTCTGCGACGAAATGCTGGATGCCGAGGGCCTTGAAGCAGCTACTAGCAATGTTCCCCGTTTGTCTGTATTTGGATCTGCACTCACTATCCATAGTGATATGGTGATTTTAGCAGGGAAGCAGATGAAAAGCTCAACTGGATGTGGTCCTGATGGTATTCCTTCAATTGTCCTGAAGCGTTGCCTTAACACACTGGCTGTGCCCCTGGCTATGGTCTTCAATTTGTCATTACTCCCCCTTTGAACGACGTGAACTTGGTCCTCAGATGCCTGAAATTATCCTACGCGGACGACCTAAAGCTGTACTACGTCATAAAATGTCCAGAAGACGCCGATTTTCTTCAGCAGGAACTACAAGTGTTCGACGACTGGTGCCGGATCAACAGAATGTCCTTAAATGTATCCAAATGCTCGGCTATCTCCTTTGGCCGAAAACGTGCGATGTATCTCCACGAGTACATCCTTCGAGGAACACGCTTGAAACGTGAAACAACAGTCAAGGATCTGGGAGTAATGCTCGACTCCAAACTGTCATTCGAGAACCACATTGCCTATATTGTTTCTAAAGCCTCATCGCAGTTAGGATTCATCTTCCGCTTCGCAAAAAACTTCAAAGACGTTTATTGTCTGAAGGCACTATACTGCTCTTTGGTTCGTCCTTTTTTGGAGTACTGTGCTGTCGTTTGGTCCCCTTTCTACCAAAATGCAGTCCAGAGGATCGAAGCCGTTCAGCGAAGGTTTATACGCTTTGCTTTGCGACATCTTCGTTGGCAAGACCCTCGCAGATTGCCAAGTTATGAAAGTCGGTGTAAGCTCATCAGCCTGGAATTGTTGGAAGGGAGGCGTATGGTGGCCAAAGCGTGTTTCGTTGGTGACCTCCTTCAGGGAAACATCGACTGTTCAACTTTACTTGGTCTCTTGAACATCAACACTCGACGACGAAACCTACGTTTACAATCTTTCTTTATAAACCGGCACTCAAGGACCAACTACGGCAAACACGAACCTGTGCTAAGCATGTGTCGCGTTTTCAACAGCTGTTATAACGTGTTTAATTTTAATGTATCCCGTGATGTTAATAAGCGTTGTTTCCGAAGATGTATGTGTTAGTTATTGTATGTAATTTAGTGTTATCTAGTTGTCATTGGGATAAACATTTTTATCTGTTGACGAATAAATAAATAAATAAATAAAAGCGATGTCCATTTAGAATCCGGAATAATAAAATCATCTGTATCTCGGTAACGGATTGACGTACAAATAAGTTTAATACATCAAAACAAAGGCAATGTACTTTAAGGAAAAAATATCAACACAAATCATGTCTCTTCGTTTCTAATGAAAATTCGCACTTTCTTCTTTATTCCTCCCATCAAACGATGCACACCTCCGGAGTCAACTTCCTTGACACATTTGTTCCACATTTTCGTCATCTGAGTCGCGTCCCGAGCCGTTTTTCCACTTTTCTTAAGCTTCCGCTTCATTATTGCCCAAAATCTCTCGATGGACCGGAACTGCGGGCAGTTGGGTGGGTTTATGTTTTTATCGATGAAATCTACGTTATTATCGCGGTAACACTGGATGACTTCCCGCCTGAAGTGGCAACTTATGGGCTTTAATGAAAGGTAGTACGCGGTTTTTGAAGCATTCTTCCTTGTACAGCTTCGAGTCAATCGTCTTATGCGTCACGAACACTTTGGTCTTTGCTCCGCAGCTGCATATCCCTTGCCAAATCATCAGTTTTTTGGCAAATTTGTCCATAAAAGCAAACTATAACTTCGCAGGAACATCTCCTCGTGCCGTCGCCACGTAGAATTTTTGGCCAGGAAGCTGTCCGAAATCCTCTTTGACGTAGGTTTCATCGTCGATATGCAGGCATCCTTGATACTTTCTCAAATCCTGCTGGTACAATTTCCGACCCCGAGTTTTGGTGACGAAACTTTGCTTCAACGTTCTGTTTGGTTGCTTGCTGGCTCGATAAGAACGATATCCTGCTCGCAAATGAATTCTTTGAACGGTAATGCGAGCAGCAGCGTATTTTTGTGCGATTTAATTATCTGATAGTCCAGGGTTTGCTCTGACGGTTCTCAACACCTTCTGATTCAGCTTGCGGTCATATGTTCCACTACGACGCTTACCTTGAGGCACTCGATCCACGCTCTTTTGCTCCCTGAAACGTTTGAGCACATCATACACGGTTGATTTGGCGATTTTCAACGTTTTTGCGATTTTTCTTGGGGATCACGTTGGATTATCAACGTGGGTGTGCAGAATTTTTTCGTTCCTCTCGGCTTCCATCTGGAATAACTTTTGACGCACTGCACGAAACACCGTGAAATTTATACCACAGAAATTGGGTGCCTAGGTCAACAAACCGCTGTAAAAGAATTCTTGTAGCGGTCACTTTCCGGGCCGCTGCAACACAATAAGTGATTCCGGATTCTAACTGGACAGAACTTTAATCGCTCGTCGGTTGCTCAAGCGGGAATGAAAACCCCAGCAGGGGTAAGAGGACAATAAAGGGCGATACGGTCAAAATTTGGTCAATATCAACTTGACGTATTTCTTTCAATTTTGCATTTAAAAAACCTGAACACCCCTCATTTTGAAGGTGTGTTTGTGTAGAATGTTGCTCCTATTTTGATTTTGGAATTCACTCTTCAGTTGTCAAAATGCCGTCCAAGCAAGAAGAGCAGCGTATAAAAATTTTGCTCGCGCATCGCGAAAATCCGAGCTACTCGCACGCAAAGTTGGCAAAATCGCTAAAAGTTGCCAAATCAACCGTTACAAATGTTATTAAAGTGTTTGGGGAACGTTTGTCGACAGCCAGGAAGTCTGGATCGGGGGGAAATCGAAAACCGGAAGCCGCTGAGACGACAAAGAGAGTTGCCGGTAGTTTCAAGCGAAACCCTAACCTATCTCTCCGAGATGCCGCAAATAAGCTGGGTGTATCGTCTACAACCGTGCATCGAGCCAAAAAACGAGCCGGACTATCGACTTACAAGAAGGTAGTGACTCCAAATCGCGATGATAAACAAAATACGACGGCCAAAGCGCGATCCCGGAGGCTGTACACGACGATGCTGACGAAGTTTGACTGCGTGGTAATGGACGACGAAACCTACGTCAAAGCCGACTAGAAGCAGCTTCCGGGACAGGAGTTTTATACGGCAAAAGGAAGGGGAAAGGTAGCAGATATTTTCAAGCACACGAAACTGCCAAAGTTCACAAAGAAATATCTGGTTTGGCAAGCCAGCTGTACCTGTGGCTTGAAAAGCAGCATTTTCATAGCTTCCGGGACTGTCAACCAAGAAATTTACGTGAAAGAGTGTTTGAATAAACGTCTGCTGCCTTTCCTGAAGAAACACGGTTGTTCCGTACTGTTTTGGCCGGATTTGGCATCTTGCCATTACGGTAAAAAGGCCATGGAGTGGTACGCCGCCAACAACGTGCAGGTGGTTCCCAAGGACAAGAACCCTCCCAACACGCCAGAGCTCCGCCCAATTGAGAAATACAGGGCTATTGTCAAACGGAACCTAAAGAAGACCAAAAAAACTGCTAAGGACGAGCAGCAGTTCAAGGCAAACTGGCTTTCTGCGGCGAAGAAGGTGGACAAGGTGGCTGTACAAAATCTGATGGCAGGGGTCAAGCGTAAGGCCCGGCAATTCGGATTTGGAAAAGCGGAAGCCTAACTGAATATTTTTCCTGAATTTTATACTAATTGAACTTGAAAAAGAAATTTAATTTGATTTTTTAAATAAACGATTTCACCGATTTACACGCGTTTTCCCTTGACCAAATTTTGACCGTATCACCCTTTAATACCCACTTTTGTGTTAAATAGGTTATAGTACTTCCCGTTGCAAGAAGGTAATCCACATAATTGTTAAACCAAATTTGGTATTGTAATAAAAAATAGACCATTTTTCGAATTGCTGTAGCGCTCAGTTGGGTAAATTTGGGGAGCATTTTTTTGTGCTTCACAAAGCTTAATGGTTTAACATGACATTTTCCAGCGGGACCTTGCGAGACTTTTAACAATTTTTTGGTTATAAATGGGAAAAAGTGTGCTTTTTAAAAACAGCAGCAACAAAATTCTGGAACGACCTATTATTATATTTTTTAATGTACTTCGTAGTTCTTTTCGAGAGCTTTACAACGATTTACAAGTATAGTACTTTTGAAGCTTAACTGAAAAATTAACCAAATATACATAAAAATTCCATTTCTGAAGGGCATATTGGCCAGCGATTAAATTGCTTTCAGATTTATTTGTTTGTCTTATTTTTTAAAACATTGTAAGTTTTTTCAACATATTTGGCATTGAAATCAACTCACCGCTTTTTCATCAAAATTGATTGAGAATTGTGACTGAATCGCTTATTAAGTATTCGTTTAAAAGAAAACAGCACTCGTTCATTGTTCACGTTGAGGATTTCATGATCTCTATTTATTGAAAATACTAAAACACTACTAAAAATAAGAGATCAGCAGAGACAAGCTGGAGTCACTGTTTTGATTCCAATCGAACTCCCAATAGTAGTTTCAATCAGCAATGATTAAATTTGGTATGCGTGATTCGATTTGCAAATTTCGATTGTTTCCTTTTTTCATCGTTCTCATATCTGCAGTTTTCCTGTCCACTGATCCCAATTTTAGTATTGCTCATCTATATCTATCTATCTATCTATGTTTGGATAAAGAGATTGAGATCATCATTTTCTCAATTAACAATAGTGGCGAAAAATTTCTCTTCAAAAATCATATGAATACCTCCACCAGCCCTGTTCCGGGATGCCATCAGCCGGATCACACCTACACCCATTAGCGTCAACGTGAAGAATGGGTGCCGGGGCTTTAAGCTTTAAAATTCTATCGGTCCCCTCCGTTTAAGAAACGCCTCAAAACCTTGCCAGCCGAAATTTGCTTTCCATCCGTGCAGGCGAGGTGGGCGCGTGCTCCATCATAAAGCAGATTATCATTATAGATGGCAATTTTGAGCCGCATAAGAAGACGCCGCCACTAACTGACTTGGCGTCTGCCGCTGCTGTCACTGTCATTGATGACACCGACAGCTGCGCTTATACGCAAAGCGGATGATAATGATGATGTCCGTTAGAAATGTGTCTATTAAAATGCGTTTCGGCACTTTTTTTCTGTTCCGCCGGATCAGCTGATAGGGTGGCAGCACTACGTCGGTAGCGGACCCATTTCCGTCAATCATCGCTATTACTCAGTCGTGTTTAAACCTAACGGCTTGATTTTTTTTAACGTGTATAGTGTCAAACATATACTAATAATGTACACAAAATAGTAATGATAGTGATGATTGACGGAAATGTGTCCGCTGTTGGAGTAGTGCACCCTATGCGGATTGAGGTCGCTCAAATTTATTCGATCGTTTGCTTTGATTCCACCGTTGATGACGACGGTTCAAAGACAACGGTCAGAGCTGACAAAAGTAAAAGTTGACAAAGTCTAATTCTACATGGGGGCTGCTTTGATCGGGTGACCCAAATCCATACATTCTCGCGCAGAGCGCGTTCGGCGGTTGATCCCGCCCTAATCCAATGACCTGTAATTGACCGACTTTTGAGATCGTCGATCGGAGGAATATGCATTGTTTTGCTGTTTTAGTTTCTTTTCTCCCCATTATTATTCGGTCATAGCCACACACGTGACTGAGTCTTTCCCGTCCGTATCCGTGCTGCACGACTAGTTCCTTTCACTTGGCATCGAATCTCTCTCTCTCGGCTTTGTTTTGTTTACATCGTGAGATTTGAGTATTCCTCTATTCCAGCTCAGAATTCACGACTGACCTGCTTTGGAACAATTATGATTTAATATTCACTATTAACTGAAAATTAAATTAATGGGCATCGTAAAGGGAAAAGCTGGTTGTAATTGTCACCCTCTTGGTCGTAACGTGATGGAAAAGAACGCACGAACGAGTTACGGACAAAAGTAGCACCCAGCCCGAAAAGGTGATTATTTTTAATGATAGCGCACACGACGACCGCAGTTAAACCGTACTTCGTTTAAATATAATTTGCTCTTTTCTCTGAACAACGGATTTCACCAATAACAGCAGAAACAAACGTCGGCGGCCAAGCTGGCGGTGGCGGCAGTCGATCCCGCCCCCAGGCCATGTCAGAGGTAGTGGCTCGTCATTCTCCCCGCCACATGTGATCACCGTGATCTGGTGGCTGGCGAATTCGACCATCTGCACTCTCATTTCCACCACATGCTGCCCTCCGGGAATCCTTGTTTGTTATACATTTGCGGACCCCTCATTTCTCGAAGGTTCTTGGTGTATGGCACCCCTCGGGCGTCAAGTGGGGGTCAGATTTTTTCGCAAATAACAGGCGCGAGAAGAAAGTCCGCCTCCCGCAATGCTCTGGTCGCTCGTAATCGTCGTCGTCCTTTTTTACTCAGTTTTACGACGACGACGACGACGACGCAATAATTGCGTGCTTGGGTGGATTTTCGCATTTACTACACAACGTCGTCGGCGCGGTCTGTCATTATGATCGCGTTGTTTTTCGCTTTTGAGACCCGTAAATTACCGGGAACGGTTGCGCCTGAAGGAATGCACTTTTTCACCCTTTGCCTTGGTTAAGGGTCATTGGATCGAATTACCTATTTCGAATCTTTTTTTTCCGGTCCGGCTAATCCGGTCTAGGCCAGTGCAGACGGTGTTGTGGATTTTGAGAAAGAAATCAGTAAAAAGCAGTTGTTTACGCTGATGTTGACTAGTAATGCTGGCTGCAATCAACTACGACTAATTTTCAGTTGATTCTGAAATTGGCAAGCGACGGATGCTGATGCTTGATAGACTGATAGACTGATGAGAGTTTTGAAATTCGCGATTCCAAATCGCGTCCTGGACAGGCTCTTGAAATGTGAGCACGTTTGATAAGAAACTAACACTGCACACGCCGTTTGAAGATTTCATGGAAACTACCATGGAGAAAACCAACTTTTCGTTCACTGTCTACTGGTCTGCTCCTTAATCTCTCTGACAAATAAATGTATAACTCTTCTTATAGGAAATTTTTGTCAGCTACAATTTTGCCGGGAATCAAATGCCGGCCAAACATCAAATGAAAAAAATATTAATTATTTAACAGATTCATAATCTTTTAGCAGGATCAAACAGCTGCTCAGTCAGCAACACTGTATTGTGGTGCTAGATACACCAATGTTGCCTGCTGAGCAGTTGATTGAGCGCAATTTTAGGTCACTACTGACATAAATGATAAACAGTTTCCTTTTGTTTCTAGATTATAGAGATTTTCAGCCTCAGGCCGGTTCATCTGCAGTCGTAGTCACTCAAACACCTCTTTGGCTATTTTCATAACTTGTCCGGGGGTGAGATCGGAACTTGTGACTTTGGCGTGCCGCATGAGAGGTAAACAGCTTTTGTTCCTCACATTTTTTTGACGTGCTTCGATGTTGTTTGGACGTTCTTCGATGTTGTTGCTACGGGAACTGACAACTTTAACAGCAGAAAGATTTAGCACGTTTTTAAATTTCACCGTCTCCCAGAAGGTTTAGTAAATGATACCAGATGTTTCCATGAACTTGTTACTAAATTTTTAATCATGCTCTTAGACGTTTTCCAATTATGATTATCCGAAATTATGATTTTGAATTTTCGTACAAAGCATTCAGAGCATCTCCAAAAAGATAATAAAACCCATCAAAAAAAAAAACTTCCTAAACTTATATCAGAAGTTTCAGAAACTTTTTCCAAAAGTTTACTGCTGCCAGAAACATTCAACTCATTTTCCAGAACTATCATTTTTGTTACAGAAGTTCCAGTACTCATTTCAGAAGTTTCCCAACCTTCTAGCCAAGTTTCTAAAACTCCTCTCTACAGTCAACAAATCTTTCCTTAAAAAATTTCCAGTACGTCCATCTTCAAATAGGCTCCTAATTTTGTCCTGAAAGTTTTCAATATTTTTGCTATAGTTTCCCAGAAGTTAACTAAATTTCTCCTCAAAATTCCAGAAATTTGTCGTGACGCTTGAAAACCATTTTTTACCGACACTTCGGGTACCTTTTCCTCCAGAAATCGTACACAGAATGATCGTTGAACGGACTGAAGATCCCAATGCAGCGTTGAAAGGTTCAGAATTTCCCCCCCTCAACCTTTTTCATTCGCTCGTTTTCCGCTATCTACATTTCTTACTTTCGCTTCAAGTTGCTGATACTAGCTCACCGGTCAGTATCATTCGTGAAACTTCGATGATCACCGATTTATATTTTGTAGATTCCGGTAATCCTGGTGTTCGCATTTCACTAAATAACCTTCCGTTTCATTCACACTGTAAACAGAAATAATCAAGAACTGGTTTGTTTTTTGCAAGTGTTCACATGACGAGTTATATTGTTACTCTCATGTCCGCTATATAGCCTACAAAGTTCTCCTGGAAGTTTTCCAAACTTTTGAAAAAAGTATCCAACACTTTTCCTAGATGTTTCTAAAACATCTTCCTTCAAAATATAAGTATCCAACACATCTCCTAATAGTTTCCCAAAATATTCCTAGAAGTGCTCTAGACGTCTCTCAGATTTTCAAAACTCATTACGAGGCTACCAAACATTTGTTCTACCTTCTCCTAGAAAGGTCACATTAAAAAAAACAACAATTTTGCGGGCGTCTAAATTTTTTAAACATGTCCTAGAAATCTATAGATTTTCAAAACTTCTTCCAGAGGCTTAAAAATATTTACATTTGAAGTATTCGAAGCTTCTCTTAAGAAACTTTCTAGAAGTGTTTGAAACTTACACCAGAATTGTCAAATAATCCCAATCCGAAATTTGCTGAAATTTGCAAGACTTCTCCTGAAAATTGTCCAAGCTTAATAAAGAAGTATCTAAAACTTTTCTTAGAAGTTTCTAACAAATTTTCCTTCAAAATAAAAGTTTACAAAGCATTTCCCAAATGTTTCATACACCATAATTTTCAAATAATCTTAACCCAAAATTTCTGCTGAAAATTTGCAAAACTTCTCCCTAAAATCGTCCTCGATTAATACAAAGTATCCAAAGTTTTCCCTAGAAGTCACCAAAATATCCTTCTTCAAAATATAAGTTTCCAAAGCATGTCCCAAATGTATTCCATGCTATTCCTAGAAGTGTTCTAGATCTCTCCAAGATCTCCAAAAATCATTCCTGAACCTCTTTATAAACAATCTCTAAAAAGTTCCCTAGACTTCTCCAAACGTGCTTTTACCATTGTTTTAACTAGTTCTAGAAATCTCCAGAGTTTTTAAAAACTTCTTCCAGAGGTTTAACAAATTTTCATTGGAAGTATTCGAAGCTTCTCCCGACAAGCTTCCAGAACTTTTTTAGAAGTGTTTGAAACTTACACCAGAATTGTCAAATACTCCGAAATTTCTGCTGAAAATTTGCAAAACTTCTCCTGAAAATTGTCCAAACGAAATAAAAAAGTATCAAAAACTTTTCTTAGAAGTTTCTAACACATTTTCCTTAAAAATATAAGTTTCCAAAGCATTTCTCAAATGTTTCCCATGTTATTCCTGGAATGTTTTCTGATCTAGAATGGTTCTAAATTTTCAAAACTCATTCCCTAGCCTCTTTA
Organism: Aedes koreicus; assembly: GCA_024533555.2. Taxonomy (NCBI): domain Eukaryota; kingdom Metazoa; phylum Arthropoda; class Insecta; order Diptera; family Culicidae; genus Aedes; species Aedes koreicus. The sequence continues at coordinate 1,135,696 of JAHHFK020002414.1, read as the reverse complement.
CAAACAAGCCCTTAGAAGTTTCCAAGGCTCTTCTTAAAGTTTCCCAAGCTACTAATATTTTTAAACTTCTAAAAATCTCGGAAACATATTAACGGTTTAAAACGGTTTAAAAAATTATATCCGAAATTTTCGAAGCTTCTACCGACACCTTCCAATACCTTCCAAAACTGTTGTAGAAATGTTTGAAACCCAAAATTTGTGTGTGTGTATATGTGTGTGTATATACAATCCAACTCCCACTGTCCGGCAGTGCTTTTATGGAAGAAAAATGTCTGCAGCTATCATGCTGTTATCCTAATCCCAAACTGTAAACATTTTTAGCCCGGGTGTTGAAAGGTGATAGCTCTGTTGAGATCCAGTGACCCATTTCAGAATGCCTGGTCACTCACGTCCATTCCGAGGTCACTTTCACTTACAACAAGCCCCGCATAAACACAATACTTATATCAATTGGATATTTGTACTATATTTACACTTCCATTATCGCAACATGTTCTGTTACGATCATGGCACGTATTTAGTAGTATGTATTTTGTATTTGTTTATAATTGCTTAGATCTCACCAGTAATGTTTGATGTTTCCTTGCTGATCCTGCTCCTTTTGTTCCACTTTTCGTATTTTTTTTCGTATCTTCCGCTGTAATGAGAATATTTGTATTTAGTTCGATCCTGCATCAACTTCTTAGTAGTTTTTTTTCACTTCTTTTTTTTATCAAGTATGTCAAAACAGGATATTAGATATTGTCTTCAAAATTGGGTAGAAGTAAATTATTTGTTGCTTTGCAAACCAGCTCTCCTCGATATCCTAGATCTCGGTCAAGTTCTGCTGGACCCGCAGCTGCTGCAGTCGGCACTCGTCCACATCAAGCCGGCCGTCACCGACATGTCGGTTATCTGCGTCTAATACACGGTGTTCAATAAGTTCGGATACACTTTCAAAATTTGTTAAAAAAATGAAAACATGTTTTTTTATTTTTTGGATTTATGTTATTGAAAGCTATGTTTACAAGGAACGTTTACAACATTTCTCTTGGAATGACCCCCCCTTTGTACTCCTTAACGAGCTTCAAACGTTTCTCGAACGCGTCGCAGGCGGCACGCACGGACTGCATGGGCATTTCGTCCCAGATTTTGAGAATTACCGTCTTGAAATGATCCAAAGTGCTGACCTTGTATTCGTTCAGCTTCGCCATCATATAGGACCAAACAAAAAAGTCGAGAGGATTCAAGTCCGGGGAGCTGGGAGGCCACAAAGTTTTGTCCAGAAAGTCGGTTAAATTGTCCCGACACCAGGCTTGAACCACATTTGCCGTATGGGCTGGTGCACCGTCCTGCTGGAACACGTAGTGCTCATCGCCGTAGAGGCTTCGGAGACTGGGGGCAACAACCTTTTCCAAAACCTCAGTTTTGTAGTACGCCGCGTTGATTTTGACGTTTTTTTCAATAAACACCAAGGGTAGCTTACCACGTTTGCATACTGCCCCCCAAACCATCACCGACGCGGCACTTTGGAACCGAGGGATGTTTATATTGGATTCAGGAATGCTGTCCCTCGATGGCGCCCACACCCGGTCATTTTGCACATTGTGCGGCTGCTGCAGCACGAACAGTTTCTCGTCCGAAAAAACAAACTCCTGACCAGCGTGCCGAGAGAGGATCCTCTTAGCTCGATCCAACCGCTTTTTGCTGGTAGCCTCCGAAACGCCATGGACCTTACGTTTTTTGTAAGGCCTGAAACCAAGGTCCTTGGTGAGTATGGTGTGAGCGGTTCCAATGGAAACGTTGAGATCTGCAGCCGTTTTCCGGATTGAGCGGTTCTTTTTGCGCCGAATTCGCTCCCTCACGATCTTGATGACCCGTGGCGTCCTCGCTGAACGCGGCCGACCGGATCTCGCACGGTCATTGGTCGAGGACGTCTCCCGGTATCGCCTGATGGTCGTGTAGACAAAGTTCCGCTTGACCCCATGCGATTTCAGCAGCCGGAATATATCGCCGGGTCGCTCACCGTTCAAAAAACGCTTAATTACGAAGTCCCGATACTCTTTCATCGCGCGTAACAAACAAACAACAACTAACAGAATGTCAACACCGCGCACATTCGGTAGCGTATGAATGAAGCTAAAGCTGACACCAATACCAATGCAGAATATGTACATGGCGCATACCTACGCAATGATGAAAACTTGTATTCGAACTTATTGAACACCGTGTACACTCTTCTTACACCGATTCATTTACAAACTAAGCCTGCACACCGAATCAAAATTCCCTTTGGCAAGGTTTTGGTATTTTGTTCTAAAATCTAGTTCTAGATATTGGCACTTTATTTCTGCTCAGATTTTCCGTCGTCAATATTCTTCCTCAAACGTAGCAATTGCCAGCTCATGTTCGATGCAAGCAGCAGCAGCTATCACGCCGTTCATTTTGAACGACCAGACCAGCAGACCCCATAAAAAATTAAAGTATCATAGAAGCCAAAAATGCTATTAATACAAATTTCCAACTTGAATGCTGTACATGGCATTTTAAGAGACAATTAAATTACTTGACCATGTAAAAAGCGGCTACAGTAAGTCAATACGAGTACATAATATGCGTATGTACAAAACATATCTGACATCCACTGGATTGTTACTGAAAAAATATAATTAGATATGTATTAATATCCTACTAGTCCTGGAAATGCTGAAAACAGAAAATATCATTCCAAATATCAAAACTATAATTTCAATGAGAGATATTATTTTATAATACATGTTGTTAAAACATGTCTTTATATTGTTCTAGTTACATTTCTATGATAGCAATTGGAGCGATCGCAGAGCCCAGTGTGATGCTTTCTGAAATAAATGGCTTATCTAATCCTAATACCCCTAAACACAATATTAAAATATAATCCTATACTGCCCATAAGCGCATGCCAGTAATATAGTAGTTAATGTTCAGAAGTGAAAATTCAATGTAAATGTTATGCTGAAATGCTGAAAAACCAATTCAGCTTTTTATCCATGTCATGTTGCTCCAGGCTCCTGAGATAAATGGTTTTGGAATGCACGACGATTCCAAACCCTGCTGAAATCATTAATTGATATGAGAATGGAAAATTATATGATATTATTTACAGGTCGCACCCCCTCACTTCGCTATTGTCAAAATGACAACATTGCCCAGGCTACGCCAACCAGCGTCTCCATGTTTCAGCTGGCAGTCTTTTGTGATCATATGACTCGTGGAGGCGTGAGGTAGGAACTTGTGAGGACGAGAGGTTGGTTGCACCCCCCTTCGAAGTTGTCAACTCACCATTTGAAGCCCATGTTTGAAACCCAAAATTTCTTCTGAAAATTTCCAAACGTTCTCCTGAAATTTTCCAAGTTTCATGAAGAAGTATTCAAAACTTTTCCCAAAGTCTCTAAAACATCTGGCTTCAAAATATAAGTTTCCAAAGCTTCTCCCAAATTTTTCCCAGAAATGTTTTAGATATCTCCCAGATTTTCAATACTCATTCCCGAGCCTCTTTGCAAACTATCTTTTAGAAGTTCCCTAGCCTTCTCCTTAAAGTTAAGCAAGATTCTAACATTGTTTTAACTTCTCCTATAAATCTCCAGAATTTTTCAAAACTTATTCCAGAGGTATAAAAAATATATCCGCAGTATTCGAAGCTTCTCCCGACAAACTTCCGAAGCTTTTCTAGCAATGTTTGAAAATTATACCACAAGTTTCAAATAACCCAAACCCAACATTTCTCCTGAAAATTTTCCAAGCATTTGAAAGAAGAATCCAAGAAATCTCGGAAACAAATTTCAGACATTTTAAATTTTAAAATGTTTTTGAAAATTTTCATTACATCTCTCGAAAGTATTGGAAGCTTCTCTCGTCAAGCTTCGAAAGCTTTTCTAGAAATGTCTAAAACTTATACCTGAAGTTTCAAATAAACTTAATCCAAAATTTCTCCTGAAAATTTTCAAACGTTCTTCTGAAAATTTTGCAAGCTTTGGAATGAATTATCCAAAACATTCCCTAGGAGCTTCTAAAACATCTTCCTTCAAAATATAAGTTTACAAAACTTCTCCAAAATGTTTCCCATGCTGTTCTTAGGAGTGTTAAGAAAATTTCCCAGATTCGCAAAACTTATTCCCAAGCCTTTTTACAAACAATCTTTAAGAAGTTCCCAAAACTCCCTAAACGTTCCCAAACTTCCAACAGTTCTTTAAATTTCTTATAAAAATCACAAAAACATTTTTCAGAAATTTGAAGAACATCTCCCAGAATTTTTCAAAACTTCTTCCAGATGTTTAAAAAACTTATATCCGCTTCTCCAGACAAACTTCCAAAACTTTTCTACAAATATTAAAAACTTATAGCCAGAAGTTTCAAATACCTCTCACCCAAAATTTCTCTTGAAAATTCCTAAACTTTCCCCTGAAAATTGTTCAACCATTTGAAAGAAGTCTCCAAAACTTTTCCTAGAAGTCGCTAAAAAAATTTCCATCAAAATATTCGTTTCTAAAACTTCTCCCAAGTGTTTCCCATGCTATTCTTAGAAGAATTGAGGATCTCTCCCAGATTTTCAATACTCATCCCCAAGCCACTTTACCAAAAATCTCTAAGAAGTTCCCAAGACTCCTCCATTAAGTTTCCCAAGCTTCTAACATTTTTTTGAAAGGATATTTCAGAAATTTTAAGAATCTCCAAGATTTTTTCAAAAAAATTTCCATAAGTTTGAAAAAAATTATATCTGAAGTATTCAAAGCTTCCCGCGGCTAACCTTCAATGCTCTTCTAGATTTGTTTAAGATTTATTCCAGCAGTTTCAAATAACCGCAAACCAAATTTTTGAAATTTCAAACATTTTTAAGATTTGTTTTAGTTTCTTGATTATTAAGAATTTTATCGACTGGTTCATCTCCCGTAATAGTCACTCAAATACCTTTTTGGGTATTTTCGTAGCCTTTACGGGGATGAAATCCAAACTCGTGACTTTAGCGTGAGAGTGTTAATCACTACGCCCCCATTTTTAAGAAATGTTTAAAAATTAGACCAAATGTTTCAAAAAACCATAATCCAAAAAATTTCCTGAAAATTTCTAAAAGTTCTCCAGAAATTTTTTTTGAATGAAGTATCCAAAACGATTCCTAAGAATTTAAAGACATCTTGCTTCAAAATATATGTTTCCAAAACTACTTCCAAATATTTCCTATTCTATTCCTAAAAGTATTTAAGATATCTCCCAGATTTCCCAACTCATTCCCAAGCCTTCTTGTCAACAATCTCTTAGAAGGTCCCAAGCCTTCTCATTAAATTTTCACAAGCTTCTAACATCTTTTTATTTTCTCTTAGAAATCTCGGAAACATATTTCATAAATTTGAAGAACATACCCCCGAATTATTCAAAACTTCTTCCAGAGGTTGAAAAAAAAAATCCGGAGTATTTGAAGCTTCTCCCGACAAGCTTTGAAAACTTTTCTAGCAATGTACAGTGTGAAAAAAAGTACATGAATCGCGAAAGAATTCGATAATTCAGCTCCAAGTAGCACAAGGTTAGTGAACAATAGCATTTTTATGTGAAAATTCATGGGGAATCGAATGAAAGGAGTCCCATTTGCCGCAAAATTCAGTGGACGGAGATATTGGGCTTATTTTACCCCAATTCCCCCATGTTTTCGAATAATGCCCAGTAATCTATGCTTGGAGGGGTCTGTGGTAGTCAAACTAAGCCTATTCTTACATATAATTTCCCTAGAAATTGAATGAAAGTGTTTGCAGCCACCGCACGGGTGGGGAAACAGAGATATTGGGCTTATTTTGCCCCAATTCCCCGTATTTTCGAATATTGCTGCATAATCTATGCTCGGAGGGGTCTGCAACCACCTTCATTCGATTCCTAGGGAAAATTCTACATAAGAATAGGCCTATTTTGACTACCGCAGACCCTTTCGAGCATAGATTATTCAGCAATATTCGAAAATACAGGGAATTGAGGCAAATTAAGCCAAATATATCTGTTTCCCGAATCATGCGGTGGCTGCAATCACCTTCATTCGATTCCTAGGGAAATTCGGCATATAAATAGGCTTATTTTGACTACCGCAGACCCCACCGACCATAGATTAATGAACAATATTCGAAAACATGGGGGAAGTGGGGTAAAATCAGCCATATCTCCGTTACTCGACCCGTGTGGTGGCTGCAACTACCTTTTTTAGATTTCTAGGAAAATTCTACATAAGAATAGGCCTATTTTGACTACCGCAGACCCCTCCAAGCATATATTACTGGGCATTATTCGAAAATACGGGGGAATTGGGGTAAACCAAGACCAATATCTCCGTCCACTTAATTTTGCGGCAAATGGGACTCCTTCCATTCGATTCCCCATGAATTTTCACATAAAAAATGCTATTGTTCACTAACCTTGTGCTACTTGGAGCTGAATTATCGAATTCTTTCGCGATTCATGTACTTTTTTTCCCGCATTGCAATGTTTTAAAAATTATTCCACCAACCCATAATTTCTCCAGAAAATTTTCCCTAACCCATAATTTCTCCAAAAAAAATTCAAACGTTCATCTGTAAATTTTCCAAGCTTAATAAACAAGTATCCTTCAAATTATAAGTTTCTAAAACTTCTCCCAAATGTTTCCAATGCTATGGCTAGAAGGGTATAAGATCTCTCTCAGATTTCCAAAACTCATTCTCAAGCCTCTTATCAAACAATCTCTTAGAAGTTACCAAGACTTTTCCTTCAAGTTTCCCAAGCTACTAACATTTGTTTAGAAATCTCGAAAATATATTTCCGGAATTTTAAGAACATTTCGCAAAATTTATCAAAATTTTAAGTTTAAAAATAAAATTTATATCCGCAGTATTCGAAGATTCTCCCGACAAGTTTCCAAAGCTGTGCTAGAAATGTTTGAAACTCATACCAGGAGTTTCAAATCACCCTAACGTTTTTCAATCTGCACATAGAAAATTTTCGATTCATCTTTCAGGAGTTTTCAAATCTTCTACCAGAAGCTCTGAAACTTGTGACAGAAATTTCCTTGAAGTTTCCTAAATCTTCTGTCAGATTCATACAAAACTTCTCGTAAAAGATAATAAAAGTTTTCCGAGAAGTTTGAAACACTATTTCTAAAAACTCTCAACACTTCTTCCAGAGGTATTCAGATATTCTTTTCAAAGTTTACAAACCTTCTATGAGAAATTTTCAAAACTTATCCGCAATAATTTCCCAAGCTTTTATTAGAAGTGTTTTTTTTTTTAATGCTGTATTAACGTGACTTCCTAGTTTCTAACAGAATTTTCCCTCAGTTTTTCAAATTTTCCTAAAGGAGATTCCAAATGATCCGAATTTAAAGAAGTTCTGCTAGACTGAGACGTCGAAAACCCACCATTCGAAGTATCGCAAAAAAATTGAAAATTGCCGTTTCTACCGTGGGAGATGTTCTCAAGCGGTTCTGTGATCGCAAGAGTATGATTCGAAAGGTTCAAAGCAAACGTCGTGCTGTAGCTTTGGGTCAGCAGGTTAACTAGACGGTGTTGAGTTCGATCAAGGGACAACCCAGGAAACTCGCATGTTCCTGAATTCCAGTCAATTTTGGACTGACCTATTTCGGTCTTAACTAAGAGAGCTGCAGAAATTACATGTGCCTTTCGACCTGCTCGGAAATCTTCGCGAGAAATACTTTGACCCTTTCAAGACATTGCTAAACTGTGTTGAAGAACTGCGATAGGATGCCGAACTGTTTAATTTCTAATGTAAAATCTCGTGTAAAATGAATAACTGTTCCCAAAATCTACAACTTTCTGAATCTCCAAAAACGGGTCTAACTTTTCCAGATCTAAAGGACTAGCATGAACCTCTTTATAAAATTAACTCACTCCCAAAATTAACAGCGCTTTAGGATTTGTATGAGTTCTCCGATCTCTTCGGAAAACTTAAAAATTCCGAACTCCACGAGTTTTTAAAACCTTGGAACTTTTCGGAATCCGCGAGGGTTTCCTAATATCCTTGAAAATTTCAACCTTCGTGAACACATTTGTTGCAACTTTGGAAAAAGTCAAAATTCAAAATATATAACATATGGAATCAGGAAGTACTTTGAATTTCCAAACAATCCTGGAACTTTGGTGAGTCTTAGAGCTTTCAAGCGTTGAAATTAAGACGAATGCTGGACAATCATAAGGCTTCGATTACTATTAGAGCTCTAAGAGCCAATGAGTGACGAACTTAACTCCGGTCTGTGCAGCTTAGAAGAAACCTCTACAATTTCCATCCAGAACATTGGAACCCACTAAGAGATGAAAGGAACCATCCAATTGACAGTAATAGGCATTTAACGAATATAGCATTTGACAGATGACGCCAAATTGCTGAAAGTCTCCTGTTCGAAATGGACTACCCCACCGTACGGCACCGCAGGTGACAGCAATTTTGACCAACCAAACCGCCCGCCGACGGGCGATGGACGTTAGTCATGCTCGGCAGTCCGTAAATCAAGTGATCTTACTTCGTTTGTTCTTGCCAGCAGCTTAGCCAGTGCCGCGGCGTAACAAAAAGAACGGTTTGCGTTCTCCTCCACGGCAGCTGCTGTGACATTTCGCGCGTGAAATATTATATGTATAGGTACCGTCTGGTGCGGATTGATGAACGACTGACGGGCCCCGGGTGCGGTGATTTATGTCCGCGCACAAATCGCACACGGTCACATGTCATTTCCCCAACCCCCAGCTTCAATGGTCAGATCTGACTGCAGGGCCGTGCCGCATATGTACGGAATGGAAATTTACAGCTGCCCGAGGACGAAGCTCCGATCCATTAGGCGAAGGTGAAAGTTCCGACGACGAGTGTCCGATTTCCGATCGATTATCTTGTTGACCCAGAAACAACATGCGGAGAAGACCCCTTTGCGATGACGATGGTGACGGTTGACCTTCCTCTTTCCATTCACCATCATCAACATCATCATCATCATCATCATCATCGTCGTTGTTCGTCAATGAGGAGGACCCTCGAGTAAAGCGACTCACCCCTCGTCGATCGTCCGGTCGTTCTGGTGCCTCAAAACATTATTGTTTGTGGTGATTGCAATTGGAGGCACGCAGCATGCTATCGCAATAAATGACCGCATCTAGTTACCGCGAGCATGTGAGGGCTGACGTAAGCCTACTCTGTGATCTTTTTCGCTGTTATTTTTGCTCAGCACCATTTCCTCCTATCGATTGGTTTGGTCGTCGATCTTTGCGGATCGGATTTTCACGCCAGCGCATTATTACGGCCGTCCGAGAGTGGAGTATCTTAATTGAAAAAAAAGGCGATATTGATCCACCGCAGCTGCTCGGCCGAGAGTTCGATCGATCATCAATGGCGAGTGGCCACGGTGGGTACGCTGAACAGTCATCAGAATTAAGAGCAATGAACATTATGTGATCGTTGGGCAAGAAAAGCACACGGCTCAGGTCGGGTGGCGTAACGCAATGCATCGTGATGGAATGGATTGAATTTTAATTGTTCAATATGGCGATAAAAAAAAAATTTATTGCTACGGTTAACTACGTGGAGGAAATGGTGGATACAATCAAGAGATGCCGAGAGTTCATAAGGCGGGTCGTAATTGAACGTCGTTGTTGGCTGTATAGCTACATTTCTAGCATGGCCTGAATGATCAGAAATTAGCAGAGAACTTTCAAGGGTGCGCTTCAGCGAACGTTATGAAAATTTCATGGAATTTCAATGATCTCCAGGAATTTTTCGTGCATTAATGAGAAGAGCTCAGCGAGTAGCACAGATAACGTAAATATGAATGCTTTATTTTGCATGTGTTGTGCTGTAAATCTAGAAAAGTGGTTTTGACTATTTTTGACACGTTTTTTGAGGCACCATTGTCTTGTTGTATAAGGGTTTATTTTTGTAAGCGTGGTTTGTTTATGGTTAGGTTGGTTAAGTTTTATTTTCTTCGTTTTATCTATGTTATGTGGCAAATTTATAATACGAATGATCTCACCAAGTTCTGCGGCATACTAATCCCTAGTTCCTAGGGATCTTCAATCATATTCCATGAGAAGTTCGAAGAAGAACGTTATAAAAATTTCAAAAGACTTTGCCAAAACTAGCAGAGTATTCCAGGGAACTTCAGTAACGTTCCAATGACAATACAGAACAAATTCGCAAGTTTTTTTTTTCATAAAAACTTTTCAGAAAATTAAAAAAAAAACAAGGAACCTCTTGAACGATTCCAACAAAATTTCAGAAGAGTTTTAAATTAATTTCTAAAAGCAATAACGGGAATTGAACATATACCGAGGATATTTGGTAAAGGTTCTTTAGAAAACCATAGAAAAAATTTAAACAAACATAAATTGAAAATAACACGAGGCCTTCAGAATAGATCCAAGGGAAATTCAAAAACTTCCCAAGAGTACTCCAGAAAGGAGCTTTTTAATTATAGTTTCTAGTAAAGTTAGTGACAGTGAAAACAAAAACTTTCGGAAACTTCAGAAAAAAATTCCGAAAAAAAAAATTAAAAAGTCTCCAAAAAGCCAAAAAAACCAATTGAACTTCAAAAAGTACTTTGTGAAATTCAGAACAATTCCAAACGAACATCAATAAAGATACTAGAAAAACCTTCCAAGGATACTTCAAACAAGTTCTCAGAGGTTTTCCAAAGAGTTTCAAAAGAACAATACAAAACTTCAAAGAAAACGCCAGAAGAGTCAATAAATATTTCCGCAGAATTTAGGAAAATTTAAGGATGGCTTAAGAAGATCGAAGGATCATCCATTAATTCTCTATGGGCCTCAGAGCAGGCCTGCAACAGACTATTGAAAATATCTCAAAAGAATTCCAAGAGGATATTACCAAAGTTGTAAGAAAACAGAAAAGTTCACAGGGAACATAATTCGTTCGCAGTGACAGCCGTTAGAGAATCTCAAGAAAATGTCCATAGAATTTCATCTTTGTACGAATATAACACTGGAAAACTTGAAAACGGATCTAAAAAAATACCATTGAATCATAAGAAACGTTTCAAGTAAACTTCGAAAACATCACACAAGAATCTGAAAATGTTTTCATAACAGAAAAGTTTCAAAGGAACTTCAGACCACTTCAGAAAAGTTGCAAGGAACACGGTTTCGGAAAATTTCCATATGCGTTTCAGAGAAGCTCCAAGAGAACTTTAGAAAAATCCTAAGGGAACTTAAGAAAAGTACCAAAGAACCTTCAGAAAATGTCCAAAAGAATGTCAGACAAGTTCGAAGAGAACTTCAGACAAGTGCCATGAAACTTCAGAAAAGTTCCAAGAGACCTTCAGAAAATTTCCAACTAAATTTCAAAAAAGTTCCAAGGGAACTTCAGACAAGTTCCATGGAAATTCTGAAAAGTCCTAAGGACCTTCAGAAAATTTCAAAGGGATTTCAGAAAACTTCCAAGGAACTTCAGAAAAGTTGCAAGGAACACGGTTTCAGAAAATTTCCATAGGCATTTCAGAGAAGTTCCAAGAGAACTTTAGAAAAATTCTAAGGGACCTAAAGAAAATTTCCAAAAGAATTTCAGAAAATATCCAAGGGAACTTCAGACAAGCTTCATGAAACTTCAGAAAAGTTCCAATGGTTCAGAAGGTTCAGAAAATGTCCAAAGGAATTTCAGAAAAGTTCGAAGGGAACTTCAGACAAGTGCCATGAAACTTCAGAAAAGTTCCAAGAGACCTTCAGAAAATTTCCAACTAAATTTCAGAAAAGTTCCAAGGGAACTTCAGACAAGTTCCATGAAACTTCAGAATAGTTCCAAGAGACCTTCAGAAAATATCCAACGAAGAGTTCCAAGTTCCAAGAGAAGTTCAGACAAATTCCATGGAACTTCTGAAAAGTTCCAAGGAACCTTCAAAAGATTTCAAAGGAATTTCAGAAAAGTTCCAACGGAACTTCAGACAACTTTCAAGGAACTTCAGAAAAGTTGCAAGGAAAACGGTTTCAGAAAATTTCCATAGGAATTTCACAGAAGTTCCAAGAGAAGTTTACAAAAATTCTAAGGGACCTAAAGAAAATTTCCAAAAGAATTTCAGAAAATATCCAAGCGAACTTCAGAAAAGTTCCAAAGAACCTTCAGAAAATGTCCAAAAGAATTTCAGACAAGTTCGAAGAGAACTTCAGACAAGTTCCATGAAACTTCAAAAAATTTCCAAGGGACCTTCCAACGAAATTTCAGAAAAGTTCCAAGAGAACTTCAGACAAGTTCCATGGAACTTCTAAAAAGGTCCATGGGATCTTCAGAAAATTTCAAAGGAATTTCAGAAAAGTTTCAAGGGAACTTCAGACAACTTCCAAGGAACTTCAAAAAAGTTGCAAGGAACACGGTTTCAGAAAATTCCCATAGGAATTTCAGAGAAGTTCCAAGAGAACTTAAGAAAAATTCTAAGGGACCTAAAGAAAAGTTCCAAAAGAATTTCAGAAAATGTATTCAGACAAGTTCCATGGAACTTCAGAAAAGTTCCAAAGAACCTCCAGAAAATGTCCACAGGAATTTCAGACAAGTTGGAAGGGAACTTCAGACAAGTTCCATGAAACTTCAGAAAAGTTCTAAGAGACCTTCAGAAAATGTCCAACTAAATTTCAGAAAAGGTCCAAGGGAACTTTAGACAAGTTCCATGAAATTTCAGAAAAGTTCCAAGAAATTTCAGAAAAGTTCCAAGAAATTTCAGAAAAGTTCCAAGAGACCTTTAGACAAGTTCCATGGAACTTTTGAAAAGTTCCATGAGATCTTCAGAAAATTTTAAAGGAATTTCAGAAAAGTTTCAAGGAGCACGGTTTCAGAAAATTTCCTTAGGAATTTGAATTTCAGAGAAGTTTCAAGAGAACTTCAGTAAAGCTTCATGGAACATCAGAAAATATCCAAGGAACCTTCAGAAAGTGTCCAAATGAATTTCAGACAAGTTCGATGGGAACTTCAGACAAGTTTCATGAAACTTCAGAAAAAGTCCAAGAGACCTTCAAAAAACTTCCAACTAAATTTCAGAAAAGTTCCAAGAGAACTTTAGACAAGTTCCATGGAACTTGGGATCTTCAGAAAATTTCCAAGGAATTTCAGAAAAGTTTCAAGGGAACTTCAGACAACTCCCAAGGAACTTCAGAAAAGTTGCAAGGAACACGATTTCAGGAAATTTTCATAGGCGTTTCAGAGGAGTTCCAAGAGAACTTTAGAAAAATTCTAAGGGACCTAAAGAAAATTCCGAAAAGAATTTCAGAAAATATCCAAGGGAACTTCAGAAAAGTTCCAAAGAACCTTCAGAAAATGTCCAAAAGAATTTCAGACAAGTTTGAAGAGAACTTCAGACAAGTTCCATGAAACTTCAGAAAATTTCCAAGGGACCTTCCAACGAAATATCAGAAAATTTCCAAGAGAACTTCAGACAAGTTCCATGGAACTTCTGAAAAGTTCCATGGGATCTTCAGAAAATTTCAAAAGAAATTCAGAAATGTTTCAAGGGAACTTCAGACAACTTCCAAGGAACTTCAAAAAAGTTGCAAGGAACACGGTTTCAGAAAATTACCATAGGAATTTCAGAGAAGATCCAAGAGAAGTTTAGAAAAATTCTAAGGGACCTAAAGAAAATCTCCAAAAGAATTTCAGAAAATGTCCAAGGGAACTTCAGACAAGTTCTATGGATCTTCTGAAAAGTTCCAAGGGACGTTCAGAAAATGTCCAAGGAATGTCAGAAAATGTCCAAGGAAATTTCAGCAAAGTTCGAAGGGAAGTTTATAGGGGGCATAAAAGTGTGACGAGGGAATTTCACTGATGTTCCATATGAGGATACCTTACCTTACCAATCAGACCAAGGCCGGTGTGGCCTCTGCTGTACACAGAAGTTGTCTCTATTGTAATCGGTCCATGGCTGTACTTCAACAGCCTCGCTACTTCAACAGCCTACTACTTGATCGATCCACCTTGCTCGTTGCGCGCCTCTTCTTCTTGTACCCGTCGGTTCGTTTTCGAGAACCATTTTCACAGGGCTGTCGTTCGACATTTTTACGACATGCCCAGCCCATCGTAGTCGACCGATTTTTGCAATGTGTACGATGGGAGGTTCTCCCAGCAACTGCTGCACTTCGTGGTTCATTCGCCTCCTCCACGTTCCGTCTTCCATCTGCACTCCACCGTAGATCGTACGCAGCACCTTCCGTTCAAAGACTCCAAGGGCGCGTTGGTCCTCCACTAGCAATGTCCATGTTTCGTGGCCGTAGAGAACTACCGGTCTAATTAATGTCTTGTCGATGGTCAACTTTGTAGTTCGGCGAACTTTGTTCGATCTTAGCGTCCTTCGGAGTCCAAAGTAGGCACGATTGCCAGCCATAATGCGCCTTTGTATTTCTCTGCTGGTGTCGTTATCGGCGGTCACCAATGAGCCCAGATACACAAATTCGTCTACTACCTCGATTTCATCACCGTCGATCTGAACTCGTGCTAGGAGGCTAACATTGTCTTCTCGTGAGCCTCTTCCCTTCATGTATTTTGTTTTCAACGCATTAATCACAAGCCCAATCCTACCAGCTTCAGCCTTAAGTCTGATGTACGTTTCCGCCATCGTCTCAAAGTTACGTGCTACGACATTAACGTCGTCGGCGAAGCCAAATAGTTGGACAGACTTCCTGAGGATCGTGCCACTCGTGTCTATCCCAGCTCTTCGAATCACACCCTCCAGTGCAATGTTATGAGGATATGAGGATGCATCCTCTTAATACTTTTAGTAAGAAGTTAGTTAAATTTTCAAAGATATTAACAAAAGTTTTAGAGAAACTTCTAAGAAAACATCAAATCAGTTCCAACAGAACAGAAAGTGTAATCGAACTTAGGAACTGTTCATTGTTATATCCTGAGAACTTTCGAAAATACTTCTGAAAACTTCTAGAATTCCGGCAAAACATAAAAAGGAGTTTCAAGAAAAATTCAGAAAAGTTTAAAAGAACCGTTGGTAATATTAAAAGTTCCAAGAGAACCTTATATAACATGCATTGAGGTTGGTTAAAAATATTCAAAGAATAATGTAACGAGAAAAATCCAGAATGGTTCCAAGAGAACTACAGTGAAATTTCGAGGTTACTTCCGGATAGATTCGAAGGAAACATTATAAAAGGGTCATGCAAAATCAAGAAAAGTTCCAAAAAAAAAACTTAAGAAACGTATGGAGGAGACTCCAAAAAACTATAAAGGACACCTTATAAAGTTTGATTATTGATTTAAGTTTGACAATATTTAAAAAAATGATCTTCAGAGTCTTTAAAAACTTCAATGAGGTACTAGAGACATCCTACATTCTCTGCAACCAATATCAGGAAACTTCCAAAGAATTATCAAAAACTGGAAAAATAGTTCCACTTCCTGGAACTGGATTCCATTTCGAAACAGGCAAAATATTAAAACGTATTACGAACTATTGGTAAGTAGAAAAGAAAGTTTTGCTTGTTTGTTTTTGTTTTTTTTTTTTTTTTTTTTAAGTTCTAAAAGATTTATCCAAAAAAAAAAATCAGATTAGAACAATATTACGAATAAACTTTGCAAACATGCTGAGGATTCAGCAGATACGCTTTGAGAATTCTTCAGCCAAAATCCGAGAGTAAATTTCAGCAAACATCCGAAGCAACTTCAGAAAAAAATTGCTGGAATCAGTTATGGAGTTTTTAAAAAGATTTAAAAAAAAAAGTCCAATAAACGAACACAGAAATAACTCCGGAAAGTTACTTACAAAAATCAAACATGATCCTAGGGACTTCCTTGGTACTTTTGAAGAAGTTCAGAACTTTCGCAGATATCAAGAACTCTCTGGAAGGCGAATCAAATATTTCCGTTGAACTCCGGAAATGTTTCGCGTAAACTTAAAAACAAATTAGAAACAAGAAAGTGTAAGAAAACACTTCTGCAAAGTTCCGAGTAGACTTTTGTAAATTTCAAAAGTAAATTCGTCAAATTTCCTATTCTTAAGTCACAACTATGTTCAGATGAAAATATTTACATGAATGTTAGTAAAATTTCTGAAACGATCCACGAACTGTTAAGACAATATGTTTTCATCCCGAGGATATGCTGGAATTTTTTTAAATTACGATTGATTTTTTTTTTCTGTATTATCGAGATTTTCAGCCTGAGGCTGGTTCATCTCCCCTCGTAGTTACTGAAACACCACTTTGGGTGTTTTTCATAACTTGTCCAGGGGTGAGATTTGAACTCGTGACTTTGGCGTGAGAGGTACGGATGTAAACCATTACGCCGGGGTGGTCCCCGATTGAAAAATTTCTGAAGATCCTTCGAAAGTTCCTTCAAACTTTACTTACAACCGATTAAAGACGTTCGCGAAGATTTGAAGGAACTTGTACAACAAAAAAAAGTTGGAATTATCTCTCAGATTCTCTGATGTTGTGAGAACATTTCAAATTTTTTTTTGTTTTGAAAGTTGTAGGAAATTACTGGTCAAAGAATTTCCGCATAGTTTTGTAAATACAGTACTTTTGCTTATTGGGTCCTTTGACAGAGTAAATGAAAACTTTCAAATCAGTAATGATTTCCGAAGAACCCCCTCATTAGTACCGATCAAATCGCAAAACCATCCAGTGAATCAGCCCCTTAATACTTCCATCTTCATCCGGGACCACCAATGTTCATTTTGATAGGAAATACCTTGAATGGTTCGAACCGCACCTGCAGGCACCCCGCGAAGTTTCAACGAAACCGAAACCACAGTCCCTAATCGCCCCTGAATATGTCAACCAAATGACGAATGGTAATTCGAAAGACCTCTTCCTCGAAATGGGTGGCCGGAGCTCCAACGAAGTCTTGGAATTGGTGACTGGGATCTAATTTACTCGTCACCCCTCTCCGGTTGGTTAATTAACATATTAAGCCCCAATGGGATCCCACCTGCATTAGCCAGAAATCGATTCGGAATTTATGGGAAAATTATGCACTCACCCAAGCGACCAATAGAGCAAGGGAGAGAAAAAGCTGGAATTAGCACGCGCGTTCTGGAGAGTTGGGAGATTTATGAGTCTCAGCATCGCGTCTATTATCATGCGCATTCCCGCCTTGGGTTGACAGCAAACCAATTGGGACGTGTCACCTGCTTTTCGCGCTGGTCCACTGCTGATAAGAGGAAACACTTTTCGATTAAGCTATCATTCGGCATGGCACACTTGACTAGAGGGAGTTTCAGCACATAGGACCATCATCGAAAATTGCGCTGGAAGCGAGGACTACGTTTCTTGTCTGGTGGTCAAATATGGATGCTATTACCAGCTTCTTGTTGAATGCATGCGATCACAGGTAGAAAAGAAAGTTCGTCACGAACTTTCCTCGCTGATTTCAGGGATCTAGGAACATTAGCTGTACAGCAAGGGCAAACTCGTGGGTAACGGCAGTCGGCGACAAGTTTGTCGGTTGTTTGGTGGGCCATTTCAGAGACGTCTGTAGATGCGCTATTCCTTTCACTCAAACCCTCGCCACGCGACTGGACAGAAACCACGCGGAAAGCACCCGAGAAGATCAAATGTTTCTGATATCGCAATTCAGTCCGCAGCTGCTGGAGCACAAAATGCATAGAGCCCTGCGGAACTCAAACCACTCGACTCGAACTACCTCACATTTGCCACGATTGAGCTCGGTGACGGTGGACACGTTCTATTTCGTCGCTGCCGACGACCGGAGCATCTAGGAAAATGAGGCTATCCGCGTGATTCCTGGCCGCCATTGAATTATTATTGCTCGAGCACGATTTTGGTCTTGATGTAATTTTTCTGCCGGTGCCCAATGCCTAAGAATCGCAAACAAAGAGCCCATCATCTTCATCCTCATCGTTGTCGCAGATGAAATGGCGCTGATAAAGCACACAAAACTGCCACGGAACCGCACCGCTTCAATCTGAAACCCAAAGCTGCGCGAGAGCATCTCAATTTCATGATCCCGATCCCGGTGATAGCAGTTTTATTCTTTGAGCCCCTCGCTCGGTTGCAGGCTGAGACCCACGACCGGGGCGCGCTCGCACACAGAAGGCACCAGTTGAATTGTCACGCGATCCGGGTTGCGCCACCGAGCCGCTCGGTCGGACAATCCAATTACCCCATTATAGAGTAAGTTTAAAATACCAAACGGTGAACTGCTTGTGATCGTCGTGAGGGGAAAGATGAGCCGAATGACCGTTCTCCCAAGCGGTACTAGAATAAAAGGGATTTTGATGAGGAGGCCAATGAATGGAACTGAACGATGCATTCACATAGTAGATTAGGATGATTATTCTAGGGCTGGATAGTCATGAAGTAAATGGATATAGTTTTTGGCTCATGAAGTACCAGAACATCGGTCTGAGGCTCGATCCCAAGCTTCATGAATCACCCCTAAAAATTTAACACACGACAAACAACCCCTCAAATATGTTGTCAAGGTAACACAGCGAATCAAAACAGAAACAAAGATTCTAGTACCGAAAGCGCAAGAATGTATTACAAGGAGCAAGGTACAAGGTGCACTTGGGAGTAAGGGGTTCTACAACAGTGAGCCAATTTTAAATATTAATTGTTGATTTTCCTGATAGTGCGATAAAAATCCATTATTTTGACTGTTCTACTGTTTTATTTCATTTCAACAATCCCGAGATTGAGAAGGTTACTTGCGTCCAGATATTTATTTCTTGGTAATCTTAGGAGAGCCTACCCCTTAAGGTATGGGCCCACCCGGAGCACACATCTGGCACTATAGTTTGTAGATTTATTTGCTCTTCTGTCTTATCTTCAAAATAAATTTAATTCATCATTTAAACAAATTTAATTCATTATTCAAACACAAGCTTGAAAGTGATTTTATTAAATGCCAAACTTCTGATGTGTTGTTATTGTGAACGATGGCCGAAACGGAACGATGAACGATTGTTAAAGAGAACGATTGACGAATAAAACAGGGCATTTTATTCGGCAATCGTTCCCCTTAAACTGCGCTATAAACAGTTGTTCTATTGTAGGCAGTGCAAAATTTCCGAGTGCGTGACTTATTTCAATTATGGCATAACGGGATGACTTGATAGGGTAATCGCTCCGATACACAGAAAAGTCAACGGTTCATAAAGTCCTAGCTGTCCTAACATATTTTATGGTCAAATCTAACACTCGCCGATTACATATAAGACCTTTTGAAATAATTATCTATATTTGACTACTTTACAGCTGATTCTAACCAGACATATATTTTCTCTCTCTCTTTCTTTCTTCACAGGTCAGCTTTCGACAACTCAAAACAAGCAAACAGCAGGTTAAGCAGGTAAACCGAAAGGTTAGAGTTTATGAACTGAACGCACCCTCAGTTGAGGTATGGGTTTTTCATATGATATAATTTACAATATGTTTAATGCACTAACCATATCGCACGCAACCACTTTGTACCCCCCCTTTTCCTTTTTTTCCCCCCCATAATTCCTATTGAAATTTTTGATTGCTACCATCAATATACGATTAAACAAGCTTAACCTTGAACGTTCGCTTATAAAACTATAAAAAATCATCTTGTCGCGTAAAAATTATCCTTTTAACCTACAGTATATGGTTGGATCAAATAAATTTTGAACTAATTTCATGCGAATCACCTCAAACTTAGGGAGATGTTGCAAAGCCGCTTTCCTAGCGGCCAGCTGATCCCTCGAAATCCGACCAATGCCTCGCCCCGGCTCGTCACCTGCTCTACTACAGTGAAAACTGCTGCGACAGCTACATCTCGGATGATCTTCCAACGACTCACTATTTTCGCTTTCGTCACTTGACTCCAATGACTTCTATATAAGGTCTGGCCCAGTATCTACAACAATTTTAGAGAAATGAGCAAAATTCGCTCATGACACTAATACCACCGCACTCCTTGCGCACGCTACACAAGAGCTCGGAAAGTGCTACGTCATACTTTTTTTTTATTCGTTCACTTCGTGATTGTTTATTGTGTGCGCTATAAAACTTAATTTTTCAACCGATTCCAGTCTATCGATGATGGAAAATTGGCTCTATATCGCAACTCGATTGTGAAGTCCCAGCGTTTGAAAGTTAGTGTGGCAAAAACTCAATTTCCTCAGTCAGTTAAATTCACTATAAACGACCCATGGTATCGGAAGGAAATGCGTCTGGTTAGTAAATGGTATTTGTATCATTCACAATTCAGCATTTATAATAAACGTTTGAATCGATTGTTTTAATCTGAACCTATGCACGGCCAAAGAAAGTTGAAAAGTGTTACGTCATCACTAGTCGGCTCAGCAATTTTTACATAATGTTTGCTTCCAATACAAGCACGCAAGGCGTTGCCCCAGACCTTATAGTCATAGACGTCATTGGCTTGACTCCGGATCGGTTTCGGCAATCATTGCCACTTTCTTCATCGGCTTCGGTTTGCATATTTTGCTCGAGCTCACTCCCACTTCGAGCGGATCTCCTCTTTTAATATACGCTCCCTGAACGCGGACTACCTTCCCAAGTTGCCCGTTCAATCACTGCGTCACTTTTTGCTTTTGTTTTTGCTCAGCTCCATCAACAACGCTGCCTTGCTCCGTCAAAGTGTGGAGTCTGCTAACACTGCTGTTGAATTGCATCCGGATCTGATACCGCTTCTTCAAAAACTGCTCTTCCGCAACCAGTTGATCTTCGCTCGTGCTCTTTCTCACGCTGAAAATGGAGTTCTTGCTAACGTATTTCCCATTCTTGCTTCAGCTGCTCTTCTTTCCACATTTTATCCGCCCTTTCATCTGCTTTGCGAAAGCATTTTCCTTAACGCGTTGTTTCTCTTTCAACTGCTCTCAATTAGATCTACGTCGAAACTAACTTCCAGATCGGACCCTCCATCGTCTTTCTGGCCGGATTTCTTACTCCGCTTCTTGCCGTCACGATTTTTTAGCTGCTGCGCACTTCTTTGGATACACCGTGAATAACACCAAAAGGCATTGGCTATTAGCACATGAAAAATGAGCCCAGTGATTACATTTCCCCCATTGAACCCACTCCACATCTTCGGATATCTTCGAGTTGAATAAACATACCTCGTCTTTGGAAACAGAAAAGGTCATTTCGAAGACCGTCCGATATAAAATATATGATTATCCATCTCTCCCACTCATACATCATCGCTGTCAATCTTACCTTCCGCTGTCAACTAACATTACCATATGCGCTATAAAGTTTGCACCATTAGACAATGTCAAAATTTAAAAAAAAATCTCAAAAATTTCGGTTTCGATTATTTTATCTATTCAAAAGGGGAATGTTTCTGAGAGCCTTCAACTATGTTTATCATCGATCGAATTTCCACTTGCTGCAATTACGGCTAACGTTTGCATTAAAAAAAATGGACAAAAATTGCCGATTCTTCATGGGTTTACCTTCACCCGCACTGACGAAACTACCCATGCAGTATCAATCATAGTAACCCATAAGTCAGCAGACAAAATTTGACAGCTCTATCAGTCGAGCTCTAACCGTGATGGCAAAAACAGTGAAGCAACTCCGTTCAAAGTGTGCGCGTTCAAAGAACGGCACCCCGCCGCGTCGAAAACGGACATCGTGCGGCACTTTGTGGACGCCGGATACGCCCGTTCCGGCATCTACAACATCTTGGTACTATTAGACAACAATCAGAGCATCGAAAGAAAGCCCGGTTCCGGACGACCGACAAGCCTGAGCGACAAGAAGCTCCAAAGGATGCTAAAGAGGAAGACCGAGGCCCCTTCTTTTTTCCTTTTTTTCTCTCCCCCCCCTCCTCCGTCCTAAGCCCCCACCGCTCAAAAACTCCAAGTGCTAGCGGGTCCTCTTCGAGCATTGTCCACGACGTCTCATGCCCGTAGAGAACTACCGGTCTTATCAGCGTGTTGTACATGGTGCACTTTGTACGGTGGTAAAGTTTACCAGACCTCAAGGTCTTGTGCAGTCCATAGTAGGCACGACTTCCGGTAATAAGGCGTCTCCGAATTTCTCTGCTGCAGTTGTTATACGAAGTAACCAATGATCCGAGCGACACAAACTCATCCACCACCTCGAACTCATCTCGGTCGATTGTCAAAGTTTTGCCTCTGCGTGCTCTAACACGCTCGGTTCCACCATCCAACAGATACATAGTCTCCGACGCATGCACCTTCTATCCAACTTTTTCAGCTTCACGTTTCAGCTTGGTGTACTGATCAGCTACCACCTGGAACGTTCTGCCGACAATTTCCACGTCGTCAGCGAAGCAGATGAACTGGCCGGATGTATTAAAAATCGTACCCCGCATGTTAAAGTCCACACGTTTCATAACACCTTCTAGCGCAATGTTGAACAGGAGGCAGGAAGGACCCTCTTCCCCCACCCCCCCTTCCCCCCTCCCCCCGGTTGGGCCTTTTTTTTCTTTCTATACATTAATCATCGCGGTCTTAATACGCGAACTGAAAGTAAAAACTACCATCTACAAGACCTATGCGAAATCGTTTGTCCCCTTTTGTCCCCTTGTGGAGTAAAACTCATTGTAAAATTGATCATTTCGCATTTTTTCTGCAGCATCAACAATTATCACCAAAGTGCCTAACAACGGGAGATTTTTATGAAAATGTTTATATCTTTATGTTAACCCATCTCCATTTATTTATTAATATTTATATCACAGACAAACAGACATAACACATTGAAAATTTTGCACTACAAATCATCGTCACTAACACACCTGCGCCATCTGTTGAACAAACTGTGATGGGTGATAAAGCTGAACAGATGGAACGGAATCCACTATGTGCGCCAGTACAGGGCTGGCAAATGTCATTTTCAATGAAAAATGACCAACGATTTTCACCGACCTTCGTCTGAAAATCTCATCGATCGAGAAAACGACGGCAAAGATTTTCTTCTAAATCTCATCGATTTTTTCGTCATGACAGTACGTGACAGTGTTTTTGTTATCGCTATTACAAGCGCATTTATTGATATATTTGTAAGTTTCATCACAAAACTTCAAATAAAATGTCCACTGTATCGATAACATATTATTGCTTGGTTAATTTCAAGTAAATTAATTAGAAATTTGTTAAACAAAATCGTATGAGAAAAAATCTCATGACTGCATGATGGTGTGAGATTGACAAGAAAGCTCATGATAGTTCATTTCTTCTCGTGACAGTGAGATGGCCTATTTTTTCGTCGTCGATACTTCCAACTAAGAAACATTTGAAGTGAACGTTTAAGGCGTAATCGCCTCGATGATGATGATGGAGTTATTGTTTTTTATTTTGTTAATGTAATTAAAGTAGTACTACAAAAGTTTGAGCCTCGTGAAACAGGTATAGATGACTGTTTTAGTTTAGTTTTTTTAAACAAATTGAAAGCTTAAGCTTTTTGAAGGATTCCTTGGACCAGTAGTGAGCCGTCTGGGTGAATGTCAGCAATGTCTTGAAAATGCGGTTGTTGCCCATAGTTTTTGATCTTAGCGGGATTAATAATTACTGACAATTTCCTGGATTTTGTCGGCCTTTTTTTCATTGAGCTAGGCTCACAAAAATTTGAAGTTTCAATCAACGGCATTTTTTTATTTATAACTTTGCTGTATAGTGATGGAAAGTGATCCAGGAGTTTATATCTGTAATTGTAATCAGATCGGTTTTGTTTTGTTCAAAAATCTGACTAAATTGTTGTTTTTTTTTTAGGTTTGCTGGCTGGACTCTGAATAGAGTAGAAACCTCTACACCGGGCCTTTGATGATATCGTTGCGTAGATCCTTTCGAATCATTTTGCCAGCCGTACACGGAGCATGTCGTCCAAGAAGACGCTGTTGCAAATGACTCGGAAGGAGCCACGTTTGAGCATTTTGAGTCCTTTCGTTTGATTTTTTTTCCATTTTCTATTTGTTATTTTGATAGTCAGTGTCACGATTTAAAGCTTAAATAATTTGTTTCGATATTCCTTGTCTTTTGTATTCTAGTCCCTTGGTGTGTCATTTATTCGTTTTGAGATTTTTCCGGAGCAGTTTTCTCGAATCAAAAATAAGAAGCGATAGTACTGTTCCTTGTGTGATAAACTGATATAACTTAATTCCTTTTGAAACATTTCACCAGCCGTGCAAGGATCATGTCGTCCATAGAGACGCTGTTGACACTGCCTCAAAAGGTGTTACATTTCCCAAGTTTGCTTCTACTTTCTCTCCATTATGTTCATGTCCACTGTTTTGTCTGGTGTCATTTCGTCTTACCTCTTCTTGTTCATTTATTTTTGTCTTATTATTTTCGTGTGTTCTACATCATTCAATTTTGTTCTTCCTATCCTTTCATTGTGTCTGTTTTATTTGTCTGAAACCAACTCCTAGTCTTTTAATGTCATATAAGTTCACCCATCGCATAAGATAGTGCGTGGTGAGTCTCAATCATTTGGATTATTTTGCAATTTAGAAAAGTTATTTATAAAGTTCTTACCTTGATGATGTGCAAGTGTGTTGTTAGTTTTTACTCACTTATAACCCATGTTATTTCTTACAAGTTTCCGTTCCTTTTTGCCTCGATGGGATGTAATGTCCACTTCAGGTATGGTACCGCTCGCGATCATGGCATAGGGAAGAGAACAGGAGAAAGGAGAGAAAGCATTAAAACCGGCAACATGCCATGCGCATGTGAGATTTTCATGGTGATATTCTCACAACGGCCGTTCAGAATGGTTCAACGGACGCGTATGAGAGATCATTTCCGATTAATTTCCATTTGTTTACTCAACTCCCTCACGTTTAGATATAGAAGACAAGAAACATCCCATGGCGTGCTACATTCTGGAACATCAGGGCAATGATCCCCCATCAAGTGATCATTACAAGCTGTCCATTTGGTTCAGGCCCTTTTGAACGTTGATGTGGCAGCCCACTCACACATGAAATCTGCCGCGACCGACTTGACAGAACGCGCCCATACCCCTTTCTGAACCGAAGGGCAGGGAAAAATTTGACTAAATTGTTGTTCAATATTAAATTATCTTGAAGATAAATCGTGCAGCTCAAACCTTTGTTTGGGTATGTGGCGGGAGTATCATCATCATCATCCATTTCTCTCCATGTGCGGGTCAATGTTTGTATGAGGCTTGGTATACTCGGGTGGCGTTTAGAACAGGCCTTGGCCTTCATGATGCGCTATACAGAGTAATCCAGTGGAATAAGATCCACATATCCTTCGCCCAGATCGTCAGATGTTAGAGGTGTGGCACGGAGCCCCATCTTGTTGAAATACAACATGTGGCTTTGGCTTTGATCAACGAAAGAAAAACTTACTTAAAATCCCGATGTAGACCTCCGTATTTATTTTGTTACCTTCTGGAATGAACACCGAGTTCATTTTTTGCTATCGGAAGCCACGCAACCAAACACCATAACGCTAGCAGCATCCTTGGTCAGGTACATGTTTTCATGCTCGACTGCCACGCCTTTTATCGGGAAAGAACTAATATAGCGATCGGTGCTAGAATTTGATACAGGACCGACGGTAAACATGCCCTCGTCCGTGAACAGGATTACCGGATTTTTTCGCATGAGGAAGTTCAAGGTTTTCTTACATCTCGACTCGTAGCTCCCGGATGCGGTTGGTAATCATATGAGTTTTTTTTTCCGTGCCCTCGACTTCGCCCCGCAATCTTCCTTTACGATTTTCCTTCGCCATTTACCTCATTGAACCCACTGGATTCGCGCGAATCATCCTTTTGATGGCAGTGATAACCCTCGGAATCCGAGCTGACCTCGGACGACCCGTGGCCACCTTTGCAGATAGTTGTCCTTTCTTTGCTCGGTGTAAGACCCTTTTCACGGTCCACCGGGTCACTTCCACGGCGATTGAAATGTCTTTTTGCTACACTTCCGCGTGGGACAAATCATGGATAGGTTGCCACTTCGTCATGGTGCAACTGTCAAACTAAGTAAATCGGCTTCTTTTACTCGCAGCCTACTATGATATGAATTAAAACTTACTTGCATGCAAAGAAAACCAAGGCATTTTTTGCACAGGTGAAACGATAACCTTATTTGTACGATGGTGCACACATTATCACGCATACGGTATCCCACTAATTGAACATGGCTAACCAACTGTTTATCAGTCTAATTACCATTATATGTAATGTAAATGTAAATTTCTCTCCCCTGAGACCGACTCATGCAAGCGTCCTTTAGCACATAAGAAAAAGATGAAAGAGATGAGAAAATAAATTCAATCAAACACATCTTTCGTCGAATTGCGTAAAAAAAATTCAAACCACACTCTACCCCCAACCACTATTAACAAACAAAAATAAAAAAAAAAAAAAAAAAATAAACACCAAATAAAAAAATACAGGAAAAAAAAGAAATTTTTATAATATTTTTTTTTTTTTTTTTTTTTTTTTTTATTTTTTATTCAAATATTTGGTTTTTTTTTTTTTTTTTTTTTTTTTTTTTCTCTTTGCTTTTGGTGTTGTGTGGGGGTTGTGGTGGGTGGGGCCCTGGGGGCAAAAATTTTCCTTTCATTTTGGTAGTGTGTACGTCTAGTGTGCAATTCATAATTTCTAAGCGTGTAGGTAAAAATAAATTATCTGACGGCGTTGGTGATGTAGTGGTAAGCGTGGTTGCCTCTCACCCCAGTGGGTCTGGTATCAATTCCAGTCGGTGCCGTTGGGATTTTCTGAGACGAAAAATCTCTGATCACGTCTTCCTTTGGAAGGGAAGTAAATCCATTGGTCCGGCCTATGTGTTCGTGGGTGCGATATGTAGGATCCAGATTGTGGAGCCGTCTTCCCGGCGTCGTTGGTTTCACCGCGTTGTGAAGAAATAGGCCGACGGAAAATAAACGAATAAAAATAAATACACAAACACACAACCTTATTTTTGCGTTTTTTCTTGCGTAATGGATGAAAAATAATTCGGGCGCTCTTTCTTAAATAAAAAAAAACAAAAAACGAATAATTTATATATTATAAAAAGGAGAGAGGATATTTTAGAAAAACCCCATAAAACAAAAAAAAAAAAATTTCCCCCCCAAAAAAAAAGGGGTATTATAAAAAAACCCCAAAAAAACCCCCCAAAAATTTCCCCCCCCTTTTTCCCCTTTTATAAAAAAAAAAAAAACCCCAAAAAAAAAAAAAAAAACAAAAAAAAAAAAAAAACTTATCCCCTTCCAAAAAAAAGGGAAAAAAAAAAAAAAAATGTGTTTTTTTTGTTTGTTTCATTAAATTTTTTTAAGTTTCTTTTTGGGCAAAAGATACAATTCTCAACAGCATCTTAAGCGAACATTTTGAGAACGTTAGCGTTCTTTTTAGAAGCTGGTAAGCATGCTGGTTGAAGCTTAATCTTGGAATGCGAACTTGTAAGTTCGGATAGTTATTTGATAAATAAGTTGAATAAAATTCTCTTCATACTTCATGCTCATATCATCCAAAAGTAATTGCTTGGAAGACCACATTAGTCTAGAAGTTATCAATATATGTGTATATATATTTCGTCAAATTGGTATAGTGCATCCTATTTTTTTATTCCGTTCTTAGATTGGCCATTTCCGTGTTAGGGTAGTCCAAAAATTCATTTATTACAGTTAAGATTGTAAGCTTCCATTTCCGGTCATGTCATATTCTCCATTACGAGGAATAGGGAAGGATAATCATGATATTTCATCTACTTAATGAGAGGCCAGCGACTAACCGACTAATAGATGTCAAGGAGCTGAAGGTAATGGTGTAGGATGCACTACATATAATTGAGTAATATGACCAGGCTCATTTTTTAAGTTACCTTAAACACTTGAAGTGGAATTTGTTATGTTCAAATAATGTTGTAGAGTAGTAGAATAAATATACATGATCAGTGAATCAAAATTCGTGAATGCATGAATGATAAAGACATTGTCCTAACTTTTCAATGTTGGGACAAAAAATATTGTATCTTTATCATTGTTGCATACTCAACACAATAATGACAAATTGCATGGGAGTAGAGTCAAGATATTAATGTTTCACATGTTTTCCGATTGTTATTTAGGCAAGAGACAAGGCGTTGTTTGTATGTTGCTTTGTATGCAACAAAAATAAATTCAACAATGTCACATGTTGCATTTTCCGAAAAGAGACAATGTTTAGTTTTATCCCTCTTTCTCTCTCAAAAATTTTGACGAGTGATAGGGGATAGTTGGTAAAGATGGAAGATGGATACCTACTGTTTTAATGAAAAACATACGATTTGCAATAAATTTCACTTTGTTCTGTTTACATGAACTAAAATATTTCATGCATGTTGTTTTAATATCATAAGATAATTAATTTGTTCTTAAAAATAATTTGATTTGCAATAGCTAGTGTTCATATTTTCAACCATGGTCCGTTTTTAGCGACATTCCCCTATTTATTGCATACGTTTCATCAAAGCTTTTGCAATTGTGCTTTCAATATTCGATCGATCAGTAATTTCCGTTCCTAGTGGCATTTCCTCAGTGCATTTTGTTGCGTTGTGTTGTTTTGAAAAATAAAAAATGGATTCTACAGTTGTTAAAGAGGACAAAGAAAATGTAAATGTAACATGATACGATTCAGCTCTACCCTACTCAATCGTTTTCAAATCTTGTCCTTACGATTCTCCCAAAATTTGAGCTGATTTGGTTGCGAACTCGAACACCACTTGCACTAGGCTAGTTCCTTCACAGTGATGTTTGTTTCTCGGACTCCTCCATGACCATATTTCGTTGTCTACTATTGACACTAAAGGGCACCCCTTCCTCAAACGCTGGATGGCACGCTCAACACTCTTCAATAAGTTAAATCAACTTATTCCTTGGGCTCGCTCTTCAAAAAACCGCCTCTTTCACAGTTCATCATAAATTCAGGGTGATTTTTTTAATAACGTAAAAAACCAACGTGAAATTTAAAATTCTTCCAAAAAAGACTGAGTTTATACTAGCATCCTAACTGTTGGTTGAAATCGGTACTAAAACTTAAAATAATTGGTATCATATAGAGATTTCAAAAAGCACTAAATCCATCTTCATCAAAGCAAAACCGTGCAAACCATCTAAGACCCGATAGGTTCCCACAACCTTCACCCAAACTTTTCACCGGGGAGGGATACAAAGAAGAGAAACCAACAGATAGCTGTGAAAGTTAGGACTGCCTTAAAAATTAGATCCAAAAACATTTAGTTATATGACTTCGATTACTACGCGTCCAATATGGCGTGAAAGGGGAAAGGTGAGAAGATGAAATGAGATAAGCCTCCCTCGTTCGTGCGAGAGTGTTAGCAGAAGAAGACGAACACAAACAGTACGAAACTAGAGCAGTTAATTAATTTTCGCCTGAAAGCTGTTCCGCGTATCAAAGATCGAATTTTTCGCATCCCCTCGCATTTCGCTGTCCATCGTTGGATCTGTGTTCGATCATCATCATCTTCATCATCGTCATCATCGTTGTTATCGTGATCATTCACGCCGAACTCGTTTCTTCCATTGGAAGGCGCAGACAGCGAGGTAACAGCGAGTGAAATAGTAAATGGCCGCGTCGTGGTCATCGAACATATGAAAGGTGGAATTACCCTCGCATAGGAAGTGCGTCCAATCATGTGCAAAATTTGACAGATACGAGTAATGTTTCCGGATCTTTCCAATTAGGCTTAGTGACGTTTAACACACGCACACTACAGCGCCATTTATTTCAAAGGAGTGCAAATACGAAGGAAAATCATTTGAAGGAAAACAAACCATCATTCCTCTGCATGTGCCAGAAAGGGAAAGGTGATTAAACGTCAAAAATCCTAATAGCGATTTCCGAAAATTCGACAAATTAATATTAGGTATGGTCCAAATCGCAGTGACGTCACACCTCAGATTTGACAGATACTGGTGCCCTTGTGTTCAGAAATTCGTGTGTGAAAAAAGGACGGAGAACACGATGGCTGTTTCTATCTTTTATACTCTCATGGTGAGTAAAAGTGAGGTTAGCTTTTTCTGTGCATTAGTCTTTAGTAAAGGGTGTCCACAGTTAAATTGCATCACTTTAAACTCGTCCTCAAAAACAAGTCTCTCGGCCGATGGTCAGGGAATAAAATACAATGTATAATCTTGGTTTAGGCGAGTTTTGGGGATTAAGATCCTTCGGCACGAAATTGACACCATTCGTCTTGTACCACTCCAGAACATCCTTGGAGTAGTGACAAGAGGCTAGGCCCGGCCGAAAAATTGTAGGAACTTTGTGTGTTTTGAGAAACGGATGCAGTCGTTTTTTCAGGCATTCATTCGTGTATACTTGACCATTTACAGTTGAAGTTGTCACGAAAGGCCTGCTCCGTTTACCACTCGAACAAATCCCCTGCCAAATCATGAATTTCTTGGGGAACTTTGACACTTGCTGTTTCCTGAGAGACTCTGGAACATCGAACTTGTCTTTCGCAGTCACATACTGGTTGCCGGGAATTTGTTTAAAGTCCGCTTTTACGTGTGTTTCATCGTCCATGATGCAGCAGTGTGGTTTCGACAACATTTGTGTGTACAGCTTACGCGCACGTGTTTTAGCTGTCCTATTCTGTTTTTCATTGCGGTTTGGAGCTTTCTGAACTTTGAATGAACGGAGCCCGGCTCGTTTCTTGGCTTTCTGCACGAGACTTTTGGTCCAGTGCACCTTTTCGCGACATCTCGAACTGTTGGGTTTGCGTTTAAATGCAGCAACCACTCGCTTGTGATCCTTCACACAGTACGGAACACTTTTTCTACCACTCACCTTCTTCCGATCGACAGTTAAACGTTCCCCGAAACGTTTTATGACAGGAGACACTGTAGACTGGTGAATTTTCAACATCTTTCCGATGGCTCGGTGCGAAAGAAGTGGGTTGTCGAGGTACGTGTGCAAAATGTTCTCGCGCACTTGCTGTTCCTTCGACTCCATTTTCGAAACTACGACACATTTCACAATGAAACTCAAGCAGTGTAAACAATACACGCTGAGGTCATTTCACTCATAATTTCGTTGAAATAAACCCAAAGGGCGAAATGTTACAGCTTATTGAAAGTGATGCAATTTAACTGTGGACACCTTTTATATCATAAATTCTAACGATTTCGGGTACATTTTTAAAGTGCTTGAGGGGTTGTTTTGAGATGATGATGACCTTTCCACATTTTTCATGTTTAGTCGAAATAAAGACATATTTTGTCTAGGTTCTGTAGTGGAAGAGAAAAGCTCTCCACGGTCGGTAAACTAGCGAAACTTACAGAATGGATGCTCAGAGAGGAGCTACAGAGATGGGTGATAGGTTTGGCTCTAGGCTCTAGAGTTGTGTTGAAGTAGGTAAAATAAAGACTGATTTAGTTTGATTGCAAACTTGCACGTTCTTTTCAATGTTGGTCCAAAGAAAGTCTAGTCTTTTTTCTTTCATTTTCAAAATAAAACAGGCTCTAGATACAGTAGCGAAGTACATTGGCCTAATCAGCCCATAGTTCTGAAGAAGCTTAACTTATCTGTGACTTCAGCGTTACAGTTACTCAAGTAGTAAAAATTAAGTTAAATACATTTCACACGATACATCGAATGTTCACCCCTTGAGCATTTCCAGCTAAAAACGCTGTAAAAATGCCATTTTCGTCTCTACAAGTTAATGAACTCCATTAAAAACCTTTTTTTTTCATCAAGAGTTACTTTTCAAAAAACCGTTTTACGAAACGAGAATTTAATTTTAAAAAATGGTAACATGAAAACTATTTGTTCAATTAAAATGACGTCAAAGGACAAAAATAGGAAATTGATTATTATTTTAGATAAAAAAAAAATCATGCTTAAAATCATAAAATGTTATTTTTAACGAATCATGTCAATGCTTACTTGAAGAAAAGCTCTACCGGTGCCATAAAATATGGTATAGAGTAACTTTTGACAAGTTTTTATTTTTGTAAATTCGTTGAAATTAGCCAGATTTTTTTGAAATATCTAAATTTTACATTTATTAATAAAACTATAAAAAAAATATTTAAAAAAAAATACATAATTTTCAATAAAAATTCTTGGTACCAGTATTTCTTCGTTAATACAAATTTAAAAACAAAAAAAAAAGTTCATCCACCCAGTCACAATTATTTGTATCGACGTTTTTCAATAAATATTGTTTGTTGTTTTTTGTTAATAATGTGTTTTTTTTTTTGAAGTAATCAGCAATTCAGCCATTTTTCCCAGACATGGTGGTGTTCGGACAAATTCAAAGAATTGAATACCCAATGAACAAAACGCAACGAAATAAAACCACATTGATGTTGCCGATTTTTTATTTTTAATGATTTTTTCCACAGTTTTATAAAATTACATTAAATATTTTGGTTGCGTTATTGTAACTAAAGGATAATTTTACTGCAATTTGATGTTGAAGTACCTGTGATTGGGTAAGCATTCCATAAAAAAAGTATCGAATTTTTGAGTAGATGCTTCTTGCAATTAATGGCAAAGATATGTAATTCGCTGGCGTTTGTTATCAGGTGCTCGTGTTCCTTAGCTAAACTAGCCCTAGGTGGCATTCTCTTAAAGGTTCCTCCTATACCATCGCAAGGGCCTTTACCTTTACCACCTTTCGAAGTCACATAACTAATTCCAAAGTTCTTTGACATGTAAGTTGTTGTTTGGTTGTTTCAGAATCATGAAGTTCTTCCAGTGTTGTAAAATGTTTCATCAATCTGTTGTAGTTTTGTATCAAACTATTATCTTGTTGTATGACGTTTCTATTAGTAAACGTCGTTTGTTTATGCTTGGGTAAGGATTGTATCGAATATAAGCTATCCACATACATTTGCGTTGTACGCATGTATTTGTGATGGTTTTTGTGCTCTGAACACTGCATGCTGTGCGTTTGACTGTCAGCTTTCTTTTGTTTACTTGTTTGTGCGGTTCAAATTCTGCGTTTTCAAAATGTCGCGTATTGAAAAGGAAGTGAAAATTAAGGTTCTGGACACATGGCTAAGTGAGAAGGGTATTACTATGCGAAAATTGGCGAAGCGGTTTGGAATTCATCATGCGAGTGTTAAAACCATCATTAATAAGTTGGGGGAACACTATTCTTTGAATGAGCTACCAGGAAGAGGCAGAAAACCCGGATCTTCCAACCCGAAACTGGAGCAGAAAGTGGTATCTCTAATCATGAAGAACAAATCAATGTCAATACGTGATTTGGCCAAAAAAGCAGGAACGAGTGTCGGAATGATCCAGCGTATCAAGAGGCGAAACCACCTGAAGACCTACAAGAAGCAGAAAATCTCGAAACAAAGTGCAGAACAGAAGAAGCGAGCAGCAACAAGGGCCCGGAAATTGTATTCGCGTCTTTTGCAGCGTCCGGATGCATGCGTTTTGATGGACGATGAGACCTATGTTAAGGAGGACTCAAAAACCCTTCCAGGTCCACAATACTTTACTGCCGTCGTTGGGGAGGATGTGAGCGATGAGGACAGGTCGATTCAAGTGGAGAAATTCGGTCGAAAGGTACTGGTATGGCAAGCAATATGTTCCTGTGGTTTGAAGTCAACCATTTTTTACACAAATGCGGAAATCTATCGATCTGAGTGTCTCCAGAAGAGAGTGTTGCCTTTATATAAGAAGCATAGTACACCTCCACTGTTTTGGCCGGATTTAGCGTCGGCTCACTATGCCAAAACCACTCTCAATTGGCTTGCGGAAAAGGATATAGATTTCGTTGAGAAAAATATCAATCCACCAAATTGCCCTCAGCTTCGACCCATCGAACGTTACTGGGCAATCGTGAAGAGGGTCTTCAAGAAGACTGGTAAGGCAGCTGGGAACATGCAGGAGTTCAAAAAATTTGGGCTCAAGCGTCTAAAAAATGCGATGCAACACTTGTCCGGAACTTGATGAAGAGCATTCGATCCAAAGTTCGAAAATTCGTGAAGGAATAACTTAAATTTCATCCGGTCTTCATTATGTTCAAGTTTAACCTCGTACAATAAAGGATCAATTTTTTGTATGAATAAAATATCGGTTTTCAACATAATTTGAAAGAAAGTTTGTGGATAGCTTATTTTCGATACACTCCTTAAGTTGTATTTTGCTAGTTATAATTTTGTATTAATGTGACAAATTTATAAAAGGAATGATCTCACCAAACTCTACAGATGCGTTCAGTTCCAACTTGACTGAATACAGCATACTCCTGCAGATGAGATGTTCATCTCCTATATTCGATACGCTTTTCCTAAAACGTATAGTTCGTTTCACGTTTCGTTCTTGAGTTTTCTCGGGAAGAGGCGCCTAATCCACAGATGAGCACTCGGCACGACATTCATCTGATGTTTTAAAGATTAGGAAAGAAGATAAATAAAAGCGAAATAAGTCGGGTATGTGTCCCTTAACTCAGCCTAATATACAACGATCGATTACATTTTTTATCATAACTCATGAAGTATGGTAGCTGTGAGCAATATTGAACTAGATTTACACTTGCTTAGGTACGTTTAATAAGACGTTTGGTAGTATGTATCTCAAAAAGTTACAAAACTCATTTTATTTAGTCAGAAACTTTCGAGGGATATGGATGTATATATATGGATAAGGTTTTCTTGTTAAATTATTGATATTTTATTGATTGAACAGTTAGTTAATAACGTGTGACTATTTGTTGTACATATAGGCTGCATTACCCGGTTGCTCGGTTCAATTTAGCCAAATTTAGATCATTCGAAGATCATGCAGATATTCTGTTCAGCTTAACCGGCGAAGTTATGGTATCTAAAAAGTTAAGGAAATCGAACATTGCTCGGATGTGAATAACTATATATTGATTAATAATGTCTCAATTGCTTTGAAATTAACCGGTAATCCCGATCTGAATTAATAACATATTTGGTACACAGGCCGAATGAAGGAGCTAGGCTAACATTACATCCCGTTACCATATTGAACATAATTTTTTCAGTGAATCATACGTACATTAAACATCTATAAACTATTCAAGAATACTAGGGGAAGTGGGGTAAAACCAGCCATATCTTCGTTCACAGAGCCGTGCGGTAGTTGAAACAGCTCTTATTCGATTTTCCAGGAAATTTCACATGGGATTAGCACTATTTTGTTGATCTTGAATGACTCCGTGCAAAGATATCTATAAACTATTCAAGAATACAAGGGGAAGTGGGGTAAAATAAGCTCTATAACTCCACAACCATGTCCGTGCGATGATTGAAACTAGTTCCATTCGATTTCCTAGACAATTTCCAAGCGGAAATGGCCTTGTTTATAAGCCGCGCTTAAGAGCGACAAAAGCTACAGATTTTTTCCTTAGTTTTCATCAGTTCTTGCCCACTGTGCGATGGTGGGACTGAACCCTTCTTACACTTCACCAGTTTTTTTTTATCCCCATGGGATTGCAATGATCGGGGTTGGTTTTTGAAAATTTTCAAGTGATTATGCCGGAAGGATTAGTCTATGGTGAGCAAATAAACACCGGGCTTTCGAAATCAGCTCACATAATTTTCTTGAAAATGTTTGGGATTCAGTATCAGTCAGTGTACGTGTTTTGTTAGCCAGGTATTTGTTAAAGTCCGTGTTTTTGTACTTGTCCGTGTCATTATATTGTTAGTGATATTCTTGTAAGTGCCATTTTTGGTATCTGCGCAATTTTATATAGTACAGGTGTGACAATGTAACAGCTATCTCCCTTATTCTACGCTCCCAACTGGAACAAAGTATTTGACTTTAGACTCATTGGGAAAATAAGCTGCTCTGTTGGACATGGATATTTGTGGACGGTCTTTTAATATATAGTTATGTTTGTATGTATGATGTGTATATAGTTTTGGAAATGTTTAATGATTAACTTACCCACACTGTTGTTATTATTATTAGCTTTTGATTTGTTTCATTTTCATTTTCATTTTGCAGCGTTTGGTGGGGCAATGAGAGCGCAAGTCAATCCAAAGCCGAGAGTTAGGGAGGGGTAATGGTGAACTGGTCTATGCGGACTACTTGAACGCCATGGGAGGTGATAAGGATTAGGTTGGGGTAAGGGTATTGTAGTGTTTTTTTGGATTGAGATGGCCGCGTTGCTACAAAATGACCTGAAATGTTTAATTTGTTTGTGATTTGAAACTAGTAGTGGCTGTAATATAACTTTTTGATCTTAAGTAAGATGAAAGTTTTTGATAGTTTTGATTTCGCATATACTTATCTTTGTGCTGTCTTTGATTTTTTCGAGGATGCTTCACAGGTACTTTTTCTTGAAATAGATATGATCACTTCCTTGTCAAAACCGCATGTAGTCTAGGGCTGAGCAGGTCCTTCGCACTTCAATCGATCCATTTCACAGCCGTCCTCGATCATGAAATCGATAAGAAAATAAGAGAGAGGAGGGTGTTAGTGTTTCATGGTATGCAGGGCGTAGGTGAGAGATTATTGGTGATATTTTCACGACGATATTTTCGTTTCTCTGACTAAGAATTCCGAATTCCTAACCTAACAAAACTTAAACAGCATGAACCAGAAGTAATGATGTTTGAATCAAAAAGGATTTAAAAAAAAATACTGGATTAAATTTAGACAACAACATTTTAAATTCTAGCCTAGCTTTGGATCTAGTAACCATCCCCATCCCAAACTTAACAATATTTCAAATCACTGACTAACTAATCTGATACTTGGAAAAGAACAGTTCTATTTCCTATCTAGTTTCTTTTTTTTTCTATTTATTTATTATCTGGTATGGAGGACACATGCTATAAACTACATGGAAAGGTAACGATAAAATAAGAAGAAAGACTAGCAACCCCCATCCAACCCCAACCACCCGTCCCGACAGACACGCGCATCCCGTCCACAATGCGCAGACCCCCCAGGGCCGTGCACTAATACTCGAGAGTCGATATTAGTACACGACACAAAAGAAGTCCACACACCGTAGACGAAACGCGCGTATCCGTCAAGACAAGCAACAAATGTAGCCGGGATCAAACGGAAACCACCAATTCCTCATCCAACTTTCCAGTTACAGGCATTCCACTAAAAAGCTCACACTTTCCAGGATTCATACATGGAAAGGTTCATTCTATTGTTTCCAATGGTGTTCCCTAAGCGGGCCCTCCGCGTCCTATCTCTAATATACATGCTTGTCATCGTCAGTCTCAAGTAACACTTTTCTATGACTATGTGCTTCATTTCGAACAGTCAGATAATTACCCTGATCAAAACATTCACCCCTTTCGAAAATGTTGCAATTACATTTAGTTATTATACCATGAGCAAACAGGTATTTCAGTTATTCATTCCATAAAAAAAATGGATGAGTAACAACATAAGTTGTCAATAAAACGAAAAGTGTACTTTTAGTCGTTTCCCTTAGATTGATAGTAAGAAGTCTAAGAGTGAATTGCGGCATAGCCCGCTAGTATCACACCTGATGTTAGTGCCTTTATATAAACGTTCTACGACGTGGCAGTGAAATAAATGTGCAGAATATGTGATACTTTCACTACTGGTCAAATTCTTGGTCTCACATGCATGTTTATTGCATGAGATAAGCCCTCTCACCGTCGACAAGGTGACAAATTTGACCTACGAGAGGGATTATTATTTTTTTTTTTTTTGTGGGAAAAAAACCCCCCTAGAAAATATTCCCATGCATGTTCTTCCCCCCCCGGGGGGTTTTTTGGGGGGCTACTTGGTCTTGTTCCAACTAGAGGCCGAGATGCCTGACTATCCAGGTTGCGTCGCCATGGGACTCGGATTTGCTTCCACTGTGACCCTACCAGGCTCCAAGCCTAGCCTTCCTGAGTCTTGTATTGTTTCTTTTTTCGTTCTACAAGTATACAAAAATACTCGTTCCTCTACCAAAAACAGCCAAACCAAACGTAGAATCTGTGTGGTGATGCTTTCCAGAAAATTACAGACCCATAATAAAACTCAGTTATAATAAAAGTATTGAAATTAATAGACCATTTTTTGAATAGCAGTAATATAGTTGAAATTGTGCAAATTCTATATTCTACTACTAGTGGATTCAAATGCACTTCTGGTGCACATCACCCCTGGCAACACTGGTTTGCTTCTTTCCCGTTTGGGTAAAGATCCAGATAAGCCCTGGGACCTGGTAGTTATCAAGCTACCACAAGGTTTTACCAATGCCCAGAGTGAACCCTTCTTACACTTCACCAGACATTTCATATATTTAATCTATAAAATGAACTGTTAGACAATCCAAACCATCAATTTTGATTACCGATAGTATTCAAGATTCTAAATAAGTACATGTTCGTTGAAAATTGTGCAGTTATAGTAAATGGAGACTTTGTGTAATTTTTAAATATACTCATTGCAGTTCAAACCCGGACAAGACCACTCGCGCCAATCGATGCCGCTTGCATTCTATAGTGTCGCATCTGGTAGGTAGTATGGCGCATCAGATGCACCATTCAGCGCACTAGATGCGACTATAGACTCTATAGAATTATGATTTGACATCAACAGAACTAGAATCGGTAACTAGAAAATAAGAAGAATGATTAGTAATTTCCATTTAATTCCAACTACCTTTATTGCTTATCTTGACAGATACGCGTATTTCGTCTACAATGTGCAGACTTCTTCAGTGTCGTGTACTAGACGAAATACGCGTAACTGTCAAGATAAGCAATAAAGGTAGTTGGAATTAAATGGAAATTACTAATCATTCTTCTTATTTTCTAGTTACAGGTATTCCACTAAACAGCTCACACTCTCCATAATTTAGAATCGGTACATAAATAGCTCAGTATGTAATCAGAGACTAAACTGTTTGGCTACTATTATAATACGCCGTAAAATACTGTTTCGTTCATATATCCATAACGAAATGTCCGAATAAAAAAAAACTATGGGAATGTTGTAGCTTTCATTTGCCGCCAACAGAACTGAAATCGGTTTACAAACGGCTGAGAAACCGGTGTGACATTATTTGTAACCCACACACACACATACACACACATACATTCACAAAGACATGTGCTCAGTTCGTCGAGCTCAGTCGAATGGTATATGAAACTCGGCCCTCTGGGCCTCGGATAGAAAGTCAAGTTTTCAAGCGATCTTAATACCCTTCTTTTGGCGTAAGAACGAAAAAAACTTATTTCCTAATACGCCCTTTTGAAAAGGTACTC
Organism: Aedes koreicus; assembly: GCA_024533555.2. Lineage (NCBI taxonomy): Eukaryota > Metazoa > Arthropoda > Insecta > Diptera > Culicidae > Aedes > Aedes koreicus. The sequence goes on along the minus strand of JAHHFK020002414.1, from coordinate 1,096,587 downwards.
TTGATGTAAAAAATATGTGTTTTTGGCAAACGAAACCTTGAGTCATATCAGAATTCCTTCCATATCAAAAGTAGCCAAGACAAACCGATTTGCTATTTGAACTGGAAATGCTCCTCTTTGTTTAAAAAAAAACGAAAGATGCTCGTTTGCCGAATCCCATTTTTTCTTTACTGTGATAGGCCTATTTGCGACCACCAATGTATTTACGGTCAAACTAAACCAGTGGGCTAAGTTTGCAAATAAGAAAGGATGTTGAACTTTGAACAAAATCTAAACATTTTGTTTATCCCCAATCTAAATATTTTCATTTTTCATTTTCATTTTGCAGCGTTTGGTGGGGCAATGAGAGCGCAAGTCAACCCAAAGCCGAGGGTTAGGGAGGGGTAATGGGGAACTGGTCTATGCGGACTACTTGAACGCCATGGGAAATGATAAGGATTAGGTTGGGGTAGGGGGTTTGTAGTGTTTTTTTTTTTTGGATGGAGATGGCCGCGTTGCTACAAAATGATCTGAAATGTTTAATTTGTTTGTGATTTGAAACTAGTAGTGACTGTAATTTAACTTTTTGATCTTAAGAAAGATGAATGCTTTTGATAAAGGGTGATACGGTCAAAATTTGGTCAAGGGAAAACGCGTGTAAATCGGTGAAATCGTTTATTTAAAAAATCAAATTAAATTTCTTTTTCAAGTTCAATTAGTATAAAATTCAGGAAAAATATTCAGTTAGGCTTCCGCTTTTCCAAATCCGAATTGCCGGGCCTTACGCTTGACCCCTGCCATCAGATTTTGTACAGCCACCTTGTCCACCTTCTTCGCCGCAGAAAGCCAGTTTGCCTTGAACTGCTGCTCGTCCTTAGCAGTTTTTTTGGTCTTCTTTAGGTTCCGCTTGACAATAGCCCAGTATTTCTCAATTGGGCGGAGCTCTGGCGTGTTGGGAGGGTTCTTGTCCTTGGGAACCACCTGCACGTTGTTGGCGGCGTACCACTCCATGGCCTTTTTACCGTAATGGCAAGATGCCAAATCTGGCCAAAACAGTACGGAACAACCGTGTTTCTTCAGGAAAGGCAGCAGACGTTTATTCAAACACTCTTTCACGTAAATTTCTTGGTTGACAGTCCCGGAAGCTATGAAAATGCTGCTTTTCAAGCCACAGGTACAGATGGCTTGCCAAACCAGATATTTCTTTGCGAACTTTGACAGTTTCGTGTGCTTGAAAATATCTGCTACCTTTCTCCTTCCTTTTGCCGTATAAAACTCCTGTCCCGGAAGCTGCTTGTAAAGGGTGTCCACGATGAAATTGCCACACTATGAAATTGCTCTAACTTTTTAACCGTTGGGTAGAATTTAATGAAAATTTGGGTGGATTTAGTTCATAGTGCATTATTTACATCCTGCAAGTTTTAAAGTCCTGTGATCAAAACTCGCGGAAATGGAGTCGAAAGAACAGCTCGTGCGTGATAAAATCTTGCGCATTCATCACGAGAACAAGGATCTCTCGCATCGTTCCATCGCTAAAACGTTGGGAATCGCGAATTCCACGGTGTCGCGAGTGATTAAGCGGTTCGAGGAACGGTTGACCACCGATCGGAAGCCCAGAAGTGAAGGAAAAAGTATTTCGTACAACACCAAAAATCACAACCGCGTAGTTGGGGCCTTCAACCGAAATCCGAACGCCTCCGTTCGGGATGTGGCTAAGAAGCTGCACCTAAGCCGAAGTTTTGTCCAGAAGGCCAAAACTAAGGCTGGGCTTCGAACGTTCAAGGTACAAAAGGCCCCTAATCGCGACGAGAAGCAGAACAAGTCCGCCAAAACCCGTGCCAGGAAGTTGTACCTCAACATGCTGACGAAAGTTGAATGCTGCATCATGGACGACGAAACATATGTGAAGGCTGACTTCAAACAGATCCCCGGCAACCTGTTTTTCACGGCCAAGGATAAGTTCAGCGTTCCGGAGCATGTCCGCACTCAGAAGATGTCCAAATTTGCGAAGAAATTCCTGGTTTGGCAAGCCATCTGCACGTGCGGGAAGCGGAGTGCACCTTTCGTGACCCAGGACACGATGAACGGACAAGTGTACATAAAAGAGTGCCTCCAGAAGCGGCTGCTTCCTCTCCTGAAGGCCCACAACGTCAGAACAATCTTCTGGCCGGATTTGGCCTCATGCCACTACTCCAAGGACGTGCTGAAGTGGTATGCGGACAATAAGGTCAATTTCGTGCCGAAAATGTTCAACCCTCCCAACACTCCGGAGCTCCGCCCCATCGAGAAGTACTGAGCGATTATGAAGCAGCACCTTCTTAAACGACCTAAGGTAGTGAAGACAGTCGAGGAACTGAAGAAAGTATGGGTTTACATGCAAAAAACGGTTGATTCACAGGTTGTGCAGAATCTTATGGCCGGGGTTAAGGCCAAGGTGCGGGCATTTGCGTATGGACTGTAAATAAAATACGAGCAAAATGGTAAAATGAAGCTTAATGGTTATTTCTCAATCCCTGAAAATTTGATGGCAATCGGATGAAAACTCGAATTTTGCGAATCAATTTTGTGTGTGGCAATTTCATCGTGGACACCCTTTAGTCGGCTTTGACGTAGGTTTCATCGTCCATTACCACGCAGTCAAACTTCGTCAGCATCGTCGTGTACAGCCTCCGGGATCGCGCTTTGGCCGTCGTATTTTGTTTATCATCGCGATTTGGAGTCACTACCTTCTTGTAAGTCGATAGTCCGGCTCGTTTTTTGGCTTGATGCACGGTTGTAGACGATACACCCAGCTTATTTGCGGCATCTCGGAGAGATAGGTTAAGGTTTCGCTTGAAACTACCGGCAACTCTCTTTGTCGTCTCAGCGGCTTCCGGTTTTCGATTTCCCCCCGATCCAGACTTCCTGGCTGTCGACAAACGTTCCCCAAACACTTTAATTACATTTGTAACGGTTGATTTGGCAACTTTTAGCGATTTTGCCAACTTTGCGTGCGAGTAGCTCGGATTTTCGCGATGCGCGAGCAAAATTTTGTTACGCTGCTCTTCTTGCTTGGACGGCATTTTGACAACTGAAGAGTGAATTCCAAAATCAAAATAGGAGCAACATTCTACACACACACCTTCAAAATGAGGGGTGTTCAGGTTTTTTAAATGCAAAATTGAAAGAAATACGTCAAGTTGATATTGACCAAATTTTGACCGTATCACCCTTTAGTTTGACAGTTTTGATTTCATATATACTTAATAAGGACTGATGATACTTCTCTTTGTGTGCTGTCTTTAATTTTTTCGAGGATGCTCCACAGGTACTTTGTCTTGAAATTGATATGATCACTTCCTTATCAAAACCGCATGTAGTCTAGGGCTGAGCAGGCCCTTCGCTCTTCAATCGATCCATTTCACAGCCGTTCTCGACTACCTTGACCGCTTTCGGGATGTCTGATCAGGTGCTTGAATTTCACAACCACTTGCGGCCATGATGGTTGCAAAACCGCCTGCAGAGAGTTAGTAACGACTTTTCGTTTCTTTGTCATACAAAATTCTAATCACTGTCCTGTAACCTAACTAAACTTAGAACCTCAGAACCTCCAATTCTAATCACCCAAATCTAACCAAAAGCAAAAAAAAGAAAGGCTAAATGTTTCAACCCTACATTCTAGCCCATTCTCCAGCTTGGGATCTAGTAGCTATCTCAAATTTGAAAATATTTGAAAAACGAACTAATCTGAAACCTACACACTAAGATTTTTTTACAGAAATCTATAAAAGTTTACCGAATTTTCAACAGCTGAACTTTCGGTTATACAATTTAACGAATTTCGGTAAAATTTTACCGAAATCCGGCAATTTTTTTACAGATAACTGTAAAATTTTACCGAAATCCGTTAAATTGGATTACCGAACGTTCAGCTGTTGAGAATTCGGTAAACTTTTACAGATTTCTGTAAAAAATTCTAAGTGTGTAGTAAATAAAAAACGTTTCTATTTCGTATCCAGCGGGTTTATTTTTATTGTCTGGTTTGAAGGATACATGTTCCTACTCAATCTCATCGTCTCGCTTTCCCACCAGTCACAAACTTTGAATTAAAGCGCGGCCGGGTTGAACTGCCGTGTTTGCACTTTGCAAACAAGGAGGTAATACGAAAACCTTGACCCCATGATAATGTATATGACTCACCAAACATTACTACTGATATAAATCACAAGGAAAGGTTTATTCTACTGCTTCAAATGGTGTTTCCCAAGCGGGCCCTCCGCGTCCTATCTCTAATATACATGTTTGTCATCGTCAGTCTTAAGTAACACTTTTCTGTGACTATGTGCTTCATTTCGAACAGTCAGATAATAACCCTAATGAAAACATTCACCCCTTTCGTAAATAGTTCAATTACATTCAGTTATTATACCAAAAGCAAACAAGGTATTTCGATTATTCATTCAATAAAACAAATGGATGAACAATAACATAAGTTGTCACGAAAATGAAAAGGGTACTTTTAGTCGTTTCCCTGAAAGTAAGAAGTCTAAGAGTGAATTACGGCCTAACCCGCTAGTATCACACCTGATGTTAGTGCCTTTATATGAACGTTCTACGACGTGGCAGTGAAAAAATTAGTAGCATATGTGATACTTTCACTACTGGTCAAATTCTTAGTCTCACATGCATGTTTGTAGCATGGGATAAGCCCTCTCACCGTCGACAAGGTGAAAAATTTGACCCGCGAGAGGAAAAAATGAAATGCAAAATGAAATTTGAAATTAAATTCAAAATAAAACATGAAATGGTTTTCGAGATTTAATTCGGAATGAATTTCGGAACAGTAGTTTATCCACAATCTAAATGTCCGAATAAAAAGGTTAATAAAAGTGAAATCCATCTGAGTCAGAAAAAAAATCATTTGGTTGTTAAGATCCCTATTTGAAAACGGGACGATGTGCAAATAGTGCTTAGTAGGCCGAAACCCTGGTAACAATCCAATAAGCAAAGTTCCTGAGGTAGGAAACGTAATTTGCCACTGCTCGAAAGACTTGATCCGCAATCAATATTTTGACCCGGAATTGCCATTCGGGAATCGAATTGGATGAAAGTTCGATCCAACAAGAAGAAAGCACAACAAACGTATAAATGTCTTTTTGAAATGATTGCAATCGATCGAACCGTTCCAAAACGGACAATGACCGACAACAACAGCTGATTGGGGGCCTAACCCTGGCGATGGCCTTTCGCATTCGCCTCCGTGTCAGACACTCGTCGAAATGTTCAAAACATGTGAAATGGACCAACGTGAACATAATTGCAAACAAAAGGCGCCCGGACCAAGACCAATAAACCAATCGGCCGCTCTTCCTGCCCTTCCCCGGTTCATCCGTCAACAAACGTCCGAGCAGAGGGGAAAGTTATGAATAATGACCGCGTCGAATGTGAGATTGAAAATTTTCTGAGAACATGCCGCGGCCACTCACTTGCGGTTTCTCGCGCGGGATTAGGGAAAGGTTAACCTCCGTCGGCCGAACAAATGGAACAACAATTGGGAGCCCAATGGTGGTGGAATGGAATGAACGCTTAATTTTTTACCCAAAATTGAAACAGGAAAGAATAATTTCGAAATAACTGAAACATCAAATAGGCATACTATACTTAAGGGACATCCAACTTGAAACGAATACGAAGCGATCGAAATCAAACGGTATAAGAATTAAAAATGTTTCGGGATTTTGGGGATTTCAGTGCCCAACATCGTGAAACATGCAGAGAAGTGTCCAAGAATGAAATTCTAGTCCTAATTTCAATCATTAAGCGCAACACCACGGTTCATCTCTCTTGCTATTGCCATTTAATTAATTTCCGTCATCCCTGTTCTTAGAAATCTATTATGAATTCTCGCTTTCTAAAGGATCTAAATAACCATGAGATTCTCTCCTCCTATTAATTGCGACACGGTTATAAATCATTCTAACTGCTTCTTTCTACAAATCGATAGATAATGGTACTGGGCAGCATACTACGGAAAAAAACTTATGGAAAACATTAAAACGATTAAGTCATTAATTAACGAGAAAGTAAATAAAGAGAGACTTTCGTTGTTACTTAGGTACTTTTGAGCAATTAAGCGACAATTCTCCTGAAATATCCTCTGACAATCCCAAAATCCTTCTTGAAACAATTCTGCAAATATTCTCGAAACTATCTTAAATTTATCTCATTACTTTTAGCTTATAAAATATTATCCCGAAAATACAACCTTAACATTAAGTTCTTGAGTTCTTTTAAAACTCTTCAAAACCTCCCTCGAAACATTCCATTTGTCTGTGGCTAAATCACACAAAACAACGAGGAACGAGCAAAAACGGACATCGGCGACAATGATTGCGACTTGCGCTGATAAGCAGAGGCCGTTGCTTGGGAAGCTGTTTCCGAAAACACCAAAAAACCTGTTTCGCACAAAAAGTATGAATACTTACCTCGCACATACGTTCGTTCGGGTTCGAAATTGACCGACCAACGTCTTTGGGGCAGTCGTTTTCCGGTCGTCGTCCTCCGGATGATATCCAGTGCAGCAGCGGCATCCCGATGATCTTCAGCTCGCAGTTTGTTGTGGGCTGTGGGTTGACTTAACATAGCGAGGTTTTACTTTTCTCTTCACTTTGACAAGAGCCAGCAAAGGCTAGAGAGAATCGTGCCTACTATGTTCGCGGAGGCACCGGCAGAGGTCGGTTGCGTGTGTCTGCCGCAAATGGTCAGGGTGGTGATGCAAATGTGAAACTTTCCTCTGCACAGGTGAAGTCAACGAACCAGCACACACACACACTCACACGTACATGTGTGGAAACCGCAAATGAGTTATAATTAAGCAATAAATTGAAGAGATTTACACCGGCTAAATAAACGTCAAAAAGCTGAATGAATGCACAACAACACACGGGCAGACAATTAATTGAGACCATTAAGAAGAAGCTCAATTTTTTGTTTCGATCTGGGATATCGAGCTTACCATACTTAATTCGCTGCAAGCAAGCAAACGAAAGTAGACGATGGATGACGATAATCAGTACCGCCTGGCAGCCGGTTTCAGAGCGGAGCCTGCGGTTGGGAATCAGTTTTCCCATCTGGTTTTGCGATTAATCTTGAACTTGAGCTAGAGTCGATTAACGTGCGCGAAACAGCTGACCCTAACGACTGCTTTGCGTAGGGAACAGACATTTAAAGATGTCATTATGGATGCGGTTGTCAATTGAGCCAAATTATCGATGATACTATTTGGCACTGACAGTATTTAAGAAGCGAGGCGCAGAATACGAAGCTGGCTACCATCATGGCCGATTTGCTTCATCACTTCGAATTTTAGAAGGCACAAATTTAAGAAACTACAAAGATTTCACTTGCCAAATCATTAGCATGAACCCTATTAATGTTGGACATGTGAAATCTCTGTAGTTTCTTCGATTTGAGCAGTCAAAAATTCGAAGTGGCAATGATAACAGCCTCGATGGTGGCCATTTGTGTATTCTAACGACCTTCACCTTATGGCCTATAGACGGAGCAGTTGTGGTTTGATTTTGGAGTATCTAAGTGATTTAAAGGTTCTTGCCGCACCAAATTTCCTTCCTGCTGAAGAAGTTCGCTTATATTTAGGCTTTATATACTAACTTTTTTATATGAAAAGATGGCGCACTATAATTTTTGTTCACAACTGATTTTTTTCCTTCATTCGTAAATCATATCCATAAAGAAAAACCATACCTAGTTGGGTATCATTCTGCAAAACCTAAAGTTAAGATGCCATTTGAGGTCGAACTGCAACTGCAGAACGCGTTGAATAGTTAGATATAATTATTCAACACTAGGTTAAGTATAATTTTGCAGTCACAAAAGCCGCGGAGTGATTGAATTGAAAGATAAATACCCACAATAAACCACGTTGTCTTTTTGGAAGGGGCAGACACAAACACTTGTACCTACACGCAAAAAAAAACCGCAGTAGAAACTACCATTTCGAGGGTTAAATTAAGCGCAAACACCAACAATTTTCAGCTGACTATAAATGCGTTTGATTTTACCATGTCTGCGATTAGATGAACAATGGTGCGGTTGATATCAATATGAGGTCTGTCAAATATACCACAAATGCTGAAGGTTTTACCACAAACGTAGTAAATTTTACTGAAATTTCATGGTAGTATTGAAGATAGGCATAGTCGGGTAAAATGGTAGTTTTTACTACAAGAATTTTTTCTGTGTACAGCTAACATTTTTGCCTGACCTATCCTGAGTCAAATACAAAAATTATACTCAATATCTACCTCGCCTTTTCACTTGTACCTAACCTTGTTATTCAGTGCTACTGAGAGAGAGAGAGAGAACGAAGTCCTTTTGGGTCCATAATTTTGGGTGGTCTTCCACTGTCTTGCTTGCGAGTAGTAGCATATGCTAAACAGTCGAATCCGCAACATTTTCGCTTTTAAAATGTTGTACCGTATACTTTTTACCGAGATGACTGTGCAGTTTGTAGAACTGTACAACGCGCTCGCGAAATACTTCTGATTTCGACGGCATTTGGAGCAAAACTGAGCAAGCATAATCCAAACAAAGTACTAGCAGAAAGAGGAGAGCTATTCTCTTTGGGCTCGTTTGTTGTTGAGGACAGGGGCCTCGAAAGAAAATCCAAAATTTTAGTTGCCACCCGTTATTTCTGGAAATAAATTCACTTTCGACTTGATCCACATCCAAATCATTCACCATGTCCTTGTGAAAGTGTGGTAAAGATACGGAATTCAGTCGCTGTTGTCCCATACTGGATCTCAAATAGGTTTTCAACCTTCGGTGCCCAGTAAACGATCTCTCAGTAGTAGCAGAAGATGTCGGAATGGAGATGAATACCTTCAAAAACGTTACGTAATTCTGGCAGAAGATCTATTAAATGTGGTTGTTCCTTCAGATGCAAAAACAAACAAGTGCAAAAAGAAATCTCGTTGTATCTTCAACCGCTCCGAATCGATGCCTTTGTAAAAGCTTTAAATTTTCTCTTTATTTTTGTCATCGCCCAGAAGGAACTGCTCAACTTCCAAAAGGTTGGTGAAATATGCGGTGTCAAATCGATAATTGAGAGATTTAAAAAAAAATCAATGATGTCCATATATCGAGATCCAGGAATCTCTTCAATCGAACGAGTAGTCTGTGGTTGATTGTCTGGCTCAAAGCGTTTTGGAACCTTTCTCTTTCTTGGCGTCTTAGGTGCTCTTACTTCGACAGGTTTATCCGAGGTTAGCTTTTGCCAAAGTCCGAAAAAATCTTCGACAAAAGCTTAAGCTAGCCTTCAGTGTATTGATTATTTGGTAAGCTTGTTCCAAATACAGGGATGTCCTTTGCAATGCCGTGTTCACCGTATCAATGTAGCAGAACAATTTTACCTGTACCGTCAAAATGAAATAAAACTCAAACTTCTCCATCATTCTCAAGAAATACGAAGCCTTTGCACCAGCAACGCAACTCAATCAAAGCAAAATAGTTCGCCAGGACAGAGGACATCGACACATACGTTGCAGTCTATCTTGTCAGTTAATCATGTCCATCTTGTCAGCGGTCGGAGATTAGTGGAATCAGCTGATTTCAGAGCCTGGAATATAAAGATTGTACTCGAAAAAAAGCAACACTTTCTTTTGTGTGTGTGTCCAATCTAACACCCATCGGCCGGCAAATGGTATTACGGAAGAAATCTGTTTACAACAATCATTCAAGTGACCATTGGAAGCAGCTTTAATCCAGGAGCTAGAAAGTGATAGCTCTACTGCAGATCCAGCAAACCCATTTCAGAATGTCTGGAGAGTCACGCCCATTCCGAGGTTACTTTCACATACAATAAGCCCCGCATGTAAACATTACCGATATCATTTGGATAAGGGCACTGCAACACACTTCCAGATTTGGAAATTTTAAATTTCCAAACCCGGCACGTATTTAGTAATATTAGAAAATAAGATTATTGTTATATAGTTACAATCAGATAGATCTCACCCATGACCGCCTCCTCAATCACACTATCTTGTTCATTCGTAAAAAATTTTTTTTTCGACGTTGATTCGTAATTAATTTCATGCACTGGTGATTAAATATGCGCAAAAATTAACGTTGCCAAACCGCCCGCTAGATATGCAACCTGCATAACAAAACTCTGTACACCCCGTGTTGAATGCACCTAAAATTATGTGCAAGCTTTTCACCCGCCCATGCGCGTTGTTTTCGTTTGCTGCTTCTGACCAACAAATGGCCGTTCTCTACATTGCACTAGTCTTCTTCTTCTTTTTCACTCCACATTCTGCCAATAATGCAAATCCTCGATATACGGCGACGCTATATCGAGCTTCAAAATTGCTAATAATCATCGATTCACTCGCGACAAAGCGGAAAAACACTCTAAACTAATAAATTATGCCCGAGTGTCACAATATTACCACGAATAACCAAAACTAAACTGATGTAATTCTTCTTCCGGGTGCGGGGGCGAAGCACACAAAAAACGGGGAAATACTACCGACACTCACACATTTCGAGAGGGAATCGATTGTATTCACTACGGCTTACGCAATGCATGCGAAGATTTTATGATTTCACTGTTAGTTCTAGTTAAATTACGAATTATTGTTTGATTATATTTTTCGCGAAAACGACGCAGCAAAAACAAAACACGTCAGTTTCGAGGCACGGCTTGCTACGATCAAAAAGCAACACTTTCTTTTGTGTATTGCTTTTTATTGCATGGGTAAAAAATGATGGAATTTTGGATGAAACTACTTCAGAGTGTAATGTTTACATGAGCAAAATTTCGTCAAGTGGATATCGAGACGGCTTCCAAGAAAGAAGTGGTTCGACAAAAAAATATGAGCGTGATCGTGGAAAATCCAGGCCAGTCCCACGGGTGGATCACGAATCGACCATTCGACCGTGACCCGTGTGGTAAAATCGTTCAAAGAGACCCAGACGATCCAAGGGCGAGCTGGCAGTAGAGCGATTACTGCAAGTGCAATCCGAACCATTCGATTGGCCAAGAAGATCAATTCTTCCGTCTGGTTCGTCCAGCAGTCAATGAAGCGGGCCGGACTTCATGTCTTCAAGGTAAGGAAGGCACCTAACCGAACCGATAAACTAATATCCCGCGCCAGGAAGCTGTACCGCGAGTGGTTGGTGCAGCCGATATGCATCGTAATGGACGACGAGACATACATTAAAGTGGACGCCAAGCAGATCCCTGGCCTGGAGTGTATCGTCGGCAAGTATTGCCTGGATGTTCTAGAGAACTTGTGTAGCAGGCGATCTGTGGGTACGGCAAATTCAACAAGCCGTACCTAATGACCGGCACCATCAACGGCCAAATATATAAAGAAGAATGCCTCCAGAAGCGCCTGCTGCCCTTCCTCCGGTCCCACGAAGGTGACACTCTGTTTAGGCCGGATCTGGCATCATTCCATTAAGCGAAACCGGTGATGGAGTGGTACGAAGCCAATGATGTTGTTTTTGTGCCGAAGGAGGCAAATCCGCCAAACGCGCCATAACTTCGCCCAAAACAAACATTCTGGGCGATTATGAAGGGCAAGCTCCGGAAAACACGGAAGGTCTTCAAAAACGACAAGGATTTGAAGAAAGAGTGGATGAAAATGTGTAAGAAAGGTAGCGCAAGTGTTGCACATGATTTGATGGTTATCATTAAGTCCAAGGTGCAGGCATTTAACATAGGAGAGGAGGTTGAATAAACCAACTTTGCAAAAACATAGCTATTAGGTGTTTATTTATTCCCTGAGAGTTTCAAAAATATCCGACTTCAAAAGAATTTTTGGTGATCATTTTTGTCTGTTGCATTTTTTTCGAGAACAATCTTTAGCCTGAACAAAATTGATCATATCCTTAACCATGTTGAATGTATCCCTACAGGCAGGAATCGTCTTGATTGTGTCTTGTGCAACCAAGTTCAATGAAAGAGCCAAACAATGAACAAATATAGCCCTCTTTTCATCTTCAAGGATTTTAGCTGGCACCACATTTTTGTCACCAACCATATTCCTAGCACTATCATAGCATTGCCCTCTACACTTTGAAAGAGGCATATAACATCGAATAAATAAATCCTTGGTGACAGAGTACAGCTTTGCAGCGGTTGTGGATTCCACCTGGTAGAAGCCGAGAAAAAAATCCTCGGCACCCAATGAATTCGTGGTGATCCGGACGCAACAGGAAAACTGCTCCTTTCTACACTGAGCGAACAAATCGAGAGGAATTCATTCGAATATCGTATGGAAATTTGCCACAAGATATCAATGCAAATTTCATACGATTCTCTTATGGAAAGAATATCATAGGACGATCGTATGAAAATTTTCCTCAAAGGAAAAAAAACTTGCAATCGGGATTTGAACCATGAACCTCGGAATCGAGAGGTGAGCCACAATCCCACTGGACTACACCCGCTTGATAAATGATGTCGATTGAAAGTGTATATGAGGCATGTTTTTCGCAGCAGTAATCATTTCATACGATTTCGTATGGAATGAGTCTTGGACCCTTGCTTTGTGGTCCATAGTTCCGATCGTATGAAAATCGTACGGATAATTTTCTGAGTGTAGCAAACTTCCTTTGAGATTGTTGATATTTTAATGTGAACTGATTCTTAGCCAAAATAACCACACATGAAAGATCCGGAAGATCATGACCGTTGGCACAGTTTCTCAAAAGCTAAGGAGAGATTGCCCAGACGAGGCCCGGGTGAACTTGAATTCATGCGCTGATAAAACATTGTCATGAGAATGGGGAGAGCAGATGATGAATCATGAACATTTTGTATTCTTTGTTAAAATACATTGCCTCGCATAAAGTTTTCAAATGTACATCAATTTTTCGTTTATACATGATTTCAAATCAACCCAACCACTCGACAATCCACAAGGCACACATAACACGACTGTAAATAAATGAAGACATTGCAGGTGATCGCAACGTCAGTTCAGCAGACGATTGTAAACCAATTTTCCGTTTGCTTTTAGAGCCTTTTGTAATGTTATTCCCGAGTTTACATAATACCACAGAGAACAGACGTCCAGGCTCAAAGGACGGGTTGTGATCATAAACGGAACTGTTGATTCAAATTAGTATGGAATATCTTATGGGGTGACGCTCGTGTTTCAATTTTGACATAGGGACATTGATAGAATTGTTCTGTTACGTCATCAATGTTGGTAAACAAAGCGATGGTGAAAGGTTCAAATGGGACGAAAATGTGAATACTATTGGTACACAAATCAGCAAGGAAAAACATTCCACAGGTCTCCCAATCACAATGATTTGTAAGTGTGGAGCTTTAGCTTCCACGAGCTACCGAAACATTTGGAACTGGTGGGTACCTACCGAAGCGTCCGTTCTTGTTGACCGTCAGAGAAGTAAGAGGACGAGCCGAGTTGGTTGCTAGCCAACTTCGATGCTTTCGGGAGCTTGTGGCAGAGGGTGGCTGTCACATGATGCGAGTAACATCTCTAATCGAGGGATATCGATACCGCACAGTAAGTTAATTACGCAAACATTTGAGAAAAGAGCAATTAACCCTCTAATGCTGTTCCACGCGTGGATTCCCTTGTGGTTCCGGTGAGGATTCCGATGAGCTGGTGCTTGATTGGGAAAGAGCATAGCAAGAATTTGCCAACGCATCAAACTTGGTTTATGTTCAAACGGATGAAAAAGATGTTTATTATGATACGTCGGTTGAAAATGTGCCTCCAGAATCAGCAGGCCCAAATCAAGGACTACAAATTTACAACCCAGGTGTTTGCCAGATCTGTTGGGTGCCGGGTGATCGATCGGGGTGCCGGATGATCGATCGAAAATTGATCTGCACGGTGAACGCTTCTTACCCAAGGGAAGAGTAATATATTTTTACCACTTTTTTCACAGGCCATCTTTCTTTACACGTAGAAACCAAGGGCAAAAGAACTTAAATTTGTAGAACGTGAGTTTTTATACAACTTCATAACTTTATGCAACTTTACGGTCCATTTCTGCTAGCTTTTCCCATGAAATAAAAATGTCATTGAGAAAAATAATTCTTCCCATGGGTGGATTGCTTTCACCGTGATGGCAGTAATTAGTATGGAATGTAGATGCACTACGGCGCCACTATATTAGCATACACATGATTTTTTGCTATTTTCGTATGAGCCAATTCGTCTGTTCTCTGTGATAATACGCAACTGTGAGTAGAGTAAGTTCAACGTAAACCCAGTTGACAGTATTACCAGCGGCTAGTCATGAAGAAAATGAATATAGTTTTTGGCTCAGGAATTACCAGCACATCCGTCCCAAACTTAATGAGTCGCTCCCAAGGGGTGGATCGTTCAACACACTTTTCTCCTGTGCTATTCTTTTGAGTGTGTTGCAATGTTCTGGGAGTTCCCGTAATGTGCCGAAGGTGCCGATGTGTTGACAGTCAAAATTGTTATTTTCTGCTGAGCCTGGCAACCAGGCAATGCATATTGGCAGGGTTGCTGGTTTCATATTTCTATCAGCTCAACTGTCAAAAGTGTTCCTCATTGTGCCACACATGTGGTTTGGATTGTAAATCGAAGTGCCGCTGTTAGGAAACATATTCGTCTAGTGTGTAAGACATCGTGGCTGGCACACTGTTCTAAGCGACTTACCCTTGGTCACCCCTAAAACATAACTCACATCGAACAACCCCTCAAATATACTGTCAAAAACACACAGCGAAACAAAACAAAAACAGAGATTCTAGTTCCTCAAAGCGCAAGAACGTATTGCAAGGTGCCCTTGGGACCAAGGGGTCTACAACAGTGAGCCAATTTAAAATCGCTAGTTTCCTATTGATTGTTGATATTGCCCTTTGCGCTTAAAATATGACTGTAGTTTCAGCGCCATCCTTCGCGCCACTTCAGTTGTTTGTTAGATCCTGTTAAGGCCCAAACGCAATGTGGACGGAAACGGAACGGAAACGGAAAGTTTGACTGTTGTCGCAAATGACGTCGATATGTCCAATTGGAATCAACTTGGATCTAATCAGTTTTCTATCCGACAACCAGGTTTAGTCAGATTGGACTCTTCCGCTGCCGTCCCTGTTTCGCTTCCATCATCACTGCGTTCGAGCCTTTAGTGTCTACGGCGTACACTTCTGATAGTACCAACACAGACAGACGTTTAAGCAAGAACAAAATTAGTCGATAACTTTGTGTAAATTTTCAAATTGCTACACTCAGAAAATTTTCTTTCCACTTCCCCTCCCCCATCGAATCGTATGAATGTTCCGAAAACATCCTCATATACACTTTCAATCGACATCATTTATCAAGCGGGTGTAGTCCAGTGGGATTGTGGCTCACCTCTCGATTCCGAGGTTCATGGTTCAATCCCGATTGCAAGTTTTTTTTCCTTTGAGGAAAATTTTCATACGATCGTCCTATGATATTTTTCCATAAGAGAATCGTATGAAATTTGCATTGATATCTTGTGGCAAATTTCCATACGATATTCGAATGAATTCCTCTCGATTTGTTCGCTCAGTGTAGCAATCGCTGGCAATCGCTTCTTCACTAACGCCACGTAGTTCACGTAGTCGAGGTGCCCACTAATGTGGCGAAGTTGCGGCATCTGCTAGCATGTCAAAATATCACTCCGACGTTCGCCACCCGCCACCCGATATTGACACGATGTTTTGGCGTGCAATTAGATGCCACATAGTGGCAACAGAACTGACAGACAGTTGCTAAAGGGTGTCTGGAATCAATTTGCGACACTCACAAGTATTGGGCAAAATTCGTACGTTCAACCTATCATCTTCAAACTTTCAGGGAGTAAAATAAAACATGTTATGAATATTTTTCCATTTTTGTTTTATTCAAATTTCAATTCCATATCCAAATGCACGAACCTTCTTCTTTACATTACTCATAAGGTCCTGTACAACATTTGGACCAACTTTTTTTTGTGTGGCAATCCAGTTTTTCTTCATATCTTCCTCCGATTTCACTTCCTTAGGATGCTTCCGAAGTGCCTGCTTCATGATGGCCCAGTACTTTTCAATTGGCCGCAGTTCCGGTGCGTACGGGGGGTTGAGATGCTTTGGCATTTCAAGCTTATTGCTTGCTCTCAAATTAGTGTTCTAAATGTAGTTCCACAGTTATTAATTGAGAGCTTTCGATGCCAAGTACCATTTTTCCTTTTGTATGATTGTGTGTCAAGTACAATCATACGATATGCCCAGGGAGTCGAGAGATTTTCCTTATCGAAAAATTCCTAGACCATACCGGGAATCGATCCCAGCCACCTCCAGCACGGTGTTGCTTTGTAACTGCGCCTTTACCGACTGAGCTAAGGGAGTCCATTGTCTAACTTCGTATCTCAAGTAAAGTATCTGAGTCATAATCTCTCAAAACTATTGGATGTACCTGGCATTTGAACACTCAACTACGTTTCGAACTTCGAATGAAGAATCGCTGAAATTTCGAACGACATTCCCTGTCTTACAAATCCATATTCCGAGCAATCGATCTCGGACTACAGTCCGAAAAGTCCACTACCACACAAATCCACACCAGCTCAGCCTCTCTCTCTCTCTGGCAGCACGCTAGGATGTAGCTGTCAAACGTTCCGGCTTCCCCAAGTGACAGACGTCCGGAGTCAACGTACACGAGCCATCTCGCAATCGCACATCCGTCATCGCCTGGCAAAATTACCACCTTCTGCTGCTGCAACTGCCCCAACTACATAACCTGTAACAGAGGGAACAAGCCAATGCCACGAAGATTTCCTCACCCCACCACCGCATGCGGAGGGGACAAGACAGAAAGCAAAAAACACCAACTGAGACCAAACCCCCGGATAAGCGGCGGGACGGGCGGCAGCAATTGCTCCAGATCTCCGTCCATTGCTCATGTGCCGTTGTGATGTGGTCGCACCGACGAAGCCTGCAATCAAGTCATTAATGTGGTTGGTTTGATAATGATAAATCATCTCAATGAAATTGAATTTCCCCTCGAGCCGGTCCCTCCTTCCCGCTATCGACGAGAGGATCGCACACCTGGGCGCAGAGACGATCACACGCAGTAGTAGGTACCCACCGGTAATTATGCGTTTTATTTACTATCGGTCGACGAGGACGCCGTCGGCTATGCTCGATGTTTAGAAGCGACCACTTTCGCTGGTTTGTCGTCCGGAAAGTAGGCCAATTAGCTGATCCCAGCGTAAGTAGCGATCGCAACAGAACCGACACGTCATTTCGGTAACAAACGAGAGTCCACGCGAGGGCGCCGATCAATGTCAAATTAGAGTTGACCTTTCACGATCCTCGAAGTGGCGGTGATCGGACAGGCATTTCTTTGTCCAAATTGGCTCCGGTAGGGGCCGTTATTTGCGCTTCAAGTTCCGACGTAATTGAACTGCGCTCCGCACGAGGTAAATACACACTTGGCGAGGATTCCAAATTGTAGGGTTGGTCGCGGACTTTTCGGAGCCCTTTTGTTCACGATGCCCGAGCATCATCTGTCATTCGCAGGGATGCTGGATGATGATGATGACTCACGGTGAACTAGATGAAGGCGCTAGGTTAGTCTTCTTATGCAATAGCCTTGTTCTCTGCACCGCACAGTAGGCCATCAAGGATGCGGTTACCATCGTGAGGCATCGCTCAAATCATAAATCAACCATCCTTTGCTGGCAGCCCTGGAAGTGAACGGTGTAGGCAGACACATCTGTTGCTGAGCAGAGGGAGGTCGCACCAGATTAATGGAGTTCTTTGGCTGGCGCAGCATGTTCACGAGAACAACACTTGTGTGCAGAAATAAACGCAAGAGTGAGGGAGGCGTCGTAATTACCTCACTACCGACTGTCTGACTAACTGACTGGCAGGCACTTGGATTTCGCGGTAGCCAACTCGTGAGCAAATGCAGCAGCAGCAGCATATGTACATTGATCGAGAAATAGGTTGAAAGGAAATTGGTTGATTGCACGGCGGAGGTCAAACAGTAATTTTCGTATTTTCTAATTTTGCACCCCCACATCGGGCCCGAACCGAACCAAGTGGCTTTGTGTGAGTGGTCTTGAGTGCGTGCGCTGCGCAAGCCAAGAATGATGGATCTTCGACCGTGACGGAGCAGAATTTCCCGCTTTCTCTCTCGTGTTGTTGTTGGCCGGATTGATTGGATGTGTTGCTAGTTTGCTCGTTCTCTTTGACAAGCCGCAATGGTGGTAACCCAAATTCGCTGATTGGCTATTAGGCCGAGAGGTGATGTTTACGTTGTGACGGAATCCCGTTAGGATGATTACGATCAGGAAGACTTTTCACAATCAGCCTTGAAAGTTTCCAAAATCGTCCGCCAGCATAGACGTTTACCTTCAATTACAAAGTCATTACACTGTTATAAGTTAAGTATCCTACGGGGGAGCAGACCCGTCACAGCCCATCGAGGGGTGTGATTAATTATGCATTCATAAACTTATACTTCCTTCTCAATCCGCTCGCTGTGAAGTAATAGTGTATTGTAGCCATTTTATTGAACGCGCTCGCTCGCAGTTGTTGATCTTTCAATCTCGAATCGTTGGTAATGCATGATGGTACCCCCAGCTGTTGTGCTGTTGCTGCTTTCAGATCGATACCGAATCGTGGTGGCCTTTTGATGCGCTTCACCCGCGTGTGCCCGAGCTTTGCAATTAATCAAGCTTTATATCGTGGATGGACGGAACGGGGCGAAAGTCCACTCCTCTGTCGATTTGACTGACACCCGATCCGGGGATGGATCGTAGACGAGTTGAAATTGCAACATAACCATTTCCTGCAAAGGTCACCACCGTCATCACCGCGATCGGTTGGGAGTGTCCGGTTCGGCTCAGCATGACAGTTCTAATGAATACCGAACCTTGGGCAACCGGGCAAGGACAATCCGGTTAATTGTTTCCCAGATTCAATCGAGCTTGGGGTGGGGTCCGATAAAACCCGTTGATGACTTACTGGCAGGCAGCTGGTCGTACATTTACTCCTCGAGTGTTGACAAACTAATTACTACATTTATCTTCTATTCTTGTTTACTTGCAGGTTGGACAGCATTCGGACAGCCAGGAAACAATCGAAATGCAATCGATGCAAACGCGTAGTGGAGCGGTGCGATTAGGTGAGTTGAAAAATTGCTCTGAGTTGTGGTCGAGATTGGGCAAAATAGCTCTTCTCGCTGAAAAAGATCCGTTTCGCTCAGTTTACTACACAGATAAAAAGAAACATTGAATTTTCTGCGGTATCTAATGCACATAAAGGGAATGCTAGATTTGGCAGAAAATAAATCGATATTTCATGTAAATGTAAGCCCGATAACGCATGAATCTAGCCTGTTGTATAAAAGTTTGCAAACATTGTTGTATGACGCATGAAAGATTGCAAACAATTTCGTTGTTTACGCCTCCTTTGGCTTGGAATTAAACGAGGGGAAATTTTACGCGCTTGTTAAAATTATTTTTTTCTGTGTAGTTTATTCAAACAGAAGACTTTAGAGCCAATTTAATTGTTTTGGCATTAAATACGAAGTTAGCTTCTTAAAAAGTACAAGTCAGTTGCGTTGCAGAAAAGAACGAATAGATTTATTAGTACTACCTTCGATTTCGTAATTTTGACGTAGGACTTACGTCTCTCTTTTCTATTCCTGTATAGGGGCGCCGTTCTAAAATTTCTGAAATCGCAAGCGTTACGCGGGTTTGGAGACTTTGAACGATAATATCTCCTCTCTGGCCCACAGAAATTTTACGATAAGTATTTCATTCGCAAGGTAGAACATCAAAGCTGAGTCCCTGTTGCAAACTTAATTCATAACGTTTGTTTAAACTAATTAAAATGTACTTAAAAGAAAAATGTCTAAACGCACAAAGCTATTGGTCGAAAATGACATCATGTTTGCGCCTCGCTCTGATTGGTTCATACTGCCACAGTTACCGTGCCAGCGATTATCAAACATGTGGGGACGACCGACCAATCATCAGTTCTCGCTGTGCATCCGCATGCGACAGACGTGTTTGCGGAGCACGTTGGTAGAAAACGCCGCCCGTGAACACAAGAAGACCAGACCAAGAAGAATCATCCACGTCACCTGCAGCTAGCCATCCGCAACGACGAGGAGCTGAACAAACTTTTCTCCGGTGTGACCATTTCACAGAGTGGTGTCCTGCAGCCCAAGAAGACTGAAGAAAATTTCAATCGCGAACCATGTTATCAACTAAAATCCGTCCTTTTCAGGACGATCAAATCAAGTTGCCAACTAAAGAGTATGTTTGATAGAAATTTCTCTTGAGCTCATCGAAATTTTCATTACCACGCACCGGCTCAATATGGCGTTGAAAAAGCCGCGTCCCGGAGAAAATGGCCAAATCAATCGCCCACATCATCTTCGTGGTCAAGTGGTTAGCGGCGTCACCCGTCGTTCATTGCCATGAAGTGAGGGTTCGATTCCCGCTCCAGCCTGTGGAACTTTTTGCAACACGAAAATGTCCAAACTGGTCCACTTGGTGTTAGGTTAAGTTATTCGTTGTAATTCGTTCTATGTTCAATGTTCAGTCTGTACAAATTCGAGATGAAGACGGTGTAAATGTTAATTTTTATCGTAGTATTACGTGCTGCCAAACACTCAGGCCGTCCTGCAGCCCAAGAAGACCGAGAAGAAAATTTCAATCACGAACCATGTTCCCTCCGTAAACAACTAAAATCCGTTCTTTTCAGGACGACCAAATCAATTTGCCAACTAAAGAAGAGTATGTTTGATTGAAATTTCTCTTGAGCTCATCGAAATTTTCATTACCACGCACCGGCTCAACATGGCGTTGCTTGAAAAGCCGCGTTCTGGAGAAAATGAGCAACATTTTTTATTAGTATCCATATATAAATCTCTATTTGCCATGTTAAAACTAGCAAGCACGTTGTACATTCAATAAACGAAATATTAACAGTTAATTTGAGCCGAACTGCAACACGGCAGACCAATTATGTGTTTCACATATTCAGTGTAGGGGGTAGGTTAGCTTCATTGTAGTTCTTGTTGTACATAGGTACATAGTGGATTAGTTGCAGATAATAGATTAGGTTAGTTGCAGGTAGTTTTAAAATGTGAGTTATAATTTTTCTGGCCAATATTTATAAACTCTATTGTTTTGCAGTTTCAGAAGCAAGTGTGTCTATATCTCAACTCTCTTTGGATGGGGTTCTGAGGCCCTGACAAGGGCCGTTTTTCTGTTGCCTGAGTTGAAAAGATGCGAATTTAACCTCCGAAACCCCTGTCGCTCTAATGAAAACTAATGATTTCATTTCCACGCTGCTGTCTGGCGTAACAACTGAGGCCCGTCCCCTTTTGTAAAATTTGATTCGCGTTGCCTTCGTTGATACCTCCTTCCTGTCATGTAATGGTATATGCCATTATATCATTCATTATTGGATCATCGACACGTTCAGACGTGTGTATCCCGCTCTCGTGATAAAAAAGCGCTTTTCCGAGTTTTTCGCCCTGCTGCTGGAGATCGAGTAGACGCCGCCTGATGTGGCTGGCACGTCCGCTAGACGAGGCAAGCGGAAGAAGCCCGACGTCGACGCTGACGTAAATCATCCCTCCGTAAACAACTAAAATCTGTCCTTTTCAGGACGACCAAATCAATTTGCCAACTAAAGAGTATGTTTGATTGAAATTTCTCTTGAGCTCATCGAAATGTTCATTACCACGCACCGGCTCAACATGGCGTTGCTTAAACTGCCGCGTCCCGGAGAAAATGGCCAAATCAATCGCCCACATCATCTTCGTGGTCAAGTGGTTAGCGGCGTCGCCCGTCGTTCAAGCGGTTGTCATGAAGTTGAGGGTTCGATTCCCGCTCCAGCCAGTGGAACTTTTTGCAAAACGAAAATGTCCAAACTGGTCTACTTGGTGTTAGGTTAAGTTGTTCGTAATTCGCTCTACACCCAAACTAAGAAAGTAAGATTGTAATACAATTTCGCTTGATTTTGTTCCATTCTTGCTATTGATCGTAACTTGGATGAAAAATCTAACATTAGTTGTGGGCAAAAAAGCAACAGCAATTCGCAATGAACAATTTGAACGTGTGCGTGAGGTTGTGCGCAGTGATATTTAGTTGATGAGTAAGAGATGAGTGTCCGAAAGTCTGGTGGCTCACAAAAATTAAATATACCATACACGAGAGCGGGATACGAACCGTGACCGTCAGCGCGGCGGCTCTTGATGGCAACCATTCAGCCACTTTGACAAACTAAGAGATAGGGAATAGAAACCCTACAGTTAGTTCACTTGGCGAGGAATTCAGGGTACAGCAATGAAGCAAATGGACATATTTTCCACCAAGCTGTGTGCAACCTGTCGCTATCACACACTTGCATGGCATTGTTTATTTCATAAAACGCTTTGTCGATGATCAGTGAGAACAAAAATAGAACACTTGACGGCGGCAATACAACAGTGGCCAATAGCGTTGCGGCATTTTGTGATATCGACTCATCCATATTGTATATTGATATGTTGATGATGATTGAATAAGGACACTACAGCGATAAATTTGTTTCGAGCTATTTGTGCCTGCGAGTCGCTTGCACACACGTGCATAGCTTCATTTGTACCATAAAACGCTTTGTGGATCAAAATGGGCAAAATTGCCTTTTCTGAATCATGCGGATTTCTCAAGATATGATAGCAAAAACTGCAATTGCATTTTTTTTGCCACCTTCTCAACTTTTGGGTGTATGTTCATTGTTCAGTCTGTACAATCTACAGTTGAAGATGGTGTAAATGCCTATTTTTATCGTAATATTACGTGCTGCCAAACACTCAGGCCGTCCTGCAGCTCAAGAAGACTGATAAGAACATTTTAATCGCGAACCATGTTCCCTCCGTAAACACAGGACTCATTTAACACTAGCAAGCACGTTGGACATTCAACAAACAAACTATCATTAACAGTTAATTCGAGCCGAACTGCAGTTTCTATAAATTTTCGTGGAGAACCAATAGCGGAAGAAGAACCGGAGCCTCACACACCAATAGCATAGGGTTTCATGGTTCTTTAGACTGAATAAAATATAGTAGAAATTTATCAATTCGATGACATCAATTTCTTCACATCAACAAGCAGTCCTACGTCAACTTTGCAGTTATGTCGCTGACATAACTCACCCTTTCGTTTTTTTAGGCACTCGCTCAGATAAATTTCCTGGTTGACGGTTCCGGTCGCAATGTAAACGTTGCTCTTCAAGCCACAGGTAAAGATGGCCTGCCACACCCGATATTTCTTCGCGAACTTTGACTGTTTAATGTGCTTGAAAATATCTGCCACCTTTCTCCGTCCGATTGCCGTATAAAATTCCTGTCCAGGAAGCTGTTTAAAGTCTGCCTTGACGTAAGTTTCATCGTCTTGGACCAAACAATCAAATCAGCATCGTCGTGTACAACTTTCGCGCTCATGCTTTGGCCGACGTGTTTTGTTTATCGTCGCGATTTGGAGTCACCACTTTCTTGTAAGTCGACATTTCAGCTCGTTCTTTAGCTCTATCCACGGTTGAAGGCGCCACTCCCAGCTTCTTTGCGACACCTCGGACGTCGCCGTGGCCTCCGGCTTTCGATTTCCCCTCGATTTCACCGAACACTTTTAATACATTGGTAACAGTTGATTTACCACACATTCCCACGTGAGAGTAGTTTGGATTTTCGCCATGCACGTGATGCGTTGCTCCTCTTCCTTCGACGACATTTTGGTAACTGAAGGGCAGCAGGGTAAATGCACCCTACTTTTTGGGGAAATGCTCCTTAAACTTTGGAAAAATGCTCCTTAGTTGCGTTTGTCCGGTATAATGCAATCGGAGGTATCTTCTGGTACCTTCTGGTTAGCGCTTGCCGATTGTTTTGACGGGTCTTAAGTTTCTTCAAGATTGTATAGCGGAGCTTCGCTCCGCAATTTTCGAGGTAGTTTTGACGGGTTTAAATTTCATTTTGACGAATCGGAATTTTCTTTTTGAAGAGTCTTAATTTCGTTTTGACGGGTCTTAACTTCAGAAACTTAAAACCCGTCAAAACTATACAATCTTGAAGAAACTGAAGACCCGTCAAAACACCCGGCAAGCGCTAACCAGAAGGTTAATACCTCCGATTGCATTATACCGGGCAAACGCATCTAAGGAGCATTTTTCCAAAGTTTAAGGAGCATTTCCCCAAAAAGAAGGGTGCAGTTACCGTTTGCCGTAACTGAAGTGCTAATCTCAAAATCGATGAAAGGAAATGCGTCAGGCTTAAGTCGACCAAATTTTGATCGAAACACCCTTTAGTTTCACAAAAATGCGAACCATTCGATTACGGGAACTAAATCATGACTACAGTGAATTTAACTAAATAAATTTGAATGCAATAATATCACTTCATTTTATATCATAACATAAAATAATAAACTGACGTTATAATGTAAAATAATAATACGAACCCGGATAATACATCCACTCATCGAAAGACTTCCGCTGTTGCAGCTTCTATAGGATTAAGAACTACTAAGATTAGAATTTGTTTTCACAATTAAAGTCAAAGAGCACAATAAGCGTACAATATATATCTGACATCCACTGGTTTATACTAAAATTAATAATAAGATATGTATTAATAGTCTTGGAAAAACCAAAAACAGCTAACAATAAGGTGAAATAAATTTAATATGAGTATGAATAATGCCAAAAGCGGAAACTTAATAAAACTACAAAAAAAATTAATTTTCCGATAACTCTTGTTGGTCTAGACCCATAAATGATTATTTATGTCTGGGGAATAGGAAATGAATGATTATAAATTATATATTTTTGATGAAGAAGGAAAAAGCTTTTTTGAATAGAATTTGAATAAAAAAAAAAGGTCAAAAACCTTCCTATCTTTTCAAACACATAACGTAGGTTAGGTTGGCTATAATTGACATGGACGAAAATATGTGAAGCTGAAAATGACATAAAGCCCGATTCAAAGTAAATTTGGACGCATTCAAGTTATCATAACTCAAGAATTAAACAATATACACGGTTGATCAAAACGTCAAATAAAAAGGTATTTATTCAGCTTTCAAACGATATATAACAAGTTATTACATTTCACCGTTTCGAACGATCTGTCGCACTTTACTTGTGATCGATGCCATCAGGATCTGCACAGTCGCTGGTGACACTGTACCGGCGAACTTATTCCAGTTTAAACGCATTTGTCATTTGTCCTTTCTACCGCATCCTCGGTTTGGGTCAAACTGAAAACTCATATAGTTAACTGGGAATCTCGGCATGACCAAACTGATGTATCGGTTTAAATTCGGAACAAACAGAAATGAGGCTAACCGAGATAAATATTAGAAATTTTGAATTATATCTACAGTTTCAATGTGCTGCTGCTACAGTGGAAAAACGGATTGACGTGATATAACAACAATGGAACTGACTCTTAGCTTCGGGTCTTGACAAAGAATCCCTACTGAGCCCTTGCGGCTCGTCAAGCCGGCCAGTTCAGCGCAAGTGACCGCCAGGTGGCAGGAAAATCGCATAAAATAGCGATGAAAACAGTCTATCTTTTTGTGAATAAGTGAATCAAAGTGAATGACTGCAATCATGCTAATACGATGTGCTAAAATCTCTCAAAAATATGCATGTTACCTTCTATATAAACCAACAAACAAATGCAATCAAACAGCTGACTCACACATGCCGACACACTGTCGTCGTCGTCGTCGTCGTCAAAATCTTGTACCCACCACTAAAGTCATCGCAAGAGACTCAACCACGTTGTCGCCTCCGGTTTGCCATATCGATCGGCATATTTGCCGTTTCGCTTGAAAACCAATTTCCAATAAGTGTTCCAACCCGTTTGCGGCTTACCAGCATCCGTTGCACAAAGCAGGCTGTGAGACCTCAGTGCACACGTGTTCATTTCGGTCAACCCAGAGCGGTTCAAGGCCAACTGCCATTGTCATTTTGATGCCGTCGAAGCCACAGTCACCGCCTAGCGCCATGCAGCCGCACTGTGCAATGTAAATAACTAAAATGGATTATTTGATCAGCCGGTGCGAGTACTAGAAATGTCACAACCGCCACCGACTTGCATGCAACCTCTGATTGGCACTTTGTTGTCCGAATCCGAAAAAAAAACTATAAAACGCAAAAAAACGAGCAAACCGTTTAAAATTAGCAGTCTACCACCATCCCAGCAAATCCTATAATTAAGTTAGACTGCAGCCACATTATAATCCATCCATGTGCCCCCAGGGTCGCCTACCTGCCTCCTAAACCAATGTATTTGGATCTTGGCTCGTTCAATTTGTTGCAGACCCCAAACCCAAACCAGAGATGAATGAATGCGTTTGCACATTTTCTCGCCTCCTGCGAATGAGCGAGCGAAGCAGCCAGGCCTGCTTTGTTTTTGTTGTTGAACTGTTGCGGGCATCTCGCACCCATCAACCATCACAACACACGGGACGGCAGGACTGGTCAGAGCAAAACAACATATAGCTGCCAGGCAATAAAATAAATTACGTCTGGTGCTGGGCTGGAGTTCCACGCCACCACCACCACCAACAACAACAACAACAACCATTGATGACGGATCCGTTCGTTTGCTCGTTCGGTTTTGTTTTGGAATATGAAACTAAACGTACTCAGATAGACAGAGGCCTGCCAGCATCACATTCAAATGGAGTCGCAGAGCGTGAGAACTTGCTGATCGCAGTCGCTGAACCTTGCTTCAGACCGATCGCAAAGTGAGAGCCGTGCCAGACCAGTCCTCGCGCTATGGGTGGGATATGAGGTTGCATAATCGGGTGATTTAATGAATTTATTGAGCATATAGAATGTGTACATGCGTTACGGCATTCCTGCCATTACAGTTGATTACATTCCTCGGTGATCGTATCCTCAAATGATCCGGATCTGGACCTTTTCTCCCGTTCAAAAATCGCCATTCGATTCGAATTCTCAGTCAGCCTAGTGTGCTGCTCATTTACCAATCTTCCCCTTTCATGCTGGTAGACGCCTCCCCGGTGGATCGTGCAGTCCTCGTGCCTAATGTCTATCTGGATATCTCTGACACTAGACGATAGTAACGAGCCCCTACAAACTTACCTAACGATTTACTATAACCTATCCCGACCGGCAGGTTGCCGAACACAAATTTTAGAATTGACGGTATGCGTAATCCAGCAGTTCCAAACCCTCTGCGGATTTCCACCCATCACCATATCAGTTGTTTTAACTCCTTCCTACAACCCGACCGAACCACTTATCCAAACCTTTCTCCATCCTCTTTTCAGACTAAATGCCATGGAATCGTCTATTCATGGTGGCGCCGGTGGCGTCGGTGGCCTCAGCAGCAGTGCTGCTCCGTCATCCCTCGTGATCACGCCCTCTCCGTCCATTGTTCCCGCCTATAAAACGCCCATGCGCCCGAAGGGCCACTACCGATCGTCCTCGCTGGAAAACAACCCTTTCGCTACCGGAAGCGGTGGCAAGTGCTCCCTCAGCTTAGTACAAACCAACTTTACCGGAACGCTCAAGTCCCGACGGGAGCAGAAACGGATATCGGACTTTCTCAGCAAGCAGAGCCTCCACCATGCCGGCGTTGCCAACAGCAGCGGAAGTAACTCACTGATCGGATCCGTTGGCAAGGAGCACTCGTCGACGATGTCGATCAACGAAAGCACAATACGGAAGGCACACTTTGAGAACATTCGGGAGATTTTCGAGAAGAATAATAGCAAAAATGCTTACAACAGCAGAGTGGGGACGGGATCCGGATCGGCAATGGCCAAGATCAACGGCTTAGCGACAGCGGCGGCAGTATCAGCACAGACGGCATCCTCTTTAGGGCATGAAACTCCGATAGCTCAGCACGCAGCCATGGCAGGCGGATCACTATCCGCGGACGATAAACCACCCAAGATCCAGTCCTGCAGTGGAATCCTTGGGAAGGTGAGTTTTTAATCAATCAATCCAATATCTCACCTAACCTTTCCCCCCGCCTTTCTATTTTAGGGAAAACAGGTGATCCGTCCAATCGCATTCAAACCAGTTCCTTACAAATGTAACACACCAAATTACACCAGTAGCAGTGGCAACGGCGTCGGTTGCAGTAGTAGCAGCAGCAGCGTCGGCGCTGGAGGTCGTCTCACGGATCTCGGCGAACGATTCGGTTCAACACCTTCACTCGGAGCTCCTCTCAGCGTCCAGTACAAGTTTGGCAGTACAACTGATCTGCACCACCACCACCACCTCCACCACCACCATCCTCATCTCCAGCACGGCAATCAACTTCTGGGTTCAAACTCCGGAGGTGCAGCAACCCCTAACACCAGCGGTCCGTCCAGTGGGACCTACTCGCAGCAATATGGAACGCTTCTACGAAAAAGCTCAGCCATTCCGTTCAAGACGTACGATAGCTTGGAGTCGATTCTGAAGCTCCCGGACAGTATGATTGCGTCCTACCCGAATCCCAGCACCAGGTATGATTCCTCAGATAAAACCCCCAGAACAGGACCTCTTATCCCATCGCTTCTACATTTCAGTCAATCAGCGAGCCTCTACGCACAACACGACCTCCTGGACATGGCTCCGTCCCCGTCAGATTCGGGCATCTCCGAGCTGGAAGCGGCCCTGCGTGATCGCGATTCCGAACTGGCCTACCTCCGGCAAACCATGGAGCACAATGAGCAAGTAATATTCAAAGTTCATCAGGTTGGTAACGCCTTATGAGCGGCTGGACTAATCTGTCAAAATCATTCGCTTTGTTAAACAACTATCCCTGAAAACTTGATAGTGATCTACGGTTGTGGGGTCTGCTAAATATCTATTCGAGTTTGTGTGTGCTTCATTTTCTGGTTTCGCCTGTCAGCCTCTCATTTACTTTACCTACCCTATCGACTTCATTCTATGCTACTGAACCATCACTAAAGGAGTCCAAGAACCTCTACTACCCGAAAATCCTTCTTGAATTTCTTCCACAGGACAAGGAAAAGCACTGGGAACAGGAACTGAATCGCTTGAAATCGATCCATGAAAGTCGACTGCGGGCCGGAGCGCAAAAAGTCCACAAACTTGAGCAACTGCTAATGATGCAGACGTTCCAGCTGCGACAGGACAAAAAACGTCTCCAAGAGGACATCAACCGGCTGCATTCGGAGTTCACACAGGCCAAGGAGCAAGCCGAACACCAAAAGACGGAAATCTGTCACCTCAAGCTCGGCGAAAAGGATCTCAAGGAGCAGAACGCCGATCTGATGGACGAAATTCAAATGCTGCGGAGGGTGGTCAGCGATCTGAAGGAACGGCTTGAAGAGAGCGAGTGGAGTCTCTGCCAACGAAACGGCGAGGTGGCTTTGATGAAATCACAACTGAAGGACGCTCAGGTAGGTGCAACATTGGCGAATTGTCCGTGATAGGTATTGAAATTCGGAATCTTTTAGGTGGATGCGACGACGAAAGACCAGGAGATCCTGCAGCTGCGTTCGGACCTCAAGTTGCAGAACTATGACGAAATCAGTTTGAAAAAGTCTGAGGTGAGTAATACAAAGCTCCCAACGTCTAGTGAAGAACTGAATTAATGAAAATTTCTTTTAGACGGGATCAAAACTACTTCTAGAACTTTTCAGAGCATTTTCTGAAAGTTTTCATAATTTCTGTTGGGTGTTTTCATACCTTTTTTTTAAAGTTCTCAAACTTATAGAAAGTTTTCAGAATTTCTCCCAGAAATTCTCAAAAATTCCGAAATTTCTCTCAGACAGTTCTCGAAACAGTTTTCAAAACTTCTTCTAAAAGATCTCAAAACTTCTTCTGGAAGTCAAAATTCCTCCTGGAAGTTCTCAAAAAATGTTCCAGAAAATCTGGAAACTTGTTCTAGAGAAAACAAACTTCTTCTAGTAGTCCTAAAAACTATTCCTAGAAGTTCTCAAAACTTTACTTAAAAGTTTTCAAAACTTTTAATAGAAGTTCTTGAAATTATTTTTAGAAGTGCTCAAAACATTTACTAGAAGTGCTCGAATCTTTTCCTAGAAGTATTCCTAGAACTTGTCAATTCTTCCTTTAAAATTCTCATAACTTCTCCTAGAAGTTCTCAAAACTTTTCTCTAGACGTTCTCAAAACTTGTTTCTATAAGTTCTCAATTTTTTAAAAGAAGTTCTTAAACTAGTAAAAGTTCTGAAAATGTCTTCTATACGTTCAAAAATCTTCCAAAAGTTTCATGAACTTCTTCTAAAGGTTCTTTTGGAACATTTTGGAACCTTTAGAAGGGTCTCAAAAAATTCTAGCTGTTCTATGAAATCAGCATGGAAGTTTCAAAAACTTCTTCTGAAAGTTTCCTGAACATCTTAAAAAAAAGGTTTTCAAAACTTTACTCAGAAGTTCTCAAAAGTTCTCAATAGCAGTTCTCAAAACTTATAGAACTTTGTAGAACTTCTCTTTAAAGTTCCAAGAGCTCCTAGAGGTTCCAAGAACATTTTCTAGAAGTGTTCAAAACTTCTCTTAGAAGATTTCAGAATTATTGTCAGACATTATCAGAACTGCTTCTCGAATTTATCTGAACTTCTCCACAAAAGTTTTCTGAATTTCCCTTGCCGTTCCCAAAACTGCTTCGTGAAGTTCTCATAATACTTCCCCGAAGTTTTCAGGACCTCTAGAAGTAAAAATAACTTCACCATAAAGTTGTTCTTAGTCATTATCAGAACTTCAAGAAAATCCCAAAACTTCTGATAAAAGTTCTCATAACTTCTCCAAAAAGTCCTCACAAATTCTGCCCTAAGTTCTCAGAACATCTGCTAAAAGTTCCCAGTACATCTCCTTAAAATTTCCAGAACTTCTCCAAGAAGTTTCCAGGACATCTGCTGGATGTTCGCAGAACGACTCCTATAATGCCTAAAAGTTTTCGTTGAAATTCTCCGTACTGCTTCTAGAAGTTTCCAGAACTGCTTCCAGAAAATCTTTCAACTTCTTCTATAAAAACAAACTTTTTCTAGAAACCCAAACTTCTTCTAATAGTTCTCAAAACTTTTGCTAGAAATTCTCAAAATTATACCTAGAAGTTCAGAAAACTTTTGATAGAAGCTTTTAGTTCCTAGAAGTTCTCAAAACTTCTGCTAGAGGTTCTCAAAACTTCTCCTAGAAATTCTCATAACATTTCCTAGAATTTCTTAACAGTTCTCCTAGAAATTCTCAGAACTATCAGAACTTCTTCTAGGAGTCATCAGAATTTGTTCTAAAAGTTATCAGAAATTCGTCTAGCAAATCCTAGAACTTCTTATAGAAGTTCTCAGACCTTCGACTAGAAGTCCTCACAACTTCTCCTCTAAGTGCTCAAAGCATCTCGTAGAAGTGCCCAGTATCACTCCTAGAAGTGCTCAGAACTTCTCCTAGATGTTCTCAGAGCTTCTTCTAGAAGTTTCCAGAAGTTCTCCTCAATGTTCCTAGATCTAGTCGTAGAAGTTCTATTCTATTCTCAAAACATTTCCTAGAATTTCTTAAAACTTCTCCTAGAAGTTCTCAAAACTTTTTTCTAGAAGTTCTCAAAACTTTTTTTTTAGAAATTCTCAAAACTTTTTAAGAAGTTTTTAAACTTAGAGATGTTTTTAAAATGTTTTCTAGATGTTCATAAATCTTCCAGAAGTTTCATGAACTTCTTCTAGAGGTTCTCAAAACAACTTCTAGATGTTCTATGAAATCAGCATGGAAGTTTCAAAAACTTCCTCTGAAAGTTCCCTGAACATCTAAAAAGAAAATTTCGCAAAACATTTCCTAGAAGATCTCAAAACGTCTCAAAAGCAGTTCTCAAAACTTCTAGAAATTTGAAGAACTTCTCCTCAAAGTTCCAAGAACTCCTAAAAGTTCCAAAAACATTTAATAGAAGTTTTCAGAACTTCTCTTAGAAGATTCCAGAATTCTTTTTAGACATTATCAGAACTTCTTCTCGAAGTTATCTGAACTTCTAAACAACAAAAGTTTCCTGAACTTCTCCTCGCCGTTCCCAAAACTGATTCGTGAAGTTCTCATAATAGCTCCTCGAAGTTTCCAGGACATCTAAAAGCAAAAAGAACTTCACCATAAACTTCTCCTTAAAAATTCCAGAACTTCTCCTGGAAGTTCATAAAACTTCTTCTTGTAGCTCTCAAAACTTTTCCTCGAAGGAAGTAAAC
This sequence comes from Aedes koreicus, assembly GCA_024533555.2. Taxonomy (NCBI): domain Eukaryota; kingdom Metazoa; phylum Arthropoda; class Insecta; order Diptera; family Culicidae; genus Aedes; species Aedes koreicus. The sequence continues at coordinate 1,064,408 of JAHHFK020002414.1, read as the reverse complement.
AGAACTACTCCAAGAATTTTCCAGAACCTCTTCTAGACCTTACTTCTCCGTAAAAGTTCCCAGAACTTCTTCGTGAAGTGTCCAAATGTTCTTCGTGAAATTCCCAGAACATCTTCTAGAAGTTTCCAAAACTTCTCATAGAAACTAACACAACTTCTCCTAGACATTATCAGAATTTGGCGTAGAATTTATTAGAACTTCTTTTTGAAGTAATCCGAATTTCTTCTAGAAAATCCCAAAACCTCTTATAGAAGCTCCCAAAACTTCTCCTACAAGTCCTTAAAACTTCTCTTAAAAGTCCTCACAACTTCTTCTCTACGTTCTCAGACATCTCCTAAAAGTTCCAAGTACAGCTAACTAAGATTCCCAGAACTTCTCCTAGATATTCCCAGCACTACTCCTAGAAGTTCCCAGAAGGTTTCGTATAAATTCTCAGAACTGCTCCTAGAAGTTCCCAGCATATCTCCTGGAAATTCACAGAGCTTATACTAGAAGTTCCCAAGAATTCACCTAGAAATTTCCAGAACTTCTCCTAGAGGTTTCCAGAGCTTCTCTTATAAGTTTCAAAAACTTCTTCTTGAAGTTCTCTGAATTTTTCGTTGAAATCAGTTAACAGAATTGTACCTAGATGTTTCCATAAGTTCTAAAAGACGTTACATCTCCATAAAAGTTCCCAGAACTTCTTCGTGAAGTTTCCAAAACTGCTTCTAGACATTATCTGAATATCACCTAGAATTTATCAGAACTTCATCTAGAAACAATCAAAACTTCTTTTAGAAGAAATGAGAATTTCTTCGAAAAGTTACCAGAGTTTCTTCTGGAAAATCCCCAAACGTCTGATAGAAGTTCTTAGAACTTCTCATAGAAGTCCGCAGAACTAAAAGTTCTCACAACTTCTCTTCTAAGTTCTCAGAACATACCCTTAAAATAACCAGAACTTCTCCTATAAGTTCCCAGAACTTCTCCCAGAAGTTTCCAGAAGTTCTTCTAGATTTTCCCAGAACAACTCCTAGAAGTTCACAGAAGTTTTTGTAGAAACTCTCAGAACTGTTCCCATAAGTTCCCAGAAGTTTTCGTAGAAACTCTCAGAACTGCTCCTAGAAGTTCCCAGCACATCTCCTGGAAATTCACAGAGCTTCTCCTAGAAGTTCTCAACACTTTTTTCTAGAAGTTCTCAGAACTTCTTCCTAGAAGTTCCCAGAACTTCTCCTAGAAGTTCCCAGAACTTCTCCTAGAAGTTCCCAGAACTTCTCCTAGAAGTTCCCAGAACATCTCCTAGAAGTTCCCTGAACTTCTCTTAGAAGAACTTTCCAGAACTTCTTCTTGAAGTTCTCAAAACTTTTCGTCGAAAGAAGTTAACAGAATTTTTCCAAGATGTTTCCATAAGTTCTCCAAAATGTTTCCATAAGTTCTCCAAGATGTTTCCATAAGTTCTCCAAGATGTAACATCTGCATAAAAGTTTCCAGAACTTCTTCGTAAAGTTTCCAAAACTTCTTCGTCAAGTTCCCAGAACATCTCCTAGAAGTTCCCAGAACTTCTCCTAGAAAACTTCCAGAACTTCTTCTTGACATTATCTCAACTTCTCCTCAATGTTCCAAGAACTAGTCCTAGAAGTTTTGAGAAGTTCTCCCAGATGTTCCAGAAGTTTTTGTAAAAACTCTCAAAACTGCTCCTAGAAGTTCCCAGTACATCTCCTAGGAATTCCCAGAACTTGTCCTAGAAGTTACAGAAATTTTCCAAGAAGTTACCAGAGCTTGTTTAAGGAGACCCCAGAACTTCTCCTTGAAGTTCTCAATACATATCAGGAGCTTCTCCTTCAAGTTCCCAAAACTTCTCCTATACCCTAAAACTTCTAGGTTCTCCAAACTTCCACCAGTTCTCAAAACTTGTAGCAGTTCTCAATTTTTTTTAAAGTTCTCATAACTTCTTCTAAATGTTTTGAAAAATTCTAGAAGTTCTAAGAACTCCTAGAGGTTCCAGGAACTTCTCCTAAATCTTCCAAAAATTACTCTTAGAAATTCTCAGAACTGCTCCCAGTTAAGTGTTAGAAGTGTTAAAAGTTCACAGAAGAGGTTTTTAAGAAGTTCATAGAACTTCCCAAAAACCTCAGAACTCATTCAAATGCAGTGATGACCCGATTTTGTCACCCTTTTTTCAAGTATATGTTTCAATTCTCCAAGGAATCTACATACTTTTGTGATCTGATTATACCAAAGAGTAGCTTTAATGTTCATCTTGAAGATGAATGTGAAAGATTTAGACCAACGGTTACTTGTAATAAAAGAAAAATAAACATCTGTGACGCGTAGGGGGGAATCAGGTCATGAATATACATGGATAGACAATTCTGCACCCTGATGTTCTCTAAACCATGTAGATTAACCTACCCATCCCTCCTTCTATTTCAGATAACGAAAGAGCTCGACTTCGATCTGGAGATTTCCCAACTGAACCGCATCATCATCTTCAAGGATCAGATCATCGTGGTGATGAACAACGAAATCCAGAAGTTACGCAAGGAACTGTCTGACATTTCGATCATGCGAGGCTACGAAGGCGTACCGTCCGGGCGGTACTCTCGCTACAAGAAGAAGCTGGAGTACGTGACGCAAAAGTTCGAAGAGTCGGCTGCCAAAAGTGATGGCAACAACAACAGTAAAACCACCGGTGGAACCCCGAAAAACCCGACCGACCCGGCAGAGGCCGACCTCACCAAGAAAACCGGTGGTTGCGATGATCTCAGCAGTAGCGACCTCATCCGGAACTACTTCAACAACAAGCTGGAGGTGAACAAAAAACTCTTCCTCAACACCCAAATCTGCAACTACTCGGACGAAGACAAGTCCAGCATCATCGAGAACTACAACGCCAAGAAGCTCCCGGATATCACGCTGGATCTGAGCAGCATCGTTGTGTCCGCGGGAAAACCTCCCAATCCGAAAACCGATATCAAAGAACCTCCCACCAGTTACAATCAGAGTTCGTCGTCGCCATCGTCGGATGACGACTACAAATCCATGACCCCAACCCGTGATCAGGAAGAGGAGGAAGATGAAGAGAATGAGGTACGTGCTCTAATGGGAAAGGTAGCTCCAGATTCCGAGAGAGCGAAGGAAACCGCTGGCTGTGATAAGAAACTGGCGTCCGGAGGGGGAGACAAGGACCTTACAATAACGCGACTTCGCAAGGAACTGCAGGATTGCAGGTCCGAATTTGAACAAGAACGGCTCAAGTGGGCCGACGAGAAGGAGAAGGTTCTTATCTACCAGCGCCAATTGCAGCAGAACTACGTCGAAATGAGCAAACGGACGGCCGTGCTGGAGGAGAAGCTCAAGGCGGTCGAGCCCAAGCAGCAGTGATGGAACTAATCTTGCCGGAATTGGACAAAACCAGAACGTTATAGGTTTCATTAGCCACAGTGTTGCCGTAAATTATCTCTAGGTGCATAAAGATTTCGATTCGCTATCGTTTGTATTATAGAGTTAAGTTGATCAACAGAGAAAAGTCTGAGGCATCCGGACATTCCCAAATCGCACTATCTCTCTCTTATCGTTATTTACTTTAGTTAGATTAATTGGCATAACTTACATCGTATATTATCTCCAATCGCAGCAAAAGCAAGTGTTATTAGAGTGAATCTAGGATGAATTTTTATTTTTGTCAACTGTATTGCTATTTTTTTATGAATGATAATTGCCACTGAAACTGTTTAACTTAGAATGTTTAGGTTCATTCTGTCCGAAAGCCTCAAAAGCATTGCATGGTTAGCCTAATGTAAATCAAAATTTTATTTTCCATCTGTTTAGAACATGAACGTCTGCATTTTCCGTCATTTTCTAATACGAGTTGAAAACACAGCCATCCCTATCATAACTGGTACGAACATGAACTAACCCGAAGTTTTTTTTTTTTTTGTATTTGAGGATGAATTTGCCGAAGTCTGCGTAGAAAATAAAACGGTTATCAGAAGAAGCTTGAAAAAAACTACATCAATAAACTCCATGGAATGGGTTTACTTTAGCGAATCAAAACAAAACAAAGATTCTAGTACACAAAGGTGCAAGAATGTATTGCAAGGAGCAAGTTGTACTTGGGACCAATGGGGTTTCTGAAGCAATTTTCAATCGCTAGTTTCATATTGATTGTTGGAAATACCAACAATCAATAGGAAACTAGCGATTTAAAATTGGTTTACTGCTTTAGAACCCCGTGGGTCTCAAGTACAGCGTGTTCGGAAATCAATTTTGTATCATCGCACAAACGATGCAGGTTTAACAGAAATCCAGAAAAATATGTTTCTCAACATTTATTTTCCTCAAGTTTGGTCCTTTACACTTTTGCAATAATAGATTTAAATTTCACCCTCAGGCTTAAGCATTCGGACCGTTGACTTGATTCCTGCCATCAAGTTTTGGACAAGCTTCTCTCCTTTGGTTTTGATAGCTTTTGTCCACTTCTGCTTGAAGTTTTGAACCGACTTTGACTCGCCTCCCATTTTCCTACTTAGGCATGGGACCAATGTGCTGGTACTTCCTGAGCCAAAAACTATATCCATTTTCTTCTGGACTATCCTGCCCATACAGAAAAGAATATGGTACTCTATGGTGTACTTGGGAGAAATGGGGTCCTTAATCATTGAGCTAATTTTAAATCGGTAGTTTCCTATTGATTGTTGATATAGTCATAGAAAAATAATTTGTTTTCTGGATTATATTCCAACCTTTTGGCATAGAGTAGAGCGGATATTACCATTTTTTATGGTAACCTCACTTAACTGCCTATTCAGCATATTGTTATTTGGCCTTTCAGCATGACATATTGTTGAATCTATGCAAGAAAAGTAATTTTTGCACAAAACACAAAACACAAAACACAGAGAGAGGGGGGGGGGGAACCACCACTATTTATTACTATAGGGGGAGGGGGGGGGTTAAAATAATAACAAAACAAAAAAACAAAAAAAAAAAAAAAAAAAAAAAAAAAGAAAAACCAAATTCCAACAAAAAAATTTCCTGTGTGCCAGTTATAGAAATAATTAAAAAATATTTTTAAAAATTCTGGGAAAAACCCACTTTCAGTACGTCAAATGAAAGCTTTCAATCCATATTTTGAAGGAAAAATATCGAAACTGATCCAAAACTTTGTTTTTGTATTATTAATCACGTTTGACATAACTGGAACTGGACCTTTAAATTTTGGTTACTTTGATGGTCAATCGCATGTGTTTCTTATGGGAGTGGCTATAATAGAAACACTTTTAAGGCCAAGTGGTGTAAAAAATCTGAAATTTTAAGGAAAGTGGATAATGTCTATCTCTTGATTTCAGACCAAATGCAAAAGCTTTGATAAATGGAGACGTACTATTTAAATATGATCTACTAAACGAAATGTATCTTTTGACGATTTGCGTCACCAATTGGCTCAATTTTCCATAAATGGTACATCTACAAGCTGAGAAATATATTGTTTTGTATACCTTCAACAAATTTTATTGTTGACTCACGGCTTACCCATAATTTAAATTTATTCAAACAATACCGACTTTATTTTTAAACCAACAAAATATTTTGTTGTTTCTTAAAGCTCGGCAAAAGAGGCTTCTATTTAAAACAAAAAGCACTTATTGTTGAATAAAAAAATAAGATTTTTGGAAGCAATGCTCCTTTGCTTTGATTCAACCAAAGCGGTTGAATTGTAACAAAAATATATAAATATATTGTTCTTGATTGAAATAATTAGAAATTTTATTTACCTATAAAAAGATTATGTTGAATAAAATAAAAATTTGTAAACTCAGCAGCAAAAAAGCGGACCAAAATTTTGCTTCCATAAAACGTCATGTTCAAACTCCTGTCAATTATCAACATTTTTGACTGAATTTTTGACAGCATTATAGTTAATGTATTAACCTCATGTGACCAAAATTTCATGTTGATGTTCAAGTTGATGCACCAACATGAGTATTTCCATTATCACGAGGTATTGAAATACTCATGTTGGTGCACGTGACGAGGTGGTGAAATTTTTATTATGCTACCTAGATTTTGCACAGAAGTACGTATTATTGAAATTGGTATGTCCAAAAAATTTTTTGAAATATGTTTTCAAAACTTCAAATTTATAAACCATACTAACATGAAATTTTCATCACATAAAGTCTATACATTAGTTACTTATAATGCTGTCAAAAATTCAGTCAAATATATTGATATTTGAAAAAGTTCAACCTTCTGAATGGAAGCAAAATCTTGTTCTTGAAATAAGTGGACTGATGTTTGCAATCTTTATTAATTTTAAGTTACACAAATAAAATGATTGAACTGTTGTCTGGATACTACAATTTTGAAACAAATGAAAAGTAAACATTAAAACAACAACAATAACAGTTTTTGTGATGTTTTTATGACAATTGAGAAGGGGGGGGGGGTCCGTGATCGTTACGTAATTAAAGTAGGGGGGGTCTGGTCACGTGTTACTTATTGTTACATAGGGGAGGGAGGGGGTCCAAAATTCCGTTTTTTTGCGTTACGTAATTTGTACACAAAGCCTTATCGCAAAAATAATCCGAATGGTTATCAACAAAAAGAGAAATATTCTAATAAAGACTTGTTGTTATGTAGGGCAAAATACACATTTTTCAGTTCTATTTAATGTTTAAAGAAAAATATGTTTAATGCCATGGTTCAGCTGAAATCGCCCTTGTAGTACATTGAAAATAATCCACACACTCAAACTCAATGTTTGAACATGACGAATACCTTTGATTATTATATCTTTGATATAATAATTCAGGAACATTTACATGATTTCTAAATGCTTTACTCGTGCCATTCACAATAATTTTCTGAACATCCCTACACATCAAATAAATACAAGAATACCACTATAGTCTATATAGTTTATAGACATTGCCGTGAAATTACAGCATATTTTAACTACGTGTTGCATCAATGAGGTCTATACAGGTGGAGCAGAAGGGGTTAAGTTGTATTAGTGTAATGCAAAATACTGTCATTGTGTCCGTGAGATGATGCACAGCCTGTTTTTTGTAAACATGCGTGACGTAGATCTCCAAAAACATCAATTTACAATAGCAGCAAATCACAAGGTGGAATGTTTATTTTCGGTAATTGGTGTAGTTTTTAAAAGGTTTCGGCTGAAAAATACCTTCTTGTGCACTAAAAGGATGCGGACAAAAACTAAAATTGCTTTGTTATCATTCGCTTGTTTTTGGAGTTTTACGTCACTACCCGAAATTATGGATTGTTTACTCATTTTTCGTTACTAATACCGACTAACACCATGCACTTCGCCACCTGTATATAATCTCTCCTTTTTGTCCCCCACCCCTCCCACGCGTTTTCATTTCACTATTTCGCCCCCCCCCCCCCCCCGCGGGGGCCCCCTATTTTATTACACTATATTACCCCACACGAAAATAAAAAAAAAAAAAAAAGAATGCAAATTAATTTTTTAAAAAAATTGCTAATTTTAGGAAAAGCCCATTTATTCCGGTGATTCAGTAGTCGAAAACCCAGTGCCGCCGATACCTGACGACTTTCCACCAGCATCCGAGCCAGCACCTCTGATTACCGCATCTAGAATAGACAGCCCTCTGGAATATCCATTCAATCATTGGAAGCAAATCGCTCGACTCTGGAGTTAGAATTACCGGAAAGCCCATCAGCATATTCAACTCAGTCGTCATGACTGCTTGATTTGAAAATAGAGCTAATTTTGCCGTAAATATTGATTTTTATCTAAGATTTTAGACCAATAATACACGAGCGTTTCAGAGTACAATGACGGCTCAATCAAATGGGGGTCGCTGAACCTGATGTTCCCAGTGGAAGTTTCACAAGGTGTTGGCAGATTTTCGAGGGTTACGTATGGTGGGGTGGAGTCAACTTGTATTCTTCTTCCAGGTGGCAGAAGAAAATACCACTACACTCGGATAAAGATCCTCTTGTGAAGGTGAATCGCACAGAAATGCGTTTAGAGGATGCCGAATACAACAAGCAGATTTAAGTAAGTCTAAAAGATGTCTATGAAGAGGTTGTTCGATTCGGAAAACCTGGAAAGGAATGTGAAAAGGAGAACGTTTCATCCAATTTGTCAGTTGATTCAACCTATGGAGACGGAGGAGCAGGACTGACACCAAAGTTACTGCTTCTACTATTGCAACAATCGATTATTGATCAGGACATTAACGCTCGGGCATCGGAAGGGGTACTTTCAAACAAGGTGTACTTAAGAAAATGGTATGATTATACACTGGCACTACAGTAAGGCTTGTTCGCGACAAAATCTGGACACCCCTAAATACATATATCTCTGAAAATACTTCATCAATGCGTGAAATATTTCGCAGACTGCAGACAAACTGCAGATGTATGTTCATTGTGTAAAATCAATTTTTGGTGATACTACAAGCTTTTAGATCAAAGATGGCGTCGGAAGAAGAGCAAGTGCGAAAAGCAATTGTGTGCGGTCGCAATGAAAATCTGGATCTGTCAGTAGGAAAACTTGCAAAAAAGCTAGGTTTTCCTGCAAGCATTGTCCATAACGTTCTTAAATCTTTCGATACACGTTTGACAACAAGCAGAACGGCTGGGAGCGGAACAAAAACGGATCTCAGGAACCACCAGAAGGACGCGAAGGTGAAGCAAATATTGCAGAAGAGACCAGATCTTTCGGTACGTACTGTGGCTAGAAAAATAAAAATGTCCCCAACTTTCGTGCCTACTTCCAAGCACCGGCAAGGTATGAAGTCGTTCAAGGTGAAAACTGTACCGAACCGTAATGATAAACAGAATGTGACGGCTAAAACCCGGGCTCGCAAGTTGTATCGCGAATATTTGACGAAGTTTTCCTGCGTAATAATGGACGATGAAACTTATGTGCTGGAAGACTTTAATCAGCTTCCCGGAATGTCTTATTATACTGCCATGCAACGGAACGGCGTAAAGGAGCATTTCAGGACGAAGAAAAAGTTTCCCAAAAAATATTTGGTTTGGCAGGCAATGTGCAGCTGTGGTCGAGCAAACCAAAGCTTCATCACTACCGCAACGGTAAACAAGGAAATATACAGTGAATAATGCCTAAAGAAGCGATTGTTACCATTCCTACGCAGCCATGACGCTTCCTCGCTATTCTGGCCTGATTTGGCATCTTGTCAATACGCCAAAGATGTTGTGGAATGGTATAAAGCGGATGGAGTCCATGTTGTACCGAAAGAGGCGAGTCCACCAAACTGCCCGGAGTTGCGACCTATCGAGCGGTATTGGGCTCTCGTGAAGAAAGAACTCTCTCAATATAAACAAAAAGCTACAACTATAGAAAAATTTCGAAAATCTTAAACAAAAGCAGCTAAGTCGGTTGCAGAGAAGCCTGCACAGACCCTAATGGCTGGAGTAAACTCAAAAGTTTGTAGTTTTTTTTTCATGCAGCCTAATTAAGTAACTGTAATTAGTTTTAAGATGCACAATTAAATGAATGAAAATGCATCTTGGATTGAGCTAACAGCAAACTTGTTTTATTCCAAATTTAATCTATCTAGATTTTGTCGCGAACAAGCCTTACTAATGATAAGCGTTAAGTAATAATTTTCATATGAAATGAAAATTTAGGAAATAAAGAAAATTTGAACTACACTGTATCAATAAATTGTCCGTACAGCACTGACTGAAATGTTGCATCGTTGAAAGAAAAATGAAGTGTTTTTATTTTATTTACTGAAGAAATGTATCCTTTTCGTAACACAGTCATTCAGGTAAACATAAATACATCAGATAAAACCTCCATCAGATAAAACCATCATATTCCTTAAAAAGTTACAAAAATGATGCCAAAAATTGTCCGTACACTTACGTCCTTATTTCAAACAAGTCGAGTAAACAAATGTACGTCGATCTGTCAAAAGCAAAAGAACGCGTTGCATTACAGAGAAGAATTTACCACTGTTTACAACAGCAGAAGAGGTAAAATTTATATATTTTAGTGTTTTTCTCTGAAATTTGAGTTTTCCAGCGGTAATTTTCAGGAAAATTACCGCTTCTCACCGAAAAATTCCGATAGAAGTTCGGAAACTTATTATTCGCCTGAAGAATGATGGTAAAAGCTTGTCCGAATTGCAGGCATAGTAAACCGCCCACGATCATCGGTTCAGTATGTGCTTCAGAGCTACCAGAGAACACAATATCTAGAGACGACTCCCGGAAGAGGCCGGTAAGCCAAAGTTGACAACTCGTCACCAACGCATACTTTTGCGGGAAATTAAACAAAATCCTAGGTTGAGTGCTCCCAAACTTGCTGGAAGTCTGTCGAAGTACGCCAATATCAAAGTTAACCCCCAAACAGTGAGGAATGCTCTCCATAATAAAGGTTACCAAGGTTGCGGTGCACGGAAGTAGCCGTTCATATCTGCCAAAAATATGAAAAAGCGGCTGGAATACGCCGAAAAGTACGTGGTCGAGCCAGAAGAGTGAATAGAACCACGGACAAGAGCAAATTCAATATTTTTGGGTCTGGCGGATTAGTTAGAGTGTGGAGCAAACCAAACACTGAATTGGATGCAAAAAATCTGAGGCCGACAGTAAAGCACGCTGGTGGAAATGTCAATGTTTGGGGTGCTTTTAGCGTAAACGGCACCGGAAACTTGACGTTCATTAACTGCATCATGGATCGACTCGTGTACCTGGATATATTGAAGAGCAATCTGAAGGACAGTGCGATGAAATTGGGTCACGAATCTAATTTCTATTTCGTTCAAGATAACGACCCAAAGCATTTCTCGAAGCTCGTGAAGGAATGGCTGCAGAATATCAGAATATTTGAAGGGTTGTTCGTTGTGAGTTATGATTTTAGGGGTGATTCATTAAGCTTGAGATCGAGCTTGGGACCGATGTGCTAGCACTTCCTGAGCCGAAAACTGTATCCTTTTTCTTCTTGACAATCTAACCCCTGACTCTACAGTGTACTAGTTTTCTGGTACATTAGTTATTATTAAACGTTTCTTCAGCACTCTGTCGTCCTTCCCATTTGGGCCCATAGTTGTACTATTAAACACATATTTGGAGATTTTCAGAGGGTTACCAGTCGTGTCTATTGTACCGATTTTTGCAAGACACTTGTTACTACACTTGACCATCGGGATGGTCTATTGGCACTATGCCAATCAGAGAATATCACACACTTATATTTTTTCATCGAGTCCTATAAAATAAATTGCCGAGATCCCAACAACTGTCAAACATTGACGAAAATCTCGGTATTACCAACATTAGCAACAATCAATAGGAAAACAGCGATTGAAAATTGATTCTCTGCTTTAGAACCCCATTGGTCCCAAGTACACCAAAGAGTATTCCATTCTTTCACCTTTCGGTACTTGAATCATTGTTTTGTTTTGTGGGGGCGACCCCGGCGTAGTGGTTAACATCCATACCTCTCACGCCAAAGTCACGAGTTCGAATCTCACCCCCGGACAAGTTACGAAAATATCCAAAAGAGGTATTTGAGTGACTACGACGGGAGATGAACCAGCCCGAGGCTGAAAATCTCGATAATCCAGATAAAAAAAAAATTGTTTTGTTTTTATTCGTTGGGAGTTATGTTTTGAGGAATTGTCATTTAGCAATTCTTGACTTGCCAGCCCTTGGTACTACTTTCAGTGCTGTAAATAGTGGTTTCAACTCAGTTGGATTCATTTGCAGTTAACTGATTTCAGAAACTGAAATTTAGAATATGTTGTATGATGAATTTGTAGTGCTTGAATAATTCCACAACTTTGTATAACATGTCATTGCCCTTACTGAAATATTGATGGTGTTAGAGCGTATATTCACTGTTATATTCGAGTAATATTGAATTTTGTATATTAATTGAATATCCTGTTGAATATATGCTCTCACGACTTTAATGTTAGAATTACTGCAATACACTGTTATAGCCCGTTCACACTACAACCTATCTTAATTGATGCAGGTTAAGTTTAGTTTAGGTTAAGTCACAGAGAACAGACATCCAGGCTCGAACATTTTTATTTCCCAATTTACTGTGTAAATTTTTAAAACCAACCCGTTGGCAAATCAGCGCCGTCTAGTCTAGGTTTCACCTAACTAAAATTGACAGACTGTCAACGACTTTCAAATCTGGCAAATGGCCAGATTTCAAATGGCAGGTGGTGCCATCAACAAACGATTAAACGGAAACGAGCTGTAATTTTATATTTACCGAAATTTTCACACGGAGGGCACACCAGCTTGGATGTTTGTTCTATGTGGTTAAGTTGTCCGTTGTAATTTGCACTATAGACCGTCCCAGAAAATAAGGGCACACTCTTCTAACGCTGTCATTTGAACATACATTTTAAGTCGGGTAGTCTGTCGTCTCCATCTCATTGTTTACACCCAAACGTCAAACCGAACTCAACTCACAGCAAAGTTCTACGCGCATTTCGAGAGATGGGAAAGATTTCCGTTGGAAAACGCTGTGTCATCATGCACAAGTTTGGAGCACTTTTCCAGGATTATCACTAAGAAAATTGGCGATACTGGAAAACGTTGGCGTGAAAGCAATCCGAGAGATCGTGGGACCTGCCACGAAGTGGACGAAAGAAAGGAGCGTCGAACCTCAAATTAGGCAACAACATCGACCGACCTTTTTTCTAAGGCAACAGGGGCCTCAGTTCGCGATTCGGCCAAAAAGCTGAACACCTCGAAGTCCAACAGTCAACAAGCCAAAGAGAGTTTGAAGCTGAAGACGTACAAGATGCAGAAGCAGCCAAACTGCTGCTGTTGCTTATAAAACCTTAGACGAGCATTGATTAGTTGTGCCTGCCATCAAGCTGTCAGTAGCTGCCATATTAGCTACTAGTGGAGAAGTAACGTTAGATGACGGTTCAGTCGAGGTAGATGCAGATTCAGAAGTTTCCTTGGCCACATTTTTCTACCTTGGTTGGTGCCCTTATGTTAGAGTCCCCTTCCGGCTTCAAGCAGACCAATGTATGATGCCGGCGCTTGCAATTCCTGCAGGAGTATTTCGAGTGGCATTCCTTGGCTTGGTGTCCCTGCCTGAAGCAATTCCGGCATAATGCATGCGACCGCAGCAACGGGTCCCTATCCGCCACTGACATTCGTTGGAAAGTGCTGCATTGGAAAAGCGGATGATTCCCAGAATAGGCGAAGCAGCGTCCCCCAGACGCTTGGACGCTATTAAGACTATTTTTCACTGCAGAGCCCCTTTGCCTGAATACCGGTTGATGGGCTAATTTACTAGCATCTGTAGTCTTGTTAGGTAGCGATTCTAGGATGCGAACTCGTCGTTGGAGAAATTCTATGAGTTCCTTCAGTGTGTCCTGTTCCTTGATTTAGGAGCACTCTTCCCAGTTGCGCCGAGTGGATGGATCCAGACGGAACGTCAACAAGTTCACCAGTATAAGGTCCTTGTAGTCACCTGGTTGTATAAAGTCTGCACGATTTTTTCAAAACCCTCAACAAATCCGTGTAATTCAGAAGCGGATTCCTTGGCGAGAACGGGTAACTTCAGAAGAGATTGGATTAGGCGTTTCTTCGACAGCTTGCTGTTGTTGTAGCGCTTAGTTAGCATTCCCCAAGCAACCTAATAATTTGCAGCCGTTATTTGCAGCGAATCAATCAAAGTTTTTGGTTCCCCCTGCAGACAGCCCTTTAAATAATGGAGCTTTTCGACGTCTGGTAGATCTGTTTTCCAATTTGTCAAAGAAGTGAACAGATCCCGAAAACTTAGCCATTCCTCTATTTCCCCGTTGAAAGTTTGTAGCTTAATTTGCGGCAGACGAACGTGATCAAGGTTCACCAAAGCTGGAAAATCACCGCGAATAGATTGGTTTAAACTAATTGGTTCCTGTCTCTCCCTAACCTGATCTGTTAGAATTGACTTAACTTCATAGTAGCTGTCACTAAACTCTTGCCTCTGCTTATCTAGCGTGCTACCACCTTCGAGTGAATCACCGTTTTCTTCATCCTCATCGTCGAGGTCCTCGTGAGATCGGATTTCCACTAGAGTTGCCCCGTACCTCTCCCAGAGGTCATCGATTTTCTCCAACCGAAGGAGAATTTGGGTGGCCAATGTAGATTCCAGCAGATTCTCGGTAAATGTCGTTGAAGGCAGAATCAATCTGCCTTAATTTGGTCGTCAGCAGCTTTAAACCTGACGTCACCTTGGCACCTTGGATAATTGATGTCTGCCGTACTGCCGCTGATGAGTTCTGTTGGTGGGTCAATAGGGTGGTCCTCACAGACAATTTCGGTGAAAGAGCATTTTTTACTGAGATCATGGGAAAACAAATTTATTTAGTGTTAACTCGCCGATTAATTTACCGAGATGAAATTATGTGATAAAGTGTTTACGAGCGAACGAACGCAGGAACCGAGGAAATTCTATAATCTAAGGGCAATTCCCAGAAGTGCCAACCCAAGAGCCACGGACGACCCTTTCTTACATAACAATGTGATCCAAAGCTGGAGCTTTGCTCGCTTGAACGAAAATTGCCAAAAAAAATCTAGAACATATTCTATTTAATACCTTGATTCAAACGGTAGCTCCAATATTTTGTCTTAGTAGGCTCAGTCGTCAAATTATCTAGCAACGTCAAACATTTCTGAACTCTCGTCTGCCGGCCGGCCAAATTAAAATCTCCTCGTTTTATATCCGCCATACCCATTCTAATTTCTACTTTCTACAATCATGGCCACCAATTCTGGAGTAAAAATTTTCCGAGATTTCCTGCGCGACAGCCCCTGCAAAATGGTAATATTTAGAAAGAGAAACCCACCCTGAAAATATAACCTCAATCTCCTTTCCTCACAGGCCTACATGATGACGCAGCAGAAAAACTTCGCCCAACAGTACGCGAAAAACCATCACCTGGGAAAATCCGCAGCTCAAGGAAGCCCCAGCTCATCCCGTCCGAAAACCGCTCCCATACCGGCACCATCAAATCTCGCCCAAGCCATTACGAAGCACAATCTGATGCCGGAGTCCGTGGTGGCACCGAAGCGACCCCGCACCAGTGCCCGTTTAGTTAAACCAAATTTGGAGCTGACGTCAACCTCGCGGAAACCTCCTCAAAAACCTATTCGTCGACCAGAAGTACCACCTTCACGACCTCGCCGACCATCGGAGCAAATCCGCAAACATCCTGCCGGTTCCAGTGTAGAAGACGTTCGAAAACGCCAACAGAAGCAATCCAGCAGCTCGAAGCATCACAATCGGGATTCGGCGAAGCGACCGTGCAAGATCTGCATCAACGGAGAATGCTTCATTCCTGACCAGCAGCAACAGTGGCAGGATCTGATGAACGACAACCCTCCCTCGTCGTCCTCTAAATCCAACGAATTTCAGCACTTGATCGGAGAAATTGAACGTATCCGCTCGGAGCTAACTTCCCGAAACGAAATGAAAAACAATGGCCTACAGCAATCGTTGGAGCTGATCAACGAAATCAAACAACGGTTTGATTTGGTCCATGCGGCGTCCGGTGGTGCGAGCTATCTCAGCCGCTTGGAACCGTCTCAGACGGCAGACATGAGGATCAAGCCCAGGAAATCGGTACGGTCGTTGCGCTTCGAGGGAGGCCGCATTCTCGAGAAAGATTACGCCAATCTTCACCATCGGGGCGGGGAAGTTTTGAAGACGAAGAAAAGTAAACTGAAACAGGTGGATAAAAAGTTCGATGAAGGTCCACTCCGGATGTTGTTGCCGTTTATACGGGGATCCCTGAGGGCGGAGCGGATCAGTTTTTGATTGAATAAAATTTGAAAGTCACGAACATGTGTTGCGAAAGATTTCCATTGCGTTCGGCATGTTGTCTACCGGTAGGCGCATTCGCCTTCGCTACCGTTACCATGCAACGGCTTCGTGATGCTCGCTGATGATCGCAAACGAAAGTAAAAGTTGTTTCTATCTCTGCGTTGCTTTGCTTCCAAATTCGTTACCTGGCTTGGTTGGGACGAGATCAAGTTCATGGTTTTGCTTCATGATTGCGCTGGGTTCAGTTATAGGTAGATACGAATATGCCCGTAAGTAGCTGCGGTACTTGCTCTGCAAGAAACCGCGCATTCGCATACCATATCGATGTGGTAACGTAATTGTACCGGCCGGTCAGGTGTAGTTGGAAAGCGCCGAAGAAAAACAACAAGAAAAAATAGCAAGCAATGAAGAGTGCAAACAAGAAGTAAATTATGGCAAATATTGTGGCCAACCGGCTAGACAGCATGTGAACGAGACGATATACATAGTTGGGCACTTGCGAACCATTGCAAACATGTGTTTGCAGATCATGTGTGATTTCTGCGGTTTTGTTTTGATCGAGGTGTTTGAAGAGGTAGGAGCCAGAAGATGAGAACGGGACTGTGGGAGGATGATTCAGAAAAACGTGAGAGTCACGTGAATGGCCAATGGATGATGACTAGCAGAAACGAGGGAGAGGTGAAAGGTGATGCATGATGTGCAGATAGAATGTGTGACACGTAATAATTAAGTTGATTATATGTGTAGGTAGCTTACACACGGAAGAAATCTCCGTTGCTGTTAACATAATCAGCTTCATCGAAGCAGTGTTAAGGGTAGTTTCTGATGATGCTGATTACTTCATTAAACACGGTGCATCTGACAATGAGTAAGGGTAGTTTCTGAGTTCTCCGTGTAGACTAGTCATTTGAGCCTTCGTGGTGTTTCTATGCGATTTAATATCTTGAAAATTGGAACTATGGAGAGGAGTATCGTTGGCATTTGACCTACAATCCTTTCAAATAAGAATAATAATAAGAATTATTGTAGAATTGTTTCAAAATCTTCTTACTATTCTACTGAACCTTAGGGCATCTTCAAAAGTTGTCCAAATCGTGGTTTGGGTATAGTTTTTCTAGACCAAACGCAAAAACATCGCTGCATCGGTATTGTAAATTTTGTTTTATACCGGATCTATTTTGCATCATTTTAAATCTGGTATATGTTTTGATCTATTCTTGCAGCAATTTGGAACAAGAAAAATACCGTTCCAAAACGCTACACGCTACTTGATAATACCAATTAATGAGTAAAATTTCAGCTTTTTCTAAATAAAAACTCCAATTTATTGAGTATATTCTGAGGTATATTTATGAGCCGAAAAGTGGCCGAGTTTGGTGCTGGTGCAAATAGCAAATTGCCTTTTCGTTTCATGCCTGGATAACGAATGGTTCTCTTAACTTTTACAGCCGCTGCATTTTCCGGAAAACGCTGACTAGTTCAAAACAAGGAAGTTCCCGGAATTGTTAATGTTGTGGATTTTACGACTTATTTGGTGGCAAATTCCTATTCCTACAATAGTATTTCGATTGCTCGGAAATGAAAAGTCGATTTATGGATGGATTGGTCATGATTAGCACTCGCAAATAGCTCATACAGATACATTTTAGAGAAGCCTGCTATACAGAAACTTCCAGAAGGTTTACTGGGGATCTGAATGTTCAGGCTTATCTTCTGAGGGAGAGACTACATTTTACTATGGCAGTTTTGATACGCTTTCTGGGAGAAACCGATGATATCTTGAAGATAGATTCAATTCGTATTAGGCTTTTTGACGTTTAATCACCTTTCCCTTTCTGGAACATGCAGAGAAATGATGGTTTGTTTTCCTCCAAACGATTTTCCTTCTTACTTGCACTCCTTTTATCTAAATGGCACTGTAATGTGCGTGCGTTAAACGTCACTAAGCTTAATTCTGCCGTTTGTTACTACGGGTTCGAACGCCAGCATTGTTTACAAACAGTGAATCTTTTGATGTATGGATGGTAGAAATGTTGGTTACAGGAAAATGGCTGCCCATCAGGTCCCTGCCTTTTACTTTACGCCAAGTTTATGTCTTGATTTAAATTACGCCTTTCACTTTGCCAACAAACTATATGGCGTAAACCGCAAAGTAAATTGTTTTGATAATGAAATAACTCTACGCCTTTTACAAAATCAATATTTCTAGACAAAAGCGTCAAAAGTTCTAAAGTAACAAATGTAAACAATGACTTAAAACGTAAATTTCCTGGAAATGCCAGGTTGCTAACATCTATATCCACTGCCGATGGGAGGGTGATAACTCCCTGTATCTGTTTCTGGTGCTATTTTGTTTGTGGGAGCAAGCAGATCCCAGAAAAAGACGCTAGAAGTCATTGTTTACAACTGTTATTTTCGTCCTTTTGACTATTTTGTCTAGATTTTGAATAAAATTAAAGCACAATAAGGACAAAAAGTTCAAAACTCATGATTTAGTGGTAATAATTATGCATTACATTAAAAAAACATTTTATTTACATTTTGCATGTAGGGCCCCTAATCGCAAATTGCTCCGGAACAAGTCGCGGCAAAACCCAGGGGTGCGACTCTATCTCAGATGCAGGATATTTTTTGTTTTGCTTTTGTGCGATGTGCGCACGCTTAGTAGATAGAAAGAAGATTTTAAAGATTTTGATGAAGCATGCGAAAAGATGCAGCACGATGCAAGTAGATGGATTAAGATTCACAAGCTGAAACAAGATTTTTCAAAGATTGATTCGCTAGCGTGAGATTTTTCGATCATTTTTGAATCTGGATTTAGATGTGTCGCACCCCCAGGCAAAACCTAAAGAGATAAGCTTGTAGTACACTGTTTGTCCAATAGCCAAGACAGCTGACAGATATCATAGATGTTGGTCAGGTGCCTATCTGCCTATGACAAATATTTGGCTATTGGACAAACAGTGTACTACAAGCTATACTTTCATCAAGGGGCAAGACAGCTTTTTTGTGAGTAACTTTTTCTTCAAAATTACCCAGGATTCATCAAATGTGCACACTCTATGATCAAGGTGAATTTAATATCTCAGGTGGTCTATTTTCTTTAGTTGGTTGGGAAGACGGGTGGAGTAGCGGGGTATCAAATGAGATTAAGCAGTGGAGCGAAAGAGTAAGGAATACTCAATAGTGTATTACGCACATAATGACAGTTGTTGATTACATTTTTGCCTAGGAGTGAAGAGTTATATACTAATGTAAACGGTATGGGCTAAACGTTTTGTTTATATACATTAGCACGTGCACTTTTGCCCCGATATATTGGTAAACAAACCTTGCAGCCTGACGCTTCATATTCCATGGCATAGAACACAGGCCTAGCAGTGTGTACCTAATCATCTCCTTTACTCGTTTGGTATAAATTGGAACTGCGAGTTTGACATCATAGGCACTGTTGCATAGGTGTAAAGGAGATAACTTCAGTATGTCAGACCACTATTTAAATTGATATGGATCGTATAAGTATGCGTTTAAACATGGCTGAAATTCTCATATACAGTATTGAGACCACCTGAGATATTAAATTCACCTTGTCTATGATGTTCTTCTCCCCCAAAATAAAGAATGGTAGGAATTCCAATAAATGTGTACGAAAACGAAAAAAACTACTTCACATATTTAATCATAACGTTTGTTCAGAATGCATCAGATTCCATCAACTTGTATAATTTATAATTCGATTTAAAGTATACTGGCAGCACTGGCTTGAATTTGTCGGTGACGGCGGTGGCAACCTTGGCAACCCATAACAGCAGTATGTTTACTGTCTGGCAAAAATTATTTATCATGGTATCGTGAGAAGGCAATATAGGTCGAAGGATTTGGAGGAGGATTTGGGCCTCGATTGCGGTAAGTAGATTATTTAATATTGTTTCATTGTTTTTTTCTTGTAGGAAGGCGAAAAACAGATGAAATATGTGGTATTATTGACTGCCAAAAGAATCACCTTCAATAAGAGACTAAGTCGGTTCGACCAACCGCAAATATTGAAAACTCCAGTTTCGCGATAGGTTTATCCGGCTCAGGGATACCAGATACTTTTTTCAAAAGTCTGTATCAATCTCATTGAAATGTCTGTATTTGTCTGTATAAGGGTGTTCGTTTTGGCTATAAGGTGCTTCCATTGTTGAAAATCGCTATTTATCGATGCTGACAAACGGGTAGAGGTGAGATTATGTTTTATAAACATCGCAAAAACAAAAATCTAACCCAAAAGAGATTGCAATTTCAAGTTTTATATTTAAATGTCAACTTTCCTTTCACTTCCATTCACATGATTAAATCACTGACATTTTTCAATCACTAAATATGAACAAAGCAAAATATTTTGATCTTTTACATTTCTGTTTTGAAAAATTCTAGGCAAATTGTTTATTATCATCATTCATAAATTTTAAGAAACAACCCAACAAACATCGGTGTTGAATTAGAGCTTGTTCAAGCAAATTTGGAGAAGCTATTCAGCTGTTTCTTCTAGAATAGCTGAATAGCTTCTCCAAATTTGTTTGAACAAGCTCTAATTCAACACCGATGTTTGTTGGGAACTCACCTTCACTTCACTACTACAAAATTCATTAATTTCAAAGGCTTGAGCAACTTAAATTTTGCTGTACATATCGCATGTGAACAGACATTTCAAATTAGATGAAATTTCATCCACTCCGTTTTGCTTTTTGTGCGATCTATCGTACTCTTTGGCCGACAAAATGCCTTCCATGATTTATGTGGCAGTGCGATTTCGGGCATTGGTTTTTTTGATATTGTAAATTGAAATAATTCGCTTGACAGTGGCCGTCGAATATGGTATAGCCAATATAGCTGGAATGAGCTGTCGTAGACACGGAAAAGAGCTGTCAGTCCGCCACTGAAAATCTCAATTCCCGGAGCTCGTCGTTGTTTGGTTGAACTGATGCATCATCAATAATTGTCAAGAATAATTAACTAAATCGTTGAGGGTATCGTCGGTAAGGTCAATTCTTTTTTTTAAGGGTATCGTCGGTAAGTTCAATTTTTATTACATCAGCATATGTGTAAATTCATCATGTCCAGTCGAAATTGATGCAAGTGCTCCATGCTTAAATTGTCACTTCTAGTGTATTCGTTGTTCAAGGCCTGCACTTCGACACCTTCGTACAGTTTTTCCAACCCCCAGAAGTTATTGGGGATCAGGTTCACGAAGTCAGGGTTCATCAATTCTTTTAAATATCCTGGTTTCAAGAAACAATCCAATATCAAGAATATCAATTTGCAAGTTTCTGTTTTCAGCTTGTACACCATTGGCTTTTCAGATTGAAAATAGTTGATTCAACCGGTTGATTTTCGGTAAGATGTGGTTAATTGCGATCAAGTGCAGGTGGTTTGATGGATCGCTGAGACGCTCGTAAACTTTCTTATTTTTTCCATCCTGCTGATATATCGCGAAAACTGAAATATACTTTAAGACTTCCAGCTTCAAGAACACGCTTAACAACTTGGTCCAAAGAAAGCCATCGGGTCCCGGATAGATGTAACATGTTTAAAGGTTTTAGCTCTATTAGGTGCTGCAGTTCGTTGAACTTTGCTCTTTTTAAAGGACTTTTGCTGAAGATGAAATATTCTTACATGGATTTGATGTACACAATGCTAATGAATGGCAAATGCATTTCAGTACGAATTCTGACAATCGTTTTTAAATAGTACACTAACAGAATGCTGTCCACCGTGCATAACACTCGCTCCGTCTACACCGAACCTAATTAGCTTCTTTATGTACAAAATCAAAGTCTTCATTAAACTTAGTAACAATGGCACTGTGTAGCGTAGTAGCGTAGTAGCGTAGTGAATAAAAGAATCTCGAATGGACAGTTCATTGCCATTCCAATAGAAAGTCCTCACTACTAAGACCAATTGACTCATCGATTATAAGACTAAATGGTTTGGACCGCATCATTGCCACCAATTCTTGGTGATGCGATTCGCCAAGAAAATTCGTCATGATTGGCGTATTTTTAGTTCGTTTTAGTGTTACGTCTTTGACAAGGGTCAAATCAGTGAAAACAGCCTTATAAAACAGCCAGGCATATACGTGTACTTCTACATCCCTCACTGGTTTTTTTTTTTCGCCAACAAAATTGTCCAACTTCAGACTGTCAATAATTTGCTTACTGTGGCGTATGTGACTTTCCCTATTGCCATGTTTTTTTTTTTTAAATCTAGAAGTTCGCCGAAATGAATGTCTCTGTATCATTTTTCAAATGTCTGTATAATGTCTGTAATCTGTATGAGGTCTGTATGCATGATGAAATGTCTGCATAAATACAGACATATCTGTATATCTGGCATCCCTGCCGGCTTGGTTTCTTTTTAGAGGTGATCTATTCGGCTTTTAATGCCACATATTCCCATTGATTGACCCAACCCATTCGACGTTGGCATCGACTGTGAGAATTATTCCAGCATATTCGATATGCTGGAACATCGGAGAGAATTGTTCTGCCACATCTATACGTCTATACTCTAGTGCAGCCTTTACAGTGATTTTTATCAGTAGACACCAGTATCTGTTAGGCTGTTCTACTTTTAGGTGCAGGCAAAAAAGAAAACGACCTTAATTCATAATAAAAACAAGAAATTTAATTACACACATTTTGGTTGATAAATCACAACTAAGATGACAGTCTTATACATGATCAGTGGAGTAAAGGAGGATAAGCATGAAACAGTGGAATATAAAAATTAAATCCCCTCACCCCGTACCCCTTCCGTGCCCCCCGTGTCCCCCCCCCACACATACCCTCCCCCCCCCCCCCCCCCGCGTTCCCCCAAATGTATCCTATATATATAAATTTATACAAAAATATAAACACACAAACACATATCACCAAACAAAACTCACCAAACTTTTTACACCACTAGGAGGCGGAGGGGTTTTTTTTTTACACCTCTCCCCCCCCCAAAAAAAAAAAAAAAAAAAGACGGGGTGGGAAAAACCCCAAATTTTAGACGCAATTTTTAAGAAAGAACTTTTTTGTTTTTATTATGCAATTTTACTGTCAAAACCAAGCTTTAAAAAAGGTAGGAATGTCCAATATCACAATATGAATCCAGTGAATACGAGATGCTCATATTTGCTCAGAGTTACTCAGGATTGCGCAGTGTCTTGCCCCTAGACTTTCATACCATTCGAAACTATATTAACATATGAAAAATATTATGAAAGCACTCCCCGCATAACGAAAAACAATTTGCTATGTAGTCAAAACTATATTTGGAATGTAAGATGTACTATCACATTTTATGTTATTGTTATCAAATTGTTTAATCTCGTTTTCACCATACAACCTCTACATTAACACGTATTGTTAATGTATGCCACATTGTCATTGAAAGGTTTTTTATTGTCTTCACTCGGTCTGGATTATATACCAACTTTTCAGCATAGAGTACAGCGACAATTTTGCTCGTGAAAATTGCCATTTTTTTTATGGAAATCTAACTTAGCCGCCTATTCAGCATATTTGTTATTTGGCCTTTTACCATCTGACATATTGATAAAACTTTATAGGAGATTGTTAGTTCATATTTGTCAACTATTCACCAAAATATTCCAAACCCCTCCTACAATTTTCTCAGTTAAGGGTAAGTGTCGTAACATTAACGGAAACGGTCGTCAACAATAAGGGAAATGGTCCAGAAAGGGTTTGTGATTATGCGGGTCTTTACTTATTCTACACTTTTCTTATATAGGGAAGATGTACCTATATTAATCTCATTGTTCCTATATTCATCCTACATGAAATAAAACGATATACACGTGACAGGGTTAGCTAGTAATGATTGTTGTAGTTATATAACGTAAGCAAACATTATTAGAAAACGAAACCGATCCTTCAACTGCCCAATTGTTTGATTCATCGTAGGATAAATATAGGAACAATGAGATTTATATGGGGGCAGTTTCCCTATATGAGAATGTACGTTTAATTTGATATGACACGGATGCACCCTCCTGGTGTGCCACTAATAAACAAACATAAAACAATAAAAAATACACTAATATACGTCGGTTGACGAAGTTACTAAATAAATAAATTTTCAGGACAGGTTTTCGGTTTTGATCGAGGTTTATGACACCAAAATTAGATCAAGGACATCGATAATAAAATATTTAAAAAGTAATCCCATTTCAACTCAAAGTTTCTTTTTTAATTCGTCGAGAGGCACACAACCAAACGCCCTACTCGAATAAGTCTTTAATGTTTTGTTATTTGCATGGAATAGAGATGCTAACAGTTTCAATTTTTTAGATAATAGCGAACAATGCGAGAGAGCGCCGCAACACTGCATCAAAATAACGGGAACTGTGTGGTTTTTCTCGCACGCATGCGCATTTAAAGTAGAAAATCTTGTAAATGTGGAATATTGCGTGCTTCAACGATGCACTCTTTTACATGACTCGTTCATTGCCGATTATCGTTTATCATTGACACATGTTGCTCTCTGAACAAATGTGCTGTTTAGGGTTATTGAGGCTATTGAATGTTCGTAACCCTTATTTTAAATGGAGCCGAAATCTAAAATTGTACCGACTTTGGAGCACTGCAACTAGATTTAATGTGTGCGAGTACATTTTCCTGCCAAACTCTGCTTCAGTAAACCGCTCGATGTGGCTCTATATGGAAGTGAAATGCCACTTTATCAATTCGGTAGCATTTTGAGAATTTGATTTTAGTTGACAAAATCTTTAAAAAAAATCGAGATGTAAGCGTAATCTCATACGCTTTCATAGCGATTAATCAAATTTAAAAATATATCGTTGTATACAGGATAATAAATTCTCTTCAAACTGTATAATAAATTCAAACCAAACAAACTAATGAAGTGCTAGATTTCAATACTAATCGACATGAATACTCAACCATCTACCCATAAATACCAACATCATCAAGGGGGGCAAAAACGGCCCGTCAAACTAATGTCGCAATCAATGAAAGTAGGGGAAATTTTTGTCTGTATTCGTCACCCAATCTATCTTACTTGTCATGCAGAGCAAAGTAAACCGCTCTACCTTGCACTGGTAGCAGTTACTAGCGACGACGAGTGTGTAGTTCAATATCAAGACCGCGAGCAAAAAGGTGGCCCCGTAGGTATACGTTTTCGAGTGACATAACTTTCCCGGCCGTGCACCAACTGCAAAACAAGGGTGAGACGCGAAGAGCTTTCCCGTTTTGTCTGCTTTCTTCTACGTTCCGACGAATAAACGCGATCAATTGCCTTTTGCGTTTTGCTTCGCGTTGCATTGTGTGGAGAGGCGGAGTGGGTTATCCATCATCATCTTCGTAGTCGTCGCCTCGCAACCTAAACATCACACAGGTAAGGTTCCATCACCTTCACTTTCATCCGCGTTTCGTTGTCCAACTAAGGAAGAGGCAGTAAATGAGCAAAATCTTTTAATTACATAGGTCTTTTTTGAGTTACGGGCCGATCTTCCTCACATCTTCCCCCCTTGGTGAACCATCTGATTCGAAGTTCGGTAGTATTGGTGACCTATTGTGACCGAGTTATGTGCCATTCGTCACACAACAATTTCTCCCAAGCACCACGCTTTCGGAGTTGACACGACATGACCACGGCGCTCGTTCGTAGTAGTGCTGGTGCTGGGTTGTATTTTGATGTAATCTTTAGATCGACTCGTTTCCAGTCCGGTTTTATTACGAAAACCAGCCACTTCCATCGAAAAAAAGGCCAATTTTTGGGCGAAAGTAGACGTTGCCCTCCGCGAAGCAACCTAGCCATTTAGTAACCGGATAGCGCTCCTTACGAAGACAGTTCGATTCGAAGTCGAATATCAGTATTCGTTGCACACCTGTGTTCGTCGCCCCCTGATAAGAACATCGGGTTCTATAATTCCCCGTGTGCTCGCGAGTATCTAGCGTTCATATACGTCATTCGCGTGATTCCAGACGGGCTGACAAGCGAAGAAAGTTCCATAGTTGTGTGCGCGCAATCGAAGCAATCGTTTGGTTTTGAATATATCTATAGAGGTAGCGAGATAGTGTTGCTCGGCGACGACGATCAGCACCGATCGCGCGCTCTTCCAGCTCCAGCAGGGCTAGTCCAGGTCACTTGAACTGTTGGGTGTCGTGTTTAGTTAGTTTCCAATCGCGCTTCGCTCTTATCGGGTCGCACAGGTAGTTTGTGTTGTTTCTATTCGTAGGTGTTGTGTTTCCCGGTTAATCACGTAATTAACGGTTGCCTCAATGCTCGCAACGTGATTAATTTCTTAGCCTGAAAAAAATATACAAAAAGTGTTTACGTTTTGTTTCTTTTCCATTGGTGTAATTATCTGGTCGGAAAACAAGGTGCGGTTCCGGAGCGAATTTCCACAGCCAGTCAAAATTCTGCCAACGAGGAGAAAAATGGTCAACGCATACGACATTTTCGGAGGGGTGTGCGTTTTCGTCGTTTCGGTGCAGCTATTGCGGAAGGTGTTCCCATGGATATATGAAAACCTGCTGGGGCCGAAGCTGTTCGGTTCCAGCGTGAAGCTACGCGAGATGGGATCCTGGGCATGTAAGTATTGATGAATAAATATTTCTTATAAATATAAGCTTAGAACGGTCTTCTAATGATGAATTAAAAACTAAACAAGTTACATCAATTGTTAACACTCAGTTGTACTTAGCAGCTACACTGATAGGCAAAATAAAGTGCCCACCTCATCATTTTTTTTTTAAATTCCTCTCATTTATTTGGTTCAAATAAAAGTAAACACACTGTAGTCCTTTTTGATATCTTATTTTTTATATTCTTTTCATGTTTCACTTATGGAATAACAATAAAAAAAAAACTTCGACTTAAAGAACTAAAAAATCAATTTGTATTGAAAAAAAAGTGACAAAAAAAGTGCCCACTTCAAAAATCTAGATGTTTGCGAAAAGTTTCCGTCGAAAGACCCCTCGATTGTTTATGCTTTGATATGTTGACGCTTTGACGCTTATATTTTGACGTTTTGATGCAATCGGCTTGACCTGGTACACGTAATCGCGTTTGATTCAGTTGAAAAAATGGAGAACGTAGTGATTTCGAAAGCAATTCCCTTGTGTATGCGAAAATTGGTGGTTCGTGATGTGCAAAACGGTAAATCGCACCGGGCTGTCGCTAGGACGTACAGTATTAGCAAGGCAGTGGTTGGGAAAATTCTACTAAAACAAAAAAACGATCGGATCAGTGGTGGTTCGCCCAGGCAGAGGCAGGAAGCGCAAAACGGATACACTAACGGACACCAAGATCATGCGCGAAGTTTCAGTTCAGCTATCAGTTTCTGGTCGAACTGTTCGGCGCCGTCTTGTAGCACAGGGGATGATTAACGAAGTTGCCCGGAATCGCCCATTTATCAGCAAGGCAAACAAAGCCAAACGGCTCAGGTTTGCTATCGAGCATGCTGATAAGCCCGTAGAGTTCTAGAAAACGGTTCTCTGGACGGACGAATCAAGATTCGAGCTTTTTTTTCGAAAGAGGCGGGCTCATGTGTGGTGCAGATCGGGTGAGGAGTTTCAGGAGCGCCACATCCAAGGCACTGTGAAGCATAGAAGAGGAAATGGTCTGGGGTGTTTTTCATGGAGTCGAGTGGGTAGCCTCGTGAAAATCGACGGGATAATGACGGCAGATTCCTCTATCAACATCCTGCGAGAAAATTTGGAGGTTTCGTTTATCCAGACGGGTCTTGAAGAGAAGTTCGTATTTCAGTGGGACAACGACCCGAAGCATGCTGCCAAGGAGACCAAGTCTTTCTTCCGGTCTTGTCGGATCAAACCGCTCGAATGGCCTCCACAAAGCCCTGACCTCAACCCCATCGAGAATTTGTGGGCGATTCTCGATGCCAGGGTTGACAAAACTGGTGTTACTAATAAATTCAACTATGTTGATTCCATAAGTGAAACTTGAAAAGAATATGAAAAATTAGTTATCAAAAAAGACTACAGTATGTTTACTTTAATTTGAACCAAATAAATGAGAGAAATTCAAAAAATAATGAGGTGAGCATTTTATTTTGCCTATCAGTGTATATATGTAGTTCTGTTATATTTACTTCTAGAATATTTTTTTAACTTTTAGGACCAATTTCATCACCTCCGCTTAGAGCTTAAACCATCTTTAAACGTATGGGTAAGCACCGCTAAGGAGTTAAGCGGAGGTGCAGAAATTGGCCCTTACGGTTTAAAGTTCTGTTTTTAAGCTTCTCGGCCAGTGGATTATAGAAATTTGTTTCTAAATTATAACAAAATATGTTACAAATAACAAATTTTCTCTAATTTTGTTTTTCGACTTCTAAGTATACATATTCGGATAAGTATTGTATTTTGTGACTATTTCTCCGATAATGTACACTTTTTCATTGATATTAAGCAACAAGCGAACAATTTGTAGGAACATATTGTTAAGAAATACATATGAATCATCATATTTAAATTTGTGCATGTTTTCTTAGAACAAATCTGAATACTTTTACGGTAGTATATCGCAAAACTCAACAGCTCTGTACATGCCTTCCGGATCAGCGGGCAGATAGCTTCGGATGCTTTGATTGAACTTCACATTGTCGTGGTGCGATGAGTTGCAAATCTTTACTGTCCAATTGTCGACTTGTGGCTCTCTTGTAACTTGTGAATGATGACCTATTCCATTCAGCAAGATTTTATTAGATACCTGAAAAACGGGACGGTTTTTCGAAGTCTGGAATCCAATCAGAATACCGTTGCCGTTTTCGTAAGGGTACAAGGATAAGTTCCATAGGGCACTTAAGTTTCGCACGGTTTCGACCAAGTGTGTTACCAAATGCCCCACCAGAAGGTTATAACATAAAAATAACAAAATTATAACAAACCTTGTTATGACTAACTGACTATGATATAAATTTGTTTAAAGCGTTTTCATCTGGATAATTGTAGAACACACTTATAAAAGATTAAGATATAATGCTCCGTGAGGCACAATCTGCGTAAAGAAATAATTTAATTCAAACACTAGCTGATATGCTTTTGCTACATCGTTACGAAACTATTACATAGTTGGTTTTGTTTATGTTTAATCTATATCATAGTTTGCTATAAATTTGTTACCTCTTCAGGACTTTTTGTTACAATTTCTGTTATTTTAACTACACCCACGATCTGAATTCTAACAACCTTTTTCCTAAAAACAGCGTAGCTGAATAACAAAACTTGAATCAATTTTGTTGTTTCCTTTTGATTGGGTGTACATTTTACACCATGTCTTTGCTCCAGAAAGATGTTCAAAATGAAATGACATCAATGAACAATTAGAATGCGAACAATTAGAATGTGAAACTCATTCTTTTTGAGTTCGTATGTAGTAACTGCGGAAGCAGCGAATCATTAAAGAATGAAAGATTTGAATAATTTCCTTTAACCACACCTCCAAAGCCAGCACGTCTATGTTCTCGTCTAATATTCATCACACAACAAGTTATAATTTAGTTTAAGGAAATAACAGATTTGTTATTTTTTAGTTATTTATTTCCCTATTTCATAAAATATGAGTTATTTGTTTAAATTATAATATATTTTGTTACAATCTTGTTCAACATTGAGGAAGTTCTGTTTAAATTTTGTTATTTTAACTACTAAAGGACCCAAGATTATAACAAATTTTGTTAGGAAAAACTTAGTAACAAAACCTGTCATAATTCTGTTGTAATCCACTGGTCAGGTTGTCTCTCAAAAATCATTGAATGTTTTCTTAAAAAAGTTAGCCATTAATAATTCAATGTGTGCTCAAATGTACACCGTGTCCAATATATTCTCATACAAAATAAAACTCTATTTATTTCAAATCGATAATCCAGATCTTATTGATAACTTTACCCATCATATTGCAATATAATACTGATCAACTACAGCATATGTTTTGGAATAACATCGCCTTTAACCTTCTTGACCAGCTCCAGACGTTTTTCGAAATCGTCACAGGCGGCACGCACGACTTCCATCGGCATTTTGTCCCAAATTCGTTTGATTACGGTTTTGAATTGGTTCATATTAGACACCCTGTGGTCATTTATCTTCGCCAGCATGTATGACCATACGAAATAATCCAAGGGATTCAGATCTGGTGAACTGAGAGGCCATTCATTCTTGTCCAAAAAGTCAGTCAAATTTTCTCGGCACCAGCCTTGAACGAGATTTGCAGTGTGCGATGGCGCTCCGTCCTGCTGAAACACATAGTGATCATCTCCAAGCACCTCTTGTACATATGGCTTGACAACTTTCCCCAAAACTTCCGTTTTTAATATACGACATTCACTTTAACGCTTTTTTCGATGAAAATCAGTGGTAATTTGCCGCGCTTGCAAATTCCTCCCCTGACTATCACTGACGCAGCACTTTGGAACCGTGGAAGATTCCTATCACTCTCTGGAACAGTTCTTGAAGAGAGAGCCCACAATCACAATCTGTCGTTCTGGACATTGTGGGACTGTTGCAAGACGAATAACTTTTCGTCGGAAAAGATAAATTCTTCCCCACCGTGCCGCGACAAAAGCAGACTTGCTCTTTCGAGTCGTTTCTGCTTGGAAGGTTCCGAAACTCCGTGAACCTTGCGTTTCTTGAAAGCTGGGAATCCGAGGTCATTTTGCAGTATATTGTGCATTGACGATCTTGAAACATTCAGATCTGCGGCCATTTTATGTACAGAGCGCTGTGATTTTTGTCTAATCCGTTCCCTGATCACTTTAACAACTCGTGCATTCCGCACCGTTCGAGTACGACCGGATCTCTTCCGGTCATCCAACGAGCCTTCGGATTCCAACCTTCGGATGGTTCGGTACACAAAATCCCGCTTTACTCCGTGGTTTATCAAATTTCTGAAAATAGCGCCCGGGCGCTCACCTTTCAAAGACTTTTTTATCATCACAGCACGAAACTCCTTCATCGCTGGTAAAAGATAAACACCGAATGAAAACAATCGGACATAACCTAAAAGCGTTTGTATAAACATAGTGCAAAACAACACCAACACATACGTGAAGCATGTTGAGTAGTTGCACGACACCAATGCAAGGAAAAAGTGTATGAGAATATATTGGACACGGTGTATATGATCTAACCTGCACCTCAACAAAGTCATTTATCCTGTTTAACCTTCCTCGGGTATTAAAAAAACTGACACATAAGACCTGAGGGTCAATATTGACCCGGATTTCAACCCTTTCTAGAATTATGCAATGT
This sequence comes from Aedes koreicus, assembly GCA_024533555.2. Lineage (NCBI taxonomy): Eukaryota > Metazoa > Arthropoda > Insecta > Diptera > Culicidae > Aedes > Aedes koreicus. The sequence goes on along the minus strand of JAHHFK020002414.1, from coordinate 1,033,331 downwards.
CAACCCAGACACAATGTTTCCACTCCATTTGAAATTTTATGGTCTCAAAAATACGTTGGTGGTAGACAAACCTGGTTCCAGTAACATTGGCCTAGGGTAATCTGCTACAAAGAGAACGAGGTTTTGATTTCGATGTGAACAGAATTGCATACAAATCATTCCAGACTATTTGTTGAGAGTTGCCGTCTTTGACAAAGTTTCTCAGTATGTTATTTGTCATCTTTTAACATTTTCATATTAGTTCCAGATCTTGCTACAGAGATGGCGCTGCAGTCTATCTTTTCCAAATCAAGCGCTAGAGTTGCCGTCTTCGGCAAAGTATCTCAGTATGCCATTTATCGTTTTGTGAGATTATCATATTAGTTCCAGATATTTCCGCAGAGATGGCGAAATGGCAAGGAAAGGCTGCAGCGCCATCTATGCGGTACAATCTAGAACTAATGTGATTATTTCAAATGTCTTCATTTAACATTCTCAACTATTTTTTTAGTCCGGCAACTGAAGACGCCAATTCTCTACAATGAGTCTGGAATGTTCTATATCCATTTCTGTTTACACAGCCAAACTAAAACTCGCTTCGCTTTTTTTGGACTCATTTTCATTACAAGTCTTATTTTTATCGAGAACGGAAAGATGACATTGGTTCGGTTTTTTTTTTTTTTTTTTGCAGCATGCTATAAATCACTCTCTAGACTAGCATGTTAATTTTTATTGAAATAAGTCTACCCTCTTTACCCTCCATCCCAGCTCCTTGAAGCTGCCCTTGCTGGAGTTTGATCTGTTGCGGCACCAAAGATTGGCGGTCGAACCTTCATCCCAAATAAAAAAAAGCACGTAGGAGATTTACTCGTTTTAATAAACGATACGCTGAATTCTTGTTTTTTTTTCGGATTATTCTCCATTTGGTTGGTTTTTAGAAGACGCACAAATAAATATCTTTAAAGTATTTTAATTTGTAAACTTACACAAATCACTATACTGAGAATAATTCCATGGTTGTACCGACAATTAAATTATGTTCAAGTAATAACGATTACATAGAATGGTTACAATAAACATAAAAATGGACCAATACACCACGTTTGTTGTCTTTTATACTATTGACATGGATAAAACCACTACAACGACATATTAAAAATTGAAGAAGCTGTTTTTATAGTTGATAAGCAGCAACCGCCGCGAGCGCCGCTACGCATGTAACAAAAAAAAAAAAAAAAAATAAAAAAAAAACGCGAGGATTGTGGTTTCTTTATGAGTATTTTGTTTATTAAGAAAGGGGGCGCAAATCAATCTCAACACACAACATACCCCCGACAAAAACACTTTTTTTTTTTTGTAACTGGGCAATATTACTTTTTTGGTTGAATTTTGTTTTTTTGATTGGGAACCTCCCTCTCAGAAGAGCGAGGGGTCTCAAACCACCATGGAAACATTTCTTGCCTTCAAAAATCTCCACTTGGCAAATTTGATTGCATTTGCTTGATTAATGACTGTTTCAGAAAGTATAAGCACACCTTATTTTAACGGTCACTTTGAATATAATGAAATATTTCAACATATTTTGGCTGCGTCCTTTTGTTTGAACATTTCTGAATGACATAGCATTAAAAAAGTGCTCGGTTTTGTGTTACCTATCAAAATGCGCGGTCTTACTCCGGAACAACTAAAAAGTATCGTGCACAAATGGTGCACTGTGAGCGGACTCTCCTTGAGAAAATTGGCCAAGGAAGAGGGTGTAAGCGTCGGAGCGATTCGAAAATATAGATACAGTGTACGTTTGAAGATGCGCCGAAAAGTGGTCGGAAATCCGGTCCTGTTAGTCCGGATATCGATAAAAAGATCAGGGATGCCTACAAGCGAAAACCAGCGACTTCCGTTGGGGATGTTGCGAAAAAACTAGGGACCTCGTCGAGTAACATCATGCGTACCAAAGAACGACTTGGGCTAAAAACATACCGGAAGCAAAAAAAACCCAAAAAGAACCCGAAACAGGCCGCGTCCGTAAAACCACTGGCCCGCAAACTCTACGATTCGTTATTGTGTAGAAATTCTGGGTGTATAATAATGGACGATGAAACGTATGTGAAACTAGATTACAAAACGCTTCCCGGGCCACAATTCTATACTGTAAGCGAAGACAAAGACATCCCCGAAACGGGGAAGGCGATTATTACTGAAAAATTCGGTAAGAAGGTTATGGTTTGGCAGGCAATATGCGAGTGTGGTAAAACATCTAGTCCGTACATCACAACGGAGACGATGAACACTCAGAAATACGTTAAGGAATGTCCCCAGAAGCCATTATTGCCGATGATCAGGCAACACGAAGGTCAAGTAGTGTTTTGGCCTGATTTGGCGTCATGTTATTACGCAAAGGACACTTAAGAATGGTACAAAAGTCAAAATGTATGTTTCGTGCCGAAGGACATGAATCCGCTGAACTGCCCGGAGGCACGGCCAATCGAGACTTTTTGGGCTTTAATCAAAGCAAAGCTTCGAAAATTCATAAAACCAGCGAATGACATCCAAAAATTTTAAAAAGATTGGCCAAGAGTGGTCAAAATGGTGGGAAGTACCACTGTGCAGAAACTAATGGGTCATGTTCGAGGAAAAGTTAGGAGTCTTGGCTATGATTAAATATGTTGATTAAACGAGAGTAAAATATCCTATAAAACACAAATACAAATATGATTTGCCAAATAAAATTATTATTATTTTGATTTTTGATTTTTTTTTTTGTTTTATGAGTTTGATTGCACCACCCCCCCCCCCCCCGTCCGGGGGGGGGGGGAATCACACAACACCAAACAATAATAATTAAACCACCAAAAAATAAAAAACAAAGTTGGTTCCATTCGCTTCTTGTTTCGTGTAATGTAGAATATTGTTTTTTTTTTTGTTTGTGGGCCCCCCCCCCAGAAGGGGGGGGGGACACACAAAAAAAAAAAAAACTCCTCAGCCTAAAAAATCGCTGCATACAAGTTTTCACGCCGATCGGTTCTGTAGCTACCGAGTCTATAAGGGTCAGACAGACAGACAGACAGACAGAAATTCATTTTTGTATATATAGAAATCCTGCCTCTTAAAACCCCCAAATGCCAAATGTAGTTTGATTTGCTGGAATAGTTCTCGAGTTCTGCAGAAATTTCTGTTTCATTTGTATGAGAGACTGCCCCCCCTCTTAAAGAGGGGGAGGGATCTTGAACAACCATAGCATTATTTCTTGACTACAAAAACCTACACATGCCAGATTTGGTTCCATTTGCTTGATTTGTTCTTGAGTTTTGCAAAAAATAGTGATTCATTTGTATGGGAACCACCCTTCAAGAGGTCGGAGGGGTCTCAATCCAACAAAGAAACATATCTTGCCTTCAAAAACCTTCACCTGCCAAATTTGGTTCTATTTGCTTGATCAGTTCTCGAGTTATGCAGAAATTTGTGATTCATTCAACAGGGAGCCCCCCCTCTTTTCAGAGGGTGGAGGGGTCTCAAACTACCACCGAAATGTTTCTCTCTGTATGTGTTTCATTTGTATGGGAGCCCCCTCCCCCCCTTTCAGAGCATGGAGGGGTATCTTACTATCTAAAGAACCTTCCCCGGCCCCAAAAACTCCTGTATACAGGTGTCGGTTCAAAATCAAAATCACTATACTGCCAGAGTCATCCTAACCTACAATAGGGGGAAAATTGATTAACAAACTTTTTCTGTGCAGTTTCCTATTGATTGTTGGCCATCGCCAGCATGGTCTGACTAAGCTGAGAACAAAGGGGTTTCTCACTGGAATCGAGCGCAGCAAATTTCAATCGATATACTGTCAATTCACAGCGAAAGGTTTTCGACTTGTACTTGTACTTGTGATCAATATTGCAACACACTTATTACGTCAGTTGCACTGATTTGGCATTTTGAGTTGAAGGACAGTAAGAGCATCTCCAGGAGTGTTGTAGTTCTAGATGTGTCAGTTATAAATTTTTCTCTTGGAAAAATATATAACAAACATACCCTCTCTTCAGCAGCAGTTCCAAATGTTGATCTAATCCTAAAGACATGAATGTGTGTGTATAATTGATTCTCAAAACTTCTGTGGGCATATTCTCAGAATTCGTTAGGAATATTCCTCGAATTTTCGCTGTAATTCCTCTCAAAACTCCTTTGGAATTTCCCTCAGAATTACTATCCCTTTCGAATTTCTCTAGAAATCTCGGAAATCGTCTGGAATTTTCCTCAGAATTCCCTTAAATTTTTTTTAGAATTCCCCTAGAATTCTCCTCAGAATTCAGTTGCAATTCTTCATAGGATTTTTTCTGGAATTCTCCCTTTAATTCATTCGCAGTTTTTCTAAGAGTTCTTTTGGAGTTCTCCTTAGTGAAATAATCTTGGAACTACACTGAAATTCTCAAAATTCCACTCAAACTGTCTTCAGAAGTCCTGCGGAATTCTCCAGAAGTCCACTGGAATTCTTCTCAGAATTTCTCAGGAATTCTTACTAGAATTTCTCTAGTATTCTCCTCAGGATTCTTCTTAAATTCTCATCAGAATTCCTCTGGAATTCCTCTAAAAATTCCGCTGGAATTTCTCCAGTATTCCTCTGGAATTTTCCCTCATAATTCCTTTGGGATTCCTCTCAGAACTTCTCTGGAATTCCCCTTAATATTCGTCTAAACCATTTTCGGTTCTATACTTAATTAAAATATTCCACAATATGGAGAAATTCTCGCAAAAAAATTTAAAACAAAAAAATTGCGAAATGATGATAATAACAAAGAAATAGGGATATGATGGTCAGCGAGTTCAGACTTGTTGCTACAACTTGAAATTATTAACGAAAAGGTAGAACATAAACAAGATTCAAACAGATCCACGACCGGGCGTTGATTCAAAGTTTGACGTTTGACTTGATTCCATAGACACTACCACAATGACAAAAAAAAATATAACTTGGATGAAACGCGTTTCAAATTTGAACAAAAATAGAACAACGTAGTATTCCAGTTCTAAATTTTAACATGAAACTGTTCGAAATTATCCAACTAGAACGCCTTGCTGAAGTTGTTATAAATCCAGTTCTATTTTGTAACGACCATACACTCCTGCCCTAAAGGTAAATTCAATAGCTGCGCATTTTTTATCAAGCTGATTAATTTCGATTTGCAGCGAATTAAAATGAGTTCATCAAATCAAGTTGATGGAACCCTTTGCTGAGAACCCAGCTTACATTCTACTAAAAAGGGTAAAAATGACGCGCCAAAAAAGCGACTTTAAAGGGGCAGATGTCCAACACAAATTTGTATCATTGCCTACTGCAACCTGCTTTATGCCTTGTTCATGCCTTGTTCAGACTACAGAGTTATAACTTGTTATAACGGTTGTGAAATAATTTCATCAAGAAATTCGTCATCAAGATAGGCTTGTAACAACATTATTCGCCTGGACCGAGATGATTCATATGGTGGCGTCCTTCTGGGGATCAAAAAGGGCTACCCCTTCTATAAAATCTCACTCCCAATAATCTCAGGCATTGAAATCGTCGCTTGCCAAATTAATGTAAAGAATAAAGATCTTTGCATAGCTTCCGTCTATGTCCCTCCGAGGGCATCAATAAACCGCCGTCAACATTGGAGTTCAATTACATTACTTCCATCTCCAGTTCTTATTCTGGGCGATCTGAACTCCCACGGTACTGCTTGGGGGGAACAATACGATGACAACAGAGCGGGTATTTTCTATGACTTATGCGACGATTTCAACTTGACCATCTTGAACACTGGGGAAGCGACACGAATAGCAAAACCTCCTGCCAGGGCGAGTCGACTTGACATATCTTTGTGTTCTAATTCACTATCATTAGATTGTCTGTGGAAGGTAATCAATGATCCCCATGGTAGTGATCACTTACCAATTATTATCTCAATCACAAATAGTTTTCACAAAACAGACCAGTCAATCCATGTTCCTTATGACCTCACGAGGCATATTGATTGGCAACATTTTGCATCGGCGGTAGCCCTTGGTATTGATTCTACCGATCCTCTTCCACCATTAGAAGAGTATCGTTTCCTTTCCGACCTGATGTACAAAAGTGCATTAGAAGCTCAGAAACGACGTGTTACAAGTGCATCCCTCAAAAGAAGACCCGCCACCCCTGGATGGGATGATGAATGCACTAAGTTGTATCTTGAGAAATCCGATGCGTTTAAAGATTATCGTAGACATGAAACATGTGAGCTTTTTGATAAGTACCTCAAGCTTGAAAAAGGCTTAAAAACTTACTCAAAGCAAAGAAACGCAATTACTGGCGTTCGTTTGTCGAGGGACTATCTAGAGAAACCTCGATGACAACGCTTTGGAGAAAGGCTCGTTACATGCGAAACCGCTCATCCTCCAATGAGAGTGAAGAATACTCCATACAGTGGATATTCGACTTCGCTAAAAAGGTTTGTCCAGACTCTGTCCCAACACAACCGAATTTACGGGATACTACCCGAAATAACGGTTCTCTGGCCGAACCATTCACAATGTTGGAATTTTCAATGGCACTTCTTTCATCGAAAAATCTCCCCGATATCGCTAAAAGACGATTACTTAACCTGTATAACACTCTCATGGAATTAAATATAGTTCCACCCGCATGGAGGCAGGTTAAAGTAATAGCTATTCAAAAGCCTGGGAAACCAGCGTCTGATTACAATTCTTACCGTCCGATCTCTATGCTATCATGTTTAAGGAAATTGTTAGAAAAAATGATCCTATCAAGACTTGACCGTTGGGTTGAATCAAACAACCTACTATCAAATACGCAATTAAAAAAAACAAACATTTTTTCACAACCCTTTCCACAAACAATTGGTTCAGTATTTTTGGATATTAAGGGCGCATTTGATTCAGTTTCCATAGATATACTTGCAGATAGTCTGCACAGTAGTGGATTACCAGGAATTTTAAATAACTTTTTGTATAATTTACTGTCAGAAAAACAAATGACCTTTAATCTAGGTCAACTGACAACTTCCAGAATTAGCTACATGGGCTTACCCCAAGGCTCATGTTTAAGTCCCTTGCTTTATAATTTTTATGTTAAAGATATTGATAATTGCTTGGAAAATAGATGCACGCTAAGACAACTTGCAGACGATGCTGTGATCTTCTTTAGAGGTCCACGTGCGGAAATCTTGCAAAGACCATTGCAAAATTCCCTAGATAATCTGTCCATCTGGGCCAGAAATTTGGGGATCGAGTTTTCACCGCATAAAACCGAATTGGTAGTGTTTACTAGAAAGCGGTTCCCTGCCCAACTGCATCTCAAGCTGTTGGGAAGAGACATTACCCAATCTTTGACCTTCAAATACCTTGGAGTCATGTTTGATTCAAAATGCACTTGGAGTAATCACTTTGCGTATTTAAAACAGAAATGTCAACAAAGGATCAATTTTCTAAGATCAATATCCGGGACATGTTGGGGTGCTCACCCGGAAGACCCTATTAAACTCTATAAAACAACTATTCTTTCAGTTCTCGAATATGGCTCTTTTTGTTTCCTCTCGGCAAGAAATAGCCACCTCATCAAATTGGAACGCATTCAATATCGTTGTCTACGTATTGCTCTTGGCTGTATGCATTCAACGCATAATATGAGCCTGGAGGTTCTGGCAGGAGTGAAACCCTTACAGTACCGCTTCTGGGAGCTCTCATCTAGAATACTGATCAAGTGTGGAATCAGTAACAACCTTGTGATTGAAAACTTCGAAGAAATGCTCGAATTGAGTACCCAGTCAAGATTCTTACGAATCTATATTAACTATATGTCATCCGATATTAGTCTTCCATGCTATAACCCTCCTAGTGTACGCTTTCCTTATCACAGTTCCTCCATTGATTATGATCTCTCCATGAAACAGGCTATTCAATGAGTTCCAGATCAACTTCGATCTATTTTAATTCCCCATATTTTCATCGAAAAGTACCAACATGTCAATTGCAATAGAAGAATTTTCACTGATGGGTCGCGCATTGATGGATCCACTGGTTTCGGTGTTTACAATGAATACTCATCTGCCTTCCGGAAACTTCAGGAACCTTGTTCCGTATATGTTGCTGAGCTGGCAGCAATCAATTTCGCATTGGGGATAATTTCCGACATGCCCATAGACCATTATTTCATCTTCTCGGATAGTCTCAGTTCTATTGAGGCCCTCCAGTCGATGAAAACAGTTAAGCACTCATCTTACTTTCTTTCAAAAATAAGGGAGCAGATGTGTGCGTTGGTCGAAAGATCATTTAGAATTACCTTTGCATGGGTCCCCTCACATTGCTCAATTCCAGGCAATGAGAAGGCGGACTCTCTAGCAAAGGTGGGCGCACAAGAAGGCGAGATTTTTTAAAGAAGAATTTCACATGATGAATTTTTCCCATTAGTACGTCAGAGTTCTCTTCAAAGTTGGCAAAACGATTGGACAAGTAATTCTCTTGGGCGGTGGTTACATTCCATTATTCCAAATGTTTCGTCGAGATCGTGGTTCAAAGGTCTGGATGTAAGTCGCGGTTTCATTCGTGTGATGTCAAGACTTATGTCCAACCACTACTCGCTAGACGCACATCTCTACAGAATTAACCTCGTCGATAGCAACATATGTAGGTGCGGAACCGGTTATGATGACATCGATCACGCAGTTTGGCATTGCCCGGGTAATGATGCCTCCAGAGCACGACTATTGGATACCCTTGTGGCCCGAGGTAGACAACCCTTCCGCGAAGTAAGAGATGTTTTGGGAATGCATGATCTTCCTTACATGCAAGCGATTTACGAATTCCTTTGTTTGTCTGATCTAAGAGTGTAATGTCATCACCCCCTCCCTTTCACTCTAGTAAATTCCCTGCCATTGTGTCCCAGTTATATTATCCTTTTGTTTCCGTGCTACTTGTATCTGCCCAGCAAGCTGTGATCACCCATCTGCAGCTTAGTTCCTGTGAGGGACTACAGGGACCGAGGATCTGGTAGATGTCGCAATCATGAGCAGCAACAAATGCCTGAAATAAGTTACCTGCCTAGCCCCTTCCAAACAATAATGTGACCCATTAACCTCGAGCTAGCCACGAGTAATTGGCACCCCACTTTACTAAAATCGAAAAAGAAAAATTGTTAACTACAATATTGAATATCGGCTCCGCAAAGTGTTACACACGCCTGAGCCTAATAAATAAACGAACTGATTAAAAAAAAAAAAGATAGGCTTGTAACATGTTATAACTGCTCGGTCTGGCCAGTGTTTTACTCTCTTTTTTCTCTAATTTAATTAAAAAACTAAACTAAATGGTGTCAAAAACCATGTCGAATATTTAAAACACTTGTTGCTGAAGTTTGAACTATCAATCATGTTGAACACAGTGACATGTCAAATAACCGATTCAGCTCATAATTTCAATCTGCCCTGAGCCAGCGACCACTTTTCCAATGCCCTTGCACCGAACTGAAAAGCAAGTTAAGCTAATAGCTATCACCAAATATGATCCAACCGACCCAAATTAGATAATACCAGCTCCGTTGCTATTTTCTACTGTCCGCCAGCAAGATATTCTCCATTCCTGCAGAAGGTGTCGGAACACCACCCGTCATAAAGGAGACCAGTTTTGTTGTTCGGTAGATTCAAATCTCGACCATTCGTTAATATTTGGGCTGGAAAAAGTTTGCTGGCCGACTTCAAGGTGATCTGTCATACGGGAGCCAAACATCAAAGTAGCCCACGAATGCGGTTCTGTTGGTATTTTCAGCTTTCGTTTTATTTGATTACCTGGGTCAGTTTTTGAAACATATTTACTGACCCATTGATTTGTTATGGAGGCTCGGGCACAACTTTTGGCGGGATTTGAAAGGAAAACGAGAGGTGCTATCAATCGAATCACTTGGAGCAATTAGTAGTGCTGGAATCGATGCGATCGAATAGTTCAATTCATTACGCCGATAGGGTAGGGAACAGCTTCAGCTCACCGGGGCCCTATTCCAAGCACGAGGTAAACGATAACTTACAACGCTCATTTTTTGCACCATGGTGCATCATCATGTTAAGCATCATACTGCAAAAAATGAGCGTTGTAGGTTAACGTTTAGCCCTTGCTTGGAATAGGGTCCCGGGGAGCTTAAGCCGTTCCCTACCCTATGTGGAAAATCAGACTCTGGGAGGCCATTCACCCCATGATTGAAAAAGATAGAAAAATTCTTCTGAATAATGTATATCGTCTACTGTCATTATTACGATTAAAAGTCACTGACGTAAAACGAACTGATTATTATGCAAAGAAAGCGTCGGTTATTTTTTTTTCTCTGATGAAAACCAGTTTTGAACCGGGCATTCTTACGCATCTCTGGAAAACAATTTCGAAAACAAAAAAAAAAACGAAAAATCTTTTTTCGGCTAGATGCCAGCTGGTTCGGAATCACCTCTCAGAAATGGCAATGACTTGTTGGCTGAAGCTGATCAAGAATAGTATAGTTATCATTTTATTTTAATTTTTAAAAACGTGTCGTCAACCGACACGGGACAATATTTCACCGAGTCTAGAACGTGATCAAATAAACTGGTTCAGCTGGATTCGAGGATTTATTCTTCAAACTAGTGCGTAGCAAGACAGCAGTTCCTGGAAATACGTTTCTCACCCCCTTTGGAAGTGGACAATCGAAATAGAAACGAGCCCCTCATAAAAATCGTTCGGAATCTGTTTAGCATAAAATTAGCAAACTTGTTTTAGAAATAATCTCAGCGAGGTTTATCTTAAAATGATAGGATCATATGGATTGAGACAGCTCCATTTTGTTAAGGTGTGATGACTAAAGTCTTCCATTTAAAATACTCTTTTGTAATGTCAATGCCATTGATAAGGTAGACTGGAGGTATCCATGGAATTTCGATTTTATGTTCTAACATGAGATAATTTTCCCCAAAGCGACTAGCCATGTGATTTAGCAAATCCCATAAGAAGGGGTATTAGGGGTGAAATGAACACAATAAGTTTCAGCAAAACCATACAGTTTTTAATGTTATTTTCAATGTTAATCGCTAAAGAATGTACACTGATAAAAAAAGTAATGATAATATCTATGTGTCCAACACATGAGGTTTTGCAATTAGATCAACAAATGATATATATTTGTAATCACACATACTTTTCATTTGCCACATAAATTTCATATGTGTTTCTCAAGGGTTCTGTTTGTGTGTGAAGAAATAAATATTATGTGGAATTTTACATGGATTTTTGCCATTAAATATGTGTGGATTTTTACAAATGTTCTTACTATTTACCACTACCATAGCTGTTATTTGTTTATAATAATCAAAACATATAGGAAAATAAATCTTGTTCTTCAACTTATGAAATAGATCTACCAAAAAAATATGAAACATACAGGTGAATTACATCGGATTAATTTGGATGTTACATCAATGTACTTGCTGAAACTGGTTGAACTTTCAATTTAAATACATGCACACATACGGGGTGCCACGGAATGCATGAAAAAAAATCCATAAGGCATTGCTTCACATGCTTCTTTACACCAAAATATCACCCAATGCAAAATTTGAACTCAATCAGACAAGATTTAGAGGTGCCTCTAATCTATCAAAGTTTTGAAATTTTCCCAAGGAGGGACCAAAGGAAAAATCTAAAATCGATTTTGTTTTTCGCTGCTAAATGACCCAAACAAGTATAAAATGTCGAGATCTGATGTTAATTTTTTTTGTCTTTTTTCAATCAATGTTTGCTCTTAAAATTTTTTTGGAAGTATTCTACTAGCTTAAATAAATTTTCATCGAATTTCAACTGTGCACTGTGCAAACGTTTCATTAAGGTATACGCACAGCAAAATCTAAAAATGTCACCAACCCCGCTAACGAAATGTCATTGGTGTCTGTATGTGTGTGTGTGTGTTTTTTTTTTACTTGGTGGTAAAACTTTTACGCCGACCCAGCATACGTTCGGTAGCCCGATTCCAGCTACCAAATTCGTCCATATTGTGCCAGAGTGAGGGACTCTGAACAGAGAAGATTACGCTGAACCCTACTCCTCTAAACTCCACCAAGAGTCTGACGTTGCCTGTATCCCCCGGATTCCACTGGAAGTGACTACTTCGGGAGGAGGCTGTGCTCATGCACTTCTCTTGTTGCCAGGCCTAGCTAGTCGCGCTAGTTCGCTGATCTCATCACCATAAAACTTCTGCAGCTGCGCACTCCGGTTGTAGATGTACTACTCTTCTTGTTGACCAGTTGGATGCCGAGGTCGGTCCAGCGATTCCGGTTGGAGGGTGACTTCCGGTTCACTGGCGCCCCGACGACCCTGAACCGGCGGTTTGTCACAATCGGTGCTACTCGGCATACTCCCCGACGGTGGAGATAGCCTACTCCGGCGGAGGGTTCCCCGACGAAAGAATATCTCCCGAAACCGTTAACGAACGCGATATGCTTGCTTCAATGTTGTCCGGTAGTGTCGAGATCGGTCCAGCGATTCCGGTTGGAGGATTGCTTCCGGTTCCCTGGTGCCCCGACGACTCATGCCGGTAACTCGCTACGGACTACTCAGAATAGTCCCCGACGGTGGATCCATCCTACTCCGACGAAGAGTTCCCCGGCGGTGGAAGTTCTTCCGAAACCGATGCAATCCGGGCAGATGTCTAGGTCGGTCCTGCGGTTCTGGTTAGAGAATGACTTCCAGTCCACAGACGCCCCGACGACCAATTACCGGTGCTTCTTCACGATCTACTTAGACTAGTCCCCGGCAGTGGACCTAGCCTACTCCGACGGAGAATTTCCCGACGACGAAAGTTCTCCCGAAACCGTTTTCTAGATGCTGATACGTGGCGCTTGGTCTAGTCCCCGGCGGTGGATCTATCCTACTCCGGTCGCGCCCGATGGTGCACTTTTTCTTCTCTCATACACATGCTGGCGAGTATCCAGGTAGGTCATCGACTCATAACCTGTACTGCTACGTCACTTGTCGCTGCTCCTCTCGCCAACTTCGTTGCAATGCAGACATACTCTCAACGACTGTTCTGTTCACCGCTTCCCATTTTTCTTCGTCAGCACACATTTTTTGAACAATGTTGTCCACGTTTACGTCGTTACCGACGATAGATCTCATGCTGTTTCGCATGTTCTCGAACCGCGGACATTCTAAAACAACGTGCTCAGGCGTTTCCTCTGCATAACCACACGCGGTGCAGGACGGCGATCTCGCGTGGCCGAACCTGTTCAGATACTTCTTGAAACAGCCATGACCGGACAGAAACTGCGTCATGTGGAAATTTACATCACCGTGTGGTCTGTTCACCCACCTCGACAGGCCATAAATTGGGAGAAGGAATGTTTACCGGAGGATGGGATGGAAGGAAAAGTTTTTCCCATCTATAAAAAGGGCGACAAGCTGGATTGCTGCAACTATCGTGCAATCGCGCTACTGACCGCCGCCTACAAGTTGCTCCCCCAAATTCTATGCCGCCGCCTATCACCAATTGCAAACGAGTTCGTGGGGCAATACCAAGCGGGGTTCATGGGTGCCGCGCTACTACGGACCAGATTTTCGCGATTCGGCAAGTGCTGCAGAAATGTCGCGAATATAACGTGCCCACACATCATCTTTTCGTCGATTTCAAATCAGCTTATGATACAATCGATCGATCGATCGATGGCAGATTATGCACGAATATGGATTTCCGGAAAAACTGACGCGGTTGGTCAAAGCAACGATGGATCGGGTGATGTGTGTCGTCCGAGTATCAGGGACACTCTCGAGTCCTTTCGAATCTCGGAGAGGCTTACGGCAAGGTGGTGGATTGTCGTGTTTGTTGTTTAACATTGCGTTAGAGGGTGTGATTCCATGAGCTGGGATAGACACGAGTGGCACGATCTTCGGGCAGTCTTTCCAACTATTTGGTTCGCCGACGACGTTGATATCGTAGCACGTAACTTTGAGACGATAGCGGAAACGTACATCAGACTTGAGGCTGAAGCTGGTAGGATTGGGCTTGTGATTAATGCGTTAAAAACAAAATACATGATGGGAAGAAACTCACGAGAAAACAATGTTAGCCTCCTCCCACGACTTCAGATCGACGGTGTAGAAATTGAGGTATAAGACGAATTTGTGTATCTGGGCTCATTGGTGACCGCCGATAACGACACCAGCAGAGAGATACAAAGGCGCATTATGGCTGGCAATCGTGCCTATTTTGGACTCCGAAGGACGCTAAGATCGACCAGCTGAACTACAAAGTTGACCATGTACAAGACATTAATTAGACAGGTAGTTATCTACGGCCACGATACATGGACATTGCTAGTGGAGGACCAACGCGCCCTTGGTGTCTACTAACGGAAGGTGCTGCGTACGATGTACGGTGGAGTGCAGATGGAAGACGGAACGTGGAGGAGGCGAATGTACCACGAATTGCACAAGTTGCTGGGAGAACCTCCCATCGAACAGATCGCTAAAATTGGTCGACTACGATGGGCTGGACATGTCGTAAGAATGTCGGAAGACAGCCCTGTTAAAGGGTTCTCGAAAACGAACCGACGGGTACAAGAAAAAGAGGCGTGCAACGAGCAAGGTGGATAGATCAAGTAGAAGGCGACCTGCGGACTCTTCGCAGACAGCGAGGCTGGCGAGGTACAGCCATGGACGGATTACAATGGAGACAACTTTTGTGTACAGCAAAGGCCACACCAGCCTTGGTCTGATTAGTACGGTCCTTAATAAAAAACATAAATAATAAACACCCCGCCCCCCCCCCCCCCCACCCCCAAAAAATGTCCCCCTTAAACCCCCCCCCCCCCCCCCCCCACAAAAAATTAAAAAAATTGTTGGTTTCCCCCAGCCCCCCCCAAAAAGGGTGTCATCCACCCCCCCGCAAATAAGATATTTTACTATGTTCCCGGTTTATTCTCTGTACAGGGATGCACAGTAAAAATATTCAAATTTGAGCACCGATTTCAACCAACAGTAATGATGCTGTTGGGGCCACTCACAAGTGTGGGTGGTTTATTTCAATGGAAAAAAAAACTTCAAAATAACTAATTGATGTGATATTACCACAATGCAACTGATTCATAACTTCGGGTCTTGACAAAGAATTCCTTGAGCCCTAGTGGCACGATAAGCCGGAATCTTTCCACAGCAGTGAAATCATCAAGAATAATGACTACTTACGATCGCGTCAAACCGCAACCCGGTTTGAAGTTCATCATCGCGTGAATTTTGCATCATCGAATGAAAATTTTCCGATCATTTCTGAATGATTTTAAGTATGCAACCATGCAACTAGCTGGTGACACATTGTCCTTGTATTACCGCGCCTGTAGAACTGAAATCCCCTTCTAGCTTATGGAAAAACGCATATGTTAGAAAGAGACTTTCATCCGACCGGCAGTACTCCCTTGCGCGTGCTTCGTTCGCTTCTTCTATTTGTTCTTGTAGCGCTTCTAAAGCACTACATCAATCGAAACCATGCCATACCAACTTCATGAATTTGTGAATTGTGCGATTAGCAGAACTTCGAACCCGATGGGAAGATCTCCATGACTGAATCGGGAATCGAACACACTGCTTCCGACTTTAGAAGCTCTGGGTTACTCTAATTACCTCCGTGATTTGCAAATGATCCGTAAATGGCACACTACGATCGTCGCCATAGCAACCGTAATTCGGCACCCACTATAAACACGTTTTAATCATAACCGACGCTGCAATCCTGTGGGACACCGAAGCAGATGATCAAAGGTCGAGAAGAGAATCTATCTGCGATCTATTTGACCTCCAATCGAATACGTACAATTGTGTAATGGAGGAGTATGATCATCGGTGATCATCTGCCAGGGTGACGCCTAGTAATAAAAAAATGTACTTAGGCACACGCGCGTACCTCAAGTAAAGTTGTAAATAACCGTACTAAATGTTTCCCAGTAATGGTGTTTACTCTACGATCCAAACAATTAGGTTTTTATCGAAGTCATTTCCTACCGGGTAACGGAATTTGATCGATGGTAGACAATAAGAGGACTGTGATATTTCATTTCAACAAAATCATTTGTTCATAATTTGTTCTTGCACCGTGACGTCATGTTGCACTGTTTGACACTATCTGAGGACAATTTTCGGAAGCAAAATTTAGAAAACTTTTAGCTCGTCCAAATATTTCGTAACACTTAAGCAAAAAGGAACTGCGAAATGTGTAGTGCCGCATTACAATTATGTACAATTTCACTGAATGCCGATTGGAATTAGCTTAAAATGTACACAATACTGACAATACGACTGTGGCGAAGTGAGGTTATGTTCCCTGTTCAAACCTCCGTAAGTGACGTCTTTACTGAAAGCATGAAACATTCTGCTAAACAACGCCAGAAAACCCGTTAATTTAATCCAACCTTCGCCGGATACTTCCTCGCCGGGTACCAACTGGCAATTAAATGTGCACTGTGAAACGCAGTAGACCTGTTTTGTTCGATAATGCGGATCTGATCCTGGTCAAGCATCGTGCCACTAGCGTGTCACATACATTGAGCGTCTACTAACTTCTGTTTTCTATTTCATTTCTCTCCTCTACTCACAACAGTGGTCACCGGAGCAACCGATGGAATTGGCAAAGCCTACGCTAAAGCCGTAAGTATCTCTACTCGCCTACTTTTTCATCTTATACTAAAGTGCATCTCTCGAAGTGTGTGTGTGCATGTGTATCGAATCGATCAACCGTAAACCGTATTTACTGTTTGATTTAGTACCATGCCACTTCGGCAGACTGTCTCAGTTGTTATTTGTTCTTTTCGCCTGCATTCGCATAACTTCCTTGAGTTAGATGCGGAATGCACTTTCATCCATCTTTTCCTCTGCATACTAGAAAAAAAAAGCGTTTGTTCAAGGTACTTTTTAGTGTCTTTCCCAGTAGGCATAACATACACAGTTCAAATTGACTCGCTGATGTTGTTGCACAGTTAGCGGTTGCATGGTAAAGGTAGTTAGGGTAATAGAGACGATGTTATAATATAGAGACACGCAGAGAGTGAAGCCAGAAACACCAATCGAACCGTCAAGCGGAGCACCAATCGAGCAAAGTAAATAAACATTATTGCTGTGACAAAAAATGCATGGGGAGTATTGTTAACGAGGTTCCGTTGAAATAAGATTTAAATTTAATTCAGTTAGGATCTTTAATATTTGGGATTTATACTGTTGTACTCTAATAAAATATTTAAACTATAAACCACCACAAACATCGTATTCTACATATAGTAATCATCCAATAAACAAGAAATGTACAGATACGTATGTACAAATATACAAGCAATCTCTGTTTTTTGTTTTGTTTTCAAAGTCAAATTGTTTAGATCAACATTCTAACCACATCGGGGGTAACAGATTAATATGAAAACTTCAGAGTAAAAAATCAACCAGGGATTTTGTGAAAATCAATAATAATAATAATTGTTTTTTCATGATTAAAAGAAAGTTTATTTATCAGAGGGTAAAGTATAACAGTGATTTAACAAAAAAAAATGAATGATCGTTCACAGAACGAAAATAGTATAGTTACAGTGCCATTGAACGGCTGTCCAGTTTGTTCGACCTTATTTTATACGGTTGAAAAATTCTTAACCTGAAGGTAACAAATCTTTCGATTATGTTTTTGCGGATGTTGTGACAATCTTCAAAGACTTCGATTCTGATTAACATCATCAAAGCTGTCAACTCTGTTGTAATATTTTTGTTTTTTGTTATCAAGCCGGATATGTTCTCGCGGAAAACTCTCTCAAGAGCAACGAAAAACATATATACAGGTTCGGTAATATAAATCAACGCATCGCCGGTGTAATCTTTTAAAATAGTAAATTTAGTGAAAGATTTCAGATAAGGTAATTCACTTACACAAGGTGAGAAACATGCTGCACAAACAGTATAGTTCATGGTAACGCTCCTCGATATGTAACCTCCAATATGATAAATCTGGTTGCTTTCAAAGTTATCAAAAACTGTATCTTCAAAAACGTCGTTTGAATATCCCATCTCAAAATATTCTTCTACATCTCGGGTCATTTTAGTACTACTATTTGCATACGGCTGTGAAATTCATCAACCACGGTGTTTCATGATGCTCATAGGAAGTACCAGGTATTTCTGACATAAACTGAGAGACCGAAAGAAGTCTAAGATTATCTTTAAATTGTAAGGCGGTAGGTCGCTTTTGCTTAAATCTTAGCAAGGAAAAAATGTTTTCCAAGCAATCCTGCGTAAATCTTGCAGTGTAAACCACTGTATAGTGTTCAGTATATAGAAAATGGTATTGAAGCCGAAGAATTGAATTCGTACATAAAATTGAAGCTGTTTGCCATGGCTTCCATCGCTTTTTGATCCCAACTTTGCAATCAAAAATAAATGTACGGTACGTTCTTAGAAATGACACTGTTTGATTGTACACATTCAAATTTTGAAGACTCAAGGCAAGATTAAACTGACGGGAAGTCATCAGTTTGAACCAACGCCACACTTCAATCCAAAGTGCCGTGGTTAACAACTCTTTACGACGAGTTTCTTGACTCATAAAGCGCAATGCTGCTGCCACGTCGTGATTGACGAGCTTGTAGGAATTCGAAACTTTCATGGCATCCAGATTACTGCCGTTAAGGAAATCTACTTCCTTGAAAGTCAAGCGAGATGCCATTTTAAGCCCTTTACCTTTCTCAAAAAGAACAAGGTCCCTAAGATGATAAATGTCTGCTTCGTTCGCCATTAAGCCATTTTCATCAACAACCTGCTGTGAAAGAAAGATATACCTATTCTTCACCCAACCCTGAACACAGCTTTTAAAAACGTGAGTGGCGTCTGGTAAAATTTCAAACGCATCACCAGTCCTGATAGGGTGCTGTAGTGCTTTCTAATACTTCGCCCTTCATGTGCTTTAGCCCAAAATCATTCCACATTTTAATGTTATTAGGGCCACAGTCCGATGTTGTGAAATTCACTTTAAGCCCGAGTGACTCAGCCCTGTTGATAATGTCCACAATCACTGATTTCAAAAATCCGTCTGGAATCGAATTTCCGGTGAAAAAATACGCGACGATTTGCTTCCATCGACTGTATACGCCAACCAGCATGAAAATTAAACCATGTGTTGCCCTTCCACTTTGGCCAGGAATAGTCACGTCACCGAAGTATTTTTTGTTGTTACAGCAATAGGAGAAACTTTGGTCGATTGACATTTCATCCAACACAAGACCGCAATCCCTTTCCGGCTTAGACATGCATTGAACCTTATTTTTTAGCAAAGCAAAAACCTCTGTCAGAATTCCACTATCAAAATGCAGATTTTGAAGATACACTTGCTGCGTACGGATCGACGGAAACGGATAGTTCTTTTTGTCCCGAAGAAACTTATACCCTTTAGCTCCACATGCAAATCTTATTTGGAAGCTGTCAACAATTGATCGTTCAGTCCATTGTCGTACTCGCTTAACATCTCCTTGTAATAGCCGGACTTGTTCCGGATTGAACAGTTTCGAAACAGCATCGCGGAAGGAATATTTCTTCGAACGTTGAAGCTTCTGACGAAGACGTTTCATGTTTTTCTGTTGCTGCTGATTTCTCTGCCGGAGCGTTTGAATCATTCGGATAAGTCTAAGAAATTGATAGAATACACAAAACGTAATTAAGTATAACTGCCCAAAACTATCCTACATGGTTTGATTTCATTTATTTAAATTACCTGAGTCGGTTGCATTTCATAAGTCGTTCAGGCCTCGTGGATGTTTCATGTCGATCATTAGAGAATGCAGTAATTGTCGAACCTATGGTTTCGTTAGAGCTACTTGGTAGAACTTCATGCTGTGCGCTCGGATTATACACATCGCTATTCATCTCCTTACTCACCAAAGAAACCTGCACATAAAATTGAAATATTATAATCTTCAACAATAACTTGCAGTCTAGATAATGGCACAAACTTGGTTGTCTCCGACATTTCCGCTTAAATTCGGAACATTCACATACTCTGGAATAGCTTCCAAGACGGTCAATATTTTTCCTCCTTCGGATGCAACATACAAATCACGTTCGTAGTTGAAATGGAGCTGAAATGTATTATTCAATAAACATTATTTGAATAGTAATAAATTATTTCAATACATACGCTAAACAGCCGAGAGTTTTCAACGTTGTAATCTGGAGGAAGCTGACAAAATTTCATCCATTTTTCCCTTATGGCAACGTCTTTGGGGAATCGGAAAAAGCTAACACTAGTTAGCGTCTTATCCTGCACATTCCCACAAAATTTCGCTATACACTTCATCTCGTTAACTATGGAATTCAATAACTTGTCGCGGAAAACAAAGCGGAAACAGAAACGAATTCAAGGATTTTAATTGAAAAACAAAAGTCACTCGAAGTAAATACAATTCATCGGGTTGCCAAAACAAATAACAAAATATCACTCGGTAGCCGGGGCACCAGTTTGAATGATTTTCTCTCTGCGTGTCTCTATATTATAACATCGTCTCTGCGCCTTGAGTTTCAGGTACACAGAAAAAAACTGAACTTTCATTGTGATGCAAATATCAGAGCATGTAGAATTGTCTTACATTCCACACGAAGCAGGAACTTGCATGAAATCGTTCTAACGAAAATGAGCTTTTGCATACAATATTATCGGCAATATTTTTATGTTTTCTGGCGCTCCATTTAAAGGATGGAACCGTCAAAACTAGGTCGACTCAAATAAGACGTAGTTTTTTAATCGTGTATTTAAACAACTTGAACACCCCTCATTTTGTAGGTGTATGCGTACGGAATATAGACTCTTTTTTTTTGCCATTTACCATTCAGTTATCAAAATGGCGTCGAAGCAAGAAGAACAGCGTGTCAAAATTTTGCACGCGCATAAACAAAAACCCAAATTACTCCCACGCCGACTTGACAAAATCACTTAATATTGCCAAATCAACTGTGACGAATGTTATAAAAGTGCTCGGAGTGATGAGAAAAATGTTTCACTCCGATTTGATTGCACTGTGAAACATAAACAATATGTTTATGATGTATATGTGAAGCAAAAAAAATATTCATTTTGAGATTCAACTTTCAAATATGCTTATATCCACTTGGAAGTACCAGCACTTCTTGCTGACGTTTTGCAGAAATCCGCTTCGGAAGGACCTTCTTTTCGGCTTGAGTTATTTTGTGTCCTTTCTTATGTTCTTTCAACACAACTTGGGATGCGAAATAAAGTCCGCAAAAGACACAAACTCTGTCTTTCGATGAACTTTTAAGCGATGGACAATAAAGATCATATGGAAGAAGCTTGAAACCAGACATCACTTTAGGCAAAATTTTGCATCGATCGATTGAGTTCAGTACAAATACCGATGGAAAGCATTGATTTTGATCTCTGAACTAACGGAATTGGTTGTGGCAAAAATCTTCTCTGCAACACCGTAGACAAAGAGCTTCTCATTGGTGTACAGCATCTCCTGGGAACAGTTCGAACTAATTTTAGGAAGATAATTTGTTTACATTGCATAAAGAAATACCTGTCGTCACATTTCACTATTTGTAAACAGTATTGGCTTGTTCTAACGTGCATGTCGAACCAAGATTGATCACGGAGCTCGAGAGATTCAGGATCTACTTCGGAAGAATCGGAATGAACATACTCAGCCACTGTAGGAAAACCATCAATGGTCAGATCACTCCACACTTCAGCCAATGTTGTTCCAGTAAACGTGAAGTTCATTTTTGCCAGGTCCTCGTCTATAGTGCGAAGTTGTGAATCCAAGTGCGACCAATAATGATCGTGAGGTATGATCAGACCAGCTAACTCTTTGCTAAGAGGTGCCATTCTCCTTTCCACGCGATTGAAAGCACTTCTCCCGCGGGCATTCGTAGCGATGAAAATCAGTGTAATTTTGATTCCATTTCAATTTAACTCAAGTTCAATTCAATGTCAATCAACTAATCATGGTTTCATTTATTCTTATTCCTCTGCTGTCAGGGTAAATAAAACTAAATAGCTCGGGGCTGTAAAATGAACGCCATTGACATAAGACAACCTGACTGACTGACCCTTATAACACACTTTAAAATGGAAGCTCATTACATACTAATTCAAACTTTTAGGATTATTATTAGAAGATACCGCAGTGCTGTAAATAGCCAACATAGGCACACCATTGCAATTGAGCGTTGTCTAGAAATATCATTCGCTGTATGAATAATTAATATAATGCATACTCTTGTTGCAATACTTCTTGGGGTTGACTTCAGTACTACTAGTTGTCAACATAGACTACCTCAATGGCCTGAATGTCGTCCCTAAGAATTGTTGTTTGGCAATTTACATATCTTTTTGAAATCTAGTTACTACTGCATACGGCCTGGAGATGACTTTAGCACTTAGACGGCACTTTGTCCCGGATTATCATCTCCAGGAAACATTAGAAATCATTAAACAAAGCCCGTGACATCTAGGAATGGGGTATTAACTTGAGCTTCCATTTTACGACTGTATAACAAAACATCATCGCGGGAATATTGAAACGGTAATTTTGAAAAATCTACGGTCCAATACTAATTACTTCATCTAGTGTTCAAGTGGCCAACATAGGCTAGTGCTTCTAAGGTATTGGTCGTAGTAGAGGTGACGTTGGGACAGGGTCTAGTCTTGACAACCAAGCTGTCACGCAGCTCCAGCTAGATACCCGCAAAAAAAAACTATTAACGAAAGAGAAAGTCGACGAAGAGAATCTCTCAATGTTACTTAGGACCTAATGCACTATTCAGCTTGAATTGGCTACTATTTTTAAGAGATTGATCCATAAAACATTTTTGACTATCAGGAGCAACAGTGGAATAAGACCTAACGGGGACCAGCCTTTGTTCGGAAATGCTGTTTGGCCCTATGCAGACCAAACATTTCGATCTACTCGTCATAAATATTTCCTTTCAACTAGCCGTACGCTCGAAGTGGAAGCAAACAATAGAGTCAATCATACATGTACCCTTAGGTGAAAGTGCAGCATCACAGGAGGCAAAGGTTTATTTATCTCTGCACTTTCAACACCATGAGTCCATAAATGCATGCTCATATAAATACAGCACTGTCCATTAAATCACATTTCCTACTTCACTCATCACGTGTATGCACTTTCAAAGATCCGTCTTATTGCTTGCTTAATTATTACTCAATCTTTCTTCTCCTTTCTCCTCCCACAGCTCGCCAAAAACGGTCTAAATGTGGTACTGGTCAGCCGAACTCTGTCCAAGTTGGAAGAAGTCGCCAAGGAAATTGGTAAGCCACCTCAGCATTCTTCCCACAAATTCCCACGCTAATTTCCCTTGCGTTCCGCAGAGGCCGAAAGCAAAGTCCAAACCAAGGTAATCGCGGTCGATTTCACCAGCGGACCGGAGATCTACGAGACCATCGCGAAGCAGACCACGGGCATGGAGATTGGCGTCCTGGTCAATAACGTCGGTATGAGCTACGCCAACCCGGAACGGTTCCTCGAACTGCCCGATCAGGAGAAGCTCATCAGCAATCTGATCACGTGTAACATCTTCTCCGTCACGCGGATGTGTAACCTTTTCCTGCCGGCCATGGTTGAACGCCGGAAGGGTGTCATCATCAACATCTCATCCCTGTCGGCCGTCATCCCAGCTCCGATGTTGACGGTCTACGCTGCTTCCAAGGCCTTTGTGGACAAGTTCAGCGACGATCTTGCCACCGAATATGCCAAGCATGGTGTGCTGGTTCAGTCCGTCCTGCCCGGGCCAGTTGCCACCAACATGTCCAAGATTCGACGGTCCACGTGGATGGCCTGTTCGCCGAAGACGTTCGTTTCGAATGCTCTCAGTACGCTGGGCACCTCGCGCCACACGACCGGATACTATCCGCATTCGCTGCTGCAGCTGAGCATCGACATGCTGGGATTGATCTCACCGAGCGTATCCCGCAAGATTACCCTGAAGACGATGGAGAATATCCGGGCTAGGGCTACCAAGCGGGCGGTCAACAAGCAGGAAGCTAGCAAGTGAGAGATGCGCGCGGATTGCTGACGGCAGTGCGTGATAACTACAGGTAGAAGTGCATTTTGAATTAGTTTTTTCGATTTCTTTTCTTCTGTCTTGTATGCTTAAGTAGATGATTTAAATGAACTGAATTCTTCACGTATTTAAGGGACATACAGAAACTCCAAACACTAGTTTGGTACTTTATTTAAGACCTCCATAATTATGTAGCGCCGGGTTGATGCAGAATGGAATGTGGCATTTGTTAATTTGTAGAGCGGAGATTGTTTGATGTAATTCCTAATGGAAATGATGCAAAATACAAAGTGCAGGCATAGCATACGGTTAACGATGAGTGTTTTTTGGTGTTCTAAAACGTTCCGAACGATTCTGGAATTTTGAATCATATTATTCATTCAGGAAACGAATTAACTTGTTCTTATTTGAGGTGAGTTTCGATGAGCTGAGAAATATTATCCTAAATTGCTGCAACCCTAATGCAACAGATTGAACCAAACGTATGAAAGAACGGTTCAAATTTTGCTAGCAGCGCTAGCAATTTTTTTTGTATCAGCGCTAGCAATGATCACGAAACAAAATGATAGGCACACAAAGCATGCCCTCTCGCGGTCGTCTTGAGAACCATCACATTGACCAATTCCTATCAACACTCCCGTTTCATTTTACTCAATTTTTGATTACAATTGTATACTATCTCTTTTTCTCTTACGGAAATGTTACTCAATTTTAGTTAAAAAGTGGATCTCCTCAATTTATGAGTAGATCCACTTTTTACGAAAATTGAGTAACATTTCCGTGAGAGAAAAAGAGATAGTATACAATTGTAATAAAAAATTGAGTAACATGAAACGGGATTGAAAAGTGCTTATACCTATTTTCAATATTACGTGTGATAAAAATTGAAATTTATTATATTTATTGGAAAACAATAGAAGTGTTACCGCAACGAACGATTTATAATTCGAAGAATGACAATGGGCCATTATTGATAGCCACGCAATTCCAGGTTCAGCGCTTTCACAGCAGTTGGGCCGCTGAAGCCTATCGAATTTCATTAGTGAAAGTAATAATAATCAGCTGATCAGATACAGCTCGTAGAATGCAATGACGTTTAAACGTCATTGCGTAGAATGCTCTCTTTATTTTTCACCACCACTACTAGTTCACTAGGCCAATGAAATCAGTCTCAGTATTTGGAACCCATGAAAACAACAACATAATGCTGGCCAGCGATGCCAAATTTTCAGTTCATTCTGGATATTACCAACCTTTTTCGAAACAGATTACGATTTTGAAATAATGTACCGTTTTGTGTACAGAAACAGTCCAGATTTTTCCGATTCTGTTGTTGCGTTGAAATAGGCCAAAACTCAAAATAGTGAACAACTGAATTCCCTTATCTTCGAGCGCTGGCTGAAAGAACTTCAACAGTAATGCATGTGAACTGAAACAAGCTTTATTTGAAGAACGATTATTATAGAAATTGAACAACCAGTTCGAGATATTTGAAAAAAAAATTGAGGTGGATTATATCAGGGATATAACCGTGAGGTTCACGTAGGACCGCGTTGGTGTATAGTAATAATGGTATCGTCTAATCTAGAAATATCATAACACATTTAGTTGGATTATAATAAAATGTCTTTAATATTTTGCTTTGACATCTTTTGAAATTTCTTTTGAAATTTTCTACAACCCGAGTTATTGCTTTTTCAGTTCAGTCTAATAAAAAAAAACATTTCGGGTTTTATGAAACATCTCTGTCGAATTTACTACTGTCGACTGAATTACTCTAACAATCCAATATGTACTATTTTTGATAATGTACAAAGGTTGTTTAGGATAAATCACGCGCGTTCCACTGAAACACAAACTTCTTTATTGTAAAATTTAATTGGTCTTTTAATTCAATCCAGATAGTAGTTTAGTCGCAAGATACTTGGGATGATTCTAGTAATCAACTTGTCACAAACATCGTTTTCCGCTTGGAGGTTCGGCTGCGGAACGGAAGCCGCCCGCGCGGATTATTGATTTTTATGACCCATTGCCACAGCAATAGGTCAAGCGGGGAAACTGTACAACATTGCAGCCCTTCCTTCTCGTTTGCCGATGAGCAAGCGCAAGCGATAACTTTCGAGCCAGACGCACAGAAACGCGAGAAAACAAGAAACCGAAAAACACAACCGTACCTGCTGCTCAATCGAACTTGAATATCCGAATGCAATCATTTTGGTTCAAATCGTGTGCTTTATACTGGTGTTGATAGCATTTCCTCTAAAGAAGAGAGGCACAAACATGCCGAACGAAGCGAATTTCAAAGCAAAATAAATTTGCAGCTGAGGGGTGTGGCTATGAATACAGCCATACATGAAATGAAACCTAGTGAAATAAGAAGAAGACAATTTGTTACCCTATTTTCTTAACTATATTTTGAGGACCGGGAGAGGGAAAACCTAGGGGTGCGACTCTTTCGGATTATCTCAGATTTAGAAAAGAAATTGTGTTTAATCAAAATTGTCTTGTCCAAATGGGATGAAATTTAAAAAATTCAAAAAAAAATCCGATTCAACCAACTTATCGGATTTTATCGAACGAAATCGTAATAAACGACTCGCATCTCTTTCCAATCGACCAGTTTTGAGGTCATCGCTATGAAAGATAATCGATGATTTTTCACGATTTCATCCGATATTTCGATATAGTCGATTTTGGCAAAGTTTCATCGATTATTGTGCCTTTAACCTATTTAAGTATATTTTGTTTAGAGTGTCCATTGGCAACATTGGCTGTCAGTTTGGCCAATATGAAAATAGGAGCGAAAAGCGCAGCGATTGGCAGAGGTGTGGTATCAACGGTATCACATACCATGTCAAACTATCGAGTCAAAGTCTTGTGGCATAATGCGAACTTCCACAAGATGTTTTGGCATGCTAGCAGATGCCACACCTCCATCACATCAATGGGCGCCTGGCCTTGGTAATGTTTTTTATATTCTTATAACCCGCTACTGCAGACTGAAAACTGGAATAATCCACTAGCGCCAAACGATTTTACTCTGGTTCCCTATGCTTGCATTGTGGTGCATCTAGAACGCTCTACAGCGCATCTGATTTTCTCCACAGCTTCACTAGATGCAACACTTCGCTGCCATATGGAAAAGCAGTTAAATTGATATGCACGAGTGATTTTTTTCCGGTTTTGAACTGCAACGAGAACATATTCTTCAAATTTCAGGAAATATGTAGGTGATTGTAAATGTTTGTTGTTTCAAAAGTTTTCGTTTGTTTGTTTCGAACAGCAATTCATGTTGTGAGTGCAACTACTGTGCCATAATGCTACCACCATCAATCTAGCGATTGCTACCAACTTCCTACATCTGTCATTTGCTTTGGCAACACTACAACGCGTGAAGCGAACCGGATGCAGAAACGCGCAACAGTGCGCCTTTTTTAACCTATTAACCATTCGAGACATTGAAGTGTGAACATCGTTCGTTGATTAAATTATCTTTTTCATATGAATCTAAACTTGGCCTTTCAATTTCACTAAATATCTCTGCTCAATAATTCAGTCTAAATCAAACTAAAATTTGTTTGAAACAAACCATAAGCGTTGGTAGAATCAACCAACAAATCTGTTTGTTTTGGTAGCTGCCATAATAAACGTACATGATCAAGTGAAATTGATCAAAATCGTGACTCTAACGTCCTTTTCGGATGAAATCCGATCGAATCGGATAAAATCCGATCGAATCGAATAAAATACGATCGAATCGGATAAAATCCGATCGAATCGGATAAAATCCGATCGAATCGGATTAAATCGAGAGTAATCGAAAGTAGCAGAAATTATTTTACCATATTTGAATTATTGAGAGTTGTTGGGAAAAATGAAAAGAATCATGGATAAATCAAACTTATCCACTATGAATGGATGAGAGTCGCACCCCTAGGGGAAAACCGCATTTTCAACCTGTTCGTGTGCAGATTTGTATGGGAGCATAAGTAGGTCATGTTTAAGTAAATAATTGAGCTACATATACTGATAGCATTTAATTGAAATTTGAATCAAAAACATTTCTTGAGTACTTTTTCAAACAGACGTATCTGATTTTGTAAACAAGTAGGGGAAGTAAGATTCAAACGTAAATTTCTCAAAACGCTCAGCACCCTCACGGAAAGTAGCATCACCATCATGATAGGGATACGTTGTTCAATGTGTTGGTGGCCCTAGTTTGCATGAAAGTGCTAAGGGGTTCAAGAATTAAACGTTTGAATCTTACTTACCCTCTTTGTTTACAAAATCAAATACGACTGTTTGAAAAAGTACTCGAGATTTGTAAGTTTTTTTGATCAAATAGTGTATAAATGAAGGCATTCTGTTAAGTCCAACGACAGTAATTAGCGTTCAAAAACCTTTCACTTTTGCGTAACGCTCTCATTTTCCAAAATTTTGAAATGACACCCGGTATAGAAAATAGAAACGTAGTCCTACGTTAAAAAAGCTTGAATTAGGAAGTTCTTTTTTTTCGGCTATATGAGCCAAAGCCACGGAATGTTTGCTGATTGCGGTCCTACACGCAAAAGAATCACTCTACTTTGAATCAACAAAATTTTTTTTTGGTGTTCAATACAAGGTTTCTATTTGTTTCAATTCATAAAAAAAAGTTCCAAATCAATTCAAAATTTCATTCAAATCAAACCAATAAAAAAAATTATTTAAGGTAATCACCGCTAGGTGATATTAATTTAAATAATATTTGATGCATAACAATCACATCCATTTAAGCTTAAGTGCTTAATTTATTGTTCTAACAAAATATTTTTTATGAGCGTACATTTTATACTGTGAACCTGCACGCAAAAAAAATGCGTAGTTACACCAATACAAAATAGGAATCAATTCAACTAAATTTTTGGTTTGAATATGGACCAATAAAACTGATGAACTAATTCAACAAAACCTTTGAATTGAAATAAAACTTCATGTTTTATAGAACTGAATGTCGTGTTTTATTGTTCAAAACAATTTTCTTTTAGCCTAATATGTAGCCTATGTCAACCTGATTCGGAAGGCTACTTTGCGTCAACTGATACCTGATACTGATACCACTCAACTGGTTTGCCAGTTATCTGCAAAGAGAATAACTCGTTGATAATCTGTTTCAAAAATTATAATTGATTATGATTAAACTTACATAAGACAAGCAAAGGTACAGACAGAAAATTGCCATATCGTCAGCACTGAGACACTTTTGAACAATAACAATATGGCTGCTCGGCACACGCAGTCACCCTGCATTGAATCAACAAATTTTTTTTTGTGTTCAATAGGGGAGGATGGGTCAATTCAGACTGGGAGGGTAAACCCGACCGTCGATTTATTTTCCCAATGGCAGCACATGAAAAAATCTCAACCTTATTATCTGACACGTTATGCGGCACCACTACTTTGACAAATAAAGGGTGTCCACGATGAAATTGCCACACTATGAAATTGCTCTTACTTTTTAACCGTTGGGTAGAATTTAATGAAAATTTGGGTGGATTTAGTTCATAGTGCATTATTTACATCCTGCAAGTTTTAAAGTCCTGTGATCAAAACTCGCGGAAATGGAGTCGAAAGAACAGCTCGTGCGTGATAAAATCTTGCGCATTCATCACGAGAACAAGGATCTCTCGCATCGTTCCATCGCTAAAACGTTGAGAATCGCGAATTCCACGGTGTCGCGAGTGATTAAGCGGTTCGAGGAACGGTTGACCACCGATCGGAAGCCCAGAAGTGAAGTAAAAAGTATTCCGTACAACACCAAAAATCACAACCGCGTAGTTGGGGCCTTCAACCGAAATCCGAACGCCTCCGTTCGGGATGTGGCTAAGAAGCTGCACCTAAGCCGAAGTTTTGTCCAGAAGACCAAAACTAAGGCTGGGCTTCGAACGTTCAAGGTACAAAAGGCCCCTAATCGAGACGAGAAGCAGAACAAGTCCGCCAAAACCCGTGCCAGGAAGTTGTACCTCAACATGCTGACGGAAGTTGAATGCTGCATCATGGACGACGAAACATATGTGAAGGCCGACTTCAAACAGATCCCCGGCAATCTGTTTTTCACGGCCAAGGATAAGTTCAGCGTTCCGGAGCATGTCCGCACTCAGAAGATGTCCAAATTTGCGAAGAAATTCCTGGTTTGGCAAGCCATCTGCACGTGCGGGAAGCGGTGTGCACCTTTCGTGACCCAGGACACGATGAACGGACAGGTGTACATAAAAGAGTGCCTCCAGAAGCGGCTGCTTCCTCTCCTGAAGTCCCACAACGTCCCAACAATCTTCTGGCCGGATTTGGCCTCATGCCACTACTCCAAGGACGTGCTGAAGTGGTATGCGGACAATAAGGTCAATTTCGTGCCGAAAATGTTCAACCCTCCCAACACTCCGGAGCTCCGCCCCATCGAGAAGTACTGGGCGATTATGAAGCAGCACCTTCTTAAACGACCTAAGGTAGTGAAGACAGTCGAGGAACTGAAGAAAGTATGGGTTTACATGCAAAAAACGGTTGATTCACAGGTTGTGCAGAATCTTATGGCCGGGGTTAAGGCCAAGATGTGGGCATTTGCGTATGGACTGTAAATAAAATACGAGTAAAATGGTAAAATGAAGTATAATAGTTATTTCTCAATCCCTGAAAATTTGATGGCAATCGGATGAAAACTCGAATTTTGCGAATCAATTTTGTGTGTGGCAATTTCATCGTGGACACCCTTTATATACCTTGACTTCAGTCGACTTTGAGGTGCGTCACGGCGTAGTTTACTTTTCAGTGCCTACAAAATAGAAATTGCGCACAAGAAAAAACACAGTAAAAGCATAGACTAACTCTAAGACCAGTAGGTCCCGAACAAATACGATTTTTTTCTTGGCTCAGTCAGTACTAGCACATCGGTCCCAAGCTCAGTCCCAAGCTTACTAATACGCCCCTAATAATGAACTCACACGAACACACTCTCAACTATTCTGTCAAAATAGCACAGCAAATCAAAACAAAGGCGCAAATATGTATAGTTAGGTGCTGTCTTCAAGGTGTACTTCGGATCAAGGGGTTCTACAACAGTGAACCAATTTCAAATCGCTAGTTGGATATTGATTGTTGGTAAAAGCTTCCAATTTTGAGTTAACAGGTATGTGCTATAAGAAGCTTACAGACTCTGTTTAAGCAATTCAAAAAAAAATTAATCAAATTTGTATTTGTTTTATGGTGAAGACCATAATGCGTAGAAAAGGTATGTGGGGCTATTCAGACCGCCACCATGCGGGGTAATTCAGACCGCCTTGTTTCGCACATATTTTCACACATAATCCATCTTTTACCAGTAGAAATTATTAGTAATACAAAAAATGGACTTCAGGTTGCAAATACAAACCAAAAAAATCGAAGATTGATTCGGAAAACATCCGAAAAGCTCTTGTTGCGATGAAAAGGGGCATGTCGTTGCGAGCTGCTGCGCGTGATTTCGGCATTCCGCGTACGACGTTACTGTGCCATCGTCGTAACAATGAAGCTGTGGATAGGAATATTGTTGAAGTGACAATTCGACATCCAACAGAAGGAGTTACCGCCTCAGGATCAATGACAACAACAATCTCATCTGAAATTGACATTGATAAATTGATTGTGACGAGACCTGGAAAGACAACATTGTTTACTATCGAACAGGAACAAGGTTTGGAGCAATACTTGTTGTATTCTTCGGACATATATTTTGGGTTGACAGGCGTACATGCGCGAACTCTGGCGTATCAGTTTACATTCGACCTCCACTTAACTGTTCCTGCAAGTTGGAACTCGGCTGGAATGGCAGGTATTGATTGGTTAAAGGGATTTATGCATCGACACCCAAAATTATCGATGCGGAAAACAGAAGCCACCAGCTTGGCACGGGTATCTGCTTTCAACAGATATAATGTTGCAGCCTTCTTCACGAACTACACGATTGCTTCCGAAAAAAATGAGTTCACACCACACAACGGCGTTACAACGGTTCATAAGGCTTTGCGTGTAGTTGCTCGCCGTGGACGTAAACAGATTGGCCAAGTAACGTCAGGAGAACGAGGCAAGCTTCGTGACTCTGGTTGTGTGTGTATCAGCGGCAGGAATGAAACTTCCACCTTTCTTTGTCTTTCCTGCAAAACGATTTCAAGAGCATTATTTGAATGGTTCGCCGAGTGGCTCTTTTGGGAATGCGAGTCCTTCTGGCTGGATAAACTCATCTTTGTTTGTCCAGTTTCTAAAACATGTCCATAAGGTTACGAGATGCTCTGCTGATCGACCCGTTTTGCTTTTGTTTGACAATCATGAGTCCCATCGTTCATTGGAAGCTTTGTTATTTTGCAGAGCAAACGGAATAGTTGTTGTTTCCTTCCCTCTGCTCGCACCGTCTCCAACCACTTGACGTGGGTGTGTTTGGTCCGTTCAAAACAGCAAATAAACAATCAATGCCAAAACTTCATGCGAATGCACCCGGGAAGACCAATCACGATAAATACATTCCAGCAATGGTAAGTCGTGCGCTTGAAATTGATTGTACTGAAGTTAACATAAAATCAGGTATTCGTACTTCCGGCATTTGGCCGTTGAATCCCGATATTTTTCAAGACATCGACTTTCTTCCAAGCTCAACAACTGATAGGAAATTCGATGAAAATGCCCCTAAGCAAGATGCGGAATTACATGTGAGTGTTTCGCTCAACAAGTTCAATCCACCCATTGATTCAGCAAAACCATGCTCGTCAAACATGTCACATAATGAAATGCTGCAATCGATCGAGGCATACCCCAAAGCACCGCCGAGAAAAAATGCTTCACGCCGAGGTAGGAAGCCAGGTCGAACAACTATCTTGACTGAGGATGCAGTAATTAATGACATCGCCGAGCGAGAAAGAGTTCGTCAAGAAAAGCAAAACAAGATGAAGCGGCCAGTCGGTCGGCCACCGAAAAAGAAGGTCCCTCCAGCATCATGCAGTGGTGAACTAGTTCGAAAGCCATTAAAACGTACATCGAAGAGCTATCAAGAATACGCCGAGGAAGACAGTGACGATTATGATTGAATTTCGATTCAATTTTTTTGTTATTTTTTTCTTATTCTCCACTTTTATTTTAATATATTAACTATGAAATTTTAATTTTGTTGATGGAATAAATGATTATTTTCGATGGAACCGGAGTTAGTTGGTTCAATTACAGTAAAATTGCATTATGATTGAGGTGGTCTGAATTGCCCCACACACCGGTCTGAATTACCCCACGTGCTTGAATTTTTCAAAAAATATGGGTTTTAGCAGATCGACGTTAAAATTCTGAATTTCCTCTAGCGATTTATTTCTTTTTGCCCATAAGTGTTGCCAACCAAAAATTCCTTCAAGTACTGTCATTTAAAATACGTTTTTCTGACTTTCAATCATTATTTTTCAATTTGCTTGGGTAGGTGTGAATTGCCCCACCCTCCCTTAGTACTAAAAAATTATTTATGAAATTTAATTTTTTTCCGTAGGGCTAATTTTCATAAGTTCATTATAATGAACTTCAATAGGTTTTTTTGCGCTAGTGATAGTCAATTCCGCCCTGTGTCTTCTAGAGATGATTCAGTGATTTAGAAGAACATGTCCTCTCATTCTGGTTTATCACCCTCATTCTCGTTTACGTTCAAAGTTTATTTTCCAGAGGACTGAAGAAAGCGTTAGTTCTTGAAGCCTGCCATTTGTGGTGTGGTGCTAGTGGCTCGGTTCACAATGGATTATATTTCTTTATAATATTTCTTCTACCAAACTACTAGCAACAATCAATGTGCAACTACACAGAGAGGAATTTGATTGTCAATATTACCATTATTGGGGGTTAGGATGACTATTGCAGGATAGTGATTTTGAACCGACTATGATCATGGTCAAAACGACCATCAAAAATAGTTGATCCAACATTTGCCATAATGTCGGAATAGTTCTTGTTACCATGATCATAGTCAAAAATGCCATGAACGTGGTGAATTCATCCATTTTCATGATTATTGTAACCATTATATGCGATAGTCGTCCTGACCATGATTTAATTGTCGGTACAACGATGAAATTTTTCTCAGAGTAGCGATTTGAAATTGGTTCACTGTTGTAGAACCCCTTGGTCCGAAGTACACCTTGAAGCCAGCACCTAACTATACATATTTGCGCCTTTGTTTTGATTTGCTGTGATATTTTGACAGAATATTTGAGAGTGTGTTCGTGTGAGTTCATTATTAGGGGCGTATTATTAAGCTTGGGACCGAGCTTGGGACCGATGTGCTAGTACTGACATAAAAAAATCGTATTTGTTCGGGACCTACTGGTCTTAGAGTTAGTCTATGCTACTAGTATCAGTAATTTAGATAAAACAGTTTATTACCTGGTTGATAAATAATGAAAAAATACTATCGTTGGAATAACCACTGCACTAAGTACAACACGGAAGATATTTTTTTCGAATCAAATTAACGACAAAACACGACAGCTTCCGCCGCGAATATTGTGTATGCTGCATATAGCCTTCAAGAAAACCGAGCTGTCAAATTAGCACCACACGCAGCTCCAAGTTTTCGGCTGGATGACAGCCGCTTCAGTTCTGTGGTATTTTCCTTTCAAAAAATCTTTTTTGTATGACATATACAGGGGCCTGGCAACCCTATCCCATTTACTAGCGTTTGACAGTATGCAACATATCACGGGCCATATTTGAATAAGGCCCGTCTGACGCTTGCTACTACGGGTAGGAACGCCTGTATTGTTTACAAACAGTGAATCTTTTGACGTATGGAAATAAACAGATGTTGACTACAGGTCCCTGGACAGATACACTCAGCGAAATAAACTTTTGATATTCATAAGATTGCATTATGATTATTTGCTATAAGAATTCGGTAAGAGTTTCATAACTTTACCTTATGAAATATAATGATGTTGCAAAAATAAAAATATTCAGCAACCGGGATTCGAACCTTGAACGTGGGGTTTATGGGTCCAGTGACTTCTCCACTTGTATATATCAACACTTGTAAACAGAAATGCTTAAAGGCGTACAAGAACAACGTCGTGTGAAGCAAAATCTGTTCATAAGTCAACCTTATGAAATTCAAAAGCATCGTTCATAAGTTGAACCTTATGAAATTCTTAAGATTATTTGGCTGAGTGTACGGTTCGAAACAGGGACCTGGCAACCCTATCCTATTTACTAGCGTTTGACAGTATGCAACATATCACGGGACTTATTTGAATAAGGCTCTTCTGACGTTGGTTACTACGGGTAGGAACGCAAGCATAGTTTACAAACAATGCATCTTTTGACGTTTGGTTGTTATAGATGTTGGCTATAGGAAAATCGCTGTCCGCCAGGTCCCTGGTTCGAAATCAAGAAAACAATAATGAATAACTGAAATCTATTGGCAACACTGGTGCAAATCATGAATCTCATTTATGACACTAACACCACAAATTATAGCAATTTCACCAACACCTGAATAACAAACACTGCTTAAAGGACAAAACCTACGTTGTGTGCGATCAAAACAAAGAGATTCAGACGAACCTCCGGCATGGTATTGGTGAAATCCAAATCCTATCAAATCCAAATCAGCATTTTTACGATTCAGGAAAGTCAGCTGAAACGCTAGGTACGGGTGAACTTCTTTTCGAATCGATATTCATTATTCATCAAGTCGCAGCTGAGGTAAGTACGATTATTGTTGTGCTCCTCCTTTCTTTTAATTCCAATTAAGATCAGATTTGCATAAATTGTAACTTGAATTTCGCCAAGTGTGCTGCAGTGGTGTTCTGTGATACAAAATTCCAGTGAAAAGGCTTATCAAATTCGCCACTGCGCACTAAACATGAAAGTTGCCGTGACTCATCTTCGGTGTCGATTGCATTTGAACTGAAACTGTATATTCTGAGGCAATCAAAACAAAAAATTTCACATCCACCAATATAAGAAATATTCCCTGGGAAACGATTGGACAAAGAAAATTTAAAAACAGTCAATAATCAATGTTTACATTAACCCCCCGAGCAGTAGTGCAATGCTGGAAAACAGCTGAACTCGATCGGGGAGAACTCCGCAGCAATGGTTGACCTTATTCACATTTGGTCCGATGGCCTCCATTGCAGCATTGGGGCGGAGTGTTTATCACCTGCAGTAAGTAAACATGTAAATACGATTGATTAAGGCTGCTTCCCAACCCCAGCGACGACGACAGACTCCCGTTAGTTCACGGCGAAGGACAAAATGGAAAGTTGTGACGTGTGGCTTTTTTTTTCGCACCGTTTATAATAATCTGGCATTCGCGACGTCTGATTGGGAGGGAGAATGTTAAGCGGGCATTACACACGTCGGTTTATCCACGATTTCTTTTAGTTTTTTCATAATCCGAGGAAATCTTAAACACATCATCACACATCGCTAACATCAAATCTGATTATTGAATTTTCAATATTGTATTTTCGGTGATACTAGGAAATCTCGACAACTTATTCCAAACGACGTTTCTGATTTTGTAAACAAAATGTTTTTTTTTTTTCAATACAATGCATAATTATTACCGTGAAGTACCCATATTCTGCGCACCTAATGCCTAATTTTGCGCATTTTAAAACATTCCAAACTAATGTTTAGTTGAATAATCTTTGAATTTAGTTCTACATGTAAATAGATGTTACCCTCTTGTTTATGGGATAACTGCAAAATTTTGGCAACCCCCCCCCCCCCCCCCCCCCCCCCTTCATCCCCTTACAATATTCAAATAGTTCTTTATTTCTTGAAGTCTTAATACAGATGGCATTTTGTTGACTGCCTTTTATATGTCCGGTTGCTACGCGTTGCCAGGCTGTCCACGGTAACTGTAGTTGCTTGTTGTCCGACTGCTATGATAGTGTCCAACATTCCTCCCTTCTTATTTCCAGAACAGTTATGGTTCAAATCTTGAAGGCATCCTCTGCGGCGGCCGGACCGATGGTATTTCTTGAACAGGATCGGTTGATGGTTGGACATCTTCCTCTTGTTCCAATTCAGGTTGTTCGATCTGGCTGGGATCTACTTCTGGTTCGGAAATGACTGCAGCTCGTTCATGTTGACTGGAATGTTCTTCGTATTGTGGGTTCATGGGCAATTCTTCAACTTCAACTTCAGGCCGTGGTTGCGTCTCGGAATGAACGTTTGAGGTTGATGCAATAGGGTCCTGTTCGACTTGATTTAGACGTTGCTGGGAGTGCGGCTCAAATATGTTTGAGGATTGTAGACCAAACATGTCCACCAGCATATCCAGTGGTGTCAAATCTGCTGCGCTTGTTTCCTCTTCACTGAAACGCATCTTGAGTTGGTTGGTGTGTGATCTGATAAGCTTACTCCGTACATGCAGCTCGTCCAGCAGCACATTGTGGTTGACACGACCGATGACTTCAATGATCACGCCGGAAGCCCACTGCCACTTGTTGTTGCTGCTGTAGACCTTGTCACCTTTACGCAAATCACGAGGAGTTGCGCCGTGCTTCCGATTGAACTGCTCGTCCTGGCGATGATTGAGGAGTACAGGCTTTGGTTGGTTGTGGTGAAGGAGATCCAGGACTGTCTTCATGTTTCGGCCAAGCATCTGCTGCGAAGGTGTCTTGCCATTCAGAACACGACTGGGGCTAGTCCTATATACCTGGAGGAAAGTCTGGAGCGCTTCCGTGATGTTTTCCCCCTCGTTGATTTTGTGCAGTGACCTCTTCAAGGTGTCCACAAATCTTTCCGCCTGACCATTGGACTGTGGATGATACGGCGAGATTCGGAAGTGTTGAAGGCCGTTCTTCCTGCACAAAGCCGCAAATTGTTCCGACGTAAATTGGGTGCCGTTATCGGAGACAATGACGTTGGGAATACCAAAGCGTGCACATAGTTCATTCAGGAACTCGATTACTACTGCTGTAGTCGGGGATCGTATGCGAATTTCTGGCCGATTTGAGAAAGCGTCCACAACTACCAGGAAGTATAGACCGTTGAGTGGGCCAGCAAAGTCGATGTGAATTTGTTCCCAGGGAGATTGTATGAGTGGCCACGAATGCAACGGAGCCTTGGGTGGTGACTTGGAATGTATGGCACAACTGTCACATCTCTTGACGAAGACAGCAATGTTTTCATCAATTCTCGGCCAGTACATGTGGCTTCGTGCAACAGCTTTCATCCGCTCCATTCCAGGATGTCCTCTATGGAGTTGCTTAAGCATTCTCCGATGAAAATTTGGACATCATGATGCAGCCCTTCACTACCGACAATGCATCTCGATGAGCGAAGAAAGGGCGTACGGCAGTGTTGGCCATGCTGTCGAGTTTGGCAGGCCATCCACGCTGAATATACTGGACCACTTGTTGGAGAACGGGGCACTTGAGAGTGGCGCCACGTACCGAGTTGAATGTCATAGGTAGCGAGGTAATGGCTTCTTGGAGTGGAACCTCGACGTCATATTCCAGTTCAATGGAGGCGATGATGAAATCCTCATCCGATTTAACGTAACTGTTGATAAGGCGAGATAGTACGTCGGCATAACCAAATTGCGTAGTGGACACGTACTCGATTCCAAAATTGTAGCACAGAAGTGTCAGTGCCCAACGTTGAAGGCGGTTGGCCGTGTGAACCGGAATTCCGTTCTTTTGTCCAAAGATCCGCAGTAGTGGTTGATGATCCGTTTGGAGAGTAAACCTGCGTCCTAGCAGCATGCGATGGATTTTTGTCATGGTGAACACCAACGCAAGACCTTCCTTCTCGATCTGTCCATAGTTTGCCTCCGCGGGAGTGAGAGAGCGGGATGCGTGAGCGATGGCTTTGAGTGTACCATCTGGGAATTTGTGAAAAAGGCATGCCCCGATACCGGACTGCGATGCGTCGGCAGCAACGGTGATGTCTAATGCCGGATCATAATGCGTCAACATCAAATCCGATTGAAGTACCTCCTTGAACCGCTGGAACGATTTCTGGCACTCCTGATTCCAAACAAATTTGACATCCT
Source organism: Aedes koreicus (assembly GCA_024533555.2). Lineage (NCBI taxonomy): Eukaryota > Metazoa > Arthropoda > Insecta > Diptera > Culicidae > Aedes > Aedes koreicus. Next base: position 994,228 of record JAHHFK020002414.1, on the reverse strand, counting down.
TCTTGAGCAGTGCGTCGAGTGGGCGTCGTAGCTGGTGCATCTCCTGGACAAACTTTCCGTAGAAATTCACTGCACCAAGGAATGAACGTAGAGTTGTGACATCTTTGTGAGGTGGCATCTTGACAATAGCTTCCACCTTGGATGGGTCAGGACAAAGACCTTTGGCATCAACGATGTGTCCAAGATACTTGATCTGCGGCTGAAGAATGTTGCATTTTTCTTCCCGTAGAACGAACCCGTAAGCTTGAAGCCGTTGAAACAAAGCGTTGAGATGTCGTCCAGGAATGAATCCACTCCTTTAAGGCCGGCGATCATGCTGTTCATCAGCTGCTGGAAAGCCCCGGGAGCAGATTTTACCCCAGGTGCGAGCCGGTTGAAACGGAAGAGACCTCGATGAGTGTTGATTGTGAGCAACTGTTTCGAGTCATCGTCAACTTCCACTTGAAGATAAGCATCACTGAGGTCAATGATACTAAAATACCGGCATCCATGTAATTTGCTGAATATGTCTTCAGGAACCGGTTGTGGATAGTGGTTGGGCTCCAAAGCAGCATTCAGCCCGGTAGAGTAATCGGCACAGATACGTACTTTTCCTCCTGGTTTCTTTACTGCGACGATTGGAGCAGCCCACTGTGAAAAATCCACTGGCGTAATGATATCCAGGGATTGAAGACGCTCCAGCTCTGCATCAATCTTCTCCATGGACGTGAAAGGAACTGGTCGCTTGGGCTTGAAAACGGGTCTGGCATCAGGCTTGAGAAAGAGTTTCGCCTTCATCTTCTTGCAGAGTCCAAGGCCGGGCTTGAACACTTCTGGAAACGCAGCTTTGTACCGTTGGATCTGATTGTCTTGACTAGCAGCAACATGGATCTGGTAACAAATTGCAGACAGCGGAGTGTCCCATAGTCCGAATAGCTCTATCCAGTCCAGACCAAACAGGTTGATGCAACTGTTGGTCACGTAGAAATTTGCGATTCTGGCGACACCTCCGAGTGTGACTGAACATTCCAGTTCTCCAAGTAGATGAAGAGGATTACCCGATGCTGTCCTGGCACTCCGTGTAGTAGGAGTCAGTGATGACGACCCCAGATTCTTACTCCACTGCTTTTTCGAAATGATTGAGATATCTGACGCGGTGTCCAACTGGAGGGTGACTTGAGACCCGTTGATGTCCACCGTCAGGAACTTCCGTCTTGAAGAGCAGCTAACCTGGTTGATGCAGAATATTCCGTTGACGTTCTTCTTATTCTTTTGCGCCGCCTTTGAAGTGTAACTGCCACAATAACCCGCTTTGTGGCCGGTCGCGAATGAAGTGGCAGCATCGTGCTTGAGGTTTTGAAGGCGATGGCACTCCGTTATGAGCGATTCTAGGGTGCATTCACCTTCCGCGTTAGCCTCGAGCTTTGATAGGAGTCTCGTTCGGATGTCAGCGTCCTTCGAAGATCGTAACCCACAGATGAAAATCAGGCTTTTGAACTGATCCGCCTTGATGTTGTTGAGCTCAAAGTCTTCACAGCACCTGTTCATCGTTCCAGCGTACGACAAAAAATAGTCTGCATCATTTTTGGTCAGCTGGAAGCACAGGTACCGCTTGCTGAACAAGGAGATCCGCACGCTGAACAGCTCTTTCTTTCTTTGGCGTATTTGTCGTGCACAATTACGCTGAGGCTTCTCAACAGCAACCGCACTTTTGCTGCATCGTTCAACTTCGCTCCGTCCTTGAGGAAGAGGTCTTCATACTTCCGGTGCCACCGGTCGAAAACGAGACCGTTATCTGGATCGTAGACGAACTCCCGGATGTTGGAAGCCAGAGATTCGATGATGAACTCCGGGCTACCCGATGATCGATTGGAGGAACCGCTTTCTTGAATGCCGAAGCGTTCCATCATCTGCATCATCCGAGCGTTTTGTTCCGCCATCTGCTTGTTCTGCCGCAGGATTTGCTGGCAGAGTTCTTGAAATTCGTCACTTCCAGGTTTTGCCATCTTGAGAAAAACAGCAGCTCTTCCTCCAAAGCGATGAATTCGACAATTTCCTCGTCGCCCAATGGTGTACTTGATACAATATTTAAATAGTTCTTTATTTCTTGAAGTCTTAATACAGAATGAAACATTGGCATTTTGTTGACTGCCTTTTATAGGTCCGGTTGCTACGCGTTGTCAGGCTGTCCACGGTAACTGTAGTTGCTTGTTGTCGGACTGCTATGATAGTGTCCAACAAATATCATTCCCCTTTTGTTCACATTCTGCATGTTCGCCCTAATCGCAAATTGCTCCAGAAGTAATATTCAAACGTTAACCGCCCAAACACAATGAGAACGGCAAACGGCAAGTTTGACAGTTGTTGTAAATGACTTCAATATGTCCAATTAGAATCGGCTTGGATCTAGCCTGTTTTCTTTCCGACAAGCAGGCTCACTCAGATCCGGCTTTGCCGTTCAGGTTCCGTTATCATTGTGTTTGGGCCATAACTTCTTGAAAACCTTATGCACGCTCAAAACAGTCTCTCTTTCATTTGTATCACTGTCCTTTTTTTTTCACGGAAAAGTTACTCAATTTTCGTTAAAAGTGGAACAACTCAATTTAGGGATCTGGGGTGCCTCCAGAAGATCCGGGACAATTCCAGAGTTGGTAAAAAATGCTTCCCGAATTGTTCTAAGATGCTTCCAGGCTCATTCTGGATTGCTTCCAGAGTAGATTTTTGATGCACCAAAAGTTCTGAGATGCGCCAGAGTAGGTCGGAGATACTTCCAAAGTAGGTCTGGAATGCTTCTAGATTAGTTCAAGAATTTGTCTGGACAGTTTCCAGATTTACTGATGGATGTTTTCAGAATTATCCTGCGATGCTTCCAGAGTAGTTCTGTGGTGCAACTAGGATCGTCCTGTAATGGCTCCAGAACAGTTCTGGGATGCTTCCGATTGGTTTGGAATGGCCTCAGTACAGTCTCGAAATTCTGCTCTGGGATACATCCACAGTTAATCTGGGATTCTTCCACAATAGTTCTGGAATGCTTCCAGAGAGGATCTGAGATTCCTACAAAATATCCGGGACAGTTCCAGAGTTGTTCTGGAATGCTTCCCGAATTGTTCTGGGACGCTTTCGGGATCGTTCTGGAAAGCCTCCAGAGTTGTTCTATGATGCATCGAAAATTCTGGAATGCGCCAGAGTAGATAGGAGATGCTTCAAAAGTAGGTCTGGAATGCTTCTAGATTAGTTTTGGGCTGCGTCTAGAATTTTGTCTGGACAGCTTCCAGATTTACTGATGGATGTTTTCATAATTGTGCTGCGATGCTTTCAGAGGATCTTTATGCATCTAAAATCGTCCAGCAATGCTTTCAAAGCAGTCCTCTGATGCTTCCAAGATTTAGAATTCGTCCAGTATACTGCCGTTATAAGCATAGTTGTCCTATGTTCTATGGGGTTCCTTACATACATGGGACAGTTATGCTTATAACGGCAGTATAGTTCCGAAATTGCTCTGGGATACATCCAAAATAAATCTCGGATTCTTCCACTGTAGTACTGGAATGCTTCCAGAAAGTTCTAATATGCGGAAGATCTGAGATTTCTCCAGAAGATCCAGGACAGTTCCAGAGTAGTTCTAAAATGCATCCCGAATTGTTCTGGGAGGCTTCCAGGATCGTTTCGGAATGCTTCCAGATTAGCTCTGTGATGCGCCAGAGTAGGTCGGAAACACTTCAAAAGTTGGTCTGAAATGCATCTAGAACTTTTCTGGACAGCTTCCAGATTTACTGATGGAATGTGTTCCGAATTGTTCTACGATGCTTCAAGAAGAGTTGCGAAGAGTTCTGCGATGTCCTGGAATGCCTCCAGAACCGTTCTGGGATGCTTCCAAGTTCGTTTTGGAAAATTGTTCAGCGATGCATTCAAAGTAAATATGGAATGCTTCCAGGATCGTTCTGGAATGCTTCCAAAATATTTCTGAATTGAGAGGGATCTGGGATTCCTCCCGAAGATCCGGGATGGTTCCATGATTGTTCTAGAATGCTTCCAATGTAATTTTGGGATGCTTTCAAAGTAGTTCTAAGATGCTTCCAGAATAGTTTTGGGATGCATCAAAGATCTGGGATGCGCCTTAGTAGGTCTGAGATATTTTCAAAAGGAATGCTGGAATGCTTCTAAATTAGTTCTGGGATGCATCTAGAACTTTTCTGGACAGCTTCCAGATTTACTGATGTATGTGTTCAGAATTGTTCTGCATTGCTTTCAAAGTAGTTCTGCGATGCATCGAGGATCGTTCTGGAATGGCTCCAGAACAGTTCCGAGGCGTTTCCAAAAACGCTTGTAATGTCTCCGGTGTAATCTTAAAATTGATCTGGGTTGTATCCAAAGTAGGACTGAGATTCTTCCAGAATAATTATTGGATGCTTCCAGAGAGATCTGCCCAGGCAACCAATAAGCATTAGCATATGCAGTAAATCAAAGTGGGTGAACGATACCACTCACCGTACTATGGGAGACCTAAGTGCAGTTGAACACAATTCCTCTAGAACACTGCGAGTTTGTCGCCAAGTCGATGAAAATTTTTTTCCAAATGAGCTGAATATGTTGATTACTTATCGGAATCTTATTGAAAATTTAGATTAATAGATTTCAACCGAACACGTGCCAAAGCAAAGGCCATTGGGCGAGATAATCCTAACCGACAAAAAACACTCGATAGTGTCGAAAAAACCACCGGGGTCCCGTCCTGCAACACAGTTAGAACGTTGCATCGGTAGTAAACATATTGACCTGTACCTTATCAGCAAGTAGATTGTTTTCGTTCTTTCGTTTCCGAAAGGAATTCTTCCCGCAGACGCGCGTGGCGCAATCATCAACACGTCGAAGAAATTTTCCCTTCGCAAACAACAATCAATTCTGACCTGACCCACATTGATGCATTTATTCTCACGTCACTTTTCAGAATTCCAACGAAGACAAACAATGAAGCAATATCTGCTCGCGGTAGCAGCCGTGGCATTACTGATCGCCACCGATCATGCCCAAGGTCAGCGCGTCCATCCGCTGTCGGATAAGTTCATCGAGCTGATCAACAGTAAGGCAACGACCTGGCGAGCGGGACCTAACTTTTCGCCGCAAACGTCCATGAGCTTCATCCGGGGGCTGATGGGAGTCCACAAGGATGCGGACAAGTTCAAGCCTCCACTATATGTGCATGAAATCGAGGACGACGAGGACCTACCGGAGAACTTTGACTCACGTGAGCAGTGGCCAAATTGTCCCACCATTGGTGAGATTCGCGATCAAGGATCCTGCGGATCGTGCTGGGCATTCGGAGCCGTGGAAGCCATGTCCGATCGTATCTGCATTCACTCCGAAGGAAAGGTCCACTTCCGTGTATCGGCTGAAGATCTGGTAGCCTGTTGTCATACTTGTGGCTTTGGATGCAACGGTGGATTCCCGGGTGCCGCCTGGAGCTACTGGGTTCGCAAGGGACTGGTCAGTGGAGGGCCCTATGGATCGGATCAGGGATGCCAACCGTACGCAATTGCCCCGTGCGAGCATCACGTCAACGGAACCCGTCCGTCGTGCGAAGGTGAAGAAGGCAAGACTCCGAAGTGTGTCAAGAAGTGCCAAGCCAGCTACAATGTTCCCTACGCCAAGGATAAGCGCTACGGAAAATCATCCTATTCTATTGGAAGCCACGAACAGCAGATTCAGAAGGAAATTATGACCAATGGACCGGTAGAGGGTGCCTTCACAGTTTACGAGGATTTGTTGAACTACAAGGAAGGTGTTTATCAGCACGTGACGGGCAAGATGCTCGGCGGTCATGCGATCCGTATGGTCGGTTGGGGCGTTGAGGATGGAAACAAATACTGGCTGATTGCCAACTCCTGGAACAGCGACTGGGGAGATAATGGATTCTTCAAGATTCTGCGCGGAAAAGATCATCTGGGTATTGAGAGCTCCATCGCCGCTGGCTTGCCAAAGATTTAAACACGGGAGGAAGAGTACAGGCTAAACAGGTAACTTGACGAGACTTCGAGGTAGCGAGTATTGCATCCTTCCATAGTTGAAAGGGAGAACTATGGTTATTCCAGTAGATATTATGAGGCTCATTTTTAGCGAAAACAGTGCGGAGTTTCACTGGTTAATAAAGATCACATTAGATCATAGTAGTAACCGATGGAATTTTGCTTTCTTAGAGAAATCCCGGTAAAAGACGTTTTCCTAGGTCAACACCACTAGATTGTCATACATATCCTTCCCTGGGTAGAATCTTTGATTATGATTTAAGCATTATTCTCTCTTGTCCACAAAAGAATCGAAACTGAGGTGAATTGGTTGCATGAGTTTCAGAATGCTTCTTTGAACATACGTTTATAGTGATGTAGGAGGAATTATTTTCTCATCACGATGCCCCAGGAGTGGTCAGTAATTTTGCTAGAACGAAAGACATGAAGAGAAAGTGTTGATAGTTCCGTTAGTGTACAGCAGGCTATGAAAATTTGAATAGAAGTAGTTTGAAATCGAGCGAAGGGCATGTGAATTAGTAACTCGAACAACAATCGATAAAATCATGTTGCTTGATTTATTCTGAAGCAGTTAAGACTTTATTCATTAATTCTCGTGTACTTTTTCAAACAGACTGATATCTGATATTGTAAACAAAAAGGAGAGGTAAGATTCAAACGTTAAATTCTTGAAAACTTTAGCAATTTCGTGCTAACTAGGGCCACCAACACAAGGAATAACATTACCCTTTCATGATGGTGATGCAATTTAGAGTTTTGAGAATTTTACGTTTGAATCTAACTTCCCCTCTTTGTTTAAAAAATCAGATACGTCTGTTTGAAAAAGTACTCGAGAATTAATAGATGTACACTTTAGCAAGATTTTCGTTTTCCCACATTTTTTTTAGCTATCATGACTTCCCTGGTTAACTGACACGATCTTCAAAAAATCTAAATTTGGCTAAATTCAATCCATATGCCTAGTAACGCATTCTAGATATACAGAAAATAGTGAGCATGAGCATGATTGACCGCCCGAGGTTGCTACTCCGTTGTTGCCAGATCAGCTGTTATTACACAGAGAACCAACAGATCCCAAGCTTGGGACTAGCATACATCTTCAATGTGTAAAAACTGGTGATCCCAATATAAGGCAATACCGGCGCCGGCCTCGCCCGAATGTAGGTCAAGTAGGGAATGGGTAGGAATATGTTGACGTGATACTCGCTTTATTAGAAGCCGAGAACACCTCTACACTTCCACGAGAAATCACTGGGATTATGGATAGCAGGATTGGGTGGCAGCAGGGTTCGTTTTGGTAAACGATAAGCTGTCAAGTGTAATTAGTACCGATTTCCGATTTGAACCGATTTAAACCAACAGTAAGGATGCTATTGGGACCACTCACAAAGTGTGATTGTGGTTTTTCATTGGGAAAACAAAGTGATATTTAATAATGCTGAAAAGCCGATTTTGACCGGTACAGTACGGTAAGGATGCTATTGCGGCCACTCACATAGTGTGATAGTGGTATTTCATTAGGAAAACAAGGTAATTCATCTCAACGCTTGAGTACCAACTTGGACCGATCTACACCAACAGTCCGGATGCCGCTGGAATCCCTTACAAAATGGGACAGTGGTTTATTTGTGATAGGGTGGCCCGACGAGTATGGCGAACGAATAATTTGAATCACAATTAATTATGTACCTCACCACTGATCGATCTTACCCGGCGAACCACGACTTCTGATGCTCTCTCGGTCACTCGTGCAACGAACAATAGACAATTGTAATCATACTTTTATTTAGCGGCAAAGTCCTAGAGTTTAATGAAAAGCATCGTAACAATGCACATTGAAAACATTGTACTCTCAACGAATTTGATCGTAAGAATGTCTATCAAGTCGTATATATTTAGATTTTAAATCGTTGTCGATATCTAAATTTCATTCAATGCAGTTATATCGCCTCCACTTTTACACGTATAAAGAGTTTTTATGGCATTATATACGATTTAACATACGTACATACATGTATATCGCAATTGCATTTTGGGATATACGTGTAAACTGGTTTACTGGGAACCGAAACAACAGACAAAACGCTACACCCGATAACAAAATATTGCGGAACAAAGTATAAACACAACCGATTCAACCGATATTAAAAATAGAATTTTACTAATATAGATACAATGGGTAACAATTACCTGCCTTGCTCCACGTTCTTGAAAGCACTTACTACCTCACGAGTCGCCTGTACCCAACTCCGCATGTGTCCGTCTAGTTTCCGGTACATTCATTCACCTTTTGCCTAACTTTTGAGAAATAGAGAAATATTAGATAATGTCTTCAAAATTTGGTAGAAATAAATTATTTGTTGCCTGAAAAGAAACAAAATTAAAAACAAAGATATAAGTAGAATCCTTGTAGACCCCCGGATGTTTGAAGAGCTTAGCAATTTCTATGAAAAGATACAAAGAGTTATTGTTGCGGGCTATCGATTCATTTCTTCTAGAGTCTCAACGTTTGAAATTCTATGTAATTCAATAGTACTGAACCAGGGTGGCAGCTTCAAAATCATTTTCAGAACTTTGTTCTGAATCCTTTGAAGTGCTTTTTTCCTAGTAGCACAACAACTAGACCATATTGGCACAGCATAAAGCATGGCCGGTCTAAAGATTTGTTTAAATATTAGAAGTTTGTTCTTCAAACAAAGTTTGGATTTTCTGTTTATAAGAGGATATAAACATTTTATATATTTATTACATTTGGCTTGAATGCCCTCAATGTGATCTTTAAAGTTAATTTTTGATCAAGTATCAGTCCAAGATATTTTACTTGATTTGACCAAGAAATTGGTTCATAGTGACCATATGACTATTACTTGGTTTCAAAAATGCAGCTCTAGGCTTGTGTGGGAATATTATAAGTTGAGTTTTGGAAGCATTAGGAGAAATCTTCCATTTTTGAAAATAATCTGTAAAAATGTCCAAGCATAAATAGTTTTACCAAGAAAGACAAAGTACTCTCAGGGAGTTTTTTGATGAGGATATAGAAAATTCCATCATCACCTGGTGCTTTCATATTTTGAAAGTTTTTAGTTATAGTTTTTACTTCATCCAAATCAGTTCCCCAAGAATCATCAAAAATATTTTCTTGTGAGAAAATATTCAGATACTCCCTGGAAACCTGACCCTCAATAGGACTTGTAAGACCCAAACTGAAATTATGAGAGCTCTCAACCTGCTTAACAAGTTTTTGAGCTTTTTCCGCATTTGTGAGCAAAATTTTATCACCTTCCTTAAGCGCTGGTATAGGCTTTAGAAGTTTTTTCAATATTTTAGAGAGTTTCCAGAAAGGTTTGGAACTCGGATCTAATTTTGACACATTATTTTCAAAATGTTTGTTCCTCAGGGCAGAGAAGCGTTTTTTTTATTTGTTTTTGTAAATCTCGCCATATGACTTTCATAGCGGGATCACGTGTTCTTTGATATTGACGCCTACGTACATTTTTCAGACGAATCAAGAGCTGAAGGTCGTCATCAATTATAACAGAATCGAATTTAACCTCGCAGTTTGGCACTGAAGCAGCTCTTGCTCTATTTATTGAGAAAGCCAGAGATTCAAGAGAATTATTAATCTCATTTCTTGTTTGCAATGGAACATTAAGATCAAAGTTGTATTCCATAAATGTTCGATATTGATCCCAATTAGCGCTATGGTAGTTGAAAGTAGAACTGATGGAATTAGAAATGATTTCTTGTAACTGGAAGGTGATCAGAACCAAAGTCAGCATGGGTAATCAATTGACTACAAAGTTGACATGAATCAGTTAGGACCAAATCAATAGTTGAGGGGTTTCTGGCTGAAAAAAGCAAGTTAGGGTGTTTGGGTATTGAATAGTGTAGTAGCCTGCGGAACAATGATCAAAAAGTATATTACCATTGGCATTGCTTTGCGAATTATTCCATGAGCGGTGCTTTGCATTGAAATCACCAATAACGAAGAATTTAGACCTATGACGGGTAAGTTTCTGGAGGCCACCCTTGAGCCAGTTCTTTTGCTGGCCAGTGTATTGGAAAGGCAAATAGGCAGCTGTAAAAGTAAATTGGCCAAATTTTGTTTCAACTGAAACCCGCAAAGTTTCAAAAACTTTGGTTTCAAATGTAGAAAGAATGTGATGTTTGATACGCCTATGGACAATGATGGCAACGCCACCACCAGCTCCATTAAGGCGATCATTTCGGTAGACAAAATAATTTGGATCTCTTTTGACCTTATGGGCAGGTTTGAGATAAGTCTCAGTTATAACAGCAATGTGCACGTTATGAACTCTTAAAAAATGAAATAGCTCATCCTCGTTATCTCTGATGGATCGAGCATTCCAATTCAAAATATTTAATGACTTAAAGTCCACTTCAATGTCATGACAATATTATTGGCACATTTAATACCAGTTTGGATAGCTTCAAACATGGAATTAGTTTTCAGCATATCGGTTATCATATCGATTTACGATTGCTGTAAAAATTCTAATTTAGGAGCGGATATGTTACCTAAATCAAATTCATCAGAAGTCACGTGGGAATTTTGGTTTTAGTTTCTACCCGCTGCAGCGTAGGTAGGTCCAGTTACATGTGTTTTTTTTTTAGACGGGATGGAAAATCTGCAAACAGACTCCTGATGAACTCAGGGTGTGGGGATGAGGGCGCCAACTCCTCGACCCACTAAAAACCCACCCGTGCTTCCAGCCCCGGCTCTCCCCGGAACCACCTTTCGGTATTACTTCAGGGAGGGGGCTAGTGTGCTTTACGCACCCACTATGTCTAACTACATAGGTCTTTAGTAGTTAGCTTCACCGACCTGACGCTGATTTGATCGAGATGCTCCTGGATCCAAGCAGGGTTCAGGACGTCCGCGATCTCCCTGCCCGACCACTTACGGTACCTGCCGAACCGCGCGTCACATGGTCCTTCTTCCGATCGAGAAAGCCAGGGCCAGGACCGGGGTAGGAACGTCTGGGGGCGGCTACCCCAGGGTCGTCCCTGTTCCCCATGTCACGACCGCTGACGGCTTCCTGCCGGATCCTGCGCCATATTGGGCCTCCTCCGTTGTAGTTCGTTTAGCCGTTAAGGGGAGCTTAACGTTTCCAGGGTGCACCGCGGGGAGGCGAACTTCTTCCACACCCCTCCATTTACATGTTGAACATTGTTAACAACACGGTTAGGTAAGAATGTAGAACATTGAACATTGAACATTGTTAGCAACACGGTTAGGTAAGAATGTAGGGTTTGCAGATTGAAGCCTGTTGGTGCCTGCAGGTATCGAAGTAATGTTTGCTCCTCGTTGAGCGTTTGAAGTAACAGTTGCGGATGGAAATTCCTGTCCGCTGTTTCTACCGACGGTTTGGTAGGGATTTCTTCTTTGCTGATCGTTGTTAACAGCTGCAGAATGGGTAGTAGCTGGTCGGGAACGTGTATTGTTTCCTACCTGGCGTTTAGTGCGCGACTGCAAAATTGCTTTGCGAGTCTTGCACTCCCAAAAATTTGATTTATGGTTTTCACCACAATTTGAACATTTGAATTTTTGAGGATCTTCCTTCACAGGACAGTCGTCGTTAGTGTGCGAGGAATCACCACAATTCATGCATTTACCAATCATATGGCAATGCTTTGTTCCGCGACCCCATCTCTGGCACTTACGGCACTGGGTGAGGCTTTGGAAATTGGCTCCAGTCTTCCTGAAATGTTTCCACTTCACTCGGACATGGAGCAAAAGGCTTGCTTTTTCTAAAGCCTTAAGGTTATTAAGTTCACTTGACTTGAAGTGAACTAAGTAGAAATCGTTTAAAATCCCTTTGCGAGAATCGCCAGGCCGGGATTTCATTTTCATCTTAATTACTTGGACTGGGCTTATTCCAAGTAGTTTTATCAACTCGTTATTTATTTCTTCCTGAGATTCACCACTGGGCAGTCCTTTCAAGTAACATTAAAAAAAGTGAACTTTTTTCGGATGGTGATAAAAAAAAAGCTTACAGATAGACCGATAATTGCTTTTGATAAATTTCCCATGGAAGGTAATTATTTAAGCTTACTTGCAAAAAGATTCTATGCCCTTGCGAGCGGCCTACCGGCAGTTAACCGGGACATTCGCCAAGGCGGACGAAAACATGCGTGTAGGCATGTTTTCGTGTTCTTTCTTCGTTTTATTTATCAATTCCTCCTCAGTTTTCACGACAATATTGTTGGAGTAGATCTTACGCTTCAGGTTGGCCCCGAAATTCTCGATGGGACGCAGCTGGGGGACGTTGGGCGGGTTCACCGGCTTGGGTACCACATCGATATTCAACGGCTCCATCTCCTCCACCGATCGCTTCGAGTAGTGGACCGACGCCAGATCCGGCCAGAACACCGCGTCTTCGCCCTTATGGTATTTCTTGATGAACGACGCAACTTCCGGCAGGCATTTCGTACTGTAAATTTCCCCGTTCACGGCTAGTCCGGAGCGAAAGAAGAGCGGCTTTGAGCGGCGTAGCGAAGCAGCACCTTTTTGTGGAACTTGGTGTGTGAAATGAACTTCACCTCAGAGCTAACTTCCTTCGTGGGGGAAGTAAAATACGAAGTGCCCTGCCAGTCGTTGCCATCCAGGGTGAGATAGGTCTCGTCGTCCATCACCACACCGCCACGTCGCGATTCGCCGGGAAATCGAGTTGACCATCTTATTCAGCCGCTGCCGCTGCGTCATTGCCTGCAGCTCCGAAACCAGTGGACGCGACTTCCGCTTTCTTACATGTATGTTCATGTTCGCCAGGTACTTTTTCACTGTTTGGCCGGTTGAAGCGACCTCCCGGCCAAGCGCACGCAGCGATGTAGCCACTTTTCCCTCGGTCGTCCTATTCAGCATCCTTTGGAGCTTCTTGTCGCTCAGGGTCGTCGGCCGTCCGGAACCGGGCTTTCTTTCGATGCTCTAATTGTTGTCTAATAGTGCCAAGATGTTGTAGATGCCGGAACGGGCGTATCCGGCGTCCACAAAGTGCCGCACGATGTCCGTTTTTGACGCGGCGGGGTGCCGTTCTTTGGACGCGCACACTTCCGAACTGTTTTTGCCATCACGGTTAGTGTTCGACTGATAGAGCTGTCAAATTTTGTCTGCTGACTCATGGGTTACTATGATTGATGCTGCATGGGCAGTTTCTTCAGTGCGGGTGAAGGTAAACCCATGAAAAATCGGCAATTTTTGTCCATTTTTTCAAATGCAAACGTTATAATAAATATTTCATAAAATGATTCAGTATTGAGCATAACCAATAACTAAATAACTTGTTTGAGGTTTGCTTCTTTGCAATCGCTGCCTGCTGTTTGTTGGCATGTGATGATTTCCCTATTACAGTCATCATTCCCTTATAACTGTTCTCTTAAAAATCCAATCAGTGCTTGAAAGTGTTTCTTACGTTAATAATAATTTTGAGAATGTCTAAGTGAAGTGTCGCAGCATATGTCGAACGGAACGGATTTAAACAGCATATGGAGTAGCTTCCCGATTAATATAGTGTATCTTGATATCATATGTCATACATATTATTTCCAGTGAAAGCAAGATGTATGAATGTAGATATCAAGACAGGCTATATCAAATAATTAAAGTTGTAGTGCGAACGTTTAGTGTATGCATGGCTGGTAACGGTTATCTGGTGTAATAGTAGTGACTTTAGTGACGAATGTGTAACGAAAATAGTGACCAAATAGTGACTTTGGGATGGTTAAAAATTAATTAAAAGTGACTTTACTGAGTGCTTGCAATTTCCTTGGTTTCCTAGCAAAGATATCTGTGATAAGAAGCCTTTTTTTCTCTATAACTTTTTGAACATGATCGGCAGCTAGTTTTTGTGAAGACTGTTACTTTCGCACAGTTGACACTCTCTCAAGCATTGCTTGATCCAGCTTCACTCTAGCAATACTATGGTTCTCAACGGCTTTTTTGAGACGCGTTTTTGCTTTCATGAACAATCTGAAATTATAAATAATCGGGTATTATGATTAACACATTTATGACAACGTACTTATCAGCAGTTCAGGCTGGCCAACAATTGATACGTTACGGATGCGTTTGCGTGAATTTGACAGATTTCCCATAGTTTTCCTGTCAAATTTACGTCAACGGAACGCAAACGTATCTATTGTGGGCAAGCCTTTCGTCCTTTCTCGTCCTCTTCCTTGTGAAGAATCGTCAACTCCTCTTCTTTCTTTCCAATCAACAATTTTAAGTATTCATTTGTTGCTTATTTTGCTCTGCTTCTTCCTTCCTTGCTTATATTTAGCGTTATGATTTGTTAGCCATCATGATCAGTCTTTTAGGGATGGGATCTAGATGTGGCTCATTTCTGAATGATTTCAATGCGACTTTGATCACCAACAACGAATTTGATCTTCTCTCAAACATTGATGATCAATCGTCGGTGAGGATCCTTGCCGAAGTCGAAAATCCACGCTCGGCATCAGCATTTCTATGAAATGCCGTCATAGGTGTTATTTCAACGACCGATACCAGCGGTTATGTAGTTTCACCTCTAGTTGTCTTCTTTAGCATGACAACTTTAGCCAACTGATTTCAATAGTCCTCATCTATCCTTCTTTACGCCACGCGTGCTGCTAAAAGTCTGAAAACCTTTGGATATTGTGAAGGCCTTACTGAAAATAGTACAAAACGCTTCGTTATCGCTGTGTTTTCGGGCCCACAAACAAGGCAGTCTTTCGGATCAGTTTTCTTCAACCGTTCAGGGCGGAAAGTGTATTTCCTCATACTTTTCTAAAAATGAACCAAACACCAATAATTTGTTTTGATGTTCATAATTTTTTGTTTGTCTGGATGGAAATGAAGTTGGAATAATATTTACCTGAAACACTTTTAACTTAGCTGGAGCCAAGTATTGTCGACATCGACGGAAAGTATTGCACGATTTTCAGCCGCCTTTTCGCATTTGTCGATTGTGTAATCGGCTGAATCACGAAAAAACATTTGCATGGAAAAATTTATTTCTATTAGAGTTAATAAAAAATTCCGAACTCAAATGTTGTTGTCAACCTGCCAAACCGATGAGCCGATTTGAAAACACGTTGACATGTTTACATAATGATGCGAATTGGCACGCCGGCGAGTTGTTGGCGCGCAAAAGGGCGAACATAAACGTCAAACTTTTTTGACCGCTTATTTTAAATAACTCAAATTTGTCAGTGTTGGAACATGACGTGTTGCCAACGTAAAAAAATCTACACTTTTATTTCGACGAAATATTCCGTGGTAGAGACGACTACTGTAAAATAGTGACTTTAGTGACCAATTTCCGGAAAATAGTGACTTTAGTGACTTTTCGGTGGAAATAGTGACTTTTTAGTGACTGCCTAAAACCGTGACCCGTTACCAGCCCTGGGAACGAAACCAATTTCGGCCACTCTTTAAACAATCATGCGATCTAGATTGCACATTGCTGCGTAGTCCTACGTCACCTTTGAGCACAACCCCATTGGGTTGTACCTCCAATCCGTTCTGTACTCTGGTTTTGCTAAATTGCTCTCAGAGTAAAAAATATTGACGTTTTGAGATTTATTGACCTATTGACTACTATAAGTTAAGTTTTTATTGTTCTGTGATAGAATTATGTGAGTAACAGGGTTGCTCTGTTGCTTCTGTTCATGCTGACGTTTAGTATAGTCGACCACCGTTTATTCGAAGTCGCTGTCACTGTTTGAAAGTAAATCGTCGCTTCCTATGTATTCGGAATCGGAGTCCAGGAAACCTGTCCATATTTCGTTTTCTTCATCTGAATCAGGGAGTCCTAAGAAGTCTTCCTCATAATCGCTTTGATCTGGAGCCTCTTCCGATATGCTTTCGACCATGTTATTTAGAAATTATTTAATCCTCCTCCGGTCCTCCGCTACATGACGAATGTGTTCAGCTGATATTTGTGTGCACGAAATGTCTTGTTTTACACCGGACCCCCAGGTGAAACGTGGGCGTCCTCTTTTCAGGGGCCCAGGTATCATGTATTCCTCTGCCAATTTTTGCACCTCTCCGTCTTTCATTCGTTGTAGATGGACCCAGTATAGTATGCGGGCGATTCGGATTTTTCTTACGATTGTCTTTCCTTCTAGCATTTCCTCAACATTATCGTCTTTTGCCGTCTCCTGCGGTTGATTGTCATTCGAGCTGTAATACGGGTCTGGCACTATGGTTGCCTTCATATCTCGAAGGTGATCCCGATTGTGTTTCGTTATTGTTGTTACCTTTAGACTATATAGCACTAATGGAGCAATTACCGTATGATATGTACGGACGGTTGTTTTCCACCTTAGCCTGAAATCTTTAACGAAGTTCAACACACTACGGTATACTCTGAAAGCTTTTGAGATTCGTTCCGCTACTGCCTCCCGACGGTTCAAGGAGCTAGTTAGGAAAATGCCTAACTACTTCATCTTCGTTACTACTCTTGTGATGTAGGGACCATAGGTAGCATGGCGTGGTGGGTCTCGTGCCATCGTTACTGATGGGTCTCGTATGAGAACTTCGGTCCTAGCCACGTTAAGTTCCAGGCCAAATGCTTGTAACGCTGGAGTTAGTATTGTCCGATAATATGATCGGCGTAAACTCCAGTCTGGCCTAGTGATAGCTCTGGCATTTCACGCTGTACTTGAATGAGTGCTTGGTCTAACAGGTACACAAACAGCTTTGGGGATAGTGGACATCCTTGCTTTATTCCGCGCACCTCGTCCTCTGTCTTTTGCCCAAACCATTGAAGAGAGGTTCTTTCTGTAAGACAGCATTTCACAATTCTGTTTATGAGATACACCGGAACCCCTAACGACCGAAGAACTTCTGGCACTCGACTCAGATCTATACGATCAAAGGCTTGGCGCAGATCCAGCGATAAGATATATGTCACTCTGCCTTTTCTCCAACGCTCATCTAGTATCTGTCTGACAATGAAAATTTGATCTTCAGCGGAGCGGTTCTGATGGTAGGCAAACTGGTAATTGGGTACGTCACCTAAAAACGATTCCAGCTGCTCTAGCAAAAACCGGGCATATATTTTATATACGGATTGGCATATAATGCGTGCTATGCGGCGGTATTCCTCCGGGCCTTTGGGATGAGCCGTTTTTGGGATTGGTACTTTCAAGTTTCAATTATACCACGCGGGACATCATTTCTATTCCACATTATTGAGAGCAACTTATGAATGTGCTGGATTAGTGACTCTGGGCCGTACCATATCAGTTCCGGTTTTACTCCATCTGTGCCCGCCGATGTATTATTCTTCAGCTGTAGAGATAGTCGTTCGACATCACTTCGCGTTGGCCCTGACCCAGTTGGTGGAGAAGTTTCTTCGGGTATTAGTGGAACGTCGTGCGAGCTTGCACTTTGTTGTAGCGTAGATTCCCATTCTCTTATTGAGATGTATTTTTTCGTTCTTTGATTCTGGAGGCGACGATGCTGCTTCAGATGCCTATACGTCAGGCGAACCCGTTCAAGTGTTGGGCTGTTTTCAGCTTCTTTTTCAGGTTTGAATCGCCAGGATTCTTCAGCAGTAGGTTTCGAAGATTTTCCATATGTTTTCCCGCGCGGGCTCGGTTGGGCGTCTTGGGAGATCGCTGGGGTTTCTGCGAAGTGGTTGCCGCATATTTTATGCTGTCTTGCAGATGCGATAATATCATAGACTAACTCTAAGACCAGTAGGTCCCGAACAAATGCGATTTTTTTCTTGGCTCAGTCAGTACTAGCACATCGGTCCCAAGCTCGGTCCCAAGCTTAAAAATACGCCCCTTATAATGAACTCACACGAACACACTCTCAAATATTCTGTCAAAATAACACAGCAAATCAAAACAAAGGCGCAAATATGTATAGTTAGGTGCTGGCTTCAAGGTGTACTTCGGACCAAGGGGTTCTACAACAGTGAACCAATTTCAAATCGCTAGTTGCATATTGATTGTTGATAATATGGTCGTTGCGTCTTCTGTATTTTCTGCATTTGTATCCAGCTGATTTGCCAGTACACTATGGTAGCGATCCCTTGATGGTGAGTGATTTTTTAGTTGATTTACATCATATGTGGGCTTTGCAGCTGAGAGGTTACCGCCAACCAAAGTATGTTGCGTTTTCCGTTTCTTGGGGGATTCGATGTTTTACGCTCATTAATAGGAGCCTGTGGTCCGAAAAACCTGGAGCCACATCGATGCACCTGATGTTTGGTAGTTGAAACCTGGCAATTTTCGGCATGATTATATCCTCTTCACCATGTAGTCAATACTCTATCGGAACGGCTAAATGTGTTGTACAGTTTGTAACCATGGAAGCGTAGGAGATCCTTCAAGCTCTCGCCGTTTGCATTACATTCAGAATGATGGAGTTGTCTGCCGAAGCGATTTCCATCTTCTGGCCACAGATCGTTAAAGCCAATATGGGCATTTAGATCCCCCCTAATCAGCACGTTAGCCCTTTGATGTTCATTCAATCCATTGAGATGGCGCAGTAGTTGTGTGATCTCGGGGTCTGCTCGTGGTCCGTTCGACCTTGCGTAGATTGAGAATATAAGTAACTCTTCGCCGAAAATTGACACGCTCAGCGCACAAATGTTATCACTAACACGGATAAACCTACTCCCTTCAGCGTGCTCGGTACGAATAAGTCTTGACGTACCGCCGCCCATTCTTGGTGCTGTTAGCGTTTGTTGGTTCACGTTGAATTGTGCTCCTTGTTCCATTAGACAGAGATCTATCTTCTCACGGTCACATGCCTGTGAGCATCCGGACACATTACAGGTAGCAGCAACAAAATAACGACGTGAGACTGGTGCATTTTCACTGGCGGGTATTGTTTGCTGTGTTACTTCTTGGGCATTTGCGGAGACTACTTGTTGGAATGCATGTACTTCTGGCAGAGGAAATACTGGATAAGCGTTTGGGGTGTTTGGAACTACCAGATTTTCTTGTGTGCGCGCCGTTTCCTGGGTGTTTAGGGAGGGACCCCGATTCGGATCTGTTTGATTGAGGGTCAAACGATGACGCTTCCTGGCTGTATGAAGACTCGCGTGAGAAAACACAGATAAACGTAATAACTTATGTTACCTGAATGTAGCTTTATTACACTGTCGTAGTGGCTGTATTCCGCTGTTCCCAAAGAGCGGTAAATGATGTTCGGGCATCGATTTCCAGATTCGTTTATTAGGCTGCTGCGACCACCTTCTCTACAAAATTCTTACGGCAAAGTCAAACGTTAGAGCTACCGCTACTAAGCTTTCTTCTCCTTCCAGAATCCAGGTTTCAAAAGGGAGTGTAAAAAGAAGTCCACAAGTTCATTACGAGTTAATTCCTTCACTTTTTGCGGTAATGCGGTAATTGCTTGTGCACGCAGCTGTTCCATCCATTCATTCCGCCGGCTTTGATAGAACTGAACCACTATTGTGCGCAGGGTTCTATGATACAGTTGTCCAGATGATGATTGTGCCGTTCATTGCCATATTTGATGTGCTAGTGATGAGAATAGGCAATTTCCATCTCCCGGTATTTTCAAAACTTCCATTATTCCCTCGTCAACGCTTACCAGCTCAGTTTCCATTACTGCTAAGATCCAGACAATTTTGATTATTATTATTAGGGCGGAGATTATCCTATGGTTTTATGGTTTCCTTACTTGCAGCAGTCAGATTTACTCCTGTTTACTCTTTTCACACACTGTTACTTTTTCGCACTATCACGCTATTAGCCATGAAGTAACACGATTGTATCCGGTTTGCCCTGACGCTCTTAATTTCACCATGTAGTTTAAGATGGTCCACCTAACCTGATAAATTAAACCGTGTGCTTTAAAAAACCTCACACATTCCCTTAAAGAGATGCCGAACGGGTAATGTAGTTGCCTCTGCTGGTGTATGGAGCCGTGCGTGCAGAAGCTAACCTAACTTTATTCCCTCAGAATAAAAGAAAAGCCAGCGGGTGGGCGCCATAGCAACCCTAGCAAGATGTCACAGAAAAGATAGAAGTTTTGTTACACGCGGGTCTGTAGCGTAGCCCGACACATGATGTAGATTAGTGACGTCACTTAACGTCGTCTTGTGCATGTAGGTGGCTACACATTGAGTGCGTGTAACACGGTTTCATGATCTTACCCGTTTTTCCACTCCCTAAGCGTAACAATAAGTTAGACTAGATGTTGATATCCAAATTTGTCCAACTCCCGCCCCAGTTCTGCTAGTTTGTGATTACAAAAGTGGCCAAATTCATGAACAGTGGATCCAGGTTGCTGATGCAGCACGGCATCCCAACTTTGGATTAGGAGATTTGTGTTGCTTATCAAATCCTTAAACAGATGTGCAAAAGCATGTTGGCCAATATTTAGTGTCAACCAGTGGGTACGTGTGCTCTACTACAAGTTCCCCTTCTTTCAAATTCACATTCAGTTTAATTTACCCATTGAGATGGATACATCACAAAAGCAAATATTGTGATGGAGCACGGACGTTAGATTACTGGCTGTACAAAAAATACTCCATAACCTATTTAGGATTATATCTGAAAAATCCAAATTTGGCCAACACCCACCAACAAGTGTGTTCTAGTGTTTGTTATTCTGAAAACAAAAAGATCATTAAACTATTATCGTTCAAACAAATAACCCGTCCTTTCACTGATCAGATATATTTCTGGCGCAATCACGGTGAATTCTCAAATCAACCAGAATAGCACAGTTCATTTCCCAACAACCCGGCTCCACTCTGTTCCCCACTCTCACCCCAGTGGCACCTATTCCCATCCCATATTGTATAACTTCTCTACAGTCCAATGCAACCGATGCACCAAATAGATCACCTCCCGCCAGGAGAAAGGAAACTGCTTATCACCGTCGAGTGCACTTACCCCATTCCAGCGGCGATCAGCGGAGATATGCTGATCTGCAACAATTGCGCACCTTATCTCGATGGTGTGATCGAACTGCTAGCCCCTCCCGCCGATTGGGACAAACAACTCAATCGAGCAGTTAGTTTTGCTGCGGATACGGACGTGTCATGGTCAAATTTAAGTTGCTCTTCCTCGCTGCCACGGTTCTCGTCGGTTCGTTCGGCCCGGTTACCTCCAGATCGGAACGCCACGGCGATGATCCCTTCAACGACGGCTTCCTGTCCCAGGTACAGAGGCGCGCCAAAACCTGGACCCCGGATGGTAGCTTCCGTAATGGGATACGGTTCGAGAATTTTCGCGACATGAAAGGCATTTTCGAGAGTAAAATCGGGTTCCATTTGCCGACGAAGGCGCACCACGTGGCATATGACGTGGACATTCCGGAGTTTTTTGATGCCAGAGAAAAGTGGCCGTTTTGTAAATCGATCACCACGATTAAGAATCAGGGATTGTGCGGGGCGTGCTGGGCGGTGGCCGCCGTGAGTGTGATGTCCGATCGGATGTGTATCCATTCAGAGGGGAAGTACGATCTGGAACTGGCAGCCGAGGATCTGATGGGATGTTGTAAGGATTGCGGTAACGGGTGCAACGGTGGATTTTTGGACGGGACTGCGTTCCAGTATTGGGTGGACGTGGGATTGGTTAGTGGTGCGGCATACAACAGTACTGAGGGGTGCAAACCGTACCCTTTCAAGCCGTGTCTGTATCCGTTCGAAAACTGCCACCCGGAGAAGACTCCTCCCTGCTCGCATCACTGCAACTCCGGATATGATGGTACGTATCGGAAGGATAAATACTACGGATCGACTGCGTACAAGCTACCGAATGACGAACGGATGATTCAGTTGGAGATCATGACAAACGGGCCGGTCGAGTCCGGGTTTTCGGTCTATCAGGATCTGTACCTGTACAAGAGCGGAGTATACCGGCATGTGGTTGGACGGGAGGTTGGAAAGCACGCCGTCCGACTCATTGGATGGGGCAAGGAACGTGGCATACCGTACTGGCTGATTGCCAACTCGTACGGTGAGGATTGGGGCGAACGTGGATACTTCAAGATGCTTCGAGGATCCAACCATCTGGGAATCGAATCGGTCGTCATCGCCGGACTGCCCAAGGTTTGACGGGGATCAGAATTTCGGCATCGATTGAGTTGGAGCGAGCGTTCGTAAAAAATCTAATATCGGCCTTTTGTTTTATTTTCTTTACTTCTCCTTCTTCGACGACGACGTCCAATGACGTTTCTCCCCTTCTGCTTTCATATGGTTTCCTGCTTTGTTTTCACTGAACGTGCGATTTAGCAACAGTAATTTCTTAAAACCTATTTTCTTCCTTAGCTCTCTCGCTCTCTCACACACATTGTTTACTATTTGTTAGATTTGTTTTACCATTTTTTCTCCTCTTTTTTCTTGTATATCAGCTAACGCCCACACAAATGTCGGATTTCAAAATTTAAACACCCTCTTGCAGTCGGAGTTTTCGGTTTGCCTCCTTTCATCCACAAAAAAATCCCAGCTTTTCTATCATCCCTTTCCAACTGCCCTGCCTGCCTGAGAGAGTGTGTTAGCTTTCGGCCAATTTTTTTCCCTAGCAGTGATTACATCGAATATTTGTTGCTTTGCTTACGTGACTTACATGCTAGTTACGGACTTTTCTAAATTTCATTTGTATAAACTTTTTGTTTTTTTTTTATTTGTAACAACGATTTTCCCTTCAAAAGAAAAGAAATCCCTAATGCTGACACTTCTTCGGTTTTTCTTCGACTTCGTCTGCTTCTTCGCTCGGGTGGCGCTCACATTTAGAAAACGTAGTTTGGATAAATAAAAATGGGACAATTTTTCACACCATTCATTCAACACTCGACCCTTTTTTTTTCTAGCGAATTTAGCAAGAAAATCTATCTAGCAGCTAAAACAAAAAGAAAGAAAGTATATGTAACGCAATGGTCGTTTGTTTTTGTGTGTTTGATTTTCAAAACGAATCAAAAGAGGAAGGAACATAAATTTTCAAAACGTTGAAACATAAAAAAAAACCTAATGTGCCAATTTAGACTGCTGTGGTTGGTAGTAGTAGTAGTAGTAATAGTAGTAGTTATAACAGTTACGATTTTTCGCGGATCCAAAAAGATTGCTTTAGTCAAACTGTTGAGAAAAAAGAAAGAAAAAACAAACAAGATGATGAGGAGGACGAAATTTTAGAATGGCCGGAAGGATTAGTAAATTATTTCGTTCTACGCGTGGACGAAAGTGAAACGAAGTTTGGATGTGATGAGATTTAAAAAAAGCTACACAAAATTTTTCGCACTGGCAGGCGTCGAACGGGAATCGAAACCAGTCGAGTTGGACGAATGTTAGTACAAAAAACAAGGCTTTTCACTCACACACAGTAGGCGATGTACTTATTGGCATCAATCTGGGTTCAAATCCGGTTCTCGACTACATTTTTTTTTACGGATGCGCATAATTTTGTACAAATTTTTGTCAAAAATATAACAGTGGGGGCGCTCTTCCAATCAATAGTAAACATTGGGCTGTTGAAAAACAACATAAAATCAAAATCGATTCGTTATCGAAAACTAGTCGGAATGATAGACTATGTAAAATGAAAAATAAATGAAACAACTAACGATCTTTCTTTTCCTGGTTTCATAAAAAAAAGAAAATGATAAATCTCACGCTCCACAACCAGACCAACCACACCCGCGCATTCATTCCCTAAAACATAGACGATCTCTTAAATATCGCTTTTTTTTCTATACACAGGAGGACACCTTGTTTGAGACACATACACCATACTCACACTTAAAACAAATTAAAAACACACGCACTTTGTAAACGGAAAGAACGGCGACAATGGTCGAGGAGGACGAGCGCGCGGACATACGAAGCGAAAATACTTCCATGTACATGTGACTGTGTATGTGTGTGTGTGTGTATGTGTGTTAGCGTTTTACAGCTAGAGTCGGTGTGTGTGTGAGTGATTATATGCAAACTTATCCAAGTGTTTTAAAATTACTAGGAAACTACCATTTCGTTCAGCGACGAGCTAATCGGTACGCAGTTGGCGGACTTGAGGGAGTCGTTCAGGTCCCGGCGGAATGCCGAAAGGTTCTGGGTAAACCTGCGGAAGGCACACAATAGAATAAGAATAGGAAATATTAGATAGTTTGTTGTGTGGGCGGTTGCCGTTGGATGGTGATGGACATACCGATCGCGATTCCGGATGTGTAGATTTCGCTCGATTCCGTCCATCAGAGCGTCGAAGAGGCATGCCATCGACTGCTGCTTTTCGATCGGTTGCGAGTGGATTATGTTCTCCCGGAGTTGCCTGTGGGGAAAAGGAAGTGGGGGAAACAACGAGTTAGATTTCGTATAGCTGCATCATTAAAAGGATTATACCGGCATGAAGAAATTCTCAGTTATGTTTGGACGTAAAAGCAACGAAAGCACGATTATTTTACAAGAGACCTTTGATTACAAACAGCTCTATACCAAAAATATCTCGCGAATGATTAGTAAATCGCACAACAGCGACCCAGTTTGTGCCAGTTGTGGGACCGCCAACATGAAATCCGGAAAAGAGCCTCAATCAAACACCATCAAGGCCGTCGTCGGTGATTTCCCGAGAACATTCCAACAATCAGACATCCGATCACGGAACTTCCTCCATTACCGCTTAAACCTCGTTCCGCAATGTACACGAACGCGGAACATGCACCCTTCTACACCCAGCTCGCATGCAGTATGGCCTGTTAAATCGGGAACAAGAACTACGAACTTGTTGGTTTTATCAACAACCATTGACATCGCCATCATCACGGAGACTCATCTCAAGCCCGAAGTCGAATCGGAGTAGAGGGCGTGGCCAACGCTCATCAGAGGATTTTTTGCTGCCAGCTTCTACCGTACCTACTTACTTACCAATCAGGCTAAGGCCAGGGGGGGGGCTCCACTGTACACATAAGTTATCTTTATTCTGTTCGGTCTAAGGCTGAACTTTGCCACCTCGTAGTCTGCGAGGGTCCCGCGGTCCCTTATACCTTGCTCGTTGTCTGCCTCTTCTTCTGGTTCCCGTTGGTTCGTTGTCCAGAATTGTTTTGACCGGGTTCAACATTCTTTCGACATGCCCAACCCACCTTAGTCCACCTGGTGTGACCATTCGTGATTAATTTGCCTGCTCAACGTTCCATTTTCCATCTGCACTTCACCGTAGATCGTACGCAACACCTACCATTTAAAGACAACAAGGGCGCGGTGGTCCTTCATTATCCATGTTTCGAGGCCGTAGAGGACTAACGGTCTAATTATGGTATGGTAGATGGTTGACTTTGTAGGTCGGCGAAATTTACTCGATCTTAGCGGTCTTGGGATCCAAAGGAGGATTCCAAAAGCTGCTCCCAGAAATTGGAAGTGCTTTTTCTATGCTGGAAAATCTGTTCCCAGAAGCTGGAAAAGTTTCTCCTAGTTGCTGGAGAAGATTCTCCCAGAAGCTAGAATAGCTTATCCCAGAAGCTGAATAAGCTTCTTTCACAAGCTGAAAAAGCTTCTCCCATAAGCTGGAAAAGCTTCTCCCAGATGCTGAAGAGACTTCTCCTAAAATCTGGAAAAACATATCCCTGAAGTTGAAAAAGCTTATCCCAGAAGTTGGAAAAGCTTCTTCAAGAAGCTTGAACAGCCTCTTCCAGAAGCTGCAAAACTTCTACCAGAAACTGAAAAAGCTTCTTCCTCAAACTTAAAAAGCTTCTCTCCGAATCTTGAAAAGCTTCTCTCAGAATCTTGAAAAGCTTCTCTCAGAAGCTGGAAAAGCTTCTCCCAGAAACTGGAAAAGCTTCTCCCAGAAGCTGACAAAGCTTTTCCAAGAAGCTGGAAAAGCTTCTCCCGGAAGCTGGAAAAGCTTCTCCAAGAAGTTGGAAAAGCTTTTCCACAAGTTGGAAAAGCTCCTGCTCGAAGCTGGAAAGGCTTCCCCAGAAGCTGAAAACTTCTCCAAGAAGCTGCAAAGCTTCTACTAGAATCTAAAAAAGCTTCTCCCACAAACTGAAAAAGCTTCTCTCAGAATCTGGAAAAGCTTCTCCCAGAACCTGGAAAAGTTTCTCCCGGAAGCTGGAAAAGCTTCTCCCAGAAGCTGGAAAAGCTTCTCCCAGAAGCTGGAAAAGATTCTCCCACAAGTTGGTAAAGCTTCTTCGAGAAGCTGCATAAGCTTCCCCCAGAAGCTGCATAAGCCTCCCCCAGAAGCTTCATAAGCTTCCCCCAGAAGCTGAAAAATCTTCTTCCACAATCTTAAAAAGCTTCTCTCAGAATCTGGTAAAGCTTCTCCGAGAAGCTAGAAAACATTCTCCCACAAGTTGGAAAAGCTTCTTCCAGAAGCTGCATAAGCTTCCCCCAGAAGCTGAAAAGGAATAATTTCTCCCAGAAGCTGGGAAAGCCTCTGCCAGCTCTCCCAGCAGCTGAGAAAACTTTCTCAAAACAGTTGCTCAAACAGAAGCTTCTCCCATAAGCTGGAAAAGCTTCTCCCAGATGCTGAAGAGACTTCTCCTAAAATCTGGAAAAACTTGTCCCAGTAGCTAAAAACTTCTCCAAGAAGCTGGAACAGCCTCTTCCAGAAGCTGCAAAGCTTCTACCAGAATCTGAAAAAGCTTCTCTCACAAACTGAAAAAGCTTCTCTCAGAACCTGGAAAAGCTTCTCCCAGAAGCTGACAAAGCTTCTCCTATGAGCTGGAAAAGCTTCTCCCAAAGGTTTTTCTCAGAAGCTGGAAAAGCTTCTCTCAGAAGCTGGAAACGCTTCTCTTAGAAGCTTGAAAAGCTTTTCCCAGAAATTGGAAGTGCTTCTCCTACATGCTGGAAAAGCTTTTCTCAGAAGCTGAAAAAGTTTCTCCTAGTTGCTGGAACAAAACCTGGAAAAGCTTCTCACAGAAGCTGGAAAAGACTCCCAGAAGCTGGAAAAGCTTATCCCTGAGGCTGGAAAAGCATCTCCCAGATGCTGAAGATGCTTCTTCTAAAATCTGGAAAAACTTATCCCTGAAGCTGAAAAAGTTTCTCCCAGAAGTTGGAAAAGCTTCTCCACAAGTTGGAAAAGCTTCTGCTCGAAGCTGGAAAGGCTTCCCCAGAAGCTGAAAAAGCTTCTTCCAGAAGCGGGAAAAGCTTCTCACAGAAGCTGAAAAAGCTTCTTGAAGAAGCTGAAAAGCTTCTTCCAGAAGCTGCTCCCAGAGCTGAAAAGGCTTCTCCCAGAAGCTGGAAAAACTTCTCCGAGAAGCTGGAAAAGTTTCTCCCAGAAGATGGAAAAGAGTCTCACAGAAGCTGGAAAAGATTCTCCCACAAGTTGGCAAAGCTTCTTCCAGAAGCTGCATAAGCTTCCCCCAGAAGCTGAAAAGGCTTCTCCAAGAAGCTGAAAAGGCTTCTCCAAGAAGCTGACAAACTTCTCACAGAAGCTTAAAATGCTTCTTTCAGAAGCTGCAATAAGCCTCTCCCAGAAGCTGAAAAGGCCTCTTCCAGAAGCTCTAGCTTCTTCCAGAAGCTGGGAAAACTTCTCCCAGAAACTGGGAAAAGCTTCTCCCAGAACAGTTGGAAGAAGCTTCTCCCAGAAGCTGGAAAAAGCTTCTCCCAGAAGCTGGAAAAGCTTCTCCCAGAAGCTGAAAAGCAAAAACTCCCAGAAGCTGGAAAGCTTCTTTCAGAAGCTGGAAAAGCTTCTCCTAGAAGCTGGAAAAGCATCTCCCAGATGCTGAAGATGCTTCTCCTAAAATCTGGAAAACCTTATCCCTGAAGCTGAAAAAGTTTCTTCCAGAAGTTGCTGAAACAGCCTCAGAAACTGCAAAGCTTCTCCCAGAAGCTGGAAAAGCTTCTTCCACAGAAGCTGAAAAAGCTTCTCCCAGAAGCTGGAAAAGCTTCTCCCAGAAGCTGGAAAAGCTTCTCCCAGAAGCTGGAAAAGCTTCTCCCAGAAGCTGAAAATGCTTCTCCCAAAAGCTGGAAAAGCTTCTCCCAGAAGCTGGAAAGTTTCTCCCAGAAGCTGGAAAAGCCTCCCAGCTCTCCAGAAGCTGGAAAATCTTCTTCCAGAATCTGAAAAACTTCTCTCAAAATCGGAAAGCTTCTCAGCAACTGGAACATGCCTCAAATATAGTTCCAGAGCAGTTATTTTAACTGATTTGCAAAGCGTCTACCAGAAGCTGAAAAGCTTCTCCCAGAAACTGAAAAAGCTTCTTCTCAGAAGCTGGAAAATTTCTCCCAGAAGCTGGAAAAGCTTCTCCTCAGAAGCTGGAAAAGCTTCTCCCAGAAATTGCTGAAGAGTTTCTCCCACAAGCTGGAAAGCTTCTCAGAAGCTGAAAAAGCTTCTCCTAGGCTGGAAGCTGGAAAAGCTTCTCCCAGAAGCTGGAAAAGACTCCCAGAAGCTGGAAAAGCTTATCCCTGAGGCTGGAAAAGCATCTCCCAGATGCTGAAGATGCTTCTTCTAAAATCTGGAAAAACTTATCCCTGAAGCTGAAAAAGTTTCTCCCAGAAGTTGGAAAAGATTCTGCTTGGAAAGCTTCTGCTTTCCAGAAGCTGAAAAGCTTCTACCAGAAGCTGAAAAACAGCTTCTACCAGAAGCTGAAAAGCTTCTCCCAGAAACTGAAAAGCTTCTCCCAGAAAAGCTTCCGAAAAGCTTCTCCCAGAAGCTTGAAAAGCTTCTCCAAGAAGCTGGAAAAGTTTCCCAGAAGATGGAAAAGAGTCTCACAGAAGCTGTAATAGTTCTCCCAGAAGCTGGAAAAGCCTCTGCCAGCTCTCTCAGAAGCTGGGAAAACTTCTCCCAGAACCTGGAAAAGTTTCTTTCACAAGCTGGAAAAGCTTCTCCCAGATGCTGAAGATGCTTCTCCTAAAATCTGGAAAAAACTTGTCCATGAAGCTGAAAAAGCTTCTCCCAGAAGTTGGAAAAGCTTTTCCACAAGTTGGAAAAGCTTCAGCTCGAAGCTGGAAAAGCTTCCCCAGAAGCTGAAAAAGCTTCTTCCAGAAGCGGGAAAAGCTTCTCACAGAAGCTGAAAAAGCTTCTTGAAGAAGCTGGAACAGCCTCTTCCAGAAGCTGCAAAGCTTCTACCAGAAGCTGAAAAAGTTTCTCTCGGAAGCTGTAAAGCTTGGGAACGCTTCTTCCTGAAACGGAAAAGCTTCTTATACAAGCTGGAAAAGTTTCTCCCGGAAGCTGGAAAAGCTGCTCCCAGAAGCTGGAAAAGCTGCTCTCAGAAGCTGGAAAAGATTCTCCCACAAGTTGGAAAAGCTTCTCCCAGAAGCTGCATAAGCTTCTCCTAGAAGCTGAAAAGGCTTCTCCCAGAAGCTGGAAATGCTTCTCCCAGAAGCTGGAAATGCTTCTCCCAAAAACAAGAAAAGCTTCTTTCAGAAGCTGGAACACTTCCTCCCAGAACCTGAAAAAGTTTTTCTCAGAACCTGAAAAAGCCTCTCAGAAGCTGGAAAAGCTTCTCTCAGAAGCTGGAAACGCTTTTCTTAGAAGCTCGAAAAGCTTTTCCCAGAAATTGGAGGTGCTTCTCATACATGCTGGAAAAGCTTTCCCCAGAAGCTGAAAAGTTTCTCCCAGTTGCTGGAAAAGCTTCTCCCAGAAGATGGAAAAGCTTCTCGCAGAAGCTGTAAGAGCATGTCCCAAAACCTGGAAAAGCTTCTCCCTGAAGCTGAAAAGGCTTCTCCCAGAAGTTGGGAACGCTTCTTCCTGAAACGGAAAAAGCTTTTTATACTGGAAAAGGTTCTATCTGACGCTGGAAAAGATTCTTTCACAAGCTAAACAAGCTTGTCCCATAAGCTAGGAAAGCTTCTCCCAGATACTGGAGATGCTCCTCCTAAAATCTGGAAAACCTTCTCTCAGAAGTTGGAGAATCTTCTCCACAAGTTGGAAAAGCTTCTGATAGAAGCTGGAAACGCTTCTCCCAGAAGCTGGGCACGTTTCTTCCAGAAACGGAAAAAGCTTCTAATACAAGCTGGAAAAGGTATTCCCAGAAGCTTGAACAACCTCTTCCAAAAGCTGGAAAAGTTTTTCCCAGAAGCTGAAAAAGCTTCTCTCAGAAACTGGAAAGATTCTCCCACAAGCTTCCCCCAGAAGCGGAAAAGGCTTCTCCCAGGAGGTGAAAAAGGTTCTCCCAGAGGCAACCTCTCTTGAAAGATAGAAAAGCTTCTCCTCGAAGAAATCATCTCGGAAATTTGAAGACCTTCACCAGCAAGTAGCCAAGTAATACTAATAAGCTTTTTTCTAGATGAAGGATCAATTGAAAAACGTCGTGTAGTAGGACAGAATCTAATTTATTTCATAAGTTTGACGTATTCCATTTGAGTGTTAAAGAAGATTATCCCAAAAGCACAGAATCATAGCTTCATCTCATAAAGCTTTATACTTAAGGGATAATTCATAAACCACGAAGATTTTTCTGGGGGAAGGGGGTGGTTCTGACCAGTCTACGCTCCATACAAAATTTCAAACAAAAAATGTATGGAGAAAAGTCTACGAGGGGGGGGGGGGGGGGGGTCTCAGATTTTCAAAAATGAGTCTACGTGGTTTTTAAACAGGCCCTAAGCTCAGTGCCTTGAATTTTCATAAAATATTCATGAACAGTGAAAATGATTTTATCCCAGTGTAATGATGATGTTAACATGGTTACCGCTGTCACTTCTATGCCAACTGAATTTTCTTTGCTGCAATGAATGAAGTCGGCTCTAAGTGCGGGTCGAAAATCTACTGTCACTGTTGTTTTGATTATCAATCCTCAAATGAATTTCATTTGACGAAATTTGAATATCATCTCTTGTGGTGATTTTTCTATTATTAAGTGATTATGAATCCTAATACGAACATGGAACAACCAAGGCCGTCATCATCGTCCCCGAAGAATAGATGTCAGAAATGTTGAGCAAGAATACCCTGGACTGGGCTGCCCTTGCATATTTTCCAATCCTAACGGGTAATTGATATTTATTGTAGTTTATTGAATTTCATTTCTGACATTTCGAAGTTCATGTTGAAAATGAAGCTGTTTACATAAATGAATATCAAAGCATTATGAAAATCGAACGTTCATTCTTCTGGTTACGTTTGTTGTCACGAGTTATCATTTGATATTCGCATGGAACTTATAGGTAGCCAATGTTATGTTGCCTGAAATCCACGCTTTTGAACCTAACGAGCATGACTTTTATCAAGACTGCCTAGGGTTATTCTGATAAACGAGTGAGTAGAAACAAGTCGCGCTCACTTGACGACTCGACAATTATTGGAGCTAGTGATTGTACTATCCGTGCACATCAAATGAGGAGTCGGCTCACTCGATTCGGCAATTGTCTACTCGTCAAATGAAAGCAACTTATTTCAAATTATTCGCCTTGCAGAATAGACCTTACTGACGATAGAAAAATCATTCCCTGGAAACTGCAGATCCTGATCAGCTTCTATTGGCAACCAAAGTTAACTGCTGGCGGCCAATTCCGACTTCACCGAGGATGCCGGTATCAACAGCGAAGAGGACTGATTGGACACGAGCGAAGCATTTTCCACCATGCGCAAAAAGATGCTCCGAAAGAAGCTGGGATTTCCCGGATAGCGACTATACGGGATACGAATTTATAGAGTTTGATACCGAAGCATATGGGTGGTGATCATCATGGTTCCGTTGGTCCGGTAGAGACGGGACCCGGCACGAGGTACCTTAAAAGATGGAAGTTTTTCATCTCCGCGAAACAACAAATCTGAAAAGAACATAGCTGACGGACGAGGATTCTCCGCGTTGGGAGGAGCTGGATTTCGTCCTTCAAAATTCGCTTCTTCAACGCTATATTCACAAGTTTCTAACATTCATTAGCACTGTGGTTTGGTGAAACGATGATCCGAAATGCAAATTCTCTCATCCCTTTTGGTTTGCCTTCGAATCCGACTAGAACATGTCGCAGAGGTGCTCAGCGAGCAAGATGGTTAGACTCAACCGAGTTCCGTGGCGAAATATTGTAACATAGGTGCGGCCCTAACGAGACGTAGGACCGTTGGAATAAGAAGTGATATATAACAAGTAGTTTGTGTTCGATGCAGCTGCACCCCAGAACCGCTTGTCGATGCCTGATTCCGCCAGAAGACGTCGCAGTATCTCTGCAGATGCTTCCCGGAGCTTCCCATCTCAGCGTATAACTTTTGGCGCATGACCAAACTAGTTTCTCGTCATCGGCATTTATTCCGGAATCTTCTCAGAACAATCAGATTTCCCCTGCAAAATACAACACAACACAGTACTTATAGCGAATTAGTTTTTGATTCAGTTCCAACCTGGATCGGATATCAAAATTGGGACGACTTGTTGTGTGTTAAAGGTCAGTGTTTGTGGTTTTATTTGTAGCTCGTATCGGATTGTGGTTCGCACTGACAATAAGTTCGGTTATCGCAGGTTGGAACTAGTTCCAACCTAGGTTCAAAACGAATTCGATAATAGTAGAGGCGGCAGAAAAAATGGGTGAAACTCCATGCAATAACAGCAATATTATTTAAGGCCCTTGCATGAGAGCAGTTTTGAGGTTCTTGTGTCAGTTTGATAATGGGTCGGCTGTTTCCCAGAGTGGCAGTCAGATATTATTCGATCCACTGGGACTGATCTCTCTTCTTTGTTGTCCACGGCAATTTGTTGACGATGCTATTTCTGGAGACCTGCACGACAAGTGGCAGAAGTGAACGAGCCTGTTTTCGAAATTGGATCGACAAAGCATTCATAGATCCTTTTGCTGATTCTGGAAAACTGTTAAAAACTTCCAAATTCATCAAATCAAATCTGATTCTGCGTATTTAGCGAAGCATTCTTCTCTTATACAACTCAGAGATAAACGTTGAAACGCAAGTAACAGTAATCGGTTCGAATTCGAATAAATTCTTCGTAGCAATAAAAAACCGCTAATAATCACCGGTTCAATAAGTTCGTTGATTTTTCCATAGAGTAAATAATTATGACCACTGGTCCAACGGAATGGAGATAAATCCCAACAAAACTGAACGTTGCAGATCAAGTAGCGAAGGCGAACAAAGGATGGTCACAGATGATTTTCCTGTTCCAATTGAAATGGACGTCAAATCCATTCGTCTTTCTTGCTTTGTTGCTCCGCTTTTCCACTAATCGGTTTGCGTTTTACTTAAACTTAGAACTTTGATTCAGATGATGCAAATCCTTCAAATTTTAATAAACTGTAATGCAGGTAATACAGCGATTACAAAATCTCTCCGTAACCCGTAACTGCATCTTGTCGGTACGCCTAATTGCGGTTTCTTTGAATTAACGAGCATGTAAGGTTTCCAATAACAATATCAATAACAATAAGTAACACCGCTAATTCCATGTTTAGAACAACACCGCGCAACATTTACAGACTATTTAAACATCGACGCCCACCTTTCAATCACACAACAATGGCTAGCGAAGTAACGCTTGTCAGCCGGAAAATGTACACCAAGTTCGTCCTCCTCCTGTCGGCAATCGCTTTGCTGCTATTTTTCATCCTTCTTCCAACCTTGGAAGCAACGCCCTTGCCGCGACATACTTTCACCATTCGGGAAAAACCATCCCGCATCGAAATGGCCCTTCGCTCCGTTCTGGGGGAATTCGGAAGGCTCGACGACCAGCTTGACAATATTCAAGATGAACTGGAGCATATAATCGATACAATGCACTAGTGAATTGGAAATATAACCGAATAGCAATACCCGCCGAGTATGTTCTACTATAATATCACTCACCTGAAGTAGTCCTCGTAGAGCAGTATCAGCACTAGCAGCGGCCTGGACATGGACCACTGGTTCTTGCAGTCGTCGTACATGACAATGTTCAGCAGCGTGGACAGCAGATTCTGCAGAATCTCCGGGTGCATCTCCATCACCTTGAGGAACACGTTGTTCTCCGGTAGAATGCTCTGCCTGAGCTTCTTGTTCGGGAATGTCGTTACCAGCAGCATGTGTTTTTCTGGAAGGGAAAACGAACAGACGGGTGGGTCAAATTTTCTCTCAGTGCCGGAGCGTTAGTATGGGCTATTTATAGAATTCACCGCCTTACACCACCAACCGGTCGAATGGAAGACTCGAACAAAACGGAATGGGAAAAACGGGGGAATGCCAGTGCGCATCCATTCTGCGTCGATACATGTTCACCGTCGCCGCTCAACAAGGCATTTGAGAGCGTACCTACCCATCGGGTTCCATGGTGTAATGGTTAGCACTTTGGACTCTGAATCCAACGATCCGAGTTCAAATCTCGGTGGAACCTAAGTGATCTTTTTTTTTCAGTTTCATTTTGGTTTTTCGTGACCACAGGAAATGTTCCTCATTTTGGCATTGAACATGGATCACCTGCGTTCGTAAATGGTTAATTTGAACTCACCTTTCAACTGCAGCTGTTTAAAAATGTATGTCACAATGTAATCCAACGTCGAACAGCAACCTGAACCAACCAACACATCTGTGGGAATAGGAAATGTAAGCTTCGTTTTTGCAACTAACCGTCGCATCCGAATTCTCACCTAACGCATTCAATCCCTTGGATATACTTTCTAGGATGTACAAAAACACGGGCGGTTCCAATGTGGACAGGTATGTGATGTGATCCTGCGCAAGACACTCAATCAGTATGTAGTAGGCTTGCGATAGTTTTGGGTAGACCTGTGCGGTAAATAACTCGATTGTATTAAATCGTTTCAAGGTATTCCTAACAATCCTACCAGTATGTCATCGTGGGAAATCGACAGTATCAACTTGGCCGTCATGTTCAACACATTGTCCAGCGCATCGTCCCCGTACAGCTTAAACACACCGAAGTTAACATAGTTTCCGCTGAGAATGGCCTTTAGCATCTGGAAGCACACTGCGTAGCCTTTCAGCTTCATTGGGTAGATTTGCTCTTTGGGAACCTCTAGCGATAGGATTCGTTCACCTTGAAAAATGATCTCATATTAAGTTCTCATTGCCGATCAAAAGAAGCTGGACACCATACCGTAACAGCAAATCAGCTTGGAAGTTTCCCTAAAAAGCAATATTCCATTTGGACTAGAGACGTCGAACTGCAACCGCTGCGATCGATTGTACACCAACTCGGCGAATAGCTTCAATACCGGAGTCGTTACGGCAGGATCGTGAGCCCACAGCTCCACGGCTCGGATCAGAATGGGCGAGTAGTCCGGATAGCTGTAAGTAATCAGAATTGTTAAAACTAGGAACACCCACTGTCCGACTGAAATACTCACATCCAATCGAACAGCATCATGTACGGATTCTTCGAGTTGAACGCGTGCGTCAACCCGCGGAGATCGCGGGACAGTCCTATCAGCTCCTTGCGGGCTTCCTCGCTCGGGAAGCTCATCATGACCATGTTTTCGATAGTGTTCGTCAGCGGCATAATGAACGTGTTGAACCGTTCGACGTCCTCGGACAGATCGACCATCAGCAACCGACCCAGGCAGGTGTAGAACATGCTGCGGCAACGGGATGCACTCACGGCGCCGGTACCAAGGAACGAAAAGTGCTCGCGCTGGATCGGGTGGGGTGGGATGAGAATATGTGTTAGGACTATTATTTATTAATGTGTTCACGCGGAATCGGGAACTGGTGGTGAAATAGTGTTCAAATATAATTTTATGTTGTGAAGTAGTAACCTACGATTTACGAGTTCACTCGCAACCATTGTTTAGCTGCGTTCAATTAGAAAATCTTCGACTCTCAACCACAATAATCGCTTTTCATTTCAATCTCACAATTGGTTATGGGCCCAGATCTGGCCACGGCGTGAAGAATTCATCAAGTTGTATATTAGTTCCTGGCCATTCCTGAAATGATCCCGAGAAATATCCCGAGCTCTATTGGAAGAAGATACACTGGTGCAAGTACGAGGGATGGCGACGGCGAAGGCCATGGTGCAGCTATCAATAGAGGCGATGTGCGGCCAACAACTGCCGTTCGGACCTTCGGAAACGCAGTCAGTCTTCCTGCCAAGGAGAAGCTCAAAGGAAGGCAGAACTGTGCAGCGAGGGCATTTTCAATGAAGATGATCCTGATACGTGAAGGTACGTAGAATACGGTTGCCGATCCGGAGATGAGCGACCATTTGTTTGAGCCTGGAGAAGCACAACTTCAGCCTGGTCAAGAACGTCGAAACGACCAAGGAAGCATGGAAGAAGTTAGAAAAAGCTTTCCAGGACGATGGATTGATTCGGCGATTTGGTCTTCTGGACAAGCTGACTTCCATCAAGCTGGACGAATGCGGAACTGGTGAAGATAACATGCACCAGTTGGTGACGACGGCGGACGATTTGAGTGGAATCGGTTTCGAAGTCAACGACCAATGGTTGGCATCTTTGCTGCTGAAAGGATTGCCCGACTCTTACATATAATCCGATGATCAAGGGTCTTCCAGCATCCGGTATCGAGCTCACCGCGGATGGCGTGAAGGCGAAGATTATTCAAGATGTGAAATGACCATTGAAGAACTCAAGCGGAGAAGGTGCATACTACTCGAAACAGAAGCCGGGAGAAGAATAAAACCTGCTTTACCTGTAACAAGTCAGGGCATTATGTTGTGAACTGTCCCCAGAAGCAGAATTCCGATTTGACTCGGACGACAGAAAACTACGCCATGGATGCAGATTGAGTACATTCGATCGAAACTGCTGGTGGACAAAATATCAAGTCAGTTGCGAGGGGCAGCGTCAATCTTGAGCAAAGTGAAGGTCCCTTGAAGGGATGGTCCTCGAGTTGTCGACGAACTTGTTGCCAATAAACTAAATTTGAGCGAAGAATCTGACCGTTCTATTCAAAGCCGGAGTTCGAGATAAGGATGGCGATATTGTTGTGATCGGTACGCAAGAAAATGATATGTACAAACTGATCACCAAACGACCGGAGGGCGTTTCTGGTGACCAACACAAATCTATGGCACCGGAGATTAGGACACTTGAACCAGCAAAGCATTGACTGCAGACCAGCAAAGCATTAATCAGATTCAAGGAAAGCACACAGGAGGTCCTTTACGTTCCAGTTCATCCCAGGCAGAGGATTTGCTAGATTTAATCCATTCCGACGTACGGGGTCCGGTCGAGATACCATCGACCGGCGGAATCCGTTATTTCTGTAACTTTTTGTTGACAATGCAAGTCACAGAATTTACCTGTATTTCATCAAGTCCAAAAGTAAGGTCAAGGAGGTCTACGAGAGGTTCAAGGCTTTGGTGGAACGGCAGACGGGACGAAAGCTGAAGGTGCTGAAGGACCCGTGATTGAAGCTAAAATGTAAATGAATAGAAATATCGATCAGTAGTAATCATTCCCTTGAAGCGATCGGTTCGTTCTTCACTTCCCTCAAATAGGTTATGGGCCCAGGGCTGTAACCTTCGCAACCGATCAACAGTTGGAGTCAAGATTTTTTCATTTCGACCAAACATTTTTCAGCCCTTCAATAGGATTGGTTTCGAGACCGGTGCGAAAGGCGACGTGTGCTTACTGCGGAAAAGTCGATATGGACTGAAGCTAGCAGGACGAGTATGGAACCATAGGATCACCGAGATTCTACGGAGTCTGGGGTACATACCATCGGGAGCAGTTCGTTTGTAAGGACTAACAATGGACGGAAGTCGTTCATACTATTGTACGTGGACGATGTGCTGATCGCTTGCCATGACGAAGCGGAGTACAACAGGATTGAGGCTATTTTGCAAATGCACTTCAAGATAACTTGTCTAGGAAACGTTAGCAACTATCTCGGTATTCGGATCCAACGAGGACAGGATGGACGATTTTCGCTGGATCAATCCTCGTATATCCGTATGATTGCTGCAAGATACGAACAAGCAGACGCAAGGCCATCTCGGATCCCAATGGACCCTGTTTATCCGAAGCTACAGCAAAAGGAGGAGGAACCAATGCCAAGAAAAGACGACTTCCAAAGCTTAGTCGGTGCTTTGCTGTATGTTGCGGTAAACACGAGACCTGATATTGCCGTTAGTGCGTCAATCCTGGAGCGCAAGGTGAGCAATCCTAGCCAAGCTGATTGGACGGAGGCCAAAAGGACGCTCCGTTACCTGATATCGACCGCCGACTTGACGATAAAGCTTGGCGGACCAGGTCAACTTGAAGGATACGTTGATGCAGACTGGGCTGGAGACCACCAAGACCGTAAGTCAAATTCTGGAGTCTTCTTTTTATTAGGTGGACCGAAACAGGTGTACGTTACCCTTTCTTCAACCGAAGCGGAATATGTGGCGTTAGCCGAGGCCTGCCAAGAGCTGCTGTGGTTGCAGAAATTGATGAAGGACGTTGGTGAGAAACCTACCGGACCAATCGTAGTACGAGAGGACAACCAGAGCTACATAGCAATGCTGCGAGCCGATGGAGTAAGTCGAGGGACCAAGCACATCGACACGCGGTTCAATTTCATCCGAGACCTGGTGAACAGTGACGTCATCAAGGTTACCTACTGCCCCGCCGAATCGATGATCACTGATGCCTTGACCAACCCGTTGCCGAGGGTGAAGCTGGAAACTTTCCGGATCCAGATGAGACTTCAACCATTGCTGCTTGAGGAGGAGTGAAGGAGTACGAGAGATTGGTTCTCATGTGATGGTTCACTGCCCAAAGCAAAAGCGGCAGAAATGCGCCTCAAATCCGTAGAGGGCATTTTCGCTGGATATGCTGACAATTCGAAAGGTTTTCGGGTGTACTTCAACGATAAAGACGAAGTCATCATCAGCGCGACAGTGGCAACTGCAACACATCAACCCCTTGGAGTTCATGGAACTCTAGCTACTCTTGGCAAGAAACAGATGAGCATCAATCGTCCGAACAGGATCCAGAAGTGCATCTCGGGGCTTCAACCGAAGCAAACATGGCAGACTCGGTAATCCCACCGCAACTAAATAGATCAGCTGATGAGCAGCAAAGATTCAGGCGCAGCGGTCGATAAATTAATACGCTTTCACAGAATCCACGCCAAACGGATCTGGGGAACGGCATTCCGAAACGACAAATGACAGCTACGCCGAGGTTCTCAAGCAACCGGATCGAGAGCAATGGATGAAGGCCATGTGCGAGGCGATTCAAGCATTGGAGGAGAACGAAACCTGGGTGCCGACGGATTTGCCGAAGGATAAAAAAGCGATTCGCAATAAGTGGGTGTACCAGACCAAACAAGGATCAGATGGCAAGGTGGAACGATTCAAGGCACGGCAGGTAGTAAACGATTGCTCCCAGCGTTACGGCATCGATTTGATGAGGTGTATGCTCCCGTTGTACGCTATTCAACGATTCAATACGCTGGTGGCTAAACCTAATTTCGACGTGGATCAAATGGACGCAGTAACCGCTTTCCTACAAAGCTACAAGCTAACGGACGAAGTCATTTGTGTGAGGGAACCTGAGGGATTCATCCAGGATTCAACGAAGGTGGGTCTACTGAAGAGGGCGCTTTACGGTTTGAAGCAATGAAGCCGAGTTTGAAATCTCCAACTAGACGAAGTACTGAAGCAGTTTGGGCTGGAGAGTTCTCTATTGGATCCTTGCCTCTATTTCAAGATCGAAGGAGATGAAGTGCTATTTGTAATCATCTACGTAGACGATATCCTTCTATTCACTAACTATCAAGAAATGAAGAAGAAATTGAAGGCCTTTCTCAACAATCGCTTCAAAATGAAGGATCTCGCAGAGGCTGAATATTGTTTGAGACTCCGAATCACCCGTGACAGATCGAAAGGCAACCTCTGGCTTGATCAGAAACGTTACGTGCAAGAAGTACTCGAGCGTTCGGCAAACTGCAATCCTGTGTCCACTCCAGCAGACGCAACACGAAGCTCGACAGATCGATGTGTCCAACCGAATCTGAAGAGAACCTCTGGAAATCGCTTGGAATATTCGCAAGAAGACAATCCCCAACTGACGGGATACACGGACGCGGATTGGGTAGAAAATGCAGATACTCGGAAGTCTACAACCGGATATGTATTCAACAAGATGGGAGGAGCGATTCGGTAAAATTCAGCAATTTCTCTCGCTTCTAGAATATATCATCCAAGTAACAATCTGGTTACTTCATCTATCCAAAATAGCAACGCCTTGCAATCAACCCTGAACTCTAAGAGGTTATGGGCCCAGAGCCAATCAACAAGTGATTTGTTTTCCTGAAGCACAAGCCAGAATAGAGAAAATTAAAGTCCCGGAGCTGAATGAATCGAATTACAGCAGCTGAAAGTTCAGTACCGAACTGCTGCTAACCCGTGAAGATCTCTGGAAGTTTGTAGCCAAGGCGAGACCCGAAGCGCGGGCTTCGACGGAACGAGACCCGAGAAGTGCTGCCGCTATTGAAGCTTGTGATTCCGGAAATCAACGAGCGCGGTCTTTTGATGGAGAGCAATCAGCATAGCCTCATCAAACAGACGAAAACAGCTCGGGAAGCATGGGAGAAGCTCAAGAACCACTTCGAGAAACCGCGTTGGAGAGCCGGACGATGACCTGACGCTGGAACTAGTGAAAACCAAGCTGATCGACGAAGTGACGAAGCAGGGAAGCTTCAACGAGTCCGTTCTGAAGGCTGGATCAAGCAAGAAGGCATTAATCTGCCACTATTGCAAGAAGCCAGGCCATAAGCAGAAGGAATGTCGGAAGCAAAAAGGCTATCAAGAAATTGACACCAGGAGCGACCAGAAACACCGGAGACATTGTGCGTTCACGATGAAGGGAACTGGAAACCTGTGCGCCGAGCGAGACTCCTTTCTTGAGCTGGATGAAACTACCAACGAAAATGACACGCTAGCCGACGGGACGATGCCAGCTGCGAAAGGCAAAGGAACGTGCCAAGTGGATTGCTGCGATCTGGAAGGTAACAAACGTACAATTACGCTTTCAGATACCTTGTTCGTACCGATTCTGAAGACCGATCTGATCTCGGTGAATAAGCTGGTTGCTAAGGGCGGAAAGGTGATTTTCGATACCAAGGTCTGCAGAATCATGCAAGGTGAACATGTAGCAGCTGTGGAGGTTGTGACTGGCGGATTGTATTGCATCAAGAACCCCCACAAGGCCATGCAGGTAGGGGAGAAATCGCACTCACATAATTGCCAGCACGTGTGGTACAGGAAGACAAACCTGACAACTGGCATAAATATTAAAGATTTTGGAGTACGGGCCGTCCCAAGTAGCACCAAAAACATAAACATAAAAGTTATATTTTCCATGTGTCGTGCTGTAGATCTATAAAAGTGTAATTCGACTAGTTTAGTAATGTAGATGTATGTTTCATGCAATTCGTAATCTAGATTCACTCATTATGTCATATATCTATTTGATGTTTTGAGTTAGGACATGTTTGTTTACATCTGACGTCTTGCGTGTTTGCATATTATGTTGTATAAATGTAGCAACACAGGTCTTCCGTATTTTGAGAAACAAACATATTCGTGAAATGTCAAATGCCAACACAACTAGTCAGTTTAAGGGGATTCCAATTGTTCCATTTTTCACATGTTGAAATGGTCGAGTGGTAAGAAGACCAATCTAGTAAGCTTTAGAGTCTATGGGTCAAACCTAGTCCATGAATACCTTTTTGAAAACCGACAATGATTTGTTTTACTGAAGCCCAAGATTTGTTTGTTTATGAACATTGCTGAACTTAAATTATGTTTCATAGGCTCCACCTTCTGCGCTATTTCAATTCTATAGTAGTATCCAAAATAGTTTTCAATCACCGAAACGGCAACATTATTATTTGTCACATTAAAGCAAACATGCATACAGTTGAACATTTCGTGTTACTTGGGGTGTGCGAATGCTGCCAAGAAGAAGGATAATTTGCACGGCTGCCGTTTCCGAAGCAATCGAAGAAGCGATCGGAAATGCCTTTGGATCTGATCCACGTGGACTTATGTGGACCAATGAAAAATGTTACGCCTGGAGGATGTCGGTACTATCTCTCAGTCACCGACGACTATTCCTGATACACAACCGTGTTTTTCTTGCGAGGGAAAAAAAATGATGCTGAAGAGAAGCTGAGGGATTTCGTTATGGAAGTGAAGACCACATTCGGCAGGCTGCCGAAGGTCGTGCGCTCGGACAACAGTGGCGAGTTCAAGAAAAGGTCACTAGAAAGGTTCTTCCAGCAAGAAGGGATCAGACAGCAGTTCACTAGACCACACACCCCGCAGCAGAACGGGACAGCAGAACGCAAGAACCGCTCACTGAATGAAATGGCACGTTGCATGCTGCTGGACGCAGGACTACCGACGAAGTCTGCGGACTAGGCGGAAGCAGTGAACACCGCAAGCTATATATGCGGACAGGAAGTCCAATTCCGGATTTCTGTTAAAGCTTGGCGATGGAACCATAAGTTGAACAGCAGCAAGCAGGCATGTGTGACATTGTCTTCCACCGAAGCAGAATACGTTTCACTAGTTGAAGCCAGTAAGGAGCTACTCGGGCTCATGAAGTTGATGCAAGAACTTGGCGAGGACATCGAGCAGCCGGTGATCATCCACGAGGACAACCAGAGCTGCACCAGTTTGCTGAGTACCGAAGGCGAAACCATACGGAAAAAGCAAATCGATACCATATACAATTTCATCCGGGATTGCATAAATTGCAGAAGTTGAGGGAGAGGATTGGCCTGCAGAACATCGTACTTGAGGAGGAGTGTTGATGTATGAAGAAGCTAACAAGTGCGATGAAGCATGCCATGACTATATGACATTTCTATTTCGGCAGAAAAGAAATATAAGTTAACTTATTTTTCTTCTCTCCTCCCAGCATTGTACCAAACAAACAAAAACAACATATATATTTATTTTTTTATTGTGTGTGGCGATCCCCGACAGACCCCCCCCCTCGGATCCGGCCCCCCCCCCCCCAAACATTTTCCGACCCCCCCCCAAAACGACATTACTGTTTGGCCACCATCCAAGCTAGTTGTAGCTTCCTTGAACTCCAAGAAGGAAGAGGCTCGCGAGAAGACAATTTTAGCCTCCCACTACGAGTGCCGACCAGAACTCGATGAAATCGAGGCGGTAGACGTATCTGGACTAATTGGAAACTGCCGAGAGATTCAAAGGCGCATTATGGCTGGCAATCGTACCTACTTTGGACTCCGAA
Organism: Aedes koreicus; assembly: GCA_024533555.2. NCBI lineage: Eukaryota > Metazoa > Arthropoda > Insecta > Diptera > Culicidae > Aedes > Aedes koreicus. Next base: position 951,201 of record JAHHFK020002414.1, on the reverse strand, counting down.
GGACGCTAAGATCGCCGAACTACAACCCTGATAAAAAATTACTTTAAACGAACGATATCACAAATCCTCCAACCATTTCTTTAATTTATTTATTTATTATGATTGTTTTCATCTGACATCATGGTCTTAATGAAATTAGTTTAAATTAATTTGCTAAAAATACATTGTCTAAATGTCTCAGTCGTCAAATTAAAATCAAAAAACGATACATGCTTCTACAAATAGTCTACATATAGAATTGATGGGATCGTTTGCTGCATAGTCAGTATTCCTTGGTGCTACCTGTAACAATTCTCGTGACCACAAAAGACGTTCCGGGGCGTAAAACGAGCAGAGCAGGACAGTCAACTTCACTTAATTTTGCGACGAACATTCAGTGGTTCAATTCCCAGCAATGCACAGCGTACGGCGGCAAGTTTAACGGGTCACGCTACGGTAGGTTCCTAAGAGCGTATCTAACAAATTTCTGTTGAACAGCTTCGATTCTCGTGCTCCAAATTGCCTCATACGGTGACCACACTATCTATGCAATTCCAGAATCGACTTGACTAGTGAACAGTAGAGAGAGCTCAAACACAATGGTTCGTTGAAATCTTTACTAATTTTCGAAATAAATCCCAGCTGACGATTAGCTTTGTCCACGATGGCAGAGTAGTGGAGTTTGAATGTCAATTTGCAATCCAACAGCACTCCGAGATCTATAACCTTTTCCACACGTTTAGATTGCTGCCCATCTATGTTGTAGTCGTACAGAATTGGGGATTTTCACCGGCAGTGGGAAATGATACAGCACTTGGAGACGCTAATTTGGAGGTAGTTCATGCAACACCACCGCGCAAAGCAGTTCAGAAGTTCCTGAAGTTCTCTGCAATCTACTTTGTTACGAATGACGAGGAAAACCTTCAGATTATCGGCATAGATAAGTAAAGCTTGCTTCAGATAGAATTGGAACAAAAACAATTGCCTGTATTTCAGTTATTTATTATTGAATTCAAGATCTTTTTTTATACAAATGTAGCGTTTTCTTCATACTTTTAAGAAAAAATACGGATAAAATTATTCGTCACGGTTTCGAAGGAATTCTCGAATTTTTCCTGTAACACGGCTCATTAGGCGGCGCACACCTTCTTCGTCCATCGTTTTAGCTATCTTATTCCACCAGGTCTTCATCTGATTGATGTCTTTGACAACCTTTCCCTTTGCCTTGAGTCTCCTCTTCATGATTGCCCAGTATTTCTCAATAGGGCGGAACTGGGGGCAGTTGGGTGGGTTAAGGTTTTTCGGAACAACCTGGACCATTACGGGATGGTCGTAGGATTGAATGAACGGCAAAATTCGTGTTTGGAGACACTCTTTTTGGTATAGTTCCGACGTCATTGTCTTATTTGGAACGAAAACATTCGTTTTTTTGCCACAGCTGCAAATGCCCTGCTAAATCATGAATTTTCGTGCAAATTTGTCGGCAAAAACAAATTTAAATTTGGCTGGAACATCCCCCCGAGCCGTTGCCAAGTAAAATTGTTGACCTGGGATTTGCCCGAAGTCAGCCTTAACATAGGTTTCATCGTCCATCAGAAGGCACCCGTCGAACTTGGTCAGCACCTGGTCGTATAGCTTCCGAGCACGGATTTTGGCCACACTATTCTGTTTTATGGTCCGATTTGGCTGTTTGCTAGCTCGATACGACTTGATTCCTTCCCGGAGTCGAGTTCTCCTCACGGTACTATGGGCAGCACCGAATTTTCTGGCCAAATCACGGTCCGACAGATTGGGATTCCTCTTAATCGTCTTCAAAATCTTACCACGCAGTTTCCGGTCGACAGTTCCACTACGACGATTGGCTTGAGGCTTCCGAATCGTCGTCAATGTTTCCTTATACCGTTTGATAACGCGCCATACGGTATTTCTGGGCAATTTCAACTGTTTAGCTAGCCTAGATGCAGACCACAATGGATTTTCCAAATAACTGTGCACATTTTTTTTCCCTTCTTTCGGCTTCCATGTTGATTGTTTACAAAGTACAGTCGATTTGCGGAATGTCAAAATACATACGTGAAGCTGACAAAATTACCGACACGTGGGCGCAAAGAACTTCCAAACCCGTCCACCAGGAGCGCCACAATATGAGCAAAAGTTTGTTCCAATTCTAAATGAAGCAAGCCTTAAACCTCCATTTGCAAGCAGAATAGTCACATTGTTAAAAAAAAACGAGAACAGCAGTGGACCTAAATTGCTTCCCTGTGGCACAGATTCTACTGATCATATCTTCACACAGAGGCTTCTATTGCCAAGGTGCGAACGTAGCCAATTACACATCTTTCCGAAACACCCAGTCGAATTATTTTGGCTAGAAGAAGATCATAGTTCACAGTGCCGAAGGCAGCCTTGATACCGGTATATACAGCATCTACTTGCGCACCGTTGTCCATAGCACTGATGCGAAATCGCTAAATTACTGTCCACCGATCGCTTTGAGAAGAAACCATGCTGTTTTTCACTAATGTAAGCAACGAACCGAACATCACTTTGTATACGATGGTTTCCAAGCATTTTCGGCCCGCTGAAAGGGAAGTTATTCCACGGTAGTTGAATACATCCGTCTTGTCGCCCTTCTTAAAAACAGGCCGCATATGGGACCTCTTCCAAACAACTGGAAACTCCTGCTGTTGAAGCGATTGGTTGAAAACAGCTACGAGTGGTTTAATCAACGAAGCACCACATTCTTTGAAGATGCAGGCTGGGATTCTATCGGGACCAGGACAATGGGATGCCTTAAGCTTCTGTAACGCAAACTCCACCATTTGCTCATCAACTTGGAAGACATCTAGATCAACCACATCTCGTGGTACAATATGATTGGTAGCGTCAATTTCCTCGGCGGCTGTAACATGGCTCACGAACACATTGGAAAACTGCTGGGCACAAAGATCACATTTTTCACTGGCACTGCTTGCGTTGACTGGCTTGGATGTTACCCCAAATAGGTTGTTAAGAAAAATAACCATACAAAATGTATTAGGGAATGTGGACAAGACACTAATTAGACCGGTAGTTCTCTAAGGCCACGAAACATGGACATTGCTCTTGAAGGGCCAGCCAGACCGCCCTTGGTGTCTTGGAACGGAAGGTGTTGCGGACGTTCTACGGTGGAGTGCAGCTGGAAGACGGAACGTGGCGAAGGCGAATGAACCACAAATTACATCAGTTGCTGGGAGAACCTTCCACCGTTCACACCGCTGAAATCGGTCAACTACGGTGGACTGGGCATGTCGTAAGAAGAGGCGCGCAACGAGCAAGGTGGATCGGTCACGTCTGGGGTCATCGCAGAGTGCCTCACGAATGCTGCCAGGTATGCCTTGGTATTGGGGACAGTGGCATATGAAGTGAGGAACTTTGCATATAATACAGGATATCCGAAAATCTCCTGTCGTATTATGTGATGCCCTGGTGTGACTTGAGCGGAGACGGGGAAGGATGATTTGGGGGCGATAGTCCGACGGGTCCTCTCAGCGGTGGATGTCCCCTGAAGTTCCACGTTGCCTGGAACCTCTCGTATGTAATGATTAGTTGAACGTCCAGATACTGCGAGATAATCAGCTTCGATATTTCCCTTTATACCGATATTCCTCTTTATGCTCAACTGTTGGATTTCAGCTACAAGGTCATCGATTGTTCCGTGCTTTCTGATAAGCTTCAGTCGGTTCTGTTTCTGTGTCATGACGGCAGCAATTGAGTAGCCATTCTTGTTGTGCTTTTCGCCACGGTTAGATGACACGTTTAGGATTTGTTCGTTTTCCAGCCCAAGTTATATTTCCAGAGCGGCAATTCTGTGGTCGTTTTCGCCTATAATTGCTTCTTGATGGTCAACAACCAACATTAAACGCTCAATTTTTTCGTGTTGAATTTCATTTTCCTTCACATAAATCGGACATTTCCAACTGGAAATCGGATGGGTGCTAACCGATTACTTGTATTAACGTCTCTTTAAACTGTACGTCTGCTGTAGACATTTTAAGTTCGTTCGAAGACTCGGGTCACCTGAGCACGATAGTGCACTCCCCATTACCTCACCGCTTACCTCTTCACCTACAAGACCTTCAACATGTCATCATTGACCCCTTGGTCTAAAGCAGCCCGAAGGATGGTCAGGAGTAACTTTTCTTTTCAGGTTTTACCTCTATAATTTATATCTTGTCATCCACTCTTACGTACTTCAGTACAGATACCGAAGAATTTGCTCTATATTACGGTTGTTATACAATACATCACGTATTAAGGCCTGTACTCGAAAAAAAAAATGCACCAGACAAGTGTTCGCCAAAAATTCATTTTAAGTCGGATTTTCTTTAAACTTTCAGGGAATGAACCAATACATATGGAATATGTTTCGGCATAATAACTTTATTCTATTTCCTTTCCATCGCTGAAAGCCCGCACCTTTTCCTTAAGACCCCTCATTACATTTTGTGCAATGGTGGAGCCGACCTTTTTGGTCACTTCCACATTCATTCTTTCTTCAACTCCAGCTCGTTCTTAAACAGCTTGGACGATTTTCGAACCTTGGTCTTCATTATGGTCCAAAATCTTTCCACCGGACGAATCTCTGGTGAATTTGGGGGGTTGGCGGTTTTTGGTACAAAAACAACGTTATTGTATCTGTACCAATCCAACGTCGATCGCGCGTAGTGGCATGATGCCAGGTCCAGCCAAAATAATGTTTTGCCTCCGTGGGACCGCAGGAAGGGCAACAGGCGCTTCTGGAGGCACTCGGTGAGGTAAATTTCACTGTTGATGGTACCCGTTGTGATGTACGGTTTACACAGTTTATCGCATTGGCATATGGCCTGCCAGAGCAAGTATTTTTTGGCGAATTTGTCCACTTTCTTCTTCCTTATTATCTTCGGGAACATAAAACCGTGTTTTGGCAACGTAGAACTCCAGCCCCGGTATCTGCTTTGCGTCTGCCTTGATGTAGGTTTCGTCATCCATAACCATACACATCGGTTTCGTTAACCACTCTCGATACAGCTTCCTTGCGCGGGATTTGGCCGCCGTGTTTTGTTGATCACGCCGGTTCGGTGCCTTGCGGACCTTGAATACAGCAAGCCCAGCTCGTTTCATGGTTTGCTGAACGAACCAGGCGGAACACTTTGCCTTCACTTGAAGGCACTTGAAATAATCCAACACCTTCCGGGCCTTCACAGGGTCAGCTGTCTTCGATTTTCTTCCACTTCCAGCCCGCCGCTCAGTCGTCTGGGACTCCTTAAACGATTTTACCACCCGAGACACAGTTGTATGGGTGATTCCCAGTTGTCTTCCGATCCATCTCATGGTCGCAGTCGGATTTTCTATGACGGCGCGCAAAATTCTCCGGCGATTTTCTTCTTGTTTCGATTACATCTCAATAACCACCGAATCGATTGTGCTTATTAAGCACCCACTATGTCTAACAACTTAGGGCTTCAGTAGTTAGGTGGTCCCTGCGACCTGCCGTTTCGCCATTTTTGTTGGAGATCGAGGACAATTTGGGAGCCAGCAATGCACGACACGACTCCGGATAACCTGGTCCAGAGGATGTGCCAAGACCGGGATATTGTCTAAAGCAGCCGTGACCTGACAGAATATGCGTTAAGTGGAAGTTCACTTCACCGTGTCGCCTACCGACCCACCCGGTTCCGGGATTAGTCGGTGGGTCCACCGACCTTTGGTGGAGTTGTTCCATTCCCTTTGCCACTTAACCATAGTGGTATTTCGAATACCTCTTGTTCCACGTTGTTCGAAGCACGCTACGTCCTGTTTTATGACAATGCCTATTGGCGTCATCCCCGCTAGGACGCAGACCGCGTCGCTTGATACCGTTCGGTATGCAGTAACCACTCTTAGGCACATAAGCCTGTGCGTACTCTCTAGCTTACTCAAGGTAGCTCTTGGTACTCCATGCCGACCCGCCGTACCTAAGTATGGATAGGGCGACACTGGCCAGGAGCTTACGCTTACTCCCTTGCACCGCCGAGCTATTCGACATCATGCGGGATAATGCAGATATAGCTATAGAGGCTTTCTTGCAGGCGTAATCGACGTAGCTGACAAAGGATAGCTTATCGTCGATCATGACCCTCAAGAACCTCAAAGACCACTTCGAGTTTCCTGGAACACATCCTTCTCTCCACAATGCCAATGGAGTGCGAGGCCATTAGCTCCACCTCTTCGATGGATTCACCACATATCTCTAGGATGATGTCGTCTGGAAACCCGACTCGAGCCGTAGTACCTCATCGTACATCGTGTTCCATAGCACCCAGGATCGAACCTTGTGGGACCCCTGGGGTGATCTGAACACATTTCTTGCCTACCTCAGTATTGTACACAAGTACACGATTCTGGAAATAGCTTCCCAGAATCTTGTACAGGTAACCAGGAACCTGGAGGCGTTGGAGCGAGTCGGCGATAGTCACCCAACTGGCGCTATTGAACGCATTTGTCACGACTCCTCGCCTCTTGTGCTGGATTGTCACTTCAGCCGGCTTGGTGACGGACAGAATGGCATCCCCCGTCGACATCTCTTTACGGAAGCCAAACTGGTTGTTAGACAGACCGCCTATACCCTCCGTGTATTTTGTCAGTCTGTTGAGGATTACCCTCTCGAGCACCTTACCCGCTGTATCCAATTGATATATACTCAACAAACATCAGTGCTGAATAACTGTTTGTTCAAACAAATTTAAAGAAGATGTTCAGCTTTTTCATCTAGAATAACTTCTTTAAATTTGTTTGAACAAGCGGTTATTCGACACTGATGTTTGTTGGGTAGGTCTATATGCCGATGGATCCCCTGGTGGCTTCCCTGTCTTTGGTAGCAACACTAGGGTCTGAATTTTCCAGGCGTCCGGAAAGACACCCTCGTCCAGACACCTTTGCATCATCACCCTGAACATTTCGGGAACCAGAAAGATAGCCGTCTTGATGGCCATCCGGTCCTGGCGCATTGATCACCATTAGCGACTTTGCTATCGCAATGAGTTCGACATTCGTCACCGTCACCTCATCTTCGGTCCCCATCGTGCCGTTATCAATGTCCACGTGGTTACGGATGTTCGGCTGAGTCGTCCATCCTTTCATCGCTGACAGCGTTATGCGTCTGGGATACTGGAACACTGGTCATGGGACAAATCTACGGAAAGAGTCCCCCAACGATCACCTGCAGCAGCTCTGGTGATGGCTCGGTTGGAGCCGCCGTCCCTCTGGTTTTAGCCATTACCACCCGATAGGCGTCACCCCTAGAACGAGTAGTCCGTCTGATCTCAGTGATACCTTGGTCTTGCAGTTCTGCAATTATCTCTTCATCACACATTTGGATTGGTTGAGTACTGGGTGACTTAACACTTTGACGGCGAATCCTTCGCTTAGTTCGGAATTTTTTTTTTTTGAAGGTGTCAATCTGCTTTTTATTCTGGCGTTTGATTAGGTAACTGATGCCTTGCCTTTCTGGGTATGCTTCGGGTAATTTTATGCCTAGAAAGTTTTCCACGGATCTTCTTATGAGGAACGGTTTTTTGTTAAAGTGTCCGGATGCCGGTTGTAATCGTAATATCGTCATTTTACCGTGAACGCCATTGGGGAAAGCCCTTTTGTTGGAGGGACCTGCGTCACCCAGAGGGATGGGGCAGCGACATGCCAGGAGACGGCCGAGAGGCCCTTGATTAATTTGTTCCTATTTTAGTAATTCACTTCGGATGTCAACGGAAGCAGAGGATCGATCTTGTGGGACTTAAAGACTCACTTCATGGAAGCTAAGTGTGAGTTTAAGAAAGGTGAAATCGAACACAGAGGCAAGGCTTATCAATGTTCTGATGACTGTGTTAGGACACGCAACTTGTAGTCCGAGCAAATTTGTGGGAAACTTATTCCATGAATTTAAACTGAATTTCAACTTTTAAAAATAATGAGGAAGAAAGTTTTGGAAGATCAAATGAGCTTTACAATCAAAATCCATCTATTGTTAAATTATAAACATTCAAAATTCTACGTGAAATGTCCAAAGAAATGAAGCTGAAAGGATCTTAAAACTTCCAAAGTCATCGGAGGAGCAAAATCGTACTATTCTTTGACGTAACAACGATATAGAACCCTGACTTCCACGTATTCCGGAAAATTATTAATCGACTATTTTCTTTCGACTTTCAATTCTAATAACTATGGAACTGATGGACGATCTGAAATCCATTTTCCACACTCTCCTCAATCCAACAAAAAAAAACCAACCGCACTTACCGTGTGATTGTTCAGCATGAACTGTATCTCATCCAGTTTGATCAGCCGCCGAATGGAGCTGAACGTCAGCGTTAGATCGTTCAGCAGTGTCAGTGTTTTCCGGATGATCTGCTCCGAGTGTCCAAAGTACTTTAGATTGGTAATTCTGTAACAAAAAAAAATCCGCCATTAACTTCCATAATCACCTCTCGTCCCCTCTACGTTCAAAGTCCTACATCTTCCGGCTGATGACGGTGAGCAGCGTCGTTTCGTCGTTCACACCCAGCACTTCGCTCAGGCGTTTGAACATCTTCAGCTTCTGCAGGTGCTCGTTGATGTAGACCTTCCGGACCTGCTCCAGGAAGCACATGATGGCAAATTCGAGCTTCTCGCAACCGCACTGGGGCAGCCGGGAATCAGTCAGGGTCATCAGCTGCAACACCCGGATGATCATGTCCCCGTCCAGAAGGTCGTGATCGTCGTGGGAGTAGGAAATGCGCCCACTTATGGCAGCGCCTATGATGTAAACCAACCACGTCAGTTGACCCTCGCAGATCTGCACGTCCAGATGGTTGGCGGTCGTCGGCGATGAGAGAATCTCCTGGTACCGGCCGGCTGTTTGGTCAAATAACTGAATCAACAAGGCGCACGTTTTCTCATACTCGCAACGACCGATGGTGGAAAACTGCTCCAGTTGCTGCTGGACCATACCGGTGTCGTCCAAAGGATCCTCCAGACCTTCGCGCAGAATCACAGGAACCGATTCCAACTTAGAGGTGACATATGCTTTCGTGACCTCCGGGGTGTATGTGTCTAGGTAATGAGGTTCGGATGACTTTACATACGGTAGGGAAGCGATCAGGCGCTGCCAAAGCGAGAGAAGGTAGTGGATGCTGTTCGGGGCGAATTGCCACATCTGTAGCGATTGAACGGTGAATTTGGCGATCAGCTGGATCGCTTCGGCGTAGTTTTCCACGGCGACGAGTTCACCAAGCTGGAAGTTGGATTTGAGTCGAGCTAATAGGCGGCAGAATTCGTGATAGTTTTCCGGATCGCTCAGACCATGCGAGGTCTTCAAGATGTCGGTGGCGCCTTTTACAAGTTTGGCGAGAAATTTAATTCGCTCGGCATTGTTGAAGATTGATCGTCGGATGGAGGTAATTTGAACCAGACAGGACAAAGCCAAACAGGATAAGCGTGTCGGGAGGACGTGGTAGAGATCGAAAAATAGTTTCACGGAGTCCGATTCGAGGAACGCCGGACGCCAATTGGTGGGGATATGGACCGTAGACATATCGTCAGCGGACTCGTCGGCGGAGGTACCTACGAAATCAAAGCTCAGACAGTTCCTGGCCAGATTGAGCAAATGCGTAAACAGCCCATGCTGTGCTTCGTCCAGGTAGTTGGGCTTCTGGCAACAGTTATCCTTTGCCTGACTGAGCAAGGTACATGACAGGATGAAGATATCGTACAGCTGGGAGTCTCGGTAGAGACAGGCAATCTTTCGATGCTTGGAAAAGGTAAGATTGCAAGCTGTTTCCGCCAATTGATTCATTTCCACCGTGAGCTGAGACAGGATCTGAACACCTATCATACAGTGTTCTACGGATCCTCCCAAAAACTCCTTCACATCCTGAACGATGTTCCTGAAAATGAACTCTTCCTCGTACAAATCAACCCAGCATAGTTTGGTAATCTTGACCAGCAGCGCAATTAAGGCCTGAATCACAAACGACTGCAGATTCGGATGTGTCGCTAGGTAATTTAAAATGTAGTTTCGAATGTCGACTCGCTGCTGCAAACTGAGCGCTTGGATGTTCTTCGAAACCAACTTGGTCAAAGTGGTTGCGGCCAAAAGTTGCGAGTAAGCGGAATTGCTACGATCCAACAACTGCTGGCATTTCGGGAGAGCATCCGGATCTTCTTGAAAAAGATACAGTGCCTTCTCAGCTTCGGCTCGAGCTTGTGCATCCTGTGACTCGTAAAATTGTTTGCACAGCAGCTCCAACTGTTGAACATCCTGTTAAAAAAAAAAACCAAACAAAATCAGTGCCACTCTCGGGGGGTCATAAGTTCCGGATGATTTCTCACCATTTTTGCTACCCGCCAGGTAATTAATTCCGATCAGTTAGGAAGAATCAGGCTCTTCGGAAAGTGAGACGGGAAATTCCCGGTATTCGTTGGTAGTCCCGTTCCAGCACCGCACCGTCAGGAAGCTAGCTAACCGAGGGCGCCGGTGTTTTTTCACAGCATAATACAAAAACAAGATCCGACACGAAGAGCGGCGCACAGTCCGTCAGAAACGCGTCGAGAAAGAAATTCTACGCGATCCGCGAACGCCGCACAATTCGAGGGAAAATTTCACACCCGAAACAATCACAGAATCGAGTAGAACAATCCGCACCGGTGGTAGAAGGGCTCGAGCTTAGTTTTTCCGCGATTTTCCTGCAATTTCGATGGCAAATAACCACTTTTAATCAAACGCGACCGCACACACCATTCGATAAACTTCTTTTTTTCTCGGCTTGCAGTCACACACAGATTCGCTGTTTTCTCCACTTTCGTTCTCCTGCGGTGGTGGTCGCAGCGGCGGAGCTTTGCTCAATTACACCGCCTTCGGTCCAGAGGGGACGGCTTGCTTGTGTCAAATTTTGCTTGTTCATCTAGGCCTACCCGGGTGCGAGCCTGACACCCGGCAGAATGGGGGTAGGCGTTGCGGTGTAAATGATGGACGGTGCTGTGGGAAAACTCATCAACACTGCACTGGTGGGAAAGTTTGGATGGTGCTGCATTTTTTATTTTAACTTGTCATGCTGAAAATAAACTATAATATCTTTTTGGTTTATTAGCTGAATGTCGAGAAAGTGTTTGCCTAAGCTGAAGACTATCAGAAATTTATGATACCAGGTGTTCCAACTTGTGTCAGGTGTTCTAATTGGAGAATTTAAATAACACTGAAACAAAATACAGAACAAAACTCAATTGAAGAATCTAAGTCAAGCTAGAGTGAGGTTAAACCATAGACTAACTCTAAGACCAGTAGGTCCCGAACAAATAGGTTTTTTTTTTTTTGGCTCAGTCAGTACTAGCACATCGGTCCCAAGCTCGGTCCCAAGCTTAATAATACGCCCCTAATAATGAACTCACACGAACACACTCTCAAATATTCTGTCAAAATAACACCGCAAATCAAAACAAAGGCGCAAATATGTATAGTTAGGTGCTGGCTTCAAGGTGTACTTCGGACCAAGGGGTTCTACAACAGTGAGCAAATTTCAAATCGCTAGTTGCATATTGATTGTTGGTTAAACATCGTAGTATCTAAAACTGAAATTGATAATTTACCGAAATCCGTTAAATCGGATGACCGAACGTTCAGCTGATGAAAGTTCGGTAAGAAATAACCGAATACTGTAAAATTTTCTAAGTGTGTATCGTCGTTATCGTCGATTTTCTTCACTTTACTTTGCTTAGATAGCTCGAAAAACCATTTTTAGATAGCGCCATCTACGACTTTTATCCTCACTTTTGCGTAACCTGGATTTCTCCATAATGCCTTATGATTGTTTGCTCTGTAATCTTTCCTCGATTATCTTATGATTTATTCGCAATAACAATAATATCGCAAATTGCTCATCAAAACATATATGACCTATTTAAGAAGCACTTCAGCTTGAAATATTGAAGCTACACAGAGTGAAGTTTGATAGTCAATACTACCATTGATGGGGGTTGGGATGACTTTGGCAGTATAGTGATTTTGAATGGACTATGATCATGGTCAAAATGACCATTAAAAATAGTTGATTCAACATTTATTATAATGTCGGAATAGTCCTTGTAGCCATGACCATCACACTTAGTTTTTTTCGCCGAGAATCCAACAGTCGATCATTTCGGCATTTGAATTTACTGAGATTCAGTGAATAAATTACCGAGATACGGCTTAACAAATTAAATTTTTATCGATATTCAGCTATCAAACAAACATTAAATAGGGATATCACCAAAAATAACTGCCGAGTTGATCGGCTGTTGGACATTTTGCAGAGGTAAATTTAGTGTGATAGTCACGAATTGATTTGATTTCAACCATACCATGGTTATTAGTTCATATGAATAAAGTGAGTAAAGGTTTTAACTCAAACGTGTTTGTCACACCTTTTACTTGGGCATTTACTCACGTCGATATGACAAAAGCAAGAATTTGAGTATTTACTTTTCGAACATCCAAATCCACATGAATAAAAATTATAATCTGAGTAAATGCTCACAAAATCATGAGTCACCTGTAAAGCATACTCAGTTGAAATCGAACTAACAAAATCGTGTGTTGCGTGGAAGAAGCAACATAAAATGAACATGGGAGATTTTGTAAATTCCAATTTCCAATGGCAGTTGACGTAAACAGTGTTTATCAAAGTTTTTGATCGTTTTTGAAAAATTTGAAAAACGTTTCTAGAACTAACGAAGTTCATAGCGATTTTACTTTCACGAACGTTTACAAATGCTGGGGTTTTCAACATCTCCCATTAACTGGAAAAACTTTCTTTCCAATTCGTTCAGAACAATTTTCCGACTTCCAGTCTGCTACAGGTCCGACTTTACCTTGACACTTTGCCTCATGTTGTTAATTTTCTACGTCACTTGTTGAACGGACATGGCGATTCCATGATAGATCAGCAGCTGAATAGACTTTTGCGGCTGATTTCTTTTTCTGCTTCGCTGACGGCGTTTGGGATTTTTCTAGCAGAGCTTTTTCAAAGGATGCACAGTCAAACTTAACATCATCAGCAGATTTTTTGTCGGTGGTTTCGTTGCCTGTTGGATTCTGAATTCCATTTTCTTTATCCAAACCTGAAAAGAAAGGAAATAGCGTATAGTAAGATATTTGTAATATTGGTAAATAGAATAGACTTACTGTGATTCTGTTCATCCTCCAGATATTCCTCATTGGAATCGTCAGACATTTCACGAATTGATATTTCAGAAATTTTTTTTTTGTTTACCAACATGTTGAGGGTTATTCCGAGAGTCGAAGTGACGTTTGTCACTTGATGAAGTGAGAAAAGTCACTTGCAGTGACGTGACTCTCCTAGGTAAATCAAATTGAGAGTCACGTCACTTCAGGTGACTCTTCTCACTTCACCAAGTGACAAACGTCACTTCGACTCTCGGAATAACCCTCATGTTCTTCGTCACTTGCTGAACGGACATATCTGCCTTGCTGACGGCATTTGAGATATTTTCAGCAGAGCTTCCTCAAAGGATGCCAGAATATCCACAAACTTCGTATCATCAGCAGTTTTTTAGCTGGTAGTTTCGCTGCATGTTGGATTCTAATTTCCATTTTAACTATCCTCACCTCAAAAGAAAGAAAATAGCGTATATATAGTTAGCATATTTGTAATATTGGTAAATAGAATACTTACTTTGATTCTGTTCATCCTCCAGATACTTCTCGTTGAAGGAATCGCCAGATATCTTCCCGTATTGATATTTCAGACAATTTTTTTGTTTACCAACAATGATTTTTTCTACCTAAGAAAAACACGATTTTTTTTGACAGCAAATGCTATTTGAGCAAATGCTCAAACAGTTTACTTTACTCAGACTGGTTTGCTTGTGAGTAATAACTCGTTTTTATTCATATTGCCTATTGTTACCATTATGTGCAATAGTCATCTTGACCATGATTTCAATGTCGGGCAGTGGGGAAAGTCACTCGGCCACCATGTGGTAACACGGTAACACCCTAAAAAACACAATTCGACACAATTCACACTTTTCAAGAAATTGTTTGTGAAAACTAGTCACTCGTCGGTCAGAAATAAGTCTGATGTAGTAGCAGACTTATTCAAAAATTCTTCATCTGTCAGATTTAAGTGAAGATTGAATTCAGCTTCATGATTACTTGGCAGTGTTTTTTCATAGCTCTTAAAATAAATCACCTCCAACATAATGGCCAATCCAAGCGAATCTTGGATTCTAGGGGTATCGACATAAATGCATATATGCAATGTGCGTTAAAATTGCAATCAGAATACAAGACTCCATCAATTTTTGGTGCTCTGAAATAAAATAATGTAAGACGATTACAATCAGGGGCCTGGCAACCCTATCCTATTTACTAGCGTTCGACACTATGCAACATATCACGAGCCTTATTGGAAGAAGGCCCGTCTAAAGTTTGTTACTACGGGTACGAACGCCAGTAATGTTTACAAACAATGAATCTTTTGACGTTTAGATGTTAGAGATGTTGACTACAGGAGAATGTCTGTCCGTCAGGTCCCTGATTATAATAGATAAATTGACGATCTTACCCAAGTAACCACGAGGCTATAATAGCTTGCATATATAGGGCATATGTATTACGTCTAGTGCATCATTAAAGTTGGATTAAAGCTGAAAAGGGCCCCACTAAGATCGAACTAATGCTACATCTTTTGTAATGCCATAAGACATTGCTTAAGTAGCATTATTGCATTGGTAATGCATGATTGCATTGGTAATGCATCATTATAATCTTAAAGCTAATCTAACGCTTCATTACTTGACAACTGTTGAATTGATGCGATCTCACATTAACGATGTAGATTTTGTGTTGGATAAGAGCAATAATATAATGCTTGTGGTTACTTGGGTAGTGTCCTCTCGATAAAGGCTTGCCCACAATAGATACGTTTGCGTTCCGTTGATGTGAATTTGAAAGAAAACCTACTCTGAGAAAAATTTCATCGTTGTACCGACAATTAAATCATGGTCAGGATGACTATTGCATATAATGGTTTCAATAACCATGAAAATGGTCGAATTCACCACGTTCATGGCATTTTTGACTATGATCATGGTAACAAGGACTATTCCGACATTATGGAAAATGTTGCATCAACTATTTTTAATTGTAGTTTTGACCATGATCATAGTCGGTTCAAAATCACTATACTGCAATAGTCATCCTTACCCCCAATAATGGTAAAATTGACTATCAAATTCCTCTCTGTGTATGGAAAATCTGTCAAATTCACGCAAAAGCATCCGCAACGTATAAATTGTGGGCCAGCCTTAAGTCGTCAAGCGCCATAAGGTCATATATGTAAATCACGTTAAATTTTGAACACCAAAATAACAGCAGCAAAAAAAAAATACACATAATTCAACAAAACCGTTGGTTAATTTCACAATAATAGAGTTAAATCTACATTAGAAACAGTTGATTAAGATGTTAATCCTTCTTTCTGTAAAATTCTCGAACTCTTTGTGGTACACCCGCCATCAGGTTCCGTACGGTATCCTCAGATACGCCCGCCGTGACGATTCTCCATCTTCTCTTGAAATCATTGGTCCTATTTGCTTTCTTCTTAGTTTTGAAGAGTTTCCGCTTAACTAGAGCCCAGTACTTCTCTATTGGGCGAAGTTCTGGACAGTTTGGTGGATTGGCTGTTTTTGGCACGTATTTGACCTGTTGTACCTTATACCATTCCAGGACGGATTTCGCATAGTGACAAGAAGCCAAAACAGAGCTGGAGAGTCGTGGCTTCTGATAAACGGTAACAACCGCGTTTGCAGACATTCTTTCTCAAACGCATCCTTATTGGTAGTGCCGGTAGAGACGAAACTTTTAGATATTTGACTTGTTTGTTTCACTTTTTGTTCGTATGAATTTGACTTCCCAACTTTGCGAGCCACATTTCGCACAGAAAGATTGGGATTTTTCTCAATAATGGCTACCACCTTCTTGTCCATTTGTCGGGAGCATACTTTTCGATTTGTTCCATTTCCAACCTTCCAATGCACAGTCCAGCGCTGGTCATATGATTTGCAAACACAAAATACGATACTTTTTGGTAGTTTTAGTTTTTTGCCAAGATCGCGTACCGATAATTTCGGATTTTGCTCCACTTGATTCACCATTATACTGAATGTAACAAGAATGTACGCATGTTGTACCACGAAATAAAGTGGAGAGTTTTAGCTTTCATATAAGTGAAACGTTTCAGCGATCCGTGAAATAATTCAAAATCTACACTGATAGAAGTGTCCGAAATTTAACGTGGACAGGCTTTATGCGCCCAACTAATCAATTTTTGGAATGCGATCAAGAAATGATAGCTATTTGTAACCACACATACTTCCTATGTGTACATATAAGCACTAAATGTGGCCACATTTTCGTTTTATGAGCCACATAAACTTCATTTGTGTTTCACAAAGGGTTCTATTTATGTGTGAACGCATCAGGATTATGTGGAAACCCGCATAACGAAAACCAATTTGCTATATAGTCAAATCTATATTTTTCGAATGTAAGATATATTATCGCATTTTATTGTTATCAAATAGTTTAATCTAGTTTTTACCATTTAACCTCTATATTAACACATATTGTTAATGTATGCCATGTTGTCATCGAAAGGTTTTTTTATTGACTCAGTGACCCAGTGCGGGTCTGGATTATATACACCTTTTTCCCCAGAGAACAACAAAAATTTTTTTTCTGTAAAATTCCCCTTTTTATAGGAAATTGAATTAACCCCCCTTCCCCACATTTTTTTTTTTCCCTTTTACCATCTGAAGGCCAGTATCGACTTAAAAATTAGAGAGATTACGGAATTTTGTTCAATAGTACCCAGGTCACTGAGTTCCTCCACTTATTATTCTTTTTCTTTTGGTCTCAGTTGAAAACCGAATTTATCGACTAGCGACAATCGATTTTATTCTCGTTCTGTACGTTATACCTAATGTCGGAAGTAGTGCGCTGTATGGCGCATCTGATGCGCTATACAACTTGCTACTTCCGGCATTAGGTACGACGTATGGATCGACAGTAAAATCGATTGTCGCTCGTCGAAAAATTCGGCTTTCAACTGAAACGATAATATTACCAAGAGGAATTTTGACAATTGATATGCATGGAACGAAATGTCACCTTAACTTACGAAATAATCGAGCGGAACATTTTTTCCGAAAGTAAAAGTGACAGTTCCCATTAGTTTGCGTGGAAACCTTACAAATTCCAATTTTATTTTTCGTTCTTTTCAGGTGAATACTGCTGCAGAAATTTCTTTTCGATTCTTTACTTTTCCATTTCAGTAAACGGAATTTAACATGGGTTTGAGATATAAAAAAGAAATTTCTTTCACTAAAAAAATAGAAAACACCAAAGAAAAAAAACAAAACAAAAAACCCACGGGGGCAACAATTCCATAATTCTCCAATCGCCCAGGCAAAAAAATTAAAAATTTAAAATATACCTGCAAAACGAACCAATGTATAATGAAAATGGTGTGCAAATTTTTTATCTGACAAAAAATTCTGTCGAAGGTCTAATTGGGTGCAAAATCTGCAATATGGATAGCGAATATTAATTTTGCTCCAGTTTGTTTCATTCGATGAACATGTAGAAACCAAATGATTTTAAACTTCCTTTATAACACGACGGTCGAATTATTCAAATTGGAAAATTGTGTTTTGTTTTGATTGAATCCAAAGGGAAGGTGACATTTGAGGATTAAAGATATCGCCCAGCTCTATCGCAGCTGGGTTGCCAACCACTGCTTTTTAGAATTATATCAAGTAAATGAGATGATATGAGCTACATCAAGTACTATTCTTACGAAAAATATAGATTGAAAGATCGAAAATGTATGGAATATCACCTAATATAGCACGTACACATATTAAATCTCTGAAGGTTATGCAATTATGATTTAGCAAACTATAGGACGTACATAGCATACAGTTTGCAAGAAGACTGCTAGAATATGATAAAAGGCCTAAAATGGAGGCCAAAAATAAGGAGGTTAAAGAGTATACGTCAAAAAGTGAGATAGAATTTTTGTAGCATAACATGAAGAAAGAGATTAGGAAACATACATGAATTTTGACGGAAGTGTGATTGTATGTAGCAATATATTTATGTCTGTTATTTAATGAAGATGGGACGTGAAAGAATCTCAGCACCAATATATCAAATCTCCATTCGTTGGCCGTTCCGTTTTACTCTATACGCTGTTTTTTTTTTTTTTTTTTTGTAATTAACGACATTCCGCATTGATTTATTTAAAAAACCCGCACATGCAAATAAATACACCATAGGGTATGAACATGTTTCTTTTGCTGGATTGATAATTTGCAGGAGAATGGTTTACATTTCCGAGCAGAAGGTTAAGAGATAGACTAACTCTAAGACCAGTAGGTCCCGAACAAATACGATTTTTTTTTTTGGCCCCTTTTTTTTTATTTTTACTTTTTTGTGGCACAGCCAAATCTTGAACAAATCGATATTTCCACTTTGATGATAGCCTTGTTTTTATGCATTTTTTCTATCACACTGGAATAAAAAAAGGACTTAAAAGTATTCATTTCTTGGGATTAAAAAGTAGGCATTTTTTGACGTATGGAGGAAGTTCTTTGAAATGCATAGAATGTAGTCAAAAAATGACTCCCTCAGAATTACCGTGTATATCACGTAATATAGGCCGTAGAGTGAGCGTACTTTTAGAGATATCAAAGAAGTAGTCCCAAATTTGAAATAACATGTTTTAGTACAGGATTGTTCAGGGGCTTAGTCACTCTGCCACGTTGTGTTGGTATTGGTCGTATTTTGGGATGTCGTAACCCGCATAACGAAAAACAATCTGCTATATTTCGAATTTATGATATATTATCACATTTTATGTTATTGTCCTCAAATAGTTTAATCTCGCTTTCACCATACAACCTCTACATTAACACATATTGTTAATGTATGCCATATTGTCATTGTAAGGTTTTTTATTGTCTGCACTGGGTCTGGATTATATACCCCCTTTCCCCTCCCTTTTTCCTTTTTACATTTTTTTTCTTTTTCCACATCCCTCTTTTTTTCATCACATTCTTCATCATTTTTTATCCCCTCCCTTATCCATTTCCTACCCCCTTTTGCTCTATTTTTTTTTTTCTCTTTCTCCATTCTTTTCTCTTTCTTTTCCTTTTTAACGATCACTTTGGTAAAATTTTTTCGCCATCCTATATCACATTCCAAAATTTACTTTTGCCCCCCCCCCCCTATAACACCAATAATTTTTCTTCTCTTCTCCATGTTTAAGTCGATACTGGCCTTATTTCGACAAGAAATTATCATTAGGGCCTAACTGACAAACGTAAGCAATGACTTCTTACGTAAATTTCTCGTGGCACAAAGGTTACCAATGAATTCCTCCAATTGTTTCGGATAGGTGAACTCTTCCTCTTCGAAATGACCGTGGTGGATTGATTGGGCGAGTTTTCAATGACGAGAAATTCGCGGAAAAAGCCATTGTTTACGTTCGTCAGTTAGGCCATAATGAAAAATTTTGTCGATTTCTTTTGTAAACTCATTTTATTTGAATTTTTTCGTCTGACCCTGATATCTGTGACGTGTTCACGTTAAGGCGCCTTCACCAAACCATTTTCCGATCAGACTGCAGTGTTCGCACGAGAAAGTTCGGATAAACCCGCCAAGATTCAGAAAAGAAAGTATCGTGGATACGTTTTAAAACCCTAACATTTTCCCAGTCAGTCATCAAGGTAAGAATTCACCTATCCGTTCTATTTTCAAGATTTTCATCGCCCCTGTTTTATTAATACTACCTCACAGTATGAACACAATTTTCCGTATCCGTTTTCAACAAAATCACAATTCCATTCTCGATCAAAATCCACCCTCAATTTCACCGTCATTCCTCCAGCAGACGCGCGCCCTGTTCCTTTTCCTCCGTCAACGCCCGCGCATCATGCACGGTGACGGGCACTTCCAGCCCCTGCATTCGGGCAGCCCGCACAAATCCCTCGTTGGACGTAACGGTGATCGCTTCGTGCTGTAATCCAAAGGCAAATATCTGCAAACTTCTCGGTTTAATCTTTCCTCCCACCCGTATGTTGCTCAGCTCATCCGGCAGGGGAACGTCCGGCAGTATCGTGACTCTTTCGAACAGTTCTTCGGCGCGTGCTTTCTCCTTGGGTCCACCCAAAATCGAAAGAATTTCATTGAAGGATGCCACGGCCGTTTCGCAGCAGATCAGTTCCTTCCCGTGGAACAGTTGATCCAGTACTGGTTTAATCGGTTTCTCCCGTTCCCAGCGGGCTTGTTCCGTCAGGAGTGGTTCACTGTACTCCCAGTTAGCGGAGCCGTTCGTCATGGCGCTTACGTATGCAATAAGAGTTGTTATGTCTAGGTTCAACTTGGTGACGGTGGCCGTTTCGGTTCGCGGAACCGGTTGGGATGTTTGCAGAACCAACACCGTTACTCCAGCTCGTTCCAGCGCAAACACCAATTCATCGTCGATCTTGCTTAAAAATCTGAACACCACTCGCGGTGGTTTGAACATATGGGGATTGGCTTCCGCTGCTTCGACGTACTCTTCCGCTTGTTCCAGAATGCTTTTCGAACCGTAGCTTGTTCGTCCGTGAACGGCGTCGCTTAGGGATTTTGGATTACGTGCAATAACCTTGATCCATGTTGCTCCCCCGTCGGCTACGATATCCACTCGCAGCTTGGAGCCCCGGTCCTCCATCGGCAGGGGATAGTCCACATGAGTCACGTCCTGGCAGCTGAGCAGACACTGCACCAGACAGGCAAAGTGCGTCAGGTTGCTGCACAGGATGTGGTTGATCGATACCGTTTTGGCGTTCTTCACCTGGATAAGGTTGTAACCGAGTTCAAGGCAAGCCAGAAGGTTGTTTTGTGAAAGGCAGCACTTACCTTGTTGAGAAACTTGAGCTCTTGGCTGATTTTCTTGGAGATTTTTCGCACACCGTCGATCGTGTCTCGCTTGGCCAAATCGTCCAGCAGCTTTCCGCCGAGGTCGATTTTCTCCTGTGCCAGGCTGGTGAGCTCCTCCAGGGTGTATTCATTTTCCATTGTTCGATGGTGGGAAGCACTTTAGGAATCACGCGATGAGGACAACCAGTTTCGGATCTACTGACTGTGGATGGGGTATTTTGACAGCTTTGTTACGTTCTGATTGGATGCGCGAGAACGGTGCAAAACGGGAAGTAAACAAGGGATGGTTGTTTTCGTGCTGTCTCGTTCTATGTGTTCCGCTTGAATGCTGCAGAGAATCGTGTGTGTCGAATACGGAGAGGGATTCTATTTTTAGATTTGTTTACAATCGGTGGCTTCACCAATACTAGTTTGCGGGTATAAATGATTGAAGGGAATTGGTTTGTTTGGGGGAAAATCCAATTGGAAGGGATTATTACGTTCATTGGAATTAGTTTCCTCCAGTTGATATTCTTATTATTTTCAGGTTCTCCAATTTATCGTGAATTTTCTCCAGTCTGTTGCTGACGATAAAAGAAGCCCCAAAATACACAATCCGATAAAGATGTTTTGGAAATTCGCCAAAAAGGCTACCCGCCCCCGGGTGGGCTCGAACCACCAACCTTTCGGTTAACAGCCGAACGCGCTAGCCGATTGCGCCACGGAGGCCCAATGCGTGCCCTTGAATCGAAACACAATTTAAGCTAATTATGGATGGGCTCGGATGATGGCCCCAAAAGGAAGGTCAAACGTTGATGCTTAACATCAAGGTGAATCTTGGGTGTTAGGCTCTGAAGTGTCGGGTGTCATCCACTCAGACCTCTAAGTTGCGTCGTTTCGCTGCTGCTTCCAGGGATTTTAGGCGGTTGACGTTGCGCCGCCACTTCCAGAGAACGATCACGATGATGAAAGCGCCGTCCATGGAGTATGAAATGACATCGTGCGCTGTGATAGAATTTTGTATTGTCTCGTTGTCTCCGAACGGCCACATGATGGATTAACTACTCTTCTGATTTGAATGCACTGTTATCGTGACTCGTGGTGTGGTTTGATTTTATAGGCTGAAGGGTTTGTATAGTGCATATCAATAGCATATTTACTGCTGATGCTGTGTCTACTGGAGGTTTGGGGGAACCTCGTCGCTAATAATTTCCCATTGACTTAGGTGTTTTAAAAGCAGACCTCGTTCCTGGGAGGTCTTTCTGCTGACTATGTGTGTTCGACATTGCAACATTGTTGCGAATTTAAGGTAAGGTTACTTGAACTACTTCCAAAGGCCGACCGATTTAAGTGCTTGGTGTTTGTGGGTGGCCTCAAAGGTCATTCCTACGCGGACATCCGAGCAAGGCTTCTTTCCAGAATCGGAGGCGAAACAGCAGAAACTCCCTTCACTTTCCAGAACCTGCTCGACGACTATAAGCGGGTCGTCAGTCTCAAGGCGGCACATCCATGATCGAGCGCCGGTCAAGCTCGAAATCATCGGCCCATACTGTCCAGGAAAAGAAGGACACTTATCATCAGCAGTAGTCTTCAAAAACGAAAAACATATTCTCGATCCACCAGTGCAAGCAGTGCATCCAGATTGGCCACAAAGAAGGCTGTTGCGGATGCTTTTCTAAACCTCAATCAGTTCCAGCCAGGGAGGAGAATAAGCCCGCAAACAAATCAAGCAAACTCCGAAAAGCCCAAGCCAGGGGAGTGTACATCGTGAACCACATCGCTAAACGTTCCAGCAAGCGGCTATCAAGCTGCTGTTGGATACAGTAAGTGACATTACGGTGATCTCGAAGCAAACCTGGAATTATTTAGGCAAACCTAACAGACCGACGATCCAAGCAATAAACGCGTCAGGCAAGCCGCTCCATTTAATGGGTGACTTCCAGTCCAACTTCAGCAAACCTCAATCTCGTAGGTATTGACTGGATCGAACTACTCGAGCTGTGGTCGGTTCCTCTCGATTCTGTCTGCAATACAGTAACGGCGAAATCGATCGACCAGCAGATCCGTGAATTTCGAGATGTTTTCACGATGCACTGGGGCACTGCAAGAAAACAAATGCCAAAACTAAATGCCAAACCTGGCATCTGTTCCAAACGTCCAGTTCCCTTCAGCACCGATCCGTTGGTCGATGCCGAACTCACGCGGTTGCAAACGTTGGGCATCACCGGAACCGTGGATTTTACCGAATGGACTGCTTCTATTGTGGCTGTACGCAAACCAAACGGCCGAATTTACATCTGCGCTGACTATTCGACGGGACACAACAAGGCGTTGGAACCCAATCACTATCCGCTTCCGACGCTGGAGGAAATCTTTGCCTTTGGTTATTCCGGTTCAATCGCCTGACCCCCGGCACCGGGAGCATTCCAACGCGTGGTGGATGGAATGATTGCGGGCATACCAAGGGATTTGGGAAGGGCATCAAGTCACGCGCAGCATCACTCAACCATCTTTTCCAGACACTCAAGGTGTACGGCTTTCACGCCAAACCGGGTAGTGTCACTTCTTCCAAACGCAACTGGATTGCTTGGAGTATATCGTGGACAAACAAGGAAAACGACGTCTCTAAACTTAGGTGTGATCAACTTCTTCGGTAGGTTCGTACACAACATACGCGAATTACGCCATCCGATGGACCAGCGGCTGAAAATGGACGTGAAATGGACTCCGGAATGCCAGGAAGCTGTCGACCGGTTCAAGACTCCTACCAAGACGACACTGGAATCCTGGCCCGTTCCCTCCAAACCCTTTTCAACGTCGACTAAGCAGGTCCAGTAGATGGAGTCTACTTCCTGGTAATAGCGGATCCCTACTCCAAGTGGCCTGAGGTGCACGCAATCAATTGACGGCTACAAAAGCCACGATCAAGCTGCTGAATGAAACTCCGACCAGTGATCTGGACGGCAAATCTCCGGGTGGGATGATGTGCGGCAGACCACTACGTACCGTATCATCTTTGCTCAGACCAAGCAAAAGCGAAGATACCATCACATCCAGAGAGAGGATGGTGCAAACCACGGCTTCAACCGGAACCACGGAGCAGTCAAGAGAGGTTTCCAGCATGGAGATTCTGTGCACGCCAAAATCGCCTGATACGGTCGCATGTCAACCAACTTAAGACTCGTATTCCAGAAAGAAGTCCATCCGGTCAGCCTACCCCACAATCCGTTTTCTTCGATGGATTCGGACTACCAGCTCCAGTGGAGGGTCCGCTAACTGGCATTCGCGATGAAGATCCAGCGTCAGCACCACAGCAGTTTGAAGCGCCACTGACGGCCAACCAGGACATTTCTTACTTGACGGAAGATTTATCGGAGGATGAAGCAGGAAACAACGACGGGTCCTTGAATGGACCAGCCGGGGACGAACCAGCTGCAGAAGACGAACCAGTCCAACCAGCCACACCCATTTTGAAGAATGGACGGCGGATGAAGAATTCTCAAGGGAGCAAATGTTGGGTCCTAGTGGATCACAATAAAACCAAACAAACTCAATCATACACTTATTTCGATCACAGCAACCATTGTATACCTATAACAACAGACGCACTGACACCTCAAGATGGATTCGTTATTTGACTTGAAATAAAGTAAGTCTGGATCATCAGCCATTCTTTGCTCGACTGTTGAGCGGCTTGGTCGTTTTCACTTGCATTCGTAACTAGAAATTTAGTTGTGTTTCTGCGCGTTTGCTCGCGTCGTAGTACCGGTCGTTTCGTTTGCGATGTCAAAGAAGAAGCGAAGGGCAGGAACGAGCCCTTTGAAATAGGATCCTAGAAATTTAGTTGTGTTTCTGCGCGTTTGCTCGCGTCGTAGTACCGGTCGTTTCGTTTGCGATGTCAAAGAAGAAGCGAAGGGCAGGAACGAGCCCTTTGAAATAGGATCCTGTTGTCCAGGGCAACAACGAGAAGAAACGTGGACCGTCTGATGGTGCGAGTGTGTGCACCTCAAAAAGCGCAGCTACGGCGATGAACACCAGTGAGGTCGGTTATTTCGGTGCCTCAGCGGAAAACTTGATTACTGACGGTCCGTGTGCGGTGAAAATAAAACTGCCTCCAATGGTAGGTAAGAATGTGCCTTTTGTCAAGCTGGTAGGTAATCTGGCATCGTTGGGCGGCACAGCGGAGTGCAAGTTGTGTCGCATTTGAATCCAAGTAATGCTCCGCACGAAGGCGGAATATCATTTAGTAGCCGCATTCCTGAAGGATTGCAAGGTGGAGTTCTTCACGCACGATATCCCTCGTAAAAAAACCGTTCAAGGATGTCATCAGAGGTTGGCCAAACATCGATCCCAAGGCGATCGAGGCAGAAGTCAAGGACCGGTACAAGCTGGTCCCAACCGCTATCTTCCGGTATCCGGACTCTCTTTTCCTGGCACAGTTCAAGCTGAATTCCGTGCAAGCAAATGCGCTCCCTTTTCCCCTTCGTCGATCGCTGGGAGCCATATCGTGTCGTGACGCAGTGCGAGGGGTGCGTCGATTTTGGACATGGTACCCGTAACTGCAACATCAAGCCACGCTGCGGTAGCTTTGCCCAACACCTCGAAACATCCAACTGTCCCGTGGAAGAAGCTAAGGAAAAGAAGGTATCAAGTTTATCCGCAAACAAGCTTCAACCGCCAATCAACCGGGACGCAAGAAGGACCGGGCTCCGACTTTTCGGCCAGAAGATTTTCCGCCACTTCACGGTTCTCAAGAAGCCGCCGGTACTTCTACTGGAAAGGGTTATCCCGAGTTCAACATCCTGCCTCATATTCGCATTTTTGTCATCGAGGCACTTGGTGTGGATGTCGAAACCACAACCGGAAGCATACGATTCATCACTGCCTACTGCCCTCGGGAGTGTTCCGACAGCAACGAATTAGCAATCAAGTTCAAGAACGATCACTCGAACTAGCTCCCGTTTCGTCGTTGGAGCAGAACGCCCGTCGCGAAGCTTGGCGCAACAACCAGCGAAATCAGACCTGACGCCTGCTGTTTGACCACGCTCAGCATGGGCTGTACAAGATGCAGTTTCCGGATGAACCGACTTTTATCGCTCCGGCGGGAAATCCTTCCACGCATCGGATTATCGAAGCCGGTAATGCACAACGGTATCACCAACCAGTGGTGGCTGAAGCCGGTGTCAACGTGGCGCCTGCTCCAAGATGCATGCGCGAAGATTAGCACCATGTCAACTGGATGCAGTTTGGGCGATTGGTGGACAGAAACATCGACGAAAACCCGCCACTCGACACCGTTGAGAACATCAATCGAGCGTTGGACGGATTTCACCGAGCCATAAGCGTGGCTGACAAGGCGCACTTTAGACGAGTTCCGGTGATGGGTAAATTTACTGCTATTGATTCTTACACCCAATTTTTGATTCGCTCGAGAAATGTTTGTAAACGCCAGTTCCGAAGGACCGGAGATCTGAACAGAAAACGTGGAATGACCGATCTAAATAGGCAGATTGCTTCCAGAATGATCTCAATCCGAGACGAAAGTTTTGGGAAAGTTGTTCAAAGCTTGGATGACCGCTCCAGACCATTCGGGAAGGTAGCCATAGTGCTGAAGACCCATCCCAAACCTGTTCCTCCTCAAGTTTGGCGATTCGCTTCTCATCAAAAAGCAAATGCGATCGGTAATCATATCGCTTCATCGCATTTGCTCAGCGCTGAAGTATACCAAAAACATGAAGGCTCCCTAGTTTGATGGGATTTTAAACTTAATCTTAAAAAAGCTTTATAACAAAGCCTACGCAGTATTGAGTGCTATCTTCAACAAACCATTTCTTTCTACTGCACTACTTTCCGAGCAGCTGAAAGGTAGCCAAAATCATACTTATCCTCAAAACCCTGGAAAGATCCAACATCGCCTTCAAGATACAGACCAATAAGCCTCCTCTCAGCGCCGAGCAAATTGTTTGAGAAGCCTATTCTCTGTCGTTTGCTTAAGTTTGTCGAGGAACAGAACATTCTACTTCAGGAACAGTTAGGGTTCAAGAAGAAGCATTCCACCACTCAGCAGCTAGTACGGGTG
Organism: Aedes koreicus; assembly: GCA_024533555.2. Taxonomy (NCBI): domain Eukaryota; kingdom Metazoa; phylum Arthropoda; class Insecta; order Diptera; family Culicidae; genus Aedes; species Aedes koreicus. The sequence goes on along the minus strand of JAHHFK020002414.1, from coordinate 924,145 downwards.
ATGAACAGCATTCGAAGTAACGAAGCTGCATCTAAGTCCACCGTCATGGCATTCTTAGACGTTGACGTTGAGCGTTTGACAATGTCTGGCACAACGGGCTTGCATACAAGCTTTGTAACTTCAACTTTTCTTTGCATCTTGTGAAAATCACCCGTAACTGCCTTCCACAAAGGTCGTTGAGGGTATCGTTGAATGGTTGTCTTTCAGACATGTTTTCAATCTTAGCAGGAGTGCAGCAAGGAAGCCTGTTGGACCCCTTGCTCTATAGCATAAACACTTCCGACATTCCTCCTCTTGGTGATGGATGCGTATTGTACATGTTCGCAAATTATACCACAATTGCCGTCGAAGGAAGGAAGCATCACGAAATAACAAACAAACTTCAACGATGTCTTATCTTTGTTGATTATGCGAAGACATGGAAAATTAAGATCAATGCTTCTTGAACACAAACAATAATGTCCCTCCATAGGCAATCACCCAAACTAAAAACAGCTCCCTCTTGTACTGTGGTTATTGATGGTCCGCCTTAGTTCGGAGTTTATATCCGCTGATCCCGTCTCTCAGGGGTAAATAAATTGGCTTTCTGCAAACAAATCATAGCACCTGCAATTTTCTACCCAGCACTGGTATGGACATCATGTGCACAGACTCATTGGAACAAGCTGCAAGTCGCGCAAAACAGAACGCTGAGGATGATCCTTGATCGGCCATTTGACATCAAAACATCTGACTGTAATAATATTGCATAACTGGCAACACTGTTGTGTTGAACCAGTCTTCCTTTCTAAAGTTTTAGTTAGTCTCAAATGTGTTATCAACTAGTAGAGAGGTCTAAATACATTGCGTCAATGCATAACCTCGTGTTTAATTTCTACCATTCTGCCACTTCTTACACTGACCTTCACTTGGAGGCGAACATCCCAAAAATAACGTTTCCATTAAAAAACGAACATGAACATACATGTCAGGAAGCGGAAGTCGCGTCCACTGGTTTTGGAGCTGCAGGCAATGACGCAGCGGCAGCGGCTGAATAAGATGATCAACTCGATTTTCCCGGCGAATCGCGACGTGGCGGTGGTGATGGACGACGAGACCTATCACACCATGGATGGCAACGACTGGCAGGGCACTTCGTATTTTACTTCCCCCATGAAGCAAGTGAGCTCCGAGGTGAAGTTCACTTCACACACCAAGTTTCCCAAGAAAGTGCTGCTGTCGCTGACAATCAGCGAGAAGGGATGTCAAAGCCACTCTTCTTTCACTCCAGACTGGCCGTGAACGGGGAAATTTATAGTACGAAATGCCTACCGGAAGTTTAGTCGTTCATCAAGAAATACCATAAGGGCGAAGACGCGGTGTTCTGGCCGAATCTGACGTCGGCCCACTACTCGAAGCGATCGTTGGAGGTGATGGAGCGGATGAATATCGATGTGGTACCCAAGCCGGCGAACCCGCCCAATGTCCCCCAGCTGCGTCCCATTGAAAATTTCTGGGCCAACATGAAGCGTAAGATCTACTCCAACAATTTCGTCACGAAAACTGAGGCGGAATTGATAAATAAAACGAAGAAAGAACTCAAAAACATGCCTACACGCATGTTTTCGTTCGCCATGGCGAATGTTCCGGTTAACTGCCGGAAGGCCGTTCGCAAGGGCGTAGAATTTTTTTTGCAAGTAAGCGTAAATAATCACCTTTCATGGAAAATTTATCAAAAGCAATTATCTGTCTTAGTTTTTTTTTTATCACCATCCGAAAAAAGTCCATTATTTTAATGCAAACGTTAGCCCCGTCATTACCTCGTACTAGGTTAGTCAAAAAAAAATTGAAAGCGACATCTATGGAGCAGTAGAAAAACCAAAATGTCTTACCATAAACCATATTTTATAAAAACGGACTCAAAATTTCATTTCGATCTGTCAATTCATTCTTTGTATACATGCCATTTGAAGTTGACGTGTCATTGTATTTTTTAACAATGGAAAAATCGAATATCGTGCGGTGATTAAATTCTTTGTTTTGGAAGATTTATCGGCTACTGAGATCCATGCAAAGATGGTAAAAATATTAAAGGAGTCTTCTCCTTCATTTCCAACCGTTCACCGATGGGTTTTGGAGTTTAAGCAACAATCAATATGCAAGTAGCGATTTGAATTTGGTTCACTGTTGTAGAACCCCTTGGTCCGAAGTACACCTTGAAGCCAGCACCTAACTATACATGTTTGCGCCTTTGTTTTGATTTACTGTGTTATTTTGACAGAATATTTGAGAGTGTTCGTGTTAAGCTTGGGACCGAGCTTGGGACCGATGTGCTCGTACTGACTGAGCCAAGAAAAAAATCGTATTTGTTCGGGACCTACTGGTCTTAGAGTTAGTCTATGGTTTAAGCGTGGCCGTACCACGCTCAGGACGTCCAAAAAGTGCATTAACACCAGAAATTACAGCGAAACTACAGGATATGGTTTTGGAAGATCATCGGTCGACTGTGGATGTGATAGCTGACACCATAGGCATCTCACATGGAACAACATGGCTTATTTTAGCTGAAGTTTTGGGTTTCAAAAAACTGTGTGCACAATGGGTGCCGCATTTGCTAACAATGCAGCAAAAACACGTTCGAATGAGACTTTCTGAGCAACATTTGGAGCAATTTCGAAAAGATAAAAAGGATTTTCTGCGTCGATTCATCACCATGGATGAGACTTGGGTATACCACCAGGATCCTGAATCACAACAAGAGGCTAAGGAGTTGTGTGAACCAGGCACTTCGACTCCGAAGCAAGTTCGTGCCCAGAAATCGGACAAGAAGGTGTTACAGGATGGCCACACAATCCTAATTTAAAAATTCCCGCATTTTTCCCGCATTTTTGCCTAATTTTCCCGACTGGGAAAATGAGTTAATATAAATTGGATTAATAGATATTTTTAAAGTTTTCGAGGAAATTATGCAATTTGAAATTCTGACTTGTTTCATTCAGGCACCGACACAGCCTCAAATCGGGCTTCTTGCGCATTGCGCAACCTGCTTTGGTCTCTAATTTTGCAAACGAGAACAAAAATCGCTCTGTATAAGTCATTGATCTTTCAAGTTGCTAGAAGCATAAACATCGAAGAAAAATAGTAAAGCATTCGAGGTTTTTGACTACAAAATGATGCACGTGCGTTGCATGCATATTGTATCAAGTATTTCTTGATTTCAACGTCGTTGAAAGTTCGTAGACAATTTTCTGAGTTACCAAACTCTTTTCAGTTTGGTTCACCACCAGACACTTTTCATTTATTGAAAATCCTCGCTCCATGGTCGCATTTTCGTGTGACAGGATGAACACCTTTTCAACAAATGTTGTAAAATTTGGCAGCTTCTTCTTGGAACGACCAATCAGTTCTTTCACTTTGTGAACAACTGCAGCGCTGAGATAGTCTTTATCTACGAATAAGGACGAATTAGGACTTCAGGCGTGAAATTTTCAAGAATCGTTTGGTCCACTGGAGCATCCATTGGTTAGTAATTTGAGCGTTGTTTGTTTTGTTTTGTGTGTGATTTTTAGTCTCAAAAACGTGAAGTGATAATTAACCTAACCTATCATTCTTAGGACTCCCTCCCTTTTCACCTTAAAGGGTATTTTAATGGAGATTTGTTGAGTAGCTACTTCAGAAAACCATAGTAAAAATATCAACAGTCGTTGCGGAATGCCAAAACGTATTTCTTGGAATTTTTTGCAAATTCTCTCGTTTTCTTGATTGCCGATTTAGAGTCAAACTCGATTTTCATATTAAGGGCTGGCAGAAGATTTCAATTAATGATTTGACAATTAACAATTAAAAATTTTCAAATCGTCAAAAAGAAACAAAGTTATTGAGATGCGGTCTGGGAAACGGCTCGACCATTGCTGCAGACATGATGACAAAATTCAACTTTGGTCCCAGCATCTTATCGTCTACCGCATCAACCGCACCAGCGAATATTTTGATCGGAATACCGACGAAAAGCTCCGTTTGAAATTCGGATGACTTTCCTTCAGCTTTCTTTCTTCCTACTTCCTGACTTCGTCCACAAATCTCCTCGAATGAGGCAACATTTGTAGCGCTCTTCTAGCAACGTGTTCATTTTCCACATAACGAACTTTGCAGAATTTCAGTGGAAAAACGATTTTACATCATTTTTATCTAAAGCTCTCCGTAGGTAGGTAATTCAAGTGATAAAACATATCGTCATGCATCAATTGGTCGACATTTTATATTTCCGGATAAATTTCTGAAACAGGCGAATCTGCTTTTGTAAACAAACATTTAAATCGACGATTTACGAAAAAACGCTCAATTTCATTAACTAAGCCCACAATCTGGTAAAAGAAAGCTTCTGCTAGCCAATTGTGGTCTTAATTTTTCAAATTGAGCTTATATGCGTTAAAAAACGTCCATGCAAATGTTTGTTTACAAAAGCAGATTCACCCATTTCGCCAATTTTTCCGGATTTAGTCTATTTAACAGGGATTGAAAAATGCACAGCTCAGTTTTTGAAAAGCATTCGTTTATAAAAAAAAATGTCTAATGCATTTTGTGGCTTTGTTTTTGCTGTAAGGTGACTGGCATAATAGGTTTCTGTCCACTGCAGTAACAAATGTTAGTCTATTATGCAGACGCACTAAGACTTAATGATGTTTTAAAAATGATAACAGTATACAATAGCGATGCTTAAGTCAAAAGGATCACAAAAGGAGTTCCAGTCAAGTAAAACAAAAACAAAAGTAAGTCATGTGCGAAACCTCACCTGTCACAGCCGTGTAGCCAGATTTTCTAAGCGGTACATTTTTGAACAGGCTGAACAAAGGCAGGAAAATGATCCACATGCCAATGTCAAACACTGTTTCATTCCGTTAATGAGATCGTTGAACCGAGTAGATGACAAACACGCTACTCGAATCGTTTGAAAAAGGTGAGTATGGTTCCTTCCATATGGCAAAAATTCCCGACTTTTTCCCGCATATTTCCCGATGATTTTGGATTCCCGCATTTTTCCCGCACTTCCCGATTTTCCCGAGTCTGTGGCCACCCCGGTGTTAGCGTCAGTTTTTTGGGATTCAAAAGAAATTTTAACGTAGGACTACGTTTCTCTTTTCTATACCGGGTGTCATTTCAAAATTTTGAAAAATCAGAGCGTTACGCTAAAGTGAAAGGTTTTTGAACGCTAATAACTCTCGTTCAACTTAACACAATGACTTCATTTATACACCATTTGATCAGAAAAACTTCAAAAAAAAATTCGCATTGAAATAACAATGAAGTGCTATTAGTATCAGTAGTTCAATTTTTTACTTAATATGACCTACTTTTTCTCCCATACAAATCTCCGTATTAACAGGTTGAAAATATGTTTTCCCTATCCGGGTCCTCAATAACGGGTAAAAAATTGTTCTTTTTATTTCATTTAATTTCATTCCATGATGAATACAGAAATAGCTACAACCATCAGCTGCAAAATTATTTTACTTTGTTACCGGTGTCTGATTTTATAACTGACGCCCGTCCCCTCTTAAGAATTCTCGATCGGATTCAAGACCGGTGACTGGGGGCGGCCATTCCAACACTTTGAAACGTGATCCACGGACAATCGTTTGAGTTTTACGAGCCGTATGTTTTGAGTCGTTGTCTTGTTGAAAGAGGAAGTCATGCTCGAGCCCAACCTTCAGCAAGGAAACCTCCAGATTTTCGGAGAGGATGTCGATATACTTGTCGATCGTCATAATTCCTTCAAAACGGACCAATTCTCCAACTCCTGACCAAGCAAAGCACCCCCAAACCATAATGTTGCCTCCACCGTGCTTTACTGTTTTTCTTACATTTTTGTCGAGAAGTCCTCGCCTGGTTTGATCCATACCCTCGGCCGTTGCTTGGTACCAAACAGCTCGAATTTGCTTTCGTCTGTCCAAAGAACCGTTTTCCAGAAGCAAATGGCATACTTTTTCGTAAATTCCAATCGTTTGATTCTATTACGCTTACTGATGGGAGGACGGCGTACGGCAAACTTGTTCTTAAGCCCTTCTTGTTCCAATCGCAGACGAACAGTTCTTGCGGATATAGTTAGGGACAAGCTTTCTCTGATCGCACGGCTTGTTGTTTTCGGGTTACTTCTCGCTTCTCGTAGTATTCGAGCATCTTGTCTGACTGTTGTCAAACGATTTCTTCCTCGGCCACCTTTATCACTCACATTTCTCCCGCTGTTGATATTTTTTCCAAAGCTTATGAACCGCAGAAAAGCTGACTCCGAACATTTTCGCGATTTTCCTGTATGAGAGACCATTTTCACAATCTCTCACAATGGACGAATCCAGGTTTGAAAAAAGAAGAAGACACCGAGTGGTGATAAATCTGACAGCTCCCATGTTAAAGTATAGGACGAAACTTTTAAAATGCTTCTAGAAAATTCAAATGAAATTCTAATTAAAAGCGGTTTGTTGTATGATGTTAGCGGTTTGGAGTATTTTGTAGGCCTTCCAGAAGGTCACTTCCGTGATGGGACAACCGTGTTGAAAGATCGTTGAGCACTGAGCAATAAAAGTGATTTCCCCAAAAAAATGTATTTTCATTTCCGCTTTCTAAACTTTATGATTAACCTAGTATGTTGAAGAGAATCGTATAACCTCACACGCCTTGCAGAAAAGGCCCGCATGTTTTGACGTAGACTACGTCTTACGGCAAGAGTAGGGTGTCAATTGAAAATCTAAAAATAAGCGACCGTCACGAAATATCGTTACAAATTAAACGCTTATAACTTAATAAATGCTCGATTGATTTTCAAAATGATAACATCAATCGGTTGGAAATTTTCCCGCGTTTCAAATCAAGTATCAAACATTATCCGTTAACAATTTTAAGCTGTTGAAAATAATCAAAATATAAGGTGATGTCTTATGATGCGGATTTTTCAGAGTAAATTTACTAAATGCACAGTACTTTCCTATCACAGATTTCAAATGTGAGCAAGGGAGGTCTCATATTCGCAAATTTTCTCATTCGTGTTGCAGAACTGGAGCTGTGCGGAGCATCGAGCCAGTATGGATTGGCAGCTGGCGATGGCATGTACCCTCGAGGGTTCACTAACTTCATTCAGCAGTGCGGAGCGGCAAGACGCCAATTTGGATTAGGCAGCTGGCGGTGCCTAGCACCATAAAAAGTGCACTGTACCTGATTGCGCTGCAGTCTGTTGTTACCAAGCCGTTGGCTAGACAACCGTTGCTAGGCAGCCATAAATTATGCTGTGGTGTGCTAGGCAGTCGGTTGCTTGGGCAAATAATGTCTTTGTAGCCAGCCGGTGGGTGCAACCACGAGGAGTGAATTAAGGTGCTTATGTGTGTGTGTGATATTTGGTAGACATCTTTTGTAAGGCGCAGAGAAGGTTTCGATTCAAATGCGGACCATTTCAAATCCGTCCTTTTCAGGACGACCAATTTAATTTTGAGAGAGTTTGTTTGATTTGAATGTTTGGTTCTTACCGATTGGCTGACAGCGGTGGCTAAAACAATTTTAGTTTTCTCTTTGTTGCATACCTTGAGCATTTTGTGCAATTTACAACCTTGAGCATTTTGTACAATTTACAGCCATTTGTACCAGGTTAAGAATTTGATCGTTTCTTGATTGATTTATTTTTTAGACTGCTCTAATCTAGGAATTTATACGATTGCAATTTTATTTACTCAGGTGCATACAATTTTACAAATGAAAGATTAATATATTTCGCATACATATTCATCAAACGGTGTATGGAAATTTTAAAGAATGTTGCGTTCTGGCATGTTTCAAGAAATTCCCTATCACGGACAACGTTTTGATTCTCGAACATGCAGATTTCAATGAGTACTGTTGTGAATAGTTATTCTGTTGTGTTAACGATTCGCGTTGGATAGAGTTTTACTTCTAGGAAGAAATAAGCTTTGGAAACTGTGAAAGTGTGAATAAGTGCAATGCCTAATCGTTTTGATCCCAACCGTTTGCGCAAATTTCGGAAGCGCGTTAAGATCGAACATTCGTAAAATCCTCCGAAACGACCATGTACCGATGCCGAGCGAGCTCGAGGTTATCGGGCGAAACTGAAGGCAGCCAGAGGTTATGCATTGCTAACTACTGGTCGGGACGCTGGAGAAGGGCCTTAAACTCGAGGTGGGAAATGAAATCAAGTGGTCAACCAACTTGGCAAAGTGCAAATACTTTTCAAATGCTTTTTAAAGAGTGTACAATAGAATTTCGCTAACATACCGTGAAGGTACTTAAGACATTGTTGACGCCAACATAGCATAATAAAATTGGAACAACCTTTTTTTAGTCTATTTTTTTGGCAGATGTGAAGTTCAAGTCAGTAAGTATGAATGAAAGATATAAACGTTTATCAAATATAAAATGGATACACGAAAAAAAAAATGTTTTTGGGATACGTTATATTGTTCGTAATTCTGCGCACCATTTTTTAAAATGTTCCATATTCTGCGCGATGGGCTCCTAATTCTGCGCATGAAAAAACCTCGTGTTATGCTATTTTTTTTTATGTGGAATAATGTATAACTATTTATTCATGAAATTCATCTTCTTTTCAGTTTTATTCCTGCCAACTTAGCATCTGCTCCATCAGCCTTTCGCTTCAAATGTCGTCGTTGCTTCTTGGACTTTCCGTTTTGTTGTTCCATCGTTTGTTTCGTTGCCAGCCTCTTTTCATCTCGCACTATCTTCTTCTTCAACTTTTCTTGCTCTAGAGCGTACTTATCTGCTTCCAGTTTTTCAAAATAAATCTTAAATGCTTCGCTGGTAGCCTCAGCAGGTGGCTGTTGTCGATACCTCTTCGGTTTAGACAACGCGGGCTTAGACCGCGCGGCACAAGAGGGGCTTTTTCAAAAAAATCGTCGTCGTCGATTGCGTGTTCCGGTTCTGCATTGGGCTTGCTTACCATAACTGCATTAGTTGCTTGCTGTCGATTTCCTTCTTTTTCTTGCACATGATCCGGATGACTGTTGACATGCTTAACATAATGCTGTACATTATCTGAAAATAATGATGTATCCTTGGGCTGTTACAACTACATTTCGACTGCATGATAATATATTACCGATACGTTCTACAGCAGACAGTGTATTTTGCTTTACAGGAGAATTAAACCTTCCTTGGTTGTCTTTAGGCTTTAGAGAGAGCTCTCGTTCTTCGTCGCATCGAAGTTGGTACTTAAGAAGATGTTGACGATCAGCTGAAAACATTAGAATAGACATTAGAAGAAAAAAAATTTGCGTTAGAATAAAACAAACCGTCTACATCAAGTTTATCAAATCCTCGGAAACCATTGTCCTCTAGTAAAGTATTTGTATCAGTTTTCAGTCATTTCTCAGCCACTACATCTTGTTTAACACGTTGCCACACATAAAACAAATAAGTGTCCTCAACCTGTCCTGGCCATTTTGTTTTCTTTCGATTATGCTTAAAATTCTTAAACTGTCTCAATGTGAGATGAGCCTCTAGTCCATCCAAGATAGTAGTAGCATTGGAAACTGGAGTGACATCAGGTTCAGAAGAGGTTGTGTCGTCAACTGCTCGAGATTGATTCCCGTATTTAAAAGCATGTCGTAATTAATAGCGTCTGAATTCCATGGCGACAATCCACATTTACGAAATCCGTTTTTCAGGGTAGTAATCATGTTTGGGATATCGTCAACAGCCTGTTTTAGCTACGGCGTAAATTCATGCCTTTTTATGCGTTCACCAGCATGAAAAGTACGCCATTCAATTAGATGCTTGTTCCACTGCACTTTCAATCCTCTGAAAAATGATACATCTAACGGTTGCAGCACATGTGTGGAATTAGGGTAGAGACAAATCAGCACAATCTGATTTTTACGGCAAAACTCTGTTGTTTTAAAGGACACGTGGGACCTGTGACCGTCAACAAAAAGCAAAATCGGCTGAGGGATATTGCTTTTGATCACCCACGGATAGAATACGTTCTTCAGATAGTAATAAAAAGTTTCCTGGTTCATCCATCCCGACCATCAGGTGCACTGTTCGCAATATCTGCAGGAAGCCGTTGTGTGTATGGAAACAATGCTAATGGTGGAGCCATCATTCCAGCTGCATTTGCCGAAAATAATACCGTGTAGCATTCCTTCTCCGAGTTTGCATTGGCCGTGTGAACATACTTTTGTCCGGTTCCCGCCAAAACTTTCTCTTTCGTTGGGACCAGTCGAATAGATGATTCATCCATGTTGAAGATACGTTTTGGGTCTTGCAAAGCTTCATGTAACTCCTATTGATGGATAAATTGGTTCCTTCTGGGACTCATTTTGTTAACCTATGCGCAGAATAAAGAACATACAGTCAAAATTAGTTCCATATTCTGCGCAAAAAAAATTACTTCTTTCATTGCAGAAATCGCTGGAGATGTATGGAAATCCACCACAATTATTTTTAAAATACTCACATCTAGCAATTGGCACAGAAAAACATAAAAAATCACTTCTTTTTCTACACAAACATTCAATTTTCCACCAATGAGCGTTTTAGCGCTACTGCTAACGGAGACACTTTGTTGATGTTTTCAGTGCTGATGGTTAAGCATTTATTTATTTTTTCCGCAAATGCTGTAAGTTTCTGAATGGATTTGTGCTCATTACATCGTCAATAAAGTTGTAGTTGTGTTCAGCCTATAGTTAGGACATTTATAATTGTACATATTTTTGAAACATGATTCTAATGAAAAAGTGCGCAGAATTAAGAGCTGCGCACAATAAGGTACCCTCACGGTACTTACTATCTAATGCTGGTCTAACGATCTTTTAAGACAAACATCAACGCTATTTTGATCAGACTAGGCCTTACGGCAAGGGTAGAGGTCAAATCAACATTTAAAAATAACTGAAACAGTGTGAAAGCTTATAGCTTTATCATTTATCGATAGCGTTTCGAGATTACCTGATAAGGATAATGTTCTCCAGCTGGTCGACCATATCAACACAATCACTACAGCCAGCACAATCGTTGCCCTTCCATCATACTAACATTCATACCAAACGTCCCTTTCCACGGCTGCCTAATAATTTCTAAGAAGCGAATCATAGCATGTCCTAACATACTTTCTCACTTATTTATGTTAACCCAACGTCCCATTAGAACAGTACGCTACGAAACTAATCAAACGGGTTAACGTAGTCTACGTCAACCGGTCGTGTGTTAAACACAACCCCACTGATTTTTTACTCAGGTGAATGAGTCGAAGTCGAACGTCTGTCTGTGGTGTCCCCTGATCAACCATTGCTTAGATAAACTCACATTTTTCACGCCCGGGACCTGTTCGGATGACAACAACTTGAGCCAACTCCTTCACTGTTTCACTTTTTCCAACAGAATTTCCGTCTCATTTCAGTTTATTTTAAATTAATTTGTCACTATTCCTTGTTTTTATAGCATACCGTTTTCTTATTCTTCTTACAATAAACGCAGCTTCTTCAATGAGCCTGTGCACGCTATAAAAAAAAATGACTTTTACTGTGAGCCATGTTTTCAAACGTCCTGTGAGAGTGAGTGAGACAACACCTAAACACGGCTCACAGTAAAAGTCAAAAAGACAAAAGATTTATAGCAGCGTGCACAGGCTCATGTGTTTGTTTTTTTCCTTTTCTACATTTTTCCTATCCGTTTCTGCCGCTTCGTTCGGTTTCTCTCATTAAAATACATAATAGCTATAATATAGTAATCGAATACCTAACTCCCTTTAGTCCTCGGATTGCGCCTTGCTTATCAAACGGTTTATCTTGCCAAGTTTCGCGCTTTGCCCCAAAAGAGAATCCTCAGAAACGCATTGGTATTTACTTCTTCTTTACTAGGTTTATTGCATGTTATTCTGTTTTCGTTTTAAGGGTAAAAGTGAAATGTTTGCCAAACAGTAATAGGTTGGTCGCATCTTGCCCCTCATATGACTGCATAGAACCTTCCGTATAGTTAAATTTTGATTTCCACTAAAACCTAGGAAAATGAACATCGTGTACCGGGTGGGCCACGGGAAGCGGTGTTGTCCGTCCCCCCATGGCGGTCCTTGCACGTGTGTAAGCACCACAGTTATTCTTTTTTTTTTCGTTACAATATAATTATTTAAAACTAATAATATAGGTTTACTTTCCTTTTGCCATCTTATTGGTTTACTATTTTCTCATTGAGGGAGCGGGATGCAAATGCAATTCGATTTCCGACGGTTCAAACTGTTATAGATGTGTGTTCTTTTTTTTTTTTTAATTTATGATCTGTTTTCTCGTGTTTTAGGAGTTCAAAACTTTACAGCGACTGCGCCGGGTTTTCCTACAGTTTACTGTCACTTTCTTTTATACACTCGTTTAAGTTGTTTTTCTGTTTATAATTACAATATTTACATTATTTTAATCTTCACTTTTTTTTATTCTTCTCTTTCTGTCCCGAAATGACCATTTTTGTTTTCGTCTTCACCTTGGTTAATAAAAATATAAAAAATATTTCTTTGAGTTTTTTGCCTCTTATTTTTCGCGCCACATTTCAATCCGTATAGCTTTTGTCTCATCTTATGTTCGTTTGCTGGCTGGATTTGAACCTAAAACTTTTGATTTTCACTGGTAACCGTACTAGTTGCTGGTTATGTTTTCAGGAAGCGCAAACAATATGAATACCTTTTTAGCTATTTTATTTTTTGCTGATTCTAACTTTTGGCCTATTGCTCTCTGAATTTTCCTTGGTTCTAGAATAACTGTTTTCTCAACTGAATCCGCGAATAAACTGTGTTTTATTTGTATTTGTTTGCGTGTCTCAGCCCAGGAATTTCAATACCTATAAGTTTTCCGCTTTTGAGTTCCGGAACGGACGATGTGAGAGATAGTTTGATCTAGTTTTCATTTGCTTCCCCTCAAATGGTTGTGGTGGTTGGATAGGCGACGAGAGTGACTGGGATGAATGCACGGCGATGAGTGACGGAATGGTTACCATGGCAACGACGACGACAACGACGACGATCTATTTAAACTCGTCGGTCGTTGAATGCGAAACAGAACGAACGAAAACGAAACCAACAAAAACAGCAAAACAAACGGTTGACGATGTGAGTCCTTCTGAGCGGTTCACGCAAGCGTCGGTGGTGTAATGGTCAGCATAGTTGCCTTCCAAGCAGTTGATCCGGGTTCGATTCCCGGCCGACGCAGGATTTTTTTTTGTGGGTTGATAACGGAACTGTCGCGCTATTAGGGCGATGTAACACTGGGATAGAATTGCATTTTGGTATTGAAATGTTGAGGGACTTTTGTGGAACCCTTGCATGTGTTCTTTTGAATTGTCCTCTTGTGTGAAAGTAGTCTACTAAACGTGTATAGTTGCCAGCGGCTTTTTTTATCATTGCTGATACCGTCCGCTAATCTACATCTTTTGCGATATAGGCTGCCTTCTTCCTATAAATCCTTCTTCTTTTTCCGCTGAATTTCTTTGACATTATTATTTTTTTAAATAAATCCTCAGATATATGCCTGATGTATACTCGTATTAGTCTCATAGACGGATAAAAATTAATCATTAAAAAGGAGTCCTCTATCATACGAGGTAAAAGCAACAATCAATAGGAAACTAGCGATTAAAAATTGGCTTACTACTTTAGAACCTCATTGGTCCCAAATTCAGCATAGAGTACCCTTTTCCTTTCGCATTATTTAAACTACACTCCCGTTTCGTTCTACTCAGCGACTGAGGAGAATTGTATTCCTTCTCTTTTTCTCACACGGAAAAGTTACTCAATTTTCGTAAAAAGATGGATCAACTCAATTTTTGAGTAGAGTTCCAGAAATTATTCGGAATGCGTACCTGAATCCTTTGGTTTATCCAAAAACGGTCCTAGGGACGTAGTTGGAATACTCTCCTCGGAATTCCCTTGAAACAGTTTCCACTATAACTCTGAATCCTTCAAGCAAAGAATCGTGTACCCAGCGCTGATAAAGATCTTGAGAAATTTTAATTTTAATTTCGCTAACAAGTGTGGTTACGAGTAGTCCGCTACGGCCACGAGACACGGTCTAAAGGGTGAGTTGATAATTATTGCGTCACTTTCAAACTTGCGTGATTTTTTCATACTTGACCGAAATTAACCAAATTTTGCCTAGTTTATTTTTGGAGTGTATTATTTACATCCGTTAAGTTGAAATGGCTGACCCACAATTGATACGTTGACGTAAATTTGACAGAAAACCTATGGGAAAACTTTCAAATTTACGCAAACGCATCCGCAACGTATCAATTGTGGGCCAGCCACAAGGAAAGTTCCGGTCGAGATGGAAGAAAATCGACAAACCGTTTGCGAAAGGATTTTGTTCGTGAAAAATCCTGGGTTGTCGCATCGATCCTTGGGAAAACTGATGAATATAGATCATTCGACCATCTCAAGGGTCCACCAAAGGTTCCAGAAACAGATGACAGTGGTCCACAAGCCAGGAGCTGGACGAAAATCGAGAACGACGCGCGGAAAAAAACTGAGAGAGCGTTGATTGCTCATTTCAAGCGGAGCTTGATGTTTCGTCCAAAGTGCCAAGAAGCGATCCGGATTGAAAACGTTCAAGGTTCAGAACTTCCCAAATCGGGACGAACGCCAGTTCTACACATTGATGAACGTCAATTCTACACATTGATGATGATACCAAAGCGGGTTTTAAGCAGTTGACGTGACAGGAATATGTCACGGGAAAAGACAAGTTTGCTGTGGATGACCGTTTCTACCGGAAGAAACTGTCGAAATTCGCTTCGAAGTACCTGAATTTGCCGGCAAACAGAGTAAACCATTCGTGACTATGACGGAATTGAGTGCCTCAAAATACGGCATTTTCCGTTTTTTGAAACAGCACGATCAAAAACCGTTGTTTTGGCCCGATTTGGCTTCATGCCACTTCGCCAAAACCATGCAGAAGTGCAATGCGGCAAATTCTGTGAATTTTATACCGAAAGACATTAACCCACCAAACTGTCCTGAACTTCGTGCGATCGAAACCCGATCGGACTATGATGAACCGCGAACTTCGGAAGACCAAAGGAGATGTGGAGATCGAAAAGGAAGTGGGGGAAAATTTGAGATAAACGTACTGGTAACGACTTTACTGGCTCTGATGGATGGCGTCAATCGCAAATTTCGAGCATTTTACTCAAACTTATCCGAGCTTTAGCCGATTTACCAATCAATCTAAAGTGTTGCAATAATTATCGACTCATCCTTTATGAGAAGTACCATTGGTGAAGGAAGACGGATCGTGTAGAAGGCAAATGGACCTCGAATTGCATGAGTCTCTAGGTCGTCTTCGCTGGTCTGGACCCGTCGTAAGGACGTTGGACGACAGATCTGTGAAAATGGTTCTTGAAAACGAACCGACTGGTACAATAAGAAAATACGTGCAACGGGCAAGATGGATCAATTGAGTGGGAAGCGACCCACGACCGTCCGTAAACAGCGAGGTTGGCGAATTGCTGCCATGGAGTGTGTATCTTGGAGATGACTTCTGTGTACAGCAAAGGCTTCAGTCCAACTAGTAAAGTAAATACGGTACGTTTTGGAAACTGTGCAGAGATTCACTGAACATCAGTTAAGGTTCCAAATTTCATATCAAATAATAACACCCTCTGAGGAGTTCTAGGAAACCTCAATCTGACCTGTAGGAATGCCGAGGTGTCGAAGCTAAACCCAGTAAAATAAGGAAAACCTTGAGAATTGAAAAAATCTCAGGACAAGATCAAGAGTACTTTGGAGCATTTGAAATGTTCACAAAGGAAGTAAATTATCGGTGAGAAAAGTGAAAGAGGAATTCCCAGAGAAGCTAGGGAGGACGTTTGAAAGACATCTCCGAAATCTATTTCATAACTCTCTGAAGTTAACTGCTGATCACCTTTTGAAACTAAACACATCTCCTTAGTTAGCTTTTGGTATGAATCAGCAGGCACACCAACCATGTTTCAATCAGCAACTTTGAAGCGTAGCAACATATTGAGGATATAGCACTCCCGATCTACTTTCGGTAGATCGACTACCTCTCTGGCCAAACCGAGGTCCTTCAGTTGGAATTTCGTCGTCAGTTCTAGCTTCAATCTGTCAGCCCATCGCTGGGTTTTGAGAATACCAACAAGTCGTCCGCGAATATCGTTACGATCAGGACATCTGTTTAAGTACACGTACGTGTCGTAGGCGGTTTGCTTCAAGCATTTAACTTCTTTAGGCCTAAGAGTGCTTTTCTCAATCGACAAACTTCCCTGAGCGAAGGTTGATCGACAAATCCCTCCGGCCTCGTTCTCGTGTAGATCTCCTTGAAGGTATTCCGTCACCGCATCCAGCTGAGGGATCTTGAGGTTGATCTTGGTAGCCTCAAGACATCAGATACCGGGTGGTACAGGCTAGATTATTTAGAAATGGAGCACTTCATTTTGAAGATAGCGGCGCTCCAAGTGGTCGAATATGCAAGTTGTTCATAGCGGTTTGTTGTTTGTAAACAGTTCTGTTCGATCTATTTTTTTACAGTTTGAAACTTACGTGGTCCCAAGATGTTCATCATGCAGGAAGAGAAAAGAAAAATAGTTCTGCGTCAACTCGGGAGCTGGAAAAAACTGCTGGATTATCCTAAAAGTACTGTGGCGCGGGTGATTAAAATGTACAAGGAACTTATAACAACTGCCGGCAAAGTTCAAATCAAGCGTCGGAGTGGAACCGTTGATCGTCCACTGCGGGTGAAGGTCATTCGGAAAATCAAAGTTTATACCAACATCTCGGATTATGATTTGACGAAAACCTTCTGAAATGCCGACCGTTGTACTGTGCGGCGAATCCGTCTCCGAGAAGGTTATAAATGTTACCGGGCAAGTAAACGACCCAACCGAAGCCTCAAACAACAAACAGTAGCCAGAACTCGGGCCCGTAAGTTGTACGACCAAGGTCTGACGAAACTCAGCGGATGCCTCTTGATCGATGATGAAACATATGGCAAAGCAGATTTCAAACAAATCCCTAGGCTCAAGTTCTACAAGGCTCCTGCTCGCGGCAAGGTTGCTTTATTAAGGTGTATTTTCGCCGATAAGTTCGCGAAAAAAAATCACGATTTGGCAAGGCATCTGTTCCTGTGGCAAGAAAACCAGAGTTTTTGTAACGGATAAATCAATGAACTCGGAGGTGTACAAAAGGGGGTGCCTCAACAATCGGATTTTACCCTTCGTTAAGTCCCATGATGGTCAAGTTACGTTTTGGCCAGATCTAGCCAGCTACCATTACAGCAAGGAAGTGGTACAATGATACAACGATAATGGGGTCGAGTTCATCCCAAAAGAGCTGAATCCACCAAATTGTCCTCAGTTCGGTCCAATAGAGAAATATTGGGCGATAATTAAGCAGACACTGAAGATGAAGGGAGCAGTCACTGACATAGGCCGAATGCAGAATTCGGTGGAATCTTCCTGATTTGCAATAGAGTAACATCTAGTCTAGTAACAAGTCATGATCTTTCATTCCGGAACCAATTCAAACATATCAATTTGGCGACGAGGTTCAAGATTCATGATTTAAGAACCCTACCGGAGCGATGGAAGAACTACCCTAGCAACCTGGAAAAAACACTCGAGACCGTTCGGCAAGTGGTACAACCGGTACACGGACCTATTCGAATCGGATGCAAGGAGTCTGTACGATGCCACCAAGGTGCTGAGGAAGTATATTTGCTGGGACGCCACTTCACATCTTTGGTTCCAAAGAAAGGCATTACACTACACACTGCGAACCGACTGCAACGGTGGGCTCTCACGATGCTGAACTACGCCTTCGAGATTGAAACGAACTTCGACTTCGAGATGTCCACAAACGAGTTCGGATGTGCAGACCTGATGACCCGGCTGTCACTCAGCCGTGAGGAAGATCTGGAAAGCATTATTTCCGAAACAGCAGAGAAGGTTCCTGGTTCCGGTTTGGAGTGAAGGCTATAACGATGGTCGCCTCACTCCAAGCCGTTGCTAAACACATCCGCGACGATTGACCCAGCTGCTCTCTCCGCTGCAATTCAATCCTACTTCCAAAGACGTGAATCGCGCAGCATGGTCGATGGATACGTAATATTCGGCGACAGAATCGTCGTTCCCGATGAGTTTCGACAAAGGATCCTGCAACAGTACCATCGAGGTCATCGGCGAATGAAGGCGATTACACGAAGCTCTGTGTACTGACCTGGTATCGATAGCGAAATTGAGAATTTCGTCCAGCGCTGCAAACCGTGTTCAATTGCTGGCAAAATTCCTACCAAGACGACACTGACGATTCTGGCCCGTTCCTTCCTAACCCTGGTCGAGGAACCACGTCGATTACGCTGGTTGCAGTACATGGAGTCTACTTCCTGGTAATAGCGGATCCCTACTCCAAGTGGCCTGAGTCGACTACAACGAAAGCCACGATCAAACTGCTGATTCAAACCTTCGCAACATTCGGCATTCCAGAGGTAATCGTTTCGGACAACGGCACTCAGTTCTCAAGCCACGAATTCCAGAGTCGCTGCATAAGTTAAGGCATCCGGCACATCCGTAGCCGCTCCGTAGCCGAAAGATTCGTGGACACCCTGAATAGAAGCCTCCGGAAAATCCGCTTGGCGCGAGAGACGCTAGAACAAGTTTCTGCAAGCGTACCGCTCCACTTCGACCTGCGACCTGGACAGCAAACCTCCGGCTTACACGATGTTTGGCAGACCGCTACGTAACGTATCATCATTGCTCAACCCAAGCCGTTGCGTAGATGTCACCACATCCAGAGACAGGACGGTGCAAAACGACGCTTTCAACCGGAAGCACTGCGCAGTTGAGAAAGGCTTCAGCATGGAGATTCCGCTTATGCCATCGAGAAGATCGGATCCGTCAACTACAATGTGTTCCTTGAGGACCAACATTGCCTCATACGGTTGCATTTCAACCAGGTCAAGACTCGTATTCTAGAAAGAAGTCCTGCCGGGCAGCGTACCCCATAATCCATTTTCTTCGCTGGGTTCGGCCTAGCAGTTCCAGTGGAGGCTCCGCCGTAGCAGTATAAAACACCACTGACGGCCGATCAGCCGAGGTCGAACCAGTTCCGGTAGCAGAAGAGGAACCAGTCAAACCGGCCACCATCATCTTGCAGAAAGGACGGCATGATTCAACTTCCAGCTCGGATCAAACCCTTTTGGATGAGAGAACCT
Source organism: Aedes koreicus (assembly GCA_024533555.2). NCBI lineage: Eukaryota > Metazoa > Arthropoda > Insecta > Diptera > Culicidae > Aedes > Aedes koreicus. The sequence continues at coordinate 904,940 of JAHHFK020002414.1, read as the reverse complement.
TAAGTGAGGAAATGGTGGGTCCCAGTTGTCACTGGATTACCATAGAATCGAACAAACTTATTTCAATGATTTGTTATTCAAAAGAAGCAGTGTTATTACTCTACCTTAAGTTCCATCAATCACTAAAGATCGTTTGGTTTTGAGTATTTTGTACAGCACCTTTCAAATAATAGAAGCGCCAAAAGCCTTTGGTGGATTCAAAACCAGCCGACTTGATTGATCAATCGTATCCCATTAAAAGCTCGAAGATCCACTACAAGCACCGAAAAGAACGAAACTGAAAGAAATCCAACTCAGAATTGCGAACAATTTACCGATCTAACGCCCACGATCAGTCGTCGTCTGAATTCGCCTAAAACTGCATTCAAACAGAGTACCGCATGACAACCAAACTGAAACAAATGCTACCAACGGTTTTGAATGCTTAGCTAGCGAAAGAACGTCGTTCCACCCGCCTGACGACATTCCGCCATCGCCGACTTTGTTGTAGCCTGATTCTGCTGCTCCGCAATAAGAAACCTACACGGACATCGATGATGATGATGATGATGATGACTATGATATGGATATGAGTGAGATATTATGGATGACGACAAGCCATGAACAACGATGCGAACTTGGGGACTTTGGTTTCCAATCAGAGAGAAATGCGTTCCGAGCGATATACTTTAGATACGACGAGATAAAAGTATAAATATAGAGCTCTGATTATTCATAACAACAATAGAATAGTGCACGTACTCGTGTATGGTTTGTGGGAGGAGGGGGATGCCAGTGTGGGTGTCACTACTAGGTGGGGTAGAGCTCAAGGAGTGGGGGGGGGGGGGGGGGGACAATAACAGCTATCTATTGGTAATGGGTGATTATATGCGATTCGTCTCAACTACATACAACGCGCGAGCATAATTATACAGAGGCAAACGGGGCGACGACAAAGGGGGCATTTTCACTGGTTAGGTTAGTTTTCCCTTTCTGAACACATACTTAGCTTGCGCTTTTTTTTCCGGTTGGTTCCGCTTACTACAAAGATCTCGTATAAAACTGTACACTGGGTTTGTTTCGCCTGTCCCTTGACCTACTGGTTGATCTTCCCTCGGATCGTCTTTGTCGTGAAAAGTTGAAGAAAAGAAATCTAAAACCTAGCCGTAAAACGCATTTCGCAAGGAACCGATTCCGACAAAAAAAAACTAATTGCTTACTTTGCGAGAACGAATCACTTAACACGCTACGAGGAAGTCAGATTGCAAAAAACAAAAATCCGACCGTGATTTGCAGGTTTGGTTTTTCCTAAAGTGACTGGTTATAGTTTTTTTTTTTTTTTCGTGTCGTTCCTACATATCACTTACAGCACGAATGAACCGAGAAATAAGAGTAGATTGAGGGATTGTTTCTCCGTTATTACTTTTGTTCTCTGTAGTGTGTGGTTGTTTATAGTTTTTCGATGTGTTGGTGAGTGAGAGTAAGTGGCGCTTGCTATTTCTCTTGTTCTGTTTTTTGTTTAGTCTAAATTGTTTATTCCGTTTTACAATTTCGTTATTAAACTAGAGTAACTGATCTTTTTCTTCATTTTGTAACAATAGATTCTTTAAAGACTGTGGTTTTTCTCCTTTAGTTCACATTAAATAATCTCTTTCTAAGCTTTGTTTTGCTTTCATTTGATTTGATCCGTTCTAGGATTGCGCACTAAACTTCAAACTCAGGGCAAAAACTGATAGCCACAATTTTTTTTTGCTCTTGTTTCGCGTCATTTCTTTTTCTTCTTCTATTTTCCTTGTAAAAATACTAAATCTGAGAAAAATATAGAACCTATACGATCAACGAATTGCCTATACCTAGTAATTTCATCTGATTTACTCGTGTTTCATCCGCGGTATTTTCTCATAAGTTTTCCTCCCTCCCCTTCCCTAGCACACGCACCGGTCGCTGCACAATTCAGTTAAGGTTGCGTCTTGCTGCTGCGTGCTTGTTTGTATATCTATAGAATTTTCGCTAAAAATATGTACCACTGTTCTGAATTCCGCCCCAATCTTCGCCTCGATCCGGTTACTTCTTACAAAACTAATTTAACGTTAAATGTATCATACTTTTGCTTTATCTCTACTGCACGCAACTTTGAGTTTGACGATTTGTTTCAGTGTACATTTATGTTTTGCCACGATCAATGCGACTCGTCGAGGAGTTTTCATAGCTTCTCATTACGTAAGCACGGTTAGTGTGGCAGCAGATAATCATTAAAACATAGCTAAAACAAAAAGTAAACAAATTTTCGCTAATGAATCAATATGAACAAGGAGGATAAACTATGCAACAAAAAGTAAGGAAAGAAAATCAGATTTCTAATTATCGCATCCTGCTCCTCCTTTCCCTCACTAGCACGTCCTTGTCGTCCGGTTGCGGTTATCGTCCTCCAGAGAACGACAGTAAATCTGCAATCACGGTCGCAGCAGGAGAAGCAGTAACGGTGACACAGTAAATATAGCGTATTTGTGTGTATGTATGTGTGTGTTTGTGAGAGTTTAGTGGTAGCGTTTTCTGTTTTTTAGTACTCGATAAAAATTGGTTACAATATACAACAACTAGTGGAACAACATCTACTGGAGCCGCCTTTACTCTTTTGTCGCTGATCTAAAATCGAAAAGGCAGGAATTAATCACCCTCAACAGAGGTTTTGTTTATCTCTCTGGATAATTACCTTGCGAATTTGGCTCGGGCAGATTATCACGTGGGACCAAGTGCATCACGGTCGTTTTGCCTAATGGTAACCCTAGGGCGCCTAGCGTCACGTTGCAGTGCAGAAATCTGCCCTGGTAGATAAGTCTTAGGATCTCCGCCTTTGCCACAGCCTCCGATTCCCAGTCTGCAGAAAACAAAAAAAAAAAAACAAAAAAGAAGGGGAGAAAAGAAAGGTGAGTGAATTTAAAACTTGTGTTTGAGTCTCGCTTTGCATCGCTCGGTCGGCCTTGGGCAGCGGCCAGTCACCGATCGGTTCTATGGTGTAATGGTTAGCACTTTGGACTCTGAATCCAACGATCCGAGTTCAAATCTCGGTAGAACCTTACGGTAGTGTTTTTTTTTCGGATCTCAGATTGAAATAAATAAATCCACTTCGCGTTTTCACTGGCACTAATCTCGTCGTACAGAAGTTACACTAATTTGAAAATTGAAGGTTGTGCTTGCCACGCATGAGCAAACACTCTAATTCATTCAAAACTACAATTTGTAGCTATTTGTGTTCGTGAAATTCCGATGTTATGAAGAATATTACACTTCAATATACTTCGCCAATAGTCGCTTTTCATACAAAGATTTTGTTTTCAATACCTTGCAACATATCTTATCTTCATATTGAAGAAACCACCACGAGAGCGAGATATTGACAAATGAAACAGCAATTTAAAGTCTGCTATAGTGCGCGAAATTCCTATAAAAGCGCACAGACATTTTTATAAATAGTTTGAAGAAAACTGACTGAAATTCAATCTAATTAATTTTGTAGTTTTTTTGTATTGCTCACGCATGTATTAATATTAATGCTTTCATAACCCTTTGAGTAATAATTATTTTTTGGCATAACATTTTCTACATTCTGACGCGAAGTTCCTAGAAGCGCAGTTGAAAGATCAACACCTAAAGACTGTATTCGATGAAATTTGGACACACAAAATAGGTCACCAAAAATTTTCCTTGATCCCGATTCTTTTCAAACTTTCTGGAAATAAAGTACTACTAAATGGTTAAGTTTTGACATCCTTGGTTTATTGAACCTCTTCTCCCAACCCAAATGGCCGCACCTTTGCCTTGACCCCTTTCATCAAATTTTGGGCAATGATAGGACCGACTTGCTTACTTACTTTTAACCACACTTTCTTTAGTTCAAGTTCATTTTCTATCAGTTTTGGAGTTTTAACGAGCTTTGCCTTCATGATTGCCCAAAATTTTTCAATTGGGCGAAGTTCCGGAGTGTTTGGAGGGTTGACGTCTTTTGGTACAAAAACTACATTATTATCTTTGTACCAGTCTAAGACGGGCCGGGCATAGTGCCAAGATGCCAAATCCGGCCAAAACAGTGTCGGGCCATCGTGAGATCTCAAGAAGGGCAGAAGTCGTTTTTGGAGGCATTCGTCCTTGTAGGTTTGTCCGTTGACGGTCCCAGAGGTGATGAAGGGCTGACTCATTTTGCCACATCCGCAGATCGCTTGCCAGACAAGGAATTTTTTGGCGAATTTCGACAGTTTCTTCTTCCGTACACTCTCCGGAACGGCCAACTTAGATGTGGCGACGTAGTGTTCCTGTTCTGGCATTTGTTTGGTGTCGGCTTTAATGTAGGTCTCATCGTCCATCACAATGCAGAACGGTTTTGTGAGCCACTCCCTGTACAGTTTTCTTGCACGAGTTTTGGCCACCGAGTTCTGTTTATCGCTCCGGTTCGGTGCCTTCTGGACCTTGTACACATGTAATCCAGAACGTTTCATTGTTTTCTGCACAAAACAAACTGAAACCTTCGCCTTTTTCGCAACACCCCTGATCGAAATGTTGGGATAACGCTTAAATGGGTTCAATACCATCCTGGCCTTCTCCGGATTTGATGTGCCACGTTTTTTGCCTCTACCATTTTTCCGCTTGGTTGTCTTACGGTCCTTGAACGTTTTGATCACATGAGATACGGTTGAATGTGCGATTCCGAGCTGTTTTCCGATCCATCGATGAGAAGCGTTTGGATTTTCGAAGTGAGTGCCCAAAATTTGTTGGCGCACTGTTTCTTCATTCGAAGCCATCACTGAAATCACTCGACCGATTTTCACGAAACTCATTACACAATTGACACAACACAATGAAATACATTCAGTTAAAATTTCAATAATTTTTACCCACACGCTAAAAAGTTACAAACAATTGCGTGTGTCCAAATTTCATCGAATACAGTCTTTAGTCCCCCTTTATATACACACCATGATTATCTGTCATGCGTGTCATGACTGTAAGAGCTTGTGTGTAAACCATTACCTGCATAACAATATAGTGTTGTTGACGCTTTTCAAGCACCATGCCTTGAGCAAAGTTCTTCGATGAAACAGAGCGAGCGGAGATTGATCCTCTAATTCAAGGATCTCAGTTTAAGTAATCGAGAAATAGCCAAGAGAATCACAAACTGGACTGCGAAAACTATCATGCGATCACCGTCCTTAATGTCGCCTATAAAGTGCTATCCCACATCAGCTTCCAGAGACTGTCACCTCAACCACCTGACGGACCACAACGGACAGAATATTCACTTTGCTGCAGATCCTTCAAAAGTGTCGTAAATATAGAGTCCATCATCTATTCATCGACTTAAAATCGACTAATCAATGCTACAGTGGATAGAATCTAGTACTGTATGAGGATATCCGGTGGATTATCGGGTTCATACGGATCCCGCGGGGAGGGTAGTCAAGGTGATTGAATTAAGGAAAAAATATCAACACAAATCATTTCTCTTCGTTTCTAATGAAAATTCTTCTTTATTCCTCCCATTAAACGCTGCACACCTCCGGAGTCAACTTCCTAGGCACATTTGTTCCACATTTTGGTCATCTGAGTCGCGTCCCGAGCCGTTTTTCCACTGTTCTTAAGCATCCGCTTCATTATTGCCCAAAATCTCTCGATGGGCCGAAACTGCGGGCAGTTGGGTGGATTTATGTTTTTATCGATGAAATCCACGTTATTATCGCGGTGCCACTGGATGACTTCCCGGCTGTAGTGGCAACTCGCCGCTTCACGGGACCTTTATGGGCTTAATGAAAGGTACCTAGTACGCGGTTTTTGAGGCATTCTTCCTTGTACAGCTTCGAGTCCATCGTCTTATTCGTCACGAACACTTTGGTCTTTGCTCCGCAGCTGAATATCCCTTGCCAAATCATCAGTTTTTTGGCAAATTTGTCCATAAAAGCAAACTTAAACTTCGCAGGAACATCTCCTCGTGCCGTCGCTGTCCGAAATCCATTTTGACGTAGGTTTCAGCGTCGATGAGCAGGCATCCTTGGTACTTCGTCAAAACCTGGTGGTACAATTACCGAGCTCGAGTTTTGGTGACGAAACTTCGCTTCAACGTTCTGTTTGGTTGCTTGCTGGCTCGATAAGAACGATATCCTGCTCGCAAACGAATTCTTCGAACGGTATTGCGAGCAGCAGCGTATTTTTGTGCGATTTCATTATCTGATAGTCCAGGGTTTGCTCTGACGGTTCTCAACACCTTCTGGTTCAGCTTGCGGTCATATGTTTCACTACGACGCTTACCTTGAGGCACTCGATCCACGCTCTTTCGCTCCCTGGAACGTTTGAGCGCATCATACACGGTTGATTTGGCGATTTTCAACGTTTTTGCGATTTTTATTGCGGACCACGTTGGATTATCTCGGCTACTATTTGTAAGTTGGTGAAATCTGGACGCATTCGCTGGGACATCGGGACAAGTGGCGAGAATTCCGGCGAACTAACCTACGAAGATGGTGTTCGATGGAAATTCGGTTGTCACAAGCCGACATGGGGCACAACGAGCAAGATGGTTAGACCAAGTGGAGCAAGATCTAGAACGTACAAGGTGCCCACGGGATTCGAGAGGAGTCACCCTGTACCGAGAATGTTGGAGAGATACTGTGTATCAGATTAGGTTAGAAATTACTTTATACCGAGAAAATAAATAACTTCATCTTTCAGCAAGCGAACGCTGCTATCCACGTGAACAAGAAGTCTTTGGCATGGTTTTCCGAAACAAACATTCAGGTTAGGAACTGAATGTTCAGTCTGCAGTCTGGACCTAAATCCTAATGAAAATCTCTGGAGGATTCTGGCGAGACGAGTTTACAGTGGTGGATGGCAGTTTGGAACAATTTGTGAGCAACTACGCAAGAGACGAGACGCATGCGAAGTTGGATAATCTCAATGACTCAATGCCAAAACGGATTTATGAAGCAATTCTGACAAATGACAAATCAACCAAATACTAACTTCTGTAATTTCTTGATTTGAATCGGCTTTTTTTTAAATAAAATTGGATGTTTTCTTATAAGAATTTCTACACAAAAATATGTTTTTTTTTTTGTACAAAAACAAATATTGAAATTATTATTATTGTGAAATTATCTTGTTATTGAAATGCCTTTTATATACTTTATTCATGTTTTGAAAATAGCCTTCAATTGGATCAAACGGTCAAAAAATTTAGGTGCACTTACAGGAATTTCGCCCACTGTAGTACGACTCTAGGAGAAACTTGTAGTCGAACTGATACAGTTTGTTTGTTTATCCCTCATCAAAACGGAGAAAAAAGCAGTGAACTAGATTCTTCTCTCGACTTGAGGCTATGAAGCAAAGTTACGCAAAGAGTGAAGCCATATCTACCTATTGAGCTGTTAACCCTTAAATGCGCATTGTTGCTTTAAAACAACATACCGGAAAACGCTTAAAAATAAATCAATTCTCTTCCTTTTAGGGAAATAATCCAGTGAAATTGTTATATAGACTTCGATGAAGCAGTCGTGTGAACTGGGAGCACTGCATCGAAGCATTTTGTTAAATTAACAGCAGTGAACGTGTTTGAAAAGAAATTTATTTTTTATGATAATCCTTTGGTATCGTGCGCATTTAAGGGTTAAATCATCATTGAGCAAACTGCACACACCCACTCCGGTAGGCCTCAACAGTATCCTTGCTGGTGGTGTGAATTGGTTTAAATCGGCTCTTTAGCGTTGCTGGAGTTGTCGTGTCTTCTCAATCAAAGGCCACCATTACACTATAAGTGTGGACCCAGCGCCATCCTGGCTATTGGTGTAGATCGGTCCAAATTGGCTCCTATGTGCTACTAAAGTATCTTATCTTAGAAAGTAAACATCCCCCATCACACTTTGCGCGAGGCCCCAGCAGCATCCTTAATGTTGATATAAATTAATGATACAAAACGAACCTCAAGCAATAACAATAATAACCCGGTCTTCCCAATGAAAAATCACCAACACACTTTGTGAGTGGGCCAAAAGGCATCCTTACTGTTGGTTTAAATCGGACCAAATAAGGCCTCTGTCGTTTTTTGATAACCTCGTCTTCCGAATCAATAACCACCAAACATTTTGTAAGTGCCATCAACAGCATCCTTACTATTGGTATAAATCGGCTCTTAAGCGTTATTAAAAATATCTTGTCTTCCCAATAAATGAACAGAGATTTTTCGTCAAAAAAAAAAAATCCTAACGGCACCGACTACAATTGATATTAGACCCACTGGGGTGAAAAAAAAAAAACAACGCTTTAAATTATAACAAACCAAAAAGGTAGCAGAAGAGTTTGGTCGATATTACACCGTAATGGACGCTAGAGGAGAAATTAAACCACAAATCTTCTGATGAGTGCAAAAACGGTTGGGACAATCAGGGCAACCGTCACTTCATATAACAACTGAAAAACGGTGAATTAGTTTTATGCCAATGTCGATTGCTTGAAAATATTTCAAAGGGGTTTATGGGAATAAATGGGAATAGAAAGGTAAAATTTATAAAAAGGAATGAACTCACCAAGACTGCTTGAATCAATCAAACATCATGTTGTACATTGGCTTTGCTTGGTATGACTTTTATGATGCAGTGTCCAAGATTCAAACTTCGAGCAGGGCTACAGAGCTGTTTCATATTCTTCTCTTCGTGGCGCTACAGGTGCAATATTCTCGCCATGTTCGAGCAATGCGTTTCCAATTTTTTTTTTTCGAAAAATGCGTCTCATTCGCACCTGGCTTACAACACGCGTGAAGAAAAATCAAGCAGCAAAGTTTAAGGAAACTATCTCTTTAGCATAATTGGTAAATATTTACGTAATATTATATTAGGATCAGCAGGATGAGAACAAAAAGTTTCGGATTGGAGATGGATCAGGACGAGATTTGAAATCCATATAGCGGGTTGGAGCAGAGTCAAGACTTGGAATCAACCTCATACAAATACATTATACACCAAAATTACAAGCTTAAAACCTTCACATACCACAAAACCCCAGAAAGGCAATGCCCGCCTCTTCACTGTTCAATTTAGAACTAGCATTAGGCCAAAGGCTTGTTTTCTTTTAATTTTCGTAAGCATCTTGTGAAATTCACCTGAAACTTTTTTGTCGATTTCGTATGACTTTGGCACGATCTTCAGGAAGTCTGTCCAACTATTTGGCTTCGGCGACGACGTTGATATCGTAGCAAGTAACTTTAAGACGATGGCGGAAACGTACATCAGACTTAAGGCTGAAGCTGGTAGGATTGGGCTTGTGATTAATGCGTTGAAAACAAAATACATGAAGGGAAGAGGCTCACGAGAAGACAATGTTAGCCTCCTAGCACAAGTTCAGATCGACGGTGATGAAATCGAGGTAGTAGACGAATTCGTGTATCTGGGCTCATTGGTGACCGCCGATAACGACACCAGCAGAGAAATACAATGGCGCATTATGGCTGGCAATCGTGCCTACTTTGGACTCCGAAGGACGTTAAGATCGAACAAAGTTCGCCGAACCACATAGTTGACCATCTACAAGACATTAATTAGACCGGTAGTTCTCTACGGCCACGAAACATGGACATTGCTAGTGGAGGACCAACGCGCCCTTGGAGTCTTTGAACGGAAGGTGCTGCGTACGATCTACGGTGGAGTGCAGATGGAAGACGGAACGTGGAGGAGGCGAATGAACCACGAATTGCACCGGGGGGAGCCCCCCCCCCCCCCCCCCCAAAAAACACAACCCCCCCAACAGCGGGGGGCTGGGAAAAAAGAAGCACGCCCCCCCCCCGAGAAAATAATACGCCAACACGCACCCACACACACAAGAAAGGAGGAGGCGCCCCCCGAGAGGGGGGTTGAGTGGAGAAGAAGGCGGCCCGCCGCCCCCCCCCCACAGACGGGGGGGGGGGGGCGCCACCCCCGCGCCCACAAAAAAAAAAACACCTCTGTACAGCACAGCCGACCCCCCCCCCGCTCTGATTTGGAAAATAAGATAAAAATATTATTTTTATACATATTTTTTACAGATGTTCTGGTGGTTTTTTTTTTTTCTCATTTTTTTAAACATCGCTTAGTGCTCTTCACTCTTAACGGGCAATGCAGAATTGTTTTACGGCTTTTGTCCAAAAATCGTCATATTTAATCATATTATAATATTTGAAATTGGAAATATCTTTCTTATCAACATGCAACCCTAGGAGTGGACAGCAATTTCTGCTAGGACCAAGGATGTGAAGAGACAGTGAAGAGAAAGTATTGATAGGTCCGTAAGAGCACGGCAGGTTGTGAAATTGAATAGAAGTAGTTGAAATTGAGCGTAGGGCATGTTTGAAAAACGGCATCCGATCGAGCACACAATCTCTTACCTAGCTACCGCAGAGCAGTGTAGGCAAGGGGAAGGGTACCCCCTTGACAAGGCAAAAGAGTGCGCGCTTGTTCGTGCTCATATACCGCCAATGGCACAGAGCAGTTCTAGCGATGTGAAATATCTGTTGTTTTACACTTCCTAAAGGCTACATGTGACAGAAATCAATTTCCAATTAGAGGTTTTGGAAGACACAACTTCTAACGTTACCGGTAATGTTTCTCTCGTCGTTGTTTACTTTAAGAACCTCAGTGAGAAACCAGGTAAGGTGTTGTATGCTGATCCTATTAACAGCATGTTTTGATGGAGTCCCCACCATGAATTCAAATAAATTTAACTACTCATTCTATTCGATTATACAACCTGTCGTACTCTTATCAATACTTTCTCTTCACTGTAGTGGTTAGAGTAAATATTGGAGCAATAAGGGTGAATCAAAATAGTCGTGAAACTTGATTAATGCGAAAATACAAAATATCGCACAAATCTATACAAATCAGATAATCTATAAAAATAGAGAATTGAGGCGGTTGTATATAGCTGAGAGAATAGTGAAAGCTAGAGAGTCTGCAAAAGCAAGGCAAGCCGATCTTGCGCTTTCTGATTGTGTGTAATAATTATGATGCGAGCGAAAGAGAGTACACGGGCAGCCATTTTAACTCAGTTTTGAGTCGTTTTTGACTCACTTTCGTCAAAAGTGCAGCCACTCAAATTTGGGTAAATGTTACTGGGATTGACAAGCCGCCAATCAAAAACATCCATCTGATTTGAGTCGATGTTTTTGATTTGTCGACTTGTCAATCCTAGTTACATTTACTCAAATTTGAGTGACTCCAATTTTGACGAAAGTGAGTCAAAAACGACTAAAAACTGAGTTAAAATGGCTGGCCATGTACGGCTGTGTGAATGCTGTGAGCAATTTGATGCGAGCGGGAGCGGCTTTACAATGAGAGCAAGAAAACGAGAACAACCCGATCCTGGGCCTGGTAAATGTGTGTGAGAACGATTCGAGACGGCACTAAGAAAGAGAGAGAGAGAGAGATGAAAAAGAACTACCTAAACGAGTACGACATTCACATCTTTGGTTCTAGCAGAAATTTCTGTCCACTCCTAGGGTTGCATGTTGATAAGAAGGATATTTCCAATTTCAAACATTATAATTGATTAAGTGCTTCGTGCAACAACAAAAACAATGATTAGTTAAATGTATTTTAATCATATTGTTGAACCATTTTGGAGCTTTTTACCAGTTCTTGTTCTTCTTCTAGTACTTGACTTTTTAAGCGGGGAGTTGATTGCCGCTCAAATTTGTGTTCTATTTAAAGTACACGACCTGCCATTTTAACTCAGTTTTGAGTCGTTTTTCACTCACTTTCGTCAAAAGTGGAGTCACTCAAATTTGAGTAAACATAACTGGGATTGACAAGTCGACAAATAAAAAATATCCGCCTGATTTGAGTAGATGTTTTTGATTTGTCGACTTGTCAATCCCAGTTACATTTACTCAAATTTAAGTGACTCCACTTTTGACGAAAATGAGTGAAAAACGACTCAAAACTGAGTTAAAAAGGCTGGCCGAGCACATCCACAGTTCTTCATTGTGGGCTTTCTGTGCCATTCCAAAGTCAGTGGTGCTAAATGCATATTTTTCGCAAAACAATTGCCTGCTGCAAAATGTTGATGCCCGCACACTAGCAATCGTATTTAGGTACTGTTCAGGCGAACACGAAGGATAGAAAACAGAAAGTAAAAAATGTCCTGTTTTTGCTGACAGTTTCAAACCGTTTAGAAATAGCGTGTAACTGTATTTGATAGCTTGATTACCACCCCTTTTTTGGTAAACACACATATTATCAAACAACCCAGCTCCACAAAATTTTGAGCGACATAAATTTACGTCGCAACTTATTTAAAACCATCGCACATTGGGCAAGAACTGATGAAAACTAAGGAAAAAATCTGTAACTTTTGTCGCTTCTAGGCGCGGCTAGTAAACAAGGCCATTTCCGCTTGGAAATTGTCTGGAAAATCGAATGGAACTAGTTTCAATCCCGCACGGATATGGTTGTGGAGTTATAGAGCTTGTTTTACCCCACTTCCCCTTATATTCTTAAATAAATTATAGATATCTTTGCTCGGAGTCGCTCAAGATCAACAAAATAGTGCTAATCCCATGTGAAATTTCCTGAAAAAATCGAATAGAAGCTGTTTCAACTACCGCACGGCTCTGTGAACGAAGATATGGCTGGTTTTACCCCACTTCCCCTTGTATTCTTGAATAGTTTATAGATATCTTTTCTCGGAGTGGCTCAAGATCAACCAAATAAGACTAGTCCTATGTGAAATTTCTTGAAGAATCGAATAAAGTTATTTTATCTACCGTACGGCTCTGTGAACAAAGATATGGCTTATTTTACCCCACTTTCCCTTGTATTCTTGAATAGTTTATAGATATCTTTGCTCGGAGTCGCTCAAGATCAACAAAATAGGACTAGTCCAATGTGAAATTTCCTGAAAAATCGAATAGAGGTTGTTTCAACTACCGCACGGCTCTGTGAACAAAGATATGGCTGATTTTACCCCACTTCCCCTTATATTATTGAATAATTTATAGATATCTTTGCTCGGAGTCGCTCAAGATCAACAAAATAGGACTAGTCCAATGTGAAATTTCCTGGAAAATCGAATACAGGTTGTTTCAACCACCGCAAGGCTCTGTGAACGAAGATATGGCTGGTTTTACCCCACTTCCCCTTGTATTCTTGAATAGTTTATAGATATCTTTGCTCGGAGTCGCTCAAGATCAACAAAATAGGACTAGTTCTATGTGAAATTTCCTGGAAAATCGAATAGAGGTTGTTTCAACCACCGCACGGCTCTGTGAACAAAGATATGGCTGATTTTACCCCACTTCCCCTTATATTCTTGAATAATTTATAGATATCTTTGCTCGGAGTCGCTCAAGATCAACAAAATAGGACTAGTCCAATGTGAAATTTCCTGGAAAATCGAATAGAGGTTGTTTCAACTACCGCACGGCTCTGTGAACGAAGATATGGCTGGTTTTACCCCACTTCCCCTTGTATTCTTGAATAGTTTATAGATATCTTTGCTCGGAGTCGCTCAAGATCAACAAAATAGGACTAGTTCTATGTGAAATTTGCTGGAAAATCGAATACAGGTTGTTTCAACCACCGCACGGCTCTGTGAACAAAGATATGGCTGATTTTACCCCACTTCCCCTTGTATTCTTGAATAGTTTATAGATATCTTTGCTCGGAGTCGCTCAAGATCAACAAAATAGGACTAGTTCTATGTGAAATTTCCTGGAAAATCGAATAGAGGTTGTTTCAACTACCGCACGGCTCTGTGAACGAAGATATGGCTGGTTTTACCCCACTTCCCCTTGTAAATGAAATAACTTCTATTCAATTTTTCAAGAAATTTCGCATAGGTCGAGCCCTATTTGGTTGATCTTGAGACACTTCGAGCAAAGATATCTATAAACTATTCAAGAATACAAGGGGAAGTGGGGTAAAATCAGCCATATCTTCGTTCACAGAGCCGTGCGGTGGTTGAAACAACCTGTATTCAATTTTCCAGGAAATTTCACATTGGATTAGCACTATTTGGTTGATCTTGCGCGACTCGGAGCAAAGATATCTATAAACGATGCAAGAATACAAGGGGAAGTGGGGTAAAATTAGCCATATCTTCGTTCACAGAGTTGTGCGGTAGTTGAAACAGCTTCTATTCGATTTTCCAGGAAATTTCACATGGGATTAGCACTATTTTGTTGATCTTGAGCGACTCCGTGCAAAGATATCTATAAATTATTCAAGAATATAAGGGGAAGTGGGGTAAAATAAGCTCTATAACTCCACAACCATATCCGTGCGGTGATTGAAACCAGTTCCATTCGATTCTCCAGACAATTTCCAAGCGGAAATGGCCTTGTTTACAAGCCGCGCTTAAAAGCGACAAAAGTTACAGATTTTTTCCTTAGTTTTCATCAGTTCTTGCCCACTGTGCATCCCTTCCTCCCTCAATACAAATTCCTCCCTATTTCTCCAAAAAATTAAATTCAAATACAAACTACATTCCCCCCCCCCTTTCCTTCCCCCCCCACCCCCACCCTCCCCTATTTTTTCCTTTTTTTTCACTATAATAACCCCCCCCTCCAACCCCCTTACACAAAAAAACTCTTCACTCTACTACCACACCAAAACTTACCCCTCTTCCCCCATCCACACTCAACAATTTTCCTTTCACTTATTTTTTTTTTACTATTCCTCCTCCCCCCTTCCTCCCTTACATACAAAATTCCTCCCCTTTTCTTTCTCCAAATTACCAAATACAACTACTTTTCCCCCCCCCCCTATTTCCTTCTTCTTATCCCCCACACTCCCCCCCATCCCACTTTATCCCTATTTTTTTCCTTTCTTTCTAAATAAACCCCCAACCCTCCACCCCCCTTACCCCACCCTTTCCTCTACTACCTACCCGAAAACTTATCTCCCCTCCTTCCCCCCCCCTCTCTTAGCGTAAATTTTGGCCCATGATTTCACTATATTTTTTGTTTGTACGTTTTAGTTTCCTTTTCCTACGCACGGAAAAAAAAATCCGTGCCCAGATCCGTGAACTGCAGTCATAAATTCGAGAACAAACAAAAATACACCGTGAACTGAAGCACGTAATCATGAACTAAATAACGTTTAAAGTGAAAAATCCTGAAAACGTGAACTGGTTCACAGTCCGTTTTCATTTTTAAGAACGCTTTTTTTTTCAGTGCGTTCGCACCTGATGCACCCAGCACCCCCCCACACCCTTTCTACTCACCCAACAATCAATTGAAAATTGAATTAAAAACCATCTTGATTGTACACCACTAGTTCGTGACTATTTTTTTTTATTCCAAAAAAAACAAATTCCCCCCAAATTCCAAAGGGGTTTAGGGGATTTTTCAAAACGTTGTTGAAATTTTTCCGTAATTCCTTCATTTAATTTTCGAGAGGAATTAAACATTGAATCGAGTTTCTCCCAAAATTTACAACCAGGGGGGGGGGCCCTTCTTTGAGTTGTTAACTTTTTCCAAAAATAAAAGATTTTTTAAAATTAATTTCATATTTTTCGAAAGGAACAAACTCACAATACTGACACTTGAACGAGGAGGTTACTAGAATTATTGCACTTGGTCTCATTGTATTCTGCTGGCAGACCACTACAAACAAGATGAAAATTTAATGGTTATTATTCAGGACTTATGTGAAAAATTACAACAGCTACAAGGAAATCACGTGACAAATTCAGAGATTTCACTCTAAGAAGTTGAATTGTCTGCCACAGCCGCATCGGAAACCGCCACCGTCGTGATTCTTATCGTGCCATTGAGGGGTTTTTCCCCCCTGGAGCAATTGACCAGATGAAAGATTCCTGACACGACAAAATCAATAGGGAAAAAAAACCCGTTTAGTTCATAACCGTTGAGCTAACCGTCCGTCACCATAGCAGGCGACGACGACAACAACGATGGTGAACTTTCACTGGGACAACGTCCAACTGTCGTCATCGTCGTCGTCGTCGTCAGCGGTCGTCGCCAAAACAAAACGTATCAACCCTTTGGCATCTTTTTTTTTTAGAGAATAGCTTCTCAGCAACACCCGAATGGCTTTCGTTTCCATTTTTATTAGTTTGACGTTCGTGAAATTTCGTACCATGCATAGAATGGAGCTTTGTTTGGGCAGGAACGCAATTGAAATTCCCAACTGATTGTCATGTTGGGGTGTCACTCAGTGGAGAGTAACGAGTGAGGTATTTGTCTTCCGTTCCCAGACAGAATGACTCCTCCCATGGTGGTGTTTTGATTACTGTTTGTTTACTTCGGTGGCATGAAGGCAGCGACGTCACTGTCGTCGTTGTCGCCGTTCAGTCTGGCTCGAATCTGGCAAAGGGTGACTTTGAGACTGGAAAATCCCTGCCAATAGATTTGTGGAAACCGGTTTTCCTTTTGATGCAGGCAAGTCCGCACAAGGATGGAGAAATAATGGGGGAAAGGGCAGCTGATTACCAGCAGATACTGTTGAATATTGAATAATTATGTAAAATTTTGCAATAGCTTCAAGCATCGGCGATTTCTCGGTGAGCAATCAATAAATTATCTCGTGAATATTTAAGTTAATTTCCAGTAGAGTTCAGAGTCCGCGATGCGATTTGTGGATGGACGTTTTCGATTGGGTGGAAAACAAATTTGCTAAACATTTCATTGTTGTAGTTTAAAATTGCGGATTATTTAAGCATGGTCGATGTTGAATTGGATTATTTACTACGACAGGTTGAATACAACAATGATTACACTAGTCGGCAGTGTTTCACTCCCTTCGAGTAAATATTTCTTATTTTAGATCTTGCCTCGCTGAATCCAAATATAAGCTGAGAATCACCGTAACACGTCCAGTTTTTGAGAAAAATGAGTTTTAAAATCATAAAACACGTATTTTCGTCGATATATGATTTACCTGTTTCAAACTAGAACCGACTGACTGACTGACTGACTGACTGACTGACTGACTGACTGACTGACTGACTGACTGACTGACTGACTGACTGACTGACTGACTGACTGACTGACTGACTGACTGACTGACTGACTGACTGACTGACTGACTGACTGACTGACTGACTGACTGACTGACTGACTGACTGACTGACTGACTGACTGACTGACTGACTGACTGACTGACTGACTGACTGACTGACTGACTGACTGACTGACTGACTGACTGACTGACTGACTGACTGACTGACTGACTGACTGACTGACTGACTGACTGACTGACTGACTGACTGACTGACTGACTGACTGACTGACTGACTGACTGACTGACTGACTGACTGACTGACTGACTGACTGACTGACTGACTGACTGACTGACTGACTGACTGACTGACTGACTGACTGACTGACTGACTGACTGACTGACTGACTGAGACTGACTGACTGACTGAGACTGACTGACTGACTGACTGACTGACTGACTGACTGACTGACTGACTGACTGACTGACTGACTGACTGACTGACTGACTGACTGACTGACTGACTGACTGACTGACTGACTGACTGACTGACTGACTGACTGACAGTAACTGACGACAGCATCAAAATCCAACTTTTCAAAGAAAAATAAACACAAAGTAACAATTTTAGTTTTATTTCACAGCCGTATAGCACCCTCCCGGCTTTGTTGATAAAACTACATTCAAAACTGTTTTGTCTACCAACATACCTCCTCTATGCTTCTTTAAAGCCGAAATTTGTACAAAATGGCCCACTCTATAGACGGTTGTGAAAACAAGTTAATAAAACCTTTATAAGAACATACAGATTTTGAAAATGTTCTAGTGAAAGATGTTATGACCACTTGAGAACCTTCATAAAACCTATTGGCTGCCATGAAAACCAGAATGCAGCCAAATGGCCACAGCTGTCAAACTTCACTGTGAAATCGAGGTTGGTTTTTGTTGTTCTGCTTTGTTCGATTCTCTGCTCATCTGATTCATTAGGCAGTAAAAAAAAGGTCTAGTGTTGCGGGAAAATTTGTTTGATAGCAAAATATCCAAAACAAATTGTGTTTTCTACAGCGTATTATGTTCCAAATTATATGCGCATTTGTTTTTATGGTGAATATTGGCACGATAAAAGCCGAAAATTAATGCGCCTCGGAAATTATGCGAATTTACACCAACAAAAATCAAATTAAAACAAATACATTTGATAAATTAATCATGAATTTCCTGAAAAGTGCTTGGAATTGGATAAGATTATCCAAAAGAATACCGAAATGAGTCTCCGATCTACAGTTTGTTTGCATACCATTGAAAATTTGATGCATTTATTTTTCCACATTTCAATTATTTCTTATATTTCAATATGGCGATTGGAAAAAAAAATCACAGTTTTGCCATAAAGCCAATTTCTCTTCGCAATGACTATTATAAAACTATTTGGTCTTATGGTGACTTCGTTCAATGCCAATTTGCCGTTTAATGCATTTACTGGTGGCAAAATGGTTTAAAATCCTTTTTCAAATGACATAATAAGATAATATCAATGAGTCCTAAAACGGCATTTCAATACAGCATTTTACGAGTTCATAAAGTCGAAATAAAACCATTGATAGGAGTAAAAGGAATTTGAGAAACAAGGTTTTAAGATCGTTCTTAACATGCTGTGTAGGTTCTCATAAACCTGACTAAAATATGAAACCTATTGGCACCTCTTGGTGCAATAGTAAAACCAAATTGATTTCAAGTGGCTTTCATAAAACCTTAATAAAACATAATAAAGCAGGATGGTTTTGGCAATGTTACTTGGGTATCGACCTAACCCTTTCCAAAAAGTAATCATATGGCAGTTTTTAAAACAAATTCACAGTTAATACTCAAAATTTTAAAAACTGTATTTTGACGATTGCATGAAAAGTTAACACAATGCAAACAAAATCGAAGCAATTGAAAATGTTTATGCATGTGAATTGATCAACACTATTTAGAGGGATTCCATCCAGAATGTGCCGGAAATCCCAAAAATCATACCCGATCATCATTGATTTGGATGAAACTTGGCACATGAGTTCGGTACGTTGGAAAAAAAAATTCCACTGGTGTTAAGATAATTTGGGTTCAAGAGTAACTTTTGAGATGGGCGTATGTGTTTTTTCCAACATTTTACTTGAAAAATCGTAGTTCAAAAACCATTACATTTAGAGAAAAACTTTATATAAGGGAATTGTAGGGAACTAAAAAACCTTTCTTAAAAAAATATACACAGAAAAAAAAATTTTTTTTTCATCAAGAAAAATCAAAAATAATTACTAAAAATAAAATATCTAAAAAAAACATATTTTTAATATTTTTTTAATTTGTTGTATGGAAATTTGAGGAAAAAAGACACGTTTTAAAAAAAACTCTAGGATGGACGCTCTTATAATAAAAAAGTTTTTCAAATAGCGAACTTTGGTGTATATTTCAAATTTTGGTTATTCATTCTTATAAATAAATTTTGATGTTACAATATGGTTTTGGAGATCATTACAAACAATAATGATAATAATGATAAACCACGTAAACGCAACCGTTTTCAAGATATTTCTGATTTTCTTTCAATAAAATTTCAAAACCTCAAAAAATACGCCCTTTTCATAAATTACTCGTGATATTAAAACAACAATAGCTAACGATTGTTTCTCTTGTGTTTTTAGCCTTTTTAAAACACATGTATGTGCCTCTTACTTACTCTTAACAGCTCGTCGATTGAAAAAGCTTCACTTAAAGTTATAAGACAAAAATAATGAATTATGGTTGGATTTATATTTATATATACCATTTATTAGTCTCGGTCATTGATAATATTACATAAACATTATATAAACTATTGATTGCTTTTATATATATTATGAATCCTGCCTTCTTCGTCATTCGAAAACAGTTTTACAAAAACTTCGTTTTCTGAAATTGGAACGAATGAGTGGTACTTTTGTGTACCTGCAATCGTTTTAGTCTGTCGGTAAATTTCATTCCATTCTGCTACCCCCTGTTCATACTCTTCATGTGATACATAACAAAACGACATTTTTGTTAAACAATCATCACTTTTTTGGTTCGCCCATTCGAATAACTCTAATGCACTTTTTATAGGGTGTTCATGTTGTACAGCAAGGCTTGCATATCTTGCCATTCGTTTTAATGTACCACCAATTGCATCGCAAGGTCCCTTACCGTGGGATGTTGCGAAAAAATGCCATTCAGCATCAATATTGTATTTCTTTTTAAACTTACAAAGGCTTGCAAAGTTCTTCCTATTTTTATATTGGGATGCTGCCCCGTCAGACATAAACGTAGCTTTCTTTACTTTAATTTTAGTTTGCAAAAAGCTTATTAGTTTTGAAATAAACACCTGCACCGCAATCATATCATGTTTCAACACTTCTGAGATAACAATGAAACTGATATTTTTAAGTATTCCAGATTCCGTGTAATAAATGACAAAAGGGTGAATAGTGGCTTGCTCATTACTCCAATAACTACTTTGAACAGCATCTTGAAAAACAAATGAATAATTTTCAGAAAAATCACAAATTATTATTACTGCGCCGTCTTTAAGACAACTTTTATAATCTCTCAAGAAACTAGACTGCTGAGATTTGACAAAATCGTGGGATACTAATTGTTCCAACTTTTCACAAAAATAAGCAATAAATTCATCAATTGGTTTAACAAGTGTCTCTAAACTACATCTATCAGTTGAAATCCATTGCTCAAAAGATATTTCAACTAAACCACGTTTTTCTAATTTGTCTGTTAAACAACTCTCAAAATCTGAAAAGCCTGGACATCGTTCGCATTCACGGAGGTAACATTTTTTATTTCTAGTTGATGAGCTACATAATATTTCTTCAAAACACAATTTATAATCATTCTCGAATGAATATTTTCTAAGACCATGAAGCATCAAGTTAATGTTCTCATGAATGATGCAAACACAAATGTTATGAGAACCTGTGCTGCCAAGTAATTTGCAATGCTTTGGTCTTAGTGCTGCAAAAGAGCTAAACCCAACAGCATTTTGATGCATCTCTTGAAATTTAATGAAAGCTTCTCTTAATGAACAAACTAAAAGGCGCTTTTGAATATGAACCCTCTTACCTTCACTCCTCACTGAAACGTAGTCGTTCATACCAGGGGTTGCTCGTGTAATCTCATCACTGTCGTAAAATTGAAAAATTTGGTTTTTTTATTTCCGGGTTCAGACCGTGTCCCAGCTTTTCGTTAGGGGCAGTTAAAACACCTTCGTGCTTTGCAAGGAATTTAGCTTGTGATACGATGTACTTGTTTGTTATTCCAAATTCTGCCATTACTCTTTGATTTGTCCAAGATTGTGGTAAAACCGAAAGTATCCTTACTTGATCGTCCCTCGAAGTTTCTGGATCAGCATACCGGTCCTTTAGCTGCGCGATTATTTCGTCATATTCGGCTGCTTTCACTTTCAATTGTTCCAGGTCATCCTCCTCCGCTTGATCCCCAAATATGTGTGTCCGAATGCCGTTTGAAACATCTTTGAACTTTTTGCGGGCATAATTTACGTTCAGGAACTTTTTAGCCGATATTGGCGAAACGTTGATTCCAGCTACGCCCTTGTTAAATAGCTCAATATTATGGCGCCTTGAATAATCTTGCACACTGCTATCAGATGGCACTGACATTAATGATATTGCCGATGGCGTTTCCTCGAGACCATACAAGTCTACTTGCCGTGATGAAGATGGTATTGCAGCATGGGATTGTTCCGTTCTATTTAAATGCAAACGACAATTATCACAAATCATCAAAGAAGTGTCCAAATGTGTTTTGCCCATAAACTTGAGTTTTTTGACATTTTGTTCGGTTAATTTACGAAGGTTTTTTGAGCACCGTTTAGTGGGAAACGGCATACAACACTTCTTCATGTTAAACTCCATTTTCAGTTCACTCAGATAGATTTTACTGATGAATGCGACTATGTATGAGCATATATATTGGCTGTGGTACCTTTGGAAATGCAGGTATAAAACATCTCTGGTAGTTTACAGGCAGCGTACATTAGCTGTTTTTTTTATGAGAAAATATACCTGACATACGTTATAGCTGCTATTTGTCTACCTACCTTAAACAATATGTGTTACTTTCATCGCTACATCACCGAACTGTTCGGAGTGTAGTTTTCACACACTACACCCGACCTCGATTAATATGCTTCTTCTATATGACCCTCCGCATAATTTCATCATCTGTCCATTTCACACTTGTCGCCCCTGCGACATCTATCTCGCTGTTACTTTCATCGCTTTAGCAAATTCGCTCCCTTCATTCTCTGAGCGGCCCGACCGATACAGCCATAAAACAATTATAAATATATTGATTGCAATATTAAAACAATAGTGCTGTTTATCTTGTTCTTTTCAAATGAGTCTTCTTATCATCCTGATATCAAAAGAAAAGAGGACATTAGAGTAATGTGAACGTTATAATATGAAGATCTTGGAAAATTTATCTTTTCTGGTGGAAATCTCGATTAACTTAAGAAAAGAGCGAATTTTCTTATGTTTTTTCATTCTATTGAAATAAAATCCGAAAAATCTCGAAAACGGTTGCGTTCAGGTGATTTATCATTATTATCATTATTGTTTTTAATGATCTCCAAAATCATATTGTATAATTAATTTTCATTTATAATAATGAGTAACCAAAATTTGAAATATGCACCAAAGTTCGCTCTTCGGAAAACTTTTTTATTATAAGAGCGTCCATCCTAGAGTTTTTTTCAAAACGTGTCTTTTTTTCTCAAATTTCCACAAAACAAATTTGAAAAATATTAAAAATATGTTTTTTTTTATATTTGATTTTTAGTATTTATTTTCGATTTTTCCTTATGAAAAAAAAATTTTTTTTCAGTGTACATTTTTTTTACAAAGCCTTTTTAGTTCTCTACAACTCCCCCATATAAAGTTTTTCTCTAAATGTAATGGTTTTTGAACTACGATTTTTCAAGTAAAATGTTGGAAAAAAAAACATACACCCATCTCAAAAGTTACTCTTGAATCCAAATAATCTTAACACCAGTGGATTTTTTTTTTTCAACATACCGAAGACGTGTACCAAGTTTCATCAAAATCGAAGATAGTTGAGTTTGGTGACCGACCGATTTGGCGTGGAATCAGTCTTTAGTCTTTTTTAACGCGGTTGCATAGTAAAAGTGGAACGTATTCCCCGTGTAAAAAATTACCTTAGTGCACGTTTCAAATATTCACATTGTCTCACAGTTTCCGCTAGAATTTGTCATAGAAAAATAATTTGAAAGAAAATAGAAACTCCGCAAAATAGAGCAGCGGTTCTCAACAGTTTTAGTTGCGACCCACTCCTGTAAACTTCACGAATTCGGAACTCAGTAATATTGAACTATTGAACACAGGTGCCTCAATAACAAAAAGAAGAAGAGTTTGTGCTTGAAGGACTTTTGACCAAGCAACGTTGTTGGTCAAAACAATTCCTACTGTGTTTGGTTCATCAATTTCTCAATGTCAAACATTAATTGTTTCTCAATATTTGAAATTGATTTTCCTCAAATTGATTGGTTAAATTGTAAACATTACACTTCGATCAATTTAGATTATTTACATCCAAAGCAGAAGTAATTTGACAAGCCCTCGTATGGTTGGAGATGACCAAGTCTATTTCTCTTTTTCTGTTTGGAAAAGTTGCCACTGATGAGCACACGGCCGCAAATTTAACTCAATGTGAGAGTCCACTTTACTCAGTCACATGGGAACTACGACTCAGTTTCGTAAAAAGTGGAGTTACTCAGTCTATAACTGACGACTCTCACGTTGAGTTCAATTTGCGGGGGCGCAGCAGATACTGCCTTTGAGCTCACCCGATGTAACTTGTCAGACGGTGGATGCGATTTGGCAGGCGATTTTAGGCACACAGTTCAAAGTTGCAATTCGTCATGTTGTGATGTCACCACGACCACCAGCTTGTCTTTTTTTTGGCTGAGAATATCGGGTGTTCCAGGAAATATAAGCACAACTTTAGAATAAAAAAAATAAAACACGTTTTCGACATAAGTTAATGATTGTTTCGTGTGTATTGTCTACATAAATTGTTTATACAGCCAAACAATAGAAGAACACTTTCTGTTAAGTCATATGCCAAGGATTAAATCTTGAGCTTTCTCATGAGATTTTGCACAGACTACTTCAATGGTATGCGCTTCTTGATAGTGCTTCCGCTAGCATGACTTAACCAAGACCCAAATTGTTTTGATTAGCCTGGACAATAAGGCGGATTAGTCTGGACAATAAGGCGGATTCAGTTCGTTCGGTACGAGCTGGATCCTATTCTGTTCATACCACGCTACTCTAGCTTTTGCATAACGCCAAAGCAGACAAGAAGAGCACAGGTCCATCGTGCTGTCAAATCAATGACGCCGTAGACGTCTCTGTAAACATTGTTTGATGTAGATATCAGTTCTATTGTACCCGTCATCACAAATTATTTCGATGCTTTTCCATATTTTGCCTGCCATGCCATGCACTTATAAGTATATTTTTCTGTGCAGATGTGTTTAGCTTTTTAGTTACATCCCGAACAGACATATTATTTTTTCTAGTGAAATAACGAGCGACTTTTTCGTCCAGCTGAGACTCAGCAGGTCCAGATTTTCGTCCACCTTCAGGTGTAATTTTTCTGATTTTTCTGGTTAGAACGGATCCGACGCCCAGACCTTCCTTTTTGGCCAGTATTTTTAGCGTCAAGTTCTTCATTGTGCACCATTTCTCGAGTAATTCATGATAAGGGCCTAAAAGCCAATTGTATACAATGGTTTAAAGGTTGATCTCTCACGAATTACGAAAATTCCACGACATCCAACTACATCATTTGTTAGAACAAACATTGCTCTATCCGATGCTGCTTTCAGTACACGCGAGCGATTTTAGATTGGAGAGAAGTCAACGTTTTAAGTCATTTTTTACAGTTGGCTTTTAGGTAAGTTCCTAAAAGCCTATTGTACAAAATGACTTAAAACGTACTGGTAGAGCACTTATCATGAATTATTCGAGATTTGTGCAAAGTCGTTAACAACATACTAAGGGCCTGTTAATAAACCACGTAGACTCATTTTTGAAAATCTCAGACCCCCCTCGTAGACTTTTTTCCATACATTATTTTGAAACTTTGTATAGAGCGTAGACTATGGTCAGATCTCCCCTCCCCCCAGAAAAGTCTACGTGGTTTATGAATAGCCACTAACTTGTTCTTAAGAATGTAAACAATAATACTGTATGATGAACAACAGTGAAACGTCGTTCATTTATAATATACAGTGTTGCCAGCTTGTGCTTATATTTTTTGAAACACCCGATAATAAGTGATGCATAATAAGCGAGCAGTGGCGCTCAAACCAAGCTATTTAGCACTGTATTTGGAGAAAGTGCCAATACATCACCGGACCGTCTGTTCTTCATGTTGGGAGCGGCTCAAAACACCGAATATTCCCCATGTAAGGGGCGGCTGAATCACCGTGGGACTCTAAATTCTGTGTACTAAGGTCCTCCGGATGCTAAGGGGTCGGCGTCAGGCCTTTCAAAGCCAGTCGAATAATAAGCAAGCACAGGAAAGCAGCAGAACATGGACATGTTTGAGTTTTGTTACTCTAGAACGAAAGTGATGCACAACTCTTCTGATATTCCGGATGTTCCGGCGAACCCGGAGTGACCACACGAAATCTCAAATGGGTTACTACAGTGAATTCGTCCTCAGGTAACATGTAAATTTATTTGAAAATGAAAACCTAAATTTACGCACCTATCGTGATATCTGACCCTTTTTACACTTCCCTGGGATTAATAGGAATATGAGCCCAGACGTAGTCATTGTGGTCCTGGAAACTTGATATCATCATCATTGTTCGTTGACATCTCATGATATTAGATGTGTCGCATGATGGGTTTTGATCCAACTCCGAGTCTGGTCACTTTCCAGGGATTAGCCGGAACATCAACCCGGATGTAGCCAATGTGGTTATGGACTTTTGATGTCATCACCATTGCACTTATTTATGAATTCTCATGTAATTTGAGGTGTCACATAATAGGTTTTGGTCTGTGTCAAAAATTGGCCACTTCCCCGGGGGTATCTCCGGAACCAGTTAACCGATTTCAATAAATTCAAAAGTAGGGCTACAGTACCTTTCATTTGGCGGTATTTCATTCGAATCGGTTAAATAGTTATGTGGGGAACTGAGTTAGAAATTTCGTTGCACACTCACACAACACACATACACACATTCACACACAGCAATGTGTTCAGTTTATCGAGCTGAGTTCGTCGTATATAACACTCGGCCTTCCAGGCCTTGGAACAAAAGTCCGTTTTCTAGGATATACACTGAAGTTTTTTTTACGACGGTAATGGTACCGCGTAAAAAACCGCGTTATTTCAAAAAACGACGTAAAAAAAACCGCGTTATTTAAAAAAAAACGACGTAAAAAAACCGCGTTATTTCAAAAAACGACGCAAAATAAGTCAAAGATATAAAAATAATATTTCATATTCATATTGAAAGGATAAATGGACCCATCCCCCCCCCCCCATTTTTTTTTTAAAAGCACTTTTTTAAAAAAACACTTTTGCGAGCGGTTAGTAGAACAATTTTAATTGAAAGACTATGAACATTTAAATTAACACTTCACTTGATCACTTTTTCTAAAAAAAATTTATAAAAAACAAACACTTTTTTAATCTATCACTAGTAAACGCGAGCAAATTCCTTTAAATTCCACTACAGATAGCTTATCTTTTGACAGAAAAAAGAAGTCTGTAAGTCGCAGACGAAATAGGCCTATCTGTCAAAAGATAAGCTATCTGTAGTGGAATTTAACGGAATTTGCTCGCGTTTACTAGTGATAGTTTAAAAAAGTGTTTCAGTTTTTTTTTTTTAGAAAAAGTGATCAAGTGAAGTGTTAATTTAAATTTTCCTAGTCTTTCAATTTGGATAGAGGTTGTTAATTCAATGTGTGAGCAAAACAGTCCAGAGTAGTTATAGAGAGTTTTCGTCTTCGGCAAAGTTTCTCAGTATATCATTCGTCGTCTTTTGATATTATCATATCTGTTCCAAATCATGCCGCAGAGATGGCGCTGCAGTCTATATTTTCCAAATGAGGCGCTAGAGAAATGCCGTCTTAGGCTAACTTTCTCAGTATGGCATTCGTCGTCTTTTGATATTATCATATCTGTTCCAAATCATGCCGCAGAGATGGCAGCGTCATCTCTGAGGTACGATCTGGATCTAACGTGATTATTTTGAATGCCTTTATTATATACAATTAACATCTTTGCTAAAGACAGCACCTTCCTAGCGCACGATTTGGCAATTTAGATTGCGGCGCAATTTGGAACTAATCTGATAATGTCAAGTGACTATATTTTACATTCTCAACAACTTTACTGAGAACGGCAACTCTCTAAAGCTACATTTGGAAAAGATATTTTACCACGCGGTTTTTTTTACGCGGTCCGTTATTTCAAAAAACGACGTAGGAAAACCACGTTATTAAAAAAAAAACAACGTAAAAACAGTCAAGTCACAATAGACGTGAAAAAAGTTTGATTGTTGGTGTTGATTGTACATTTCCCAATTAAGCCTCTGAACAATACTGCTTAGAACATTGTTAAAAATTGTTGTTTACAGTTTATTATATGTACTAATCAGCATGACTGTTCAAACTTTTGACTAGCACAGCTGCTTTCGCATACAGTAAGATTTTTGAAGAATCTGCATTTGTTTGTTTAGTTATGCTGATCGCATGCAATCTTTTATTTTTCACTGTTGCTATTGACTAACTTCATGTGTAGTGCAAATCAAAATGAAATTTAATTTTTTTTTTTAACTTCTACGTCGTTTTTTAAAATAACGCGTTATTTTTACGCGATTTTTTTACGCAGGTTTTTTTACGTGGTTTTACTACCGTAATGAAAGAATACTTCAGTGTACTGCAGCGCCATCTATGTAGCTAATTTGGAACTAATATGATAATATTAAAATACTACAAATAACACACTGAGAAACTTTGCCGAAGACGGCAGCTCTCTAGCGTTTAATTTAGAAAAGATAGACTGCAGTGCCATCTATGCGGCATGATTTGGAACTACTTGGATAAAAGTTACTCTAATACTGCATTTCTCTAGCGCCTCATTTTGAAAAGATAGACTGCAGCGCCATCTCTGCGGCATGATTTGGAACAGATATGATAATATCAAAAGACGACAAAAACATACTGAGAAACTTTGCCGAAGACGGCAAATCTTTAGCGCCTCATTTGGAAAAGTTAGACTGCAGCGCCATCTCTGCGGCATGATTTGGAACAGATATGATAATATTAAAAGACGACAAACAACATACTGAGAAACTTTGCCCAAAACGGCAAATCTCTAGCGCCTCATTTGGAAAAGATAGACTGCAGCGCCATCTCTGCGGCATGATTTGGAACAGATATGATAATTTCAAAAGACGACGAATGACATACTGAGAAACTTTGCCGAAGACGAAAACTCTCTATAACTACTCTGGACTGTTTTGCTCACTCTTTGAATTAACAACCTCTATCCATTTGTAGCAGATTCCCGGTGGTCAATGTTACTGGAACCATGTTTTTCCACGCCTAATACATTTGTATGACCATATCCTTTCAATATGAATATGAAATATAATTTTTATTTCCTTGACTTTGTTTACGTCGTTTTCTGAAATAACGCGGTTTTTTTACGTCGTTTTTTGAAATAACGCGGAGCGCGTAAAAAAAACCGCGTAAAAAAACTTCAGTTTACGTATACACTTCATTGTAAGAAGGGTAAAACCGTGGTAATCTAGTACGAGATTTATGAATTTACAAATTTTAAGGGTTTCCCCAACATTCCAGGACTCTGGCCTCCTAGAACCATATTTGCGCAAATTTGCGCAAGATGAAACCCAGATTTTCGGAAGGCTGGCAAAAAAATCTTCAAAATAAGCCTATTGTGAAGTATGTGCGCGTGTGTGCTCACATTTGAAAGCTTGGTTGAACTTTTTTTCCCATTCTCCATACATTTTATATGGGAGTAAAAGATCACGACCATGTAGGACCTATACTTTGAAAAATTATAGAGAACGCAATTTTCATCCAATCTTCATAAAATTTTGGAAAAAGATATTTTAAATAGTTTATAAAATAAAAAAAAAAAAAAATTGCCGGCGTCGGTGGTGTAGTGGTAAAGCGTGACTGCTACTTGGCACCCCAGTGGGTCTGGGTTCAATCCCAGTCGACGTCGGTGGTTTTTCTGAGGAAAATTGGGCACGTCTTCCTTCGGAAGGGAAGTAAAGCCGTTGGTCCCGGTTCATATTCATGAGTCGTTAGGTAGGGTCCAGGTGGTGGTCGTCTTCCTGGCGTCGGTGATTGTCACCATGTGAGGAAATAGGCCGACGTAAAATAAAGACTAAAAAAAAAAAAAATTTAAAAAATATATATATTTTGTAAAATGAGGATGTTGATTTTTCTTTTTTCCGCCTTGGAATCACTGTGCTATAAACCGCTGGTTCCCTACGGACAGGAGGCGTAGACAATACTCGAGAAGGTCCTGAAAGCACTTGTTGTTTTCGAACGGCGCGTGGCGGTGGCAAAGGATGAACCACGAGCTCGTTCAACTCTACGGCGAACCCAGCATTCAGTAAGTTGAGTAGGGCACGTTGCAAGAATGCTGGACATCAACCCTGCATAGATGATGTTCGGCTCCAATCCAGCCGGTACAAGAAGACGTGAAACGCAGCGAGCAAAGTAGGCCTATCAGGTGCAGCAAGATCTGGCAAGAGGAGGTCGTTAACGAGGATGGAGAGAATAAGGAACCATTAACCGAGTACATAGGCGAAATGTTGTCGTAGCTGGGGCACGTTGGGGAAATTGGCGTTCTTAGGAACGACTGGGATCTTTAAACGCTCCATCTTCTCCAGCGACCGTGGTGTTGTTGGGCGGTGTTTCTTAATAAAAGCCGCAACTTCCGGTAAGCCCTTTTGATGTACACCTCCCCGTTGACCGCAAGTCCCGAAGAAAAGAAGAGTGACTTTGACATCCTCTTCTCACTGATTGTCAGTCACAAGGGAACATCCATTAATTATGTTACGCAAAAAAAGTGCTTTTAAGTCCCCCCCCCCCCCCCCCCCTCTTGTCACGTTTTTTGTATGGACTTTCACACTTTTTTTGTACGGACTGTCAAATTTTCCTCCCCCCTCCCCCTTAGAGCATTACATAATTAATGGACCTTCTCCAAGAGGATTTTCTTCGGAAACTTCGTGTGAGAGACGTACTTCATATCGCTGCTCCCCTCGTTCCGGGAGGACATGAAATATCCGGTCCCCTGCCAGTCATTGCCGTCAAGCGTCAGGTACGTCTAGTCGTCCATGTTCACAATCACGTTGCGCTTTGCAGGGAAGGTATCCTTGAGGAGTACCGTCTGTCGCTGCTTTTGGGTGACCGCTTGGGCGTCCGAAACGGCCGGCCTCGAGCTCCGCTTCTTCATGACGATGGCCATGATTGACTGCTTTCGCCATGGCTGCTGTAAACGAACTGATAGAGCTGTCAATTTTTTTTTTCTGTATAAGTCTACTTATATTTATTTGACGATTAACCGGCGGACTCACCACCAGGTGGCAGAATAATCGCATGAAAAATCGATTAACTTTGTCTCTTTTTTTTTTAATGCAAACGTTACTTTCAGGAACTGAATGACACTGGAAGTATAAATCCCATTGGTTTTTGTACGTCTTAAATTCTTCGTAAACAAACAGGTTATTTTAATTTTAGTTTTTTTCATAGAATTTAAAAAAAAATGTTTGATTCATTTCGCATGTGTAGATTGAATACAAAAATACCGAATCCCTGATTTTTCCCCCTCATAAAGAAACATGTCTACCTTCAAACACCATACTATTACAATTTTCCTCCAACCTTTCCTGGAACCTTTACCTTCGGGGAGTCGACTTTGCTTCCGACCACCTCCAACCAACCGATTGCACTGCAGCGGCAACAAAAAGGCACTGCATGCTGCTGCTGCTTCTGCCAGAACGATGATGGTGGACTAGAAGCATAAATTGGGTCGCCACGCCGGTCGTCGGTCGCTCGGGCGCCGGACGTCGTGGAAAATGAAGATAGATAACCATCTAATTATTTATTCACCGCAAACCCACCGGTTTGCACCAAGGGGAGGGCCACTGTGGCGGAGTGTAGGTAGAAAAGTTTAGTCTGTTACCGTACACGGAATCGTATGAACTTCGTTACGAGCGCGAGGGTGATGATGATGGTCCCACAGCCCTCCTCCCACACTCCAGGCCTTGCTGGATAAAGGGAAATTCTGGCAAATTCATGTAACTTTTAGTTTTCCGCTATTTATCTAGTAATCTGCTTCATAAATTGTTTTTATTTTCGTCGCTCTGAACGATGGTTCTGATAAAGTAGTTCTTCCGCTTGGAAAATTTGCAATTGTTGTTTTATTGTTTCAGAAGGTCATGCTCGACAGCTCGTGCACTGCACGGATTACACCGGTCTTGGTTAATGTTAATAACAGCGAACTTACCATCGGGCCAATTTTCGAACACTGTCAGTGCTATGTCCCCGGCCGAGTCGGATGGACTGAACAGGAACTCTTTCGTCTTGCCGCTCACGAGTATCAGTCGCAGGTTTATCTGTAGATGAGGGGAAAACAACGTTCAAGGTTTGTAATTAGTAAATTTGTTCAGAGTGAGATGTGAAATGAAAATGAAAATAAAAAATATCAACAGCAGCTAGGTGATGATGAGGCTGCTGCCAGCCACCGCAGTTGCGTTGATGATAAACAAATAGGCAAACAAAAGAACACCGATGATGACACGGCAGAGCAGAGCGCTCCGGGCAAGTCAGATTGTGATTTAATTAATCAAAGAAGTCAACACGCGACATAAAGTTTACCAACGACGACGGGACGCCAACGGAATGGCAAACGGGAAATTTGCGTACTTAAATCATTACACGTTTCGGATGGGGGCGCGAAGAGAACGAATGCGACAAAATGATGACACTTGACTGGGTGTGTCTTTATCTTTCAAGTCTCAAACACTAGAATGGTAGGATGAGGGCGACAAGGGAAAGAGTAGGGGGAATTTTCGGGACGTTGCAAGTGGGAGGAATCAATGTTTAATGAATATTGGCATCGGAACGGAACGAGTCGAAGGCGGAGGAAATTCATTGGCTCATAAATAAGTAAGGCACGGAAAAGATAAACAAAGGAGCGAAAGCCGGAACGTGAAATGAGCAGGAGACGGACGGATGTTGTGGCTTGATGCTATGGTCGAAAGTCACGTGCAAAACTTTGTGTGCACCTCTCCTGAAACGACGGCGAAGAAGGTGTTTCGACAATAAATCAACTTCAATTGCCAGTACGTGTATGTGGTCGGTCGGCCAAGGCAAAGTAGGTTGGTTGGGCGGTCTTGTAAACAAATTCCTATCGCAAATGGAGGGTTTGACAAGTGGAATTCTAATGAGAGTTTCGTTTTTTCACTCATTGATCAGGAAAAAAATCCCTGATTCGCGGAACGCCGACAAACTTTCGTAATTCTCTTCAGAAAAGAATGGTGTACAGAAAATGTACAGTTTCCAGTGGGACGAGAATTCCAATTGGACGACAAAGGCTTTCACATAAAAGAACTTTTTTGGCAATCTAAAAAATAAGAGCCAACAGACAACTACTGTGACATTGAGCAGACTCCGAGAGCAAATTCAGCAAGTTAATTTGTACGAAAATCATGGAAAATATTTAAAAAAAAATGTCAAATGAATTTGAAAATGACGTTTCGATGAAAATTTGCGAAGAAAATTAAATTGGACTAATAGATTTTTGATTCAAATGAAATCTTTTGAAAAAGATGAATCTGTGATACTCGTACAAAAATGAGATAAGTCATTTTCAAGATTGGCTAAACGTGGAGTCGTAAGTGTTTGTCGTGAACCATGGTTTAAAAGTTGCAGAATTCGGTGAGTCTGTTCCGGTTATTATACAAATATAAGAAATGCGGTAGAATTCTTAGTCATCACTAATGTTAGTGTAACTGTACCAAGATACTCAACTCAATTCAAGGACTGTTTCAGTTGATTGGGGGAATCCTGTCCTTTTTTTGAAAAATAAACAGGACATCCTTAGTAAAATATCGGTATCTGAACTGGGACTACTTGTGGAATCTATGCCGGACATGATTTTTGAATCCAAGATGGCATTCATCGGCGTCGTTTGTATCCTTTCGCAAGTGCCATCATTCTAATAAGGAGTGTATCGAAAATAAGCTATCCACAAACTTTCTTTCAAATTATGTTGAAAACCGATATTTTATTCATACAAAAAATTGATCCTTTATTGTACGAGGTTAAACTTGAACATAATGAAGACCGGGTGAAATTTAAGTTATTCCTTCACGAATTTTCGAACTTTGGATCGAATGCTCTTCATCAAGTTCCGGACAAGTGTTGCATCGCATTTTTTGGACGCTTGAGCCCAAATTTTTTTTGAACTCCTGCATGTTCCCAGCTGCCTTACCAGTCTTCTTGAAGACCCTCTTCACGATTGCCCAGTAACGTTCGATGGGTCGAAGCTGAGGGCAATTTGGTGGATTGATATTTTTCTCAACGAAATCTATACCCTTTTCCGCAAGCCAATTGAGAGTGGTTTTGGCATAGTGAGCCGACGCTAAATCCGGCCAAAACAGTGGAGGTGTACTATGCTTCTTATATAAAGGCAACAATCTCTTCTGGAGACACTCAGATCGATAGATTTCCGCATTTATAGTTCCGGTAGTGTAAAAAATAATTGACTTCAAACCACAGGAACATATTGCTTGCCATACCAGTACCTTTCGACCGAATTTCTCCACTTGAATCGACCTGTCCGCATCGCTCACATCCTCCCCAACGACGGCAGTAAAGTATTGTGGACCTGGAAGGGTTTTTGAGTCCTCCTTTACATAGGTCTCATCGTCCATCAAAACGCATGCATCCGGACGCTGCAAAAGACGCGAATACAATTTCCGGGCCCTTGTTGCTGCTCGCTTCTTCTGTTCTGCACTTTGTTTCGAGATTTTCTGCTTCTTGTAGGTCTTCAGGTGGTTTCGCCTCTTGATACGCTGGATCATTCCGACACTCGTTCCTGCTTTTTTGGCCAAATCACGTATTGACATTGATTTGTTCTTCATGATTAGAGATACCACTTTCTGCTCCAGTTTCGGGTTGGAAGAACCGGGTTTTCTGCCTCTTCCTGGTAGCTCATCCAAAGAATAGTGTTCCCCAAACTTATTAATGATGGTTTTAACACTCGCATGATGAATTCCAAACCGCTTCGCCAATTTTCGCATAGTAAAACCCTTCTCACTTAGCCATGTGTCCAGAACCTTAATTTTCACTTCCTTTTCAATACGCGACATTGTGAAAACGCAGAATTTGAACCGCACAAACAAGTAAACAAAAGAAAGCTGACAGTCAAACGCACAGCATGCAGTGTTCAGAGCATAAAAAACCATCACAAATACATGCGTACAACGCAAATGTATGTGGATAGCTTATATTCGATACACTCCTTATATTAGACAATTTTCATTAAACCAATGGCATCTTGCATTTTAAATGGTGTCTGAAAATACATTTCGACTTCTATACGAAAGTCCCTGTTCCAAAAATATGTTCCAAAATATCCTATGATATTAAAATTATTTTGTCCCGCCACCTTGAATTCGACTTTACCCAATACGTTTGTCCCATTCCGAAAATACCCAAATTCTAGGATATTCGAAAAAAAAAACCATACAGATGGATTCCAAACTGGCATCATCTGATAATGACTGATAATGTTTTTCTTCACCTATTCATTTTTCTCATTTTAGTTACCAGGATAAACGACAGTTTTTCTTATACCGACAGTCACCATCTTGGATTCCAACACGACGTCCAACAATGATTTTCGAAATCAATCAATCTCACTTCGAAACATCTCATATTCTAGGATATTCGAAATAGGGGGAAAGCCCATGTGGCATAATGTCGTTTGGCATAAAGTCGTTTAGCATAAAGCCATTTGGCATAAAAATAACTTGAGCTAAGTGACCATTTGGCAGAATGCCGTTTGGCATAATAACCATTTGGCATAACACTCTTGAAATAACATAGAATCCAACTGGTCATGCGGCATAATGAATATTTAGCATAATGTCATTGGCATAGGCTTTTATCCATAGTAATATTCCTTTCATTTTAAATGAGCTGTTCTTTAAAATATGGCATTAATAGGTTTCCGGGTTAAAATTGAATTTTGAAAATCAAATGTTTTCTTCTCTGATGTTGAACAGTGAATTTTTGGATTGACTTAAAGTATGTATTGTTTAGTTATGTTGGGTATAATTCATTCGAATCGGCTGAAAAGCAATTGTCACAACTAGGTCAATATGGAAAGTAGTGTAATCTCCCTTCTTTATTAATTAGGCTGTTCTTCACAATTTACTAAACTTTTTTAACATTCCATGATATAATTACTTGGCTAAATAATTAATTTTTCTCTAAAATTAAAATTGATGTGCCAAAAGCATAATGCCAAATGAAATTGGTTAATTTCTTAGAGATTGATCTAATTTTCTAGTATTAATGTTCCTGATAAAATGTTAATTTCTCAGACTCTTTGGTGCCAAAACCACATGGCCATTATGCCAAAAGACCTTTATACCAATTGAATTTTAAATGTCCAAGTAATGCCGAATTATGATTATGCCCACTGATCCTGAAGCAGCTTTCATTTTCCGCTGTTTATGCCAAATGACCGTAATATTTTTAATTTTTTCTCTGTTTTATGCCAAATGGTCATTATTCCAAACGGCCGGTATGCCAAATGACCATTGATTATCCAACACCTTATGCCAAATGACTGTATGCCAAACGACCGTATGCCATACGGGGTAGCCCCTCGAAAAAGCATCTCATACCGAAATCAGCTTGGAATCTACGATGACGTCTAGTAACTATTTTCGGCTCCTAAACTTTTTTTTCTCATTCCGAAAATACCCACATTTTAGGATATTCGACAATTTTTCTTATCCCGATGGATGAAATTCTGCATTCCAAAATTGCGTCAAACGATGATTATCGACTTCTATACGTTTGTCATTCCGCAAAAACCCATATTCTAGGATATTCGAAAGTTTTTCATTTCCCGATGACCACCGTTTTGGATTCCAATGGAGTAAGGATTTTCGACTCTTGTACATTTGTCTCTTTCCGAAAATTCCCATGTTCTAGGATATTTGAAAGTTTTTCTTATACTGATGACCGCCATCATGGATTTCAAAAAAGGTACCGGACAATGATTCTGACTCATATACATTTTTCTCATTTCGAAAATACTAACATTCCAGGATAGTCGACTTTTTTCTCATATCGATGGTAGCCATTTTGAATTCCAAAATGGCATCTGTTAATGATTTTCAACTTCTATGAATCAATAGTATTCATATTCTGGGATATTCATAAGATTTTCTTATACCGATGGCGGCAATCTTGAATAATCCATTCCAAAAATACCCTTATTCTAGACAATTTCACAGTTGCCTACAATGTGGTTTTTTCCTTCACAGATTTCGAAATCGAGTAGTTGACATCATGGTTGTCGCTATCAATTTTGCTTCATATATATTCGCCTAAATTTGAAGCTGAATTTCAAAACGTGAGTGTGAACACTCTTAGCGATTAACTAATCCTTTCCGGGTAGGATAAATTGATAAATTTTAACAGACGCGTAAAATTTACCATTTTGTTCAATTGTAAGTTAAAACGTAAACAACGGATTTTTTTGCAATCTTTCATGCACGATACCTGATTTAGGCGATATCTGGTTTGAATTGACACGAAATCCCACGAATTTCGAAGCCCTAACCCGAACACCTAAAGTTCGTAAATACCAAGAATAGCATTTCTAGTTATTTTAAAAAAATTGTTTAGCATGACATTGCTCTTACTTTAGTCAGTACGGCGTGATTCTGTACGCAAATATCGCGACACTTGGCAGTACTTGCGCAAAATTACGAGTTCATTCGTAGTAGCAATAGGAAAAGAATATAAGTGAATTAAAATAAGAGCCCGCTATCCTGCTCTACCCTTCAGAATATGTTTAGTTCCTCTATGGATGAATTACGATTAACGGAATCCTTGCTGTCAAGCAAGTTTAAGGTAAGTAAGGTGGTTCGGTAACCATCAGTAATAGTGTTGACCGAAACCACCAGTGATACTTATAACTGTATCAATAGATCAACGCAGCTCGTGGCTCATATGCTAAGGCCATT
The DNA here is from genome assembly GCA_024533555.2 of Aedes koreicus. NCBI lineage: Eukaryota > Metazoa > Arthropoda > Insecta > Diptera > Culicidae > Aedes > Aedes koreicus. Next base: position 867,602 of record JAHHFK020002414.1, on the reverse strand, counting down.
TAAGATTTAATTTATGAAAATATTGTGTACATACTTAGTAAAAATAGTTTAAATTCTATATCTTTCTTTACCTTCAGAATAAGCTACAGTGAAAATAAAAATGGAAGATGATAAGCTAACGGATATTGAAGAGGAAAATCTGGAAAGTGAAACGGATGGCAATAAACTATCTTGCTCCTTCGTCTATTTTGAATACGCCTCGCTAAGAGAGGCAAAGAGGTAAGGATGATGATGCTAGTGACTCGGATGAGGATGTTATAAATATAGATTTACTTTCAACACCACCGCTAGACAAAAGCAGGTTCAAAGCAGTCTTTACGGCAGCCTATCAAGCAATTAAGTCACCTGAAATGCAACATAAGTGCCGCTTTTGGCCCAATATACGGCTGCATTACTGAAGTACTATGATAATGCTTCATAAATGCTATTTTGCATTCAGAAATGCTTATTACAGGCTACAAGCATTTAGATAGCATTTGAAATCCAATTTTACAGCAGATAGCATTCAAGATGCTAACTATAATGGTAATATAATGCTTGTAGCATCTGAAATGCAGATTAAGAGTTGATTTACTGTATATGCTAATGCTAACAAGTTATCTGGCCCCCCCCCCCACAACCCCCCCCCCCCCCCACCCCCCCCCCCCCCCCACCAAGCGTTTTCGAAACAGTGAGTCTAAATCCATGAGAAATGTTATGATAAAGCGTAGTTTCGATAAAACTATTGTGGATTGGATTTTTGAAATGTTACAAAAAAGAGAAATAATATGCAGTCATGGAAGGTCAACGGTCACGGTAAGGACTGAGAGGGTTGCTCACAAGGAGGGGTTCTCGCACCTCTGTTGTGGTCACTGGTAGTCGATGAATTACTATCACATCTCGAAACGCAAGGATTTGAAATAATTGGTTTGCGGATTACATAGTAATTATAGTTCGTGGGAAATATGAACATCAGAGATAGATTGCAATATGCTCTCAATTGAACTATAGCGTGGTGTAAAGATGAGGGGGTTGTCCATAAACCCTCACAAGACTACTATTATTCCATTTACACATAGAAGGGAATATACTATCCCAGATTTGCACTTGGAAGGACCTCAAATAGTCCTCTCTTAAAAGGTCAAATATCTGGGAGTAATTCTTGATAGCAAACTTAATTGGAACTTACATTTGGATCAAATTATAAGCAAGGCTACAACTGCCTTATGGCTAAGTAAGGAAATATTATTTGGATCTAAAATGTCGTCGAAGGAAGAGAAGCAACGCATCAAAATTTTGCACGGGCATGGCGAAAATCCAAACTACTCTCACGCCAAGTTGGCGAAATTGTTGAGTGTGGCTGAATCAACCAACGTATTAAAAGTGTTCGGTGAACGTTTTTCGACAGCCAGGAAAGCTGGATCGGGGATAAATCGAAAGCCGGAGGCCACAGCGACGACAACAAAACTTGCCCGCTGTTTCGAGCGAAACCCTAACCTCTCAGTCCGAGATGTCGCAAAGAAGCTGGGAATGGCGCCTTCAACCGTGGATAGAGCTAAAAAACGAGCTGGACTGTCGACTTACAAGAAAGTGGTGACTCCAAATCGCGACGATAAACAAAACACGTCGGCCAAAGCATGATCGCGAAAGTTGTACACGACGATGCTGACGCTGTTTGATTGCGTGGTACAAGACGATGAAACTTACGTAACTCAAGGCAGACTTTAAACAGCTTCTTGGACAAGAATTTGATACGGCAACCGGACGGGGAAAGGTGGCAGATATTTTCAAGCACATTAAACTGTCAAAGTTCGCGAAGAAATATCTGGTGTGGCAGGCCATCTGTACCTGTGGCTTGAAGAGCAACGTTTACATTGCGACTGGAACCGTCAACCAGGAAATTTATCTGAGCGAGTGCCTACAAAAACGTCTATTGCCTTTCCTGAAGCGACACAATTGTTCCGTTCTATTTTGGCCGGATTTGGCATCTTGCCATTACGGAAAAAAGGCCATGGAGTGGTATGCTGCCAACAACGTTCAAGTGGTGCCCAAGGACAAGAATCCTCCCAACATGCCAGAGCTCCGCCCAATCGAACAATATTGGGCCATCGTCAAGCGGAATCTTAAGAAGACTCAAAAAGCTGTTGTGAGCGAGAAACAGTTCAAGGCAAACTGGCGTTCTGCGGCGAATAAAGTGGACAAGGAGACTGTACAAAATCTTATGGCAGGTGTTAAACGAAAGACCCGGCCATTCGCATTCGGTAAAAAGGAAGCTTAGCTGAATGTTTTTCCTGTATTCTGTATTAACTGAACTTGAAAAAGAAAAAGAATTTGTCTTATTAATAAAAACTTTGATCGACTCACAAACATTACTGTTTGACCAAATTTTGATCGGAACACCCTTTAAAGCACTTGATACAGTTTAATATATTCTTCCCTTACCTCTATTTGTGCAATTGGAAGCTGAGAAAAACGAACTACGGTTAAAAAGGACAGAATGGTTTTTTGATGGACATCTTAGTGGTCATCACAGTATTCTTAAGAAATTTAAAATTAATCCATTATTAACTCAAGGAGATTGGATGAATATGCAATATAATTTCGAACGACTATTGAATGTGACTGAGCCAAACCGCGTTGAATGGGAATCCTAATATTCAACCAGTTCAGTGATTTTTCACACTGATGGTTCCAAATTAAACAACAGGGTTGGGGCAGGGGTAACTGGCCCTGGAGTCAGTATATCAATATCTATGCGTAAATGGCCAACTGTCTTTCAAGCAGAAATACAGGCAATTATTGAATGTACTACAATTTGCTTACAGCGTAATTATAGATGTGCAAATATATGTATTTTTTCTGACAGTCAAGCTGCTTTAAAAGCAGTAAAGTCAGTTTCCTGTACTTCAAAATTGGTATGGGAATGTATTCAATTGCTACAGCGGCTGGCTAAAAATAGTACAGTGAATCTATTTTGGGTACCCGGGCACTGTGGAGTCGAAGGTAATGAAAAAGCAGATTTATTAACAAGATGTGGTTCATCGAAACCATTCCGAGGGCCTGAACCATTTTGTGGGGCCTCAGAGTGTACCCTCAAAATGGAATTAAAGAACTGGGAAAAAACAATGATAGATGACGTCTGGAAAAATAATACAACAGCTAGACAATCTAAAAGATTTATAACACCTAATAAAAAAGTAACTCAAAGACTTCTAAGTTTAACCAAAAAAGATTTATGTACTTACAGCGGCCTAATAACGGGCCACTGCTCAAGTAAATATTATTTAAAACAGCTAGGAAAATTGGAAGATGACACCTGTCGCTTCTGCAACCTAGATAGTGAAAACTCAGAACACCTATTATGCTACTGTTTCATAAAAGGAGAATTTTTTTTGATAAAGGTTTAATACAACCCTCAGATGTATGGATGAACTCTCCCAGTAAGGCAATAAACTTTATTCGTTCTATAATACCTTACTGGGATAATGCCTATAGTCAGCAAGTGGAAATCACTCAATCTAATAGTGATACGACACCCTACAGATAAAAAAAAACTGGTCGCAGTAGAAAATGTACCCAGCCGGAAAAAAAAAAAAAAAAAAAAAAAGTTTTTGCTTTTTTTTTGTATAAAAAAAAGAAAATTAAAATATTTTTTCAGAGCCACTATCTCTACTCTGAAGTCTGTGAAAGAGAAATCACAAATTTCGCGTGATTCAACATTCTTTGATGATTTGATTAAGAGAAACATTTTTATTCTGTCTCAGGGCCTTATCTGCTACTACATAATTTATGTAGTCAGATTGACACAGATTCCGAGTGATGTCTTCTATGTTTTTTAGTCATACATTAGTCGACACAGAAAGCTTTCAGTTAATAACTATGGACAAAATAATGAAACACTATGTTGAACGTCGAATCATATAAAAAGATCGAAACGACTTCTATGACAAATGAATAAGAGTAATTTATTTTTGCAATTGTATTCCACTACTGGTTCAGATTGTATTATACTTATCCTTGACACCGCCAAACACGATAAGGATGGCATCAATTTAGTGGAGCAAATTTATGCAATGTTGATTTAGGAAAGAGATGAAACCAATAATTTCCAAGGACCTAAATACTTAATTCTCAATAATCTCAAACGTTTCCAACCTGATTGATTGGCAAATCCCGATACTAGGAGATCATGCCCAAACACTTCGCAAATGCCGCAGCCACAATGGCGCCGCATCGTAATTGTCCATAATCCACCAAAGCACTGACAGTCCCTGCACGTGTTAGATGTGTGCGGAGAATACTGGTAGAGACAATACATATAGCTGTACAGTCAGTCAGTGATGATGCAGCCTTTAGTTTGGGAAAATTGGCTAAGTGGTGTCATAAATAAAACTGGAGTCAACGAGGCGAACGAGTGGTGGTGGCATGGCGTAATGAAATTCAAGGAGGGAGATAAACGATGGACGGAATTTATCCCGTCATGAAGAGCCAAGGAGCCAACCGATGCCAGTTCGATGGAAAGGGAAAACAAAAACTCCACTGTCCGAGTTCACTGCCAAGGTCAACTCGGTTGGGCGAATTTGTAGTGAGCTGATGAAACAGAATAGCAAAATAAATTCCCGAGCAGATGGTTGGCGTTGCAGTTGTGACCGATCGTTACAATTTTTCTCAACAAATATATTTATATTCCAACAAAAGTGCTTAAAATACAAAAGTCTAACCACAATGTATCTCTAAATAAAGATATGTTTTTCAGATTGCAATCATTTTGGTAAATTCGTCACTTAAAATATAATAGGGTATTATAGGGGTATGTGGATTATAACATTGTTCGATAGTTAATATAATAATATACCGGCATTTAATTTATTTTTTAATTTTGACAAGCGAAACTATTGAAAAAACAATTTCAAAAAATAATGATTGCAAGACAACACCGCCCTATTTCACCATGAAACACGCTACAAAATCCAGACTACCTAAACCAACGAACCAACCATTGATTTCTAGCATACATAAGTTGACATATATATCATAATGGGAGCCCCCGTTACTGAAAATTAAGTGCTGTCACTTTGTATAAATGTCACTTTGTGAAACTGCAGGTCAGTTTGTAAAAATAAAAATGATTAGATTTTTCTTGTTTAAAAATCGAGAAAAAAAATAGTAGAGATTCATAAAACACATTTTTGGGCTAGGAAGAACGCCCATCATCGATAAGGATGAAAAAAAACATGTTTTTTTTTAAATTAAAACCACCTTCGAGCAAAAAGCAATTCAAATTTCAACAGGGCAAAACAGTTTTAAAAATTATGGTTTTGCCAAAAAATCAGATTCCATACAGATTATGTCCATCACAGAGGTGACTCGTGATCAAAATTTCTATCTGTTCAACTCAATCATCAAAAATGAATATATTTACTTAACGAAGTACAACTTCGTTAAGTTAATAAACTTATTTAACATCACAATATTACGATAAAAGCCAAGAATAGCAGATCATGAGTATGATTGATCGCTCGAGGTTGCCAGATCAGCTGTAATTGCACAGAGAACACCAACAGGCGATAAGGGCTAACATACATCCTCAATGTTTTAAAAATTGGTGATCCTAAATTTAGGTGCCGGCACGGCCTAATGCAGTTCAAGTACACAAGGAAAGGGTAGGCATGTGTTAACGTGATACTCGCTTTGTTGGAAGCCGAGGAGTCCTCAGCACTTCCCCGAGAAGTCACTGGATTTTTTTTTAGATAAAAGAGTTGGGTTGGCAGCAGGGTTCGTTTTGGTAAACTGATTATCTTGTTTATCTTTGTTTACAGATAATTCTCCATTAAGTTGGTTTTAAGGAGATCACAAATATATATTTAAATTTTAGTACCGATTTAAACGAACGGTAGGGATACCTTTGGGGCTAGTCATTAAGTGTGATGATGGTTTACTTCATTGGGAAAATAAGATTTTTAACTAAGCTTTAGAGCCGCATTGAACCGATTTAAACCAACGGTAAGGATGCTGTTTGGGCAACTCACAAAGTGGGTGATGGTGGTTTTTTATTATGAAGAAAAAGTTTTTATAACGCTTTAGAGCCGATTTATACCAGTAAGGATGCTGTTGGGGACCACTCACAATTTAAATGGGAAGACAAGGTATTTTTTTAATGACGGTTAAGAGTCGATTTGGACCGATTTATGTCAACAGTAAGGGTGCTGCTGGGTCCGCTCACTAAATGTGATGGAGGATATTTATTGGCAAGGTTATTGAAAAACGTTCGAGGGCCGATTTGAAATGATTCAAACCAACAGCAAGAAAGCTGTTCGGGCCACTTACAAAGTGTGACAAGATAAATTTTAATAATGCTAGAGAGTTGATTTCGATTTATACCAACAGTAAGGATGCTGAAGGGCCCTCTCACAAAGTGTAATTGTGAATATTTATTGGGCAGACAAGGTAGTTGAGATAACACTGAAGAGCTGATGTGAACCTATTCAAAACAACAGTAAGGATGCTGTTTGCGCCACTCACAAAGTATGGTTTTTTTTTTTATTAATTTTTACCCACCGGACTAAAAAAAAAAAAAAAACCCCCCCCCCGCTCTTTTTATGATATCGTTGCATAAATCCTTCCAACCCTTTTCCCCCCCCACCCCCGAAACATTTCTCCAAAAAGACACTGTTGCAAATGACTCGGAAGAAGCCACGTTTGAGATTTTGAGTCCTTTTGTCTGTTTTTTTTTTTTCAATTGTCTTTTCATGATTTTGTTAGTCAGTGTTCGTTTGCAAGTTTAATACGGCGTTTCGTAATTTTTTCATTCTTTTGTAGTTCAGTCCGTGAAGTGTGTCTTTTTTGTGCTATGAGAGTCTGTCGGAGCAGTTTTCTAGAACTAAAATTAAGAAGTTATTGTATTGTTACTTGTGCGTTAGAATGATATAACTTAACTACTTTTTGAAGCATTTCATAGAGACGCTATTAACGTTGCCTCAAAAGGTATTACATTTTCAAGTTTGCTTTCCCCTTCTCTCAGTCAAGTTTTGTATCACTGTTTTGTATGGTGTCGTTTTGTCTTTTTGTTATTTAGTTTTTCAATGTGTTTTCTCTAGTCTTTTGAAGTTTAGTTCGTCATTTAGGTGCTGCGAAAGTCTTTTCGAGCAGTTTTCTCAAATCAAAAATAGGTTGTCATTATGTCGTCGAGATATTTGAATTCTACCAGTTTTAGTAATGTCTGATGTTACAAGTTTTAGTAGTCCTAACAGTATAATTTTTATAGTTTATTGATGGGACACGCGAGAGAGAAGTTTCCTTTAAACGAGTTTTGGAGGTCATTGCGTCTCTTTATGTTATTTAATTAGTAAGTCAGTGTTACGGTCAAGAAGGCATTTTGTAACTTCAGTCGTTTATAATTTAGTAAATAGATGTCTAGTTCTCAATGCATAGCATACCTCGCATTACCTCGTTTGATTGACCTTTCACTTTGTCCGCCTTAGTCAGTTCTTGTCTTCTGCGTTATTCAGTTAAATTCTTTAGTTCTATTGTCGAAAAGTTTACGTTTACTTGTCCGTTCATTACCTCCTTTTTTATTAGTCTAATCCTAATCTCTAAGTCGTTTAATCGCTCGTACGCAAAGTCTTACATTCACGTGCAGCCTAACAATAATGATACGAAATTTGGTTAGCAATAAGATTCACTTTTCGGTAGCAAAGTAAAGCTTCATCACGCCTATTCCCTGTCTATTATTTAAAAATTATCGAGAATGAAGCCGTCATAAGATTGTTTGTATACCATTGTTAATAATGTGTGTTATTTTTATTATGGCTCTTTGAAATGAGAAATAACAAAATAAGAATGGCGCCACGTTCCTAGTTTTAAAAAAAACTTCTACTCAGTGAATCCAACAGCCGATTCCCTACAAATTTCGATCATCTTGAACACATTGTCTATCAACATATACCTATCTGGCTAGATTTATATTTAAGCGTGGCTACGGCTCATCATGTCAGGGAACGCCCAAGAAAGTGTTGCAGCCAAGAAAAAAATCCACATCAATATTACTACCCAACCAGTCTGCACCAGCATTCAAAGCTCCCAGACAGGATCTCCGTTGGAATACATCTGTAAAATCAGTGCATCAATGCCAGATATGTGACGCGGCATTAATCATACCACCACGTCAGGATAGGGGCGTAGGCCCACCCATCGCGACCAGATCACATATCCGAGGGGATGGATGTGAACCAGTTTAAAACAACAGTAAGGATGCTGTTTGCACCACTCATAGAGTGTGCTGGAGGTTTTTGCATGAAACGACAAGGTTATTTAAAACATTCGAGGACTGATTTGAACCAATTTGAACCAACATTAAGGATGCTGTTAGGATTGCTTATGAAGTTTGATGATGGATGGTCATTGAAAAAACAAGGTAATTTAACAACACTTACAATCCGTCTTGGACCCATTTATACCAACAGTAAGGATGCTGCCTGCGGCCAATCACAAATATGTTTTGAAAGTTGTAGTCCCCGAATTTTGACCACGGGAATTATAGATGAAATACGTTAAGTACACTGGTTTTGGCCATATTTTATAAAAAACGAATTTATCGTTCCATTCGTACATTTTGAAGGAGAAATAAATAATTATCTCTATTATCAGGAATCAACAATCTTTTCACAACTTATAAACAACGTGAAATATATTCAAAATATGGCAAGAATAGGAGCAAAGCCAAAACAGATTTTCCCCCTAGTTATTATATTAATAGTGTCGCTTTGGAAAATTACTATCACTATTTGAAGACGATGTTATCAATTAACCAACATGATGGGAGACAGTTGATAGGTTTTCATATGAATGATGAACCCCACTAGTTTCGCCGTCTTTTGTAAGCTTTATTGGAAACGTTTGGATGTGATTTATCGAACGCTTGCTGAATGCGACTCTTTATTACCTTAGTCTATTTTGTAATAAAGGAGTGTGTCGAAAAGTAGTTATAAACATTTGAAACGTAATTGAGCCTAAATTAGTGCATATTATTTTAGCGTTTATTGGTATTGTAAGTATGGTATGGTAAGTTTTTTTTACATGCCAAAAGCCTATTTCGGTACGTTTCTTTTCATTTTCACAGTATTACGCAAAATAACGCGGATTGAACTTGAAGAACGAAGAATTCTGCACACTTGGGGTACTGAAGAGGATGTAACGTACAATCAGAGTGCCAAAAAGGTCAACGTGGATCCATCAAATGCAAAACGAGTGATTGAAAACTATGGTGAGTAGTACACCGTGCAAGATCTATCGAGCACTGGACGAATACCTGGTTCCAGTAATCCAGAATTGAACCAAAAACTCATCGATTATATTCAAGAGAACAAATAGGCCTTTTATACTCGTGATTTGGCCATGACACAGGACCAACATCGAGATGATCCAGCGAATTAAGAATAGGAAAGATTTGAAGGCATACAGGAAGCAGAAAGTACCAAAGCAATCTCCGAAGCAGAAGTGTCGTTCCAAAATGAGGGCCCAAAAGCTGTACAATCGTATTTTATACGATCTATCCCCGCGTGTTTTGATGGACGACGAAACGTACGTGAAAGAGGATTCTAGAACACTGCCGGGACCTAAATTCTATACCAAATTGGTTGGGGAGAGTGATCCAATTGCAGATATGACTTTTGCGACGGAAAAATTCGGTGAGAAGGTCATTTGGTAAGCAATTTGCACAACTGGCTTGCGGTCTTCCATTTCCTATAAAAGGAACAATAAATACACTATATCGGAAGCATCAAATTTCTCCTATCTTCTGGCCAGATCTGAGCTCTAATCATTATGCCAAACCAACTCTACATTGGTTTCTGATAAACAACGTTGATTTCGTTGAAAAAGATATCAACCCACCAAACTGTCCCCAACTACGATCGATCGAACGCTACTGGGCAATCGTCAAGCGGAACCTCAAAAAAGCAGGTACAGTGGCCCAGAACATGTCAGACTTCAAGAAAAACGTATCAGCAGCGTGCATCAGTAAGTGCATAAAATACAACTGTGCAGAAGTTGAAGGACGACCATCATATTACAAAAATCCGCAATCTGATTAATTTGTTGGTTAAATTGAAATTTCAACATGTTAAGCTGTAATAAAATACACTGCTTTAAAAAAATTGCGAATTATCTTTAGTTTTATTTCAATTTTTGAATGTTTATAACTATTTTTCGATACACTCCTTACTCCATACTCCAGCAGTGGATTAAATCGACGGCTTTTTTTGGAATCCCCACTATCATCAGCCGCACAGTGGACTGGCCAACCTCAGCAGCTTTTTGGGTCCTCTGTGCGATGTCTTGAGTCGTTTTTCCAGGTTTCTTTAACTTCAAGGCTCAATTGAGTTAGCTTTAAAGAAACCATGTTTCATATTTCACGCCCACAAGAAGCAGAACGTGGTTTACTGAAGGTTGGAATGCATAATATTTTCAAAACAAGTGATAAGAGGAAGAGTGTGTTTTATTTCACCCATCATACTTTCATATTTAGTGACGACATTTCGACTTCCGAAAATGTTTTGTTACTGTTTCAAGAGCATTCACACAATTCCGAAGGGCAAGTGTAGCTGACAAAAAATAAGAATTGAAGCTGAAACAACATCTCAAAGTGAACATATGTTTATCTTAAAGAAGTTGAATTCCATCAAAAAGTGGTGAGACCATTCCAATGAAAAAAAAAAATTCATTTAAATAAAAAAAAAACAAACTAATAGGTAATCGGTGAAACAACTCCCATCTATTCAATGGGTAGGTTGAACATGCGGACGAGACATCACTGGTCCATCACGCTCAAAATTGTATCGATAGTCTTGTATTCTTGATCCATCAGCATTTTTTACAGCTCTCGGAACTTCTGTTTTGTTTTACATGATAGAATTTCAATATTTACTATTTGTGTTTTGTTATATGTGCTAAGCAAGTTTGATACCCTCAAGTGGGATACTCGAAAGCGACTTCGGAAGTCATCAAGCTACCAAGCTAATTGTTTTTCCTTGATTATCGAGATTTTCAGCCTTGGGCTGGTTCATCTCCCGTCATTTAACGAACATTACAATGACGGGTAACTACTGAAGAAGCTTAGATTAAACAACAAATCGTAAAACTAAAATTTGGCTGACTTAGAGGTTATTAAAAGGTTTTTTTAACCGGATTCAAATTTGTTCAGTCCATAAAAGGTTAGAAATATATTCTTCAATCTTCTTGCGAGCGTTTTGCCAGTTGTTTTTGAGATGCACAAACACAGTTAATATTTTAAATTTAATTTCGATGCCAACAACACCAATTTTTGTGGCCAGCACAATGGTTCACTATGCCCAGAAGAGTCAATGAAATTTCCCCCCGGAGTTCTGCTCTACCAGGTTGAGAATTTAGCTTTCTAAGGCTTGAAATTTACATAGCTCAATTAACAAATAATTTAACAAGAAAAACTACAAATTTTTCTCATCCCATGAAAAACTCTTCTTATTCGTGAAATGCAATGAATGGCCCCCGAGTTTGATTGAAATCCAAAGGCCATGAAGCGCGAGGAAAAGCATCTCCACTGCCACTCATAATTATGTCACAAACCGACATAGTGGTTTGTGACATAATTATGAGTGGCAGTGGAGATGCTTTTCCTCGCGGCAAGGTCATTTCCAAAAAAAAAAAAAAAACGTCTGCCATTCTCTTGTTAATTTTACCTTTTTTACCCCCATCAACACCACCTGTTGATTAATTAGCGCGTTCACGGCAATGATTGAAAGCGAGGTGTGAACAAATAATGAAACCACCGATCAATCTTACGCTCTTGACCATGGCACAGGCAAACTTGATCGGAGATTTGCAAAAGGTGACCCAAAATGGTCGTTGTTTGGTTTGGTGAGTCTGGCTCCGCACTGATGGATTGGGAAATGGTTTGCAATATGGGATTCAAAATCACAGCCGCCTCTTTTATCGTTACGCCAGTAACGAGCAAGGTCGCACAGTGGCATGATGGTTCTGAGAAAAGACAATCAACTTATAAATTTATTGGATGTTTTAGGGATCTTCAAATTTATCCCGTATACTTGGAAACAAACACTCCAGAAGCCATGAAACCATCTTATTATTTTTTCTTGGTATTTCAAGCCTATTGTTTATCACATTTAGTTTATTGTTTGCCCTCAACTTAGTGCTGTAAATATACATCTACACTTATTGAAAGCTCGAAAGATGCCAGATCTCTTTGCATCAGTGTGATTGAACTTTATGTGAAGTAACAATTTTAGTGGTTTTGTAACTAGATCATGATTTAGTCGCATAGAATGCTTTAAAACGGTCATAGAACTTGCTTTCTAGAGTACTCTATGTCCAAGGAGTCGAAACATTTTCCTGTAGTGAGAAGATTGGAAATCGAACCTACACGGAAAAAAAATCCGTGTCCAGATCCGTGAACTGCAGTCATGAATTCGAGAACAAGCAAAAATACACCGTGAACGGAATCACGTAATCATGAACTAAAAATAACGTTTAAAGGGAAAAATCCTGAAAACGTGAACTAGTTCACGGTCCGTTTTCATTTTCGGAAACGCTTTTTTTTCTGTGTACATCTCTCCAGCATGGTGTTGCTTTATAGCGTCGTCTTTGCCAATTAAACTGGAGGAGCTTGTATGACGCATAACTGGAAAAAGTTTCCGCCAAAAACAAAACACCACCAAGGAAAAGGTTCACGAGAAGATAATGCTAGCCACCCATCCCGAGAGCAAATCGACGAAGATGAAATCAAGATGGTTGGCGAATTCGGGTATCTGAGATCATTGGTGACCGCCGATAACGACACCAGCAGAGAGATACGCCGACACATTATGGCTATAAATCGAGCCTACTTTGGACTCCGAAGGATAGTACGATCAAACAGGGTGAATAAGGTTCTCGAGAACGAATCGACTAGTAGAAGGAGAAGAGTTGCACAACGTGCAAGGTGGACTTATCAAGCAGAAAGTGAGCTACGGACCCTCCGTAGACTGCGACTGCGACTGCGACTTGTGTATAGCAGTGGACACCCTGGCCTCGGCCCAACTGTAAGTTAGTAGGATCAATGTGATGTTTAGCCTCCAGTATCTCCCATCTTTAGCTCCTCGCTGTGCCGACTGTGCCGACAGTCGTAAATTGATTATGAAAGGTAGTCATTTTTCCAAATAGTATGACCTATCTGCGCGTCCATGCGGTCGATCACCATACTCTTTAGTCATTCTTTAAGCGTCCATCTCTGTTCGGCAATCTAGTTCCATTGACGACAACCGGATTTCAGGGAGACGGAATCAACACCCGGGCTGAAGACAAATGGCTTTACTGCGTGACGTGATCCCCTGGAATTACAAATAGTGCGCTGTAGGATTATACTCCATACGAAAAACATAGAAGGAATTGCGAATCGGAACAATTCGTCCAGGCTTTGGCAACGAAATAAGCCCAAATAAAACACAATGATCTAAACTTCTTGCAGCAACTTTTTGTAACTTAAATGAGTCACAAAGTAGTGAGTCCAACTGATTTCTTAGATGTTTACTACTAGGTTACACGAATTTCACGCCAACTCATCCAATGGTTGGCAGCATCCTCTCAGAATCCAATAAAACTTTGTGGGTGTGTAGTCTATGTATTTTCAAGCGACTTTGCATACTTTGTTTTTCAAAATTTATCTAGACTGCCATTTGAAAAGAGCTTAATTTTTTTGATCGTTTTTTTTTAAATCAACATAACTCAAAAAGCACAAGGCTTACAAAAAAGTGATGTATGGGTGACTTTCATAAAAAAAAATTGTCTGAACTTTTATGAAAACATTGCATACTTCTGGATAGTACAGGCACACATAATGTATAGGTTTTCACTTTTCATGAGAATGTTAAATTGATAGTTAATAGTGCAAAATTTGATCCACAATTTGTTTCACAAAAGTTGAGACGATTTTCTAAAAGTCATCCCTACACTATTTTTTAGTAAGTCTTGTCTTTTTTGAGTTATGTTGATTTAAAAAAAAATCAATCAAAAAACATAAGCCCTTTTTAAATGGTAGTCTAGATAAATTTTGAAAACACAAAGTCTAGACAAAACCGTCAAAAGGTCGAAAGTAACAATTGTAAACAATGACTTAAAACGTAAATTTCCTGGAAATGCAAGGTTGCTACCATCTATATCCACTACCGACGGAAAGGTAATAACTCCCTGTTTTTGTTTCTGGTACTGTTTTGTTTGTGGGATCAATCAGATCCCAGAAAAATACGCTGGAAGTCATTGTTTACAAATGTTACTTTCGACCTTTTGACTATTTTGTCTAAAAGTATGCAAAGTTGCACGAAAAAACATAGTCTATACACCCACAAAGTTCCATTGGATTCTGAGAGGGTGCTGCCAACCACAAAGACGAGTTGGCGTGAAAATCGTCAATGGAAAACTTTCAGAAACTTCTTTAAAATTTTCTCAATGATTCCCTTGAAAACTAGGTATTTAAAATAATACTCATGTACTGAGCAACAATTTTGGCTTCATTGTGATATTTTAAAACCTGTATAAAACATAGTATGTTTTAATCAAACCGGGAAAAATTATTTTTGACATCATGGAAAAATTGGTAGAAGATTTAATTTCTCAGTTCGAGTGGACTCCGGCGTAGTGGTTAGCATTCATTCTTCTCAAGCCAAAGTGAGATTCCAACAAGTTACGAAAAATATCCAAAAAGGTGTTTGAGTAGCTACGACGGGAGATGAACCAAGCCGAGGCGGAAAATATCGAAAATTAAGCACTACCCCATCCAATCTTTCAAACTTGTGTCCTTTCGAGGTTTTGTCCGTTCGACATTTTTTCCATTTGACATTTTGTCCGCTTTCTCATCATTCGACCTTTTGTCCATTCCACATTTTGTTCCTCTACTTTTCATTCGACCTTTTGTCCATTCGACCGTTTGTACCATTGACCTTTCGTCCTTTCCACCATTTGACACTCGACCTTTTGTCATACAATTCAACCAGCACCTTAGTTATTATGAAGCTAGTATTGATTTTCATCATCTTTATCTTTCTTGGTATTTCAAGCCTATTGAATATCACGATTAGTTTTTTGTTTGTTCTTATTGTAAATGCACTTTTACAGCTTTTTTTTATAGCTTTCGATGCCAGTACCGTTTTGCATTAGTGTGATTGTGTGGCATGTACAATCATACACAAGTAACATTTGTTTCAAAAAGGGGTTTTGTAGATTATGATTAGTCTTAAAGAATGCTTTAAAACCTCCATAGAACTTGTTTTTTGGGTACCCTATATCTAAGAAGTTGAGAAATTTTCCAGTGGTGAGCAGACCGGAAATCGAACCCAGACACCTCCAGCATATTTGCGGTTTTTTTTGTACGGGAAGGAAAATCTGCAGCTAGACTCTTGAAGAACTCAGTGTGTAGTATTGAGGTTGCCAATCCATCGACCCACTAAAAACCCTCCCGTGCCTTTAGTTTTACCCCCCCCCCCCCCCTCGAAACCCATTTTCGTTACTAATCCGGGGGGGGGGGGGTGCTTTGCTGTGCATTGAGCACCCGCTATGTCTAACTACTTGGAACTTTAGTACTTAGCTGGACCCCCTAGCCTGCCGCCGGTCATTACGCCATCTATCTTGGAGCTCTAGGACGATCTCATAGGCCACTGTGCTTACAGCGTCCAAGATGTTCCGGTCTTGACACATCCTCTGGACAAGGTTATCCGTGGTTGTGTCGGCTCAATTGTTCCTCGCACACGATACACGCGGAGGACTCAGCGTGCCCGTACTTCTGCAGGTCCTATCTAAAGCAGCCATGGCCTGACAGGATTTGCAACAAGTGGAAGTTCAAACCACCGTGTCGCTGAACAATCCATCCGGATAGGTCCAAAATTAGTCGATGGGTCCACCGACCTTTGGTGGAGCTGTTCCATTCCCTATGCCACATGACCATAGGTGCGGCTCTAAGGGTCTTCCGGATACTTCTTGTGCCACGTCGTTCGAAGCAATATGTGTCCTTTTTTATGATGGTGTCTATGGGCATCATCCCCACAAAGACGCAGAACTCGTCGCGTGACACTGTACGGAATGCGCTGATCACTCTTAGGCACATTATCCTGTGCGTACTCTCGAATTTACCTAAGTAGCTCTTAGTTCTTAAAGCAGTGGCCCACGCCGGCCCGCCATATCTGAGTAAGGACAGGGCGACAGGAACCATTCGGTTGCTCCCTTTGCACCGCCGAGATATTCAACATCATGCGGGATGCGTAATCGACGCGACTGATAAAGGACAGCTTGTCGTCGATCATAACCTCCAAGTACCTCAGGGATTACTTTTAGGTGATGGTGCAGTTAACTGCACTAATCGTCGCCTGTTGCTCCGATTTTCTGTTGTTGACCACACTAACCTCCGTTTTCCGACGGGATAACTCCAGTTTTCTGGAGCGCATCCATCCCTCCACTATCCCAATGAAGTAAGTGGCCGTTAACTCCACCCCTTCTCTGGATTCACCACAGAGCACTGGGGTGATGCCGTCCACGAAACCGACAATTTTTACCCCGTTAGGGAACGTAAGTCGCAACACTTCGTCATACATCGTGTTCCAGAGCACCGGGCCCAGGATCGAACCTTGTGGAACTCCAGCCACGTTCCTGACCTGCTTCTGTGGTTTAAACCAGAACCCGATTCTGGAAGTATTTTTCCAGAATCCTGCACAGGTACCCAGGAACCCTAAGTAGCATATTTGGGCTTAGACTTACCGAGAGAACAGTGTTACTTAAATATCTTCCCTTGCATGCCTTGCAGAAGGGACGCAAAATAACGTTATTTTCGGGAAAATTCTCCAATGCAAATTTACACATTTCTTAAACAGCCTATGAATCGAATTGCTAGACAACTTGGATCTAGGTGTCCAGTTAACGTGTGAAACCGTTGTGCGAGAACCGTACAATATTGTCACAATCCTCCTCTCTACTTTGCACTAATCTGACGAATAAGAATTATCAAACATTGACTTTCTTCAGACCGTCATAGGATTTTTCTTTAGATCTCACATTTCTTGAAAGTTCATTAGGGTCTTCTAATGAACTTCCTTCAGATCGTTTTGGAGATAAGCGTAGCGACTTCCTGGATAACTGTTGATAGTCTTCTATTTGTTCTTACTGTCAATCTTCACCTAATTCTATTATGGATTCCCTCAAACTTTACTAATTTATTTTTCGTATTAAATTCATTCAAATTTTTTTAGGAATCTTTTCAACAAAATTTCAAAAAATGTTCTTACAGATCTTTTTTTGTAATTTTTTGCTTGAAAATTGTATTAGATTTTTTGAGATCTCTTTTAAAGGTTTATCTCAACATCTGCCTTAAATTGGTCTTCATGTGGATTCTCAGCTAATCAACATTTTTACAGTAGTTAGTTCAAATCTGCCAGATATGATTACCTTGAACTGCCGACTAACTCGATCTTGTCAATCTTCTGATATTTCCTTTAAATCTTTTTCAGTAATTCTTCAGGAGGTCTTTCGAAAGCTTCCTCTAGTTCAGATTTCGCATGACCTTCTCGAAAAAAATTTACTATTTAATTCGAATACAGCTAATAATGTTCTACTTCATGATGAAGTAGATGACTTCCGAATCGATCATGAAGTAGAACATCCCTTCGACTATGAGAGCAAATTAGAGAATGTTGGGGAAAGAAAAACGAGTGGCCAGTCAGTCTTGGATATGTCGGGACGCCACTAAATATAACATCAGCGTAATTCTAACAAGGTCTAACAAGAAGATATAGGAACATCAGTCCAGCGACCTTGAAATGGTTCCCTAGAACAGTAATTTTGTCTAATTTCCGTTTCTGAAAAAAGAAAAAAAGAAATGGATCCGAGCAACCGGCATGTAGCGAAGATGACAACATCAAAGCGATTTGTGAAGTTCCTGCATGAAAGCAATGTGTATCAAAGCCTGTCAGGAGATGAAGGAGCACAAAATTGAGAAACGGAGGAGAAGAAAAAGTAACAGAAAATATCGGAGGTGAAACAGACGTTGACAGAAGTGCAGTACGAAAAGCGGAGAACATAGGAAAATCAAATGAAGTTGATGAAATGAAAGCGGAGTTCACGAAGAAGGTGAAGAGAATAAGTTAAAGTAATAAGTGCTGATGATGAAAACAGTGTATTTATAAATTTTCAAATAAAGTGAGAAGAAAGAAGACCTAAAAAAAAGGAAATAAAGAAGATGCAATACAATTAAGAACGTCGAAGCAGCGAAAACAAAAAGATGGGAGGTGAGAAGTAACATATGAAGAGGATGAAAAACGGAAGCTGATGAAACAAACGAAGTGGAAAAAGTGAAGATGACTAAAAGTGAAAAAAACATTAAGAAGGATTTAGAAAAGCGAAGCGGAAAATATCACACAAAACTGAATAAATGTGAGGAAGTGAATGGAAATGGGGTTTAAGATGACGAAGAAGCTGAGTCAAAACTTGGAAAGTTGGAAAGAACAGGAAAATACAGTGAAAATGAATGAAAGAAAACAAAACGTCATTGGTCAAGAAGAAAAAGAGAAGCGGAAGAAACTTGGATATTACCATTATAAATTTCTTCCCATAAACATGATACTCATGTTCGGATAGTCCTCTTCCTGGGACACACTGTGCTCCAACGCACAGTGATCGCAAAAGGGAAACTCCTAAGGGTTACGTTTCCGAATAATGATGTCTTCTACAAAGTTGTACCTAAACAAGTTTTCCATCTTGCGGTGATAGTTTTTTAGTTCCAAACTTTACCGCTAGGGCGGCGCTTTTGCTAACTTTTGAACGAAATATACAATAGAAGGGTGATGTCAAAGGCAAGTTTGTAGGGAATATAATTTTAAGCAACTTTGCTGAAGACACAATTTTCTAGCTCTTCATTCGACCATGATAGAGCTATTTTTCTGCTTTAAATCAGGGTGTCTCTAAAAAAATTAGTTTTTTTTTATTACAACTCTTTTGTTTCTCATTTTGAGAAAAAGTGGTCTTCAAACAAAATATAGAAAACGCTATAGCGCACAACACGCTTAAGGCTGCTCATTCACGACTGGAGCGGCCGGCGCTTGCGCATTGCTTTAGTTCGGAGGTATTTTGCTGGTTTAGATTAGGGTGTCCTAAAAAATCAGTTTTTTCATTCTAACATTTTAGTTTCAATTGTTAGGAAAAAATAATATTCAGACGAAGTGTAGAAAAAAATATGATGCGTGTTTTTGCCGAACTAAGTGTTTGGGTATATTTTATTGTTCAAAAGTTAGGGGTAATGTTAACGAAGATGTCCGATTATAAGCAGTCCCCGCTCGTGTGCCCCAGGAGTACCCGGGCTCATTTATATAGCATTTTGTTCCTTGATGCCCACTAAAACAAGAATTTGATGGTTTTCTGGCCAATTCTCGCCTAAACAATCATAAGGTCGAAAAGAAAAAACGCATGTTTTTAGTTAAAATTACCCGTAACTTTTGAATGATAAGCTGTATTATCGTATTTGTCGAGCAAAAATATGCGCTATAAGGTTTCTATGTTTTGTTTCAACATCACTTTTTCTCATCAAATGAGAAACAAAAAAGTTAAAAAAAAACTCATTTTTTTCCGACATCCTGATTTAGTGCAGAAAAATAGCTCTATCATGGTCGAATGAGGGGCTAGAAAAATTGTGTCTTCAGCAA
The DNA here is from genome assembly GCA_024533555.2 of Aedes koreicus. Classification (NCBI taxonomy): domain Eukaryota; kingdom Metazoa; phylum Arthropoda; class Insecta; order Diptera; family Culicidae; genus Aedes; species Aedes koreicus. Next base: position 847,917 of record JAHHFK020002414.1, on the reverse strand, counting down.
AGTTGCTTAAAATTATAGTTTGGAACTACAAATCTATCACCGCAAGATGAACAACTTAGGTACAACTTTGTAGAAGACACCATGATTCGTAAACGTAACCCTTAGGAGTTATTACTTTCGCCGTGAAAAAAGGCTTTTCCGATCACTGAGCAACGGGACTTTCTTAAAAACAAAAATAGAATGCAGCAAGTTACACACTCCTCCTCAGGCGATCAGGGCCAAGGCGGTGCTCGATTCGTATTTCCATTTCTGTGGCAGAGTAGCCTTGATCTTGTAGTAATGGGCCTCGGATAGCGTAGTCGGTAGACGCACGGTCTACCAAGCCGGAGGCGGCGCGTTCGATTCCCGACCGGTCTAGGAATTTTTCGGGTTGGAAAGTTTCTCGACTTCCCTGGGTATAGAGTACAATTGTGCTTGCCACACAATATACATATTAATTTATTGGTGTTAGCAAAGCAAGCTCTCAATTAATAACTTGAAGAAGTGCGCATAGAACACTAAGTTGAGAAGCAGGCAAAAGTTCGTTTAAAGAGCGTCAAAAAAGCCAGGAAGAAGAAGTTGTAGTAACGAGTCAATTGGTGGATACGGGACTCGATTAGAATCAGGCGGAACTTGCTGTCGATATCCTTGCGGTTGCACTCCAGATGCCTGCGGATCGAGACGCCTTCTTGATCAGGAAGTACAGCTCCTCCGGGATGTCGGGCTTCAGGCCAACGGCTTTCTTGATACGTAGATTGATACCAATCTACGAGGGCGTCACGCGGTTCTTTCAGAGCTTCTTGATCTGCTACTTGACGTCGTCGGCGTTCAGTTTCAGCCACGATGGCATGGAACGACGGTACGGAAGCGCAAATTGGGAAATACCCTTAGCAGCAGCGTGCATACGACTCATTTTGGATGGTTTGGTTCCGTTTCACGGAAACAAACGACGGAACACCGACAAAAAGCGTGTCAGCTCAACGAGGTTACAAGGGAAAAGAAGTGGAAGCATGGAAACGGAAGGAAGGAAGTGGAAGAAAATAAGCGTAAGAAGAAATGCGGAAGAAGAGAAGCGGAAGAAGAGAATCTGAAGAGCAGAAGCAGAAGAAGAGAAATGGAAGAAGAGAAGAAAAGTAGCGGAGAAAGAGAAGCGGAAGACGAGAAACGGAAGTCAATAAACGGAAGAGAGAAGTGGAGAGAAGAAGACGAAAAAAGAGAAGCGGAAGAAGATAAACGAATTGATAGAAATGAAAGAGAAAGAAAACCAATAGAAGAGACGTGGAAGAAGAGGAATGGAAAGAGATTAGCGAAAGAAAACAACCGGAAAAAGAGAAGTGAAAGAAGATAAGCGGAAGACGAGAAATGGAAATAAAGAAATGGAAGAAAGAAGTGGTGAACAAGAAGCGGAAGAAGAAAAGCGGAAAAAGAGAAGTAAAAGAATAGAAACTGACGAAAAGATGCGGAAGAAAACAGCCGGAAGAGAGCAGTGAAACAGGAGAAGCGGAACAAGAGAAGCGGAGAAAGATAATCGAAGGAGAGAAACGGAAGAAAAACAAAGGAATGAAGCGAATAAGGAGGAGCGGATAAAGGGAAGCAGAAGAAGACGCCCGAACAAGAATAGCGGAGGCACGAAAGCTAAAGGATAGCTGAAAAAGAGTAGCAGAAGAAGAGAAATTGAGGCAGTGAAGTGGAAGAAGAGCAGCGTGCATACGACCCATTTTGGATGGATTTTTTGATTTCACGGAAAAGAACGACGGAACAACGACAAAACGCGTGTTAGCTCAACGAGGTTACAAGGGAAAAGAAGTGTAAGCATAGAAACGAAAGGAAAGAAGTGGAAGGAAAGAAGTGGAAGAAACGAAGCGGAAGAATAGAAGCGGAAGAAGAGAAGCGGAAGGAGAGAAGCGGAAGAAGATAAGCTGAAGAGAAGAAGCGGGAGAAGAGAAGAAAAGTAGCGGAGAAAGACAAGCGGAAGACGAGAAACGGAAGTAAAGAAACGGAAGAGAAAAGTGGAGAGAATAAGACGATACAAGAGAAGCGGAAGTAAAAGTAACCGGAAGATAAACGAATCAATAGAAATGAAAGAAGAAAACCTAAAGAAGAGAATTGGAAGAAGAGGACTGGAAACAGATTAACGATATAAAATAACCGGAAAAAAAGTGCAAGAAGATAAACGGAAGACGAGAAACGGAAGTAAAGAAACGGAAGAGAGAAGTGATGAACAAGAAGCGGAAGAAGAGAAGTAAAAGAAGAAAAGCGAAAGAAGAGAAGCAAAAGAATAGAAGCAAAAGAAAAGATGCGGAAGAAAAGAGCCGGAAGAAGCAAAGCGGAAGAGAGAAGCGGAACAAGAGAAGCGAAGAAATAGAAGCGGAAAAAGATAAACGAAGGAGAGAAACAGAAAAAAAACGAAGGAGCGAAGCGAATAAGGAGGAGCGGATAAAGAGAAGCAGAATAAGACGACCGAACAAGAATAGCGGAGGCAAGAAAGCTAAAGGATAGCTGAAGAAGAGAAATTGAAGCAGTGAAGTGAAAAAAAAAAAAAAAAAAAAAGAACAAAAAGAACAAAAGGAAAAAAAAAAAAAAAAAAAAAAAGTAGAAATTGGGAAAAAAAAACCAAAACCACCAAAACCCCCCCAGGAAAAATTTAATAAAAAAAAAAATCACCACAACGAAGTTTGCTGCCAACACTTTCCTTATCTCTATTAAAGCCCGATTCAAAGTAAATTTGGACGCATTCAAGTGATCATAACTCAAGAATTAAACAACATACACGGTTGATCAAAACGTCAAACAAAAGGGTATTTATTCAGCTTTCAAATGATATATAACGAGTTATTACATTTCACCGTTTCGAACGAACTGTTGCACTTTACTTGTGATCGATGCCATCATGATCTGCACAGTCGCTGGTGACACTGTACCGGCGAACTTATTCCACTTTAAACGCATTTGTTGTGCATTTGTCACTTCTTTACCGCATCCTCGGGGTTTTCGCTTGACAATTGCCCAATATTTTTCGATCGGTCTGAACTCAGGGCAATTCGGAGGATTAATCTCTTTGGCGACGAAATTAACATTGTTTGCAGCATACCATTCTAGTACCTCCTTAGAGTAGTGGCAGCTGGCTAGATCCGGCCAAAACATAACGTTGGTCTTGTGTTGCCGAATGAAGGGTAAAATCCGCTTTTTCAGACACTTTTTAATGTAAACCTTCGACGTCATTGTGTGAGATGTGATGAAAACCTTGGTTTTAAGGCCACAACTGCAGATTCCTTGCCAAATCATTAGTTTCCGAGCAAACTTATCAGCAAAAACAAATTTATACCTGGAAGGGACATCCCCACGACCAGTTGCCAGGTAAAATTTTCGCCTGGGGATTTGTTTATAATCCATTTTGACATTTGTTTCGTTATCCATTAAAATACAGCCATCAAACCCCTCCGTAAAAAAATTGTGCTCCCTTTTGCCCCCACAATTTTTTTTCAGGGAGCGATTCGGATGTTTACTGGCACAAAAAGACTTATATCCTTGAAGCAAACGCGTGGTCCTATCCTTGAAAGGAAGTTACGCGTGGTGGAAAAGTTAGAATCGTATTTCTTTGCCAAATCACGTATGGAGACACCTGGGTTGCCTTTGACGTACCTCAACACCTTTCTTCTCAGCTGTTTGTCCCTAGTGCCACTTTTATGATAGATGCGCTGTGCTCTATCCACACTCAGAGTATCCTTGTAACGTTTGATTACAAGAAACACCGTTGACTTTAGGAATTTTAACACTTTTGCTATTTTTGAGGCAGACCACGAAGGATTCTCTAGATGTTTGTGCACAATTAATTTTCTTTTCTCATGTTCCATGATCCGTAATTTCGAGATGCGACGATCAATCGAGAAAAACCCTAACCCTAACAAAGTCAATGAAACATCAACAAATGCCTGTCAAACGTGTTTTGTTCCAACCACCAGGGACGCAGTGGTGTATTAAACCGTGCGTCCAGATTTACTTTGAATTGAGCTTTATCCCAGTGAATTCTCGTGGAAGTGCCGAGGATTTATCGGCTTCCGATTAACTGAGTATCACGTCAACACAATTCAATTTCCTTATTTGATCTGAATTCAAACAGATCCGGCGCAGGTATTGCCGTAGTTTGGGATCAGCAGTTTCTACTTCTACATGTCGAGGATGTATTCTATGTGTATGTACAACTGATCTGGCAATAATGGAGTAGCAACCTCGGGCGGTCAATCATGCTCAAACTAACGGTTCTTATTCAAGAACGGGAGGAACGTCGATTTATGATGTTCTTTAAAAGGTTTTTGGGGCTAAGTAGATGTTCAGCAAACATTGTATCAATTTAGTCATTCTTAACAAGAATTCAGAAGAAGTTTGCAGAAGCCGTTAAATTTCATAAAAATAAGAAAATAATACTAACGGATATAGAAAACTCGTAGAATGGTGCATGGAACTTCTATTAAATCGGATACATACCGAAATTTAAAAGACTCCCTACAAATTTAAACAATCAAAAATTAAATTTTGATGAATGCAATGTTTGGCCAAAAAGCCCCAATTCTCTCCAAATCCAACATAAACACTAATTACTCATTCGAAATGCATTCCATCCATCCCCATTTCGTCACGTGCTCGCAACAATCAAAACCAAATCGACAGTAAAACTTTTTTTTTAGTATTCCCAACCAAATATTTGTCTTTGTTTTTGCTTCCGTTAATCTGTTCCCATTATTCAAAATTCCGAGATAAGCGCTGGAAGCGGATCAACGTTTGGCACGGGCCACGGCTGGGTGAATTATGACGAAACAAAAACGGAAAAGGGTTTGCGCAAATCGCGCGCGAAGAGTAAAAACATACGCATATTTTTTTTTCCTCCTTCACTTTGGTGTGCCTACATACATACATACAAACACAAATCGACTGACGTAACATCCATAACAGCTGTTGCTGACACCAGCGCTCGCTTGCTCGTGAGGCGGGCGTCGTGGTCGGCTGGCAGTGAAACACACAAAGAGCAAAAATATTGCAGCAGAGAGAAAACGACGAGAATCGTGGCTGGGGGGTGGTGGCCTTGAAGGCTGTTTTCGAAATTTCGGAATCGCTCGGATGGTGGCGATAGACCGTCGTCTGGTTTCAATCAATTACTGCAGAGTTTTATTTGTTTACATTCAATGATGCAATGGGCCGTCGTTTGTTATGACGATCGGTGGTGTCGATCATCGTTTTAATCGTTCTCTCGATTTCCGGTTTGGAACGTATGGCTGATGACAAATGAGACAGCCTTACTCCGAAATCCAAATTTGCTTCCTCAGGAAGACAAAAACGGAGACCGTGAGCAATTGGCACGTACCGTTTAGGTCCGTAAACGAAGAACTGTATTGTCGACGCGGAACGTGACGAGAGCTCTACTCAGCGACACCTTGTGCTCCGTTATTTTGCTGACAACTTTGAAATTTACGTAAAACTTTTCGTAAACATAAAAATCAAACACAAATCATCGGAATTTACATAAATTATCTTTATGGAAACAGAGCATCACTTACCTTCAACTTCGAGAGCATCAACAAATTGACATCACCTTGAGTCGCCTCGGTGTCTATCCCTCTAGCTTGCTTTCATGGCTTGTAAAGAGAAGGCTGCTTGTAACGATATAATAAACTGAAACTGCGTAATTGACCCCACCGAAGATCTTCTTCCGGTGCCCTTCCCAAATTTGGGCCCCACACAAAGCTATAAAAACAAATCTGTGTAGCCACCATTATTGCGACCAGCAGAGGCTAGAGGGCGACGAGACACTTTCGACCACCTTTTAACGACGACAACGACGAGGGACAATTCGCTTCTTTTCGACGTCGACGACGACGACGACGACCAAACAATGGCGGCTCATGTGAATGTGTTTAACAAAGGCTTTGTAATCGAAAATATAATGGCTCTCGGTTCCGCCGAAAACCCCGGGAGGTGAAAGGGTAGACCTTTCCTTCGCTTCGGATGGCGTTCGTGACACACGCCAGTCGACTTACCGTGTGACATGGCAGGTGCTTATTGTTGTGTGGTGTAGTTTAGTTTTGTTCGTATCAGGTTGGCGCGACACGGTGGTATCAGTTTTTACACGCGCAAAATATAAATTAAAAAATAATCTTGAAGACATGGAAGATGCTACCAAAATGTTTGCTCACGCGGCAATGGAAGCAGAATAAAAAATTCAGCCATGTAACTTTGCAGAATACTGAGATTTGCGGTTTAAAAAATGCGAGATGACTTGAGGTGCCATTCCTTTTATGGAATCATGATTAAATTGCAGGAAATTTTAGATTTTGTGCAACAAATTTGGGGAATTTTTTAAGAAACAATTTTGCAGAAAAGTGACGTTTTGTGTGCACGACGAATTTCAACAGGGGCAGAATTTTTTTGTTCTGAATTTGGTTTTATTGGTGTACCAAAATTTAATGCATCCAAAAGCATCAACAAGACTGGTTTTGACTAAACTTAATCGGCTATCGACAAGACAATTTGTCGCTCTTTGTTTGCATAGCAAACCTTCAAAAAAAAAAAAAAAGAAGGCACCATTATACTGGCTCTGTAGCAAAAAAAAAACATGTGGCAACGTTTCGAATGAGCCGAAGTTTGAGATAGAACTGCCTAAAGCAGAATTATGACTATGTAACTGTAAATTATTTACTGTGACATTATCGAATAGTGATTTTTTTCTGAAACAACTGTATCGAATATAAGCTATCCACATACATTTGCGTTGTACGCATGTATTTGTGATGGTTTTTTATGCTCTGAACACTGCATGCTGTGCGTTTGACTGTTTGCTTTCTTTTGTTTACTTGTTTGTGCGGTTCAAATTCTGCGTTTTCAAAATGTCGCCTATTGAAAAGGAAGTGAAAATTAAGGTTCTGGACACATGGCTAAGTGAGAAGGGTATTACTATGCGAAAATTGGCGAAGCGGTTTGGAATTCATCATGCGAGTGTTAATACCATCATTAATAAGTTTGGGGAACACTATTCTTTGGATGAGCTACCAGGAAGAGGCAGAAAACCCGGTTCTTCCAACCCGAAACTGGAGCAGAAAGTGGTATCTCTAATCATGAAGAACAAATCAATGTCAATACGTGATTTGGCCAAAAAAGCAGGAACGAGTGTCGGAATGATCCAGCGTATCAAGAGGCGAAACCACCTGAAGACCTCAAGAAGCAGAAAATCTCGAAACAAAGTGCAGAACAGAAGAAGCGAGCAGCAACAAGGGCCCGGAAATTGTATTCGCGTCTTTTGCAGCATCCGGATGCATGCGTTTTGATAGACGATGAGAGCTATGTAAAGGAGGACTCAAAAACCCTTCCAGGTCCACAATACTTTACTGCCGTCGTTGGGGAGGATGTGAGCGATGCGGACAGGTCGATTCAAGTGGAGAAATTCGGTCGAAAGGTACTGGTATGGCAAGCAATATGTTCCTGTGGTTTGAAGTCAACCATTTTTTACACTACCGGAACTATAAATGCGGAAATCTATCGATCTGAGTGTCTCCAGAAGAGATTGTTGCCTTTATTTAAGAAGCATAGTACACCTCCACTGTTTTGGCCGGATTTTGCGTCGGCTCACTATGCCAAAACCACTCTCAATTGGCTTGCGGAAAGGGGTATAGATTTCGTTGGGAAAAATATCAATCCACCAAATTGCCCTCAGCTTCGACCCATCGAACGTTACTGGGCAATCGTGAAGAGAGTCTTCAAGAAGACTGGTAAGGCAGCTGGAAACATGCAGGAGTTCAAAAAAATTTGGGCTCAAGCGTCCAAAAAATGCGATGCAACACTTGTCCGGAACTTGATGAAGAGCATTCGATCCAAAGTTCGAAAATTCGTGAAGGAATAACTTAAATTTCATCCGGTCTTCATTATGTTCAAGTTTAACCTCGTACAATAAAGGATCAATTTTTTGTATGAATAAAATATCGGTTTTCAACATAATTTGAAAGAAAGTTTGTGGATAGCTTATTTTCGATACACTCCTTATTCAATTTATTGTCGAAGATTTCTTGCATAACATTTGAAAAGGGCCAATCTTAGTCGATCGATTCTCTTCATCGATTTTATCTTTTGTATTTCGCGGCTCAAACATTGAATTTACGACTCTGCTAACAGCTTAGGTCGAGAGAAGACGTTCTTAGCTTGTACATTTAAAAATAAATTCTATTGAAAATGCATTTGCAGCCACGTTATTTGCAGAAGACAAAGTCGACGAAGAGAATAGATCAACGAAGATAGGCCCATTGTAAATGTGCAAGATTTATCACATGATTCGAAATTCTTTATTTTGTCATTAAAATTAGTTATTTAAAGTACAAACTAACAACATTTAACTAGAAAATGAGAAGAGTGCTTACTAATTTCCATTTTATTCCAACTACCTTTATTGCTTATCTTGACAGATACGCGTATTTCGTCTACAATGTGCAGACTTCTTCAGTGTCGTGTAGTCGAGTATTAGTACACGACACTGAAGAAGTCTGCACATTGTAGACGAAATACGCGTATCTGTCAAGATAAGCAATAAAGGTAGTTGGAATTAAATGGAATATACTAATCATTCTTCTGATTTTCTAGTTACAGGTGTTCCACTAAACAACTCACACTCTCCAGGATTTAACAAAATTTGCTGTGGACCTTAAATAGAGTCAGAAGTTCGTAAGTGTAGCTGTGGTAGATCAAAGAAAAAGTCGATCAAGAGAATCGACCAGCGATTGTAGGACAAAAGGTCGTAAGACAAAAGTTTGAAAGAACGAAAAGTCTAATGGACAAAAGGCCGAGAGATAAGAAGGGTGAAAAAAGGTCGGATAAAAGAAAGAGGAAAAGCTCGAATGGCGATGAATCACCGAATGGACAAAGGATCAAATAATAATTAGAAGGGAAACATAGACACCAAAGGAACAAAAGATATTGAAATCAGACTAGATTAAATTTTAGATATTAATTGTAAAAAATTTCGAGGTGATTCGATAAAATATTTGCTTTCAGATTTTAAATTCCGTAATCATTATTTTTTTAGTGATAAAATAATTGCTAGGAAGAATGATGACTGTGTCACTGTAAACTGTGGACTGTGACTGTATCAAATAGAGAATTTTTCTCACACAACTCTTAAAATAATTGCAAAGATTTCTCGCGTAGCCTTTAAAAAGGGCCTATCTTCTTTTTTTTCTTCCCTTTATTAAGGTGACTTTTAACCATCTGGACTAGTTCGTCACCAGGGCCTATCTTCGTTGATCGACTTTCTCTTTGGTATATCTTGGCTAAATCATTGAATTTGTGGCTCTGCTAATAGCTTAGATCGAGGGAAGACGTTCTTAGCTTGTATATTGAAACAAAAGGTCTATGGAACATGCTTTTGCAGCCACGTTATTGGGGAAGAGAAAGTCGATGAAAAGAACCGATCAACGAAGAAAGGCCCTTTCCAAATGTTACGCGAGATTTATCTTTTTACAAATTTTTAGTTGTCTAAAGTAATAAACTAACAAAATCTGCTGTCGACCATAAGGGGCTATGCATAAGACTTTTTTGGGGGGGGGGGGGGGGGGGGGTTTGACCAAAGTCTACGCTCCATACAGAATTTCAAAAAATGTTATGGAGAAAAGTCTACGAGGGGGAGGGGGGGGGGGTCTGAGATTTTCAAAAATGAGTCTACGTGGTTTATGAACCGGCCCTAAATAGAGTCAGAAGTTTGTAACTGTAGCCGTGGTAAGTTGAAGAAATTGTCGATGAAGAAAATTGATCAACCGTTGTAGGACAAAAGGTCGAAAGACAAGAGGTCGATTGACTAAACGTCGAATGATAAAAGGTCGGAAGGACGAAACGGCGTAGGTACAAAATGTCGAAGCATTATTAGGGAGACAAAAGGTCGAATGAGAGAAGGGAGGAACAGAGTACGTACCAAAAACTGGAACCAACATTCGCAGCCCCTGAAACCATCCACTCAGAAGAATTTGGTAAATTTAATTCTCTAAGAATAGCAAAACGTTTTTAACGTGACGATACATTAAAAATATGTTGACAGACTGTTGTTGGTGATTTGTTAACAGGTCTATAGCCATCCTGAACTTCAAACAGGATATCCGGTGGATATCGAATTCGATGTTCTTTGACCCCGTTCGACTATTGTCTCCATTCTCATTCATTCGACGCTTTTGACTATTCGACGTTTTCCCAAGTAACATTGCTAACACCATCCTGCTTTATTAAGTTTTATTAAAGTTTTATGAAAGCCACTTGAAATAAATTTGGTTTTATTATGGCACCAAGAGGTGCCAATAGGCTCCATATTTTAGTCAGGTTTATGAGAACCTACACAGCTTGTGTACAACGATCTTAAAACCTTGTTTCTCAAATTCCTCTTACTCCTATCAACTCCTATGAACTCCTATGAACTCGTAAAATGCTGTATTGAAGTGCCGTTTTAGGACTCATTGATATTATCTTATTATGGTCAGTTGAAAAAGCATTTTAAAACCATTTTGCCTCCAGTAAACGCATTAAACGGCAAATTGGCATTGAAGAAAGTCACCATAAGACCAAATAGTTTTATAATAGTCATTGCGAAGAAAAATTGGCTTTATGGCAAAACTGTGATTTTTTTTCGAATCGCCATATTGAAATATAAGAAATAATTGAAATGTGGAAAAATAAATGCATCAAATTTTCAATGGTATGCAAATAAACTGTAGATCGGAGACTTATTTCGGCATTCTTATATATAATCTCATCCAATTCCAAGCACTTTCCTGGAAATTCATGATTAATTTATCCAATGTATTTTTTAAAATTTGATTTATGTTGTTGGAAATTCGCATAATTTCCGCGGCGCATTAATTTTCGGCTCTTATCGCGCCAATATTCACCATACAAATAAATGCGCATATAATTTGGAGCATAATACGCTGTAGAAAACACAATTTGTTTAGGATATTTTGCTATCAAACAAAATTTCAAACAAAGAGCAGAGAATCGAACAAAGCAGAACAACAAAAAACAACCTCGATTTCACAGTGAAATTTGACAGCTGTGGCCATTTGGCCGCATTCTGGTTTTCATGTTAGCCAATAGGTTTAAAGAAGGTTCTCAAGTGGTCATAACATCTTTCACTAGAACATTTTCAAAATCTGTATGTTCTTATAAAGGTTTTATTAACTTGTTTTCATAACCGTCTATAGAGTGGGCCATTTTGTACAAATTTCGGCTTTAAAGAAGCATAGGGGAGGTGTTGGTAGACAAAACAGTTTTGATTGTAGTTTTATCAACAATGCCGGGAGAAGTGTTTTACGGCTGGAATGAAACTAAAATTGTTACTTGGGTTGTCCCCCTTCTCTTGATTTGACGTTCTTTCCATACGAACTTTTGATCACTCGACCTTTTGTCCTTTCGACCCTTTGTCTCACTAAAAATCTTTCAACCTTTTGTCCATTCGGCCTTTTGTACCGTTTTGTTATTCGACCGTCAACCTTAAATACAGCCTGAAGCTCGTTAGTGTTGCCGTGGTAAATCAAAGAAAGATGAAGCGAATCAATCAATAATAAGGCGACCAAAAATGGACCCCCCCCCCGCCTTCAAGGAGCAACTTGTTCTCCCTGCCACAAAATTAATTCTAACAGTTACTCACTTCCGAAGCGGGTTAAAATTTGTATGGGAAAAATCATAAAAATGTATGAGGAATGAAAATGGTTTCAGTTTTAGCCACTAGGTGGCTTATTAAGTATCTAAGTACCATCAAGTCGAAGATTCTCATAGGATTTGTTTGTTCTTAATCATTTTACGTGACAGAAAAACGGTCCTTTCATCGTTCATCGTTTTGAAATAAATTCAATGAACTAATTGGAAAACTGAGAAAATTTAAATCAACACTTCACTTTAAAAAGAATTAAAAAAAAATCAAACTGGAACACTTTTTCAAACTAACACTAGTAAACGCGAGCCAATAGGTCTGTCAAAAGATAAGCTTTCTATAGTGGAATTTAACGGAATTTGCTCGCGCTATCACTAGTAAAGATAGTTTGAAAAAGAGTTTCAGTTTTTATTTTTTTTAAAGTGATTAACTGGTGTTAATATAAATTTTCTCAGTTTCCCAATAACAATTGTTCTACTAATACGCAAAAGTTTGAAAGAACGAAAAGTCTAATGGACAAAAGGCCGAGAGATAAGAAGAGTGAGAAAAGGTCTAATATAAGAAAGGGGAAAAGGTCGAATGGCGATGAACCTCCGAATGGACAAAGGATCAAATAATAATTAGTAGGGAAACATAGACTCATATGGAGAAAACCAAAGGAAGAAAATATATTGAAATCAGACTAGGTTAAATTTTTGATATTAATTGTACAAAGTTTCGAGGTCATTCGATAAAATATTTGCATTCAGATAATAGAACACTAGATATTTAAATTCCGCAATCATTATCTTTTTCTTTTCTTAGTGATAAAATAATTGCTAGGAAGAATGATGACTGTGACACTGCAAACTGTGGACTGTGAATGTATCAAATAATTTTTTTTTCAAACAGCTCTAAAAATAATTGCAAAGAATTCTCGCGTAGCATTTGAAAAGGGCCTATCTTCGTAGATCGACTCTCGTCATTGACTTTCTCTTTGGTATATCATGACTAAATCGTTGAATTTGTGGCTCTGCTAATAGCTTAGGTCGAGAGAAGACGTTCTTAGCTTGTATATTGAAACAAAAATTCCATGGAACATGCTTTTGCAGCCACGTTATAGGAGAAAAGAAAATCGATGAAGAGAACCAATCTACGAAGAAAGGCCCTTTCTAAATGTTACGCGAGATTTGTCACATAACTCGAAATTTCTTTTTTCTTTTTGACATTAAAATTAGTTATTTAAAGTACAAACTTACAAAATCTGCTGTCGACCAGAAATAGACCATTCGTAATTAGTAATTCGTAATTGTAGCCGTGATAAGTTGAAGAAATAGTCGATGAAGAAAATTGATCAACCGTTGTAAGGACAAAAGGTCGAAAGACAAAAGGTCGATTGACTAAACGTCGAATGACAAAAGGTCGGAAGGACGAAACGGCGTAGGTACAAAAGGTCGAACCTTTATTAGGGAAACAAAAGGTCGAATGAGAGAAGGGAGGAACAGAGTACGTACCAAAAACTGGAACCAACCCTCGCAGTCCCTGAAACCATCCACTCAGAAGAATTTAGTAAATTTAATTCTCTAAGAATAGCAAAACGTTCTTAACGTGACGATACATTGAAAATATATTGAGAGGCAGTTGTTGGTTATTTGTAAACAGGTCTACAACCATCCTGAACTTCAAACAGGATATCCGATGGATATCAAATTCGATGTTCTTTGACCCCGTTCGACTTTTGTCTCCATTCTCATTCATTCGCGCTTTTGACTATTCGACCTTTTGTCCATTCGACTTTTTGTACCGTTTTGTTATTCGACCGTCAACCTAAAATACAGCCTGAAGCTCGTTAGTGTTGCCGTGGTAAATCAAAGAAAGATGAAGAGAATCAATCAACAATAAGGCGACCCAAAATACGGAAAAATCCCCCCCCTCCCCCCCTTCAAGGAGTCACTTGTTCCCCCTGCCACACAATTAATTCTAACAGTTACTTACCTCCGAAGCGGGTTAAAATTTGTATATTTGTAATACCGTTAAACTCCACTATAGAATAGATAGGCCTGTCAAAAGACAGTGGAATTCAACGGAATTTGCTCGCGTTTACTAGTGATAGTTTGAAAAAGAGTTTCAGTTTTTATTTTTTATTGTTTTAAAAAAGTGATTAACTGAAGTGTTAATATAAATTTTCCTAGCTATCCAATGACAATTATTCTACTAATACGCTCGTAAAAGTGTTTAAAAAAAACTTTTTTCAAAAAAGTGGAGTTTATGAACTGCTAATAACCTTTTTGGGTTTACTCAAATCATATTGCGAAGAATTTTGCGGAGAATTTTGTTAAGCGCCGAATTTCCTGTAAGAATCTGGAAATTGAGGATACTGTGACCAGTGTTGTTTCGGAAGCTGAATTTCTGAGTATGGAGTTTGATGAAAGTTTAAGTCTTGGCTAATTCCATAACTTTTCCTGTCAGTGCATTGTAATATCGAAAGTGTTGTATTCACTGTAATATTTTAATAATACTCAATAGTGAATATGATTTCAATATTCGGTTATTCCGATCTCACGCCTTACACGTTAGAGCTAGAGCAATACCTTGTGAGACTATTTTAATCTCATTGAGTCGAAACGACTACACATAAAACGCCATCTAGCGATAAACTACTGAACCGATGGTCTTTCTCCATACATTTCGATGATTTCCCCCATACAAACTTCAACCGGCTTTGGAAATGGGTGAATGTTGACCAAATTGGCCAAAATTTTAACCAAATGCTCCGACTAGCATGAGGACAAGTGACTTGGGGATGGACAGGTTATTCAAAAAAAAAAAAAATAGTTAATCTTGGGAACCCTAATCACTGTTTTTACTTTGTATTGTTATCTAAATCTCAAGGGAATCTCCAGAGTGAAATTTTCAGAAAATAAGGAAGATTTATTTTTCATTCAATACAATTCAAAGTTAAACCCAATCCCTTGAACCGCAAGGAGCAGGTCCATTGATTATGTAACGCTGTAAAGGGGAAGGGGTGGGAGTCTAATTTAGGGAAAACGTGACAATCCATACAAAAAAATTGAAGGTGCATACAAATAACGTTACAAGGGGGAGGAAGAGGGAGTCTAAAAAGTAATTTTTTTTGCGTGACATTATTAATGGATGTTCCCAAGTTATATTTGAATATTTCTGCTAGATATGAAAAGTTTTCTTTTAATCTGCTACGCATTTCAGTTGGAACGTATCAAAGTTAGTGGTAAATGTACATTTTTCGCAAATCAATCGCCTGCTGCGAAATGTTGAGACCCGCAAACCACCAAAGGTTTTTAGCAGTTACAGTTCAAGCGAACGTGAGGGATAGAAAACAGAAAGAGAAAATCGCCCTATTTTTGCCGACATTTTCAAACAGTGTCAAAATTGCGTGGGACTGTATTTGATAAAACGCGAACTTATTTGGTAATCTTTGGTTATGAGTTGTAAGTATCCATTCTTATAATTTGATACCATATAATATTTATACATCATATGTATACAGTAAAAAACCAGCAATCAAAGAAAATCTGAGCGATATAAACCAATATCGAAACATTTTTTATACCATCGGTGGCAGCGGAAGTGTTGAGTCGTCTGTAGAAAACAGTTAAGGAATGTCATGATATTTTCTCCCATGAAGGGTTACTTTTTCGTGTGTTCAGTTAGGTCGTAATGAAAAATGGAACAAATACCAAAAACAGTACATTTACCACCACTGGACATGACAAGAATCACAGCCCGATTTGCCTAATTATCTGTTGAATCCTAAAAATCAGACTATGGTAGCAATCCAAGTACTGGGCTAAACCTGTAAAATTCGTTCTGGCGTGCCATCAATTTGAGACCAATTTATCAAGTCTTGCTTAACGTAGTCGGTAAACGCATCAGGTATGTAATCCAGAGGGTTAAATTCCCGAATCCATCGAATTGCGAAAATTTGGAGCGTCTCGAAAAATATATAGGTTTTAAACGTTAATAACTAAGTCATTCCACGATTGATTTTCAAAACGTTTGCACCAATCGATCGAGACATTTTGTACGCTTCGATTCCAATATTTAAATCTATTGCTTTTTAACGTTCTACTATTGATATTAACGCAAATATAAGGTGATGTCTTATAATGCCGATTTTTCAGAGTAAATTTACCAAATACACAGTACTTTCCTTGCACAGACTTCATATTTAAGTAACGAAGTAAGCATCAGGAAAAGATATTTAAGGGGGACCCGATTTTACTTCAGTCTTTCAGCGATCTCGAAGATGTTGAGTCAGCGCTCGGCTACGCACCGAGAAGTCGACCATCGACCGACTCCATTGCCAAGTAACATGTCTCGCCGTGACAAATTTGCAGTCGGATTGCAGCTCCCACTCGGTCGCATCCACCATCTGCTCGAGAACGGTAACTACGCCACGCCCCCCCGCCGCAGGCGAGTGGCAGGAAACGCCCCCGCGACAAGAGACCCGAACCCCCACGCCACACGCAGCCGCCCCCCCAACGACGCAAAGACGATAAAACATTTCTCCCGTGTGAACATTTCACAGAGAGTTTTATTTTTCACGGGGTCCCCCCCTACAAAAAAACCCAGGGAAAAACCCAAGTTCAATTGGAACCATGTTCTCCGCGTCAACTAAAATACGTCCGTTTCAGGACCAACCAATTAATTTGCCTATCTTAAGAGTTTGTTAATTTGAAGCTTCTCTAGCGTTTTTAATACAGGGGTACACGTTGTGAGTACGAGAATTTGGAGCGTCACGAAATATGCTTAGGTTTTGAACGTTAATAACTAATTCATTTCATGACCGAATTTCAAAATCTTTGCACCAATCTATCTGGAATATTTCTGCACATCAATTTTATTATTAAAATTGATTGATTTTTAACATTAAGCTATTTAAAATAACGTAAATGCAAGGTGATGTCTTATAATGTCGATTTTTCAGAGTAAATTTACCAAATACACAGTGCTTTCCTAGCACAGATTTCATATTTAAGTAAGAAACGTCTCCTAGGCAGCTATGAATGTTATATAAGGGGTACACCTTCACATTTTGATTTAGTTTTTCGGCAGTCGTGGAGCTGTGCAGAGTAGGATCTGCAGTTGGTTCGCAGTTGGCGGCAGCAAGCACCCTGGAGGGTGCACTGGCGAGCAGTCGTTGCCTAGAGAGGCGTTGGTGCAGTTGGCTGTTGTTGCCGATGCTCCCGTCAACCTCGCTGCGAGAAACATGGCTGCTGAAGCCTACGAGTTGGCGGGAAAAAGCCGCCCGTGACAACAACGAGACAAGAATTATCCCACGTCACCTGCAGATGGCCACCCGCAATGAAGAGATGAACTGAACCAAGAATACCAAGAAGAAAGCCCAAGTTTAATCGCGAACCATGTTTCTGCCCCGTCAACTAAATCCGTCCTTTTCAGGACGACCAAATCAATTTGCCAACTGAAGAGTTCGTTTGGATGAATTTTTCTCTTGTGCTGTTTGAAATTTCCATTACCGCGCCCCGGCTGAACATGGCATTGCTTTAAACGCCGCGTCCCGGAGTAAATGGCAAAGCGCGTTGAACAACCAATGAACCAACAGATCCATAACTATCTTCTACGCGTTAAAGATAGTGGCCCTCTCAACCATCGTAGAAAATACAACCGGGGCCGTATCATAATTAAGAGCCACCAAATGCTTTCTAAAGAGTGTACAATAGAATTTTCTTGGCCCTTTTCAGGACTGACTTAAATCAATTAGCGGATGGCCCTGACGTGTCTGGAAAGTGTATGGGAATTAGATTGCTGCGTAGTCCTACGTCACCTTTGCGCACAACCCCATTGGGCTGTACCTTGTAGTTTTTTCCTAACGTTTCAAGCATATTGCTTGCTCTCAACTTAGTGTACTAAATGCACTTCCACAGTTATTAATTGGGAGCATTCGATGCCAGGTACCAATTTTGCATAAGTATCGTTGTGTGGCAAGTACAATCATACCCTATGCCCAGGGAGTCGAGAAATTTTCCTTAACGTAAAATTCCTAGACCATACGAACCCAACCACCTTCAGCATGGTGTTGTTTTGTAGCTGCGCCTTTGCCCACTGAGCTAAGGGAGGTATAATTGTGCTTGCCACACACTCTTTGATGGGATACTTTGGAATGGCAAAGAAAGTTTACAATTAAGAGTGGTCCGAAAAATCAACTCTTCTTTCAAAATGTTTTTTTTTCAAAAACTCACAATGAAATGTAGTTTTTGACGTACTTGTTAGGAAAACTACGGAACACTCAGAAATATCTGATTTCGTATAAAAAATAACGTAACAACTGCTTATTTTTAGTTTCACTGCGAGGGTCTTCAACGACTCCTAGTATTTATATGTTTAATTAAAATATCATTTGTAAAAAAAAAATTCATAACATATAAAAAAAATTGCTTTGTCGACCGAATGGCAACGGAGATACAAATTTTGAAAAACAGAAAATCATTGTTCCGCGATTTATACACCACACGTGAATGGAAACGATGAAGACGCAAGATAGTCATTACGACTCATTTGGAATAATTTACCGATGGCTTGTTTCAAAAGCTGAATTTCATAACATAGTGTATCATGAAATTGATACTGCTGACAAATTTTACTAATTTGGCTAACAGCACGTTCCTTTAACTGTACTACCCTATTCACTGAGATATTCAAAGATTCACTTTAAAAGTTACAGTTACCGCTCACGACAAAACATTAAGACCACCTTTTGAGTTCTTAAAGTAATGCTAAAAGTTCAGGATCTGAATTTTTATTTTTGATGTAAGAGTAATTTTAACATCAGTATACTATAAATCGTACTACAAATTCATCAACATGGCCTAAACTATGGTAATCAAGAGGTGTCCTTATTGTTTTGTCGTAAGTTGTGTCTATAACTGCTGAAGTGATGACAGAAAAGTTATGAATTTATTACAGATGAAAATTTAGGTTATTTTTAGGTTATAACCGAGGTTCCAGCTAAACTACTTCACGGAAAAATGACAAGCGTCCAAACATGACCATTTTGTATGAAAATTGAGCTTTGGTCTTATTGTATTGTCTGTATGTATGTATGTATGTATGGTAGCCACCATCCCTTCTAGCCCTTGGCTTGGATGCAGCTCCACTTAATAGCAAGATCAAATTGAGCCACCGATCTGAATTCACAATAACGCTGTATGAAGGGCCAAAAACGGAGGGGTGGACCCGTAAGCAGAGACACTCACGCGAAATCCACGGGAAATTAAGAATCTCCTTCCAACGATACGATCCAACAAATCGAATAACCCAATTCGCAATACTTATTAAGCTTTCTACAGGATGGCTTGTTAAGAAGGGCGTCACCCTCACTGAAACTGTTGGAGTAGAATTCACAGCATCATAATCGAATCGGTAGGATAAAGAAAATGATAATGTTCATTCCCTCCTAGACTCAGGCAGTCAATCAAACCATCGTCCAGTTTCAGCTTGAATGATACCCTGATGCACCCTCCCAACCCAGTATTTATTATATATATAATGTAAATAATATGACATAATATTCAATATATGTATTATGGAATAGTGCAATGAAATATACATGAATATTGAACTCAAATATGTCATAGATATGTCATGATGAAATAATTAAAATAGTGATAATAATATGCAATAAAAAGATAATAATATGCAGCTTGGTGCTTTTTTACAGCTCAATCAGTGGCAGATGAGTGTAATTCTGGAATGTGAAGGTCATATTGCAATTTAACAAAACATAAAACATTTAATTATACATAAAATTATAAAAAATATGTATGTATTTATGACATATGTATGTATAATCAGCAGAACGAAGAGCATTTATAAATTTTAAAATTAGTATCCAATAATGTAAATCAATAGAAAAATACCTTATGGTACAATGTAATCAAATATCTATATAACCTGGAATCACCTTCCTTGTAACCTAGAAGCAGATAAAATTTCATAATTATTATTATTATTTTTCCAATTAATATAATAATGAAATGAAATAAGAATTAGAAGCAGCTATATGATGAATGTATACTGAAATGTAATGGTAATATTATCGATGACATGAATGGTTGTAAATAATATAATATGAGGAAAAAAACTGAAACAATGCTAGACATATGAAAATTATATGCTGCTTGGTGCCTCATTACAGCTCAATCATTGGTAGTTGAATGTAACTCCGGAATGGGAAACCTTTTTGGCCAAACCATGTCGTAATTAAATGAAGTACAAACATGCATTATGGCATTTAATTTAATACTAAATAATAAAAAATATGTACGTATTTATAACATATGAGTCTTAATCAGCAGAATTGAAAAGCATTTATTAATTTTAATAATATCCAATGATCTAATTTAATAGAAAAGATCCTTGAGCTACAATGACAAAAAAATAGCTATACTATCTGGAACAAACTTCCTTGTACTCTTCAAGCAGATAGAATTTAATTAATATTATTATAATTTTTAATAATAATTTCAATATGTTTTTAATAATATACCATGATGAAAATAATACGATGTTGCAATAAAATACTAAATAATGTATATACAATAATAAAATGCAGCCATTTGCCTCTTCGGCAGCGGTGTTAGTTGCTTTAAATTCTGAAATAACGGAAATTTCCAATGTGATATAATGAAACATAGTTGAACTCCTGGCAGCCGTTTTGCTAGGAAAATGTGAGCAAACAATAAGGCGAAATAAATTCCCTATAAATATGATTATTGCCTAAAAACGGAAGCTTAATAAATCTAAAATAAAAAGAAATAAAAATAAAAACAAGAGGAAATTTGATTTATCCACTAACTTTTGTTTCCCACTGGGCCCATAAACGATTCTTTATGCCTGTCCAATAGAAGATGTACGATCAATGTTAGGTTTTGTATTTTTAATTGTCTTATGATAAAAGAACGGAAAAAATTGCATTAAAAACCATCGTATCCTTTCATATACATAGCGTGAGTTAGGTTGGCTTAGACTCATAACGATGCATAAATGCGAAGCTGAAAATAGCATTAAAAATATTGTGAAGGTTTTGTGATAATACAAAATTATAATAACCATTATATTTGTTATGTCTGCAGATTGTGGTCCCGCTACAATTGTAAACGGACTTGCATTATCATAGCCACGAGGGAAAAAATAATCCTAAATTATTATACCTGAAATTAGCACTGAAATTATTATTATCTGAAATTAGCACCGTCGGACCGTATTAAGAATACTTCCATTTTTCGTGGTAGGGTAAGATTTCAGCATACTACCTTACCGGGTCGCGCTGCCGATGCCAGGACAGACCGCACCTCCTTGGTGGACACAGACGCTCGGCACGCACCTCCTCAATCTAGCTGAAGTCAGAAGGACAACAGTGCCCAGGCTGCACTACCAGCTAAGTACGCAACCCTTAGCTGGCGGTCTTTGTCATCTCTTGACCCGTGGAAGCATGAGGTAGGAACTTGTGAGGACCAGGGCTATGTTGCGGGGACGCACGCTCCCTGCCCGTTGTCGACTCACCATTTTGCAGCCCTTGGTCTTATTGTATTGTCTGTCTCTATATATTATGAATTTAGAGTGATGAAGTTAGCATTATGATGTTTGAAAAATTATAGACCAAAACAGCTTGTACAATATTTGTATGTAGTGAGATTAATTTGCTGCCAAATCCGCAATAATATGTTAAATAAAACCGTCTGAGCTTTTTTTGTAAAGCAGATATAATAAATCTAGTAGTTCTACACCACATTTTTTTTTTTAATAAAAACGATTTTTTTTTTTTTTTTAGGTTATATTTTCTAATATACAGCAATTTCATAGAAAAAAGATCAATGATCTCTCAGAATTTCATAGTTATTGGTAGTATGCTTCCTTATCGAAAAATATTAAACCAGTATTTTTTTATTTCTCATTAAGGGTCACCCTAAAGTTCCCCCTAACTTTAAGGTGACCCTTGATGAGAAATAATCCCCCCTGATCAAAAATTCACAATGTTTTCAGTTTTGAAAAAATTACATTTTTTTTAAATTTATATCTCTTGAACCACTTGACCAATTTCTTAGAACAAATGAAAGGAAATTGAATGTAGTTTATCAAGAAAAAAAAATAAAACTGGTGTTTGCTTCAATTTAAACGTATCAAATACAAATGTTTTTCTTTGTGTTGATTGTTTGGAGACAAAGAAGGCTGTAGTTGGAAATATTTTTTTTCCAACTTTTGACCTTTTTACATAACATACCCAAAAAATCAGCGATGTTGATCGAGTCGTTTTGGATGATTTTTTTTTATTTAGGGCCTGTTCATAAACCACGTGGACTCATTTTTGAAAATCTCAAACCCCCTTTCCCCCCTCGTAGAGTTTTCTCCATACATTTATTTTTGAAATTTTGTATGGAGCGTAGACTGGTCAGAACCCCCCCCTTCCCCCAGAAAAGTCTACGTGGTTTATGAATAGCCCCTTACCAAGTCTTATATTTTCCCTCGAGGCTCTCATGCGTTTTCAAGCAACTCGGTCACCATGCGTCTCCATGAGTATTAAGTAACATTCATGAATTACATTTGGTGGTTTCTATTGAGCTCAAGGATAAAAAAAAATGATAAAACATGGTCTACCATCAGAGAATTTCATAGCTGAGCAGCAAGGGAAATATTCAAAAACACTTAATAAAAAAAAGTTTTAGCGGCGAAATGCATCATAAACTGCGATTTTTCGGAAAATTTCTCATTTGTTGTTCAAGACGATTTTAAAACATTTCATTGAGCAAACGCACAGTGCACTGTCGAAACAAATTTCGCGACATCTACCCAATTTTACGATGCTCGGAAAAACTTTTTTTTATTGTTGATAATGAAATGTGTTTTTGTTTCGTTAGATTTCGTTGAGTTCATTTTTTAGCTGAATAGCATTGGCTACAGTGAAATGAACTTTTTGTGAACTTGAAAGTTGTATGCACTCGTAAAGCAAGCTGAAAAGAGTTTTCCTTATAATATTTCATTTAGTCAACTACGCCATCTGATCTGACCTTTGGGTTACTTGGGAACGTTGGATCACAAGTTCGTATTCAGTACAAATTCAGCAGCGCATTTATCGCTTCATCATCAGAGTTGGAACTAACAATTTTAGAGAATCATGGTAAATATGATACAATTTGTTTGGTATTATTTCGAAAAAAAAAAAAAACATGAAATTTAGTATGTCACAAGCTGTGTATCCGAATGTGATCGATTCTTTCCGGTATTCGGCCAATATGACCAGAATCCCGAAATCTCCATTGAAATAGTTTCGTCAAATAATGTAGGCTGACGTGTCGCAAGCTAGCTGAAGGAACCGATTAAATCAACTGATTAAAATTTCAAACGGTCTTTTCATAATCAGCAAGAAATTGAAAATTGATCGAAAGGGATTCTATAAATTGGATGTAAAAATTCAATCTTGATCATGGACTAACGAAGATTGCCCCGTAGACATAATGTTACGGAGAGAAAAATTAAAAATATTCATGAACATCCATATACTACTTTATAGATTATTCTTGAAGGAAATTATCAGATTCTCAACACTCTCAAAAAAGGATTCCGAGGGAATATAATTTCGCCTAATACAGGATTTGTTTTTACGATTGTCTTAATTACAGAATTACTAGAAGCAATCCCTAGAATCTCAGAATTATCCTTAAACAATTCCAAGGATAAAATAACAGAACACTCAAATTTTCCGAAAACTAATTCCAAAATTCCATGAAGCAAGTTGGAAACTACCTTGAAGAAAACTTTTTGCCACATTTCTACCGGCCTCAAATAAACGAATATACCTAACCCAAATAATCTCATCCACCGCCACCGCCGCCGAGTTGAAGACCCGTCACGTATAGTGAAACTCTTCTGACGTTAGTCAATCCCCTCGGGCTGAGCAGAAACGAGTTAAATGTACACTAAACGAACCATTCGTGCCTGAGTTTTGTTTGCCTATTGTGGCTTCAAAACGCAATCCTTCTCGTTCTCGACAGGGGTTCCAGGATCATCCAGCCCCCACCCCCTCCCCCCTTCCAGGGTGTTCCGAACGACAGCGCGGAAAGTGCTTTTTAAATTGCCAGCTCCAACGCCACACAATATGATTTGCACAAAGCGCTATTATCCGTTGGAATTTGAAGGTGGGATTCGAGTTTTAAATGCAGCTGGAATTCAAAAACTCTGGCATGAAGGAAATTCGAATGGATTAGGTCGAATTATTCACTCCATGCCACAGAGCTCATCAGGGGCGAACGAGTTGAGTGAAAATTCCAATATTTCACATTTCATTCAACTCAAATAGACGGGAAAAAGTGATTACGGCAAATAATTGCCGAGTCTCGTTCGGACCAATCAGATCACCACACTAACCGTCATCCTTCTTCTACTTTGTTAAAATCTCCGAATGGCTCGATGGAGATGGCTACGTATCGTTGTTCTGATCTAAAGGAAAAATATCTAATATACAGACTGAAAGCTGAAATATCGAGAGGAAAAGTTGTTCTCCGATGTTTATTGGCAGCCTAATAGGGCAGGCCACAAACACCCTTTCCTTTGTTCCCACACAAAAAAAAACAAAAACACAACAAACAGACATATATAAATAATAACACACCCCCCCACTCAATCAACCCCACCAAAAAAAACAACCACCCCCTAAAAAACGATGTTAAATGATTGAAATGAAAACTTAGGTTGGACTTTCTCTCACTCGCCAACCAACCATCCTTAAATCACAAATGAATGGGGAATTCAGCTTTCGTTCCCATTTGTCATTGCATTTGTCGTTGCAGTTTTTGCACTGTAAAACTTTCGTCACACTACACACTTAGATTTTTTTACAGAAATCTGTAAAAATTTACCGAATTCTCAACAGTTGAACGTTCGGTAATCCAATTTAACGGATTTCGTTAAAATTTTACCGAAATCCGGTAATTTTTTTACAGATAACTGTAAAATTTCACCGAAATCCGTTAAATCGGATTACCGAACGTTCAGCTGTCAAGAATTCGGTAAACTTTTACAGATTTCTGTAAAAAAATCTAAGTGTCTCCACAAAAAATTCCCACCAAAAAACAACGAATAAAAAAAAATTAATTCAATAAAAAAATTTATACTCTCCTCGATTTTTTCGTTTAGCCGGGCCTTCCAACCACACAAAAAAAACACACAAAAAATACAAGACTATGTTTTATATTAAAATTAAAAAAAAACACATATGCATGATACAACAAAGACAAAAAAAATATAATATAAAAAAAAATAAATAAAATTTTATTTCTGAACAAAAAAAAAAAGGAATTATATAAAAAATTTATTTTGGAAAGTGTAAGTGTAATTGTTTAAAAAAACCACTTGTTTGTCTTTAAAAGTTAATTCCTTACCCAAAAACAATTTAAAGAACCTGGGGTCCTCTCAATTTAACACAAAATGTTTTTTGACTTTCCAGAAGAATCAATGAAAATGTTTAACTATATATAGTAATTTTGTGTAGCCAAAAGAGGTACATTTACAATCGCAAATCCAAATTTTTAATTCTACGACCGTTTGGATGACCTAGAATTACCCAGATTATCTCATAATGTGTGTAATCTTCCAGTAGATTAAAAAATATAGCTGAACCTACATCATAGCTTAACATAGTAGAGCCAGAAAGCATCAATTACAATCTTTTATTCTCATCTCAAGGACAGTTTGGACGACATCAACTTTCTTTCTCATTTACAATTTACCAGCAAAACAATTGGGATACATCAAATAAGTGGTTGAAACAATTTGAGTCTTAGGGTTGAACATCTGAGGACTTCGAAAAAGTTTGCAGAGTTCTTCAAAGTTCATTGATCTTCCAAGAACACGACGTTACTCTTGAAAAACTAACTAAAATAAGAACTAAATGAAATAGTTCCTGTTATGGCTGTAGATCATTAGTTCTGAACTCTAGAACAGTTGCATGACCCGGATGACCCTCAAGTTATCACATAATATCTATTTTATAAAAAATAGAAACTTGATTTAGACAGCCAAAGAACACACTCCACAGGTATACCCAAAAAGTTTAAAACACGCGCCTGTAGATCCCCGAGCACCCCACATTTAACACAAAGTCTCTGTTATTCCACAAAAAACACAAAAAAAAGAGAAATCTCCACCGCCACAATTTAGATTACTTAAAAGCAACATTTAAGCCCCCCCATACCTTTTTTTCTTCACTCAAGGATAGTTTGGACGACCTCATCTTATTTTAACATTCATATTTTACTAAGCACTGAAGCAATTAAATATCAAACACATCACATCAATGGAATGATAATGCTTGAAACTAGTTAAGCCTCAAAGGGTTGAACACACGAGGACTTCGGAGAAGTTTGTAGAGTTCTTCAAAGCTCATTGATCTTCCACAAGCATGACGTTACTCTTGCAGAACTGACTTAAGGTGAATTGCTGCTCCGTGTATTTTTTCCTATCTTTAATCTCTCTCTATCGCAAACTTACCTCGCTATTTCAAATTGATAAATCTCGAGTGTTAGTGAATGAACATCGAATCGAACTCCATCAGATTGCTCACAGCAAGTAAGCATACAAACTGATGTGATTAAATATTCAATATCTAGTACAGATTCTGAGTTATATCAATTCTAAATTTTGAGGTAATGGCTGCCGTCGAGAATGCTTCAGCGTAAGCCCTTAAAGATCCAAAGTTTCCAATTCAGGACAGTTTGGATGACCAAGAAAATCCTAGATTATCTCATAAAGTCTGTGATAATCCAGAAGATTCAGCAAAAATCGCTGAATCTATATCGTTACCGTCAAGCACCAGAGCAAATGGAAGGCATCAAATTAATGGTATAGTATCCAAGGTATTTGAAAAAGTTTGCAGAGTTCTTCAAAGTTCAACAACTAACTGAAATAAGTCAATTTTTCAAAAATTCAAGGAACTACTTCTTCTTTTTCTTTTCTCTGTCTTGGGCAGATTCACCACCAGGGGGAGGTCCACCCTACATATCGCGCTCATCAACACATGAGCCGGGACCAACGACTTTACTTCCCTTCCGAAGTTAGGAGTGATCAGAGATTTGTTCGCCTCAGAAAAATCTCACTGACCTCGCCAGGGATTGAACCCAGACCCACCGACGGAATATGGTACGAATAGCCAAATTTCACGA
Organism: Aedes koreicus; assembly: GCA_024533555.2. Taxonomy (NCBI): domain Eukaryota; kingdom Metazoa; phylum Arthropoda; class Insecta; order Diptera; family Culicidae; genus Aedes; species Aedes koreicus. The sequence continues at coordinate 821,079 of JAHHFK020002414.1, read as the reverse complement.
CAAAATTCGATAACTCGAAAACCATTATTTGCATTAGCATATTTAAATTTGTAATTATACAAATGCAAATAGCTGAATGAAAATATATTAAGATAAATTAATCAATTTGAATAAATAAATGTAAGTAAACAAATGTGCGTCCTTTTATGCCCTAAAAGTAATCCAAACAAAGTTTTCAAATTCAAATTGAAATAAAAGAAAATTAGAGCAAAAAAAAGTGTTTTTTAAGTGCCTCCCTAAGGAAAGTTAGAAAAACTGTTGTAAAACGATACGTAGATGAGATAAAAGTTAATTTTTTTGAGCAAAGTTTGATTAAATTAAATTATCTACAATTCTGTAGGAGCAAAAATTCCTCTAAATCATAAGAATAAAAAGTTAAAATTTTTAATATCAACATAAGATGACCACCCTAGTCACCACCCAAACCAAAAGATAGATCTTATTTTAGGATTAAATCTTCCAAAAACATCATATGTCTACAGTTAATGGGCTTCGAGTTAGCGATTTTTGTCGCGAAATTGGGCTATTCGTACCATAGTGCGGCGGTAAGGGGGGGGGGGGGGGGGGGGGTCACTGGGTAGTAGTCACGCTTATCATAACACCATCGGCACCGGCATTCATAGAATTACTGGCATGCTCAAAGAACTATAGAATACTACTAAATTCAACAAAACATTCATATGTTGATCATTATTTTTGTAAGCTAACTAAACCTAAGGTTTGTTATAAAATCTCCCAGAAAGCTCCGATTGAAAATTCTCCACAAATCAAAAAACATTAAATAAACTCAAGCAAATATTTAAGAACATGATACCAATTGTGAAAAATTCATTGAACATTCTAGACAAAGATGTCAATGGTACTTTTTTGACATTGTCATTATATCCAAGCACTACCGTAAGCCATACCAAAATTCCAAGAAACTCGTTCGAGCAATTTCCCACAAAAATGGAAACTACCGAAAACTTGCAGAATTTTTAAGAAATTTGTCGGGCCTCTGAAAAGTTACACAAATTTCGACTTTTTTTTCGTAAGAAAAATCCTCAAAGTTTGTATAACAACAAAAAGGTTCAAAGTACATTCAAGAAATTCACAAGACTTTCCAGAAAAGTCATAAGTTTTCTTGGAAATCCGTAAATCATCCAAATTTGAAAAAAAAGTACGCAAACACAACACAAATGTTCTCCGAAGAAGTTCGAAATAAAATTTCATTGCAAATCACTTGGAAGTCTGGAAGATGATGAAATTGTTGTGAAGTTCGCGAAACATTCTTCAAGTTTTGCGAAGTTTCTACCACTTTTAAGAATTGGCCATTAATTCCGAGAAGTACGCTGGATTTTCATAATCTAAACCACCCAATTTTCAAGAACAATGATAACTGCCGAGAAGTTTGAAGAACCACCGAAGAATTCTTAAAACTTTTGCAAAAGTTTCAAGAAGTTGATGGAAGCTTTAGAGGGTGGTAAAAACTTCAGATATTGGCAGATGTTTAAAAAAAAAAGAATTTCTTATAACAAATTGCAAAACTGCATAAAGAAAGCGAGAAATACGAAAAGTCCATATAAACTCCAACTCTTTTTTGTGGCCCTTTCAAGGAGATTGTAGAACTTTCAAGCAGTTGAAATTTCTTCCGAATTTTTTTTAAAGTTTGGAGCACTTTAAAAAAGAATATAAACAAAACAGATCATAGATCTTCAAGAAAATTCGTAAAACATATAAATTGAAAAATGTTCACAGAACTTTCAAGAATCTTAATGAATTCCAACGAAATAATGATAAGTTCATTGTTACCAGGATGGCGAAGGTGTAGAAATTTTGTTTGATACCAAGTATATGATGTTTTCTGATATGATTATTAAAGTGATAAGAAGTCTGTTGAGCTTCCGGTGGATTCGAAAAATTTATAATGGATTCGTCAGGTTGAGACATAAAACAACTTATGGGAAATTAAAAATACATCTGAAAAGTTCCTAAAATTTTTAAATCTTTATTTCTATAATTTCTCTATTAATACAGGCTCAATCCAATATACTTCGCAGAGCCAAGTAATTGACCCTTTTCACCAGAGATTTCTCAAGGTTATAACTAAAATCTAACGACTAAAGATGACCTCAAAATAAATTTTCTGAAATAATTAGGATTCGAATCAACGGTGAAAATTTTTCACAGCAGGGCGAAAATAGGAGCATCGCCAATTCCGGTGCGTGTCTTCTATGAATAATGTACATGCGTTCTGATGGTAATTTAGAACATATCAGATAGTAATGTCATAAGTAATGCAGTATAAATAACAACCATCATTTTTTTTTTTCTTTGATTATCGAGATTTTCAGCCCTGGGCTGGTTCATCTCCCGTCGTAGTCCCTCAAATACCTTTTGGGTATTTTCGTAACTTGTCCGGGGTGAGATTCGAGCTCGTGACTTTGGCGTGAGAGGTATGGATGCTAACCACTACGCCGGGGTCGCCCCCACCGAACGAAAATATTTTGAATACCTATCAGGAAGATTTTGCAAATTCATCAAACGAAATTTTAGCAGAAAATTTAAACAAAAATTTTAACAATTTATTTCACTTAACGATTATTTTGATCATGAAATTAAGCGCCAGATTCAATTTTTGTAAAACTCATAATCGTCAGGATATTGAGAATGCTTAACTTGGTCAGAATGATCATGTTAGAATTTCCCAGTCGAAAGTTGTGAGTTAATTGTGCTCAATAATTTTTTTTTAGTTGTGGTACTGAAATGATGATTTTTTCACGAACTAATTCAACACAACTCCAATGGATGGAAGATCAGCTAAAATTAATTGGTCGAAAATGCCTGTTTTCTCTTGGAAAGATGGGTTCTATAAAATTTGGACGGAAGGAAAAAAAATCTCCGGTACTTTACCCAAGTAACATTGCCAAAACCATACGGCTTTATTAAGTTTTATTGAGGTTTTATCAAAGCCACAAGACATTTTTTTGGTTTTATTATGGCACCAAGAGGTGCCAATAGGTTTCATATTTTAGACAGGTTTATGAGAGCCTACAAGGCTTGTTTAAAAGGATCTTAAAACCTCGTCTTCTCAAATTCCTTTTACTCCTACCAGAGGTTTTATTTCGACTTTATGAACTCGTAAAATGCTGTTTTGAAATGCCGTTTTAGGACTCATACATATTATCTTACTATGGTCAGTTGAAAAAGCATAATAAAACCATTTGGCCTTCAGTAAAAGCATTAAACGGCAAATTGGTATTGAGGGAAGTCACCATAAGACTAAATAGTTTTAAAGTAGTCATTGCGAAGAACACGGCTTTATGGCAGAATTGTGATTATTTTTTCAATCGCAATATTGAAATATAAGAATTAATTGAAATGTAGCAAAATAAATGCACCAAATTTTAAATGTAATGCAAATGAACTGTAGATCGGAGACCAATTTCGGCATTTTTTTAGATAACCTCATTGAATTCCATCAATTTTCACGAAGTTCATAATTAATTTAGAGAATATATTTGTTTTAATTTAGTTTTTGTTGTTGTAAACTCGCATAATTTCCGAGGCGCATTAATTTTCGGCTCTTATCGTGCCAATATTCACCATAAAATTAAATGCGCATATGATTTGGAGCATGATACGCTGTAAAAAACTCAAACCAAATTTCCCACAACACTAGAACTTTTTTCTTAGATATTATTTACTGCCATATTAATCAGAAACGCAGAGCATCGAAAAAAGCAGAACAACAAAAACCAATCACGATATCGCAGTTCCGGAGAAATTTTCGAAATGGGCGAATTTGGTTTCGTAAACAAACATTTAAATCGACGATTTCTCACGAATAAAAGCTAAATTTCTTAAACTTACAACACAATTGGGTAAAAGAAAACTTCTTCTAGCCAACTGTGGTCTATTTTTTTTCAAATTGAGCCTCTATTCGCTAAAAAACGTAGATTCAAATGTTTGTTTACAAAAGCAGATTCGCCCATTTCGCAAAGTTCTCCGGAGTTAAGTTTGACAGCTGTTGGCCATTTGGCCGTATGCTGGTTTTCATGGCAACCAATAGGTTTTATGAAGGTTCTCGAGTGATCATAGCATCTTTCACTAGAACATTTTCAAAATCTGTATGGTCTTATAAAGGTTTTATTAAATTGTTTTCATAACCATCTATAGAGTGGGCCACTTTGTACAAATGTTGGCTTTAAAGAAGCATATGGGAGTTGTTGGTAGACAAAACAGTTTTGAATGTAGTTTTATCAACAAAGCCGGGAGCAATGCTATACAGCTGGAATAAAACTAAAATTGTTACTTGGGTAGTCTACACGATCTGGAGTTTACAATGTCGAATGACTGTCACACACACACTGACTCAAAAATACACATTCAGATTATTACTAACGCTTTCTCGTTTCGATTATGTGTCCACCTTCCGGAACTGCTAAAAAGGAGAAAAACAACAGGCAATTGCCCTGAAATTTGATGTAACAATAACAAATTCTATGTTCGTGATCGATTTACGGTCCCCCCCCATTAAAAATACCAAAGACAGACCAAGTATGCACTCCACACGTTGCGAAGCGTCGTGACGTTCGTGAGCAAACGATTAACTATGCTGAAATATACCTCTTCTTAACCTTAACCACGGGCTTGAAGGCGGACAGAGCCGCCGCTGATATGCTCTTCGGGTTCGTTGGACGAAGCAACGGGACCAGATAGCCGGCCGAGCTTGGCACCATGCCGGGGAAGTGGCCGATTCCGTTGAACGCGAACGGCTGCAGACAGGACAGTTTGAATCCGAAGCTGGCAGCTGCCGCTGCGGAATTGGCTGCCACCACTGCCGCCGCACTCGACGGATTGGTCGAAGAGCTGGAAATGGCTGGAGTCGGCTGCGACAATAGATGCGGGATGTGAGCAAAGGGGCTGGTACTGCTACTGCAGCTATCGCTGTTGAGATGCACTTCCGATGTGTCGGGAGCTTCCTGCTTGGTGACTACAGCGGGTGCCGCCCCTGCAGACAGATCGCAGATAGTTGATGTGACGGGTTCTTTTCCAGGATCTAGGAGAGAGGACGAATTATCTGGTGCCGCGGCTGCCGCGTTGTACTTCCGAGCTGTTGATAGAATGTAGCGTTTCCGCGTTCCACCATTGAACATGGCCTTGACGTCTTCCCAAGCGTATGCGATTTTCTCCGGAGGTGATCCCGACAGCTTCAAATGACGTCTCCAGGAATTGAAGTTGGCTGCGTCCGGTTGAACGTACTTGTCGTGCGGAGTTAGTCGATGCGAGTGGAAGATGAACTTGTTAGGCGAGAAAAATAGATTGCAGTAGGTGCATTTGATGCACTTGGCTCGGGAACTGTTGTAGCGAGCTGGCGAGAAGGCTCCAACGCAGCCCCAGGCGCATTCGTGAAACACGTTGAAGACGAATCCTTCCGGAAGGGCGGGTTGACTGCACTCTCCGAAGAACGACTTGCACAGGCGCTCTGCCTCGCGACGGGTGATCATCCCGCAGCGACGGGATGAAGCCGGCATGGCACCGGCTCGCCGCAAGATCTCCAACTGTACCGGAGTACACTGGATACAAGTTATTCCCAGGGCTACCCGTCGGTTGTGAATCTCATTGTAGCTGAAGTCCTTCAACAGAGTGCTGGAAATCTGTGCCAGACAGAGCCGTTCCTGTTGCTCCACGTATAATGAGATGATTGGTTGACCGTAGATGTACACGGTACGGATCTGTTACGGGAAGTAAACGAAACCAAGTAAGTTCCTCTTTGTAACCGCTACCTAAAACCATTTAAACGCGTTGCATACGGACGCCTTATTTGACGCTAATGGGACTCAATTACGGCGAAGGAATCCCTAAGGGTAGACACTTTTCATAACTACCCTCAGCGTCAGCGTAATCAATATGACAGCGAAATTACACACATGACAAACGAGCAAAACAATCGTCAATTGGACGACATGCTCCGACAAAACAGAAGCTTACGTGACATTTCGATTTTGTATTTCCACCACCACCATCATCATCAACACCATCATCATCACCAACCAAAACCACCAACCGACGAACCAACCAACCACATGCGCTTCACTTTTTAACATTTCCATTCAGTTTTATGACACAATTTGCTTACTCACTTACTTTTCCAGCTGATGGGCAACAGCGAGATGGGCGAGGGTTGGGCTTCATTTGCAGCTGAATGTGTTTTTTGTGACGCATTTTATGGGCTTCCCTCGAGTGATCATAAAAAAATAAAAAATAAATGGGAACGGAAGAGGTACACATCAACTGTGCATTTATATTTGCATGTTGGTTTACACCCCGAACCAGATTGCACAACCGATGTTCTTGAACTTGAGAATGTTTTACGACGATGACGACGACGACGACCGGTATAACTTGACAGATGCGGTGCCGAGCTAATGAGAGGTGAAGGTTTGAAATCTGCGCAACCTGTTTTACCGGAGCAATCCGGGCATTGTACGTAAGAACAATCTGTCATAATTTCAGGGCAATTTTTTAAATAGAACTAGATATTGTTGTTTTTAAAATTACTCGAGCTCAAATAATAATCTAAGTAGAATTTTAGATTATAACTAAGAATTTAAATAATTTTACTTCAAATCCAAAACTTAATTCCTGGAACATAAACAGAAACAGTCATTCAAAGTTGTTCTTAGACCAGAGACATCTCGTGATCACAAGTTCAACCTGTTCAACAAGTTCAATCATTATAAAACCGTTCTGAGTTATGGAAATATATTTACTTTATTTGAAAATCATACGGCGAAAGTAATTGAGAACTCAATTATAATATTGTATCTGATCTCCAAATTTCCTGAGCACCATTTTCTCCAGTTTTTTTTTCAGCTCCAAGATAATCGAGATTTTCCGTCCTGGGCTGGTTCATCTCCCGTCGTAGTCACTCAAATACCTTTTGGGTATTTTCGTAACTTATCCGGGGGCGAGATTCGAACTCGTGACTTTGAGGAAAAGCTACCCCCCCCCCGGGGCAACCCCCCCCCACCCCATTTTCTTCAGGATATACTTTAATTTTTCACGAATACCTTGTGATCAAAAAGTTCCGGTAATTTTCAATTTAAAAAGGCCGCCTTTATTTTTTCGGTAAAATCTTTTTAGTGTAAGATGGCAACACTAGTTCTGATATTCTGTCAAAGTGTGAGAGCAAATTATCCATTAGTTTTGTTTTGACAACTGCTTTTGTTAGTCGAAAAATAGACGCTCGGCGATTTTTACCATGGATAAAAAATTGGAACAACGCGTTTGTGTGAAATTTTGTGTTGCAAACGGATTTTCTGCAGCGGAAACGCTCAGAATGTTGCAAAAAGCCTTTGGTGAGGACTCTATGTCACAAAATCGTACATTTGTTTGGCACAAAGACTTTAAAGAAGGCCGTGAAAGCGTGAGTGACATGCCGCGTTCTGGACGACCATCGACCTCAACTACCGATGAAAACATCGCTTCCGTGAAGAATTTAGTTATGGAAAACCGCTCAATTAGCATTCGGGAGATAGCTGCACTCCTTGATATCTCATTTGGATCGACCGAACACATTTTGACGGAAATTCTGGGCATGAAACGCATTGAAGCACGACTTGTTCCAAAAGAGCTGAATTTTTTGCAAAAACAGCATCGAGTTGAGGTCGCTAAACAGATGATTGCGAACGCAGATAGCGATCCCACATTCATGGAACGCATCATAACTGGTGATGAAACGTGGGTATATGAATTTGATATGCTCACAAGTCAACAATCGTCCGAATGGCGCGCCGAAGATGAGCCGAAACCAAAAAAAATCACGACAAAGTCGCTCCAAAATTAAAGTTTTACTGACCGTTTTCTTTGATTTTCGCGGTGTCGTCCATTCTGAATTCCTTCCAGAAGGTCGAACGGTTAACAAAGAGTATTATTTACAAGTTATGAGACGTTTGCGTGAGGCAATTCGAAAGAAGAGGCCAGAATTGTGGCGCAATAATTCGTGGATTTTACACCACGATAACGCTCCATCACACACCGCGCTCACTATTTGTGAATTTTTGGCCAAGAACTCCACCAATACCATCAAACAAGCACCATATTCACCAGACCTTGCCCAGTGCGACTTCTTTCTCTTCCCAAAACTGAAAATTCCGCTCAGAGGTAGGCGTTTTGAATCGATTGATGCGATAAAAAAGAATTCGCTGGAAGAACTGAAAGCCATACATTCATCGGCCTATAAAAAATGTATGGATGATTGGATAAAGCGCTGGCATATGTGTGTTGCCTCTAATGGCGAGTACTTTGAAGGCGATAATAAAGATATCAATTAAAAATTGAAATAAATGCGTTTTTTTTTCAAATTACCGGAACTTTTTGATCACAAGGTATCTTTTACTTTTAACCAAAATATCGTTATATATTCCATGTAAAAATCACAAATTTTCCATAAATAAATGAGAATTTCCATTAAAAATGCTTAAACTGTAGTAGAAAAGAATCAAAACGGAAGTAAAAAAAACTAGAGCAACAAAAATATCGAGAATTTCCATATTACTTGAATTGAAAATTTTCCAAAACAAAGCAAGGCATTTTAAAATCGAAATAGATGGGCATAGATTTTTCTATCATTGTAGAGCTCCATTTTTAATTGCATCTTGCATCATCATCACCAATTTTAGTGCTTCTTTTTATTACTTTTATGGTAAATTTTGATTTGACTATTGAAAGGTATGATTTATTTTGGAAATTTTATATAAATTATATTTTTATCAATTTATATAAAAATGGATTTCTGTCTGTCTGTCTGTCTGAACCTCATAGGCTCGAAAACTACAGAGCCGTTCAGCGTGAAATTTTGTATGGAGAAGTTATTGGTGCTGGGGAAGGTTCTTATGATTGTTTGAGACCCCTCCCTTCTCTAAAAAGGGGGACTCCCATACAAATGAGGCACACATTTCTGCATAACTCGAGAACTATTCAAGCAAAAGAAACCAAATTTAGCATGTGTGAGTTTTTAGAAGCAAGAAATGTTTCTATGGTGGTTGGTGACCCCTACCATCTCTGGAAGGGGAGGTTCCCATACAAATGAAACAGAAGTTTCTGCATAACTCAAGAGCTAATCAAGCAAATGGAATTAAATTTGGCATGTGGGGTTTACTGGAGGCAAAAAATATGTCTAAGGTGGTTCGAGACCCCCCTCTCTCTAGAAGGGGGGGGGGGGCTCTCTAACAAATGGAACTGAAATGTCTGCATAACTCGAGAATCAATAAAGTGAATGGAACCAAATTTGACAAGTGGGGATTTTGGAGGCAATAAATGTTTCTAGGGTAGTAGACCCCTTCTCTCTCTGTTGGGGGGGTCTCCCATATAAATGAAACAACATTTTTCTGCATAACTCGAGAATCAATCAAGTGAATGGAATCAAATTTGGCAAGTAGAGGTTTTGGAAGGCAAGAAATGTTTCTAAGTTGACTCGAGCCCCTCCCTTCTCTGAAAGGAGGGCTCATATACAAATGAAACACAAATTTCTGAATAACTCGAGAACTAACCAAGCAAAAGAAACCAAATTTAGCATGTGTGAGTTTTTAGAAGCAAGAAATGTTTCTATGGTGGTTGGTGACCCCTCCCATCTCTGGAAGGGGAGGTTCCCATACAAATGAAACAGAAGTTTCTGCATAACTCAAGAACTAATCAAGCAAATGGAACCAAATTTGGCATGTGGGGTTTACTGAAGGCAAAAAATATGTCTAAGGTGGTTCGAGACCCCCCTCTCTCTAGAAGGGGGGGGCTCTCTAACAAATGGAACTGAAATTTCTGCATAACTCGAGAATCAATAAAGTGAATGGAACCAAATTTGGCATGTGGAGGTTTTTAAAGGCAATAAAGGTTATTGTGGTTTGAGACCCCTGCGCCCTCTGAAAAAGGAGTCTCCCATACAAATGAAACACAATTTTTAGCATAACTCGAGAGCCAATGAACCAAATGAAACCAAATTTGGCATGTGGAGGTTTTTGAAGGCAATAAACGTTTTTAAGGCAGTTCAAGACCCCTCCCCGTTTTGAGGGGGAGGGGGGCTCCCATACACATTAAACACAAATTTCTTCATAACTCCAGAACTAATCATGCAAATGAAACCACATTTTGAATATGGGGGTTTTTGAAGTCAGGATTTCTATCTATATATATATATATATATATATATATATATATATATATATATATATATATATATATATATATATATATATATATATATATATATATATATATATATATTTATATATATATATATATATATATATATTTATATTTATATATATATATATATATATATTATATATATATATATATATATATATATATATATATATATATATATATATATATATATATATATATATATATATATATATATATATAAAATTTCTTCCAACTTCTATTTCGCTGAAGACATTTCCTAAATTCTCTAAATACCGTCACCAGGTTTCATTACTTCTTTCTTCAACCGAGAATATTCCTCCGGCTTCTCCCCCAATAATAAAAAAAAGAAATTTTCGAATGAGGTGTTTCGAGTCATACTGACCCGGATTTCAAACTCACACTGTGGAAGATTTGAATGATTAAATTTTTAAGTCTTTGCAGTTAACATGCTTGTTGGAGTCCCAATTTTTAGTTTTTGGTGAGTACTGCTCTTTTTGATCCGATTGGCCACGAGGAATCTGTTCTGGAAGAGGGCATGTTTTACCACGATCCGTGAGGCGACGACAGATACAAATTTTCATCGGAACATGCTTTTGGACGGCTCAAATGATTTTTCATAAGTACTCTATTTCTAGCCTTGAAAAGCACCAACGACCATTTTAGCTATTTCGGACAATCCTGACGCCGCGAGAGAACCGTTTAGGAGGGGACAAATACAGATTTTCACCGAAACATGCCTTTCGACGGCTCAAGCGTCATGATTTTTGTTGAGTAGTCTACTTCTAGCCTTGAAATCGATCATATTGGACATTCTGAGACAACCCGGAGGCCCCGGGGGGACCCTTTAGGAGGGGTAAAATAAAGATTTTCGCCGAAACATGTCTTCCGACGGTTCAAACTTCATAATTTTCCATGAATAGTGAACTTGTAGCCTTGAAATGGACCAATGACATGTTGGCCATTCCGGGACAGTTCGGATGCCTACGCAACTGCTCGTGAATGAGTCAAATTGACATAGCTTTCTTTGTTTATCATTTTTACTCAATTATAAGCACGTTGAGACGTTTTAGAATACTTCAATTTGATTTGAGAAAACAACAGGGAAGCAATCAAATTTACCAGTTATCAGCTCTAGGCGCCACAAGGTTCTCATCTTGGCCTATTACTCTTTATTTTACTGCTGCTTTTTTAATATGGTCAATATGGCCATTGGTCAAGGCTACTTATGAAAAATCATAAAGTTTTAGCCATCGAAACCCCTAAACGGTTCCCTCGGGGCGTACGGAACAGCCAATGCGGTCATTAGTTCATTTCAAGGCTAGAAGTAGACAACTTATGAAAAATCATGAAGTTTGAGCCGTCGAAAGGCATGTTTCGGCAAAAAGCTGTATTTGTCCCCTCCTAAACGGTTCCCCCGGGGCATCCGGATTGTACCGCATTGGCCAATATAGAGGTAACTCGAGAACTAATAAAACAAAGGATGCCAAACTTAGCAAGTGAGACTTATTAGAAGCAAGAAATGTTTCTATGGTAATTTTAGACCCCTCCTCTATATGGAAGGGGAGGCTCCCATAGAAATGAAACAGAAGTTTCTGCATACCTCGAGAACTAATAAAGCAACTGGAACCAAATTTTACAAGCAGAGCTTCCTGGAAGCAAGGAGTTCGAGAACCCTTCTCTCTCTAGAAGGGGGGGCTGTTATACAAATGAAACTGAAATTTCTGCATAACTCGAGAACTAATGAAGCGAATGGAACCAAATTTGGCATGTAGGGATTTTGAAGGCAATAAATGTCTCATTCTGTAAGGAGGGGGGGGGGGGGGGGGAACTAATAACCCGTGAACTAATCAAGTATGTGGAACCAAATTTGGCATGTTGAGGTATTTGGAGCAGAGAAATGTTTTTATGGTTGTTTGAGACCCCTCCGTCCTCTGGAAGGGGGGGGGAGTCCATACAAATGCAACACAAGTTTCTGCATAACTCGAGAACTTATCATGTAAATGGACCCACATTTGGCAGGTACAGGTTTTCGAAGGTAAGAAATGTTTCTAAGGTGACTAAAGACCCCTCCCCTTTCTAAGGGAGGGCTCATATACAAATGAAGCACAAATTTCTGCATAACTCGAGAACTAATCAAGCATATGGAACCAAATTTGGCATGTGGAGGTTTTTGAAGGCAAGAAATGTTTCTATTGTAGTTTGAAACCGCTCCGCCCTCTGAAAGAGGGGTCTCCCATACAAATGAAACACGAATTTCTGCATAACTCGAAACAAATCAAGCACATGGAACCATATTTGGCATGTGGAGGTTTTTGAAAGCAATACATATTTCTAAGGTGACTTGAAACCCCTCCTCTCTCTCTGAAAAGGGGGCTCCCATACAAATCAAACAAAAATTTCTGCGAGAACTAATCACGCATATGAAACCAAGTTTGGCAGGTGGAGTTTTTTGAAGAAGAGAAATATTTCTATGGTGGTTTAAAAGCACTCCGCATTTTGGAAGGGGAGACTCCCATACAAATGAAACACAATTTTTAGCATAACTTCAGAGCCAATGAAACCAAATTTGGCATGTTGAGGTTTTTGAATGAAGAAAGGTTTCTATGGCAGTTAAAGACCCCTCCCCCCGTTGGAGGGGGGAGCTCCCATACAAATTAAACACAAATTTGGCATTTGGCATGTGGGGGTTGATTTTGAAGGCAGGATTTTTCTTTATATATAAAAATGAATTTTTGTCTTTCTGTCTGTCTGTCTGACCCTCATAGACTCGGAAAGTTCTGAACCAAGCAGTGTGAAATATGCATACGGTTTTTGGGGCTGGGAAAAGTTCTTATGATTGTTTGAAACCTTTTCTCTCTCAGGGCTCTTATACAAATAAGACACACATTTCTGCATAACTCGAGAACTGATGAAGCAAATGGAACTAAATTTGGCCTGTGGGGGGTTTTGAAGGCAAAAATGTTTCTGTGGTGGTTAAAGATCCCTCTTCTCTCTGAAGGGGGGGGGGGGGCTTTCATACAAATTAAACACAAATTTCGGCATATCTCGAGAACTAATCAAGCAAATAGAAACCAAATTTGGCATGTGGGGGGTTTTTAAGGCAATGATTGTAAGATGGTTTGAGAAACCGCCTCCCTCTGGAAGGGAGGGCTCCCATACAAATGAAATTCTAAGTTCTACCAAACATGAGAATCATCCAGGTTATTAAAACACAAAACGTGTATTTCTCGGGTAAGAAGCATGTTCTGATAGAAGTTTGAACCCCTGCTTAGTCAAGAAAAAAACTCATGCTGAAAAAGAATCATAAACGTGCCAGTTCAATTAAAAAAAACCATTTAGTTGCAAGCGTAGCAGCGCTCGCACCGGGTTCAGCTAGTATAATATAAATGAAAGGAGCTTCTCGGAACGTTGAATAAACCTCCGTTAAATGTCCAGAAAAACATTTTTGGAATCAGCTTGAATAAGAATCTAGAGAGATGTGTTTCAGAAAAAAGAGCAAAAGTAACTTATAGAGATCTAGCAAGAGTAGATTCCCAGAATCAAAAAATGTTGGAAAAGCTTTTTTGGAACTACGCGAGAAAAAAATGCTGCAAGAATCTGTTTGATCCAAATCAAACGAATATTGGAAAATATCGCAACCATTTATTTTGGTTTTATAAGGGTTCTGAATACATTGATTATGACTTGTAGCATGCTTCAAAACCATTTTGAAACTACCAATGTTATTGAGATTTGAAGGAATTCTGTGAACAGTCGCAAAAACTCAGGTTTTTCGAATACTCCTAGGAGTAACAGAAGACAAAGTTCCAGGGAATAAAATGGAACGAATTGTTCAGAATTAATAAGTATTGAAGTAATGACAGTCTCATCACTCCAGGTTAAAATGCTCGGTAGAAGTTGTGTCGTTTCTTAAATATTTGTTCTCATTTATTTGAAAAAAAGTTTTAAAATGTTTTGTTTATTTGGTAAGACACAATGTCCAGTGAAGCTATGTGAAGTCTTGGCTGCTTGTGCACTAATATTCAGTACTTCTCCGATTATTTCTCCTACATAGTCAAATTGTCAAATAGTCAAAGTCTTTATCGACACCACATTGGAGCATACAAACCTCTAATGCGTTGTTTCTACACAGAAAAAAAACAATGAATTTTAACAGACGCGTCAAATTTCCCCAAGTTCACATGTAAGCCAAAGCAAGCGTAAAAACGAAATCGCTTGCACTCTTTTAACAATAGACTAGATTCAGGCATTAAATTTAAGAGAAATGGCTTAAATTAAAGAGACATATCTCCCAGGACGTTAACTTATGCTAAATCTAGCATTTCATTTGTGTGCATTATATAACTTAGAAAATTATATATTTCCTTCAAACTGTGTAGCTCTGGTTTTATTAGGGCCTTTTATAAGAGCTTTCGGGCCTTAGAGGCAATTTTTCACAAGAAACTACAATGTTCAATTATTCCTCTGAAATAAGGAATGTTGCCTCCATTTTAGCATGATAAGCATTCCTATTTTCTTACGAAATGGCACAGATAAAAATAAACATTAAATTTACTGCGTTATCTAATGCACATAAAGGGAATCCTAGATTTGGCAGAAAAAAAATGGGATATTTCATGTAACTTAAAGCCAGATTACGCCTTAATCTAGCCTGTTGTATGAAAGATTGCAAACATTATTGTATGGCGCATGAAAGATTGCAAACAATTTCGGTGTTTACGCCTTCTTGGGCTTGGAATAAAACGAGGGGAAATTTTACGCGCGTGTTAAAATTTATTATTCTTTCTGTGGGACAATTTCGCACATCTACTTGTTTCTAATCCTTATTAAATTCAGAAGCATATTAGTTCTGAGACATTTGACTAGAACAACCTACTTACAAATACAACCTAAGATCCAACTAAACCAGCATACAAGCATCGCTTTGCAACGAACGAATTTCAAACGCGCCAATCCCATTCGATGAAGTGGCAATCTTTTCGATGACTTGGCTTCATCACCATCGGAGAAGTAATTTTCCTCCATTTTCCCTCGCTTTGCAAGATTGCATTGCAGAGTTTCCCATGCTCAGAACCGTTAGAAGCAACGAACAAAAAATGACCCACTTGAGCGAGAGCACTCGAGAGTTTTCTCAGCATGAACACAATTCAATCCAAGTGACATCAATCTTCGCGGAGCGCAGTTTTTCAAGCAGCTTTCCCTTTTTATTCCCGCCACTAATCCATCTCGAAGCACTAAAACCGCAAAACTTTTACCCAACCCGGCCGCAGCCGCCACGAAGTGTTGTAATTCAATTCGCTCTTCAATCAAGGCTTCGCGGGCATAACGCTTTGTTCCCAGATTAAGGTTATAGTTTTTTTTTTTTTTGAGCGTTTCTGACGGGAAAATGGATTAACCATGCTCACACACAGTAGGCGCTTCCAAGTGGCAATAAAACAAAGGCAAAGCCAATCGGACCCGGGGCGACCCGGTTGGTAAATAGTTTAAGTGAGGGAAAATCAGACCCCGCTTGCCATATCACAACAAAACAAAAAACGAAAACAAACGGCTGAAAGGCGTTATGCTCTACATATCTTCCCTTGGGGCTGAGGCAGCCAGCATCAGGTTCTTGATGCGGCTTACATCAGTCATTGAGAGCTGTTTTTGTCTATTTGAAAAGTTCCGGGAATTCGAAGCAACAGCTAGCTAGAGGGTACGAGGTAAGATTCGAATCTTATCGCAGCCGGTCCAATCGGGACGGAGAAATTCTCGTGAAATGTTTGCCATGGTTTCGTCGGTATTTGCGCCGCTGGAAATGGGAGTTTTAACCTTCTTTAAATTGGATATCGTTATTTAAAATATGTTTCACCATTTCACATTAATGGCCAAGGTCAAATTGTAACTAACTAGTCTCCATCATCTTGGCTCGCCACAGACCATTAACCTCCAGAATCGGAAAGGTCTGCTGTGCAAAAAAAAGTGGCGGGAAAACAGCAAGCTGAAAAGATGACCGTCATCAACCAAACAGATAATGTACAATGTTTCATCTTGGTCTGGACATATTATTCAGGTTCCTGCTTGTCTGCGCGCTCAGTTTGGCACGGCTCATTTAATAATTGCTGCATAGGCGATTAAACTTTGCAAATGCTGTCGGATGTCGTCGAATGTCGATGGTTTTTTTTTTGGTTGTTGCTCTGCAGTTTGTCACAGAGTAGGTTATTCGGTGAAATGGCTCGAAGGGTTGGGATCGTTATTGAGAAGGTTGACGTATTTATTCGAATTGTCAGCTTGGGACTTTTTCTGTGTAAATTTCGTTGTAAAATGGCAGGCAATAAATGGTTGCAATTTATGAAGCTAATTGGGTAAAACGCCACTCTCTGAAGTCATTTCCATTGGTGCGTCATTTCACCGAATCATGCGGTCTTTTTTTTTTTTAATTTCAAATCCAATGTACTTGTAATTGTATTTTTGTTTATTGAGGAAACCCTACGCTTAAATGGATTCCATCAATTTTTTTTTCAAGTTCCGTGCCAACATTCAACTGAAACCTCAAGTTTGTTTTAATTTTAACTTCCTAGAAACTACTACTTGATTAGTGCTTCAGAAGAAATTTCCTTACAATGTGAGTATTATTACATCCCCCATTAGGGTACTTTAAGGTATCGATTAAGCTTCATCCCTCTTTATCGATGTCAAATTAGGTTCTGACTCTTCTCGCAAAATTTCAGATCAATTGGTTGCGAACTCGAACTGCACTGGCAAAATATTGGATCTAAATTATCAAGGTTGATGTGGCGCACTTTTTGTCGTAAGAATCGATGAAATTGAGCTAACATTTGGCAACGCTGTACATGAGCCGCACAATTTTGAATTGCCGGGTCTTTCGTTTAACACCTGCCATAAGATTTTGTACAGTCTCCTTGTCCACTTTATTCGCCCGCAGAACGCCAGTTTGCCTTGAACTGTTTCCCGCTCACAACAGCTTTTTGAGTCTTCTCAAGGTTCCACTTGACAACGGCCCAATATTATTCGGTTGGGCGGAGTTCTGGCGTGTTGGGAGGGTTCTTGTCCTTGGGCACCACTTGAACGTTGTTGGCAGCACACCACTCCATGGCCTTTTTTCCGTAACGGCAAGATGCCAAATCCGGCCAAAATAGAACGGAACAATTGTGTCGCTTCAGGAAAGGCAGTAAAGGGCGAACACGAAATTATTGCGACACCGAAAATGTCATGCCAATTTTCGTATAATGTCTAGAATCAAACCAAAATTTTAGGGTAGTTTTATACATATATTTACTTCAAAAATCAAAAGAAAAGTTAATCGATGGAGCCTTGAGTGTAAAATTGAACGCATTTTCGCTTGATGCCCTCCATCAAAGTCTTTACAGTGTCATCCGGTACCAGTTTCTCAGTTTTTTTTTCCATTTTCTTAACATGTCCTTCTCGTCTTTGACTGTCTTCTTGCTCTTCCGAAGTTCCCGCTTCATCATTGCCCAGTACTGCTCCACCGGGCGCAGCTCCGGACAGTTTGGCGGATTCATGTCCTTTGGAACAAAATGGACAGAATTGGCCTCATACCACTCCAGGACACTTTTAGAATAGTGGCATGATGCCAAATCTGGCCAAAATAGCGGAGCTTCGTCGTGCTGCTGCAAGAACGGCAAAAGGCGCTTCTCGAGGCACTCAGATTTGTAAATCTCGCCATTTACTGTGCCCTTTGTCACGAAAGGCTCACTCCTCAGTCCGCAAGAGCAGATGGCCTGCCAAATGAGATATTTGGAGGCGAACTTCGACATTTTCTTCTTCTTAAATTTGTCGTCCACATAGAACTTGCTCTTGCCGGTGAAAAACTCCAACCCAGGAATTTGCTTAAAATCGGCTTTTATATACGTTTCGTCGTCCATCACACAGCAGCCATATTTTGTCAGCATCTTCTCGTAGAGCTTCCGTGCCCGAGTTTTAGCCGTCGATTGTTGCCGCTCATCGCGGTTTGGGAAGTTCTGTACCTTGTATGTATGTAGTCCAGCTCTCTTCTTTGCATTCTGGACGAGGCTCTGCGACATGCCGATCTTTTTAGCCAAATCACGGCTTGAGACGTTGGGATTTGCTTTAATCATCCGCTTCACCTTTCCCTCCGTCTTTTTGTTCTCCGGTCCCGGTTTTCTTCCAGCTCCTTTGCCGTGGTCCAACGTCAACCACTCCTGGAACCGCTTCAACACTCTGGAGACGGTTGAATGGTGAATGTTCAACATTTTTCCCAACTGCCGGTGCGACAGGTCAGGAAATTCCAGGTGTTTGGAAAGAATTTTTTCTCTCGACTCGCGTTGGTTCACCTCCATTTTCGTTGAATCGAAAAACACGACTTCGAGTTTGACAGCATGTAAACAATACACATCAATGAGAAAGTGTGCAAAATTTGGTTGATTTTTACCCAATGGTAAAAAAGTTATGCCCTGTTGAATGTGTCGCAATAATTTCGTGTTCGCCCTTTGGACGTTTTTGTAGGCACTCGCTCAGATAAATTTCCTGGTTGACGGTTCCGGTCGCAATGTAAACGTTGCTCTTCAAGCCACAGGTACAGATGGCCTGCCACAGTGCTTAAAAGTATCAAAAGAAGTCGGCTCCACTATTGCCCAAAACCTTATAAGTGGTGTTAAGAGCAAAGTACGGGCATTCGGTCATGCAGAGAAGATCGAATAAACCAATGAAGTCGAAACCTAACCATAACGTTGTGATGTAGAAGGAGATGTTTCGCTCATCACCATGAGGCACCAAGAGCGGACAGTAATGTTTGCTAGAATGAAAGATATGAAGAGAAAGTGTTGAAAGTTCCACCAGTGTACGGAACCTACCTAAATGGAATAGAAGTATTGCAAATTGAGCGAAAGGGCAAAGCGAAATAAGCACGTTATCATTGCCTAACATATCAAGTTTTTTTTTTGTCTATTTTAAGTTTTTCTAGTGCGTTATGTGATTAATAATTTCGTGGCGATTTCACATATTTTTATAGCTATTTTTTCCATTTTTATTGATGTTTTATTACCCTGCCCAAAAAAATATTTTTGTTCTACAATAAACTTCTTAACCTTCCTTGTGCATTGGGGTCGCTTTTGACCAATCAACATCTCAAAAAAGCTCTAACGTCTAAACGGAAAAATCTAGGGATTTGAAATTTTTCGATTTTTCCTAACTTTTGAAAACGAACATATTCTGCGCAGTTACAGCTTTCAGCGACCTCTAGGAGTGACGCTACAAAAAAAGTTACACTTAGTGCATTCAGGGTCAAAAATGACCCAAGACTTTGACACGCTTCCAAAACTTTATGTTTGAACCGATTTTTTATAGGGTACGGGACGGGTTTTAAGCAGTTTATTCAGCACTTGAGACATTTGATGAAGCTGTATGTAATCTATTATTAGAACTGCCAATATTTAGACGTTAATCCCACTGCTTTCTTATGATCTATCGGAACATACCTTCAGAAACGAGCATTGGACTCTGAAAATTTCATAGCCATGGAATAATGTTTCCAATTGCAGGGACTTATTAAAAGCATGCGGATTGCTTTCCGATCAAGAAAATGTTTTCTTCTGCTCAGCAATCTATACATAAACTAACAATATTGTATGAATGCGATTCTGTGCATGTGTGCGAAGGCGAAATGAAATAGGCCAGTTCGCGATTTGCTGCAAACGTCAATTTCCTCAATCCGCTCCTTCGTTTTACCCATCCGCTCTCGAAAACAATCAACCAAAACATGTCGATTGCTGCGATCACAAACTCGTCTACTAGCAGGTTATGAGACAGACGTACACGACCAAACTTTAAGTTTGTCATTGATCTTTAGAATGACAATGTGCATTTCTTATTTCATTTACTCTCACGGAACTGTTAGACAACGCGACTGTGACGACAAACAAGATGCTTCGTTTAAAAACAAATAAATGTAAGATACATCAGGCTTCACGTTACAATACCGGTGCGCTATATCCATGGTTAACAAAGAAGAGAGGAAACATGGGCTCTCTCAAGAGCAACAGTGATGCCATAGCTGCCGCTCAGTAGCGAAGCATGATATATCGTTGAGTAGTATTGGACAGCTCCGAAACATATTTTTTCTTTGCATATGATAACGACTGTTCCAGAAAGTATAAGTACACCTTATTTTAACGGTCACTTTGAATATAATGAAATATTTCAACATGTTTTGGCTGCGTCCTTTTGTTTGCACATTTCTGAATGACATAGCATCAAAAAAGTGCTCAGTTTTGTGTTACCTATCAAAATGCGCGGTCTTACTCCAGAACAACGAAAAAGTATCGTGCACAAATGGTGCACCTCCCCCCCACCCCAAACCCCCAACACCCAAACCCCAAACCCAAACCCCCCCCCAAACACAAAACAACCCCATACTCACACCCCCCCTCAAACTCCTTACCTCCCCTCATTTCCCTATTTCCCCTTTATTTTCAACTCATTTATAAACAAAATACATAAGGGAAGAGGCTCACGAGAAGACAATGTTAGCCTCCTAGCACGAGTTCAGATCGACGGTGATGAAATCGAGGTAGTGGACGAATTCGTGTATCTGGGCTCATTGGTGACCGCCGATAACGACACCAGCAGAGAAATACAAAGGCGCATTATGGCTGGCAATCGTGCCTACTTTGGACTTCGAAGGACGCTAAGATCGAACAAAGTTCGCCGAACCACAAAGTTGACCATCTACAAGACATTAATTAGACCGGTAGTTCTCTACGGCCATGAAACATGGACATTGCTAGTGGAGGACCAACGCGCCCTTGGTGTCTTTGAACGGAAGGTGCTGCGTACGATCTACGGTGGAGTGCAGACGGAAGACGGAACGTGGAGGAGGCGAATGAATCACGAATTGCACCAGTTGCTAGGAGAACCTCTCATCGTACACATCGCAAAAATCGGCCGACTACGATGGGCTGGGCATGTCGTTAGAATGTCGGACGACAGCCCTGTGAAAATGGTCCTCAAAAACGAACCGACGGGTACAAGAAGAAGAGGCGCGCAACGAGCAAGGTGGATCGATCAAGTAGAAGGCGACCTGCGGACCCTCCGCAGACAGCGAGGCTGGCGAGGGACAGCCATGGACCGATTACAATGGAAACAACTTCTGTGTACAGCAGAGGCCACGCCGGCCTTAGTCTGATTGATAAGGTAAGGTATAGTTTATCAAAATCTCAAAACATATACACACAACCCAAAAACTCAATACCAAACTCCTCCGTGATTTTCCCCCCCCGGATATCGGCCGTTCTGTGGCCCACGGCGAACGGTTCCAGGTCCGGTGGGCAAAATTCACTGGTAGGTCTATCAGTCTTCAAAACCATACATTTTGAACCGTAGAACGGTACAAATATTCGGGGTTCCAAAATTGTCCTCTTTGGGCCCTACCGGAATCCGTTTTAGAGTATCCGGATGTTGCCAAATGTCCTGGTTGGTCTGTGGTATGATGTTTTTGGATATCAGTATACAAAATCATGAATTTTGAGCCATCGAACGGTACAAATATATGAGGTTCCAAAATTGTCCTCTTCGGATGCATACCGGAACCGGTTCCGGGTGCTTTTGTACCCAGAATGGCCAGTTTAAAAAAAAAAAAAACAGACCAGCATGTCGTTTTAAGAATCCATACCTTTTATTTGAGACCTATCAAAAATCGGTTTAAAAATAAACTTTTGGGAGCGAAGCAAAGTCTTGGGTAATTATTGACCCTGAATGCACTATGTGTAACTTTTTCATAAGGCATTAGGAAGGTTAAGATTCTTGGAAGTCTCTGAAGTTGCTCTATGCCCTTCCCTGAGATTTTCAAAAGGTTCTGTGAGTTCGTTCCTTAAGTAATAAATATATAAATTCAACATATACAGTCAACATACTAATACAATGTATTTGTATCAATGTATCAAATTCTTAAAATATGTATCACATCTATAAATAGGTTTAAAAAGAATCGTACTGGATTTCCTGATTCTAATGCTTTTAAAAATTTTACTCAAAAATTTTTAACGTCTTGCAAACTCTCCAGAATAATTTTTATGATTTTGTGATTTAATTGTAGAGTTCTTGGGTGAACTACCTTTTTAACTCTTGAGACCTCGGAAATGTTTTAATAAAGTTCAAGGTCATACTTTTCAGGAGTTGTTGCAAACACTTATTTCAGTTCTACAATAAACTGTCCTGAAGTTCTTGGAGCGCTCTGAAGTATCTTTTTACGCTTCTCTGAGATTTTGATAAATTTCTGTGAGTTCGTTCCGTAAGTTTTGAAAAGAAACTTTCAACTTTCTTTAATTTTGAGAAAAGTGCCTGTAATGCTTAGATTAATTTTATTCCAGCGTCTGTCAGTAGAAGAATACCATGATAAAAATTGCTCAACAGAATGACTCACCATTTCGATGAATTTCTTTCATTTTTAACGAAGTTTTTGGCCCAACTCAAGCGAGTTCATGACTCAAGTAAGGACTAATTTGTGTTTTCTAAGGAGGATTCAAAATGATGAATGTTGCTCGGGATTCAAGACCTCTAAATTCTGGATGGCAGTATTGCTACTTGAATTAACATGTCAAAAAGGTCAAAACCCACACTAAAGTAACGAAAGAGGGGGGTCAAAATCTTTTGATCATTGGAAACACCTCTCGCGCCCATCCCTACCGCAACATCATTATTGAGCAACAGCGCCATCAATTCAACCATCGCTCTCCCCTCACATTTGCTACATAATTTTCGCCAAACCAAATCGTGGAAAAGTTCGAGCTTCGCCATCAGGTCTGCGGCAGCCAGTGACCTTTCTCGGTTTGCTGCGGTTCAATTTCATCACGAGAATTCTTTTCATCTCGACCAGACCAGACAAACATGACGCGTCGGTCGGCTGGTCGGTCGGTCGGTAGCCATCAGCCTGCCAGTCATGTACCGAACGAGCTGAGTGAGTTCAAAGCGTACAAATTGGCGGTTCGGATTGGTAATAATTACAACCCAAGCCACCCAACAACATGTGCGGCGAAATGTGTCTGCCATGCTCATAACTACGTAGGTATGATCGACGCAAGCAATTGCGAGAGACCATCATCAGTTCAGCCTTTTATGATGTGCGGGGATTTGCTTCGAAGAAAATTGAACGAAATAGACACCGGCGAGGTCCGGCTGGCGGATGATTCTTGGACGATAATTGTTTTCGAACTATTGCTCGGTTGGTTGGCCGGCATGGAGGAGGTCATTAGCGGACATTGAAAGCTTTTCTTGAGATGTGCTGTCCGCAACAGATGAGAGCCTTTCCACTAGGGGGTGGCCACAATAGCACGTTGAATCAGTTCTGTAGCTCAGCTCGCGAGTGAATAGAACACCCCTAGTTACGACTAAAAGCTCCATTTACTGGTTGGTTTGTTTGGTTCTGATGGTAGAAGGTAGAATTACCAAAACATTTCATGCGTCGAACGGCATCTTCTGAGCAGTGTTCGGGAAGGATTGATTTCGACAGTAGGTGGGAGTTGAGTAAATTTATTGCAATCGGGTAGAATCACAGAGTACTGGTGGGGTTGATTGGCTCACTTGTTTCGCAAGATTTTGATGATAGTTTGTCGGTGGATGATGGTGGATGGTGGAAAATTCTCTGATGGCTAATTTAATTCGATGATATGGTGAAATAATGGTGTATCGATGAATAGAATTAGAATACCTTGATTAGTCGCACTGGAAAATGGATTCCGTTCAAGCTTACCTGAAATGGGGAAAGAGAAGAAAATACGGAACAATGTTAGAGAGGTTTCAAATACATCGGAGGACTTGGCTTTTCCACCATGACGAATCGGGCACTTATTTTCTGGTCTTCTACAAAGAGCAAAGGAATGCACGCGGCGTCGTCATGTAAGCGCAAGTGTACAGCTAAATTTAGACAACGAATAGGAACTTAAAAAGCGAGTGGCATTATGAATAAATAACACACCATTTAACGTCGGCAGCAGCATTGACGTTCTGATGTGTTGGATTTGGAAGGCGAAACTTCTGAAAGGTGCTGCTACATGCCGCTTCGGAGTATAGACCTCCGCGTGTCGTTCTACACGGAAGTGCGGTGGGAGGAAAATCGCTATCGATTCAACTAGGACTATTATGAGACTGTCTCTGTTAGAAGATATCATGATCAGAGACAATGACGATAAAGTGCGATCATCATCCAGAAATGTCCCGTGTTTCAAAATTTACCAGGAGTGAAGTTCTATCATTGGCAAAGTAATCCAATACATCTTGAATGCTGAAGAAATTAAACGGGAACTGTTTCACTATACGGCCCAAGTATTAATAGGCAATTCAAAATATCAGCATTGACGTTTGCACACCTCGTGGATGGAGCTAATTCGTTGAACATGTTGCATGTCACCATGAAACGGAACCAGTTACTGATACGTTTCTTCTACACGCAATAATCTCCACAAATACACTCCTCGATCGCTCCCCTAGTTGGAGATAGGGAGGATTTGGTATCCACCTTAAGAAGACACGGGGAACCCACGTAGCCTTCAGTTGATATCAAAGAAAAAGAGAAATGAATAGTCGGAGAGAATAGTTGAACAGAATGCCCTATTTGGTGTACAGAACAAAAATTTATTTATATGGTCGTTGGGAGCATCGAGTCTAAGAAGGTTAAGCGATGCTCCATTTTTTCTTCAAACGGTTGAGACTTAAACATCAACTTTAGTCCTAGCCCTATACAGCTTATGTTTATAGCACCATTACTCTGAAATGAGCAAAAAATTTCAAAGTACGGGTGTTAAGAACTTATTAGATTTCTCGGACTGCAGAAACAACATTGCATTACCTTAACATATTGTCAATTTAGGTTTCTTCTCTATATTTTGGAAATTTGCTCTGTACGAATAATAGAACATTTGTTCGATTGAAATTGTGAAACTTGAAGAATTTTCACAAATTCTAGCTGGTTCAGGAAATCATAAACGTTTAAAGATAGGAGAGGTTGATGGTGTGAGTTCGACACAAACCTTCCATCATAATGAATAGCAGTAACTTGTTTATGTTTAAAATCGCTCTTTTAGATGTTTCTTTAACTGATTTAGGACAAACATGGTACTTGGATTATTAATAGGCAATTCAAAACGTACGCTAAATTACGGTCGATTGACCATCTGGAAAAAATAATAAGGGAAAAAATAGCTATGCATTGTGAGCGATGTTACCAAACAATCACCGACTTCTGTCAACTGTTCCAAAAACAGAAAACCGGCCAAAAAGTCCAAATCCCAACCCAATATATTTTTATCCTTAGAGCGCCAAAAGGGGCGGCCCCCAACCCCACCCACATTCGGCACCCCCGACAAAAAGGAAATAACAATTAAGACAATCATTTCAAGTTTGCATCAGTTGCTCCCTGGTTGAAGATAGAACATCGATGAGTGCTAAAATAACAGAAATTGCAACAACAAAATCCAGAATAGGTTTATATAACAAACTATGATATAGATAATACACAAGCAAAACAAACTTTGTAACACTTTTGTTACGATGTTTCAAAATCATATCAGCTAGTATTAGAATTAATTTATTTCTTTACGCAGATTGGGCCTCGCGGGACATTATATCTTAATATGTTATAAGTATGCTATACAATTATCTAGATGAAAACGACCTTTTACCCATTAGCGCCCGAATTATTTCACACTCATGATAATTATGTATTTTTTTTTTAGGAGTACTTCAGAATACCACGAGAACGTTTTTAAAATCATTTAAATGGAAATCTACGGTCATGATTTTTTATGACACACTTTTATGTACTGTGTTTCTTGGGCCCAAACCCGTGACTTTTTTTTTTATTATTACAGTTAAGTACTTTTTTTTCGGTTTGGTGTCTTCAAAAAGTTTGTTAGAATAATAGTCTTCGTCCTTTGAGAGTATATTTTTCATGAATAATCCTCCTAGAAGTGAGAGAAAAGCTTATTTCCTTCGTGAAAAAAATAGTGTAATAGTATCTTCAGCAATGTTGTAGACAATCAAATTTGCTGAATATACCACAGTATTATCCATTCACATTGATGAACATTATGTCGTTTTTAATTCACAACCACAACAAATATTTTTCTTAGTCATAACTTTGTAGTGAAATAACATCCAAGAACTTTCACATTTAGCCCTATCCTGCTCCCGCAACTGGTAGATGATAAAAAAAGACTTCGTGAAAGATCTTGTCCACAACGACAAAACAACGAGCCTATCACGAGTTCCATTTTGTGGCACTCGATCGTATTCAGTTTTTAGCAATAAAGTGCTTTATCCCAGCACCGCCTCGATCGACGTTGTTCGTTTGTTGCTTTATTCGCTTCTTTTTCTCAAATGACAATAAATTCTACAAACACTGCACTGTGGTCCAGAGCACGAATTTACGAGGAAACATGCTCCCAGCGCCTAAACTTGAAACTTTACAGCGAAGTAATGTTCTACAACATGGTTTGTATCACTAAGGCCCATTTTTCGATGTTGATTAAAAGTAGGGTGGTCCCAATTTTCACGGAAATACAAAAACTAACTTTTTTATTTGCAGAAATAGACGTTTACATTCTTGGGCAAAATATAATTTATATATATATTTTTTTTTCCCCCCCCCCCCCACGCCCCCCCCTGGCTCCGCATCCGAACATTCATTTCTTCGCTCCTACTCTCCCCCACCCCCCCCCCAACTCATCAGATGATCAAACTTTTCAGCCTACTTTAAAGGCAACTCAGTTTAGCAAGATGGGATCCCATGAGCTTTCCAGCACAGTCATGCATCTCCGCAATTTCCTGCCAACTTTACCTCAGAAATCTTCGTTTGACTGCCGATCACTGGGACGCAATGAAGTTGGTACCATGGAAGCCCTCGAGCGAGGCGGGGGGCCTCAGTCGAGCCATCCCTGCCAGTGGTCGTCAGTCGTCCCGGCCCTGTGTGCGGGTGTGGTGACAGGGTCTTCCAACCCACCATTAATGGCAAGTACACTTTCTCTCCGAACAATTCAACTGCTGATGTAATTACCGCTTCCAGTTCTTCGTTCGCTGGTCGGAATCGGACAAATTTAAATGAGGTCGATGAAATCTGGATCTTTTACCAGAATGTACGTGGTGTAAGAACAAAAATTGATGAACTGTATCTCGCCACCAACGACTGCAATTATGATGTCATCATCTTCACCGAGACGGGTCTAGCTGACTTCATCGACTCTCTCCAGGTTTTTGGTACCTCTTACAATGTGTACCGTTGTGACCGTAGTGAAAAGAATAGCAATAAGACTTTGTTAGGAGGTGTACTCGTTGCTGTTGCCCAAAAGTACTCTAGCTCGATGATTGAATTGACGAATGGACAAAATTTGGAGCAAGTATGCGTTTCGTGTACTATAAAGGGCCAAAAACTATTGTTACTGGCTGTCTACATTCCACCAGATCGTAGCCAGGATGTATCAACTATTGATGCACATATTGCTTCCGCTCAAGAGCTTTGTAACAAAGCTTCGTCCAATGATTTGGTTCTGGTTTGTGGAGATTACAACCAGCCACGACTATCTTGGACGAGAGGAGATGATGGGCTTCGCTATGACAACTCTTTTCCACTGCCTACCGCAGCTGCTAGCCTGGTCGATGGTTTCGACTTTCTAAACATGTCTCAAGCTAATCAAAATCGCAACTATCTGGATAGAGTGCTTGACCTGGTGTACTTTCCTTCTGCGAATGTTATCAACGTATCAACAGCTGTTGTCCCTTTGCTGACCGTTGATCCTAACCATCCTCCATTGGATATTTCCGTGCCTATTCCTCGCATGCAAGCTACTGTTCCTAGACGATGTGAAGCAAGACCTTTGAACTACCGCCGACTTGATTATGATTCACTAACTGAATTTCTGTCCAATACGGACTGGACAGAACTGCTCAATATACAGGATGTTGACGATATGACAGAGCGCTTCTGTGACATCTTGTGCAGATGGCTCAATGAAAACCTCCCTAGGATTCGGTCACCTGTTAAGCCACCATGGAGCAACCCAGAACTGCGCAGGTTGAAACGTGAGCGAAATGCTAAACAGAGGTTACTTCGGAAGCAACGTTCCTTAACTAATCAACAGGCCTTCAAAGTCGCAAGTGACGCATACCGTCTAGTGAATGCTAGTCTGTATAAATCACATGTTATGCGTGTACAATTTGGCTTGCGTAGAGACCCAAAAAGTTTCTGGAGTTTTGTGAATTCTAAGAGGCGATGCTCTTCCATACCGTCAAATGTATTTCTAGACGAATCAGAATCATCTTCAGCTGAAGAATCATGCGAACTGTTTGCCAAGCATTTCACGTCTGTGTTCTCCGCTGGGCTCACATCTCAACAAGAAGCTGAAGAGGCAGCTTCCAATTTACCTGCTGATGTATTTGACCTGGACACCTTTTCCATCACTTCGGACATGATCATTGCTGCTTCTAGGAAACTGAAAAGCTCGTATTCGCCCGGGCCTGATGGTGTACCGGCTGTTATCTTTTGTCGCTGTGCTGCTCCCTTGGCGACTCCTCTTGGTCACATCTTCAACAAATCGTTTGAGCAACAAAAGTTCCCCGCTGTGTGGAAACAATCTTTTATGTTCCCCGTGTTCAAGAAAGGAGATAAAAGAAATGTGAAGAACTACAGAGGAATTACCAGTCTATCTGCGGGATCGAAGCTATTCGAAATAGTCGTTAGTAATGTGATTCTTGGCTGTACCAAACAATACATTTCAGACAATCAACATGGATTTATGCCAGGCCGCTCTGTAACAACGAACCTTCTTGACTTCACTAGTACCTGTATTACGCAGATTGAAGCTAAAACTCAAGTTGATGCCATATATACGGACTTGAAGGCCGCTTTTGACGTCATTGATCACAGAATACTTCTGAGCAAACTATCCCGTCTAGGTGCATCAAAGCGACTTGTGGTATGGCTGGAAAGCTACTTGACGGGTCGTGTTCTGAGCGTAAAGCTTGGTTCAGCTGTTTCCAGTACGTTTAATAATAATTCAGGCGTTCCACAAGGCAGTAATCTGGGGCCCTTGCTATTTGCGCTGTTCTTCAACGATGCTGCTTTGTTGCTAGGATCGAACTACGTACTCATATACGCAGACGATTTAAAAATCTACCTGGTGGTGAGGTCTATTGATGACTGCTACCGGCTTCAGGAGCTTCTAGACATGTTTTCCACCTGGTGTAATATGAATAAACTCGTGATAAGCATTACTAAATGTGTTGCTATCACGTTCCACCGATCAACGCGTCCTATCACTTTTAACTACCAAATTGATGGGAATGTCCTCGAGCGCGTTGATCAGGTCAGTGATTTGGGTGTGATACTGGACGAAAAATTTACATTCAATCAGCACATCAGCACCATCATCAAGAAAGCTTCACGACAATTGGGATTCATCACTAAAATCTCCCGTGATTTCACCGATCCTCACTGCCTCAAAGCACTCTACTGTGCACTTGTTCGACCGGTTCTTGAAAATGCTGCGGTAATTTGGACTCCGTATCAACTGTCATGTGACCTCAGAATTGAACGTGTTCAACGTAGATTCATACGCATTGCACTCAGAAGCCTACCCTGGCGTAATCCTCAAGATCTCCCTCCGTATCCTGAACGATGCCGGCTTCTAGGACTCGACACGCTGCACCGTCGCCGAAATATTCAACAAGCTACCCTTATTGCAAAGATAGTGAACGGTGAAATCGACGCACCTGCACTTCTGTCTTGCATTGACTTTAGAGTGGGAAGACAACTTAGATCGTCATCTCTACTGCTGACCAGATTCCATCGGACTTCTTACGGTTTTAATGAGCCACTGACATCATGTGTTCGTACCTTTTCGTTGGTTGACGACCTCTTCGACTTAGGAGAATCTTCTAGATCTTTTAAAAACAGAATAACTGCGTCAAGACTGCTATAATCTAGGCTACAATAGTTTTAATACATTCATGTAGACTACGGTCAGATGAATTAAACAAAATAAACAAAATCAATAAATAAAAAAGTTAGGACAGAAAAACTTTTTTTTATGGTACACCCTAAGTTGACGAGGGAAAAGTTGCTCTAAATCGGCCAATGTTTAAGCTACAAAAAAACTTATTTAACTAATTTAAATTTAATTTAATTTTAAGCTGAAAAATTTATGCATAGTTAAAAAACGATGAACTTTTAAAATGGTATCCTAATCATTCTAAGAATATACTCTGAAAGGGTTTATTTTTTCAATGATTAGTAGAACTTTTTTAGATAATACTTAATTTCTATTTATTTATTTATTATTTAATTACATCAATAAATCCATGGCGTTTTCCGGAAGGCTAACTTCTGACTGCTTCTGCATTCGGTTATTTGTCAACGAAATGACTGGATCGGATGTCAAGAGAAGCCGCTTGAAAACATCCTCCAAGTTCCCTTCTCTGTTGAACTTTCTTGCGTGATCGGACCGGAACCTCCTTATGCTTTTATTCCTAGATTCGGCCGCTACTTCGGAAAACATTCCGACTGGGAGTAGTGCCTGTTGAATTACTGCGGCCCCATGCACTAGCAGTTTATGCACAGTCGGAGAAAGAGCAAACCACCCATATAACGAACTATAAGGAGTGTATCGAATATAAGCTATCCACATACATTTGCGTTGTACGCATGTATTTGTGATGGTTTTTTATGCTCTGAACACTGCATGCTGTGCATTTGACTGTCAGCTTTCTTTTGTTTACTTGTTTGTGCGGTTCAAATTCTGCGTTTTCAAAATGTCGCGTATTGAAAAGGAAGTGAAAATTAAGGTTCTGGACACATGGCTAAGTGAGAAGGGTATTACTATGCGTAAATTGGCGAAGCGGTTTGGAATTCATCATGCGAGTGTTAAAACCATCATTAATAAGTTTGGGGAACACTTTTCTTTGGATGAGCTACCAGGAAGAGGCAGAAAACCCGGTTCTTCCAACCCGAAACTGGAGCAGAAAGTGGTATCTCTAATCATGAAGAACAAATCAATGTCAATACGTGATTTGGCCAAAAAAGCAGGAACGAGTGTCGGAATGATCCAGCGTATCAAGAGGCGAAATCACCTGAAGACCTACCTATTCTTGAAACAAAGTGCAGAACAGAAGAAGCGAGCAGCAACAGGGGCCCGGAAATTGTATTCGCGTCTTTTGCAGCGTCCGGATGCATGCGTTTTGATGGACGATGAGACCTATGTAAAGGAGGACTCAAAAACCCTCCCAGGCCCACAATACTTTACTGCCGTCGTTGGGAAGGATGTGAGCGATGCGGACAGGTCGATTCAAGTGGAGAAATTCGGTCGAAAGGTACTGGTATGGCAAGCAATATGTTCCTGTGGTTTGAAGTCAACCATTTTTTACACTACCGGAACTATAAATGCGGAAATCTATCGATCTGAGTGTCTCCAGAAGAGATTGGTGCCTTAATATAAGAAGCATAGTACACCTCCACTGTTTTGGCCGGATTTAGCGTCGGCTCACTATGCCAAAACCACTCTCAATTGGCTTGCGGAAAAGGGTATAGATTTCGTTGAGAAAAATATCAATCCACCAAATGGCCCTCAGCTTCGACCCATCGAACGTTACTGGGCAATCGTGAAGAGGGTCTTCAAGAAGACTGGTAAGGCAGCTGGGAACATGCAGGAGTTCATAAAAATTTGGGCTCAAGCGTCCAAAAAATGCGATGCAACACTTGTCCGGAACTTGATGAAGAGCATTCGATCCAAAGTTCG
The DNA here is from genome assembly GCA_024533555.2 of Aedes koreicus. Lineage (NCBI taxonomy): Eukaryota > Metazoa > Arthropoda > Insecta > Diptera > Culicidae > Aedes > Aedes koreicus. The sequence continues at coordinate 789,136 of JAHHFK020002414.1, read as the reverse complement.
AAAATTCGTGAAGGAATAACTTAAATTTCACCCGGTCTTCATTATGTTCAAGTTTAACCTCGTACAATAAAGGATCAATTTTTTGTATGAATAAAATATCGGTTTTCAACATAATTTGAAAGAAAGTTTGTGGATAGCTTATTTTCGATACACTCCTTACAGCCTCCGTGTTTCCTCGGCATACTCCTCATAAGCGACTACGTTTATCTCTTCTTTGCTGTTGATAATCGTTAATATCGCATAAAACCGCTCCAGCAGGCTCTTATTCAGTCCCGTTATTTCAGCAACAGCTTCTCTGTCCTGAAAAAAAACGCCTGGCGACGTTCCCTGTTTTTGACTTTCCTCCTGCAGGACGAGGTTCGCTAATCCGAAGTCCCAACTGCTCCTTCAGCGCTAAACGGACAGCATTTTCGCGATCTTTAACTTCTTGGTTTGTTTTCGGTACCTTCCATGCACGTTTCTTCATGGCCAAACGATAGGAAATTTTTAGCAGCATTTCCATCGTGCGGATATACGCATGGAGGGGTGATATACCAAATATGTACTTCTCAGGATCATCGGAGTCTACCGTATCGTACGGTATGTTGAGTTGTTTTCCGGCTCGCTGGCAAATATAGCATTTTTGTGAGTGTGTCTTTGTCAAATCGTTTACAACTTTGGTATCCTTGGCGTACCTCTTAAGAAATTTTCAATAAAACAATTGCAATGTTCTGATGTAGCACTTGAAAGTTAACATAACTAAATACACTGTCAACAGAAATAACTCATTCGTTACAAAAATTAGCCCAATATTGAAGTTTAAACATTTTCGCATTTTTTCCTGCCACACCCTGTAATCGTTCATGCCGAAGCATATAATGCTTAAAATAACGCAGTTCTTTCAACAGTTTCGAATTTACTCAAATGTTATTCGTTTACATGAACCGAGCCATTAAAATTAGGGCTGTACATTTTCAGGATGAACTCTGTACCCAAACTTGGATTTTAGCTTTAAAAAAAAATTATTTGAAAATATCATTACCTTTCACTACTCTGCTTTAGCAGGAGTATGGCAACAACATCCGGTAAAGGTGCAAAGGTGAAGGCGAATGATATTTTTCCCTTTTTCTTGTTCTCTACAAACTGTCCTCTGTTCGGACGACGATAGCAAAAAATGCCGTGAATCACCGTTGTTTCAAGTTGGTAACGAGGAGGTTGCAAGGAGCAGTTTATTGTTTTCCGCTTTTCCTCCTATTTCAAAATTGATTTTTCAAACGCTCACTTCAGGAACAAACTCGAAATGACAAGGTTTAAGGCTGCGGTAGAAACTCGATTGTGGAAATAGTATTAAACAGTATATTATTCCTAAGAAACGACCCACTTTCATTCCGACCAATTCATCGCAAATCATTTTAATGAAGTAAGCGGTCGGTTCACTCAAATTGAAAACTTGCCAAATCGGATAATCCTCTCGCATTATGCTCTTCCTTGTCCACGGCTGGTAATCCATCATAATGTTACTAGGACCGCAATTTTAATGTACGTACATTCTGTTCCTACCACAGAACACACATCCCCAACCGGGTCACAGGACCGAGGGCGAACCATTCACAACATGGTCGGATCATGGCGATATGGATAATTATCCCTTTTTAATTTACATCCATTATCTCACACCCGAACGGTCATCGTGATCATCGCTCTGCTCCGAGGATGCTTGCCTTAATATACGGCGAACGGGCACCCTCCATCGCAATCTTCCAAACGGTGCTAGCGAACGAAAAACCACGCACCGATTGCATACCAACAGGGGCAGCTGGAGGTTTTAATTAAAGTCCGTCATCGGTTTTATCGTAATAACATTCAAAGCATTACATCGATTGGATCAATTGTGGGTGAGCTGTATCTTGAAGTAGTTCAGATGTTTGGGTGGCTTTAAACATTCACTTGCTTCAGTGGAACTTTCCCGAAGCCATATTCTAGTTACAGCAGCTGAGCCCCTCCCAAAATGTACTACTTCAAGTACGATTCATGAGCTAGCTTCCAAATCCACCAATCTAAAAACACAACATCTAATTTATGGAATACCAACTGCTAACACACCAGCCCCCTAATTCCCCCCCCCCTCCCTCTCTCGACCCTTCGTAGAGCAAATAAAACCCAACAAAAGGCACCCATCAACGCCCAAAACTCTCCTCCACGACCAGCACTCACCGGGCGAGAACCGGATGAAATGAAATCTCACCACATTGTGACACAGCAGGAGACCATCATCGACACGGACCCCGACTGCCGTTTGTTCGTTTTTCGCTGCTCTTTTGTTGCTGCAGCATAAAGCTGGCCGTGTGGGGTTCCCAACGAGAACATGAATTATTAATGATAATTAGGATTTTCCATGGTCTGATTTACTGCACACATCTGGCTGTGACAAATAATACGGTTGTAGCCGGGGTTTGCTTTCGGTACGGGGAAACCGGCTCCTTCAATAGAGATGGTTTTTCGATTGAAACACCCGAAATCTAGCAGAATAAGATTTCCACTACCGGCAGCAGTGCTGGAATTAGGAATTTCATTTCCGGAGCGAAAATCAATTTCGTAAAAAAATCCTCCAAGGCATGACGCCTCCATTTTACGACGACGACGTTGTGATAGTAAAATATGATTGCTAACTCCTTTGAAACGATGATTTTCCTTGTCTTCTCATTTCACATTTTTTCCCGCAAGGAATTGGTTGGAATTCTTTTCATTTCTCTGACTCTGACTTCCAATCACAAACCACTTTGATGTCACTTGGTTGCCCGGAGGGGATAATGATGAGTTTCGCGCTTGCCATCGTCACCATCGCAACCAAGCCGGAATTTGCGTTTATCGTGGAAGAAAATATGTGCAATTAATTTCCAGTTGAGAATTGCTGCCGTTGCTTCGGGTTTGCTGGTTAATGTCGAAGGGAAAACCTGAATTCATTCAGCTGTGATGGGATTCGGTCCTTCCTTTTCGGGGAAATCTTCCGAGCGTTGACTCCCGGCGTTGAAATTTGACGGTAGACACACCTCCGTCACAGCACGTTTTCTTTCGCTTTTCATAACCTCTCGAGCGACCTCTGAGAAGGTAACGCTCAGCTCTAGAACTCCTTTAGTGGGGGTCTTAATTTTTAACTTGCTTTAAGTGCACCGGTTGCTCCGGTTGGTTTCAGCTGACCATGCTCTGCTTGAAGTTCAGGAAAGACGATTGAGCAACCACTTGCATCTCCCGACCTCAATCCCGAAAAAAAAAAGATCTATTCAGGAACTCCTCCGGACTGACATTGGAAGCCCTCGCAACTGACGCTAGAACTTCTCAAGAAAGACGCACTAGAAGTCCAGCGGATTGACGCTGAAATTCCATCGAAAATGTTGCAGAAAGTTTTCGAGGCTGATGTTGGAAGTCCTTCTGAATGACGCTGGAAGATGTTCTACAAGCCGTCGCAGGAAGACCACGAGAAGATGTTGTTATTTGTTCAGTTAATTGCTAAAAAAAGTTCGTCATGTAAGACATGTACATTCCCAATACAGTTTCTAACCTAATTTACAACAATGAATAGAGCTAATCCTTAAGGGACATCGACTGTTAGTTGATAACTGCACATTGACAATACGCTACGGTGGCGGTACGGATCACCTAATTTTTCATCTAAATTCCAATCCTAAAACGAGCACCCCGTGTATTTCCTTGTCATTTGGTATCTTCATTCTGATGTCCGTGTCAGGACTTGTCATTTTTTCATCATGTCGTTTGGCATCTACACTGATGGCTTTGCTCGCATAAGGAGTGTATCGAAAATAAGCTATCCACAAACTTTCTTTCAAATTGTGTTGAAAACCGATATTTTATTCATACAAAAAATTGATCCTTTATTGTACGAGGTTAAACTTGAACATAATGAAGACCGGATGAAATTTAAGTTATTCCTTCACGAATTTTCGAACTTTGGATCGAATACTCTTCATCGAGTTCCGGACAAGTGTTGCATCGCATTTTTTGGACGCTTGAGCCCAAATTTTTTTGAACTCCTGCATGTTCCCAGCTGCCTTACCAGTCTTCTTGAAGACCCTCTTCACGATTGCCCAGTAACGTTCGATGGGTCGAAGCTGAGGGCCATTTGGTGGATTGATATTTTTCTCAACGAAATCTATACCCTTTTCCGCAAGTCAATTGAGAGTGGTTTTGGCATAGTGAGCCGACGCTAAATCCGGCCAAAACAGTGGAGGTGTACTATGCTTCTTATATAAAGGCAACAATCTCTTCTGGAGACGCTCAGATCGATAGATTTCCGCATTTATAGTTCCGGTAGTGTAAAAAATGGTTGACTTCAAACCACAGGAACATATTGCTTGCCATACCAGTACCTTTCGACCGAATTTCTCCACTTGAATCGACCTGTCCGCATCGCTCACATCCTCCCCAACGACGGCAGTAAAATATTGTGGACCTGGAAGGGTTTTTGAGTCCTCCTTTACATAGGTCTCATCGTCCATCAAAACGCATGCATCCGGACGCTGCAAAAGACGCGAATACAATTTCCGGGCCCTTGTTGCTGCTCGCTTCTTCTGTTCTGCACTTTGTTTAGAGATTTTCTGCTTATTGTAGGTCTTCAGGTGGTTTCGCCTCTTGATACGCTGGATCATTCCGACACTCGTTCCTGCTTTTTTGGCCAAATCACGTATTGACATTGATTTGTTCTTCATGATTGGAGATACCACTTTCTGCTCCAGTTTCGGGTTGGAAGAACCGGGTTTTCTGCCTCTTCCTGGTAGTTCATCCAAAGAATAGTGTTCCCCAAACTTATTAATGATGGTTTTAACGCATGATGAATTCCAAACCGCTTCGCCAATTTTCGCATAGTAATACCCTTCTCACTTAGCCATGTGTCCAGAACCTTAATTTTCACTTCCTTTTCAATACGCGACATTTTGAAAACGCAGAATTTGAACCGCACAAACAAGTAAACAAAAGAAAGCTGACAGTCAAACGCACAGCATGCGTTGTTCAGAGCATAAAAAACCATCACAAATACATGCGTACAACGCAAATGTATGTGGATAGCTTATATTCGATACACTCCTTACAAGCCGTCGCAGGAAGTCCACGAGAAGATGTTGTTATTTGTTCAGTTAATTGCTAAAAAAAAAGTTCATCATGTTGAATGTAAGACAAGTACATTCCCAATACAGTCTCTAACCTAATTGAACAGAGCTAATCCTTAAGGGACATCGACTGCCCAGACAACAACAAGTCGTACAACAGTGTTCAAATAGTATCGTATATTCCTATATTTCAAGTCAAAATCGCAATTAATTGTGGCCTTTATCGTATTATGTTTAAGTTAAATCGTGAAGAGTGCAAATTTTCGACTTATATACGATGTGTCATTTATTCATCGTACTGTGTCACAAACTAAATCGGATATACATCGCTAAACTTTTTAAATCGAATTTGTTATTACAAATTCAATCGCATACGATATCAAATCAACTCGTTTAGGAAAACAATGGAATTTGCACGTATATGGCCTCCACTTTTGCACGTATAAGCCATATTTTTGCATTCTATACGATTTGTTTACTAACACTAACTAACACTAAACAACTTTCAATATACGTGCACTTTGGTTGTCTGGGTGTTAGTTGAAAACTGCACATTGACAATACGGGTACGGTGGCGGTACGGATCACCTAATTTTTCATCTAAATTCCAATCCTAAAACGAGCACCCCGTGTATTTCCTTGTCATTTGGTATCTTCATTCTGATGTCCGTGTCAGGACTTGTCATTTTTTTCATCATGTCGTTTGGCATCTACACTGATGGCTTTGCTCGCATAACACATGAAATTTCATGAACAGAACGCAAATCAAAAACGTTAACAAGTGTTATAAAAAAAGAATAATACATACAAATAAGAATATATGCTTCGTAAAATTTTGCTACATTTAATCGAAACATCAGTTATACCTGATTCTCCGGACTGATGCTAGAAAATACTAAAATTGACATCTGGACAACTTGTCCAGACTTACTCTGGAATTTCTTGAGAGTGAAACTAGAAGTCTTCAGACTGATTCTGACAGCTTTCCGGTCTGATGTATCAATATGTCAGAACTAATGCTGGAAGTTTTCCGCTTTGACTCAGACGGAGGCTGAAATTCCTTAGGAATTACGGTGATACTTCTTTCGACTGACGCTTTATTTGTCCTCCAAATAACGCTGGGGGGTTTAGTTGCTATCAATCTTCTAGATTTATGTGCAAACTGGCACTGAGAATCATCTGAACTGCGGCCGGAATTCTTTTGTCCTAACTTCTCAAGGCGGATTGAGAAAATTCTCTGACCTGATGTTGGAAATCTTCTATATTGACGCCCCTCAAGCGTCGATATCCCTCTGAACTATTGCAAGAAGTTCTCTTGACAGGCACTGGAAATTTTCTGGACTGTCGCAGAAAGGCGGACAGACTCGGTGAAAGTCCTTCAGACTGTTGATGAATGTTATTCAGCGTAATTCGCCGGAACTGTTAACTGTACCAGTCTGGAGGTACTTGAAATTCAAATTCCAGATTGACACTAGAAGACTTCCAGACTGATTCTGTTAACTCTTTGAAAAGAAGTTGATATTATGTCAGACCTTAGGAAACTTCCCGTTTGACATATGTACTGCCAGGGACAGTACTGAAAGGCTGATAGACTGACGGTGCAAGTTCTTTGACCTTGACATTGATGTTGCTCTAATCTGTTGCTGAAGGTCTTCTGAAATGATGCTGTAAAGGGCGAACACGAAATTATTGCGACACCGAAAATGTCATGCCAATTTTCTTATAATGTTTAGAATCAAACCAAAATTTTAGGGTAGTTTTATACATATATTTACTTCAAAAATCAAAAGAAAAGTTAATCGATGGAGCCTTGAGTGTAAAATTGAACGCATTTTTGCTTGATGCCCTCCATCAAAGTCTTTACAGTGTCATCCGGTACCAGTTTCTCATTTTTTTTTCCATTTTCTTAACATGTCCTTCTCGTCTTTGACTGTCTTCTTGCTCTTCCGAAGTTCCCGCTTCATCATTGCCCAGTACTGCTCCACCGGGCGCAGCTCCGGACAGTTTGGCGGATTCATGTCCTTTGGAACAAAATGGACAGAATTGGCCTCATACCACTCCAGGACACTTTTAGAATAGTGGCATGATGCCAAATCTGGCCAAAATAGCGGAGCTTCGTCGTGCTGCTGCAAGAACGGCAAAAGGCGCTTCTCGAGGCACTCAGATTTGTAGATCTCGCCATTTACTCTGTGCCCTTTGTCACGAAAGACTCACTCCTCAGTCCGCAAGAGCAGATGGCCAGCCAAATGAGATATTTGGAGGCGAACTTCGACCTTTTCTTCTTCTTAAATTTGTCGTCCACATAGAACTTGCTCTTGCCGGTGAAAAACTCCAACCCCGGAATTTGCTTAAAATCGGCTTTTATATACGTTTCGTCGTCCATCACACAGCAGCCATATTTTGTCAGCATCTTCTCGTAGAGCTTCCGTGCCCGAGTTTTAGCCTCGATTGTTGCCGCTCATCGCGGTTTGGGAAGTTCTGTACCTTGTATGTATGTAGTTCAGCTCTCTTCTTTGCATTCTGGACGTAGCTCTGCGACATGCCGATCTTTTTAGCCAAATCACGGCTTGAGACGTTGGGATTTGCTTTAATCATCCGCTTCACCTTTCCCTCCGTCTTTTTGTTCTCTGGTCCCGGTTTTCTTCTAGCTCCTTTGCCGTGGTCTAACGTCAACCGCTCCTGGAACCGCTTCAACACTCTGGAGACGGTTGAATGGTGAATGTTCAACATTTTTCCCAACTGCCGGTGCGACAGGTCAGGAAATTCCAGGTGTTTGTAAAGAATTTGTTCTCTCGACTCGCGTTGGTTCACCTCCATTTTCGTTGAATCGAAAAACACGACTTCGAGTTTGACAGCATGTAAACAATACACATCAATGAGAAAGTGTGCAAAATTTGGTTGATTTTTACCCAATGGTAAAAAAGTTATGCCCTGTTGAATGTGTCGCAATAATTTCGTGTTCGCCCTTTAAGTCCTACGAACTGTCTCCAGTACTGACGCTAAAAATCCATCAAACTGAGACTGAAAGTCGTCTGGACGAACGCTGTGTTTGTCGCGCTGGCTGTGGAGTCATCTGGAATAAATCTCGGTAATGAAGCTGGAATTTCTTTATTATATATCACCGTCTTCGAATTGACGCACAGACTGAATTATTTAACTTACAAACTATATATTACTACTAATGCTATTTTTAAACACGGTTTTTGACAAATTAAAATCAAATTCATCACAAACAACATTGAACGAGCGAAGACATGAATCCAGCGGGTTATTGTAGCCGTAGTTTGTTCTATGATATGGAACTGCAAATAACGGAGAATTCCGGAACCTTCGAGCAGGAATGTTGAACGGAATCTGTGCGAGAAGTTCAGAGCAGCCCGCAATTTACGCAATTACGTCGAAGACGAATATCCGCTGCATCGTAACTCGTCTATCTGATAGTGGCTCCAATCCTATGAGCCTGCATCGGTCTGAGTATGGAGGAAGATTGACGGCGTGACCGAGAACAACAGCGTGCACAAACAACAGTAGTAAAATAGTGCCCCCACCGCACCCCTGGGGGGAACACAAGAGGAGTTGTGGAGGTGGGGGGTTGGGGCCAATTGCACCACGCGTACAGAACAAAACCCTAAAAACCAAAAAATCCACTCCGTAATCGAATCTGGAAAGTTTTTCGACGACGCTGAAAGTATTTAATTATTTATTTCAATATGGTGTCAAACATCAATTTTCAGCTTCTACGCATTGTTTCTGTGCAGAACAGAACAGCCATATTGTATAATATTGGACAGAATATTAATAACTAATGGCGATGGAAATAAAAAATGGCGTCAGGTCTCGATCATTTGCATCTTAACACCATCTCCATACCTAAAATACCCATATTGTAGCATATTTAACATATTTATTTAACACCGACGGCGGCCATCTTGGATTTCAAAATGGCGTTTCTGCTTCTAATATTCAGTAATATTTGACAGACTGTTAAGATCCAAATGCCGCCATTTTTAAATAAAAAATTGGCGTCGGATATCGCTCTTGGCATCTTCACATCATTCCCTTTTCGAAAATAGCCATATTGTAGCATATTTAACATAACACCGACGGCGGCCATCTTGGATTTGAATATCATGTCAAACGTCAATTTTCACGTCTAAAAATCGTCCCTGTGCTGTAAATAGCCATTTTGTATAGTATTTACAAATGGAACCAAATCCCCACACATCACATTTTCTTCGATTTCAAATCAGCTTACGACACAATCGATCGAGACCAGCTATGGCAGATCACGCACGAATATGGATTCCTAGAAAAACTGACGCCACTTGTCAAAGTGATGTGTGTCGTCCAAGTCTCCGCGACATGCTCGAGTATCTTCGAATATTCGAGAGGGTTACGGCAAGGTGATAGATTGTCGTGTTTGCTATTTGACATTGCATTGGAGGGTATGATTCGAAGAGCGAGTATAGACACGAGTGGAACGAGTGGTAGGAAGTCTGTCTAACTTTTTGACCTCGCTGAGATGATACCGGAAACGTACAACAGACTTAAGGCTAAAGCAAGTAGGTATCGAGGCGGTAGACTAATTCGTGTATCTGGGCTGAACGGTGACCGCCGATAACGACACCAGCAGAGAGATACAAAGGCGCATTATGGCTGGCAATCATGCCTACTTGGAACTCCGGAGGACGCTAAGATCGAGCAATGTTCGCTGAACTACAAAATTGACACCCCAAAAGACATCAATTAGACCGGTAGTCGTCTACGGTGTCTTTGAACGAAAGGTGTTGCCTACGATCTACGGTGGAGTGCAGATGGAAGACAGAACGTAGAGGAGGCGAATGAACCACACATTGCATCAGTTGCTGGAAGAACCTCCCATCGTACAGACCGCTAAGATCGGTCGACTACGGTGGGCTGGGCATGTCGTAAGAATGTCGGACGACAGCCCAGTTAAAATGATTCTCGATAACGATCCGACTGGCACAAAGAGAAGTGGCGCGCAACGAGCAAGGTGGATCGATCAAGTAGAATGCAACTTGCGGACCCTTCGCAGACTGCCAGGCTGGCGAAGTTCAGCCATGGACCGAATAGAATGGAGACAACTTCTGTACATAGCAGAGGCCACCCCGGCCTTGGTCTGATTGGTAAGGTAAGTAACTGTGAAAATCGTACCTCGGCTGTTGAGTTCGGCTCTTCGCAATTTTGAACAACATGCATGAAAGTGCAACTTGTCAAACGAGCTAGAATGTTTTCTCGAAATCATCATTCAGTGGTCGAGCGCCCGTTGGTGAAACCGGCCTGATAGCTTCCCACAAATTCATTTACTGTTGGTGATAGACGACGGAAGATGCTCTGGAATAGCACTTAGTTGACGGAATTTGGGGTTGTGATCGCTCGATAGTTTTCACACTCCAAATTGTCGCCCTTCTTGCAGATGGGGCATATAACTACTTGCTTCCGTTCTTGTTCGGTTGCTCGGTTTCCCTGATTCGGCTGATGCAGACAGATGGACAAATTTTTCGTGTCCATCGTGATGAGTTCAGCTTCGATACGACTCTTGCCAGCTGCTTTGTTATTCTTGAGTTGTCAGATCCTTAACGTCTCCCAGCGTGGGAGCTGGTTCGTTCCCAACATTTCTTTCACTGTCTTGGTCTTCTACGCTTGTGTCCGCTGCACCATTTAGATGTTCCTCGAAGTGTTACATTCCATCCTATCGATCACCTCACGTCAATCCGGCTGAATGGCCCCATCCTTACACATTTCTGCTCGTGGCACAAAGCCTTTGCGAGATGAGTTGAGCTTCTGATAGAACTTTCGAGTTTCTTGAATGCGGTCCAGCTGCTCCATTACCTCATACTCCGCTTATTACAAGCGGCGTTTTTTCTAACGGAATAGGCAGAACAACTGTTGCCGTTTCCGTCTATAGCGGTCCACATTCTGCCGGGTCTCGTAGCGTCCTTCTCACCTACCGACGACGTTCTCAGCTGCGTCATTGATGGCTGCTTTGATATAATTCCAGCAGTCCTCAAGGGTGCTTCGGTACTCTGCGCGTAGGCGCGATATACGTACACTACCACTCATAAGTACGGACTCGCTTAGAAAAGTATTGCAACACTCAGTTGATTATTGCATCACCTCGAAAAGTTTAGCATCACCTAAATGCAGGTACATTCATGATGCCATATCTCGAGACCCTTAATATCTGCAAAGGTTACCTTACCTTACCAATCAGACTAAGGCCGGTGTGGCCTCTGCTGTACACAGAAGTTGTTTCCATTGTAATCGGTCCATGGCTGTACCTCGCCAGCCTCGCTGTCTGCGGAGGGTCCGCAGGTCGCCTTCTACTTGATCAATCCACCTTACTCGTTGCGCGCCTCTTCTTCTCGTACCCGTCGGTTCGTTTTCGAGAACCATTTTCACAGAGCTGTCGTCCGACATTCTTACGACATGCCCAGCCCATCGTAGTCGACCGGTTTTTGCGATGTGTACGATGGGAGGTTCTCCCAGCAACTGGTGCAATTCGTGGTTCATTCGCCTCCTCCACGTTCCGTCTTCCATCTGCACTCCACCGTAGATCCTACGCAGCACCTTCCGTTCGAAGACACCAAGGGCGAGTTGGTCCTCCAGCTGCAAAGGTGCGGTCTTGAATAAAGTTGTTCAGAAGGTTAAGGGCATTCGAAAAATGGACCGTAAGTTTGGAATTACACCGCTACGTGGCGCCAGTGAGCATGCAAAATTGAGCATTTTCAACTTTTTCTATCTCCTGATTCTGATTAGATAGAAATTTTGAGTCATCGGCAAAGTTTTTCAGAAGGGGTTATTTGAGCCTAATTCACTTCGTATTCAAGTGATTCAGGACTGACGCACCTCAAATTCAAGAGATTTAGGACTGACTGACTTCACATTCAAGTGATTATACATTTTTAAGGTCTGATTCATTTCGTATTCAAGTGATTCAGGTCTGATTCACTTAATATTCAAGTGATTCAGGATGAACTCACATCAAATTCAAGCAATTCAGGACTGACTCCCAACACATTCAAATGATTCAGGTCTGGTTTACTTCATATTCAAGTGATTAAGCTCTAACTCACTTCATATTCATGTGATGCAAGGCTGAAACATTTCATATGCAAGTGATTTAGGCCTGATTCAATCCATATTCAAGTGATTCAGGCCTAATTTAATTCATGTTCAAGAAATTCAGGTCCGATTTATTTCCTATTCAAGTGATTCAGGTCTGATTAGCTTCATATTTGAGTGATTCAGGACTGCCTCGCCTCAAATTCAAGTGATTTGGTACTGACTGACTTCACATTCAAATAATTATACATTTTTTAGGTTCTGAACAACTTTGCTGAAGACGAGAACTTTAAATCTTATCAGAATCACAAGGTAGGAAAATTTGGCTTGCTCACTAGCGCACCATAGCGGTGTAATTCCGAACAAAACTGTCGACCTTTCGAAGCCCTTGACCTCTTGAACAACTTTGTCGAAAACTCGATATGTCTATCTTATCAGAATCACGAAATAGAACAAGTTGAAAATGCTCAATTTTGCATGCTCACTAAGGCCACATTGTGGTGGAATTCCGAACAAAACGATCCGCCTTCCGAATGCCCTTGACCTTTTGAACAACTTTGCTGAAGACCGCACGTTTGCAGATAATCAGGATTCCGAGATAAAGCATCATCATTTACATCTTTAATACGACATTTTTTCTGCAACTTGTGATTCCCGGTTGTGATTTTTAAGTTTAGGAATACTGTTTGAAAGAACACATCCAGAATTGACGTGCTTTGGCATCGGTTTATACTTCAATAGGAGATGTTTTTCGTTGTAATTCGCAGTACGAGTGGTGTCAGTTCGCCGGAAAACAATAAAAAATCGTTAGTCCCGCTGGTGGCCACCGGTACTTTATGCAGGGCGCGGGGCTATCGGATCGGACGCAAATCGATTGCGCGAGGATCCTGCAGTTCCAGAAAGTCTTCTGCGCGATTCTAAAGCTGATCTACAGCAAGAAGGGCACAGAAGATCGGGTGTGTTGAGGGAAAGCCCGCTGCTATGACAGCTTGTGTGCTTGAAACTAGACCTAGAGGAGCTCAGATGTGTTTTCGGGGTCTTATTTGAAGTGCAGCAAATAAACGATTTCTCCGTTCTTTTTGTGAAGAAAATAAGTTTCCTTGTTATAAAATTTCCATTCATTGGAAGGGAACCGGCAGTGACTGTGCAAAGCGCGGTTCCAGCGAATCTGCTGTTTCGTAGTGTATACTAACGTTTGTTTCGGTTATGGGGTATTACGCCATAAGGTCATAGGCTGGAATCTGTATTTGAACAGAACTGCATTGGAAGTGAAGATAATTGCGACGATGTAATTGTACCTTGTCTGAAGGCAATTGCCGACATTTAAGAAATGATGCTACGTCCTTCTGAACATTTAAGCGGTTATGATCTACAAGTCGGGTGTGCTCTTTCTATTATGTCATGTTGATCCAATATATCCTGTTGATCAAGTTCATTGTGTTGCCACTTATAAAATAGCTTGATTGTTCGCCTTGGTCAGGTCCTGTGCGTTGCCGGAGGCTGTAATCGCTCAATGATGTATTGTAATGCAATAAAGTTCCAAAATTAGCTTTAAACACTAGGACAAGAAATTGTAACCTTCTCAGACTAGATGCTCCCAACGACCTTTTTAAAATATTTGTTATTCTGTACACCAAACAGGGCATTCTGTTTACTATTCTCTTCGACTATTCATTTCCCTTTTCCTTTGATATCCACTGAAGGCTACATGGGTTCCCCGTGTCTTCTTTAGGTAGATACCAAAATCTCCAACGCTTGCATGGACGTAGCCAGGTGAGCGATCGAGGAGTATTTTCGTGGACATTATTGCGTGAAGAAACGTATCAGTAGCTGGTTCCGTTTCATGGTGACCTGCAATGTCTCAATCCACGAGGTGTGCAAACGTCAATGCTAATGCTAATCCTTATTCTCATTTATATACAGTTCAAAGCACCAATCGAATGGTCAATTTAAACATATTATTTACCTATCGATGAGTCGTGTTTATATTATTCTCTGCTACCTTCACGGGTAGATCCGTTGAGGATAATAGTGGCAGTTCACCACAGATAGATTCTAGATCTTGAAGGTTGTCGATTAGTTGGCAATATTTTTCATGAGTCGACACCGGTGGTGTAGTGCGAAGTGTAACTGCTAATTGGCACCCCTGCGGGTCTGGGCTCAATCTCAGCCGAGGCTGCTATGATTTTTCTGAGGCGAATAATCTCTGGTCGCGTCTTCCTTCGGAAACGAAGTAAAGCCGTTAGTCCCGGCTCATATATTGATTACTGCTATATCTACGGTTGAGATGTTGAACCAGCCTAAGGCTGAAAGTCACTCAAAAACAGAACTAAGAAGGAGAAGAAGAAGTAAATGTTTTTTTTATTAATCTTCAGAGCGATTTTTGAGCCTACGAAATGGCTTAAAATCTATCATTGATGGACTCGGAAATTTCTCGAGCTCAAGTCGGCTTCAACCGCACGCTTAGGGCTTGTTCGCGACAAAATCTGAACAGATTAAACTAAACAAATTTACTGTTAGTTCAATCCAAGGTGTATTTTTTATTTATTTAATTCTGCTTTATTAGTCATCTTAAAAATAATTACAGTTACTTAATTAGGCTGCACGAAGAAACTACGCACTGTTGAGTTTACTCCAGCCATTAGGGTCTGTGCAGATTTCTTTGCAACCGATTTCGCTGCTTTTGCCCAAGATTTTCAAAAATTTTCTACAGTTGTAGCTTGTTGTTTATATTGAGAGAGTTCTCTCTTCACGAGAGCCCAATACCGCTCGATAGGTCGGAACTCCGGGCAATTAGATGGATTCGCCTCTTTCGGTACAACATGGACTCCATTCGCTTTATACCATTCCAAAACATCTTTGGCGTAGTGACAAGATGCCAAATCAGGCCAGAATAGCGAAGGAGCGTCATGGCTGCGTAGGAATGGTAACAATAGCTTCTTTAGGAATTCATCACGGTATATTTCCTTGTTTACCGTTCCGGTAGTGATGAAGCTTTGGCTTGCTCGACCACAGCTGCATATTGCCTTCCAAACCAAATATGTTTTAGTAAACTTGGCCTTTTTATTCGTCCTGAAATGCTCCTCTAAGACTTTCCGTTGCATGGCAGTATAATAAGACATTCCGGGAAGCTGCTTATAGTCTTCCAAGACATAAGTTTCATCGTCCATTATCACGCAGGAAAACTTCGTCAAATATTCGCGATACAACTAGCGAGCCCGGGTTTTAACCGTCACATTCTGTTTATCATTACGGTTCGGTACAGATTTCACCTTGAACGACTTCATACCTTGTCGGTGCTTGGAAGTTTGCACGAAAGTTGGGGACATTTTTTATTTTTGTAGCCACAGTACGTACCTGTGGTGACATTTCGTAGCTCGAAACGAACGACTTTTTGTACGAACGCTTGTGAGAAAAAGTTCTTCGTTTCGAGATCCGCAATACGGCCCCTGGTGTCTTCTGCAGTATTTGCTTCATCTTCACGTGCTTCTGGTGGTTCCTGAGATCCGTTTTTGTTCCGCTCCCAGCCTTCCTGGCTGTTGTCAAACATGTATCGAAAGATTTAAGAACATTATGGACAGTGCTTGCAGGAAAACCAAGCTGTTTTGCAAGTTTTTTTTAATGACAGATCTAGATTTTCATAGCGACCGCACACAATTGCTTTTCGCACTTGCTCTTCTTTCGACGCCATCTTCGATCTAAAAGCTTGTAGTATCACCAAAAATTGATTTTACACAATGAACAGACATACGTTCATCAGTCTGTGAATTATTTCAGGCGTTGATGATGTATTTCCAGAGATATACGTATTTAGGGGTGTCCAGATTTTGTTGCGAACAAGCCTTAGCTCTAATCGACTGTTCAAAGAGGGAGTGGCTAGTCTCTGGTGCGAGCTAAAATGCATCATCTCAACTCAAACTGCAAGGGCCAGATTGGACACGTGTGGCGAGACTCCAGAAAAAAATAGATCAACTTTTTACTCGAATCAATCTGTCGCACGATCTTCTAGATGTTCCAAGGGATTTGTTCAGTTTTGTACTTGATTCAAATTCCATTATAGGATATTTAATTTCACATGAGAATTCAGAAAAAAATGGAACACTTCACAAGTTCTAAACATTACATAGAACACAACCGGACATGTTCCGGATACCACGGAACTTGAATGGCAGTCATTTGCAAAGTCCTTCAAAGCCACTTCCAGATATGTTCCAAAAAGTGGTCAGTTTACAATGTAGTTCGAAATTCACTTCATAATTACATCATTACAAGACAATTTAAAATTCACCTTAAATGGCAACCATTTGGCACTCCCCTGAGCAGTGGCCTAGTCTGACTAAGTGCAAAATCCACCATGCAATACCCCTCGAAGCTCCAAGCGATCAACAACTAGACCTAAACCTCTGCAAAGCTGCTCGCATAAATTACTCTCAGCCCCCATTGTTCCGAAAGGCGTGAAACGTCTTTCGTCTTGTTTATGTGTGAACCGTTTCGTTTCCGTTTCGTCACAGATGACTTCTAGGAACGCCCAAATTACGTGGGTGTGCAGATAAAATTATCTCGAAACCACTTTCATCCACACGCACATAAGAGCGCACATATATCCAACGAAATTAGTTGCCTGCCGCCCGCGGTTAGCAAAGTGATAAGACTTTACAGCAATCCACGCCGCAATTTAGGCACGAATGATTAGACACAATTTGCTAACTAGGTCGTTTGCTGTTTAGGCGAAAATGGGTGATTCCTGGATCGAATTTGAAGCCTCTAAAAGAAGAAACATTCTTTACCAAGAACTGTTTCCGGTTGGTGGCGAGGGGGATGGCAAGACCAGCGGTAATTTAATTCTATTTGTGTGTTCCCGTTTGGGCAAAACTTTCCCCGAAGAAAAATGTGTTTTCGCTTCTGTGAGCAAATTCCAGCATCATTTTTCTCCATTTCCTTCCCTTTGCTCGACAGTTGAAGCCAGCCGAAATTGTTATTTGTAGGCGGCGCTGGTGCTGGTCTCGGAGTGAACAGTTACTTCTTTGTTTTTTTTGCGCCACCAACTACAGCCACCGCACACCAAGTGGAAATGATAATAAATTTGTGCATATTTTTAGCCTTTAGCCTTCGAAATCCTTTCTTCTGCTGATGCTGTGCGAGAGTAGTGGCTATTGTGTACGGTGGGTTAACGCCCGAACCAGACTCGTCTCTGCCGGTCTTGGCCAGGAAGATGTAGCTCGGCACCGCATTCCGGCATTACACACTATTTACATAATGGGCGAGAAACGTAATTAGGATAATTTTTGCTGCTTTGTTCGCCATTGGTCGTGACTTGGTTGGTTGTGTTTCTGGATCCGGATTGGTGGGACAGAGTGGGAGAGAAAGAATGGTTCACTCGATGCTGCGACCTCCAGCCCGTGCAGTGCACAAGTTGTTTAATTTTCCTTATTTGATCTTCAACTGCACTGAGGAGAGTACTCATCAAAAAGATTGTCTTAAATTACATTCAGTCCTTTACACAGGAAGAAAATTCCATGCTCCGAGATTTATCACCCCAAAGTCCGATTGCAACGTATTTCCGAGTATCCAGAACAGACTTCCACCGATCGATATCCCCCAAATCACGAATGGAATGTTCCAGAGAAGATGGGAAAAAGGAGCCATTAGTCCCATGTGAAGGATACCGACGTCTGAAAGCGAAATCCATTTCCCAATTTGGATTCGACTTGCGAGAAGGTTTATAGCTGTCAATTTCGGCTGGCAGTCCAACGAGAGCACCCATTGGAAGTGGATCCCTGTCTAATCGAATTTTCAGTTTCAGTTGACTCGCCGATATTGAGTTCGACCTTCTTCCATCGACCACTAACTGACTTCGTTCGGAGCTATTAATAATTCCCCTCCAAGACCACGGTGCGCAAATTGGCATTCTACACGCAACGGAAAGTTCCAGTAATGGAACAATTTCGCTTTAATTATACTAATTCGTCCGAATGGCAGGGATTTTTTTCTTCCCTTTCGGAATCAATTCCTTCCGCCAGAAAAAAAAAGGATGTTTGCATGCGACCGGGATGTTTGTCAACTCCGGAAGGCGATGTTTTGCTGGCACCACTCGCGGGACCGCCGGAGGGGTGCTATTTTGGGGTGGGTTGTTCCCCAAGAAGAAGAATGTTGTTTGAATTGAGATTTAATATGCCACCTCATGGTTGGGGTGAAGAATTTTTAATTTGGGCATTAACGGGGAATTATTTAGAAAGCGTTTTCTAATTCGTTTGTCAAACTTAAGCGGATTTTTACACATGTAAACAGAGTAGAATAAGGGGCTGCAAAATGGTGAGTAGACAACTGGGATGGAGCGTACGTCCCCGCAACATAGCACTGGTCCTCACAAGTTCCTACCTCATGCTTCCACGGGTCAAGAGATGACAAAGACCGCCAGCTAAGGGTTGCGTACTTAGCTGGTAGTGCAGCCTGGGCACTGTTGTCCTTCTGACTTCAGCTAGATTGAGGAGGTGCGTTCCGAGCGTCTGTCCACCAAGGAGGTGCAGCTCAAACAGCTCCTGGCATCCAGCGGTTGAGTAATAAACGCTGTATCGCGTCAGCTATACCTTAGGAAGCAGTTCCACCAACGCGATGTAGGAAGGTGGCATGCTGAAATCTTACCCTACCACAAAAAATGGAAGTATTCTTTATACGGTGTATAATTTCAGATCATCTATGGAATTCCCAAGTGTTGTTTAATAATTTTAATTTTTTTGTTTCCTTCGTGGCAATGATAATGCAAGTACGTCTACAATTGCAGCTGGACATCAGTCTACAGACATGCAGACAGTACAAATATAATTGTTACTATCATTTTATATTATAACATCCCTTCACAATATTTTTAAAGCTATTTTCAGGTTCGCATTTATGCATCGTCGTAAGTTTTAGCCGACCTAACCCACGATATGTATTTGAAAAGATAGGATGGTTTTTGACGTTTTTGTTTAGAAAGGATCATACGACAAATTCTACTAAATAAAATTTCAAGAAAAGTTTAATAATTCAAAAACTAAAATTGTTTATGATCTCTCATTTTCTATTGCACAGATATAAAGAATTATTTATGGGCCCAGTAGAAAGCAAGAGTTATCGGAGAATGCAAATTTCATTTTTCTTTTTCTCTCTGTTTTTTTTTCTTTTTTGTGGATTTATTAAGCTTCCGTTTTTGGGCAGTAATCATAATCATATGAAAGTTATTTCGGCTAATTGTTTGCTTAAATTTTCTTTGCTATTCTGCTTGGCTGCCCGGTGATCAACTTTCTTTCATTATACCACTTTGGAAATTTTCGCCATTTCAGAGTTTCAATCATCTAACATCACAGCAGAAAAGACAAATAGGTGCATTTAATTTTTATGTGTATACTATTACAACATCGTATTGTTTTCATCATATCATCATTATATATATTAGTATATCATATTGAAAATATTTACTAAAAGATTAATAATAATAATTAAATTTCATTTGCTTCAAGTTTACAAGGAAATTGATTCCAGATAGTATGTACAGATATTTTATTTCATTGTATGTAAAGGTGTTTTTCTATGAATTTAAATCATTGAATATTATTAAAATTAATAAATGCTCTTCAATTCTGCTGATTATGTATATCTATATGTCATGAATAAATACATATTTTTTTGATTCATGTATAATTAAATGGTTTATATTTTATTTAGTTGCAATAAGACCTTCACATTCCAGAGTTATATTCATCTGCCACTGATTGAGCTGTAAAGATGCACCAAGCTGCATATGATTATCATATGCCTATTATTACAATTTTAACTATTTCATCATATTATTTTATTTATAACCATATTTAAATTACATTAATTAAATATTATAGTATATTTCATTGCTCTATTACATACTACATTTATTGCATATTATGACATATTATGTACATTATATATAATAAATACTGGGTTGGGAAGGAGCATCAGGGTATCATTCAAGCTGAAATTGGACGATGGTTTGATTGACTGCCTGAGTCTAGGAGGGAACGAGCATTATCATTTTCTTTATCCTACCGATTCGATTGCGATCCTGCGAATTCTACTCCAACAGTTTCAGTGAGAGTGACGCGCCCTTCTTAACAAGCCATCCTGTAGAAAGCTTAATAAGTATTGCGAATTGGGTTATTCGAATTGTTGGATCGTATCGTTGGAAGGAGATTCTTAATTTCCCGTGGATTTCGCGTGAGTGTCTCTGCTTACGGGTCCACCCCTCCGTTTTTGGCCCTTCATACAGCGATATTGTGAATTCAGATCGGTGGCTCAATTTGATCTTGCTATTAAGTGGAGCTGCATCCAAGCCAAGGGCATGAAGGGATGGTGGCTACCATACATACATACATACATACATGTAAACAGAGTAGAATAAGAAGATAAATATCTCATTTCAATTCCTGATGTATTTCCCACTAAACTTCTAGACAGCTGTAAAATTCTCGATTGAGGTTCACAGTTATCTTGGTTACTATAGATTGAAAGGGAAAGGGTTTATTTCTCCCCTAATAAATTTCAATTATTTGTTTACCTGTTTTCTTTGCATAACAGGTCGGGCTCCCGAACGACCTCCCCCCCCCCCACCACACAACAACATCTTACGTGGTGGCCCGCCCCCCCCCCCCCCCCCCCCCCACCCACAAACCCAACCCTCACCTCAAATTAAATAAAAAATTCATCCCCCCCCATCACAAAAAAAAAAAAAAACGATCAGTTGAACATATTGGAGATAACAGAATCATTGGGTATAGGTCCAAGTTTCCCCGGTTGATACACAACAGATGAGTTTGGACATCAATAAAAGTATAAAGTTGCCAGTAGACTGTATTCGATGAAATTTGGACACACAAAATAGGTCACCAAAAATTTTCCTTGAGCCCGATTCTTTTCAAACTTTCTGGAAATAAAGTACTACTAAATGGTTAAGTTTTGACATCATTGGTTTATTGAACCTCTTCTCCCAACCCAAATGCCCGCACCATTGCCTTGACCCCTTTCATCAAATTTTGGGCAATGATAGGACCGACTTGCTTACTTACTTTTAACCACACTTTGTTTAGCTCAAGTTCATTTTCTATCAGTTTTGGAGTTTTAACGAGCTTTGCCTTCATGATTGCCCAAACATTTTCAATTGGGCGAAGTTCCGGAGTGTTTGGAGGGTTGACGTCTTTTGGTACAAAAACTACATTATTATCTTTGTACCAGTCTAAGACGGGCTGGGCATAGTGGCAAGATGCCAAATCCGGCCAAAACAGTGTCGGGCCACCGTGAGATCTCAAGAAGGGCAGAAGCCGTTTTTGGAGACATTCGTCCTTGTAGATTTGTCCGTTGACGGTCCCAGAGGTGATGAAGGGCTGACTCATTTTGCCACATCCGCAGATCGCTTGCCAGACAAGGATTTTTTTGGCGAATTTCGACAGTTTCTTCTTCCGTACATTCTCCGGAACGGCCAACTTAGAGGTGGCGACGTAGTGTTCCTGTCCTGGCATTTGTATGGTGTCGGCTTTAATGTAGGTCTCACCGTCCATCACAATGCAGAACGGTTTTGTGAGCCACTCCCTGTACAGTTTTCTTGCACGAGTTTTGGCCACCGAGTTCTATTTATCGCTCCGGTTCGGTGCCTTCTGGACCTTGTACACATGTAATCCAGAACGTTTCATTGTTTTCTGCACAAAACAAACTGAAACTTTCGCCTTTTTCGCAACATCCCTGATCGAAATGTTGGGATAACGCTTAAATTGGTTCAATACCACCCTGGCCTTCTCCGGATTTGATGTGCCACGTTTTTTGCCACTACCATTTTCGGCTTGGTTGTCTTACGGCCCTTGAACGTTTTGATCACATGAGATACGGTTGAATGTGCGATTCCGAGCTCTTTTCCGATCCATCGATGAGAAGTTCGGGTTTAAACCCCCAATTTTATGGGCCCCCAAAGCCTCCCCACCGTTGGTTTTAATTGGTTTAGAGTGGCTTATTGTACTATTGGGGCAAACCGTTCCAAATCGGAAATTGGTCTTATGAATGAATAATTTACTAGACGTTGCACGAATTCAGCGTAAACTAGGTAAACTATACCAAAACGAGTCATGCTGCCAAACCAACCTGTTTATCCAACAATCCAGTGATTTCTCGTGGATGTTTTCGGTTTTCAAAAAAGCGAGTATCACGTCAACATATTCCTTTAGCATTAGCATTAGCATTGACGTTTGCACACCTCGTGGATGGAGCTACGATGAGGAATAATTCGTTGAAGACATTGCATGTCACCATGAAACGCAACCAGTTACTGATACCTTCACGCAATAATCTTCACGAAGACACTCCTCGATCGCTCACCTGGCCACGTCCATGCAACCGTTGGAGATAGGGAGGATTTGGTATCTACCTTAAGAAAACACGGGGAACCCACGTAGTCTTCAGTAGATATCAAAAGAAAAGGGAAATGAATAGTCGCAGAGAATAGATAAACAGAATGCCCTGTTTGGTGTACAGAACAAAAAATTATTTAAAACCTAGCTGAACCCGGTGCGTGCGCTGCTACACTTGCAACAAAATGAAGGAAAATTTAATATAACTGTCACGTTTATGGTTTTTTTTTTTTCGAAATGTGTTTTTTTTTTCTTGAATAAGCAGGGGTTCAAACTTCTATCAAAATATGCTTCTTACCCGAGATATACACGTTTTGTGTTTTAGTAACCTGGACAATTCTCATTTTTGGTAGAAATTTGTGTTTCATTTGTATGGGAGCCCTCCCTTCCAGAGGGGGGTGGTTTCTCAAACCACCATACAATCATTGCCTTCAAAACCCTCCACATGCCAAATTTGGTTCCATTTGCTTGATTAGTTCTCGAACCATCACACTGGGCTCATCGATTATAATAAAAATGTGAGTTTCATTTGTTTGAAGCCCCCCCCCCCCCCCCCGCTCAGAAAGGGAGGGGTCTTGAACTACCATCGAAACATTCTTGCCTTCAAAACCCCCCACATGCCAAATTTAGGGGTCTCAAACAATCATATGAACCTTCCCCAGCCCCAAAAACCCCTTCATATAAATTTTCACGTTGGTCGGTTCAGAACTTTCCGTGTCTATAAGGGTCTGACAGACAGAAATTCATTTTTATGTATATAGAAATCTAGCCTCCAAAAACCTCCATATGCTAAAAGTGGTTTCATTTACTTGATTAGTTCTCGAGTTATGCAGAAATTTGCTTTTTATTTGTAGGGGGAGCCCCCCTCCCCTTCAAAATGGGGAGGGGTATCGAACTGCCATAGAAACATTTCTTGCCTCCAAAAACCTCAACTTGCCAAATTTGGTATCAGTTGCTTCATTGGCTCTCGAGTTATGCTAAAAATTATGTTTTATTTTTATGGGAGTCTACCCTTCCAGAAGGCGGAGGGGTCTCAAACCACCTTAGAAACATTTATTTCCTTCAAAAACCTCCACATTCCAAATTTGGTTAAATTTGCTTGATTTGTTCTCGAGTTATGCAGAAATTCGTGTTTTAATTGTATGAGAGACCCCTCTTTCAGTGAGCGGAGGAGTCTCAAACCACAATAGAAACATTTCCTGCCTTCGAAAACCTTCACATGCCAAATTGGGTTCCATTAACTTGATAAGTTCTCGAGTTATTCAGAAATTTGTGTTTCATTTGTATATGAGCCCTCCTTTCAGAGAATCAACTTAGAAACATTTCTTGCCTTCCAAAACCTCCACCTGCCAAATGTGGTTCCATTTGCTTGATTAGTTCTCGAGTTATGCAGAAATGTGTTGCATTGGTATGTAAACCCCTCTCCCTCCCCCTTCCAGATGGCGTAGGAGTCTCAAACTTCCATAGAAACAAAACCTCCACATGCCAAATTTGATTCCGTATGCTTGATTAGTTCTCGAGTTATGCACAAATTTGTGTTTCATTAGTATGAGAGCCCCCCTCTTACAGAGGGCGGAGGGGTCTTGAGTTACCTTAGAAACATTTCTTGCCTTCAAAAACCTCTACCTGCCAAATTTGGTTCCATTAACTTGATTAGTTCTAGAGTTATGCAGAAACTTGTGTTTCATTTGTATGGGAGCCTCCCTTTCTAGAGAGGGGGGGGGGGTCTCAAACTACCAAAAAAAACATTTCTTGCCTTCAAAAACTTCCGCATGCTAAATTTGGGTTTCTTTGCTTGATCAGTTCTCGAGTTATACAGAAATATGTGTTTCATTTGTATGGGAGCCTCCCTTTATAGAGAGGGAGGGGTCTCAAACTACCATAAAAACATTTCTTGCCTCCAAAAGCTTCCGCATGCTAAATTTGGGTTTCTTTGCTTGATCAGTTCTCGAGTAATACAGAAATATGTGTCTCATGTGTATGGGAGCCCCCCCTTTCAGAGGAGGGAGGGGCCTCTTACTATCTTTAGAACCTTCCCCGGCCCCAAAAACCCGTGCATACAAATTTTCACGCCGATCGATAGTTCCGCTCGTGAGTTAAATCGTGACAAAGGAAACCCCAACTCATTTTTATTTATATAGATGGTCGTTGGGAGCATCTAGTCTAAGAAAATTATGTGATGCTCCATTTCTCTTCGAACGGTTGAGACTTAAGCATTAACTTTAGTCGTAGCCACTTATGGCTTATGGTTCTAGCGCCATTTCTCGCTCTCTGAAAAAGAGAAGAAAGTCTGAAAATGCCCATCATCATCTAGCGGTAGGGACTTAATTAATTAATTAGTAAATTTCCTAGCTTTGTACGGCTAATGTTCCATTACATATTCTCTGAAAATAGAACATCTTAAAATGCAAATGACTCACCAAATTCTTCCTACGAACAACACCCGGAAGGCACACACTATTTCTCGATCGGTTGAAAATCTTCTGCTTTGCATCCTGCTATGCGCATCGATCGTCAACTTTAGCTCGCCTGAAATCTGCCGACGATCCGGATCATTTTTTCGCACTTCTCATTCATTTCATTTGTTTCATGCAACACTACGAGAACTCGGCCACCGAAATATTTTCACAAAAAACGTTCATTAAACAAATCAATACGCGAAAAATCGGAAGGAAATTTAAAATTTTGACGGGAGAAAAAATGTTTGCTGCCATCATCAAACAAGGCACACTTTGATCCTTTTTCGCGAGTATCACGTCAAAACATTCCTTCCCATTTTTTCTACTTGCATTTGGGCGGGACCGGCACCAGTATTGCCTTGGTCTTGGATCACCAATTTTTGAACATTTAATATGTATGTTAGTCCCAAACACCATCTGTTGGTTATCTGCGTAATTCCAGCTGATCTGGCAATAATGAAGTAGCAACCTCGGGCGGTCAGTCATGCTCATGCTGCAGGTCGGACTCGATTACCGGAGGATTCGATTATGCAAGCATGACAGCCATTATGGCAGCCAAGCCATGACGCCAAAATCGTTATCGGAGATCTCAATACTCAGGTCGACCAGGAGGAAGAATTCAGAGCGGACGTAAGAAAGTTCAGCGCATACCAGTATACGAGGAAGAATTCATCGATTTTGCCGCCTCTAGGAATACAGCCATATGTAGTGCCTACTTTCAAAAGTGTCGCGAATATCAAGTTCCTACGCACCACCTATTCATCAATGTCAAGGCCGCAACGGTACTATTGATCGTGGAGAGCTATGGAAGATTATGGACGAGAACGGTTGTCCCGGGAAACTGACTAGACTGATCAAGACAACGATGGATGGTGCACAGTGCTATTTAAAGATATCGGGTGCGTGTCATCCGAGTATCAGGGACGCTCTCGAGTCCCTTCGAATCTCGGAGAGGGTTACGGCAAGGTGATGGATTGTCGTGTTTGTTGTTTAACATTGCACTGGAGGGTGTGAATCGAAGAGCTGGGATAGACACGAGTGGCACGATCTTCAGGAAGTCTGTCCAACTATTTGGCTTCGCCGACGACGTTGATATCGTAGCACGTAACTTTGAGACGATGACGGTAACGTACATCAGACTTAAGGCTGAAGCTGGTATGATTGGGCTTGTGATTAATGCGTTAAAAACAAAATACATGAAGGGAAGAGGCTCACGAGAAGAAAATGTTAGCCTCCTAGCACAAGTTCAGATCGACGGTGATGAAATCGAGGTAGTAGACGAATTCGTGTATCTGGGCTCATTGGTGACCGCCGATAACGACACCAGCAGAGAAATACAAAAGCGCATTATGGCTGGCAATCGTGCCTACTTTGGACTCCGAAGGACGCTAAGATCGAACAAAGTTCGCCGAACCACAAAGTTGACCATCTACAAGACATTAATTAGACCGGTAGTTCTCTACGGCCACGAAACATGGACATTGCTAGTGGAGGACCAACGCGCCCTTGGAGTCTTTGAACGGAAGGTGCTGCGTACGATCTACGGTGGAGTGCAGATGGAAGACGGAACGTGGAGGAGGCGAATGAACCACGAATTGCACCAGTTGCTGGGAGAACCTACCATCGTACACATCGCAAAAATCGGCCGACTACGATGGGCTGGGCATGTCGTAAGAATGTCGGACGACAGCCCTGTGAAAATGGTTCTCGAAAACGAACCGACAGGTACGAGAAGAAGAGGCGCGCAACGAGCAATATGGATTGATCAAGTTGTACAGCCATGGACCGATTACAATGAAAACAACTTCTGTGTACAGCAGAGGCCACATCGGCCTTAGTCTGATTGGTAAGGTAAGTAAGAGTGCGTTATCGGACTCGTCTGAAACACGCCGAGAACTTCGGCAAGGCGATGGTCTTTCCTGCCTCCTGTTCAACATTGCGCTAGAAGGTGTGCGGGCTCTAACATGCGGGCCACAATTTTGAATAAATCCAGTCAATTAATTTGCTTCGCCCACGACGTGAGACGCATAATAGCCGGAAGTCGTGCTTACTATGGCCTCCACAAGACTCTAAGGTCTGGTAAACTTACCATCGTTCTAAGTGTACCATGTACAAGACGCTGTTAAGTTATCTACGGGCAAGAAATATGGACAATACTCGAGGAGAACCAGCACCCCCTTCCCGAAATCCCCACCCCCCCCCCGGCTCCGTCCCCTCGGCCCCGCCCCCCCCCCGCCCCTTCCCCCTTGCCTTTTCTCTTTTTTTGAATTCCCCCCCCCCCCTCCGGGGGTTTCTGCCCCATTGTTATTACTCTATAATCCTTCTACGCTAAATTTTTTTCCACTCTTTTTTTCTCCATCCCCACCCCCCCCGATACGCCTCCCCTTTACCCCTCACATTTTTGTTCCCCGCCCCCATTGGACCTTTACGATCTGTCCGTCGCCCGATCTGCTGGATCTACTCTCTCGATTGCCCGATCTGCTGGTACTTCCGCAACCCTCCTAGCCTCACACTCCTTTTCTACACTTCCTTATTCACCATAAGGAGTGTATCGAATATAAGCTATCCACATACATTTGCTTTGTACGCATGTATTTGTGATGGTTTTTTATGCTCTAAACACTGCATGCTGTGCGTTTGACTGTCAGCTTTCTTTTGTTAACTTGTTTGTGCGGTTCAAATTCTGCGTTTTCAAAATGTCGCGTATTGAAAAGGAAGTGAAAATTAAGGTTCTGGTCACATGGCTAAGTGAGAAGGGTATTACTATGCGAAAATTGGCGAAGCGGTTTGGAATTCATCATGCGAGTGTTAAAACCATCATTAATAAGTTTGAGGAACACTATTCTTTGGATGAGCTACCAGGAAGAGGCAGAAAACCCGGTTCTTCCAACCCAAAACTGGAGTAGAAAGTGGTATCTCTAATAATGAAGAACAAATCAATGTCAATACGTGATTTGGCCAAAAAAGCAGGGACGAGTGTCGGAATGATCCAGCGTATCAAGAGGCGAAACCACCTGAAGAACTACAAGAAGCAGAAAATCTCGAAACAAAGTGCAGAACAGAAGAAACGAGCAGCAACAAGGGCCCGGAAATTGTATTCGCGTCTTTTGCAGCGTCCGGATGCATGCGTTTTGATGGACGATGAGACCTATGTAAAGGAGGACTCAAAAACCCTTCCAGGTCCACAATACTTTACTGCCGTCGTTGGGGAGGATGTGAGCGATGCGGACAGGTCGATTCAAGTGGAGAAATTCGGTCGAAAGGTACTGGTATGGCAAGCAATATGTTCCTGTGGTTTGAAGCCAACCATTTTTTACACTACCGGAACTATAAATGGGGAAATCTATCGATCTGAGTGTCTCCAGAAGAGATTGTTGCCTTAATATAAGAAGCATAGTACGCCTCCACGGTTTTGGCCGGATTTAGCGTCGGCTCACTATGCCAAAACCACTCTCAATTGGCTTGCGGAAAAGGGTATAGATTTCGTTGAGAAAAATATCAATCCACCAAATTGCCCTCAGCTTCGACCCATCGAACGTTACTGGGCAATCGTGAAGAGGGTCTTCAAGAAGATTGGTAAGGCAGCTGGGAACATGCAGGAGTTCAAAAAAATTTGGGCTCAAGCGTCCAAAAAATGCGATGCAACACTTGTCCGGAACTTGATGAAGAGCATTCGATCCAAAGTTCGAAAATTCGTGAAGGAATAACTTAAATTTCATCCGGTCTTCATTATGTTCAAGTTTAACCTCGTACAATAAAGGATCAATTTTTTGTATGAATAAAATATCGGTTTTTAACATAATTTGAAAGAAAGTTTGTGGATAGCTTATTTTCGATACACTCCTTAACCGGTAGATTTGTTCGGGATCGGAGAACAGATAAATAGTTTACAACATCTAATAAGAAAAATTATACACATTTCAACATACTTCCCCACGCCCAAAAGCGGCGAAGAAGAGAGCCCCAACAAAAACCCAAAGGCAAATTCAAGAACTTCCCCCCAGTGAAACCCGTTTTCAAATTTTCAAAACAAAATAAATTTAAAATCATCATGATTTATGCATCGATTCATTAGCCAGATAGATAGAGTTTATGTTCGTACATTCAATGTGAAATAATTTGGAAAATGACGAAGTCTTAGACCTATTTCTTAACAACTGATAAAAACAGTCACCCCTGATTGAGCCGTTCCCTACCCTATTTCAAAATCTTCTTAGAGGTTTTCGATCAATCTTCTAATAGGTTTTTGATGAAGCGAGACTCAAAATCAACACTCAAAGATTCTTTCAATAAATCTACTTATTTTTAACCTTAGGTTAATCTGCAGAGTGGTACTCGACGAACCTTCAAAAAGTTTCTGATTCAATCTCAAAGGAGTTTAAAAATCTGACTGAAGCTTCGATCATCGTGTCAAATGTCATCTCGCACATAGCATACAGTAATTAAATTGCTTAACTTTGTTCGTTGTAACGTACCAACCAAGGAGCAGCAGTTCCATAACTGTATGTTATGCGGAAGATGACATTTGTGCTCTCGCAGTTTCACGCTAAGGCTTACTTGTAACTTCAACTTAAAAATTCGACCAAATTTGCTTCCTAAATTTGAAAATCATCAAATAAATCCAAAACCGAACGTCCAAAATTCCACCCCAAAAAAGCCCCGCACTGCAAGAACAAACTAACGCATAGCTTTTGCCCAACCAACGATGAAAAAATGCTGCTGCGAACCCGCTGACATGTAATAACTAATGTCCCCCAATCTAATTACCGATGGTGCTGCTGCTGCTGCTGCCGTGTCGCCAATGCTGAATGTGACAGCCATCCACACGCAGACCGAACCGAACCGAGCCAAAACCGCAGGAGGTCGACAACCATACTTCACACTTTTGCGCTCGCTGCCACCACAGACGGCCAATGATGGCAAAAGTTGTCCTCACTCAGTCACTCTCGCGAGCGCCCATGCCTTTCTAGGTCAAATCTTGCCTTGGTAATTTATGTCCGTCACTCGCTACTACCAGATTCCACGCTCTGAACAAATCCAACAACCGCCGGAGCAACTCCAAAACATACATGGGCCGGTTGACTGGTAAGTCGGTCTGTAGTCACGTTTCAACATTTCTACCGGTTTTGCTGTGTGTATAATCGGATTATGCTTCTGCAGCCAGCTGCATACATGGCTTCGCTTTGTCGTCACTGCTGCGTCTACTAGTTGGTACTAGTAGTAGTAGGCAATCATCATTATAACCATCACATTGATTTATAGGCCCCGGAAGATTTATCACGTTTTCATTAGGAGCGTTCCAGTTTCGAAAATGTCAGTCAGTGTTTCTTCCAGTTGGGGTGACAAACTGTCGGAATCGCAAAAGATGTTCAGAATCCCTGCTACGTCATTGTTGAACTAATGCTACGAATCCTCCTGCGGGCTCAATAAATCACTCAAAGCAGTAAGGCCGACGACTGTCGGACAAAGCGAGTGGAATTGCGAATTGCAACTTTTTCTCCATTCTCACCACTCGCAGAGTTTCGATCGTGCCATCGTCCAATCTGATTGACAAACAAGGAAGACGAATCTCCAGCCACTCCAAGGTCCTGCCTCCGTATTGCGAGGGAAGCTCGGCGGTGACAGGTCCGTGACGTTATCTGATTAGTTTAACCATTCTCGATAGTGTCGCGCACAAACATGGCGAAAGGAAACGGTTGATGAACTGAGTTTTCTACGGCCAACATTCCTTAGAATGACAAATACTCTAATCGTTCGTCACACATCAAGCGACGGTAGTTGCAAAATTACGTGCCGCGGCAGTTGTCGGAGCGTCGTCGGATGCCTTCCAAACACAGTACCGTTTTTCAACACTCGTTCTCCTTGTGGGAGTTTGGTTTTGAACTCTAGCAAATGTGAAACCTCTGTCTGCGCATTGAGCGAACTACAATGGAAAGGCGCAAAAGAAAAGGCAAATAACCTAATCCAAGCTGCTGTGTGTTGTAATAATGCAGTCAGTCACTCTCCGTCGTCGTCGTCGTCGTCGTTGTTGTTGTTGTTGTTGTTGTTGTTGTTGCTGTCAATTTAGTCACCCGCAGACACACATATACGAAATGAATGGGTGATCATAATCCACGCGTTCTGTTAGGAATACAAATGCGACGAAGGCGAGGAAGCGTACAATTGGTTGAGTGGTAGATAATCGAGACGATGACTGGCGGACGAGAGGGGGGATGATTGATTCAATGAATTATTGATGTTTTGGAATTGAAAGATTTTAGAAAATCTCATGAATGAAATTCATTGGAGAATTTCATCGGGTGATTAGATAAATCTCATCACGATATTTGTTGAATTTCATCAGCAAGTTCATTGAGTCTGAGCATTGAAGTCATTCATACGTCATTGAATTTCATAAGAATTTTCGATGAGCATCTCACCGAGATTTATTACATTCGTTGATTCGTGAGATTCTGCAAATCTTATCGCGAAATTTGTTGGATCTAATCATGAAACTAAGTGAATCTTATCTCGAAATTCAGTGAATCTCATCGCGATACTCGGTGTATTTGACTGTAAGATTAGGTGAACTTCATGGCAAGAAAAGAGAATCACACGAAGAAGAGAGGACGAAAAGAGATTCGTTTCATTACTTCCGGAGATTCATTGAATCTTTTCCAAATCTCTAGCGGGGATGAGTTGAATTTATACCGGAGATTAATTAAATCTCTTCCGAAGATCCGTGGAATCTATTCCGGAGATTTGTTGTATTTCTTCCAGAGATTCGTTGAATCTCTTCCAGTGATTCGTTGAATCTCTTCCAGAGATTCGTTAAATCTCGTCCGAAGATTTGTTGAATCTCTTCCGGAGATTCGTTGAATCTCTTCCGGAGATTCGTTGAATCTCTTCCGGAGATTCATTGAATCTCTTCCGGAGATTTGTTGAATCTCTTCCGGAGATTTGTTGAATCTCATACAGAGATTGGTTGAATCTCTTACAGAGATTGGTTGAATCTCTTCCGGAGATTGGTTGAATCTCATCCGCAGATTCGTTGAATCTCTTACGAAGATTCAATCAACTTCTTATGGAAATTCGTTGAGTCTCTTTCGGAAATTCGTTGAATCTCTTCGGGAGATTCGTTGAATCTTTTCTGGAACTTTATTGAATCTCTTCAGGAGATTGATTGAATCTCTTCCGGAGATTCGTTGAATCTTTCCCGGAGATTTGTTGAATCTCTTCCGGAGATTGATTGAATCTCTTCCGGAGATTCGTTGAATCTCTTCCGGAGATTTGTTGAATCTCTCCGGAGATTCGTTGAATCTCTTCCGGAGATTCATTGAAAATCTTCTGGAGATTCGTATAATCTCTTAAGGAGATTCGAATAATCTTTTCCGGAGATTCTATTAATCTCTTCTGGAGATTCGTTGTAAATCTTCTGGAGATTTGTATAATATCTTTCGGAGATTCGTATAATCTCTTCCTGAGATTCGTATTATCTCTTCCAAAGATTCGAATAATCTCTTCCGGAGATTCATTGAATCTCTACCGGAGATTGATTGAATCTCTTCCGGACATTCGTTGAATCTCTTCAGAGATTTGTTGAATCTCTCCCGAAAATTCATTGAAAATTTTCTGGAGATTCATATAATCTCTTAAGGAGATTCGTATAATCTCTTCCGGAGATTCTTATAATCTCTTCCAGAGATTCGTTGAAATTCTTCATGTGATTAGTTTATCCTCCGGAGTTTCGTTTAATCTCTTCCGGAGATTCGTAGAATCTCATCCGGAGATTTGTTGAATCTCTTCCGGAGATTCGTCGAATCTCTTCCGGAGATTCGTCGAATCTCTTCCGGTGATTCGTTGAATCTCTTCAGAAGATTCGTTGAATCTCTTCCGGAGATTCATTCAAAATCTTCTGGAGATTCGTATAATAATCTTCCGACATTCGTTGAAAATCTTCTGGAGATTCCTTCCGTATAATCTCTTCCGGAGATTCGTTGAATCTCTTCCGGAGATTCGTTGAATCTCTTCCGGAGATTCGTTGAATCTCTTCCGAGATTCGTTGAATCTCTTCCGAGATTCGTTGAATCTCTTCCGGAGATTGATTGAATCTCTTCCGGAGATTCGTTGAATCTCTTCCGGAGATTTGTTGAATCTCTTCCGGAGATTCGTTGAATCTCTTCCGGAGATTCGTTGAATCTCTTCTGAAGATTCGTTGAATGTCTTCCGGAGATTCATTGAAAATCTTCTGGAGATTCGTATAATCTCTTCCGGAGATTCGTTGAATCTCTTCCGGAGATTCATATGATCTCTTCCGGAGATTCGTTGAATCTCTTCCGGAGATTCGTTGAATCTCTTCCGGAAATACGTTGAACCTCCTCAGGAGATTCGTTGAATCTCTCCTGAAGATTCGTTGAATGTCTACCGGAGATTAATTGAAAATCTTCTAGAGATTCGAATAATCTCTTCCGGACATTTGTTGAAAATCTTCTGGAGATTCGTATAATCTCTTCCGGAGTTTCGTATAATCTCTTCCGGAGATTCGTTGAATGTTTTCCGGAGTTTTGTTGAACCTCTTCTGGAGATTCATTGAATCTCTTCTGAAGATACGATGAATCTCTTCTGAAGATTCGTTGAATGTCTTTCGGAGATTCATTGAAAATATTCTGGAGATTCGTATAATCTCTTCCGGAGATTCGAATAATCTCTTCCGGACATTCGTTGAAAATCTTCTGAAGATTCGTATAATATCTTCCGGAGTTTAGTTGAATCTCTTCCGGAGATTCGTATAATCTCTTCCGGAGATTCGTACAATCTCATCCGAAGATTTGTTGGATCTCTTCCAGAGATTCGTTTAATCTCTTCCGGAGATTCTTTGAATCTTTTCCGGAGATTGATTGAATCTCTTCCGGAGATTCGTTGAATCTTTGTCGGAGATTCGTTGAATCTCTATCATCCAGAGATTCGTTGAATCTCTTCCGGAGATTCTTTGAATCTTTTTCATATAATCTCATCCGGAGATTCGTTGAATCTCTTCCGGAGATTCTTTGAATCTTTTCCGGAGATTGATTGAATCTCTTCCGAAGATTCGTTAAATCTCTTCCGGAGATTCTTTGAATCTTTTCCGGAGATTGATTGAATCTCTTCCGGAGATTCGTTGAATCTTTGTCGGAGATTCGTTGAATGTCTTCCGGAGATTCTTTGAATCTCTATCTTAGACTTGTTGAATCTCATCCGGAGATTCGTTCAATCTCTTCCGGAGATTCATATAATCTCATCCGGAGAGTCGTTGAATCTCTGCCGGAGATTCTTTGAATCTTTTCCGGAGATTCGTTGAATCTTCCGGATTCTTAATCTTCCAAAGATTCGTTGAATCTCTTCCGAGATTCTTTGAATCTTTTCTTGATTGAATCCGGAGATTCTTGAATCTTTTCCGAGATTCGTTGAATCTCTTCCGGAGATTCGTTGAATGTCTTCCGGAGATTCTTTGAATCTCTATCTTAGATTCGTTGAATCTCTTCCGGAGATTCGTTGAATCTCTTCCGGAGATTCTTTGAATGTCTTCCGGAGATTCGTTGAATCTCTTCCGGAGATTCGTTGAATCTTTTCCGGAGATTCGTTGAATGTCTTCCAGAGTATCTTTGAATCTTTTCCGGAGATTGATTGAATCTCTTCCGAAGATTCGTTAAATCTCTTCCGGAGATTCGTTGAATCTCTTCTGGGATTGGTTGAATTTCTTCTGGATGCGTTGAATCCTTACCGAAGATTCGTTTAATGACTTTCGGAGATTCGTTGTTTGATGAATTTCTTCCGAAATTCGTTGAACCTCTTCTGAAGATTCATTTAATCTTTTCCGGCGATTTATTGAATCTCTTCCGGGGGTTTGTTGAATCTCTTCCCGAGATTCGTTGAATTTATTCCAGACATTCGTTAGATGTTTTACAGAAATTCGTTGAACTTCTTCCGGTGATATGTTGAATCTCTTCTGAAGATTCGTTGAATCTCTACTGGAGATTCCGTTAAGCACTTCTGGAGATTCAATGAACCTCTTTCGAAAAAAAACTCCGAAAAAGATTCAACGAATCTCCGGAAGCGATTCAAGGAATCTCCGTTAGCGATTCATCTTCTGAAGAGATTCAACGAATTTCAATGAATATCCGGTAGTGATACAACAAATCTCCGGATGAGATTCGACGAATCTCCGGAATACATTCAACGAATCTTTGGAACAGATTCTACGAATCTACGTAAGAGATTCAAAAAATTTGCCGAAGAGATTCGACAAATCTCCGGAAGTGGTTCAACAAATGTCCGGAAGAGATTCAAGGAATCTCCGGAAGAGATTCACCGAATCTCCAAAAGAGATGCCATGAATCTCCCGTAGTGTTTCATAGAAGTCTCCGTAGATTCAAGGAATCGATCAGAGACATCCCAAGAATCTTTTAAAGAGATACTTCGAATCTCCCGGAGAATCTCGACGGGAATTTCTTTGAATCTCTTCAAAAGATCATTGAATCTCTATGGGAGAATCGTTGAATCTCTTCGCGAGACTCATTAAATCTGAAAGAGATATTCGCTGTACTTCTCGGATGAGTGGCGATCCGTAATACAGTGGGATGTAAGATGGAAAGATGTCAGAGGAGGTATTCCAGTTTGGTGAGCTGAGCTATTAGCGGAGACCTGAGAATTTGAGAATGTTAATTCAGACAGATAACCAGCTTCAACTGGTGTCATTTGCCGATACAAGTTAAAGCTTTAATGCTGGAGTCACTTTGTGTACCCCGCTTGGAGTTGTAAGCAGCGATCCTGGGTAAAGAGCTCTTTAAAACTAAAACAATGACAACCATTAGAGGTCTTCTCGAAGCGTTGGATCCCAGAATATGATGTCATTTGGACTGGAGTATAATTCTGGTTGCAGAGGGTTCTGGTGCTTTAAAATCTCGTTCAAGTATGGAACCTTACTTGGGCAGAGTCGCGATTAAGCAACGTTTTCTGTGAAGAGATTTTGAAATAGGTTCGGTCTGGTTACGAGCCAGGCATTTTGGAGAGCGTGATGAACTTGAAGCGGTTTCCAAAGTGGCTATGGAAAAATTGGCAGCACAATGCTGATAGTAGAAAGTAGTACGTGTGAGTATGTGACTCAGGATGTTCCAATAGTATTGTCAACAGCCATCCGCTTACTGAGATACATCTAAACTACGTAGTAGCAGTGGACGACGTCCTCATGCCAAAAAACGTTTTTTCTAGGACGCTTTTCACATGGGGATCAGTGACCCTGGTTTAGTACTCATGAAATCTAGTACAATGCCCACTCAGACATCTTTAAGCGATGGACCCCAGAATAGAAAATAACTAGAGATGCTAGGAGATCGGAACGACTGTGAACGACATCCGCAAGAATGGATGAACTTGTGGAAGAATCAAGGAAGTCAAGACTGCAAGCGTTCGGTGAAATACATTCCTGGATTGACGAATATCCGAGCCCGGTGTCAAGGTTGATCTGAGCTGCAGTGCGGGAGTTTGTGTTGAGTTGTAGAACTGACATCACCGCAGTGCCCCGCGCGTTCTTTGACAATTGAGAACTTCGGCGACCAACAGCGCGTGGCTACACTTCTATTAATCGATTTCGAATCAGCTGTTTCAATCGGGTGCCCTGATGGTCCCTTCCATTCCCCCGTATTAGCATGGCAGAATATGTACCATTATTGATTTCCAGATAAATTGATGCGATTGGTCAAGGTAACAATGAGATTCTGGGACTCTCTCTAGTCCTTTCGAATCTCGAAGACTTGGACTTAGAAAATATGCTTTGGACGATGTGGATGGAGTGATTCAAGAAGTCCGTTTAACTTTTTGGCTTTGCTGATGACATCACAATCTTAGCACACAACTTGAACTTGAACTGGATGATGGCGGTATTGTAGATAAGACTAAAAGGTGAAGTTAGCAAGATACGACTTCATATCCCGAGTTCAGATCGACGGTGATGAAATGGAGATGATAGTTGAATTCGTGGATCTGGGCTCATAGGTGACCACAGAAAACGACACCAGCGGAGAGATACGAAGATGCATCATGGCTGGAAACCGTTTCTATGATGAACTTCGAAGGGCGGTTCATTCTAACAAAATAATTCTTGAATAACAAATCAATCCTGACTCAATCTTTACCATAAATCTCTTAGTCTTCTTGTCTTGAATTGGAACATAGTTAGAAACGTTGAATGTTTTCCAATTTAAAAAAAAAACATGTTCAATCCTTATACTAACGGCTTGAGTAATCAATTAAATCCGTGAGCGAAGCATATGGTATCGAACTCATCCAACTAACATTCAATCTAATAAAACCACAAGCTAAAGCTACCCGGACGGTATCATCGCCAGCACTTATTTCCATCAATCTTCTACAAACTGCAAGCGATCCTTGAAATTAATTCCTTCTCGCTAAACTCGCATTCAAACAGCGAACATGAAAATAAAAAAATGCAAGCATTGAAAAGCTTATCCACAACCAAATCCAACTCCGACACAGACAAATCCTCAATCAATTCAGCCCCTCCATTCCACCAACTTCTACAAAACCCATGTTTTCGTCACACCACCAACGACGAAGACGACGACGTGCACTTTCAAGACAAAATCGAGATTACTTTCTAATTGAATTTCAATCTTCACTTGCCAAGATCGATCCGAGACGATGACGATGACGACGGCGACGAACGACGGAAGCGTGCCGAGATTTGAGATTTCTTTCTCCACACCTCGCTCACGGGTTGAAGGGACGGACGGAAGCAGCGATTAATTTCGCTCATTCGGTTCTTTTCTTCTGGAAAACTCGTCTGACGGCTGCAAGTTGGCTTCCTCTCTCGACAGACGAAAACAGATGGTGAGGGGGGAAAAAAGAAACAGCCAACACAAGAGCTTTCGCTTTCACCCACCGCCGCTGTCACACAGCTAGGCCTAGTGCTCCACATTTACGGCAGTTGAACATTTCATACGTGTACTCCTTGTATGTATCTCTCCGTCCGGTTCAGTACGTACAAACATGGCACGGTAACGACGATGCTGTCTGCCGAGTCGTCGTCGGTTCCGCATTACGCTTTCATGAATTCATTGATTATTTCCTTCGATTGTGAATTTTCGCTTCGGATTGGGTTGGGCACTTCGAATTTGGAGACTTGTTTTCTTGGGCGGGACAATTCCAAGATTGTCGGTTCGAGCCTCGAACCAGAAGTTTTCGATTCCAAAAATGCAATCAAACATACATCATTGATTTCCATGGAAGGAAGGGAAACCGTGCATATCTATGTTTCAACGGGTTTCTCGTCAAACTCCGGGACCGTAATAATCTTCTCCGTGACATGATTTTTATGATACCGAGCTCGGTGGGATTATGATTATGATGATGATGATGATGATGATGCTGATCAAGAAAATGTGGTGTGTATGGGCTTATAACGACAAAAGCAAACAAAACCGTTTGCGAGTTGGAGCATAATCATGTTCGTTCGAGCGAAGGATGAAAGCAAACCGGCGATTGTCGGCTTAATCGATGGGAAAAAAGCGAGAGATTGGTCTGGATGAGCCGTATGGGGTTGGAGTTTGAGTATTTTTTTCATTACGAACTTTTTCTACATTTGAAAATATAACCGTCAACAACACGTCATAATTTCGTCTATTTTATCGATGTTTCCCTCTTTCTCGGGGTTCGTTATCTATCTTGACGTTTCCTCACTTTCTTCTCGTTTATTCTCGTAATTTTCTTTCTTTTTTTTTACGTTTATTGCAAATTTGATTGTCGTTTCTTGCCTGTTTTATCGGCGTGTATCGTCTACTTTATCGACATTTATGTCTATTTCTGTCTACTTTGTAGAGGTTTTTCGAATGCTCAATCGTCGATTACTGTCTGTTTTATCGACGTTACCTGTAAATTATTATTCCTATCTATTTTTATCAATCTTTTCTGTCTACTTTATCATCATTGTCTGTTCATTTTATCGACGTTTTCGTTCTATTTTATGAATAATTCCTGTATATTTTATCTTATTCTCTTTTTCATTCTCAAACTTTCATTGAAGACGTTTTCGTTCTCTTCCGTCATTTACTCTCCTTCTCGACGTTTTCTATCAATTTGATTAACGTTTACTTCCTGTTTTATCGGCGTTTCTTGGGCGACATTCCTGCAGTCATTTTCATCGATGTTTTCTGTTTATTTCGTAGACATCTTACGTCAACTTTTTACTATGTTAAAAGCGTCTCCTGATTTTTTTTATCAATGTTTCATATCTACTTTAAATATGATTATTGTCTACTTCATCGACGTCTCGTTTCTATTTTTATCGACTACTCTCTTCCTATGAAAATGAGTTCATT
Source organism: Aedes koreicus (assembly GCA_024533555.2). Taxonomy (NCBI): domain Eukaryota; kingdom Metazoa; phylum Arthropoda; class Insecta; order Diptera; family Culicidae; genus Aedes; species Aedes koreicus. The sequence goes on along the minus strand of JAHHFK020002414.1, from coordinate 749,735 downwards.
CTTCTTTTCGTCGTTTCCTGTTAGTTTCATTGACATTTCCCGTCTGTTTTATCTGCGTTTCCAGTTTACTTTACCGGCTTTTGTGCCTAGTTTATCGACTTTAATTATATGCGGAAACGTTTTCTTTATCACAGATTTTTGTCTATATTATTTGGTCTCCTACCAACCTATGGATTAAAACGACGCTTCCTATCTATCTTATCGAAACTTCCTGTCTTATTTTATCACCGATTCTTGTACCTTTTTTTGACGTTATGTTCTGTTTTATTAACACTTTCTATTTATTCAATCAACTTCCTCTCATTCTCGAAAATTTGTCTGATTTTCGACGATTTATTTCTTTTCCGTCATTTTATGTCAACTTTCTTTACGTTTCCTCTTTGTTTCATCGACGTTACTCTATCGACATTCCTGCTGATTTTCGTCGATGTCATGTCAATTCCGTTATATAGTCCGTTATTACAATCTACTTTACAAACGTTTTCAATCTATTTTGTCGACGATTTCAATCTTTTTTATCGACGTTTTCCAATCTTTTCTAGCGACTTTCTCTGTATATTTTATCGACTTCTCTCTTGCTTGAACTTAACTTTCATTCGCACGTTTGCTCTCTTTTCCTTCATTTCTTCTATTTCTCAAGGTTTTCTGACAATTTGATTCTATTTGCATCTATGTTTTCTTGCTTAAAGGGTGTCCACGATGAAATTGCCACACACAAAATTGATTCGCAAAATTCGAGTTTTCATCCGATTGCCATCAAATTTTCAGGGATTGAGAAATAACTATTAAACTTCATTTTACCATTTTACTCGTATTTTATTTACAGTCCATACGCAAATGCCCGCACCTTGGCCTTAACCCCGGCCATAAGATTCTGCACAACCTGTGAATCAACCGTTTTTTGCATGTAAACCCATACTTTCTTCAGTTCCTCGACTGTCTTCACTACCTTAGGTCGTTTAAGAAGGTGCTGCTTCATAATCGCCCAGTACTTCTCGATGGGGCGGAGCTCCGGAGTGTTGGGAGGGTTGAACATTTTCGGCACGAAATTGACCTTATTGTCCGCATACCACTTCAGCACGTCCTTGGAGTAGTGGCATGAGGCCAAATCCGGCCAGAAGATTGTTGGGACGTTGTAGGCCTTCAGGAGAGGAAGCAGCCGCTTCTGGAGGCACTCTTTTATGTACACCTGTCCGTTAATCGTGTCCTGGGTCACGAAAGGTGCACTCCGTTTCCCGCACGTGCAGATGGCTTGCCAAACCAGGAATTTCTTCGCAAATTTGAACATCTTCTGAGTGCGGACATGCTCCGGAACGCTGAACTTATCCTTGGCCGTGAAAAACAGGTTGCCGGGGATCTGTTTGAAGTCGGCCTTCACATATGTTTCGTCGTCCATGATGCAGCATTCAACTTTCGTCAGCATGTTGAGGTACAACTTCTTGGCACGGGTTTTGGCGGACTTGTTCTGCTTCTCGTCGCGATTAGGGGCCTTTTGTACCTTGAACGTTCGAAGCCCAGCCTTAGTTTTGGCCTTCTGGACAAAACTTTGGCTTAGGTGCAGCTTCTTAGCCACATCCCGAACGGAGGCGTTCGGATTTCGGTTGAAGGCCCCAACTACGCGGTTGTGATTTTTGGTGTTGTACGGAATACTTTTTCCTTCACTTCTGGGCTTCCGATCAGTCGTCAACCGTTCCTCGAACCGCTAAATCACTCGCGACACCGTGGAATTCGCGATTCCCAACGTTTTAGCGATGGAACGATGCGAGAGATCCTTGTTCTCGTGATGAATGCGCAAGATTTTATCACGCACGAGCTGTTCTTTCGACTCCATTTCCGCGAGTTTTGATCACAGGACTTTAGAACTTGCAGGATGTAAATAATGCACTATGAACTTGCAGGATGTAAATAATGCACCCAAATTTTCATTAAATTCTACCCAACGGTTAAAAAGTTAGAGCAATTTCATAGTGTGGCAATTTCATCGTGGACACCCTTTACTTATCGATTTTGTTTTTGTTTTTCGCATTTCCGATCTATTTTTATCGATGTTTCCTATAAATTATATTGAGGTTTTTCGTCTAGTTATAGCTATTTCCAATAAATTTCGTCAACGTGTTTTGTCTATTTAATCGACTTCTTTCTTACTATGTACCTACTTTCATTCTCGACGTTTCCATTATTTTTCGTTATTTCTTCGTCTCGCCGTTTCCTGTTAGTTTGATTCACATGTCCTGTCTGTTTTATCGGCACTTTTAGTCTACTTTATCGTCATTCTTGTCTATTTTATCGACGTTTATTACAGATACGTCCCGTCTGCTTTATCGACTTTTCTTGTCTATTTTGTCGAGTGTCTTCTTTATGACCATTTCCTGTTCCTTTTATCAACGTTGTTGTTCTATTTGATGAACAATTCCTGTACATTTTATCGACTTCTCTCTTTCTCGACGTTTCGTATCAGTTTGATTTACGTTTTGTTCCTGTTTTATCGGCGTTATTTTTGTGACATTCCTGTCGATATATTAATCGAAGCTTTCTGTTTATTTCCTGGACGTTTGACGTCAACTTATTACTATTTTATAAGCGTCTCTTGCATATTTTTATCAATGTTTCATATCTACTTTATCGAGAATTATTGTCTAATTTATCTGTCTCTTTTTATCAACTTATCCCTTTCTATGTACTCATTTGCTCTTCTCGCCGTTTCCAATTAGTTTGATTGACATTTCCTGTCTGTTTTATCGGCGTTTACAGTCTACTTTACCGATCTTCTTTGTATATTTTATCGACATTTATTAAATGCCGAAACGTCTACTTAATCGACGTCTCCTGTAAAAACTATCGATTGAATCGACGCTTTCTATCTATCTTATCGAAATATTCTGCCCTGTTTTATCGCCGTTTTTTTGTATCTTTTACCGACTTTTTTTCTATTTTTTTCACATTTCCTGTCTATTTTATCAACTTCTCCTCTCTTTCTCGACAACTTGTAGGATTTTCGACGTTTTCGTTCTTTTCCGTCATTTCCTCTCTTCTCGACGTTTCCTGTGAATTTTATTTATGTTTCCTGCTTGTTTCATCGGCGTTACTTTATCGACATTTCAGTTTATTTTCATCGATGTCATGGCAATTCTCTTATAAACCCCGTTGTTCCAATCTATTTTATCGACGTTTTCAATCTATTTTATCGAGACGTTTTCAATCTATTTTATCGAGATCCCTATCGCATCAATACACAGTTGGTGCGGTTCCAATAGAGCGTGTCACATGTATTTGTGATCTAGGTGTTACAATTGACTCCAAGTTAAAATTTAACAAACACGTCGCGCTGGTTACGGCTAAAGCCTCCATGGTTCTTGGATTCATTCGACGTCACACTTGGAACTTCACAGATATCTACGCACAAAAGACATTATTCTGTACCTTAGTCCGTAATATACTGGAATACGCGGCCGCTGTCTGGTCACCATATCACGCATCACTGATCATCAAAGTCGAACGAACTCAAAAGCTCTTCATCCGATTCGCGCTACGGAACCTTCCATGGAACGACCCGTTAAATCTGCCCGACTATACCGCACGATGTATGCTGATTGGTTTGCAAACCTTGCGGGCCAGGCGCACAATCATTCAGCAACTGGTTGTCTACGACCTGTTACGCGGCAATATAGACTGTCCGGAACTCTTACGCGATGTTCCCCTTGACGTTCCACCCCGACAATTGAGAAGCGCACAACTAGTCGCTGTACCTGCTCACCGGACCAGTTACGGTTTCAACAATCCACTTGACGCCTGTCTGCGAGCCTTCAACGATGCCAATGAACATTTTGACTTTAACATCAGCAAAAACGTTTTTAAAAATAGGATTAAGAATAGTAGGTAGAGTAGTCTGTACGATTTTTAGTCGAAGACGAAGAACAATAAAATAAAAATAAAATAAAAAATAAATTTTATCGTCGTTCCCTGTATATTTTATCTAGTTCTCTCTAACTAGAAATTTTTGATTCTCGACGTTTCCTTCCTTTTCTTTCATTTAGTCTATTCCTCAACATTTTCTGACAATTTAATTGACTTTTCCTGCTAGTTTTATCTGCGTTGCTTTTATTTTCACCTACATTTCCTGTCTATTAAGTAGACATTTTCCGACGAATCTTGTCTATTTTATCGACATATCATGTCTTCGTTTATCGACGTTCAATCTATTTTCATCGTTGTTTCCAATCGGTTTTTTATTGACGTTTTGTGACGGCGTTTTCCGTCTATTTTATCGATGTTTTCTGTCTGTTTTATCGACATTTTCTATCTATTTCATCGGTTTCCGTCTATTATATCGACTTTTTGCTTCCAAGGAACGTTGTATGATTCTCAACGATTCCATTATTTTTTTGTCATTTCTTCTCTTTCTCGACGTTTCCTGTTAATTCGATTGACATTCCCTGTCTGCTTTCACAGTCAACTTTTCCAACATTTTTGAATTTTTATCAACTGTTTTCATATACGTGTTCCGTCTACTTTATCGCCTTGCCTTTATTGCCTTATTTATCGACGATTATTGTCTATTTTTTCGACGTGTCCTGTGTTTTATATGTGTCCGATTGTTGTCAATTCCTGCATAAAGTTTACCTATCTATTTTTATAGATGTTTCCTGTCTATTTTATCCATGTTTTTGTGTATCAAGTGTAAGTAGCATGTTAATCTATTCCCATATAAACTATTTTAGCTGATCTCATAAGTGGCACTACGTCACGATGGGTTAGGCTATTCCCAGTCCTTCATCAGTCATTGAACCAAATAAGCAAAGTAATGCAGATGTAGATTCTATGAACTTCAAGGAACACGATAAGCACATTCCCACCAAACAGCGTCTACTTAGGTAATGTTTTCGGTCTATTCAATCGAACTGCTTTATTGACGTTTTATCCATCTATCTTATCGACGCATTCTAGCTATTTTATCGACATTCCCTATATGTTTTATCGACTTTTTTCTTGCTAAAACATTTACTTTCATTCTCGACGTTTTCTCTCTTTTCCTTCATGTTCTCTATTTCTTAACGTTTCCTGACAGTTAATCTGCGTTGCTTCTATTTCCGGTGACGTTTCCTGTCTATTACATAGACGATTTTCCATCTGTTTTATTGACGATTATGGTCTGTTTTTATCGACATGTTTTCTACTTTATCAACGTTTCATTATTCCACTAAACAGCTCACACTCTCCATAAGTTTCATGATTATTTAGTCGACGTTTCCTATCGGTTTTATCGACATTTTAGATCTTTTTGATCGAAGCTTTCTGTCTAATTAATCGATCCTAAAAATATACTTTCATTCGACGTTTCACGTCGAGAATACTTTTTTTTTAAATAGAGCAACACTGGAATTCCAAAACACTTGGTCTTCGTATTTTGGGTATATTATTCAAATGTACGTACACTTTGCTGTCGACATAGTTGAAATTTGGTTAAAAATTTGAATCAAGATTCAAGAACGATACCAACTGAAATTCCTAAACAGAGTTTTATCAGAGTTACAAGCGCAACTTCTTTAATTATCGAGTATTCGACCGCACTACCGTCATCAGTACATTTCACTACCAGTCAACCGAAGTCGACGAAATCCAAACCCCAGCAATTTTTTTTCAGTTCATAAAATAAATTGCCCATAAATCTTGGTCTAAACCGACTAGCTGTGGTCGGTTGCCCATAACCCCTCGCCCATCATTTCCTTCCCCGAAATGGATCGATCTTTGCTTTTGGGCATGCTCCTGCCCCTATCGCGGGGCAACCAAGACGGCGACCGTCTGTCTGAGCGCTGGAAAACAACCGTCGAATTCAACAACTGCAAGCTTTCCGGAACCTTTTTTTTTTGTTTTCCTTTTCTATGATTGGATATCATATTTATGCCGGGAAGAAGGTTCAGCAAAACGACATTCACAATCTGGTCTCGGGTGTTGCCGGGGCCATTAATCTTCCGGTGGAATTAACAGTGGTCGAAAGGTCCATTTCTAGTCGGCGGTGGTGATAGTTGCTGCAGGCTCGAACATCGATCCGGGAAAACTTCGAAACATTCAAGTAAATTTTCTGTCGCGAAATTTCAATTCATAGCCCAGGAAACTGTCTGTTTTAGCAAAGTTATAAAAAAAAGGTGACATTACTCATGCGGCTAGTGGACTGGTCGTGATGGATTTACTTTTGAAAAGTTCCATTCATCGTCGGTGCCGGCAGCTGATTGCTACATGGTGCAGTTCCAAAACTTTTGTCATCACGTCGCGATGAGGAGACGGAGGAGGAGGGAAGATATGGAGAGAGATACGGAGTTCGGTAACAGAAAAAAAAATGACGACACGTGAGACCCCTAGCTGTTCAGGTCTGACTCAGTTGCGGTGAGTTTTCAAAAGTCATACAAAAAATGAATGTTATGGTGTATGGTGAAAGTTTTTGAGTCGACAGATAGTTTAAAGATCATTGCCAGAGGCGATCGGTGTTTGAAGCAGATATCAGCAGGATTTTAAAATTTCGCGTTACCCGATATTAATTTCCTCGATCGAAGGCAACATAAATTTTGAGATGAATTTTAGGTTGCCTTAGAAAATGATATTCATATACTAATTTACATTCCAAAAGCAAATCTACGAAGCATTTCAGTACTTTCTGAACTGATTCACGATGGTTCAGTACTTTGAGATTTGATCGAATGACAACAATTTATTGAGTGATTTTAACTATTTCATATTTGGAAAAATGCTTGGAAATCAATATAAGGCATTGCAATGACCGGACCGGAGAAACGCGAAACAGATCGCGAAATTGCCACTTTCTCTTATAATGTAGAAAAAATGTTTCATTCAAACATTCTAAAGAGGTATGCCACTGACTAGTTCCAAACGGAACCGTATTTGGACATTCTTGTGAATGAAGGGTTGATTGCAGAAGCGAAATTCGATTTCCGATCGGAAATTGAAGGTCCTTCAACATGCCTTAAAATATAGTTACCGAACGATTTGAAGTGACGACGTTCAATCCGTGTGTTTTTACCTGAAATGGAGAAAAGAACTTAAATTAACTTTGAGGAAGATTGAACCTGTGGAGAACTGATATTTTACAGTGGGAATAAAAATAAGTGTTTCATATGTAATTTTTGGAAATATCTTCTGAATGCTAGCAAATCCGTGGTGAAAATTTTCATCTGCCGCGTTACTAAACATATTATACATCGTAAAAATAAAACATTTTATAACGTGCCTGATCTTAAGGCCTGTAGACCTGAACTATGATAGCCCAAAATGTTTGAAAATGAAGATTATCTACCCAACATGTGTTTGAAACTGATAATTGACTACCAAACGTGTGTTTATAGACCAGTACGAGGCTCTGACGCTTATGAATAAGGCTTGCTTCATTTAGAATTGGAACAAACTTTTGCTCACATTGTGGCGCTCCTCGTGGACGGATTTGGAAGTTCTTGGCGCCCACGTGTCGGGAATTTTTTCAGCTTCACGTATGTATTTTTGACATTCCGCAAATCGACTGTACTTTGTAAACAATCAACATGGAAGCCGAAAGAAGGGAAAAAATTGTGCACAGTTATTTGGAAAATCCATTGTGGTCTGCATCTAGGCTAGCTAAACAGCTGAAATTTCCCAGAAATACCGTATGGCGCGTTATCAAACGGTATAAGGAAACATTGACGACGATTCGGAAGCCTCAAGCCAATCGTCGGAGTGGAACTGTCGACCGGAAACTGCGTGGTAAGATTTTGAAGACGATTAAGAGGAATCCCAATCTGTCGGACCGTGATTTGGCCAGAAAATTCGGTGCTGCCCATAGTGCCGTGAGGAGAACTCGACTCCGGGAAGGAATCAAGTCGTATCGAGCTAGCAAACAGCCAAATCGGACCATAAAACAGAATAGTGTGGCCAAAATCCGTGCTCGGAAGCTATACAACCAGGTGCTGACCAAGTTCGACGGGTGTCTTCTGATGGACGATGAAACCTATGTCAAGGCTGACTTCGGGCAAATCCCAGGTCAAAAATTTTACTTGGCAACGGCTCGGGGGGATGTTCCAGCCAAATTTAAATTTGTTTTTGCCGACAAATTTGCACGAAAATTCATGATTTGGCAGGGCATTTGCAGCTGTGGCAAAAAAAACGAAAGTTTTCGTTACAAATAAGACAATGACGTCGGAACTATACCAAAAAGAGTGTCTCCAAAAACGAATTTTGCCGTTCATTCGATCCCACGACCATCCCGTAATGTTTTGGCCAGATTTGGCAAGCTGTCATTACAGCAAAGTCGTTCAAGAATGGTATGCAGAGAAAGGGGTCCAGGTTGTTCCGAAAAACCTTAACCCACCCAACTGCCCCCAGTTCCGCCCTATTGAGAAATACTGGGCAATCATGTAGAGGAGACCCAAGGCAAAGGGAAAAGTTGTCAAAGACATCAATCAGATGAAGACCTGGTGGAATAAGATAGCTAAAACGATGGACGAAGAAGGTGTGCGCCGCCTAATGAGCCGTGTTACAGGAAAAATTCGAGAATTCCTTCGAAACCGTGACGAATAATTTTATCCGTATATTTTCTTAAAAGTATGAAGAAAACGCTACATTTGTATAAAAAAAGATCTTGAATTCAATAATAAATAACTGAAATACAGGCAATTGTTTTTGTTCCAATTCTATCTGAAGCAAGCTTTACGTTAGAAATTTGCTTTGCTGAAGTGGTTGATCCTAAAGCATATAAAACAAAGCTTCATGATTTTTTCGGATGATCTAGAATGCTTGACCATGAAGACAAACTATATATTCAACGTCAACACATGGACCTAAATGAGGCACTTACGTTTGGGAATACGTTGAAAAGGCCATCCGTTACGGTGGTTGATTTCAAGGTCTATATCTCTAGATCTACATATATTCCAAGGAACATTTGGGAGGCCTTAAAAACTCGATGGCTTCAGTATAAGGTTTCGAACAAGTTTGCTGATTGCCAGAAAACATTTTGGCGAATTACATCACAAACTCTTGAGATTTGTTCTAACAATACTTCGGAAAATGCAATTTTGCTCGAATATGTGAGCCAAGTGACGCCAACTGTGGAAAGATTCAAACATTATTTTGGCGAAAAGTGTGTTTTTAATTTTTGAATATTGTACTGTCAAGTGGTGTAAATAAAAGCTAGTGCTTAGGTAAAGGAGTTGGGTAGTATTGGGCAAAGGCCTAAACCATATATTGCGGTGATTGTGGGCCATCTGGCAACAATGTACCGTACTGATCGATCTCTTTTTTGGACGTGGTCCGTCCACGGACATCGGAGAGTGGACGTCCAGTTTTAAATCGATTAAATCGGTCAAGGAATTAGATTGGATTTGGATTTGATAAACATTGGAATCGGTTTGCATTTGGAACTTGGATTTGGATTGAATTAGATTTGAATTGGATTTTAAATTGGAATTGAGCTGAATGTGGATTGGATTTTGGATTGGGTTTGCATTTCATTTGGCTACAATTTGGATAGGAATCAGGTTGGATTTGGATTAGATATAAGCATTGGAATTGAACTGAATTAAGATTGGATATGAATTGAACTTTGGATTTTGTTTGGATTTGATCGGAGTATAATTTGTATTGGATTGGGTTTGTGTTGTAAGGTCTGTATCCACATTAATCAAGACACCTTCAAATCATTGTAACTTTTGAAATATTGCACGTATGATGAAAAAGACTATGATTGATGTTTACATTTCATGTTAAGTATTCAAGATGGCGACGAAAGAAAAACAAGTGCGCGAGTGAATTTTGTACGGGCGTACGGCAAATCCTGACTTGTCAATACGGGACCATGCAAAAAAATTGGATTTGCCTAAATCCACTGTTCACGATGTGCTCAAATCATTTTCGGAAAGTTTGACGGTGGAGAGGAAACCGAGAAGTGACAAAAACATTGGACGCGCTGATCCTGTCATGGACCGAAAGGTGAAAAGGATATTAACGAAAAACCCAAATCTCTCCATTCGAACGGTGGCTGGTAAAATAGGGATGTCGCCTGGTTTTGTCCAAAAATCAAAACAACGTTTGGGACTTAAGTCGTATAAAGTAAAAACAGTTCCAAATCGCAACGACAAACAGAACTTGGCAGCAAAATCACGGGCTCGACGTTACTGCGAATATTTGACGAAGTTTTCATGCGTTGTTATGGACGATGAAACTTATGTCCTGGAGGATTTCAAGCAGCTTCCAGGGCTGGCTTTTTATTCTGCTATGGCCGGAATGCTACAGCTGAGCATTTCAGAACGAAGAAGGCATCGAAATTTCCCAAAAAATACCTTGTGTGGCAAGCAATTTCCACGTGTGGCAAAAAGAGTAAATCTTTCGTCATTACAGGCACAATCAACAAGGAGATCTATCAGAAAGAGTGTCTGCAGAAGCGATTGCTACCCTTCATCAAAAGTCACAAAGAAAAACCTTTGTTCTGGCCCGATTTGGCATCATGCCACTATGCTAAAACTGTGATGGAGTGGTTCCAAGCAAATCAAATGAACATTGTACCAAAAACCTCAAACCCGCCAAATTGCCCAGAGCTACGACCAATCGAGAGATATTGGGCTCTGATGAAGCGGAAGCTTTCTGGAAAGAAGCAAGGAATCAAAGACATCAAACACTTCCAGCAAATTTGGACAAAGACGGCTTCTACGATTTCTGAAGAGTCTGTACAACCCCTAATGGACGGAGTTAAGCGCAAAGTTCGAAAAGTTTATGCAAATACCGAATAACTATGTTTTGTCTTCACGAATTGTTAACACACATCCCATGAATCTGAAATAAACAATTACGACGGAAATATAATGCGAAATTTATGTTTTATTCATGTTTTGAGGTGTCCGGATAGCGGCGGATACAGACCTTATTTGGATTGGATTCGGATTGCATTTCGATTACATTCGGATTTCATTTGGCTAAAATTTCGATAGGAATCAGATTGGAATCGGATTGGTTGGATTTGGATTGAATTAGGGTTGGAATTGAACTGAATTTAGCATCGATATGGATTGGATTTTGGATAGGGTTTGGATTTGATCGGATTCCATTTGAATTTGAATTAGATTGAGTTTGAATTGGATTGCATTCGGATTGGAGATACGATATGGATTGGATTTTGGATTGGGTTTGGATACGATTGAATTTTCATTAGATTCGGATTCCTTTTGAATTGGAATTAGATTGGATTTGAATTGGATTGGACATGGATTTGGATTGGATTGGACTTAGATTGAATTTGGATTAAATTTCGAATGTATTTGGATTGCCTTTGGCCAAAATTTGGATGGGAATCCGATTTGATTTGGATTGGATTAGGATTTGAATTGAACTGTTTTTAGTTTAGATGTGGATTGAATTTTGGATTGGGTTTGGATTTTATTGGATTTTTATTAGATTCGGATTACATTTGAATTGGAGTTAGATTGAATTTGGATTTGAATTGGATTTGGAATGGATTTGGATTGGAATTGAACTGTATTTAGATTGGATTTGGATTGAATTTGGTTATGATTGGATTTTCATTAGATGCGGATTTAATTTGAATTGGTATTAGATTGGATTTGGATTGGAATGGACTTTGATTGGACTTGGATTGAATTTGGATATCATTTGGTTAGAGTTTGGATAGCAATAAGGTTGGATTTGGGTTGCATTAGAACTGAAATCGAACTGAATTCAGCTTTTATATGGATTGGATTTTAGATTGGGATTGCTTTCGATTGGATTTTTATTAGATTCGGATTCCATATGAATTGGAATAAGATTGGATTAGGTTGGATTGAACTAGGATTCAGTTTGGATAGAATTTTGATTGGATTCGGGTGGGATTGAAACAAATTGGAGTGGAATTAAGCTGCATTTGGATTCTATTTGAATTACATTTGACAAAAATTTTATAGGAATTCGATTGGATTCGGATTGTATTTGGATTACATTTGGTTAAAATTTGGGTGCGAATAAGTTTGGATTTAGATTGAATTAGGATTGGAGTTGAACTGTATTCTTCTTCGATACGGATTGGATTTTGTATAGGGTTTGGATTTAATCGGATTCCATTTTTATTGGAATTACATTGAAATTGAATTGGATTTGTATTGGATTCGGATCGGATTTGGATTGGATTTGAATTGAATTTAGATTGGAATTTGGGTTGAGTTTGGATAAGATTGGATTTTCATTAGATTAGATTTGGACCGAATTCCATTTGAATTGGTATTAGATTTGATTTGAATTGGATTGGACTTGGATTGAATTTGGATTAACTTTCTAATGTATTTGGATTGCATTTGGCCAAAATTTGAATAGGAATCAGATTTTATTTGGATTGGATTAGGATTTGAATTGAACGGTATTTAGTTTGGAAATGGATTGGATTTTGGATTGTGTTTGAATTTTATTGGATTGTTATTAGATTAGGATTCCATTTGAATTGGAATTAGATTGAATTGGGTTTGGCAAATCCAAATTTGAATTGGATTTGGAATGGATTTGGATAGGAATTGAACTGTATTTAGATTGGATTTGGATTGAATTTTGCATTGGATTTTGGATACGATTGAGTTTTCATTGGATTCGGATTCCATTTGAATTGGTATTAGACTGGACTTGAATTGGATTGGACTTGAATTGGATTGGACTTGGATTGAATTTGGATTGAACTTTGATTGTATTTGGATCATTTTGCTAAAATTTGGATAGGAATCAGGTTGGATTTGGATTGGATTAGGACTGAAATTGAACTGAATTCAGCTTTGATATGGATAAGATTTTGAATTGAGTTTGTTCTCGATTGGATTTTTATTGGATTCGGATTCCATTTGAATTGAAATTAGATTGGTTTTGGATTGGATTGGTTTGAACAAGGATTCACTTTGGATAGAATTTTGATTGGATTCGGATGGTATTAAAAAAAATTGGAACGGATCTAAACTGCATTTGGATTATACTTGAATTACATTTAGCTACAATTTGATAAGAGATGAGATTGATTAGATTAGATTAGAAACATTTGGCTAAAATTTTGGGTGGGAATAAGGTTGGATTTGGATTGAATTAAGATTGGAATTGAACTGAATTCAGCTTTGATATGATTGGCTCTCGGATAGGGTTTGGATTTGATAGGATTCCATTTCTATTGGAATTACATAGAAATTGAACTGGATTGGGTTTGGATTGGATTTGGATCGGATTTCGACTGGAATTGAACTGATTGGAATTATGACTGAGTTTGGATACGATTGGATTTTCATTAGATTCACATTCCATTCGAATCGGTATTAGATTGGATTTGAATTATATTGGACTTTTATTGAATTTGGAATTAATTTCGCTTGGATTCGTATTGCATTTGGCCAAAATTTGAATGGGAATTAGATTTGATTAGGATTCGACTTAGACTTGGATTAATAACTGGGTTTAGTCACCGTGGACATGTACTATTTTGATTTTAGACTTTGATTGTTTTAGATGGAATATGGATTGGATTTTGGATTTGATTTGGTTTCTATTGGATTGTGATTCCATTTGAATTGGAATTAGAATTAATTTTGATTGGATTTGGATTGCATTTCGGTGGGATTCGGATTGCATTCGGCAAAAATTTGGATAGGAATCAGATTGGATTCGGATTGCATTAGGATTGGAATTCAACTGAATTTAGATTTGGGTTAGTATTCGATTGAATTTGGATTGGGTTTTTTTTTATTTATTTATGTGTCGTCAACCATATTTTCAGACCGGTTTCGCATTCTTGCCATAACTCTATTCTCACATATATTGTGAGAAAAATATATTGTTTAGTTATTTTTATTCGTTGTTACATCAATTGCGCTGCAGTATTTGTTATAGCAACACATCATCGTATTTATTGGTACATTTTGGGCACAGTTAGTTCCTGGATTATTTATGTAGAATAAATTTCAACTTCTTAAGTGACGGGTGGGAGCATAGAAGTTGAACTACTCTAAAATTTCTGCGTCATTTGCCCAATAACATCGTTTATAAATGCTAGGATTGCAAATTCACGTCGTTTTTCAAGACCATCTATTTTAATTAACACACATAGAGATTCATAAGAAGGTAGCCGAAAAGGGCTCCACTCTAACTTACGCAAAACACAATAAAAACTGTTTCTTTATTATTCAATACGGTCTTTATGTGTATCTTGATATGGAGCCCAAACAACGCTGCAGTACTCAAGAAGAGGCCTAACATTTGTTATAAAGCCCGATTCAAAGTAAATTTGGACGCATTCAAGTGATCATAACTCAAGAATTAAACAGCCTACGCGGTTGATCAAAACGTCAAGCAAAAGGGTATTTATTCGGCTTTCAAACGATACATAACAAGTTATTACATTTCACCGTTTCGAACGAAAACTGTCGCACTTTACTTGTGATCGATGTCACCGGGATCTGCACAGTCGCTGGTGACTGTGTACCGGCTAACTTATTCCACTTTTGTGCATGTGTCACTTCTTAAGCGCATCCTCGAAGTTTTCGGTTGACAATTGCCCAATATTTTTCGATCGGTCTGAACTCAGGGCAATTCGGAGGATTAATCTCTTTGGCGACGAAATTAACATTGTTTGTAGCATGCCATTCTAGTACCTCCTTAGAGTAGTGGCAGCTGGCTAGATCCGGCCAAAGCATAACGTTTTTCTTGTGTTGCCGAATGAACGGTAAAATCCGCTTTTTCAGACACTCTTCAATGTAAACCTTCGACGTCATTGTGTGAGATGTGATGAAAACCTTGGTTTTAAGGCCACAACTGCAGATTCCTTCCAAATCATTAGTTTACGAGCAAACTTATCAGCAAAAACAAATTTATACCAGTTGCCAGGTAAAATTTTCGTCCGAGGATTTGTTTATAATCCATTTTGGCATATGTTTCGTCATCCATTAAAATACAGCCATCAAATTTCGTCAAAACTCGATCGTATAGTAATCGTGCTCGCTTTTTGGCCACTCAATTTTGTTTCAGGGAGTGATTCGGATGTTTACTGGCACAAAAAGACTTATATCCTTCTCTTGAAAGAATGTTCCGCATGGTGGAAAAGTTGGAATCGTATTTCTTTGCCAAATCACGTATGGAGACACCTGGGTTGCCTTTCACGTACCTCAACACCTTTCTCTTCAGCTCTTTGTCCCTAGTGCCACTTTTATGATAGATGCGCTGTGCTCTATCCACACTCAGGGTATCCTTGTAACGTTTGACTACAAGAAACATCGTTTGCTTTGGGAATTTTAACACTTTTGCTATTTTTGAGGCAGACCACGAGGGATTCTCTAGATGTTTGTGCACAATTCATTTTCTTTACTCAAGTTCCATGATCCGTGATTTCGAGATGCGTCGATCAATCGAGAAAACCAATTTTCACCAATTTCTTCGTCAATGAAACATCAAAAAATGCCTGTGAAACGTTTTTTTGTTCCAAACACCAGGGACGCGGTGGTGTATTAAACCGTGCGTCCAGATTTACTTTGAATCGGGCTTTATACACCTTTTTTATTGTATAGGGATCATTGAAATGAAAACTAAACCTTTTGATGAACCCGTGCATATTATTGTCTTGTAAATTATATTGTTATAGTGTTCTGCAAACGTTAGCTCGAAATCAAGCAAGACTCCTAAATTTCTAACTTTATTGCATCTTTCAACAGTTTGTTGACGCGACAGATTTCATGTGTGAATAGGCTGCCACATCAACGTTCAAAAATGCCTGAACCAAATGGACAGCTTGTAATTATCACTTGTAGAAGCGATGGGGGATCATTTCCCTGATATGCCCAAATGTAGCACGGAGTAAAATGTGATGGAATTGAGTAAACGAGTGCAAACTCATCGGGAATGATCGTTCATATGCATCCGTAGAACCATTCTGAACGGCCGTTGTGAGAATATCACCATGAAAATCTCACATGCGCATAGCATGTTACCAATTACTAATGCTTTCTCTCCTTTCTACGGTTTTCTTCCATATTCTATGACCGCGAGCAATTCCGTATGACATCGTGCATAGTCATAGGCCAGCATAGGCCTTCGCCTAAAGTCAGCTCTTCAAAACTAGAAACACCGAGACGACACCGAGCAATAAGTAAAAAACGGTATATAACCCTAACCAATTTTACTTTCAGCCAAATAGTCTAACACAAGGTAAATAATCAAATGACCACAACAAAATATACTAAATATTCATGACATAACATATAACACATAAAGGGAGGGACCATCTGGGCACCCAACTGAAACGATTTGGATAGGGAGCATGGGACTGTCTCCTCCCTATTGTTAACGTTGTTTCGTGGATCGAGAGCGGGCTCTTCGACCCCATCTATTGGGTTTATTCTGTCAATCGAGGGCTCGATTCTAGTGCTGTGAGTGTGAATTTGCTTTTGGAAGGAGATTCTCTTCCATATATTCGCGGGTTTCGCGTCTCTGCTTACGGGCCCGCCCAAACGTTTTTGGCCCTTCGTACAGGAGCTCGTTGATCACAAACAACAATCGAATCGTGATCAAATCGTTTTTCAGATTATTCCACTGCTATGGAAAGTTACCTTGCTACAATGGATGGTAGTATTACATCATCATCATCATCATCATCATCATCATCATTGGGTTGGATTTCGAATTAATTAATAAGGATAGGATGGTGCACTACTTCGGCAGTGTTCTTCTCGTCAATATTTCGCTATTTCTCAGTGATATTCGAATAAAAGGTCTTTTGCAAATGAGCATGAGCATGATTGACCGCCCGAAAGCTGCTAATCCGTTATTGCCAGATCAGCTGTAACTAAACATAGAACCAACAGATGATGTTTGGGACTAACTGTACTGTACCGACTGTACAGAGATTCACAGTAAAATTATTCAAATTTTGGCACCGATTTAAGCCAACAGTCAGGATGCTGTGCTATGCTGTTAATTGGACTGAATTTCCTCTTCCATCATATGAAGTACGTTGCATGCTCATCGACGAACAAAAACTCAAAGAACGCTGGGACTTAGCAATGCTCTTTTTCATCACCGACATTATTTCGCAACGCATAAACTCAGCAGCATTACTTTCGCGATTAAACTTTTACACTCTCTGGGCATCTTAGAACATGCCAACTATTCTTAGAAATACCGCGTAGAACAACTATTGCATAAGTTGTAATGAACCCATTAATCGAATGATGCTACAATATCATCACAATTAAAGGAAAACTAAAAGAATCTCGACTACAAGACAGTAGAAATAATGTATAGCATTGATGTAAGACATTGTAATCATTAGTCATTAGTCATGTAATCATGTAGTCTACTTTGCTTGACGAAAACTTAAAATAAAATAAAATAAAGTATTGGGGCCACTCACAAGTGTGGGTGCTTTATTTCAGTAGAATACCGAAATACGCTAAAACATCGAATTTGAGAACCGATTTAAACCAACAGTAAGGATGCTGTTGGCGTCAATTACAAGTGTTCGAATAAAAGGTCTTTTGCAACTGTATATAAACAATATTTTGAACATTTTTTAAAGCCGTACATGAGCTCACCATGTGCAAAATTAAAATCGTTTGATTTGAATAAGGCTAAGTTATACCGAAAAACTGACAGGCAATGGTCAGGTTCAAAAATAGTGCTCCACTCTAGAATAACCAACGAACGTGTGTGCGAGGACAATAATGAAGCTTTAATGATTGTTTACAGATCAAAAAAGGATTACCGAATGTGTGTTAAAAATTAAGCTTTGCCGCTTGTGAAAACCCACTTTTCACTATAGTTAATCGCTAGGTCGAATGGCATCTTCTTCTTCTTTAGCATTTCAAGCTTATTGATTTCACAATTAGCTTATTGCTTGCTCTCAACTTAGTGTTTTAAATGCACTTCCACAGTTATTAATTAAGAGCTTTCGATGCCAAGTACCATTTTTGCATTGGTATGATTGTGTGACAAGTACAATCATACGCTATGGAGTCGAGAAAATTTCCTTAACGAAAGATTCCTAGACCAGACCGGGATTCGAACCCAGCCACCTCTAGCATGGTGTTGCTTTGTAGCTGCGCCTTTACCGACTGAGCTAAGGGAGGACCGAGGTCGAATAACATACAATATTTGAAAATTGGTTGATCGAACTATCCAAGTTATGTGCATCGGCTCCCATGAATCTTTGCTCCTTGTGAATACGTAGAAAATATCTTCCCATCAAGGATAAATTCAATGACCTAAGAGACTTGACAACCAGTTCTGTAAAAAAAAGGAAATTTTTCGCTCCTCACTTTCCTTTTTAATTGAACCAAAATTCAAGAAATAGCGTTGCAATATCTGGAAATATATTCATTTAGAAAGGCTACCTGGTGAAAAATTTCTTAAGTAAAACATTCAGGAAGGCAGAGCTAGAAATCAAGAGATTGACTTTACCTAAAACCGTATCTCAAAATATTGTGATAAAGTCCAGGTATTCATAGTATCGTTCTGTTCATAGACCGCTGGAATTTTATAGCTGGGATAACATAAATGAACCTCCCTTAGCTCAGTCGGTAAAGGCGCAGCTACAAAGCAATACCATGCTGGAGGTGACTGGGTTCGATTCCCGGTCTGGTCTAGGAATTTTTCGTTAAGGAAAAATGTCTCGACTCCCTGGGCATAGGGTATGATTGTACTTGCCACACAATCATACTAATGCAAAAATGGTACCTGGCATCGAAAGCTCTCAATTAATAACTGTGGAAGTGCATTTAGAACACATAGTTGAGAGCAAGTAATAAGCGAATTGTGCAAGTAATAAGCTTGAAATGCAAAGAAAGAAGAAGAAGCATAAATGAACCTGCTATCATGAAAAACATCAATAAATGATCCCTGCAGCTTGATCAACTTCGCCTACAGAAGCTACGCAGAAACGCACGACAGTTTAGTCTCTTTCCCTAGTCAGGAAATTCAGTATCAATTCTTCAATCCCTTCACCAACGAACTCTTCCGGGTATTTCGCCTAGTTCAAAACTTCGTCTGAGTCCCTTTTCCCCAACATCCAATCCCACACCCAATGATTACAACCGTCGTAATAATTGCGCCATGGCACAAACAATTCCCGGCTGTAATTACAACACAACGGCGGTGACGACGACGACGATATCGGCGAATGGCCATTTATAGGCCTATTAGCGTCCCTTGGCGAGTCGGTCGTTCACAGTTTTGCACAATTTGCAAATCTCCGGCTCCCCACTGCGCGAGGCTTCCCCATCTCAACTCATGATTGTCATCGTCCGAGGTGAGTCCGAGTGATGGGGCGCAAAGTGGGAGAGAGAGAGAGAGAGAGAGGGTCGTTAAATTGCAGCAAAGTATCTCTGCAATATTAATTAAGCGAGCTTCTACTTCCATTCGGTCGGTACACTCAAGATTACTCCCTTTATTGTACTGATAAACTGCGGGTGGACGGGGCCATCGCTAGACTTGTTTCGGGGAAGTTGATTTCGAATTGTAAATTTTCTTAACATGCTACACGGAGGTTAAAAATAAGTGTTTTCTATGTAAAGTCGAAAATGATTTTCTTAATAAAAAAAAAAATGAACCAGTCTACACCAGCGCGATGCAGTCATCACAATTTTCCCTTTCTACAAACCGACATTTCACCGGTAAAGACTCTGTTAGCCAATTCTCGGCGTTCTTTTCGTGTCAGTTCTTCCGTACTCATCTAATCAGCTCGATCGTGCCATAAAATTCCACTCGGCACTTAATTTCCAAACGAGTCAAATCGCACCACCCACCTCTCGTTTGCTTTAGCCACCCTCTCGAGAATGCCCTGTAAAATGTAAATACTATCCAACAACGGGCCCGTCATTTACCGATCTTCCACTTCACTCGTTTCGTCTCAAGTAGGGCAGAATACGGCAAGCGGATTCCCCTTGAAAATGGGGTTTTTTATTCCAGCCATACAAATCGAACACCGATCGATGCTCGACCAGGAGTGTATTGGAAAGAAAGGGTTGAAAGCTTTTGTCTTCATTCAATTTCATTACTCTGGAGGGGCTTTGTTCAGTGTAGGCTGCCATCATCATTATCCCATCATCATCCAATCATTTCGAATTTCTAACTTATTGAATGTGACTGTCGTGGGAATGAAAAAGAAAATGCTCCGAGGAAAGGCTGGGAAAATTGTCACATTTTTTTTTTCTAATTATGTTGGAGAAATTTCATGAATTTCCATATTGTTTTATGTTTATTGAAGAAGTAGTTCAACGTTTAAGAGACGACATTGTCGGATTTGAGGATGTTCTGCTGTAGTTACCGAGAAATTTAGATTTTATTTTTTGTCCACAGTGTAATGTTTGAGTGTTCAGCAATTTTGCTTTTTTAACGACACTTTGCAACTGGGTGCATTCGTGTCGGTCAAGTTTGCTCCACCGATTCTCAATTTCTACTCATTTCTCTTTTTCTTCATTAGCATTTTCTTGTCTCTCACAAGAGAGTCTATCTTTTCTTCTTCCACTTCACTGCTTCAGTTTCTCTTCTTCGGCTATTCTTTTTCAGCTATCCCTCTTAAGCTTCTCTTCGTGAGCTTTCTTGCTTCCGCTATACTTGTTCGCTCGTCTTCTTCCAATTCTCTTGTTCACATTTCTGCTTTCGTTTCTCTTCTTCCACTTCTATATTTTCAGTTCTCTTCTTCCACTTCTTCTTTTACGCTTTTTTTCATCCGTTTCTATTCTTCCAATTCTCATTTTCCATTTATTTTCTTTAACTAGACTGCTTCCGTTTTTCTTGTACCGGTGCTCACCTTCTGTTTCTCTTCATTCACTTTTTTTCATTTCTTTTCTTCCGCTTATTTTCTTTCACCTCTCTTATTCTTCTTTTCTCTCTCATTCATTTTCACTGTATGTTCATGTTCTTTCAAAAATGGGCTTCGTGGTCAAGTGGTGAGCGGCGTCACCCGTCGTTCAGAAAAAGTAAGTAAGGGTTCGATTCCCGCTTCAGCCTGCGGAACTTTTCGATAAAACGATAATGTCCATACTGGTCCTCTGGGAGTTAGATTAACCTGTCCGTTGTAATTCGCTCCATGGTTAAATGTTCAGTCTGTACAACCTTGAGTTGAAGACGGTGTAAATGTCTTTGAAAACTTTACTTGCTTTTACCTCTTCATCTAGCTTCCGTTCAGCCCAATTCCCATTCACTTCTTCACATTTATTCAGTTTTGAGTGATAATTCTCGCTTTGCTTTTATTGGATCCTCTAAATTATCTTCCCTTTTTTCACTTCATCGTTTGGGGTTCATCTGCATCCGTTTCTTCATCCTTTTTATTTGTTTCCGCCTTTGTATCTTCTTTCATTAATTTCTTCTCCACTTTGCCGTATTCTCGATTTCGCTTCTTCGACGTTCCCATTGCATCGCCTTCATTATTTTGTTTCCTTCAAGGTCTTCTTTCTTCCCACTTTCTTTGCAATTTCCGAATTCATTGTTTTCATAATCAGCTTCCGTTTATTTATTCTCTCCATCTTCTTCGTAATCTTTGCTTTAATTTTTTTCAGATCCTTTTTTCTACTGCATCTGCAGCAACGTCTGTTTCACTTCCCACATTTTCTCTTACTTCTTCTTCTCCTCCACTTCTTGCTTTTCTTGTCGCATGTTTTTTTTTTGCAATTTCACTGCCAACAAAATACACACAAATTGCATATGTTTAGTGGTCCGAAATCTCCGATATTTCATTGAATTTTGCATGACAATCCGGGTGACCGTTCAATCAAAAGACGGTTTAATTTCATATGAGATTGTACGAAAATGTGTTCAAGATGTTTAAACTTGAGACGTACAAGGCAGTGTAGCTAATATTCAAATAATTCAATCGACGACGACCTATTTTTTCCATTCAATCAATTCTGAGAATCGTATTTTCGTATGTTCATTTTTTGAAAAACTTCTTCCTCAAACAACCCTCATCCTCGTCTTTCAGTTGACGTATTGCACTTGAGATATGGTTTATATTAATGTACGGCAGAGGGCTGATGAAGAAACCTAAAAAAAAATACCGAACAGACATGTCGAGCCGACATCTGAGCGATGTGAAGCTAGTTAAAGTCAATGTCGCACTAATGACAAGCACATTTTGAGTTGATGTCGGGTCAACATTGGGGTTGCGTCTGCTATAAATTGGTTCAGTGTTGGAGTTGGCCGTAAATGTGCTCCGTCCACGTCCACTGAGATAATTCATAAACGGTTAACATCAAGTGTGTCTCAAGTGACGTTTCATTAGTTTCAAGAAGTTTCTGTGGACTGATGGTTTATTTTAACTCAGAATGTACAAATAATCACGAAAAAAAATTTCAATTCATTTAATTTAAATATTCAAGGATTTTTCGGCATTGTTGAAATGAAATTGTCGAGATTTGGTCGCAGGTAATCGCCAACCTGAAGTAGGTAGTAGAAGTACCTTCAACTTCACCAACCATACCAAGGCCTGGATGTCCGCTGCTGTATACAGAACTGTCTATCGCCTTCAAATCACACTGTTAATAGCTGCACATCGCAGGCCTTACAGTATGCGGAGATTCTATAGTACACTTTCCACTAATATTATTGATTGATCCACCTTGCCCGTTGCTCGTCGCTTTTTCTTGTATCACTCGATTCGTTTTGGAGAACCATTTTCACCGGTCTGTCATCCGACATCCTTATGATGTGCTCAGCCCATCGCAGTCGACCAATTTTAGATGTGTAGACGATAAGAGGTTGTCCCAGCCACACATGCAATTCGTGGTTCATTCATCTTCTGCACTTGCCGTCTTCCATCTGCACTCCTCCGTTGGTCGTTCGTTCAAAGACACCAAGAGCGCATTAGTTCTCCGCAAGCATAGATCTAGTTTTGTGGCCGTAGAGAACAACCGTTCGAATCAATGCCTTGTAGATGGTCAACTTTTTACTGCGGTGAACTCTGTTCGATCGACGGGTCCTGCGGAGTCCGAAGTAGACACGATAAGCCATAGTAAGTCTTTGAATATTTCTCTGCTGTTGTCGTTATCGGCGGTCATCAATAAGCCCACAAACACGAATTTATCAACTACCTCGATTTCACGACCACCGATCTGAACTCAGGATAGAAGGCTAACATTGTCTTCTCGTGAATTCCTTCCTTCCGCGTATTTTGTTTTCAATGCTTCGGCCTTATAACTGATGTACTTTTTCCGACATCTTCTCAAAGTTCTGAGCAACGATTGTTGGATCACGTTCGGTATTTTCTGAGGAACTCATTTGCAATTGGTGTAATAATAAAACTTGAAGCGATCAAAAGGCCAGTTGTGGAAAGTGTCCCTTGATCAATCATTTTTATATTTTCCTAAACTGTCGTGCACTAGGGTTCTTGATATACTTCTAAAGGGTTTATCAATAGGAATTTCCTAAATTTGACAGTTGATTCCGACCATATTGTTGAAGCTACAAGTGTCAAATTAGCTGTCATTTATTCAGTGTGTCTTGCCAAATTACCATGGAGAGTTATAGCGTCCAACAACACGATTTATTGAAATAAGGGTTCTTTGAGAGCAACGTTCCGAGCTATAATCGTCATACCGAGAGGACTATTCGCAATGTGGTGAACACATTCGAGGAAACTGGTTCGGTGAAAGCTCAACCACCACCCGTACGTCAGCGGAATACCAGGTCTGCCGAGAATATCGCCGCTGTACGCGAAAGTGTGCAGAAGAACCCGCGGCAGTCGATTCCGCGCAGCGCACAAGAACTCGGCCTCTCACCTGAGGATAATACCATAAAATTGTTCCCACAATGTTATGTAAATACCAAATTGAGGTAAAACAATACCAAAATAGTACCTCTCAGGTATTCCCAGGTACCCGAAATAACAAGTTTTGTTATTCGAGAGATATTTTGCTTGCAATTCGAAGGTATTTTGTTTAGGTATTTCACCTCTTAATCAGAGCTCTCTAATACCAAGGCCAGTTATCAAGATCAAAATATGGTGTTAAAATGTTGTTGTCTCCTGCTCGGGTGCGCTCATCAATACCAAATTCAGTTACCAAGATCAAAATAAGGTATTTTGTTTTCTCCTGCTCGGGATATCATTTGTATATTAGCATCTTTACATCAGAGGCGTCTCGTGATCCAAAGTTCACTCTGTTCGACGAATTAAATCTTCTAAAAGACTGCGCTTGGTAAAGTTAGTTTAATTCATTCTTTAAACGTACGGCCAAAGTCATGAATGGCGCCTTCTTGGTTCATTTTTTAGTTATAGTTCAGCAGAGAGAAAATTTCAAAAAATGACAACGAAAACGATTTTTTTTAGATTGAAATGAGCTTGAACGTGTTTTATCATAATTGGAATGGTCTCACCAAGTTCTACGTTTCGATGACATGTAACGTTATTTGGATTTGACTCAGTTTTGAGTGAACGTTCATGTCAACGACTATACGTCAAGAATCCAATAAAATTAAGCAGTCATAAAGAATTGAATGTATTGGACATCATTGCAAAAAACAATAATTATCTAGACTAACATTTGAAAAGGGTCAAAAGCATTACATTTCCCTTTATTTTAGTAAAACAGAACCAAAAGTGTACGTTTCAGTAAAGGTAATTTATAACTGCTTGTTCAGATATTCCTATTTTCAGGGGCGGTTCAAATATGGCTTCGTTTATGGGGGGGGGATGGGGGTTCAGTGGGCGGAAGGAGGGTCAAGGTTTGTTACAGTACGTTTAAAAGGTAAGGGAAAAGTTGAGATAGAGGGGGCTGATAAATATAAAAAAATAGCGGACGTCATATTTGAATCGTCTTTAAATGGATATGCCTCAAGCCTTATCAAATAAGAAAATTCTAATTTGATAAGACTTGATGTAAATCCATTTAAAGACGATTCAAATATGACGTTATATGAATTTTAGAAATACTGTTTATGTCAATGAAAACTGAGAGGTGTTTGCTTGGTAAGGGTTTTATTTTATTTATTTTTTAGATATACATTTTCACGTATTAGTAATAAACATAGCTTCATATATTTAATTCATAAATCTTTCATATACAAAGTAAATTTTAATCAGAAAAAGTTTTCAGCTCAAATTTGATTTTCTTAAATATGTACAAAGCCATGAACCCGTGTACCAGTTATTGTTTTTACGTGGCTATATAACTCCTCAAGTTCTTCTGACATTTTTGAAATACTGTTCAGCTGATATGAAGCAGAAATTCAGTTTTGTAATACTTTTATTTGTCTGTTCAACTGCCCAGTCATATAGTTCCCGAGGAGTTTTGATTGTGTTTTCATAATCTTGAGCAAGGCTTGCTCTCTTTGCCATTCGCTTGAGAGTACCACCAATAGCATCACATGGAACTTTCACACGAGACTTTGCAGCAATATATTGCATTTTGTTCAATGACATCTAGCAATTTTGATATAAAAAACTGAACTGCTATTGAGTTATGGGTCCATACTTCAGATATTATGATAATGCTTTTTTTTCCAACTTATTGTCTTTCTTGTAATATACTTCAAAGTTTTGGTGATAAACAGGATCAACCACCTGATTTAATTGTTTATCACTAAAGTTTAAAAAATAATAATTTAAAAATAAGCCCTTTCCAAATGGTAGCCTTGATTTTTCAAACATTCAAAGACCCTTAAAAAATCCAAATTGTTATTATAATTAAACTTAATTGGCTTATGTGAGGTTTTAGGATCAAATTATGAGACGAGTAGGCACGATTACACGGTAAAAATAGGACGTGAAAAATGTTTGGTTAGAAAAACTTTTTTTCCTTAAAAGTGCCTATCGCGCGATGTATGGCGAACTTTTAGACAATTATATTGCCTTTATTAAGAAAAAAATTCGTCGAATTCTAAGACAGCTTTTTTTGCAAATTGACTTTGAATTTTAAAAAAAAATTTCAGCGTGTAAGAATCGAATCACAATCGAATCACATTTTTTTTTAATAAATGTTAAGACAATTTTCTAAAAGAGTCCGATACATCGCTTTTTTGCATGTCTTATCCTTTTTGAGTTATGTTGGTTTAAAAAAAATGATCGAAATCCTTAAGCCCTCTTCAAATGGCAATCTAGATATATTTTGGAAAAAAAAAACAAAGTATGCAAAGTTGCTTGAAAAGACATAGTCTATACACCCACAAAGTTTCATTGGTTTCTGAGAGGGTGCTGCCAAACACTGGATGAGTTGGCGTGAAATTCGTCATTTGTGGCTATCTGTTCAATGAACAGGTTGAACATACGAACGAGACGCCACTACAGCTTTGCACTTATGCCCAGGAAGTTGAGAAAATTATTCTTCACCAAAAAATCCCAAAGCAGACCAGGAATCGATTGTTTGTCAAAGCCTTACTTACCTTACCTATCAGACCAATACCAATGCCGGCGCTGGGGTGGCCTCTGCTGTATACAGAAGTTGTCTCCATTCTATTCTGTCCATGGATGCACTTCGCCAGCCTCGCAGTCTGCAAAGGATCCGCAGGTTGCCTTCTACTTGAAAAATCCACCTTGCTCGTTGCGCAGCTCTTCTTCTTGTACCCGTCGGTTCTTTTTCGAGAATCATTTTCACAGGGCTGTCGTCAGACATCCTTACGACATGCCCGGCCCATTGTAGTCGACCGATTTTTAGCGGTGTGTACGTTGGGAGGTTCTCCCAGCAACTGATGCAATTCGTGGTTCATTCGCCTCCTCCACGTTCCGTCTTCCATCTGCACCCAACGGAGATCGTACGCAAAACCTCCCGTTTCGGAGCCGTAGAGGACTACCGGTCTAATTAATGTCTTGTAGATGGTCAACTCTGTAGTTCGGCGAAATTTGTTCGATCTTAGCTTCCTTCGAAGTTCAGAGTAGGCACGATTGCCAGCCAGAATGCGCCTTCGTACCTCTACTTTTATATGCAAGTTACCCGACCAGGGGATAGCATAAAAATTACAATTTTTTTTCTAACCTTGTTAAGTAAATTATGCATAACATTTATTCATAATACATATTTTTTAAGACGCTATTATCTAGAAAATAACATAACACATTTATAACTATTTAAGACATAATGGTCGGGGGAGTACAAACTCAGCTAAATAATTGATAAATTATGATAATAACTGTCACAATGTGCAAAACTTTTACAAAGTTTGTTATGTTTATGTTATACAGTGCAGGACACAATAAAAAATACACCTCATAAATTTTTATATTTCCTTCGATATGTCAGTTGATTGAAATTGTAGAGGGTAAGTTTCGTTTGGGGATAGAAAATACTTTTATAAAACAAAATCGTACCGGCATGAAAAAAAATAGCCGGCGTCGGTGGTGTAGTGGTAAGCGTGACTGCTACTTGGCACCCCAGTAGGGTCTGGGTTCAATCCCAGTCGACGTCGGTGGTTTTTCTGAGGCGAAATAATCTGGTCACGTCTTCCTTCGGAAGGGAAGTAAAGCCGTTGGTCCCGGTTCATATTCATGAGTCGTTAGGTAGGGTCCAGGTGGTGGAGTCGTCTTCCTGGCGTCGGTGATTGTCACCATGTGAGGAAATAGGCCGACGTAAAATAAAGATTAAAAAAAAAAAAAAAAAAATAGGAATGTGCATGACTTGCTTAATATACAATAATTTATTGCTGAGGGTATATTTGAAAATGGACAAAACAAATCATACACCAGATTTTTAACTAAACTGTTATGCACAGAATAAAAAAGCGTTCTTAAAAATGAAAACGGACCGTGAACCAGTTCACGTTTTCAAGATTTTTCCCTTTAAACGTCATTTGGTTCATGATTACGTGATTCAGTTCACGGTGTATTTTTGCTTGTTCTCGAATTCAGGATTGCAGTTCACGGATCTGGGCACTGATTTTTTTCAGTGTGCCTTTGACTTTATGCTTTAAATTTCAACACTAAGTGAACGCTCCTTAGCCTTCAACACTGCTTCCAGTCGACGTTGCATACTTTCGAAAACCTTTTGAGATATTCCGGATCAATATGTCAACATACAGTATTTGAAAAAAAAAAAAAAAAACATTTGCAACTGGTATTGAATACTGATAATACGCATTAACATACGAGCATTTCTCTGCCAAATAAGCAAATGACTGAACTCGACCCTCTCCGATTTGGATGAAACTTTGCGCATGTCTTCGGAATTGGTGACGATGGATTTTCCGCCGGTTAAGGGAATTTTTTGACTCAAGACAAATTTTTCAAAAGGGCGTATGTGTTTTGTCATGCGTATTTTTCAAAAAATCATAGCTCGAAAACCGTTGGTTGTAATAAAATTGCGTCTGAGAAGGAGTTGTAGTTAATTAATTTGACTTTATGAAAAAAATATATACACAGTAAAAAAAAATTTTTTTCTTCAAAAAAAATTTCAAAAAGGCTTTGAGTCATAAGAAGAAGAATAGAAGTTGTTCTACGATCGAGCAACTTAAGATAAAAAAGTTCTTAGAAGTAAGAAAAATTCAATTTTTTTCTAATTTGTTGTTTTTGCATAAATAACCATAAATAACAATATAATACGATTCTTCTAGTGATTTTAAACAAAAATGCTCTTGGTAAGCCACATTCTAAATGTATCCGTTTTCGAGAGAATTTGAAATTAATGTCGAAAAAATGGCTTTTTCCATGAAAATATCCCTTTTTCAAATGTTAGTCGTGATTGTCCATCTGCAAAAGTATTCTTTTCAAATTGTACATAAAATTTTCTACAATATACCTTTTATTACCGAGAATACTAGACAAACTGATTCCTGATATTTACTGTAGGTAAAACGACAAAATTTGCTGCTTTTACTTACAAAAATAATTAGTATTCATGTTAGTGTACAAGCATATTTTGTTCAGGTAGAAACATAATGTATTTAATTAGTTAAACTGTTTATACCAGTAAGAATACAATTGTTACGCCTATTTATACCTATTCATGCATTCCCTTCGGTGTTGACAGAAAATATAATTTACCAATATTTCAAAAAGTACCTAAAGAGCGTACCTAGTAGGTATAAAAAGGATTACTTTACAAAGTCATGACATCAGTTTAACAATGTCTTTCATAAAAAGCGTAAAGTGTAAAACGAAATAAAATGGAACTCGAAACAAAGCATTGTTGTAAACCTTTTCGTGAAATCGGGAGACGGTGTTCGCCTAACTGACAAGTTAATTGTAAAACTTTTATCCATGCAGTGTACGGTCCATTTGGACACGTCATTAAGAATTTGTGATTCATGTCGGTTATATTCGTATCGTCGTAATCCTGTCGAAAGAGTGGAGCAACCAGAAAACGGTGGACATGACGAAGCACCAACCACATCACGGAACGATTTGAAGGAAATACCATCGGCAGCTTCAATTACCTCGGCATCTTCTCAGGACAGTGACCTATCGGATTATTCCAGGATACACAACATTGAGTTATTCAATAATGGAATTGCAGGAATAAATGTGTCTCCCATATCCATTAGAGAATTTAAAAATGATAAATACCGTTGGCAAAAATTTGCCGAAATTGTAGCAGGAATTAGAAAATATCTATTCAGCTTACCACCACAAGAAGAAGTCGAAGAGTTAGCTACATTGAAAACAAAGGTTGTGGAATATGATGAAATTATTTCCAAATTGAAAGAAAAATTCATAGAACCAGATTGTTCGAGAATAGATAAAATACGTATATTAACAGTTTGGCTAATTCGTGGACGATTCAGCAGATAACGAGCAAATTTGAAACATACAAATAACAAACCTTGCATTACAAGCAAAAGAATTGGCAGCCGAAAATGGAGTATTGGCTACCCCCAACGACAGATCGGGGAATCGTTTGAATCCGGATATAAAGAATCAAGTGATACAATTTTTTGACGAGGACGACATCAGCAGAGCCATGCCGGGACAAAGAGATTATGTCTCTGTAAACACGAATGGTAAGCGTCAACAAATTCAAAAACGGTTATTACTTTCATCACTCAGAGAAACTTTCACTCGATTTAAAGAAGTCAGTGAACATAAAATTGGATTTAGTACTTTTGCAGCATTACGACCAAAACATTGTAAATTGCTAAATGCTTCAGGTTCTCACAACGTTTGTGTTTGCGCAATTCACGAAAATATTGATTTAATGCTTCACAGTTTAAACAAATATTCATTCAACACTGATTGTAATCAACATTTTGAGAAGTTATTGTGTAATTCATCGTCAAGATTAAAATATTGGTACCTCCGTGAATGCAAAAATTGTCCCACGCTGTCAGAATTTGAGATAAGATTTTTAAAAGAACTTGAGAAACATAACTTGTCTATCGTTCGAACAATGGATTACAACTGATAGATGTAATTTAGAAACGCTATTAAAACCTGTCGATGAATTTGTTGAATATTTTAGCGAGAAATTAGAAAAACTATTAACTCATGATTATA
Organism: Aedes koreicus; assembly: GCA_024533555.2. Classification (NCBI taxonomy): domain Eukaryota; kingdom Metazoa; phylum Arthropoda; class Insecta; order Diptera; family Culicidae; genus Aedes; species Aedes koreicus. The sequence goes on along the minus strand of JAHHFK020002414.1, from coordinate 719,344 downwards.
TAAAAACAAAGTAATCGAAATTTTTTAAAGATACAAAGTCTTCATTAAAAGAAGGAGAAGTAGTTATTATTTGCAATTTTGCAGAGAATTATTCATTTGTACTTCAGGATGCTGTTCAAAGTCATCATTGGAACAATGATCAGGCTACAATTCATCCGTTTGTTATTTATTATATGGAGTCAGGAATGCTTAAAAATCTAAGTTTTGTTGTAATATCAGAAGTTCTAAGACATGATACAATTGCGGTACAAGTATTTATTTCTAAATTACTAACGTATTTAAATCAACTAATGAATATAAAAAAGGCCATTTTTATGTCTGATGGGGCTGCTTCCCAATACAAAAATAGAAAAAAATTTGCAAGCCTCTGCAAGTTTAAAGAGAAATACAACATTGATTCTGAGTGGCATTTTTTCGCAACTTCACATGGTAAGGGACCATGTGATGCAATTGGCGGCACATTAAAACGAATGGCAACAAGAGCAAGCTTGGCCAAACAACATGAACATCCAATAACAAGTGCGAAAACTTTGTATGATTGGGCTATTAAGAGAAATCAAGAAAATTTCACAAAAATATCATTTTGCTATGTTTCACAAGAAGAATATGAAGAGGGAGCTGCAGAATGGGGTGGTAGTTATCAGCAAACAAAAATGATTCCTGGTACACAGAAATATCACTCCTTCATTCCAGTTGCAGATAAAAAAATCGCTGCGAAAATATTTTCAATTGACGAAAGACTGAGTTTTCATAATATTTATAGGAATGTTAGGAAATAGTGTTTGTAAAAATGTAAATACATTTTTTTTTTTTAAATAGTAGAAAAAATATATAGGGATGTGGAACCTATGTTCACCATAGTACATATATTCATCACATTCTGCAGTCATCCAACTTCAAACGTAAAAAGATGTTTAATTTCTCCAATAAATGGACGCAGTAACCAAAAATATATAATCCTGGCAAATAAAATTAGGTCTTGAATATAACCAAAAGCTACAAAAACGTTTCGGAGACTTAAATTTCGTAAAAATAATGAGCAGTCAGATTTTTAACACAATTTCTTACCTTTGCACTACAAATTCGTCGTATTGATCTAACCGTACTAGGGAATATACCCGAGCCAGACTCCAAGTTTTCTCTTTAATTGCACTTTATCCTCACACATTTTCGTTGCGTAATTGCACAAACCATAAAAATCACACTTCACTTATTACACTAGCCACACGAGAATCTACGAATACGTGATAAAATACGAGAAAACTATGGGATTAATTTTCACAATAATTTAAATACGCTTGCACCTATTCTGAACCGTGTTTACAATCGACGTAATCGCTTGATGTTGCCAAACTATTTTATTATGACTCTTATTCGAATGAAATGTGTTTGGCAGTACATCAATATCACCTGTTTTGTGGGAGTGCTACAAATCGCCCAAACTTAAACTATTTTATTTTTCCATAGATTAAATAAATAATAACATGCTTCTAATTGTAGATTTTTTCAATATTTACCGAGAAATAAAATCCCACATTTAATAATATTTTTCCATCTCTGTTGAATTTGGCGGCACTGCTCACATACTGTATAGCATACACATCAACACGCACACTAGTTCAATTCATAGAGCATTCTATGCCCAACGTTATGGTGAGTCTTGTTGTCAATATTCTCATGGAAGAATAACAAACAAACCCGTTCATTTTGTCTTGGTTATATGCAGGCTATCCAACACAATTAAAGTGCTGTCAAATGATCTACTTCATGCGAGAAATTTAATTTTGGGTGTAGTAGTGGAGAGCGTTAACTTGTTTATATTTTTTCATGATTAAAATCAGTACGATTAACATATGTACACAGATGGGATTAATGTTTTTCGTGATATTATTAAAATAGGTACATAGCAGTGGCAACTTTTCCGTATTAAATTGGAAGAAAATTATCAGAATCGAATGTTTTGTGCGTTGCTAAACGATTAACGGTAAGTGGACGAATAAATTGTGAATAACTTGTGTACTTAGTGTTCGGTATTCAGTGCATATTCACCGATTTCCACTGGAGGTCAGCTTATTGAGCTCAAGATAGGTACCGCTTCCCTAAATCTATATCAACAAAAAAAACAAAAAAATTTTTATTTGTTAATAAAAATTAATTATTTTTTATAAAAAAAAAAAAAAAAAATCTTCTTTCGAAAAAAAAGAAAATTAAAAAAAATTTTATATAAAATTAAAAAAAAAAAATTTTAGAGGAGGAACAACCACAACTATTTCAAAAAAAAAGGTTTTTTTCAAAAAAAAAACTTTTTCTACGACATTATTTTTTTTTTTTTTAAAAACACTAAAAAAATCGTATTATATTATTAAAATATGGTTATTTATGCAAAAACAACAAATTGGAAAAAAACTTGAATTTTTCTTACTTCTAAGAACTTTTTTATCTTAAGTTGCTCCATCAAAAATTATAAAAATCGTACGTTGGACAGATTTGCTAATTGATTTTTAAGTTTAACTTTTGATTTTTTTGAAGAAAACAATTTTTTTTTTACAGTGTACATAGTCAAATTAATTAACAACAACTTCTTCTCGGACGCAATTTTATTACAACCAACGGTTTTCGAGTTATGATTTTTTGAAAAATACGCATGACAAAACACATACGCCCTTTTGAAAAAAATGACTTGAGTCAAAAAAATTCCCTTAACCCGCGGAAAATCCAACATCACCAAGTCCGAAGACATGTGCAAAGTTTCATGCAAATCGGAGAGGGTCGTGCAAGATTTTGACTTTTTCCGGCTGATTTCATCTGGAAACGCTCATATGTGTGTACTCTGAATTAAAAACGGCTTAAGTCACTATAGTTGACGGTTAAGGAGTGTAATTTTAAACCACATGATTTCCGGAGTAGTCAGATGACAACTGATAGCACACTGACAGTGTTTTGTTGACAAGTACCATTCTGCGTTGGTCAAAACAATTGCAACTTACAATATTTTGTTGTTTTTCATATCAAATCTGTTGATAACTGATGTATAATAATTGGATTCATACTATAGCGGAGGGGTTATATATTGTACATTTACGCCACCAGAAGATAAATATTACTTTATTTTACATAAAATAATGTTGCTTCTAATATTTTGGAATATTTTTTACGTCCAGATTCAAAATGGCCCGTGACAGTCTTGGATTGGAACTGCGAAACAAAATAAGCAATCATTACATGTGTGGAATGTCACTAAAAGAGATCTGTACCAAATATGGAGTGAAAAAATCAAAAATCTCAAGACTTTGCTCGAAGTTTCGTTCCACCGGAAAGGCGGAAGACCACGCTGCACTACGTCTAGGGACAATTCTATGATCGTCTGGTGCATCAAGAAAGATCCTTTCAAATCATCCTTCAAAGTGAAAGAAGAGTTGCAGCTGTCTGCGTCAGACCGCACAGTCAGAAGACGTGCCGTTGATGCCGGATTGTTTTGCAGAGGCCCTTCGAAGAAACCGCTGATATCGTTGAAAAACCAGAATAAAAGGCTCCAGTTTACTGAATCGCATCTTGGTTGGAGTGTGCAGAAATGGTCGACTGTTCTGTTCAGTGATGAATCGAAGTCCAACATTGTCGGCAGTGATGGAATTTGCCGTGTACGTCGACCCGTCGGAAAACGCTTGGATCCACGATATTGTCAAAAAGACCGTGAAACATGGTGGAGGCAATGTGATGGTCTGGGGATGTTTTTCTGCCAACGGTCTTGGTCCGATCCATCCGATTGATGGAATTATGGATCGCTTTATGTACAATAAATTCCTTGATTGGGGTTTTCAAAGGGAAAACCCCCCAAAAACCCCCCCCAAATGGTCAAAAAAAGGTTCAGCGATAATAACATCACGGTTATGGAATGACCACCACAGTCCCCTGATCTAAACCCTATCGAGAACCTTTGGGAGATTGTGGATCGAAGAATTAATCGCGTGGGGGTTAAGAATAAGGACCAATTGTTCGAGCAAATTCAAAAGGCGTGGTCAGCAATCCCTCAGAACATTATTTTTGCAACAACTTTTGATATTTTATTTTTCAAAGTTTTGGCTAATATTTCGCTTGTTATGTCCCAAAACTATGTGAAAATTTCCAAAACATACGCAAATTATAAGGTTCAACACATAAATGGTACCAAAAATAACATATTTGACGAAAATATGAAAATTAGTAGAATAAACGTAAATTTCAGTTAAATTTTACAAAACTAATCGTAACTTTGTTATTTGTAGACATAGAACTTTGATGTCTTCGGCAAACTTTCTTATTATTAATGCTCTACAACTTTGCCGAAGACATCAAACCGCTAGAAGGCGAAATAAAAAAGTTAGTATCGCAGCGCCGCCCTGCGGTGAAAATTGGAACTAATTTTTATTACTAAATTGTGGCGCAGATAAAACTGAGCAACAATGCTCAAGCAATCATCTTGATAAAATGCATGCTCAAAGCGCTAGAGGTTTTGTCTTGCTAATTTCGTCTCCTGGCCCACTGTGACGAATGGCAACAAGAGCAAGCTTGGCCAAACAACATGAACATCCAATAACAAGTGCGAAAACTTTGTATGATTGGGCTATTAAGAGAAATCAAGAAAATTTCACAAAAATATCATTTTGCTATGTTTCACATGAAGCATATGAAGAGGGAGCTGCAGAATGGGGTGGTAGTTATCAGCAAACAAAAATGATTCCTGGTACACAGAAATATCACTCCTTCATTCCAGTTGAGGATAACAAAATCGCTGCGAAAATATTTTCAACTGACGAAAGACTGAGTTTTCATAATATTTATAGGAATGTTAGGAAATAGTGTTTGTAAAAAATGTAAATACATTTTTTTTAAAAATTGTAGAAAAAATATGAATAAATCATGTATGAACAAAAAAAAACTCAAAATTTTTATTTGGTAATTAAGATTCGTTAATTTCGTTAATTAAGAAGATGTTCAATCTTCTTGGTGTCAAAAGGATAGTTGTAGAAAATTTTATGTACAATTTGAAAAAAATACTTTTGAAGATGGACAATCACGACTAACTTTTGAAAAAGGGATATTTTCATGGAAAAAGCCATTTTTTCGACATTACTTTCATTTTTGTTTAAAATCACTAGAAAAATCGTATTATATTATTAAAATATGGTTATTTATGCAAAAACAACAAATTGGAAAAAAACTTGAATTTTTCTTACTTCTAAGAACTTTTTTATCTTAAGTTGCTCCATCAAAAATTATAAAAATCGTACGTTGGACAGATTTGCTAATTGATTTTTAAGTTTAACTTTTGATTTTTTTGAAGAAAACAATTTTTTTTTTACAGTGTACATAGTCAAATTAATTAACAACAACTTCTTCTCGGACGCAATTTTATTACAACCAACGGTTTTCGAGTTATGATTTTTTGAAAAATACGCATGACAAAACACATACGCCCTTTTGAAAAAAATGACTTGAGTCAAAAAAATTCCCTTAACCCGCGGAAAATCCAACATCACCAAGTCCGAAGACATGTGCAAAGTTTCATCCAAATCGGAGAGGGTCGTGCAAGATTTTGACTTTTTCCGACTGATTTCATCTGGAAACGCTCATGTGTGTGTACTCTGAATTAAAAACGGCTTAATGTCACTATAGTTGACGGTTAAGGAGTGTAATTTTAAACCACATGATTTCCGGAGTAGTCAGATGACAACTGATAGCACACTGACAGTGTTTTGTTGACAAGTACCATTCTGCGTTGGTCAAAACAATAGCAACTTACAATATTTTGATGTTTTTCATATCAAATCTGTTGATAACTGATGTATAATAATTGGATTCATACTATAGCGGAGGGGTTATATATTGTACATTTACGCCACCAGAAGGTAAATATTACTTTATTTTACATAAAATAATGTTGCTTCTAATATTTTGGAATATTTTTTACGTCCAGATTCAAAATGGCCCGTGACAGTCTTGGATTGGAACTGCGAAACAAAATAAGCAATCATTACATGTGTGGAATGTCACTAAAAGAGATCTGTACCAAATATGGAGTGAAAAAATCAAAAATCTCAAGACTTTGCTCGAAGTTTCGTTCCACCGGAAAGGCGGAAGACCACGCTGCACTACGTCTAGGGACAATTCTATGATCGTCTGGTGCATCAAGAAAGATCCTTTCAAATCATCCTTCAAAGTGAAAGAAGAGTTGCAGCTGTCTGCGTCAGACCGCACAGTCAGAAGACGTGCCGTTGATGCCGGATTGTTTTGCAGAGGCCCTTCGAAGAAACCGCTGATATCGTTGAAAAACCAGAATAAAAGGCTCCAGTTTACTGAATCGCATCTTGGTTGGAGTGTGCAGAAATGGTCGACTGTTCTGTTCAGTGATGAATCGAAGTCCAACATTGTCGGCAGTGATGGAATTTGCCGTGTACGTCGACCCGTCGGAAAACGCTTGGATCCACGATATTGTCAAAAGACCGTGAAACATGGTGGAGGCAATGTGATGGTCTGGGGATGTTTTTCTGCCAACGGTCTTGGTCCGATCCATCCGATTGATGGAATTATGGATCGCTTTATGTACAATAACATCCTTAGATGGGTGTTTCAACAGGACAACGACCCAAAACACACCGCCAAAATGGTCAAAAAATGGTTCAGCGATAATAACATCACGGTTATGGAATGACCACCACAGTCCCCTGATCTAAACCCTATCGAGAACCTTTGGGAGATTGTGGATCGAAGAATTAATCGCGTGGGGGTTAAGAATAAGGACCAATTGTTCGAGCAAATTCAAAAGGCGTGGTCAGCAATCCCTCAGAACATTATTGACAACCTGATTGACTCCATGCCTCGACGATGCAAGGCTGTTGAAAGATGTAGTTGGTTTCCAGGCCAGTTTTCAAAAGAGATCTATATCTGTATCTATATCATAGTTTGCTACATTTTTACTATCCATAATTTTTTTTTACGGTTGCTGTTATCTTAACGACATATACCCGCAACCTAAATTCTAACAACCCTTGTTATAAAAGTAAATTTGTTGCTTCTTTCTGATCGGATACATTTAATTTAACAAAAGGCACAACCCTATGATATGGTGATAAAGGACAGAAGTAAACATAACCCAATTACTGCCGCCGATACAACCCCGTAATCAGCGAAACGGAAAACAACCCGATTCCTGTTTGGACAAGCGCCTTACAAGTGATTACGCGACGAATTCCATGTTTTGATAGCGCGCTGATGTTAACAACAATGATAACCTCCTACTCGGCGGTAAACCTCGCCCACAAGTGCACCGCGATTGAGGAAGCACCCAATTTCTTCGGTTTGGCCGATAGTGTAGATAAACAGAAAGCACTTAAGGTTTACTGTCACTGCACTGGGTTTGTAGCTGTGCCCGCGAATTCCGATCTGATTAAATGTTAATCATGACATCAGCAGCAGCAGCACGTGGATGAGGGTGCTGCTGGAGCGCTGGAGAGGTCAAAGCAAAATCTAGATTAAGCTGGTTAGAGTGAGCTAAAGTGGTTATGGTTATGGTTGGCCAATCTTATTTGTCTGATCCGGACGAGATTCCGGCAGCGAGGCAGGCAACCATGGGTGGAGCACTCATTGAGTAAGATGTAAAAGTTGAACTGCCACCACCGCGCACCGTTTGGAACGCACATACCAATGCTGGCTGGCAGGCTGATGGTAATTACCGTCGGCGTGGAGTCTCGTAAGTTTTGCAAGTTTGTTTTCGAAAGTCGGTGGCTACGATGCGCGGAGAGTTCCGAGGTTGGAGTGACTCATGCGCGGTAAGGTTTGGTAAGTTGCGGCAATGGATTTAAAAATATTTGTTTATCTGATATACATGCTTAGTTTGAACCGAGCTCACAAATTAATGCTTCATTTTTTTGTAAATTGTCAACACTTATTTTTGGATAGGGGCTATGCATAAACCACGTAGGCTTTTTTGGGGGGAGGGGGAGTTTGACCAAACTCTACGCTCCATACACAATTTCCAAAAACTGTATGGAGAAAAGTCTACGAGGGGGGGGGGGGGGGTGTCTGAGAATTTCAAAAATGAGTCTACGTGGTTTATGGACCGGCCCATATCAGAAAGCTTCTTTTCTATTCTTTTATCCAGACATTAAGCAAAACCAGAAAACGGTTCGGCCGTAGACTAAAATCTCCACCGAATTCATCGTTATCAGCGGCACGAGCTCCGTCAGCCTGCAAACAATTTATTGCTCAATAAAAAAAAATGTAAACAAACCCCAGAACGTCGTAAAAAAGATGAATATCAGCATGCTCTATGCTACTACTTTTTAGCCTGCTGATTTTTTCCCTTATCATTTCGGAACTGTCACATGTGTACTTCTTTTCATAATTCATCGCCATCACTCTTCTGGTGCAGTGTGGTTCAACAAGACAATTTTTGACGAGATTTCGCCTTCTTCTGCGCCAAGAGCACGCCAAGAAGAAGCGTTTTGTCTACCTAGCCGTATAAACGCGCTCCGCGACCAAGTGGCTACTAAATATTCATACCCGTATGAATATATTACTCTCGTCGTCGATGCCGCGGTTGGCTGCTTTGCCTCTCGACTCGGGTCGATAATGAAAGTGAAATTATTACATCATGATCTAATTCGCTCTTCGGTGGATTTAAACCCGGATGATGCTCAAATACTAATTGTCACTCGTGGCCCAAGCTCTACGTAACTCTCCATTAATCCTCTTCGCTGTCCAACTCGTCACTGAAAGTTGGCCGGATAGGACCTACCGGAACAATTACATGGCCATTAAAAATTCATCTCAATTTCATTTCACGTCCCTTCTGCTGTGGCGCTCCATTTTTAGATCCGGATTACGTTTATTTAAGTTCAAGTTTCGAGGGAGAGTTTTACCCCTGCCTTCCATTTGAGCGAGTTAATTGGATACAGAAAAGAAAGAAAAAAGACGGAAGAAAGAAATCGGGTCAAACGGTCAGATGAGATGGTGTCAATTATGCCGTTCGGAAGAAGACAGTTCTTTTTGCTGGAGCTTGATGGGTTCTCGTTTTGTTTGGACATGGAAAAGCACGAAATTCGAGTTGATAATGACTACTAGCATGAGCATGACTTAAATTTAAGACATGATCGCCTAAATCGTCAATATTGAATATTGTTGCTTTCTTCAAATCTTTTCACATTCCATGTACACTCAGCCAGTGATGGCCTTGTCTCATAGTTCGATCAATCGCGAAAAATATCTCTCTTAAACTTCTTGGCATTAGTTCGACGATATGTTAGTGTTATAGACTTAAAAAGGATCCAAATCTCCCTGTTTATCTCGAACCCCCCCCCCCCCCCCCCCCCCTTATTCCCTCTCCCACCTCTTAATCTTTGCATGAAAATGACATGACTAAACAGTGATGTGGTTTCTTTCGGACACAAACAAATTTGCAATTTTTTTTCTTATCGCGTGAGGAATGCCGTTTTTGGAAACAAACATACAAAATATATATATATATATATAGTTCGACTATGCCCAACTAACCATCAAGCACTAAAACGAAGCATTATATCAGTATTATATCTGCATATAAAACAGCACTTGAATGCCATGAAGCTCTATATTCAGATATAATGCTAATATGATTTTTTTTTATGAAGAGTTACTGGCGGGACTCTGAATAGAGTAGAAACCTCTAATCCAGGCCTTTGATGATATCGTTGCGTAAATCCTTTCGAATCATTTTGCCAGCCGTACACGGAACATGTCGTCCAAGAAGACGCTGTTGCAAATGATTCGGAAGGAGCCACGTTTGGGAATTTTGAGTCCATTCGTCTGTGTTTTTCAATTGTCTTTTTGTTAGTCAGTGTTGTTTGCAAGTTTAATACGGCGTTTCATAATTTTCTCAGTGTTTTGTAGTTCAGTCCGTGAAGTGTATCATTTATGAGCTATAAGAGTCTCCCGAGGCAGTTTTTTCGAACCAAAAGTAAGAAGCTATTGTATTGTTTCTTGTGCGTTAGAATGATATAACTTAATTCCGTATTGAAGCATTTCACCAGCCGTGCAAGGATCATGTCGTCCATAGAGACGCTGTTGACACTGCCTCAAAAGGTGGTAAATTATCAAGTTTGCTTCCCCTTTCTCTCAGACATGTTCATGTCCACTGTGTTGTATGGTGTCATTTCGTCATTTTGTAATTTAGTTTGTGTGTTTTCTTCAGTCTTTTGTAGTTCATCATGTATGTGCTTTGAAAGTCGTTTTGAGCAGTTTTCTCGAATCAAATATAATTTGTGATTATGTCGTCGAGATGTTTGAAATCTACCAGTTAATGTCTGATGTTACAAGTCTCAGTAGTCCCAACAGTATCATTTGTATGTGTGTGTGTGTGTGTGTGTGTGTGTGTGTGTGTTTGTGTGTTTTTTTAGACGGGATGGAAAATCTGCAACCAGACACCTGAAGAACCCAGGGTGTGGGGATGAGGGTGCCAACTCCTCGACCCACTAAAAACCCACCCGTGCCTTAAGCCCTGGACCCTCCCCGGAACCACCTTTCGGTATTACTTCGGGGAGGGGGCTATTGTGCTTGTTAAGCACCCACTTTGTCTAACTACTTAGGGCTTTAGTAGTTAGGTGGTCCCTGCGACCTGCCTTTGGTCGTTTCGCCATTTTTGTTGGAGATCGAGGACGATCTGGGAGGCTGCTACGCATACCGCGTCCCAGACGTCTCGGTCCTGACACATCCTCTGGACCAAGTTATCCGGAGTCGTGTCGTGATCGCTTACGGCAATCATGCCGGATCTCGCGCCGTCGAAGCGAGGACATGCGAAGAACACATGTTCCGCAGTTTCCTCGACTCCCGCGCACTCGCTGCATGCGGAGGACTGTGCATGCCCATGTTTGTGCAGGTATTGTCTAAAACAGCCGTGGCCAGACAATATCTGCGTTAAGTGGAAGTTCACTTCACCGTGTCGCCTACCGACCTACCCGGTTAATTCCGAGATTAGTCGGTGGGTCCACCGACCTTTGGTGGAGTTGTTCCATTCCCTCTGCCACTTAACCATGGATGCGGCTCTAGTGGTCTTCCGAATACCTCTTGTTCCACGTTGCTCGAAGCACTCTACGTCCTCTTTTATGGCAATGCCTATTGGCATCATCCCCGCTAGGACGCAGACCGCGTCGCGTGATACCGTTCGGTATGCACTCTCTAGCTTACTTGCGTAACTCTTGGTACTCAAGGCGGTGATCCATGCCAGCCCGCCGTACCTAAGTATGGACAGGGCGACGCTGGCCAGGAGTTTACGCTTACTCCCTTACCTCTTCGATTCTATCGTGCAGTTACCTGCACTAATCGTCGCATGTTGCTCCAATTTAAGATTATTCACCACCGTGACCTCGGTCGTATGGTGGGCTAGCTCCAATTGCCTGGAACTCATCCATCTCTCCACAATGCCAGTGGAGTGTGAGGCCGTTAACTCGACCTCCTCGATGGATTCGCCACATATCTCAAGGGTGATGTCGTCTGCGAACCCGACTATCTTTACCCCGCTCGGGAACTCAAGCCGCAGTACCTCGTCGTACATCGTGTTCCATAGCACCGGACCCAGGATCGAACCTTGCGGGACGCTTGCGGTGATCTGCACACGTTTCTGGCCTGCCTCTGTATTATATACCAGTACGCGATTCTGGAAGTAGCTTCCGAGAATCTTGTACGAAGGCGTTGGAGCGAGTCGGCGATAGCCGCCCAACTGGCGCTATTGAACGCATTCCTCACGTCAAGGGTGATTACCGCACAGTATCGTACTCCTCGCCTCTTGCGCTGGATTGCCACCTCGGCCGTCTTGGTGACGGACAGTATGGCATCCACCGTCGACTTCCCTTTACGGAAGCTGATTATTAGACAGACCGCCTACACCCTCCGTGTATGTTGTCAGTCTGTTGAGGATAACCCTCTCGAGCACCTTACCCGCTGTATCCAACAGACATATAGGTCAATATGCCGATGGATCTCCTGGTGGCTTCCCTGTCTTTGGTAGCAACACAAGGGTCTGAATTTTCCAGGCGTCCGGGAAGACGCCCTCGTCCAGACACTTTTGCATCACCACCCTGAACATTTCGGGATCCAGCAAGATGTGTATGTGTGTGTGTGTGTGTGTGTGTGTGTGTGTGTGTGTGTGTGTGTGTGTGTGTGTGTGTGTGTGTGTGTGTGTGTGTGTGTGAGTGTGAGAGTTTTAACATAATAATAAGAAGGAAAAAAAAATGAACGATCTCACCGATATCTTATTTCTTCATTCTTCTGTTCGGTTTGTTCCCTTGCCTTTGTATTGGTTGTTATCTTCAGATTGGTCTGCCTCGACATATGCTGATTTCTAGGATCTTCAGATAGTTCCAATTACAATTCGGCCATATCGTCCATTACCGATGCGTACTCTAAAACTGCATTTTTCTTCAAAACTTCGTTGCTACAATAATATAAGCAAAATCGCTTCACGTTAAAAGACCTCGATACAAGTATAGTATCTAGGGTTACCAATCCTATTTTCATCTCATCACCCATAGATTCGTGCTACTCGAAAACAAAAGATTGACGCATAACCATCTGATTAGTAACTATTTATTTCTTGTTAATTTTATTTATTTTTATTTGTTGTTGAAACCAAGCAAACTCAATAACAGAATGAATCGATTGATTCAATCACCAAACCCACATTTTCGATAAGTATGAATAATGATTCAAGAGATGAATAATGGCTCAGCTCCCCTATGTGGTAATGCCTTCCAAAAGTTTGCTGATTTGTGATAATAAACTATTTCAGGTTTTTAACTGAGTTTATATGATCAAATACAACATTTCGGCTATTTGCAAATACTGTACTTAACCATTGATTACCATCTCCAAATAATAATGTTCATCGATGAGAACTATTGGAGAAATTTCAGAAGCACTTTTGGACTGCATTACCACTGATCTGGTGTAACTTTCCAAAATGGTAAAGAACCAGACCAGCCCTGGGACCTGGTAGTTGAAGTTAAAGTACCTCAAGGGCCCAGTGCCCAGGGTATTCGGATATAATGCTAATATGATGCTTATTTATTATATGATCGCATTATATTAGCACTAAATGCAGATATAAAGCTGTGAACATGATAAATGCTTTTATGCATTATAACAGCTTTATATGCGCATATAATGCTGGCGATAATGCAACATGTGGGTTCGAGCATGAATGCATTTGTGATACTTATATGAAGTTTGTATGCATAACATATGCCAGCATAGAATTTTTAAGCAACATTAATGCTGCTATAGTGCTATTATTCGACTATAGCTTAATGGTCATGGTTAATTTGGTAGTTCTTTCGATTGTTCGGGAGGCTTTGATTGCGTGCTTTACAATCACTATGAACTTTCAATGTGAAAATAATGAGAGCTGAGGATTTTGTGTTTGAGCGTGTTATGAGATAGAAGAGAGGTGGCTTGGAAATGATATTGAGCAAGATTATTATGCTAATTTCATTTAAATGTTTATACAAATTTGGCATGACATTCCGAATACATCATGAAACCTAAGTTGAATGTGATCTGATATTTGAAAGTCAAAGTAATTTTTTTAATATTGTTTTTTGCTCATAGCTCCATAAACTCTATTTTGGAGCAATACTGTATGATGTATGATATGTACTACCACCCATTGTAGCACGGAAACTTGATCAAGCTTTAATAACCACTGATTATCCACATCATGCCATTGTATGAAGGGCCAAAAGGGGTTGGGTGGATCTATAGGCAATATAACTTATACGTTTCCTCAGGGATATAAAGAATCTCCTTCCAACAACAAGATTGAATAATTGGTCGAAACAGCGAGCTATCTAACATGAGGATGCCCCAATGGGCGGGGAGAAAAGCCCGCCCTCTATTCACAAACTGTTAGCAATGGGGAGTTGGCATGTTTCCCACTCTTCCCATCCCGCATCCAATTGCTTCAATCGGGTGCCCTGATGGTCCCCTCCCATTCCCATGAAATATTTATATAATGGTGTATATATTTATGTAAATGAAAATACTACAATCATTCGTATCTATTATATATGATCGGTTGATCCTGAAATGCAAGAAATGCTGTAAAGTGTTTAAGTGTAGAGTTCTGTGGTTTTGCGCTTAAGCACGTTTTCGTTCGTTTTCAGCGATAGCAGCCATTCAACAAAATCTTGATTCGAGGTATCCTGAAATAGTTTGTTAAATTCTGGCGCAATACCTCATAAAAATCTAATATCCTTTGGACCAGCCTGTACAATAGTAAAACAATCGTTCATTAACTATCATTAAATTTCAGCAATAAACTATTCAAAATTAGCAAGTGATAGGGTCATATCTCATAGTATGAATGGTATCTTAATGGTCAAATCGATCATTTCAAGTGATTTTTCGTAACTGCTACTATCACAGGCACCAAAAAACGAGCACCAACTGGTTTTAAGATAATTGGGAACACAGAAAAAAATAATGAATTTTAACTGACGCGTAAAATTTCCCCTCGTTTAATTGCAAGCCATAGCGAGAGTTAACAACATAATTGTTTGCAACCTTCCATACAGCATACAACATTGTTTGCAATCTTCTATACAACAGACCTGATTCCAGCGATATTTGGCTTACATTAACACGAAAGAACTCATTAAATTATGCCAAATCTAGCGTTCCCATTATGTGCATTAGATAGCGCAGAACATTAATTGTTTCTTTCAAACTGTGGAATGTATATAATATACATGCATCGAAACAAACATTCCCTTACAGAAAAATGACCGAAGGGTTAAAGCTTCTTGTAACACAAAAGCACAATAACAACAAACAGGTTTCATTATCGTTTGAAATAGGTAGGCGATCTTTCGGTGAATATTAGAAGCAAATGTAGCGCATAACCAGTTGAACTGCTGGAAGATCAGAGTCTATGGACGACTTGCAGTTCAACGTCATCAGTTGTTACTCCATAGGGGTGTGCCCCGTATTTTTCTTTTTTTAAAGATAATCCATCCGAAAACTGGTACTCACCTGAAAAAAGAAAAGAAAAAGAAATGCGTTAGAATTCAGGTAGAACATATTTTATCTGAGCAAACTTCCTATCACGAAAAAGTGAACTGCATCAATTGTTGTAACACCAATTAAACAAATACAACTTGTTGAAAAATTCGTCAAATAAAAAAAAAACGATCTTTAACCGATCAGTTCATCAGTCGCACAAACTTATATCTTAGTTTCTTGTTTAGTGAGAAAATGAAAAAAAGAAAAGAAAATATAACTGAAATAAAAATAGTGATTAGTTAAAGTTAATGAATATAAAATAATGAAAAAAAAAACAAAAAAATATTAACTGACTAACTGAACACGGTGCAAGCGTTGCTACGCATGCAACTAAATGAATGTAAATTTAATAAAACTGGCGTGTTTATGGTTGTTTTCCTGAATCAGTTTTGTTAAAATATTTTCGTTTGCTAATGCGTGACTTCAATTGTAGAGTCTTAACCTAAACTTAACCTTATAATTTCGTCTTGTCCATAATATAGCACTGAGTGTAGCACAAGTATCCCTCTTTCTTGACTAAGAAGGGGTTCACATCTATCAGAACATGCTTCTTACCCGAGAATTTGTGATTTAGTTGCCTGGATGTTCTGATGTTTGGTTAAAATATGTGTTTCATTTGTTTAAGATCCCCCCCCCCCCAAAGGGGGAGGGGTCTCGAGCCAGCATAGAAAAAAAATCACTTTCATAAACCTCTACATGCCAAATTTGGTTCCATTTGCTTGATTAGTTCTCAAGTTATGCAGAAATTTCTGTTTCATTTGTATGAGAGCCCCCTCTTCCAGAGGAAGAAGGGTATCGGACCACAATAGATAAAAATCCTGCATTCAAAAACCCCCACATCCCAAATTAGGTTCCATTTGCTACATTCGTTATGCAGAAATTTGTGTTTCATTTGTATGGGAACACTCCCCCTCCCCAGAGAGGGGAGGGTTCTCAAACCACCATAGAACAAAAAAAATCTTGCCTTCAAAAATCCCCACAAGCCAAATTTGGTTCCATTTGAATGATTAGTTCTCGAGTTATGCACACATTTCTGTTTCATTTTTATGGGAGCCCCCACCCCCTTCCAGAGAGGGGAGGAGTCTCGAGCCACCATAGAAATATGTCTTGCCTCCAAAAACTCACACATGCAAAATTTGGTTCCATTTGCTAGATTAGTTCTCGAGTTTTGCAGAAAATTCTGTTTCATTTGAATGGGAGACCCCCCCTCCCCCCCCTACAGAGAGGGGAGGGTTATTTAACCATCATATGAACCTTCCACGGCCCCGAAAACTCCTGCATACACATTTTCACGCCAATCGGTTCTGTTGTTTCCGAGTCTAATTCATTTTTATTTATATAGATAGATAGATTTGAGAAATGAATTAAGGGGTTTAGAGTTTTATGGGCCGTTGGGTTTATGTGGTGAAGAGGCTTCTGGAATATTCGTAAGCGCCATACAGCATTTGTCAGGTTTGAAAGCAGAGAATCTTACAAATGGTGTAAGGGAGGTTCAGAAACCATCAAACGTAATAAGCGTATTGCCCTTTAGGAGAATCGACAAAAAAAAATCGTTAAAATGTACAAATTTCTAATATGAATGTATACTTTAAATTTCCAAACAACTATTTTCTAGGGAACTAATGACTACATGATGTAGGATTTCTTTCCCTTTGAAGAAATATGTCAGAGTAAAGCCTGTCCACGTTAAATTTTGAATACCAAAATAATAGCAGCAGAAAAAATTACACATAATTCAACAAAACCGTTTGTTTATTTCACAATAATAGAGTTAAGCTACATTAAAAACAGTTGATCAGGATGTTAATCATTCTTTCTGTAAAATTCTCGAACTTTCTGTGGTACACCCGCCATCAGGTTCCGTACAGTATCCTCAGATACGCCCACCGTGACGATTCTCCATCTTCTCTTGAAATCATCGGTCCTATTTGCTTTCTTCTTAGTTTCGAAGAGGTTCCACTTAACCAGAGCCCAGTACTTCTCTATTGGGAGAAGTTCTGGACAGTTTGGTGGATTGGCTGTTTTTGGTACTTATTTGATCTCGTGCCTTATGCCATTCCAAGACGAATTTCACATAGTGACAAGAGGCCAAATCAGGCCAAAACAGAGCTGGATAGTCTTGGCTTCTGATAGACGGTAGCAACCGCTTTTACGAACATTCTTTCTTGTACGAAACTTTTAGATTTTTGACCTCAAGTACATATGGCCTGCCAAAGCAAATACTTCCACGGAAACTTGGACAACCTTCTTTGTTTGGAAATTCTCGGCAACGGCGTTCCTGTCATTTAACTAAGCAGCTTTTGGGAACTTCAAGAAAAGCTCTTCCTTGGAGCGTTTGTCTATCCGCCTCATCGAATGAAAAAATAAATTAATGAATTCCGTTCAATTATAGGCACTGCTTATCTGCAATACACACCAAGAAAATGTGAAGAAACCTGATTCTGTGAAAATATTTTTTCTATCCGTATTGAGATGGGTCGTGCAGTGCACCAGGTGCACAAATGGGGGCTTAACATCGTAAATGGCGCTAAGTATAAACGGTGTTTGAGGCTGTTTAAGCAAAGTTATTGGATGATTGTTATTAAAGGCAGCAGGGTAAATGCACCCTTCTTTTTGGGGAAATGC
The DNA here is from genome assembly GCA_024533555.2 of Aedes koreicus. NCBI lineage: Eukaryota > Metazoa > Arthropoda > Insecta > Diptera > Culicidae > Aedes > Aedes koreicus. The sequence goes on along the minus strand of JAHHFK020002414.1, from coordinate 701,653 downwards.
TCCTTAAACTTTGGAAAAATGCTCCTTAGATGCGTTTGCCCGGTTTAATGCAATCGGAGGTATTAACCTTCTGGTTAGCGCTTGCCAGTTGTTTTGACGGGTCTTAAGTTTCTTCAAGATTGTATAACGGAGCTTTGGTCCGCAATCTTCTAGGTAGTTTTAACGGGTTTAAATTTCATTGTGACGAGTCTTAATTTCATTTTGAAGAGTCTTAATTTCGTTTTGACGGGTCTTAATTTCGTTTTGACGACTCTTAAATTCAGAAACTTATGACCCGTCATAACTATACAATCTTGAAGAAACTGAAGACCCGTCAAAACACCCGGCAAGCGCTAACCAGAAGGTTAATACCTCTGATTGCATCTAAGGAGCGTTTTTCCAAAGTTTAAGGAGCATTTCCGCAAAAAGAAGGGTGCATTTACCCTTTGCCGTTATTAAATGTAAAAAATTACAGAACGTAATAATTCAATTTATTTTTCTAAATTTTCGATACCTAACCTCAATTGTATTTGTCAATACCGGACAAACAATTAACCCTATAATTGTTGTAATTGTTTAGAGGCAAGCTTCTACCGGTGATTACGAAACTGAATTTCAGTTTTTTCAAGCTTAACATAAATAAAACCCTGAGGCGAAGTTCGAATGATAGGCAAGATTATTTTGAGCTAATCAATTGATGTACTATTTTTTTTCCTAGTTTTGTTGTTGTTGGAATCCTCCCATGTTGACTACACAGTTCGTAATAGTGATTCTATGGAAAGAATCATTTAGGTATTAAAGCCTGTCCACGTTATATTTCGGACACTTTTCTTTCAGTGCAGATTTTGAATTATTGCACGGATCGCTAAAACGTTTCTTTTATATGACACTTGATATTTTATATGACAGGTTTGAATTCTTTGTTTTCAAAATGTCGCGCATTGAAAAAGACGTGAAAATTAGGTTTTGGAAACATGGCTATGTGAAAAGGGTGTAACTATGCGACAATTGGCAAAGCACTTTGGAATTTATCACGCCAGTGTAAAATTCATCATAGCCAAGTTTGGGGCACGCTGTTCTTTGGATGAACTTCCAGGAAGAGGCTGAAAACCCGGATCCTTCAACCCTTAACTGGATCAGAAAGTGGTAGCTCTAATTCGGAAGAACAAATCAATGTCGACACGTGATTTGACCAATAAAGCGGAAACCAGCGTCGGAATGATTCAGCGTATCAAGAAACGGAACAACCTGAGGACCTACAAAAAGCAGAAAATCGCAAAACAAAGTGCAGAACAGAAGCAACGTGCAACAAAAAGGGCCTGGAAATTGTATTCGCGTATTTTGCAGCGACCGAATGCATGTATTTTAAAGGACGACGAGACCTATGTCAAAGAGGACTCAAATACGCTTCCAGGTCCACAATATTACACTGCCGTCGTATGGGGAGGATGTAAGCGATCCAGACAGGTCGGTTTAAGTGGAGAAGTTTGGTCGAAAAGTGCTGTTATGGCAAGCAATACGTTAATGCGGAATGAAGTCTGCCATTTTTACACTACCGGAACAATCAATGCGGGAATCTATCGATCTGAGTGTCTGCAGAAGAGGTTGCTGCCTTTATATCAGACGCATACTTCCTGTTCCTGTTTTCCACTGTTTTGACCGGATTTAGAGTCGGCGCATTACGCCAAAATCGGTGTGCGAAAAATTCAAATTCAATATGCAGTATCCCGTGAATTTATCCAACATCCATCTCGCCATTCACCGAGTTGGTGCAAAACTGAATGTTCAGAAGAGCCGAAATTCAGTCACTCCGTCAGAATGTTTGCGATTATTGTGTTTTGTGTTGCTCTCTTCTTTTTATTTTGACTGATTAAGCCGGAGATCTGTATAGAAAAATGTGTCGGTAGCATCCTGTGTGAATGAAGGCAATCGGTGCGAGTCACCTTTTTTTGGAGGGGACCGAATGCTTGTGTTCGTTCGTTCGTTGCCTCTTTTCTTTATAAGTAATTCGTGTGTTCAGCAAAGACCAAAAAATTGAATAATGTTGTTTTTCGCACTCATTTAGGGCTGTCAAGTTTTTCACACACTGGCCAAAACAACTCTCAATTGGCTCACGGAAAGGGTACAGATTTCGACGATAAAGACATCAATCCACCAAATTGGCCTCAGCTTCGGCCCTCCGAACGCTATTGGGCGATTGTGAAGAGGGTCTTAAAAAAAACTGGTAAAGCAGCTGAGAATATGCAGGAGTTCAAAAAAAATTTGGGCTAAGGTGTCCGGAACTTGATGAAAAGTGTTCGACCAAAACTTCGCAAATTAGTGAAAGAATAATAACAATTTCATCCGGTTCTCAATGTTCAGGTTCAATCCCGTACAATAAAGAATCATCGATTTGTTTTAATTTTTTTTATATGATTTGAAAGGAAAATATGTGGATAACTTATTTTCGATACAGTCCTCCGTTTTTTTTCTGCATACACAACAGTACCTAGTCGCAACGAAAAGAGCACATTTACGCGTTTCCATCCGCCTGAGCGCCATCTACGATCGATCTTTGTCTGTTCCGCTAGCCAGTCGACGTGAAGCAAAATTGGTTTCCATCCCTCGCCAAATCGTCCCAGATTCTTCAACTGACTCACGCATATCAAGTAGAAAGTAGTACCATCTGCACTCCGACAATGCAGAAAAACAAACAACGCAATCCGACACCTGTCAGCGCCCGCAGTCGGCGCTTTCTCTCAGTGTGAATCCTCCGTCCATCATAAAAATTGGAAGAGCAAAACAACACTCCAATTTGTCTAGGTCACATCACTCGTATTAAATCCCCGCGAATGATCATCATTCATTCGTTCGTTCGCTGCTTGTTTGGCTGGCGATCAAGTGCCAAACAACAACAACAAAAACATTAAAAAAAAAAACAACTAAGACGCTCTGACTACCACCGCCGGGGCCGGCTGCGTGCTGATTGTTGCTCCAAATTTCAGAATCTCAGTCCTCCTCGTCCGAAACGAAAACGAAAACAAACATCTTCGTTCACCTTCTTCCCTCGAGTTGAGTGCGTTATTTATTGTGCTCTGACTTGACTACGCTACTACACGGCTCGGCCCGCGTCTTTCGCCGGGTTCGAGGAGGTTATTTATTTACGGTGTTTTTTTTTCGGAGGGGGGTATCAAGGTTGAGCTCGGTACTTGCAGAATGCTATTTGTGTTGCATCCCGAGTCGAAGTGTTGCGATGAAATCGATTTGTTAGCGAACTTTGGCAATGGTCTAGAGGTGAAGATTTCTATTCGGGCAGTTGCATCGCGCGGGCGCGAATCCCATCCATTTCACCATCCCCTGCGCGGTCGGTGGTCGGTCAGGGTCAGGGTGGCAAAAACGAAATCAATGAGGAGGCCACCTGTGAAATCTACGGCAATGCAGGTACCACACCAATCCGGCGGGCGATGGATGAAATAAGAATAATGGTCGCCCTCGTCGGGCTGCCGCATCACCAAGGAGCGCTTCCGACCTTCCGCGGGATTGCGGTACTGCCAACTGGAATCGCATAAATCTAGCAGCAGCAGCAGCAGCAGTAGCGCAGTACAGGTTCGAACAAGTTGACCTAGATGCGTGTGGAGTGCAGCCATATCCCTTCTATGTGCCTCAAGGAATCAGGTCGAACCGGTACGAATGCCGATGTGTGAACGTGCGCTACTGACCCAACTCGAAGAACGTGGAGGTGTCTCGTCTAGTAAGAACCGGTTCCGTCTCGCAGCGAGCTTGATCCCCCCCCCCCCTTCCTCCCATCCTTGTGGGAGATCACCGGCACAAAGTACAGCAACCATCGCTAGTGTCAACAATGCCTGAGGCGAGCGTAAACAACAGCAAATCTCGTGGCGTTGACAGGTTGAGATGGAGGCGAGATAAGAGTGGGGCGGTTTTGAACTTTGCAGAGATAATTCAGCGCGTTGCTCGAGTTTACTTGCCCATTTTTATTTGGCATGTGTTGTATAAATGGTATGTATTGTATAAATTGTTACTGTTTCGACTTCTTTTTCCAAAATTAAGATTACTAAAGTGGATGCGAACTAAGAAATTCACGTGGATTCAAAGCGTTTAGATATGCAACAATTCCAAGTGGGTTAAAATTAGTGTTCAATAAAAAAAAAATCGGCGGCCACATTTCCATACAGAGCAGAAAAGGACTTATCTGCTTCGAAATTTAGATTAGATTATCCTTGATTTTTCATGAACATGAATAAAATTGACCACCCAAGCCTGCTTGGAACTGTGTAAATGTAAATACCTTAGCTTAGCTGAGCTTGACTGACCGATCAGAATCAGTTAAATTAGTAGTAGTGAGTAACCGGCCATTCTCACTGTACACGTTTCAGTGATTCAAATTTAACTGGAAGGAGGTTTTTTTATACGTTAGTTAGACAGGGCTCGATGAATCAAGATTTACCTTAATAAGGATGTGATCTCTATTTAGGATTCATTATCGTTACTAAACTCGCGCCACCGAACAAAAATAACCGAAACAATACGCAACGCGCTATGCGCGATACCAAAATGGTGCGCAATATAGCATCGACACAACCGTTCACAGCCAATGCTCAAAGCAAACTCTTTTTTTTTCGTAAACTTTCAATTTTTACAACCGTACACCACAAACCATCTCACTACGGCAACTAATATCCGCAAATTTCAAGTAGAAGTTTTGAAAAAACAATCCACGCTAGTCCATTCAAAACTAAGATTGAGGGACCTGGTAAAAATAAAAGTACGCAGATGCATTTCGTGCCGTCTGGCAACTTTATGCCGAGTGATGTGTGTCGTCTGAGTATCAGGGACACTTCCGAACCCCTTCGAATCTCGGAGAGGGTTATGGCAAGGTTGTCACGTTTGTTGTTTAACATTGCATTGGAGGGTGTCGAAGAGCTGGAATAGACACGAGTGGCACGATCTTCAAGAAGTCTGTCCAACTATTTGGCTTCGCTGATTATGATTAATGCGTCGAAAACAAAATACATGAAGGGAAGAGGCTCACGAGAAGACAATGTTAGCCTCCTAGCACGAGTTCAGATCGACGGTGATGAAATCGAGGTAGTAGACGAATTCGTGTATCTGGACTCATTGGTGACCGCCGATAACGACACCAGCAGAGAAATACAAAGGCGCAATATGCCTACTTTGGACTCCGAAGGACGCTAAGATCGAACAAAGTTTGTCGAACTGCGAATTTGACCATCTACAAGACACTAATTAGACCGGTAGTTCTCTACGCCCACGAAACATGAACATTGATAGTGGAGGACCAACGCGCCCTTGGTGTATTTGAACGGAAGGTGCTGCGTGCGATCTACGGTGGAGTGCAGACGGAAGAAGGAACGTGGAGGAGGCGAATAAACCACGGATTGTATCAGTTGCTGGGAGAACCTTCCATCATACACATCGCAAAAATCGGTCGACTACGATGGGCTGGGCATGTCGTAAGGATGTCGGACGACAGCCCTGTGAAAATGGTTTTCGAAAACAAACCGACGAGTTCAAGAAGAAGAGGTGCGCAACGAGCAAGGTGGATCGATCAAGTAGAAGGCGACCTGCGGACCCTCCGCAGACAGCGAGGCCGGCGAGGTCAGCCATGGACCGATTACAATGGAGACAACTTCTGTGTACAGCAGAGGCCACACCGGCCTGATTGGTAAGGTAAGGTAAGGCAACTTTATGCTTCTGTTGATGTCCAAGCTCATCGGTTTAGCACCAACCGGGGGAGACTTGTTCCTATACTCAATGATTTCGTTATCTCTAATCCGCTCAACTGATCGCAATGTTTTGTGATATAGTGGACGGATTATTATAATTTTAGATAACTCAATCCAGACGTCTTCGAAATTTTGGCAGATCGACAAGCAATCGGTGGAGACCCACCTGGTCCCTCATAGCAATATGCTTATTGGTGTACCGTAAGATTCGATGAGCTACCTCTCCCTGTATTTTTTTTTTTTTTTTTTAGACGGGATGGAAAATCTGCAAACAGACTGCTGAAGAACTCAGGGTGTGGGAATGAGGGCGCCAACTCCTCGACCCACTTAAAACCCACCCAGCCCCGGCCCTCCCCGGAACCACCTTTCGGTATTACTTCAGGGAGGGGGCTAGTGTGCTTTACGCACCCACTATGTCTAACTACATAGGTCTTTAGTAGTTAGCTTCGCCGACCTGACGCTGATTCGATTGAGATGCTCCTGGATCCAAGCCCGACCACTTACGGTACCTGCCCAACCGCGCGTCACATGGTCCTTCCTCCGATCGAGAAAGCCAGGGCCAGGACCGGGGTTGGAACGTCTGGGGGCGGCTACCCCAGGGTCGTCCCTGTTCCCCATGTCACGACCGCTTACGGCTTCCTGCCGGATCCCGCGCCGTATGGCGCCTCCTCCGTTGTAGTTCGTTTAGCCGTTAAGGGGAGCTTAACGTTTCCAGGGTGCACCGCGGGGAGCCGACATTCCACACCTCTCCCTGTATGTAACTGTGTAAATGTAAATGTTTAAAAACTAGTGGTCGCAAATTCATTCAAGGCCACACCGGCACCGGCCCCATCCGAATACACGTCAAATAAGACACGGAAAGCAAAGTGTTTACGTGATTCTCGCTTTGTAATAAGCAGGAGGGTCCTCTGTAATTCAACGAGAAATCACTGGGATGTTGGATAAGAGGGTTAAGTTGATAGCATGGTTCGTTTTTGGTAAACGATATGCTGCATTCAAATAACGTCGAGTTAGCAAAAGATTCAGTGTGTGAAATGGTAAATATTTCCGGAGGGCCCATGCGTTGATGGGCTCGATATGTAGGGTCCAAGTCGTCTCCCAGGCGTGACGAACGAGCCTCAGGCTGGAAGTCACGTAATGCTAAACAACAACGTGATTTCGGATTATTTTCCATTTATTCGGTTTGGGAGAATTACAACAGAAATATTAAAACATTAGTACCAATTTATACCAATAGTGAGGATGCTGTTGAGATCACTTCATTATAAAAAAAAAACAAGAAATAAATGTAACGTTATATTCATTGAAAACACCATCAAAGTGCTAAGTAGAATCCGGCAAATTTTCAATTGAATTGTCGAGAAGTTTAGGCTCAGCATCCCTAGAAAGATCATCTTAGAATGCTGAACAACTGAACTAGCTGAAGCACTGAAAAGAGTTTTTTTTTTTCCGATTCAAAGAAGTCCAGAGTATTTACTATGAATCCTAAGCAAGATCCGTTTAAAAAATAATGAATGAGGTAGGGGCGACCCCAGCGTAGAGGTTAGAATCCATACCTCTTGCACCAAAGTCACGAGTACGAATCTCACCCCCTGACAAGTTACAAAAATATCCAAAGAGGTGTTTGGATAACTACGACCGAGGCTGAAAATCTCTATAATTGAGAAAAAAATAATTAGGCAATCGGAACATCGTGTAGAATCCGTCGTGTAGGATTACTTTAAGTTCTAATACGATTCATGAGTAAGGTTCGCTCAGAATCCTGCACTAAAGCTTGCTTCAGATAGAATTGGAACAAAAACAATTGCCTGTATTTCAGTTATTTATTATTAAATTCAAGATCTTTTTTTATACAAATGTAGCGTTTTCTTCATACTTTTAAGAAAAAATACGGATAAAATTATTCGTCACGGTTTCGAATGAATTCTCGAATTTTTCCTGTAACACGGCTCATTAGGCGGCGCACACCTTCTTCGTCCATCGTTTTAGCTATCTTATTCCACCAGGTCTTCATCTGATTGATGTCTTTGACAACCTTTCCCTTTGCCTTGAGTCTCCTCTTCATGATTGCCCAGTATTTCTCACTAGGGCGGAACTGGGGGCAGTTGGGTGGGTTAAGGTTTTTCGGAACAACCTGGACCCCTTTCTCTGCATACCATTCTTGAACGACTTTGCTGTAATGACAGCTTGCCAAATCTGGCCAAAACATTGCGGGAAGGTCGTGGGATCGAATGAACGGCAAAATTCGTTTTTGGAGACACTCTTTTTGGTATAGTTCCGACGGCATTGTCTTATTTGTAACGAAAACTTTCGTTTTTTTTGCCACAGCTCCAAATGCCCTGCCAAATCATGAATTTTCGTGCAAATTTGTCGGCAAAAACAAATTTAAATTTGGCTGGAACATCCCCCCGAGCCGTTGCCAAGTGAAATTTTTGACCTGGGATTTGCCCGAAGTCAGCCTTGACATAGGTTTCATCGTCCATCAGAAGACACCCGTCGAACTTGGTCAGCACCTGGTCGTATAGCTTCCGAGCACGGATTTTGGCCACACTATTCTGTTTTATGGTCCGATTTGGCTGATTGCTAGCTCGATACGACTTGATTCCTTCCCGGAGTCGAGTTCTCCTCACGGTACTATGGGCAGCACCGAATTTTCTGGCCAAATCACGGTCCGACAGATTGGGATTCCTCTTAATCGTCTTCAAAATCTTACCACGCAGTTTCCGGTCGACAGTTCCACTCCGACGATTGGCTTGAGGCTTCCGAATCGTCGTCAACGTTTCCTTATACCGTTTGATAACGCGCCATACGGTATTTCTGGGCAATTTCAGCTATTTAGCTAGCCTAGATGCAGACCACAATTGGGATTCCTCTTAATCGTCTTCAAAATCTTACCACGCAGTTTCCGGTCGACAGTTCCACTCCGACGATTGGCTTGAGGCTTCCGAATCGTCGTCAACGTTTCCTTATACCGTTTGATAACGCGCCATACGGTATTTCTGGGCAATTTCAGCTATTTAGCTAGCCTAGATGCAGACCACAATGGATTTTCCAAATAACTGTGCACAATTTTTTCCCTTCTTTCGGCTTCCCTGTTGATTGTTTACAAAGTACAGTCGATTTGCGGAATGTCAAAAATACATACGTGAAGCTGACAAAATTCCCAACACGTGAGCGCCAAGAACTTCCAAATCCGTCCACCAGGAGCGCCACAATATGAGCAAAAGTTTGTTCCAATTCTAAATGAAGCAAGCCTTAGAGTCACGCAGAGTCCTCAAAAGATTACGCTTAATATGTTGAAGCGCATTTGTTCGAAATCCTATGCACAAATGAGCAGGTTCTACTCATTTTACGACGACTTGTGCCGAATTTCAAGCAGAACACTGAGCCTGTTCAAAACTATGAACGAGATTGACAATGACTGCAGAGCACGATGAGTTAAGAATGTTTTCCAAACTTCTGAACAGGACTCCATAATTATTCTTATAAGTGGTGCATGCCAAGAATTCAGAATTTTCGATGCAATACTCCATAAATTTCTGCACAGCGTTCGTCCCTTGGGTAAGTGACCATGACTACTAAGGTATTTTTTGAAAGACACTATCTTGCAGCATCGGTTTTACTTCGTTCGATCAGCGAGGGAGTATGTTTCCTATGTTGGACAAAATTACACCGCGACCATTATTTTGATCTATTGTGATGGAGCAAGTGAGTCGGTGAGTTTGTTCCAGAACATAAATGTATTTCCAAAATACAAGTAAACATAGACCAAGCGAGATTGGTTTCAAGACTGTGAAGCGCGTGTTCAATTTTTTTTGCACTTGGGTTGGTAGCTGAAACCCGAAAACCGAAATATGACAGCCGAAAACAAATTTGGTTAATATAGACTGTTCCGAAAAATATAAATACACTTTCTTTTGAAATAAAAAAGATCATACTGTGATTTTTGATTATTATATTCTCAAACATAGTAAATAACAATGTTTCTTTCTATCTTACTTTCACTTTGCTTGATTTTTCGTAGGGTATGCGAGTTCTCTAACTTTTCCCTTAACACTACTCATAAGCTTCTGCACAGTGCTTTCTCCTACCATTTTCACCACATTGATTTATTTCGCAATTCTTACGCATCCCGGGTCGACGCAATGATTAGAATTAAATTCTTTGATATGCTTGGCATTTGCAGTTATTATAGTAGATCATTTCACCGTGGTAAATAGTGGAACTCTTGAAAGCATCTAAAGTTTGTTTGGAGGTCCATTTGGAGAAATTGCATAAGAAATCTTGGAAAAGTATGATAGAAAATTTGGATGTTAACAAAATCTGGAAGATGTTTACAGGAATTACGTACATCGCAAGGAATTTAACTAGCAATATGAAAGTAGTTGAAAAGCGGATTTGAAGGGTACCCTTCAGAAAATGTCCAGAGTATTTTCCACAAGGCAATTCACAAGAAGATCTAAGAGTTCTCAGGGGAGCCAACATGGAAATCTGGCAAAAACCTCAGAAACTTGATTGTTACGCAAATATCGAAACTATGTTTCATTCGAGTTTGCGAATCTTTCATTTTACCGTACTCAAGAGATTGTTCTGGTTGAAGATTTGTGCAAATTATTTCTTATAGTTATTCACGGAAGTTCAAAGATTCAAACCTTCTTGTTCGTTGAAGTGTTCATTTAGAGTTCGCAATAAACTTGAACGGTACTTTTAAGAGAAGTTCCTAAGAAGGGAACATGGTACTCTTATATAGCTTGATTGCTGCTTAGTCGTGCTATATAGAACTTATGTTGAGCTTCATTGGCAAACTCTCTCCCACTTCTGTTAGCTTTTTAAGCAGCAAAAGCGTTTCAGTGGAACAATGTGGAACAGAAAGTGTGTTTCATCATAGATACCGAACTACTGGTTAATTGGGATCCTATAGAAAAATCCCACCTGACTTCCCGGTTTTGTTTTTTAATTTAATGTTTTTCGAATCCTACTGAGGATCATATTTAGATTCAAGAAAAAATTTCTTTTGCATAATATAAAACTTGGGACTCCCATTTTGTCTTGCAATTTTTTTTTAATACAAATCCTGTTTGATTTAAAAAAAAATCTTTCCAGAAATTCCATGCGAATTGTTCTTGGAGCTTTCAACAAGACTTCATCAGGATCGAATCTATCTTGTGTTTCTGTAGTAGTTCTTCTCTGCTTCTAGGCGTTTCTGTCATCCTGTTTTGGAATTCAGGATCAGGTCACAATTGATAAATTCCCCGCCTCTTCCGCAAATTCCTGGTAACATTCTGTGACAAGGTACACTATACCTGTCTTTTCATAAGTTTGGAAGTAATTCTATTTTGGACATGTCCAATTTATTTATGCATAAAGGAGGTAGAAGCGAAGAAGACACTTTCACTTTCCGAGCCTCAGGCTGGAAATAGTTAAATGTTTTGGAAAATTGAGAAATTATCGTTTTTTCTCGAAAGTAATAATGAAATTGTGCAAAATCTGTGCATTTCTGGTCGAGTTTTGGTGGAATTTTATCGGAACAAAGGGAGTGTTTGTTTTTGCGTTGGCGTAAGTGAACTGATAACTATTATGGCCGTTCAAGTTAAAAAAAAGAGCTGGAATTCCGATTAAGTTTCGTTTCATATTTTTGATTTTGATTTTTCACAGAGTGTGGAGTGAAAAATGTTTAAAATAGAAAGTATAATAGTGCAATGAAGAAAACAGCCATTTGCTGATCAAAATCAACGAGCGAAGCAACGTTAAATTGAAGTTTAAATTGCATTGATTTCATCACGAGTGTATTAAAGTATAACGAATAAACATAGAAAATTTTAATTTTATCGGCTGAACAAGCTAGTGTTATTTCGGAAGCGACCGTTGGTGAGTTTCATCTGATTAAAAGAGTATTACAAAAACCTAATTTAAAATAATGTTTAGTTTTCAAATCTGAAAATGTGTTGCCATTATTCAAATTATATCGGTAATGCTAACATTGTTTAACCTCGGAATGGGCGTCACTCTCCATACATTCTGGGAAGGGTTGCTGGATCAGCAATAGAGCTATAACTTTTTAGCTCTCAGATTAAAGCTGCTTTCAATGGTCACTTAAAGGATTGTTGCAAACAGATTATGCTTAGAATTCTTCACCATTTTTTTTCAAGTAATTTCACTAACGATGTCGAGTTTAATAAAGCTCATTTTTTTTTTATCGAACGCTACATAAAAATTGAAGCAAATGCTGCTCAGGACTAATGAAGAATCTTGCTTGGGAGAGCGAGTAAATATAGCTCAGTACTCTCAGTACAGGATTCGGATTAGGATTAAAACCGTACTCTGTTTTGAATTCTGAGAAATTTCAAGCCAGGTCACTTGACGGCACCGGTGGTGTAGTGGTAAGCGTATTTGCCTGTCACCATAGTCGGTCTGGTATCAATTTTAGTCGGAAGTTGGGATTTTCTGAGACAAAAAAGCTCGAAAGGGATGTAAAGCCGTGATCCCCCGGTCCAAGTGTTGTTGGGTACGATATGTAGAGTCCCGGTCGTCTCTCTGGCCTCAAGCTGAACGTCCCAAAGCAGGAAAAAAGGGCAGCTCACTTGGTGAGAAAATGAAGCAAATCTAAGATATAATTGAACTCAGATTGTGAGCGTGAATGATACGGTTTTTGAAATTTATTACAACAAAATTTTAAGCAAACCTCACAAATTTGCTTAAAATTTAATTCTGTTCAGAGTTCTATTTCAAGCTAATTTCAATGATGACATTGTAAAGATAAAATTCCCAAGAATCCAATTCGAGCCCAACAAAGAATTATATACAATTTTGGCAAATAATTTCCCAACACAAGATTTGTGTTGGATGAGAGCTCATAGAGGCAGCAACTCCATCAGCTGAGAATTTGCCTGTTCAGCTTTTAATCAGCTTAAATTGTGTATCGGATTATTGGTAAGTTCTGCACAGGATTGATAAAATCTTGAAGGGACTTTGATCAAAATTATGATCGTATCATAAGTTGTATTTTGTAAATGAGTTGTAAATGAGATCGTATCATAAGTTGTATTTTTAGAGTACCGTACAGAGGTTCATGAGCTATTATAACTTCAGTTGTGAGAGTTCATTGGTCGGCATTCTGAATGATATTGAGTCAACACTACGAGATAAATATTGAAAGTTTCGTATGTAAATCGACCAAGCAAAATCCATCATAAATGTGATTCATAAAACTTAACTATTCATTTCAAGAAATATCTTCACAGAGCCTCTTCTGCTTCGTTTATTTTCAAGCATGAATTTGGTGGAGGATTAGAGGCACTTATAGGAAAACAAATTCGGCTAGGATTGTTAGTTCGGCAGGCATTAGAATAGGTAGTGCAGTTCACAAGGCACAAATATAAACGAGACGCCACTGAGTCTTTACGAGAAGCTTATGGCAGTGCAATGGCAGATAGCTAAAGTTTTCCTGATGGTTTGAAAAACGAAATACATTTGAACAGTTTGAAGGACTTTTATTAGAAAACAGAGAAAAAGTACTTGGAATATCTAGCAAAAGTCTGCAGATGGATCAGAAAGATGTGCAAATAAAGATTATGTGTTCGATGGAAGTCCACTGGAAAGTACAGAGAAATTCGAAGTAGAAATTCAAGGCTGCTGAAGTTTAGAAAGCCTTCGGAAGAAAAGCAGGTTTTAAAAGATGTTCAAAAGTTAAGGTGAATGTCACTAGAATGCTACAATTGCCGATTTGGATCACCACTTCGCATTTTTTAAGGCACAAGCTAAAAAACTAAACATATTTGACATACCAATGTTCAATGACTACTTAGGTATTTTTTGAATGACACTATCTTGCAGAATCGGTTTGTGATACAAAATACCACCGCGACCATTAATTTGATCTATTGTGATGGAGCGAGTGAGTCGGTGAGTTTGTTCCAGAATATAAATTTATTTCCAACATACAAATAAACATAGACCAAGCGAGATTGGTTTCATGATTGTGAAACGCGTTTTAAATTTGTTTGCACTTGAGTTGGTAGCTGAAACCACGATTTTCTGGAACGAACAGCCGAAAACAAATTTGGTTAATATTTTTTCTTTCAGTTTGTGCAGTGCACAAGGTGAACATATGGACGAGACGCCATTAATTTTGCGAGACTTTTTTTCACAACTGTCTGAGTCAAGTTGATAGCAATGTTACTAAAATTACTTGAAAGCAATTTTACGGAGAACACTGAACAAGTTATCCCATACTTATCAGGAAAAATCTCCATGGAAATTTTCGGAAAAAGCATGATAACATTTTACCAGAACTCCGGTGCAATTTCCCTGCCATTCGCCGGGAGGCTTTTGAAATATTTGAGGTAAGTTTCTACAGCAATAAGAGGAAACTCCACCATCCATTCACTTCCTAAGAATATCATACAGCAACAACTTTATGTTGTCGTATGCCACTGCATGCTGAGATGTCCCTTGACATTTTGAATAGCACGGAGGAGCGGGACAAAATAGACTTTATATCTCCTACCAACTCCGTGCAACGGATAAATCCACCTCCCTCAATACATCGTTGGTCATTGGACATTTTTACCATCATACTGCGCATTAAAGTCTGCAGCGTAGGTTGGCCCCATTTACTGCACCCTTCCAACGCGCTAAAGTTCATAGGTCAGTAACTCGGTTCACCAAAGACCTACATTTTTACCTGTTCAGATTTCCCTTTCAGGCCTTCATTTCAAACGCCTTCATGCCTCTATGATCCTATACATGCCGACAATCCGTTCCGCTTCCCGAGCAACCACTCAAAACTCTCAGCAGGAGTCGTGGCTGAATTGAATCCCATTAATAAATAAAGAAGGTGCTGCTTCTCTCCATTTGAATCCCCATTTTAAAGCAAACTAGTTCAACCCATTCAAGTCGTCCTTTCAACACTCATCGTAGTACAAGCAGAAGAATGGACTTGCCTGGGCTGTACTCACTCAACCATGATTATGAACCTCCACACCAAACGACTTATTGGAGAGGTTGGATCACAAGGCAGTGCTGAAGCCAACGAGCCACCTACTCACGCGTACCTCTTCTCCATAAACGAAAACCCTCGGCCTGGCCAGCATCAACGGATCCGAGACTGCAAGACGCGCTTTTGGTGGCATTTGCAGAGCGAAGGGACTTTCCCCATACACGAACAAGCTCCCCCGCTGTCACGCGCACCGCCCAAACAACCCAACTAGCATGGTTCATACAAGTACCGAGCACAACACACGTGAGAAACTAGGTCAACATGAAGTAATGCTGTTGCAGGCTCTCTTGTTTCTTTCGGATTTTTTTCTTCTTTTCAATTCTTCATCACGAATTTATTGCCTGCCTACCAGCAGCAAAGACGCGTCCATCGACCGACCGACCGACCGGTCTTTGTGGTGTGAACAATGTGAACTTGCTTTACAGCGGTAGATCCTCCCAGATCAACTAGAACACAGAGCGACTCACAGTCCGGAAAAAGTGCTGATGCCAGGGAAGTAAAGGAAGCTGTATATTACTAGGAACGCCGAGAACCCGTTTACGCATCATTGCACCACTCTCGCAGTAACAGCCTGCCTTGAGAAAGAACCGTAATTTATTGCCCTTAAACGGAGACGAACGGATCGGCACGGCGGGGCGACACGGAATTGCTTCAAGCTGAGAAAAGTGATTCATTGCTGCTAGGCACTGTATCGGGTTGCCTAGTTAATGGTATCTGACAGTAGTGCCACTCCTGCCCCCCCCCGCTCCCGCCCTGCCCACTATAATTTCGGTGGTATGAAGTCAGCGACGTCATTCGACCAGAATGTGTTATTGCTTCGCATGAGATAATTGCTAATAGCCGTTCACCACCGTCGTCTTGGTGGGAAGATTGCACGCTTAAAGTGTGCAATTGTAACTGCACCGGTTGCAATGGGAAAACGATTTCAGTTGATTGCTGGTTGGCGATTCTGCAGTTTTAAAAGTATCGGGTTGAAGCGTCTCAAGAGGTATGTCGAGCGAGTGGGCCATGAGGAGTTGAGGTTAGTAATTCTGCTCAGGATTATGAGGGGACAAGGCTCCGTAAAGCTAACGCAATTGAGCTTTATTAATAAACTAAATGGATAAAATAATGAGGGGAAATTATTGCTTAGGATTATTGGAGAGAATTTCCCTGGAAATCGGGTAAATTATGCTACCCGAGTAGCACACTTCAGCTGAAATAAGTTGCAGCAACCTGGTTATGACTAAATTAAGTTCTAAAACAGTTATTTCAACCCATTTACAACAAACGTGCCACTAGGATAGCAAATCAAGCTATAGATCCGGAGTAAACCTTTTCATAATCCTAATCTTGTTCTGCGCAGAATTTTGAATGAATTCTGTCCCAGGGGTCCGGAAATTATTGCGGTTACTAGATATACACCATTTCTTAGAATAACAATTAAATCCTGCTCAAGACTTCTTCAAAAAAAAGATAAGCTCACCATGCCCGGTGTTGTGTTTGAGATTCATATCAGCAAATCGATTTCAGGATATTGAGCAAATCATATCACTGGCGTTGCGTCCGCGTGATCGAGCTGTTCATTTAACCAGTAGCATTTTGTTTAACACATATTTTAGTTTTTTTTATACAAAGAGAAAACATCACAAAAATGCCACAACTACAACGTTTCCAATTACGCGAATGAACCATCAAAGCAAAACGCTAAAATGCCGTTTGGCTCTAATTTACCATACTATAATTCACCTCTGGACGACTGCAGGGATGAATTCGAGTTCCTGAACGTTGATGGGTCATTAGGCCGAACGGAGCATGTAATCGAATAGGTCATTAGACCGAATGGGCCATTAGGCCGAATCGGTAACTAAGCTGACTGAGTGACAGATAATTCATTTATTTGTTTCTGTTTGATTGGAATCGATTTCGGTTCCGAATTCATAGAGGCAAAAAACGTCAACGAGGAATGTTAGCGAATTTAAAGTTTTTAAATTAAAAAGAACTGCGTCTGATTGATTGATTGATTGATTGGAGAAGTCGCTCATGAAAATTCCATTGATTGCGTGTCCCAAAGATTACGAGAAACCATAAGTTCAATCTTCCAAATGACATTGAAAATGTTGAATCAAGTTAAATTCTCATATTGCGAGTTTTTAAATTAGAAAGAACTGCTCATGATTGAATGAACGAAAAATCTCCCATAGCAGTTCATTACGTAAAATCCTAAAATATTTAAAAAATACTGAGTACTAACTTTACCTGTAAGCAGATGACGAGATTTTGAATTAGAAAGATCAACTTATAATTTAAAGAAGAAGAAATTCTCCATAAATTGGTTTTATGTCAAAACAGATTTCTAGAAATAGAAAGTACAATCTTCCACGAGGGGTGCTGGCAGATTGAAAGGTCTTAAGTAAGACAGATCTGCTAGATGCTGCATGATTGAAAGAAGGAATGAAAGTTCATTTGCGGAATGTCTTATAGATTTCAAGAAATGAAAAATTCAATTTTTCAGGACAGAAAAAAAAACTACTTATGGTTTCAATAAGGAATAATTTCCCAAAAAAGTTCATTATTAAAGATTTCATGAAATAATTATTAAGTTCATTCTTCTGCTTTCCTAAATTCGGCCTAGTGACCCATTTGTGCAAATGGCCTTCGGCTTAGTGGCATTGGGTTCAATGACATTCCTGCAGACGAACATTTGACATGAAAGCGGAAAAATGAACATCAGGTGTTCACTTATAATTTTTTGAAAATAGGCCCTTTTGAGTATTTTTTTCTAAAAAAAACTTGTTTTCGTAATGATGGTCTTAGATGAGTAAATGTTGATCGATTTGGCTCAAAATTACAAAGCGGAAGAATTGCATAAGGAGTGAGCAATGCTATAGCTAAGGTGTAGGAAAATACTTGTGGTCACTTTAGAGGTCTCCAAAGTAAGAAAAAATCGATTTTTTTGTAAAACAAAAACAAATTTAACTTAAAAAAAAACCTTTACAAAATTCCAGTGAAATCTTCCCAAACAAGTACATATTTAAAAATCTTAGCACTTCAGCTTTCCAAAACACCCAAAAACTAGAAATGGCGGAATTGAGGTTTTCTATGAGGTACCCTATCCAAAACCGGTATTTTGACCATAACTGTAAATTTTGGGGTTGTTAGAGCAATGGCAAATGGTAATTACAAACAACCTAGAGTAGGTCGTACCGGAAGACCGTAGAGTAGGTGAAGACTCTACTGGGCTGAGCTGCAAGCAACCCGGCGGGTCCACGGGCCGCGGATGGTGGGGTTCCATCAGATATGATGGACAGCTATTGAATACACGCCGCCCCGGAGGAGCGGCGGGGACTGTTTAGGATGTGGGGGGACTGCGCAGTTGTTGGACTCTGTTCAAAAACCCTCAAATATCCGAAAGCAGCCCTGACAAAAGCGAGCCACTCCGCTTTTTAAAAATAAGGGAAAAAGTCCAAGCCTTCACCCATTTGAGCGTCTGTTCTTCATGTTAGGGGCGGCTCAAAACAGCATCTGTTCTCCATGTTAGGAGCGGCTGAGTCACCGTCTTGTTAGTGCGCCCAGGACTCTAAATACAAAAGCCGAAAGTCCTGGTGATGCTTGGGACTGTTAAACAGCAGCATCACGATGGTCCTCCTGCGAGATAGTGGGATTGGTTGTGGGCCTTGCGAGCCGACACCATTAAAAAGGAATTCCTAAGAATAATACACAATGAAGAGTAGGTGGTAAAAATCATTTTCCGTGTTACACCGGTTGAACATATTTTTGAATGGAATGGACTCACCCAATTCTGCTCTACTAGAAATTTGTAAAACCGAAAAGTTAGAAATGTGGATGCATCAGTATTGGCGTCTCGTTCATAAGTCCAACGGGTGCACTACTCACACGGCATTAAGAGTTTGCTAACTTGCACAGTTAGTAATCTCAGTAATCAACGGTGGTTATTTCGCTAACTATGGCTAAAAAGCGTAGAACATACAATATCAATATAAAGGACGTTGATGAGTCATTAGACTGAAAAGATCATTTGGTCGAATGGGTCATTAGGCCGAATCGGTAACTAAGCTGACTGAGTGAAAGATTATTCATTTATTTGTTTCTGTTAGAATGGGATCGCTTTCGGTTCTGAACTTCAACGAGGTATAATAACGGATTTTATGTTTTTAAATAAAATAGAACTGCTTATGATTGAAAGAAGGAAAAGTCTCTCATGACAATTGATTGTGTGTTCCAAAGATTACGAGAAAACATAAGTTTAATCTTCAAAATGACATGTTAGCAAATTGAAAATTTAGAATTGGAAAAAAAACTGCTAATGATTCAAAGAAGGAAAAAAACTCCCATGGAAGTTCGATTGTTTCATGTTCCAAAAATATCAATTTATGTTCTCATATTGCGACTTTTTAAATTAGAAAAAAAAACTGCTCTTGATTGAAAGAAGGGAAAATCACCCATACTAGTTCATTGCTTCAAATCCCAGAAAAAAAATTCTAAAATACTGAGTTCTAACTTCAACTGTCAACAGATGACAAGGTTTTGAATTAGAAAGATCAGCGTATAATTTGAAGAAGAAATCTTCCATAAATTGTGTCATTGGTTGCATGCCAAAAAAGATTTCAAAAATACTAAAAATACTATCTACCAGATTGAAAGATTTGAAATGTGAAAGATGCTGCATGATTGCAAGGAATGAAAGTTCCTTAGTTTCATGTCTAGTAGATTTCATGAATTGAAACATTCAATCTTCAAAACAGAAAGAACTGCTCACGGTTGAAATAAGGCATAATCTCCCATGAAAGTTCATTATCAATGTTTTTGTGGAATATTTCCATCTTCTGCTTTCCTAGATTCACTCTTATGACCCATTCGGGCAAATGGCAATGACTACACTGCATTGACGAAGATTTAACAGGAAAGCGGAAAAATGAACATCAAGTGTTCGCTAAAAAATATTTTGAAAATCTGCCTGTTTGAATTTAAAAACGA
Organism: Aedes koreicus; assembly: GCA_024533555.2. Lineage (NCBI taxonomy): Eukaryota > Metazoa > Arthropoda > Insecta > Diptera > Culicidae > Aedes > Aedes koreicus. Next base: position 681,955 of record JAHHFK020002414.1, on the reverse strand, counting down.
AAACTTGTTTTCGTAAAAATGGTCTAAGACAAGTTAAAGTTGACCGATTTTGCTCAAAATTTCAGCAAAGCTTGAGGATTGCATAAGGAGTGATTTGTTTCATAGCTAAGGCGTGGGAAAATTAGTGTGGTCTCCAAAGTAAGACAAAATTTCTTGTTTCTTGTAAAAAAAACACCTTTTACTTTTCAAAACTCAAATATTCAAAAAAAAAAAAATTAAAAACCTTAGCATTTCAGCTAATCAAAACACCCAAGAAACCCAATAACTTTTAATTTTGGAGTTGTTGAAGCAATGGTAAATGTGTTTTTAATATTCGAATAGACAAACAACATAGGGTAGGTCGTAACCAAAGTTCATTTTCCGTGTTACACCGTTAAATAAATCACCAATCCCGTTTTCCTGTCAAATTTCCGTTAATGCATGAACTTAAAATTCGGCCGAACATTAAGAAAAGCATATATTTTTGATGATTATCGTTCACATCTGTTCGATGTGAACAAAAACAAAGCATATATGGATCGAAATGAACTTGAACATATTTTTGAATGGAATGGACTCACCAAATTCTACCAGAGTCTTCTTCTGAACCTTTTTGTGGAAATCCTTCAGATGTTTTCTGAATTTTTATTACATTTTCCAACAGCCTTTTTATTTTAATTTCAGCAAAACTACCTGTGGACTTTTTGCGAATATTTTGTATAGTTGTCGTTGACCCCTGAATGAGCTTCTTTTAGTTCGCTTGGAATTTTTTTCTAGCCTTCTTTTCTTTTCCTCTCTACATTGCGAAATTTTCATTGTTATTTCCCGAAAACTAGCTTCAGATTTCAGATCTTGAAATGAACTCAATAAACTTCGAACAATGCTTTTATGATTTTTTGTGAATTTAGTCTTGAGGTACTAGTAACTTTCTTGAAACTACACCTTGAATTACTTGATTCTAAAATTTTGTCACATTAATTCCAGATTTTCCTGATCCTTCCATTTCAAATGTTTCAGTTAATTTCCTACACACTTAGAAAAGAACTCGGTTAATTTTTTACTTACTCACAATCTGTTAAATTTACCGAAAAACTCGGTTGACAAAAATAGATCCAATCAGCAATAACCGAACATCGGTTTACTCAAATATTACCGAACGCAGTTAAACAAACTTTTCTGCTACAATTACGGAGTTTGGTTCTTTTTAGCTGGGCTGGAATTTTGGTTGAAATAGTCTCGAATTTCAAAGTAATAAAACCAGTTTTGTCTGTTTTATTGTTCATTGATGCAAAAAATCCTCATACATTTTCCTATTTTCAAATTGCAAACCAGAGACATAACCTGTTCATGGCAGTAAAAACAGATTTTAGCGCAAGATGCCTGCAAATATAATTACAAAATTAGTATTAAATACTTACAGAAGATTTCAACTAAACGTGCATCCTGTTGTAGTCTCGTGGGTATTTTTGCCATTTTCACCTGACAAAAAACACAATACGGAAAATTTTCGCGCCACACACGCGAGATAAAATGACTGACCATTTTTCAGACTTTATCGGCTAAAATAGCCGAGTTTTTCGGTAGACGTAGCAAATTTAAAAGCAAGCGCTGGATTGGAACCTAGCAGGTCATCGTAGCGGAGGCGTCGGATCCTCAACAAGGAAATAAATAAAGTCTTGAGGAATCAGAACTGGGCCCAGGTCAAAGCGGGCAGCCACCCAGGATGGAAATCTTTCACGTTGGCCGTGTGCAATCCCTAGGATTGGAAAGGAGACGTAAGTAAGTAAATGCAAACGGTGCCGGGACTCGGAATTTGAGTACAACAGCTGTAGCAGTAGCCTTTTCCTAAAGAGTGAAAGTGAAGAGCTTTTGACTAACTAAAGCCACATTTATTTCCGTTCAATGCCGCCATAAAAGCTTACCTTTAATCACAAAAAAGCTTCTAATACAATTGTACACCTGTGTAGATGAACAAAACTATCTGAAAACATGGTAAGGTTAGGTTTCTTCATCAGAGAGACTTTGTCTCAAAACATCTGATGAGCCTCCAGCAGCTTCAATAGCGATGGTTGATGATGTAGCGTAACATTGTATAGCGTAAGAAGCTTCTGGTTGGGCTTTAAATCCTAAGTTCTAACCTCCACGGCAGTTTGAATGATCTGAAGCATCATAGATTATCTCATTACATCCGTTGTTGCTTCAGCAGAGTCAAAGAACATGGTTGACAAAACAGCGTAAGGCCTGTACTCGAAAAAAATGCACCACACAAAAGTGTTCGCCAAAAATTTATATTAAGTCGGAAACATATGGATTATGTTTCGGCATAATTACTTTATTCAATTTCTTTTCCATCGCTGAAAGCTCGCACCTTTGCCTTAAGACCCCTCATTACATTTTGTGCAATGGTGGAGCCGACCTTTATGGTCACTTTCATCCATTCTTTCTTCAACTCCAGCTCGTTCTTAAACACCTTGGACGATTTTCGAACTTTGGCCTTCATTATGGCCTAAAATCTTTCCACCGGACGAATCTCTGGGGAATTTGGGGGTTGGTGGTTTTTGGTACAAAAACAACGTTATTGTCTCTGTACCAGTCCAACGTCGATCGCGCGTAATGGCATGATGCCAGGTCCGGCCAAAATAATGTAGGACCGCCGAAAGGGCAAAAGACGCTTCTGGAGGCACTCTGTGCGGTAAATTTCGCTGTTGATGGTACCCGTTGTGATGCACGGTTTTCTCAGTTTACCGCATTATTGGCATATGGCCTGCCAGAGCAAGTATTTTTTGGCGAATTTGTCCACTTTCTTCTTCCTCATGTCTTCCGGAACATCAAACCGTGATTTGGCAACGTAGAACTCCAGCCCGGTATCTGCTTTGCGTCTGCCTTGATGTAGGTTTCGTCATCCATAACCACACACATCGGTCTCGTTAACCACTCTCGATACAGCTTACTTGCACGGGATTTGGCCGCCGTGTTTTGTTGATCACGCCGGTTCGGTGCCTTGCGGACCTTGAATACACGAAGCCCAGCTCGTTTCATGGTTTGCTGAACGAACCAGGCGGAACACTTTGCCTTCAGAGCCGCGTTGCGAATCGAAAGGTTCGGATTACACTTGAAATAATCCAACACCTGCCGGGCCTTCAAGGGGTCAGCTGTCGTCGACTTTCTTCCCCTTCCAGCCCGCCGCTCGGTCGTCTGGGACTCCTTATGGGTGATTCCCAGTTGTCTTCCGATCCATCTCATGGTCGCAGTCGGATTTTCCATGACGGCGCGCAAAATTCTCCGGCGATTTTTTCTTCGTTTCGATGACATCTCAATATCCACTGAACCGATTGTTATGATTTTGCACATGTAAACAGTTCACTCCAAACTAGTTATACACAGATTTTCATCAATTTTTACCCAAGGACAAAAATGTTACAGACGGATAAAAATGGTGCATTTTTTTCGAGTACAGGCCTTAGCTTCGAATAGCCGAAAAAGCATAAGTTACTACTGTAGATCCCATATTTTGATTTCCAGGACAGTTTGGATGAACTATCATCTCATCATGTCCGATGAATCTCCGGTTTCACTGCACATGTTTGAGTACATTATAGGGGCCTATAGGGTAGTCGAAAAGCACATCGGTCTTCCAAACCTATGGTCAAGAGTTTGATTTCCGATGCAGTTGAATCTCTTTCCTGGTGGAAAATTCATTCGATTACCCTGGAACATGGGCGTATCGTTCTGTTTGCCACTCACTATGCGACTTTATTCTCATTTAAGAACTGTGGATGTGCCTCAAAGAGAACCCAAATTTAAGCGAAAGACAAAGCCCTGTTAGGCGTAAATAGTCAAGTAGATGAAGGTTGAATGCTTGGCCGGTAGGACAATGATCATGATTGAACGGCTTGTAGGACTATAGGTTTATAATAGTTACAACTGTAGATCAGAAGCTCTGAACTCAAGGACCGTTTGGATGATCTCCAACATCCCAGGTTATCTCATAATATCTGCAGACTTTTCAAAAGAGTTATTAGCTGTAGTGAAATACGCATCGTAACTTAGTACAACCTAAGAGCTACAGTTACAATTGTAGTTCCTTAGTTCTAAACCTCAGGACAGTTTGGATCTTTTAGATTATATTGTAATGCTTGTTGACATTTCAGTAAATTCACTGAACATGGTTGATTAGATCATATCACGGTTTTATACAACGGAAAAAGCTACTGTTACAATGGTAGATCTTAAAATCTAAACTCAAGGACAGTTTGGACAACATTCCAAAAAAATATTCTACATTTTTTTTATTAATTTTTAGGCATTTCTATGCAATTAAGCACTAAAACAATTGATTCACTGGAAATGGAGCGTTTTGATCCTTCAAATAGTAGTTACTGATAATCATATTTCATTGCATCGTTACGAAAAATGCCATTTTAAATCGAAAATTTTCTCACTGCATCCGAGCTCCGATCCCTTAGAAGGTATTTTCTTATTATGACCAGGTGAAAGCTTCTTGTCTTCGCCACAACGACGGTCTCCCTACACGTTTCTGTAAGCTTTTTAATAGACTGAATTCTTGCGAACATCGTCTACCATCTCGGTGTCATTTTGCTATTTCTTTATTGCAATTACGACAAACCATTCTCGCAAACTCCCACTTAGCGTACTCGAAGACGAAAGAAGGAAACGACGTTGTTCTCAGATCATCTTCAACAATGTGCCATTATCATCAACGCCCTGCGAACGCCCGTCCGCTCTTGTTCGCTGCCGCAGATAGATATCGATTAGCCATGAACAAGAGACGATGATGATGATGATGATAATTATGGTAACGTAATTTGCGCTTAACCACCCTTGGCCAAGGCCACGAAATGGTTCTCAAGCTGACCGGGAACGGCACGCGATAAAATGGCATCGATTCTTCCGGACTTGGATCGAAACAATCAGCAATCGGCAAAAAAACATAAAACAACCAACTTCTGTAACCTCATTCAGCGAGCGCACAGTCGGTGGCATTCGATATATATAGTTCACATAACTGCATAAATTAGCATAACTGAATTGCATAACACCGCAAACCGATTCACTATTGTTTTTCAGGGGCCACCGCATCCTCCTTCGCCCTGCGAGCGGTCGCGTAAGAGCAAACACTTAGCTCGGTGCACGATGCTGGAAATGGTAGTAGGTCTTTGTAGTAGGGTAGTTGCTTTAGTTATGGAGCTAGCATAACACAAAAAACTAAGCTAAAGTTTTTGTGTAGGGAGTTATGCGACAGAATCATTTGTATGAAGTACGAATTCATTCGTAATTTTCACGAAGCTTGTTTCTTAAAAGTGCTACAATTACGAATTTTTCGTATGCGTAGGAATGACATTAGTTGTGTGAAAAAGATAATCCGATCGTTGTTATGGAGTACACAAAACTACTACATAAATGTTTTTTTGCATTGTATGTACGAAAATATTCGTACAGTCATGCAATTTCTAAAAAAAAATGGAATCAATTAGTTTGATGTACCTATTAAATTATTCGTAATGTTTACGAAGATTATGCCCTAAAAATGCCATTCTATGTTATATCAAACGAAAACGAATTTTTCGTATACATATGAGAAGGTATGAAAAATTCAAACATGCCAAGTTTCTAACCTTTTTTTTTCGTTATCGTTGTCTGTACGAAAACATTTCGTATTAAGAAATCATTTCCAATTTTTCATATTCAGCGGCAGCAACACAGAAACGCCGCTATTGCCAAGGAACGAAACATAGTACGAAAAACGCGTAATTTATTCAACAGTAAAACATCTTTTTGTGCCTCAAAAAAGGTCCGCCGAGTATCGCAGCTCAACCCAGTCTAACCGGCAGGAGGAAACTTACCCTACCGCTATAAGACACCAAGGGGTGGTGGGCGGTGCCTGAATGAAAACAAACAAAGCCACCAATAGCGAGCGAACTAACCAACCGTAAGAATAGTGTTACTGGGCGCAACTCCTCGTCGCAGCCGTAGTTAGCTTCCCGGACAAAGCAGCGAGCGTGTGCGAAAGCCTCCTTCGTTAGCAAAGAGGGGCAATGATTTCCATTCAAGTGTAACATGTGTGGTATAATAGCAACAATAACGATAAAGTCTATCGGTTACCAACTTCTCCTTCTTCTCGTGCATTTGATTATCGAATCATATCCGTTCCAATATATGGTTATTCATGAAGCCGTGTTCTATCGAATATCTCCTCCGATCGGCTGATGCCGGCTAGGAACGAGGCAGGAATGGGCGCAAACCGTTATGGAAGCCCACGTGCTCACCGAAAGGGCAACCGTTCGGATAACTTCGAGCCAGGCGTAATTGATGATGCAAGGTGAAGGTTACGCTGTTCAGTGCTTCTAAATTCAAAGCCGATCCGGTGGACCGACAAATCTTGTTCTACTATTTTTCTTTGTTAGCAGGGTCTGAAGATTGACGACTTTTGAAGAAGTATGGCTGCTCTGAATAGCGTAAAAGACAGATATTGCATATCTGCGGTATTCGGTGAAATTTAGATTCGAAGGTTGGTTCATACTACTTAAGGAACATCGTTTCACTTTTCCATAATTCTACAAAGAGAATAACAAACCGGACTGGTGTTTAATTTAGATACAAATTGGAATACTAAGCCTATTTTATTAAGAATATTATTAAGCTCCAAAACATTTTTGGTCACTATCATTTAAAATCTGGCACAGAATTTGCTTGAAATCTTAAGTAAGCTTACCTAAAAACAATGAATCGAGTTAAATTTGAATGAGTTACCGAGCATGATCACAATTAACAGCCCAGGGTTGCTACTCCGTTAGGTACATTGCATAAACAGATGATGTTCGGGACTAACATATATCCTCAATGTGTAAAAACAAGTGATCCTATATTAAGGCAATACCGGCGCCGGCCCGTCCCAATGCAGGTCAAATAAGGTATGACTAGAAATATGATGATGAGATATTAGCTTTATTGGAGGCCTCTGAGCTTCTACAAGAATTCACTGCGATGTTGGATGCAAGGGTTGGGTTCGTTTTGTAATCGATACGCAGAATTCTTGTTTTCAGATTATTTTAAAGGAGATGCACCAAAAATATATTTAGATATTAGTGCCAAATTGACAAAAAAATAAATAAAAAACAAACAAAAAAGAATGCTTTTGGGGCCTCTCACAAAGTGTTGATGGTGATTCACTTTTTTTGGGAAAACTAAAAAACGATTTAAAAGTCGGTTCTTAGCGCCTAATAGTTGAGTAGAACCAATTTAAACCAACAGTTAGGATGCTGTTGGGGCCACTAAAAAAGTGATGATGGTTTGACGTCTTTAGCAGTGAGGGTACCCTTGCGACCATTTGCAAAGCGTAATGGTTGTTTACTTCATTGGGAAAACAAGAAAAAAAATACATCACTTGAGAGCCGCTGTTCATCAGTTAAATCCGTTTTAAATTTATGTTGAAGGATTTAAAGGAAACAGATAACTTTAGTAAAGCGCATGAAGCAAATGCTGGTTTTATATTCGTATAAACACATAAATACCTATACATTTATACACATACATATATAGAAATTCATTAGAAAATAATGTGAACGATTTCTGACAATTTCGTAATATTTGGTAGGAGTGTTTTTATCATCGTAAATTATTAGACCTTTAAATTTTAATATAATTAAAAGCAGTCTCAGACCATTGTTATTTAAAACAAATATAATTTTTAATCCAAATAACTCATAACTCCTAATACAAAGCATACTTCTAATGCTCCAGACTGATTTTGAATTATTATATCTAAATGAATGATAAGATAATACGTTGTATTTTCATGAAAATGCGGAGGCAAATATTACATCATTTTATACGAATTAATCATAGAGCTATCTTTTTTTTTCATGACTTTTATATTTTTTTTCAAAATTGAAACATTTTTACTTATTATGAATAAAATAGAAATCAAGCTGATTTGCTGTACATTTTTCTTAAATATCAAATTATTGTCATTGTACACCACAGACTCCGTTACGGATTACGATTTTTTTAGACTTCCTGTTCATTCATTCATTAGCGTAAACCAAAGCACTGTGTCTTATTTCGGGCAAAAATACAGTACTGTGGAAAATAAATCATATACTTGGCCTGAAAACGCATTATATGTTATATTATTCTCATTTTGGCATATATTTTTTGTTGTTTTTTTTCAATTATCAAAATCGGTACTACACGTTCCCTTCCCCGCCTCTCTCCCTCCTCCGAATATCTCGTGATACGAATCACGTAGAAAGAGGCTGTCGTCAGCAAAGTTATTCAATAGGTCAAGGCCTTTTTATTGGCGAACAGTTAAGGATTATCTCAGTACGCGGCGCTACACAATGGCACAATTCTGAAAAAAAAACGGTCAAAAACATCTTCACTGGTTAAAATATCCTTTGTCATTTATGGATTATTTTTTTTTCTGTATTATCGAGATTTTCAGCCTCAGGCTGGTTCATCTCCCATTGTAGTTACTGAAACACTACTTTGGGTGTTTTTCATAACTTGTCCGGGGGTGAGATTTGAACTCGTGACTTTGGCGTGAGCGGCATGGAAGTTAACCACAACGCCGGGGTCGCCCCCGTCTTTTTCCCTACCAAACTATTTTTTTCTTTCCGTCTCTTTTTTTTTTTTTTTTTTATCATACATATACATATAAATTATTTTTTTCCCCCCCGCCCCTGCATCTTTTTTTTTTTTTTTTTTTTTTATATTTCCCCCCTATAAATTTTTATATTTCTTTTCTCCTGTTCTATTTTATTTTTTTTTTTCCCGCCCCCCCCCCCCCCCTGCACGTTTACAAATCAAATTGTTTTTTTTTCCCCCCCCCCCCCGGCCCGCCCTTCCGAACGGCCCTCCCCTTACCACATAATAAAGTCCCCCCACCGTGTTTTTGTGTTTTGTGTTTTTTTTTTTTTTTGGGACGCCCCCCCCCTCGTGGGGCCTTTCCTTCCCGTGCGTTTCCCCTTAACAGAAAGATCATGCTTTGTTATCGTTCTAAATTAAACACATCGCTTTATGAAAGGCCAAAAAGGGTTGGGCAGGCCCGTAAGCAGGGACACTTACGCGAAACCTGCGGGAATAAGAGAATCTCCTTCCAGCAATATGATCGGATAAAACGAATAACAAAATATGCAATGCAGTGAATCTTTCCACTAGATGGTTTGCTTGAGAAAGGCGCGTCAAATTCATTACAACTGTTGGAGTGGAATGTAACAATCATAAATGATAGACACATCCCCTCCTAGACTCCGGTTGGCTGTCCACTCCATTGTCCAATTGCAACTTCAATGATGCCCTGGTGCACCCTCCCATCCCAGTATGTAATGGTTTAAAACAATGAAATATAGTAGATTTCATGCAATATACTTCGAGTATAGAACATAATAAGGAAATAAGTATATATCGACAAAGATCCCTCATTAGGGCCCAGCCGACAAACGCAAACAATGGCCTCCTCCCCGAACCTCCCGTCGCTGAAAACTAGCCTCATCAATCCACCATGGTCATTTCGAAGAGAAAGAGTTCACCTATCCGATATAACTGGAGGACTACATGGGTAGCCCCCGTACCACGAGAAATCTACGGAAGAAGCCATTGGCCACACCTGTCAGTCAGGCCCCGAGGAAAATCCTTGTCGATATATCTATAATGTGAATGTAATTTGATAAGGCAAACTGGGTAGCCTGGATGTTTAATGTACACCTTGCATGTCGAGATTTCCAAAATGGTGATTTCCTTTCTGCTGGTTCTATAGAGCAATAACATGTGACAGTTGATCGCAGGACCTTTTAACAAAATAAACCAGAGAGTACTAGTGTGTTCTGCGGAAAAGTATATTTTAATAATTCCTACAAATTCTTGGAACAAATTGAAATCGTCAAATTTGAACAGAGTACTAATTATCTCAAAAACCGGTTTTAAGGTGGTGCTAAAGGAAAACAAATTATATCTCTTTAACGTTAGGCTCTGAAAACTTAGTGTCTTAAAACTCTTCTTAAAATTACTTGTTCTACAACTTTGTCGAAGACAATAACCCGTTATCTCGTAGCTGGAAAAAATAGAATTTGAAAGTGTAGTTAAGCCCTTGTGAAAGGTAGGCGTGTTTTATTTTCCAAAAGATGCGGAGTAACATTTTGAGCAACTATTCTGAAGACACTTAGTCGATAAAACGATGACAAAAGGGTGAAACAGTTTTTGACCGTCTTTTTTCACAATTGTGCCAATGTGCCAATGGCGTGCTAACTGTTTGTGTCCTAGCCAGATAGAATGTTTCTGTCTTCAAAAATATTGTTCAGTGAGACAAAACCTTTTGAATGATGATAAGCAGTTCACAATCTTCCCGCTACGCGGCGCTGGCGTGATGACTGTTTTCAGGAATATGCTATATCTTGGTACCCTGGGCAGATAGAATGTTTCTGTCTTCAACAATGTTGTTAAATAGAACAAAACCACTTGATTGATGACCAGCAGTTCACCATATTTCCGCTACGCGGCGCTGGTGTGCTAATTATTTTCAGGAATATGCTATATTTTGGTACCCTGACCAGATATAATACTTAGGTCTTCGACAATGTTGTTCAGCGGAACAACACCTTTTGATTGCTGATCAGTAGTTCACAATCTTTCCGCTACGCGACGCTGGTGAGCTAACTACTTTTAGGAATATGCCATATTTTGGTACCCTGACCAGATATAATGTTTCTGTCTTCGACAATGTTGTTCAGTGGAACAAAACCTTTTAAAAGGTGACCAGCAGTACAATTTTTTCCGCTACACGACGCTGGTGTGCTAATTACTTTTAGGAATATGCTATATCTTGGTATCCTGATAGAAGGTAGAAGGTTTCTGTCTTCGACAATGTTGTCCAATGGAACAAAACCTTTTGATTGATGACCATTAGTTCATAATCTTCCCGTTACGCGGCGCTGGTGTCCTAATTTTTTTCAGGAATATGCTTTATCTTGGTACCCTGACCAGATAGAATGTTTCTGTTTTTGACAATGTTGTTCAGTAGGCAAGACCAATTGAATGGTGGCTAGCAGTTTATAATTTTCTCGCTACGTATCACAAGTGTGCTAATATATTTCCTGAGATCCGAACCATTTGGAAAGATGTTGTCTTCGGATAAGTTTTCAGTGGAACAAAACCTTTCGATTGATGACCAGCCGTTCATAAACTTTCAGCTACGTGGTGCTGGTGCGCAATTAAGTTTCCTGACCAAGCTTTAACTTGGCATTTTGACCATTAAAAATGCTTCTATTTTCGACCGGTAACTGTCAGTTTAGAGTACTTGTACATTTTGGAATATGCTGGATCCGGCTCAAATACATTTAGTAAGTCAAGACCTTTTGATTTGTGATCAGTAGTTCAGGATATTTTCAGAACGCGGCGCTAGTGTACAAGTGGTTTTCCTGACTAAACTATACCTTGGTATGGAATGATTTGGAATGATTTTGTCATCGAAAATGTTGATCAGCGAATCAAAACCCTTCGATTGATGACCAACAGGTAGAATTTTCTCGCGACATGGCGCTAGTTTTCTTGAACTTTTTTTGAGTATGCTGTACGTTTTGAGTATTCTGGTCATATACAGGGTTCCAGTGCTCAGCAAAGTTGATCAGTAGGTCAATATTTCACAATCTTCCTCTCTTTCCTTATGCTGTAAATTTTACCTTTTTTTGAGATATCTGTTCGCACCCATAGCAACGCATACTCGCTTTTTATACTAGTAAAAGTATCAACATCACAGAGTGAGAGTGACGGAGATAAAAAGTATACTAACGCTTCATACTTGGATTTTTGAAGATTTCTGTCTTCGGCTAAGTTGTACGGCTGGTCAGAAAATTCTGAGCTTCTTTACATCAAACTTATGGCGCTAAATTACTGAACAACTTTGTCCAAGACAGGAACCTTCCACATGGACAGGATAAAAAAGTACTTTATGTTCAAAAAAATCATGTATGCACTAGCGGAACGTAGCGTGAAAATTCTGAACTATTTATGACCAATGAAAAGGCCATGGCCCACTTAACAACTATATCGAAGACAGGAGCGTTCTCTATGGCCAGGGTCCCAAGATATAGCATATTCGGGAGACTTAGGTTCACACTAGCGCCACGTATTGAGACAATTCTGAACTTCTGTTCATCAATCAAAAGTCCTTGATCTGTTTGACCTTGACTGAAACCATCAATTTGGTCAAGATCTAAAGATGAATCAATTTTAAGAAATTTAATTTCACACTAGCGCCACGTAGTGATACAATTCCTAACTAATAGTCACCAGTTAAAAGGTCTGGATCTACTGGACCTCTTTGTCGAAGACAGAAGCCGTATTTATGGTCAGGATTGTGACATATACCAAGTTGTAACCAGTTATAACGAACTTGATACACTACGTACTTCATTTATGCGGAAACGTCTCGCAATATCGCATTCTAACGCACTATTTGAGGAATGTATGTAATCAAGGAGTACGTTGTTAGGTCCAGAACGAGTTTTTTGTCGAATATACCTTGGTTTTACATCGATAGGTACTTCTGCATCAAAATGGTAAGTGGAAATCTATAAACAGCTCAAAGGTTAAAGCCAGTTTTAATATTTTGGCAGCACTGCATTCTTTGACAGGCGCAGTCACAGCACAGATGTGATGTTGTGCTGCCGAAGATATTCAAAAGGTTTAAAATATCCAGGAAACATATTTCGCTTGATGTCAGAAAATTGTTGATTCACGATCGTAAGAGGGACTTTTCTCTCTAGATTATTGCCTAAAAAATACCCAGTTTCCCTTGGAGCTGTGCAACATATATGGAGGAAGTATGAAAGCCAAGGAATAATGAAAAACTTATCCGGACAAGGACGTCATCGCTCGACAATACATGGAGGTGGAGAAGGGAATATCATGATAGCGGATATACATCGACTTGCTCTGCGAAAGTTTGATACTTTCTATGCCCGGAAGAAACTTACCCTTTAACAACAATTGATGCGATGTATGATTTATTTTGCCCAGCACTGTGGATTTTTTACGTGTTATTAAGATTATCGGGCCCTTCCCTAGTAGCACACTTGATGCAAATCGGTTGAAGTAACTCAAATGTGACTCAATTAAGTCACAATCAGGCTACTGCAGCCAGTTATGGTGATTATGTGTTGCTTGGGTTGCTCAGCTCAGACGGCAATGTCAGGGATACTAATAAAAAACATGCTAGAGGTTTGATATCCAAAAGTGGTAAAGACTGTATTCGCAAAAAATTAGACACGAAGATTAGCTTGGAACTTTTAACCGTGTGGCTAAAAATCTATGAAATTTTGACTGAAACTAGCTAAGAGTATACTGTTTACGGCAAAATTTTAACACAATCTGTCAATAGTTTATTGTGATGGCATCGGAAAATGGCAAACAACCCGAGCAAAGGATTATACCAAATTGATAACAAATTCTGATACCAGGTTATGAATGTTTGATCACTGAATATGTTATCATTGAGGCTGAATAAACAGCCAAAATAACATAATGAGTAACAAAAAAATACTCGTTGAATATCACAATAATAGCTTACTTTATTATCACTGAGAACGTACCTTACCTTACCAATCAGACTAAGGCCGGTGTGGCCTCTGCTGTACACAGAAGTTGTTTCCATTGTAATCGGTCCATGGCTGTACCTCGCCAGCCTCGCTGTCTGCGGAGGGTCCGCAGGTCGCCTTCTACTTGATCAATCCACCTTGCTCGTTGCGCGCCTCTTCTTCTTGTACCTGTCGATTCGTTTTCGAGAACCATTTTCACAGGGCTGTCGTCCGACATTCTTACGACATGCCCAGCCCATCGTAGTCGACCGATTTTTGCGATGTGTACGATGGGAGGTTCTCCCAGCAACTGGTGCAATTCGTAGTTCATTCGCCTCCTCCACGTTCCGTCTTCCATCTGCACTCCACCGTAGATCGTACGCAGCACCTTCCGTTCAAAGACTCCAAGGGCGCGTTGGTCCTCCACTAGCAATGTCCATGTGTCGTGGCCGTAGAGAACTACCGGTCTAATTAATGTCTTGTAGATGGTCAACTTTGTGGTTCGGCGAACTTTGTTCGATCTTAGCGTCCTTCGGAGTTCAAAGTAGGCACGATTGCCAGCTCTAATGCGCCTTTGTATTTCTCTGCTGGTGTCGTTATCGGCGGTCACCAATGAGCCCAGATACACGAATTTGTCTACTACCTCGATTTCATCACCGTCGATCTGAACTTGTGCTAGGAGGCTAACATTTTCTTCTCGTGAGCCTCTTCCCTTCATGTATTTTGTTTTTAACGCATTAATCACAAGCCCAATCCTACCAGCTTCAGCCTTAAGTCTGATGTACGTTTCCGCCATCGTCTCAAAGTTACGTGTCACGATATCAACTGTCGTCGGCGAAGCCAAATAGTTGGACAGACTTCCTGAAGATCGTGCCACTCGTGTTTATCCCAGCTCTTCGAATCACCCCCTCCAATGCAATGTTAAATAACAAACACGACAATCCATCACCTTACCGTAACCCTCTCCGAGATTCGAAGGGACTCGAGAGCGTCCCTGATACTCGGACGACACACATCACTCGATCCATCGTTGCTTTGATCAACCGCGTCAGTTTTTCCGGAAATCCATATTCGTGCATGATTTGTCACATCACTGAGAACATCTTGATATCAAATCCTGTATTCTAAGCAAATTTATTGAAATAGTTTCAAATTATGTTATCAATTTGGTATCAAATTCTCAAGCTAATATTTGAAAAAAAAATTTGGTATACAGCACAATTTCTTTTTTAAATATACTGGTAGTATGTATAATTTTTCATTGAATTAGTAACGTTCGTCAAAAATTGTATGTTTAAAATGAACACAAAATTGGGTAATACGTAAATTTGTTACTTATATGATACCAGCTTGTTATTTTCCTTTGCTAGGGAATGACAACAATGGAACAATGGAAAATGACGGATCCACCGATGGATCGGAAAACATCTGGGATCCCATCATTCGACGATGTCCCGGGTGGTGAAGTCAGTCAAGGAGACCCAGACGACCCAGCGGCGGTCAGGCAGTGGCAGAAAATCGAAGACAGCTGATCCGGTGAAGGCAAGGAAGGTGTTGCATCTGTTGAAGCATCGACCGAACCTTTCGATCCGCGATGTGGCGAAGATGGCGGAGGTTTCCATCTGGTTTGTCGATGAAACGATAAAACGTGACGGCATTCACGTCTACAAGGCCAAAAAGGCACCAAACCGGAACGACAAACAAAACACGGTAGCCAAAACTCGCGCCAGGAAGTTGTACCGAGAGTGGCTGACGAAACCGAAATGCGTTGTGATGGAAGACGAGACTTACATCAAGGCGGACACAATCCAATTTCCTGGGCAGGAGTTTTACGTTTCCACATTACGGTTGGGCGTTCCTGAGGAGGTAAGGAAGAAGAAGGTGGACAAATTCGCCAACAAGTTCTTGGTTTGGCATGCCATCTGTGGGTGTGGAGAGATGAGCCAGACATTCGTGAACGAGTTGGCTTTGAAGAAACAGTGGGTAAAAGTATCAAAAGAAGTCGGCTCCACTATTGCCCAAAACCTTATGAGTGGTGTCAAGGGCAAAGTGGATTGTGGTGCATTAGGTCATGGACCATAATGTTGTAGTTTATGCCCTGAAAATGTTAAGATAATCCGACTACAAATTTATTTTTGACGACCATTTATGGGTGTCTCATTTTTTTCGAGTACAGTCTTTACCTCTCATCGGATGCTTTTAAATAAGAACTGAGAAGGTGCATTGAGAATACTAATTGAAGTAAGATAATCTTGTCGGTCTGTATCGTAATAGGACGAGCAGTGCACCAGGTGTACAATGGAACTAGAACTAGTCAGAACATTTTTTTCTATTTTGCAAACATCAAGCAAACATTTTCCTTCATAACGAATCAACCCCAACCAAACCATTCTGAAAGGCCCACCATTCTTCATATTCCAGCAAATCTTTTCGCACTAAAAACTCATTTACCCCTCCCTTCAATTTATTCACCTTTTCGATAGAAGTATTTCGCACCCCCTGGCACATGTCACAATCAGTTTCCGCCCCCCTCCGCAGAGACTAAGAAACGGAGCAAATCAGCCCCCGTAATCTTTTCAAACTACGTTGTTAGTCGCATTCCACCGAACCATTTTGGAAGTGATTGAGGAATGGGGGGGGGGGGGGGGGGTGTCCTACTTTTCTTTCAATTTATCCCCCCTCTGAAAGTCCTTTTTCATTTCGGTTCTGCCACAAACCCTAGCCGACCGTCGTCGTCTTCATCGTCATCAAAGCAAACTCTTTATTTATTTACCACCTTGACAGGTTCTCTTCTCATCAACGGTTCTGACGTATTCGTCCGATTCGTCGTTTGCTGCACGTGTGCTCCGATCCGTTTCACTAAAAAGTTGGGAACGGTGTTTGCCTTTCATTTCGCTTCTGCTGCTGAGGCAACACATGTACACGCTGCGGGAACGCACACGCATCAAATCTAATCTACACACACCAGCGGAGCGGAGATGGTCGAGCGACGGAACAAAGGCTCGCTTCCACTTTGTACTAATTTATTTATTTACCTTTTTGTTTGCGTGTGAAACGTATGGGGACGACCGTAAAGAGCACATGTTATAGATGCGTTGACAGGTCACTTTTTAAGGAAAGCAATGGAGTCAGTGGATGACTTCCTGCCTTGCTTTGAAACTAGGTTTGTGGGAAATGCTGAGAATAAGATTTTTGATAACCCCCATGGAGTCGTAGACTCGCTTCATTGGTGACACGGCAGCGAGCTTTCCACCCGAATCACTCCACTCCTGACGCAGTTCGCAGTTCACCGAATGATAGTGAATGCGAAACTATTACTGAGTGGATGAAAACAAACAAAACTTTCGCACCCGTATTACGACGTCCATGATATGATGCCGTGGGAGGGAAATTTGTAGCCGGTAGAAGTTTAATTAGTAAGCCGGACGACTTAGGGACCGGGCAGGAGCGATGCGAGGGACTAATTGCGACCCAACGGCGATGCCATGATGGGAGAAGTTTGGAAAGTTTTCCAATATCGGATGTCGAAGTGGGTTTCCGGCGGTAGCTTGGGATGGGATACGATTGCAAAAGAGGATTGTTAGGATACACGGTTGAATCAGGGATGGTTGATTGTAATCATAGGGTAATGATGACATAGAGTTTGCAAATTTTGGGTTTGTAATTAGTGATCTGGGTATTACGGTGTGAGCAAACTCAACTCACGAGATGACTGTGTTTTCTAACGTAGAAATAATATAGTTAGATCATATCGAAATATTGAACTACGTCTACATGAATAATTTACATTACTGGCATCCCTGAGACCAGTACTCAATTTCCCTAGAAATGGAGTGTGATTATAATTGCTACCTAAAATTGCTGAACCGAGGTAGCGCAGGGTGGGTGAATCCTTTACATCCTCTGAAATTAATTATTTTTGCTGCACGATGTCCAACTTCTTCGCTCCGTGGTGGAGCTGACAGTACGAACAAACCATCGAGGTAGTTGCTTGCTGTATTCGCCATAACTGCTGCAAATCAACTGATAACTCTGTCGTTTTTTCTGTACATAACAGGGTTGTTACGATTGGCGATGTACATGTGAATTCACCACCAGGGGGCAGGGCAATCGCATGAGAAAATCAGTCCATTTTTTTAAGTGCATTCGTTATAAAAAAAAACACGCCTGAATAGAGGCGAAAAATTGACAAGAATTCGCCCGCTGCCAAAGTAGTGGATTTTTTTTGACTGAAACGTTCGTGATAATTTTTAGAAAATTGAGTGATGCTCGAAACTTTGAGTACAATGAGGGAACCATTTCACCTTGCATATTTGTTTCTTTTTTTCATGGTTCGGCGCAGACAGCTAATCTTTCTGAGGAGTTTTTAAACTGACATGCATTCATGTATACGAAAATATTTCATGAGAACCGAGTGGTGTTCATGCCGTGGAGTTATAGACAGAGATCAATTTCTTCCCATTCCATGTTTCTATGCATAGAGCTATAGCTTCCTGGATTTTCTTCTACTGGTGTGGATTAAAATACATGGCGACATTTCTAGAGAATCGAAAGGTTCTTGTACCTTTGAGCTTCAGTTGAAATGTGAAGTCTATTTAACCCCATTTCACCATAAATATTCATTCAGCAATTGCATAGAAAAAAAAAAAAAAATATAGAGAGTTTCAGAATTCCGTCAAAATTGATATAGTTCTTCCATATTCGAAACAATTAGAATCGTATTTTTTATTCCGTCATTAGGGTCACCATTTTCGTGTTAGGGGCTGCTGAAAAAATTCTTTTTTTTTTTTCAAAAATGCCTTTTTTCGAAAATTCATAATGTCTAAACCACAGGACCGATTTTTATGGTTGTTCCCCCAAATAAAAGATTTTTAATGTAGTTTACGAAAACTACGGAAAAAACAGAAAAATTTGATTTTGTATGAAAAAATTACGTAACAACTGCTTTTTCAATGCGAGGGTCTTCAACGACTTCTTATTTTTATATTTTTAATTGTAAGATCATTTAAATGTACTTAACATAAAAAACCAAATAGCGTTTTCTTATTTTTCATCCTCCTCGTCGTTTTTTTTTTGGAGCATTTAAGTACTTCTCCCAGAATTTTGATTCCAAAATGACTTATGTAAAACTGGGGACTGTTTTAAAGCTACTTTGAATT
Source organism: Aedes koreicus (assembly GCA_024533555.2). Lineage (NCBI taxonomy): Eukaryota > Metazoa > Arthropoda > Insecta > Diptera > Culicidae > Aedes > Aedes koreicus. Next base: position 663,225 of record JAHHFK020002414.1, on the reverse strand, counting down.
TAATGAGGGATGGAAGTCCAGCCAAAGGTTACCCTCGGTAAAAATATTTAAAATTTTTAGAAAAGTATACGAAGAGGAAGCTTGCATCTGTAATGTCTAATAATTGTTTTACGTAGTTTAGGACAACCCTCAGGCTGAACTGAATGTTGCACTCAACTTGTAAAATACTCTCGGTTTCGTTAGTCACAGCTGGATAACTATCTTGCATCTTCATCGCAAGTTTAGTACACATATATATTGCAGAACGATGATTATTTATTAAAATATAAAAAATACATCTGAGACACGACTAGCCCGATATCGCTAAATGAATTTTTGGTTAAAAATTAAAAAAATATGCAACGTAAATATTCTCAGAGCGAATTCACCTCTCGAAATGCACGAAATGCGAAATCAGTGGTTCCCAACCTTTTTGGGCTCGCGACCCCCTTTTTGAATCAGTAATGGCCCCGAAACCCCTTGGGAAAACAAATGTGATTATGTTGCGATAAAAAATAAAGAAATACATCAATTTACGATCTTTTTGATTTATTACGACATTTTATGTTATAACCAGGGAAAAACACTCTCAGTGTGATTGCTGCGCCTGGAATTGGGACACTAGATTTGAAATTCGGGGCTGTGTTTGAGACAACGCCAATCTCATGTCATCTTCAACGTTCAGTCTGTTTCTTGTCTTCGTTTTGATTTGAAGTAGAGTTGAAAATCCGCTTTCACAAAGGTCTGTTGACACGAATGGGATTAGGATCTTCAATGCCTCCATGGAAACTTTGGGGTACGAGCCATACATAGCACACCAGAACTGGCTCAGTTCCTTTTCATGAAACAAATCGCGAGACGAAGAATCGTTTTTCAGGTCGTTTTCAGGTATTCATCCTGTACCTCATCTGGAAGGCTAGCCACATCCAATGAAGATGAAAACGGGTTGCGTACTAAAGCAGCTACTTCTTGCTTCAACTCGGGGAAATACTTCTCAAATTGCTGCTCCAGTGAATCCAAATGTTCCAATAATTTCTGCTTGGAGAGCCGAAGTCAGCTCGCTTGCTCCTTTATCGGCCATATTGCACAGACGATCAAACATGGCAACATTTCCCATGTTAACTTTTCGGCGCCAATTTTTCAGTTTTTCCGCGAATGCATGAAGATGATCTTGGAAGTGAACAAGATTGGATTGTTTGCCCTGAAGTTTCAAATTCAACAAATTCAGATGCTCAAAAACATCAGCTAAGTAAGCGAGACGCTTCTGAAAGTCTCCTTCATTAAAATGAGCAAGGAAATAATTTTTCCCTCGAGCTTTCAAAAACGTTTGGATCTCATCCTTCAACTCGAAAACACGGTTGAGTACATTACCCTTCGACAACCAGCGTACGGAAGTGTAAAGGGCGAACACGAAATTATTGCGACACCGAAAATGTCATGCCAATTTTCTTATAATGTTTAGAATCAAACCAAAATTTTAGGGTAGTTTTATACATATATTTACTTCAGAAATCAAAAGAAAAGTTAATCATGGAGCCTTGAGTGTAAAGTTGAACGCATTTTCGCTTGATGCCCTCCATCAAAGTCTTTACAGTGTCATCCGGTACCAGTTTCTCAGTTTTTTTTTCCATTTTCTTAACATGTCCTTCACGTCTTTGACTGTCTTCTTGCTCTTCCGAAGTTCCCGCTTCATCATTGCCCAGTACTGCTTCACCGGGCGCAGCTCCGGACAGTTTGGCGGATTCATGTCCTTTGGAACAAAATGGACAGAATTGGCCTCATACCACTCCAGGACACTTTTAGAATAGTGGCATGATGCCAAATCTGGCCAAAATAGCGGAGCTTTGTCGTGCTGCTGCAAGAACGGCAAAAGGCGCTTCTCGAGGCACTCAGATTTGTAGATCTCGCCATTTACTGTGCCCTTTGTCACGAAAGGCTCACTCCTCAGTCCGCAAGAGCAGATGGCCTGCCAAATGAGATATTTGGAGGCGAACTTCGACATTTTCTTCTTCTTAAATTTGTCGTCCACATAGAACTTGCTCTTGCCGGTGAAAAACTCCAACCCCGGAATTTGCTTAAAATCGGCTTTTATATACGTTTCGTCGTCCATCACACAGCAGCCATATTTTGTCAGCATCTTCTCGTAGAGCTTCCGTGCCCGAGTTTTAGCCGTCGATTGTTGCCGCTCATCGCGGTTTGGGAAGTTCTGTACCTTGTATGTATGTAGTCCAGCTCTCTTCTTTGCATTCTGGACGTAGCTCTGCGACATGCCGATCTTTTTAGCCAAATCACGGCTTGAGACGTTGGGATTTGCTTTAATCATCCGCTTCACCTTTCCCTCCGTCTTTTTGTTCTCCGGTCCCGGTTTTCTTCCAGCTCCTTTGCCGTGGTCCAACGTCAACCGCTCCTGGAACCGCTTCAACACTCTGGAGACGGTTGAATGGTGAATGTTCAACATTTTTCCCAACTGCCGGTGCGACATGTCAGGAAATTCCAGGTGTTTGGAAAGAATTTGTTCTCTCGACTCGCGTTGGTTCACCTCCATTTTCGTTGAATCAAAAAACAAGACTTAGAGTTTGACAGCATGTAAACAATACACATCAATGAGAAAGTGTACAAAATTTGGTTGATTTTTACCCAATGGTAAAAAAGTTATGCCCTGTTGAATGTGTCGCAATAATTTCGTGTTAGCCCTTTAGAAAAGAAGAACCTCATGATCTGAGTTCATTTCCCTGCAGAGTTCCTTGAATAAACGTGTATTCAGGGCTCCAGACTTAACATAGTTAACAATCTTTATGACCAATTCCAGTACTTACAATAACCCTTCCGGCAACGTCTTGCTGGCAAGAGCATATCGATGGATCATGCAATGGAAACCTGCGGCATGTGAAATCCAGGTTTCTTGCCAAGCATTGCAGGAGCTCCATCGGCGCAACCCCCACAAAGCTTTTTCCACTGCAAGTCACCAGAATTCAAAAAACCCCTTGATTTTAGCCATGATGTCATCACTTTTCAAGTTTTCAAGTCACAACAGAAAAGAAACTCCTCATTTAAATCGCCAGCAGGCCAAACGTACTTCACAAACACCAACAGCTGCGCACAGGAACTGACGTCCGTGGATTCATCGAGTTGAATTGCGAATAAAGGAGATTGTTTTATTTCTTCCAGAACTTGCTCTTTCACGTCTTCGGCTGGCAAATGTCATTTTCAATAAAAAATGACCTATGATTTTTACCGAAATACGTCTGAAAATCTTATCGGGCGAGAAAACGATGATGGAGATTTTTTTTCTGAATCTCATCGATTTCGTCATGCCAGCACGTGACAGTGTTTTGGTCATCGCTATTACAAGCACATTTATTGATGTAATTGTTAGTTTCATCACGAAACATCAAATACATATTCCATTTTGTCGATTACATATAAATGCTTGGGTAATTTCAAGTTAGAAATTTGTGAAACAAAATCGTATGAGAAAAACTTCATGACTGCATGATGGTATGAGAACGACAGAAAAAGCTCATGATAGTGCGTTTCTTCTAGTGACAGTGAAATGGTCTATTTTTTCAGAATTAAGAACCAAATTCACCATTCTCAGCATGCTAGGTTTGATCAGAGTTTCTCCAATCGTATGAGGTTTTTTTGTTTTTAGCGATTTCCAGTGCTGTCTCATATGAGGCCTGCACTACTGCTTTGTTTTGTCAGTGCCAGTGGCATCGAATCTCTGCCGTTTCAAGCCAGCTTCATGACGCCGAAAAAAGTCCACATCCTTAGTACTTGCTCGGCATGCTTGGTATCCAAATGCCGTTTCAATTTTGATGGCTTCATTGATTCAACACTAAACACAACGCCACAAAGCACACACTGTGGCTTATCGAAACCATTAACGATTATAGTTGTGAAACCGAATTTCATATAATCCTCGGAATACTTGCGTTTCTTTTCCATGGTGAGGCCGTCTATAAAGTACAACATAATCATGTTCTTTTCTGTAACTATTTTAAATTTATTGAATACTTTACCTATTCAAGTTGACAATATTTAGTTTGCAGCGGTAAACTAAAATCTCAGCAAAATTTTAAAAGTGGAAGCAACAAATTGGTCGGTTGATTGATTCGGGACTCGACGCGTGAATGGCCAGTTCAGTTGTAAAAGAAGACAAAACAAATGACCCAACTACTACTGCGCATTCATTGAGTTTTTCTTCACGTTTAACGACGCGCCAGGACGTACACTAATACATCAACTCACATCTCAGTAAGAACGAAAGAGCAAGTAAAAAATGAATCCATTCAATCGCGTGTGCTAGCAAGGAAAAGACAATGGAAGAAGCAACTGTCCTCCGTTGCCTTCCGTTCACCACTACTCTGCTCTACTCGAAAGAATTATAAGACGCACAAAGACCAAAATATACTCGTTTATTCTTTAAATTCATGCACTTTATAAGTAGGTTGCAATTTATTTTATGGATCAGTTATTTTTTTTTATTCTGTATGCATAAAAATTGTCACGCTGGTCAGACGCCTGCGACCCCCCTGGGGGTCGCGGACCGCCGGTTTGGAAGCCCTGCACTAGATTCTACAACCAGCAGAAGACTTTGAATTACACTCTCAAAATGGATAGACAATAGATGTTCAACTAAATTTTTATCACACTTAAAATGTTTAAATAAAAGATATAAGAATTATAAATTAAATGAATTAAAATTATAAAAGTAAAATACAGTACAGTTAAGAACAATTAAAAAAAAGTAAAATTAAAATTAAAGAAAATCTTTACAGAAGTAAAAAACATAAAATAAACACAAAATAGGACTTACGAAAATGCAAGTGGATTTAAATAAAAAGAGCGTAAAAATTAAAAAAAAAAGGACAAACAATACAATATATCATATTGAAGAGAACATAAAAAGCCAATAAATAAACAGTCAAAAAATACTACAGAAGTTCACAATACATTCAAAAGCGGATACAACATCCGATAATTTCGAATCTCCAATGATCTCGTTGAGAGTTGAGTTGAGAGAACTGTCGAGAAAAAGTCAGCTTGAAAACTTTCGGAAAGTTAACAAGCTTTGGCATAATCCCTTATGCATCTGTTACCAGCTTAACCCTTTCAGGCCTAAATTTTTTCAAGCATTATTATACTTGTAATTTGGTGTATTGAGGTTGATTTGGGGCTCAATAACATAGAAATCATTAAAAATAAGTAGTAAATTTTTTTTTTTTTAAATGTGCTAGGTCATCCAAACTGTCGTGGAGTTCAGAACATAAGATCTACTGTTGTAACAGTAGCTTTATCCGCTATACAAAGTCACAATATGAATTTAATCATATTCAATTAATGTCCTGGAAGGCCAACAGACATTTTGAGATAATCTTGGGATATACTATGTCATCCAAACTGTCCTGGAGTTCAGACTTTCAAGAAAATTTACCTTCCAGGACGCGCGCTAAAAAGTACAACACACTTGTGGAAACCTCGATGTGTTTGTTACGGCCGTAGATCATAACTTCTTAACTCAAACGCAGTTTTGGTGACCTAGAACATCTCAAAATTGTCAAAAAATTCTATCTGTTTGAATCATATAGTGACCTTATATAGCCCAAAAGAGCTGATAGTTCCGTCAGTGTACGGCAGGTTGTGGAAATTGAATAGAAGTATTGAAAATTGAGCGTAGGGCTTGGATACAGCAGTACCTCAACCAAGGACGCATTCCTTTGCCTCACATCCCCAATGCGGGGTAGGTCAAGACAGGAACGAAACCGCCACCTTGACAGTCAGTCAAGGCCTGCCGTACACTGACGGAACTATCAACACTTTCTCTTCATATTTTTCATTCTAGCAAACATTACTCTACCCACTCTTGGTGATGAGCGAAAATTTTTCTTCTACATTTAAATCTTAAGTTCTGAACGCCAGGACAGTATGGAAGACCTAGACCATCCCCAGATTATCTTCTTAGGAGCTATTCATAAACCACGTAGACTTTTCTGAGCGGAGGGGGCGGTCTTGACCACAGTCTACGCTACATAAAAAATTTAAAAAAAAATGTATGGAGTAAAGTCTACGAGGGGGGAGGCGGGCGTTTCTGAGATGTTCAAAAATGAGTTTACGTGGTTTATGAACAGGCCCTTATGTATTTTTCTGTTCGAAAATATTCACTGAATATTCTTGAATACGTGACGTAATTTTGTAAAGCCCAAAAAGCTACTGTTACTACCGTAGATTTCAAGTTCAAAACTCCAGGACAGTTTGGCTTATCTAGAGGATCACAAAGTTATAAAATAATGACTGTTGACCTTCCAGAAGATTCATTGAATAGGTTTGAATGCATATCGTCACCTTATAGAGCCCAAGAAACTACTGTTACAACTGTAGACCTTATGTTCTGCACTCAAGGACAGTTTGGATGACCTAGAATATCTCAAAATTGTCGCATTATGTCTGTTGAATATTGTCGCATTATATCTTTTGATTATTGTTAAATACACATGTTTCCCTTGCATATTCCAAAAACCTACTGTTACAACTGTAGATCTTGTGTTCTGAACTCAAGGACAGTTTTGATGACCCAGATCATTCCAGTTTATCTCATAATGTATTTTTTTACGTTCGAAAGTATTCATTAAATATGATTGAATACGTAGCGTAACTTTGTATAGCCCAAAAAGCTATGGTTACTACCGTTGATTTTGAGTTATGAACTCAAGGACAGTTTGGATTGATCTCAAAATTATCAAATAATTTAGTATGTTTGAATCGTATCATAACCTTATATAGCCCTAAAAGCTACTGTTACAATTGTAGATCTGATTCTAAATTCTAAACCAAATTCTAAAACAACGCTTTATACTATTAAAAAGGTATTTATTTTGGCTTTTTGAACTTCAGGAACAGGATGATCAGGATGTTGTAGGTCCTAAATTAGGACTTAAACTCATATCATTTTATTTTTCCTAGATAGAATAACTGAGGTAGAACAAATTTACCCAAGACAGTGTACACTTTTATTCAGTCTGTGATTTTATACAGCCATTTTCCATTTGGGGTCATATATGACCCCTTAGGCCTGAAGGGGTTAAGGTATTCCTCGATTATATATGATCGACACTAAGCTGTTCCAATATCGATTTCCTCGAAAATCATAAATCAAACAATGACATCATCAGGCAAAAGGAACATTCCGCCATTGATGATATGTGTTTGAGGAATCGATTTATCATTTCCGAGAAATTGGAACTGGAAGAGCCAAGTGTCGTGTTCATATAATCCTAATCGAGGTATACCTATAGTATATCTTTTTGACACTACCGCCGAGAATTTTTTAGAACACAGATTAGTTGCTCAGAGCATCTGTGAAGAATTCAGAATTTTTGAAAAAATTGATGAACGTACTGAAAAATCAGGTGAATAAACCAAAAGATTTCAAAACATTAACGAAGCTTGCATGACTTTTTGACATAACTTAAAACAAGTTTATGAAACCACCCAGAGAAGTTGGTGGAACTCCCAGGAGGTTTTCGCAGCTTTGGAGAGATTCTCAACTTGTACACAACTTGTAGGAAACTTATATGGACAATTTTAAATAATATGAACTTACTTCTGAAAAAATTAAAACCAATCGTGACGTTTGTAGAAATTTTATTAACTTCCAAGAAGTTCGCTTGAAGTCGAATTGTGACCGATGGCCGATGGCAGTTGAGCGATGGACAGTTATAATATACACTAAGGTTTTTTTTTACACTTGGGATACGCTCCACTTTTACTATGAAACAGTGTAAAAATTGACTAGAGTTGATAAATGCACATGCATAAACATTTTAAAACGCTTCGTTTTTTTTTGCATGTGTTAACTTTTCATGCCATGGTCAAAATAAAGTTTTTGTTTTAATTTTTAGTATTTACACGAAAAATAGTGATTTTTTTAAATAAAAACTGCCATATGATTACTTTTTGCCCAAAACTTAAAATGTGATTCGAATTAGGTCGATAATTTGATCCGTTCTGGAGTTATCACTGATAACAAACCGAGTAAAAATGACCTTAGTGTATACGGACGAGGACCACAAGGAACGAAAACAATTTTTGATTAATATTAACTAATAATTTTCAACAATAAAACTATTGCAATAAATTATAATTGCTAAACTCGATGATTTCAAGCGATTTTTCGTGTGTTACTAACACAGACATCACAATCGAGCACTAGTTTTAGGCGTGGTCGGAAATACATAAATGGGTTAAAGTGATAGTGAAAAGAATCCTCAGATGGTTGTCATCAATGGTCGACGCCAGTTCGAGTTTTTGGAGGATCTATGAATTAAGAAACTACAATGATTTCGAATGCCGAACTATGAAATATATTGTTGCTGCACTGTGGTTCAAATATCCGGAACGAAATGTTAATGGTTTTTGTGAATTGGTTGTGCAAATCTGTCATAATAGCGGCAACTTGTGGATTCTATTCGCTGTTATCTTAAGATTCTTTTTTCAAATCTGAACAGATCTTAAGCGAATTCTATAAGAAATAATCCTGCTGGAAAATTTTCGTTTTCAGACGTCTAGTACTACTACGTGAACAGGTCATATAGCCCCGTAAGACTTCCTTGTTGGTTTTTGTAATCCATGGTACAAACCTGAAAGAAACAGAGAAAATAAAATGAATTAGAATAAGAGCAGAATATTTCTTACCGATAAAAAAACATGCAAAATCGTTAATGAAAACTGTTAGCAACAACATGCACTGCCGTTCAACTCGAAAAATTCCTTGAAAATCCAACAAACAAAAAATGCCACCCCAAAATTTTCACTTTCTTGTCACACCTAGCTAATCAATCGAATAACTTAACAAAGTCTAGCGGAACCCCCCGCAACCCCCATTGTACAGGTAAACTTCCACTTTGAGCAAATCTTCAAACGAACACCATCAATCACAGCTCCTATCGACTTTCCCATCATTTCGGCTCCATCTGGGATTTTTCCAGCGCCAAGTTTTTCGCACAACCCTCCGACCTTTTTTTTCTCGCATCCAATCGGGCGAAGAGTAGAGGAAAAACAAACACAACCTCTCGCTAGAGCGGATGCGTGCCCGGAATAATGGGCCTCAAATTCAATCACGAATCTCGAGCAAAAAAAAAAAGAAGGAACAATCCATTTTCTTGAACTCCTTCGTCAAAGCCAAGACGTGGAAAAATAGGATTTTCCTGTTCTTTAATCCCGGAACACGGGCTCAATTTCTATAACCCTTCCCGTCGTGATAAAAGGGGGTGTGATAATAAATCGTCATAAGTCTTGTTCCGGATTCATTGCACCCACGAAGAACGCCGCCCGCATATATGATGGGAATGGGGTTGATGACATGGGACCTTGAACCCCTTGCTCGTTTATACAGGTTCGCAGTTTCGTTTTGGGTTCTGTCACCGGCGAATGTGGATGGGAGAGGTGCCTTCCAAGGCTGGAAAAAGAGGCTTGGGAAACTTTGGAAAATTGTTAAGCAAATGGTTTCAACTGCGATCTTATAAAAAAATATATTAAGGTGACATTACAACGAAACCGATTGCGATATCTTAAATCGATGAATTGGATGTACAACATTATTCTATCATTATTCGATGGAATTTAAATTGCTAATGTATCTGATTTTTTTCAATGAAATCTTTTTGGACTTATTGTTAAAGATCTAATCTAATCAGTCTAACGAAAAAGGATAGGTTCTTCCAAACACATTTAGATTTTTTTTACAGAAATTCGTAAAATTTTAACGAATTCTCAACAGCTGAACGGTCGGTAATCCGATTTAACGGATTTTGGTAAAATTTTACAAATTCTGGTAACTTTTTTACAGATAACTGTAAAATTTCATCAAAATCCGTTAAACCGGATTACCAACCGTTCAGCTTTTGAGAACTCGGTAAAATTTTACGGATTTCTGTAAAAAATCTAAGTGTGTAGAAGAAATGCAATTTTTTAACTGTACGAAAAATTCGTATACGTATGCTTTCATAGTACAAACGTATTGCGAAGTGTATTCAGTTGCAAAAGTGACTGTTCACTTATTTTGTCATAACAATGCGCTAACGTTGCTCAACGTTGGCTCATGCGCAAAGTTGCCACAGCTCAGCCCTTGTTGAAACTAATCTGTCTTCCTAAATTTTCCGTACTTCAGTCTACTAAGAAATTTTCATACATTTTAGACTTCGTACTCGCTTGGAGAAACAACATTCGGAGTGAACACTATCACCACAATCTAACCTACTCGGATCCATCATCAGTTTCGGATGCTTTCTTCATTTCCCCAATTTCCTCCCCCTTTCAATAAATCAATTGAAACACGGCAAGCTACCGATCATAAATCAATGCCCGTTGCCGATAGCCATCAGCAGGAAATATTTGTTTACCACCACCTCCACCACCAAAACCACCCCACCCCGCGCCGATCGTTCATCGAACCTGCTGGCAAGTTGGGATAGGTCCGCTTCGCAGCTTCCAATCGAAGCGTTTGTCATTCTCGTATTTTCGCTCCCTCGAATGGACACAGCCACAACGGCCCGGGTGCAACGAACTGCAGCTGCCAAACGAAAAGTGTGAAAGTTGTTCTCTTTCATCGACCCGTGTGGCACAAACCGAACCGGTAGAGGAGCGCTTTCCGCATGACAGGTCAGTCCTGCAATGCAATGGTAGTTGTCGTTGTTCGTCATGCTCGCAAGCACTCGGTCGGAAGATTTGCCCACTGCTGCGCTCTGTCGAGAGGAGGGCGGAGGGATGCTGACAGAGGGTAGAGAGTCAATTAGCATCGTTTGCACAAATGTGACTTGGTTGCATGCGGATGAAGGTTTTGTGATGATGCTGGGAGCGTATAGTCGGCGGTGGTAGGTGTTGGATTTGTCAGGGTACCATTGCCGGGAAAAAGTAACCTTATAATAACTTGTATAAAATATACAAGTTAGGCTAAGTTCGTTGACAACAATCGATTTGAAAAATTAAATGCAAAATTTGTGATAACAGTAGATCTAGAAAATGTCTTGTTTTCAGAAAAATAAATACTATAATATGAATGGTAAGTAAATCACTACTATTTTTAAGCCAAAGCTTGTATGAGCACGAGCATAAGTATGACTGACCTCCCAAAGTTGCTACTCCGTTATTGCCAGATCAGCTAAAACTACAGAGTATCAGCAGAAAATGCTTGGTTCTAACATAGATCCTCAATGTGTAAAAACTGGCAATCCCAAGGTTGACGTGATACTCGATTTGTTGGAAGCCGTGGAATCCTCTGCACTTTCAGGAGAAATTATTGTCGTTCATGTGTTATATACAAAATACATGAAAGGAAGAGGCTCTCGAGAGGACAATGTTAGACTCCCACCACGAGTTTAGATCGGCTAAGATGAAATCGAGGCGGTAGACGAATTCATGTATCTGGGCTCATTGGTGACTGCCGGTAACGACACCAGCAGAGAGAAAATAAAAGGCGCCGTATGGCTGGAATCGCCGAACCACAAAGTTGACCATCTACAAGACATTAATTAGACCGGTAGTTCTCTACGGCCACGAAACATGGACATTGCTCGTGGAGGACCAACGCGCCCTTGGTGTCTTGGAACGAAATGTGTTTCGTACGATCTACGGTGGAGTGCAGATGGAAGACGGAACGAATGGCGGCGAATGAACCAAGAATTGCTCAGTTGCTGGGAGAACCGCCCATCGTTAATACCGTTAAAATCGGGTCGACTACGGGGTGCTGAGCATATCGTATGACTGTCGGACGACAGCCCAGTTAAAATAATTCTCGATAATGATCCGACGGGGCACAAGAAGAAATTGTATCACGCAACGAGCAAGGTGGATCAATCAAATAGAAGGCAACCTGCGGACCCTCCACAGACTGCGAGGCTGCCGAAGTGCAGCCATGGACCAAATAGAATGGAGACAACTTCTGTATACAGCAGATGCCATCTCGGTACTCAGTCTCGATAGGTAGATAAGTAAGGCGAAAAGTGTGATTAAATTGTTTGAGTGCAAAAATAGCACGTTTGGCATCACTCCCTCCCCAAAAAAAAAAAACATTTATCCTCAATGGCCTACAGAATTTCCTTGAAAGACCAACTAACAGATTGTTTTTAGACAGAATAATTACGGAGATATGACCGATTGAAACAAAAGCATTTTCTCAAGAACGCCAAAGAAAGGAATTCCATGGAACGAGAAGTGGTCCAATCGACTTAAAATCCGGATTTTTTGTTGATAGACGCTTGATGAATAATTCCTCAAAGTTTGGTCAAAATCTAGATAAGGTGGTGGGATACAAATTGGCACTTTTTCTCGGCCACTTCGGGATGGAATAACCCGTATATGTACGTTCTGTTCAATGAATCATTTCCTATTGCAGAATTCAGTGGTAGATAAACTGAGAACACTCGAAAAAATAAAACGTTTCCAAAAGGATGGTTGAAACTGTTCATCGGAATTCAAAGCGCAATCGTCCGTGTCGTGCATCAAAAGCAGGAACATAAATCAAATTCTGACTCATACCGTCAATCTAGCAATTCTCAATCCACACACGAGCTGCTATGGATACTCTTTACCGGCGGCTTTTGTCAAACTAAATCCCCCCCCCCCCCCCTCCCACCTCCTCTCCTCCTCTGGTATCGAATGATGTAACAAATCGATCCCCTCCCCCGTGTCACACACCGTGGGACGATTCAATTTTTCTCCGTGTTGTTTCAACTCAAACTCAATCCAATTTGAGTTGATGATTTGGATTCGCCGGCGGTGATGTCAGGTTGGCGAAATTTTGGCGAAACTTTGTTCTGATTCGAAACAAAATTTCGATCGATTTCGCACAATGTTAGTTAACAAGATCTTCACCTCTCAGCGACCGTGGTTTGCCGTAGAAATTTTCGATTTCTTTCGGCGCCATCAATCATCTTTTTCATCACAAACTGCCGAGTTCACTGGTGACGTCTTTCGGCCAAGTAGCCGAACTTCTTTTCGGCGAAAGGGCCCTTTTCGTCGTCGGGGCCACATTTGCGTACCGTGTCATTCACATTGATGATATGATTGGCTGCCGCCAGCACGACTGGCGCTGGTGGTGCGGGACAAACGACCTGATACGTCGAAAACTCACCTCCGCCGAGCTTCCGGAAAGGCGAGTAACCTCTCAGCGATATTCGTTGCGCGGGAAATTAACATTTAAATGGATGATAAGGTGTATGGTAATGAACCGCTTGCGTGAAATGCAGTACCTGAGCTCGTTGAAGCATTGTGAGAAATTGAAAAGGTTTTGTCGAAGGTTGTTGAAAGTAGATTTTTCTTAGGATACGGATTTTTTTATGCGAGGATCCAGAATTATAAAACTATAAGGGACAGCCCAATGGGGTTGTACGCAAAGTTGACGTAGGACTACGTAGCAATGTGTAATGAATTTTCCATTGATCAATTGGATCAAGAAGCCTTGCCGAAAATCAGTGTATAACACACGACCGGTTTATGTGGACAAAGTTAAACCGTTTGATGCATTGTCTGGTTCAACATGGTAGATTAGTTTCGTTCGTTTCCTAGAGCAACATTGAAACGTAGGTGCTGTTCTAATGGGACGTTGGATCGGCATAGATAAGTAAGTATGTTAGAAAATTCTAACTAGCTGGAGACCATTATCGTTATCGAGTTATAGATTGTTGAAAGTCTGTTTGGGAATTTAAAGTCAACTATTAATGATATTTTTGAACATTGACTTGACAGTTCCAACTGATTGAAGCAACAATCTCAAAAATCTATCGAGAAATGATAAAGTGATAAGCGTTCAAACGAAATCATCTACATATATATCTATACATATACATGTACATCATATCGTGATATGACTACCAACTGGATCATACATGTTTCCCTCCAAATTGGATAAACTTGCCACGAGCTTGGCATAGCACACGACTGCATTAAAAATGGCTGTCCAGTCAGCCACTCGCTAGCGACAGCCGCTGAGCCATCATTCTGGCTGGTTGCACCCCGCGTACCCTCCTGCAGGGTACTTGAAACCAGCTGCCAGAGTAGTACTGGTCTATTGCCACTCTGCACAGCTCCATGGCTGCCGAGCGAATGATGGAAATTTGAAGGTGTCCCATTTTTATATCGTGCACTGCTGCATGTGAGACGTTCCTTACTTAAATTTGAAGTCTGTGATGGAAAAGTACTGTGCATTTAGTAAATTTACTCTGAAAAGTCGGCATTATAAGACATCACCTTATATTTGCGTTAATTTCAATGGGTGAATGTTGAAAATCAATAGTTTTAAATATTAAAATCGGAGCGTAGAAAATGTCCCGATCGATTGACGCAAACCGTTTGGAAATCAATCGTGGAATGACTTAGTTATTAACGTTCAAAACCTATATATTTTTTGTGACGCTCCAAATTTTCGCAATTCGAACGTGTACCCCAGTATTGAAAACACAGACGTAGTCCTACGTCAAAACGAGCTGGACTGTCGACTTACAAGAAAGTGGTGACTCCAAATCGCGACGATAAACAAAATACTTTGGCCAACGCACGATCGCGAAAGTCGTACACAACGATGCTGACGAAGTTTGATTGCGTGATACAGGACGATGAAACTTACGTCAAGGCAGACTTTAAACAGCTTCCTGGACAGGCATTTTATACGGCAACCGGACAGGGAAAGGTGGCAGATATTTTCGAGCACATTAAACTGTCAAAGTTCGCGAAGAAATATCAGGTTTAGCAGGCCATCTGTACCTGTGGTTTGAAGAGCAACGTTTAGATTGTGACCGGAACCGTCAACCAGGAAATTTATCTGAGCGAGTGTCTACAAAAACGTCTACTGCCTTTCCTGAAGCGACACAATTGTTCCGTTCTATTTTGGCCGGATTTGGCATCTTGCTATTTATTACGAAAAAAAAAACATGCAGTGGTATGCTACCAGCAACGTTCAAGTGGTGCCCAAGGACAAGAACCATCCCAACACGTGAGAACTCCGCCCAATTGAACAATATTGGGCCATCGTCAAGCTGAACCTTAAGAAGACTCAAAAAGCTGTTGTGAGCGATAAACAGTTCAAGGCAAACTTGCGTTATGCGGCAAATAAAGTAGACAAGGAGACTGTACAATATCTTATGGCAAGTGTTAAACGAAAGGCCCGGCAATTCGCATTCGGTAAAAGAGAGCTTAGCTGAATAGTTCTCCAATATATTCTGTATTAACTGAACTTGAAAAAGAAAAAGAATTTGACTTAATAATAAAAACTTTGATCGACTCACACACACTTACTGTTTGACCAAATTTTTGAAAAATGAATTCCTGTCTTTCTGTCTGAATCTTATAGAATCCGAAAACTTCTTAACTGATCGGCATGAAATTTTGTATGGAGGGGTTTTGGGGCCGGAAAAAAGTTCTTATGATAGTTAGAGACCCCTCCCTTCTCTGGAAGGGGGGGGCTCCCATAAAAGTGAAAAAACAAACATAACTCAAGAACTAATCAAGCAAATTGAACCAAATTTGGCATGTAGGGATTTTGATGGCAAGAAATATTTCTACTGTGGTTTGAGACCTCTCTTCTCTCTGGTAAGGGGGGGGGGGGGGGGGTCTTTGGGGTCTCGTACAAATGAAACACACATTTGAACCAAACATGAGTATTATCCTTACTGTTATGAAATGCATAAAAAAAATAAAAAATCCCTGTTTATATGTCGGAGGGGGCCGGAGAAGGTTCTTATGATGGTTCGGGGCTCCTCCCCCGTCTGAAGGGGGGGGGGGAAGGGGGCTCCAAAAAAATGAAACACAAATTTTCGCATAACTCGAGAACCAATCAAGCAAATGGAACCGAATTTGGAATGTGGGGGGTTTTGGTAAGAATAAATGTTTCTATGGTTTGAGATCCCTCCTCCCTTTGAAAGGAGGTGCTTTCAAACAAATGAAACACACATTTAAACCAAACATGAGAATTATCCCAACTGTTATGAAAATTTGTATTCATGGGTTTTTGGGGCCAGAGAAGGTTCTTAAGATGGTTCGAGACTCCTTCCCCGTCTGGAAGGGGGCGCAAATTTCTGCATAACTCGAGAACTAATCAAGCAAATGGAACCAGATTTGGCATGTGAGGGTTTTTGGAGGCAGTATTTTTTTCTATGGTTATGGTATTTTTCAGAAATTTCAACCAAACATGAAAAATATCCAGGCAACTAAAACACAAAATGTGTATTTCTCGGGTAGGCATCATGTTCTGATAGAAGTTTGAACCTCTTCTTAGTCAATAATGGGGGATGCTTGAGTTATTCTCAGTGCTACATTATGTACAAAAAGTAAATCTAAAGTTATGCAAGAGAAAATTACGTTCAAATTGACAAGATACGGCGTAGGTTGAAGATAAAGGTTTTGTCTATGAAATGCTTCAACCCAGAAAAGAAAAACTATGGTAGAAACTAACGATCCAAGGGTTGAATTAAAAACACATCTACGTTTTATTTTGCCGAAATTACACACATTAGCACACGAAAATATTTTAACAAAACTCATTCCTAAAAAAAAAAACATAAAAGCGCCAATTTTATTAAATTTTCTTTCATTTACTCGCAATTTCTGTTTGATTGGTATGAGATTCGGGTTCCGCTAGAAACTTATAAATATGGACTGATTTAATCTAGAGCTCTGTATTTTGGGAACGGCTCAGAATATCTAGAGGTTTTGAATGTTTTCTATGTAGAAACCTCCTAAGAACACGATAATACTTCAATTTTTCAATTCATATAATACTCATTTGATAAAAATTGCAATTTCATTTCTATAATGCTGAAAACGCATTTTTGGCAACACTGTCTCCCATGAACAGTATTTTTTCGAATTTCTGTAATAGACTTCATAAAAAATAATCATCAAGCCGATTGTTTTAAAACATTGTAGTTATGTAGATAAAAGAAAGAATTATTGTCAAAAAATAAAAAAACTGATAAATAAGGACTTCTTTGTATCAAAATCCTGTAACTCCAGAACGAATCAGAATACCTTGAAGTTTTCAGTGATTTCTACGTAAACAAGTATACTCAACACGACGGCATTATAATTTTTTCAAATTAAATTATACTCATTTGACGAAAAACGCAATTTAATTTTTAAAATGAAAAATAAGCATGTTTGGTAACACTGTCGCCCAACAATTCCAAGTTTGGTGCAAATCGGTGGAAGTTGAATACACGTTTGCACTTTTTCTCGCTCACTTCGAATGGAATATACCCATATGAATATAATCCAGTTCTTCAATCTTACTGCAAAACTACTTGAGGAATTTAGTGTGCTTTTTTTTTTATATACTTTTTTTTGAGATTTGTATTGGAATACGTCGAATAAAATTAAATTACTACCATTTTTTTCCAATTTTCTTTTTTTTTTTCTCTTAAATTTTATCTAGAAAATGTTTGGAGGCAGCCCCAGAGTTTTATTTTAATTTTCTTATATATTCCTTCAGACTTTGTAGGGTCTTCGGCGCTTTGTCGAATTACAAACAAAAATACATTATTTATTTTTTACACCCTACAAACATCTTTCAGTGATTAATTAATAATCTACTCTCGATCTGCTCTGCTCCTGCAATGCTTCCTGTTTTTTTTGATATTTTTTATAAAAAACTCCCAAAATTCCCTTTTTCCTCCCTCCGTGCTCGTCGTACGGATGTTCTATAGAAAAAAATCAGAGAATATTTTTTATTTTTTTAGTCGACATGCTTACTAATATTGGAATAAAGGGTGATACGGTCAAAATTTGGTCAAGGGAAAACGCGTGTAAATCGGTGAAATCGTTTATTTAAAAAATCAAATTAAATTTCTTTTTCAAGTTCAATTAGTATATAATTCAGGAAAAATATTCAGTTAGGCTTCCGCTTTTCCAAATCCGAATTGCCGGGCCTTACGCTTGACCCCTGCCATCAGATTTTGTACAGCCACCTTGTCCACCTTCTTCGCCGCAGAAAGCCAGTTTGCCTTGAACTGCTGCTCGTCCTTAGCAGTTTTTTTGGTCTTCTTTAGGTTCCGCTTGACAATAGCCCAGTATTTCTCAATTGGGCGGAGCTCTGGCGTGTTGGGAGGGTTCTTGTCCTTGGGAACCACCTGCACGTTGTTGGCGGCGTACCACTCCATGGCCTTTTTACCGTAATGGCAAGATGTCAAATCCGGCCAAAACAGTACGGAACAACCGTGTTTCTTCAGGAAAGGCAGCAGACGTTTATTCAAACACTCTTTCACGTAAATTTCTTGGTTGACAGTCCCGGAAGCTATGAAAATGCTGATTTTCAAGCCACAGGTACAGATGGCTTGCCAAACCAGATATTTCTTTGCGAACTTTGACAGTTTCGTGTGCTTGAAAATATCTGCTACCTTTCCCCCTTCCTTTTGCCGTATAAAACTCCTGTCCCGGAAGCTGCTTGTAGTCGGCTTTGACGTAGGTTTCGTCGTCCATTACCACGCAGTCAAACTTCGTCAGCATCGTCGTGTACAGCCTCCGGGATCGCGCTTTGGCCGTCGTATTTTGTTTATCATCGCGATTTGGAGTCACTACCTTCTTGTAAGTCGATAGTCCGGCTCGTTTTTTGGCTCGATGCACGGTTGTAGACGATACACCCAGCTTATTTGCGGAATCTCGGAGAGATAGGTTAGGGTTTCGCTTGAAACTACCGGCAACTCTCTTTGTCGTCTCAGCGGCTTCCGGTTTTCGATTTTCCCCCGATCCAGACTTCCTGGCTGTCGACAAACGTTCCCCAAACACTTTAATTACATTTGTAACGGTTGATTTGGCAACTTTTAGCGATTTTGCCAACTTTGCGTGCGAGTAGCTCGGATTTTCGCGATGCGCGAGCAAAATTTTGATACGCTGCTCTTCTTGCTTGGACGGCATTTTGACAACTGAAGAGTGAATTCCAAAATCAAAATAGGAGCAACATTCTACACACACACTCCTTCAAAATGAGGGGTGTTCAGGTTTTTTAAATGCAAAATTGAAAGAAATACGTCAAGTTGATATTGACCAAATTTTGACCGTATCGCCCTTTAGTAGTGCACAGTCACTTATGGAATCTGACGGCGCCGTTGAGACTTTCTGAAACGAAAAATCTCTGATCACGTCTCGGAAGGGAAGCCTTTGGTCCCGGCCCATTTGTTGATAGGTTCGATATGTACAGTCCAGATCATCTCCCTGGCGTGACGAACCAGCCTCATGCTGAAAGTCACGTACATACAAAAGAACAACAACAACAACAATAACAACTTTTGGAATCCACGAGACACAACTACGTTCAGAACTTTGGTTCGAAACAATCCCGCGGAAAAATCTCAGGCATTCTTAAAAAGGACTCCAGCAGTTATTGCAAGAGCCATCGTCCAAGTGACTATACTGTAAAGGATGATTTGCTAACTAATTTTCCATGAAAATTACTATCAACCTCTTTTTTTCGTACACCATTGCAGTCAAATGAGCGCAAAATTAATCTAATATCAACCCATAAATCATCAGCCGAAAGAGTTACGACACCTCGTTAGTTCACCAAATAACCGATTCCCAGTAAATCTCCATTCATATCCGGGCCTGCTCTCGCCGCCACCACCCGGAGGCACAGCCGAGCATAAACGGATTAGCATTTGATTGTTATTACCGCGCGAAAATGTGGTCTACACCGCATCGCAGTAGCGGTGAAGTGAATCCGGACTGGCATAAATCAATGTGACATCATTAGACGACATCCAATAATGAATGCCCCCCTCGCCGCTCGCTGCACTCCTCCTGCAGCATCATATTATGCCATTTAGTGCGTCGCGCCCGTCAGCCAAATTTTGCGGCATCGCGTGCGCCCCCTGCATCTGGACAGCTCCAGTAACACACTGACCCAAACCGACGACGGTGAAATATATGGGAAGAGTCTCGTAAGCGAGGCTGTTTGTGTCACTCGCTCTCGCACAGCAATTATGACTGGTTCATCATCATCATCATCATCGCATCGCCATCACGGTCGTTTAGTGGTGATGGTATTGATCGTTTTGGCCGGGACGGGCGATGGAAGTGATGGAAAATTGTATTTTTTTTTCTATTTAATGGAGTCAAAGTGCTGATGGCGACAGTACGTTTCGTAATGCTCAACGAGGCATTGCGTAGAAGAATGGTTGCTAATGGTTTCCTCCTCCCCTTGAGACGGCGATGATGGTTAGCGGTTCAGCGCGAAGGTTGGCCGATTGGAAGCTGATGGATTGGATTGGTAGAATATCGAAAAATCGCGGAAGCGAAGATGAATAAACAGTTGAATTCTTCAGATTATAACCTTCAAATTGTAGTATTTTTGTTAGGAAAAGAAATCGAGAAAAAGACAACTGGTAGAATGATGGCTTTATAATCACTATTAATTTCAAAGATTACCCACAATCAATTCTTGAAATCCAATTGTTTGGCTATAAAAAAAAAACCTCAAAATCTCAGAGAACCTCACAACGGATTGTAAATTATCACCCGAAAAATACCCATCCCATTACTCCTCGCCGTTAATCCCTTCCGATAACCGCTCCGCAGAGGGCAAACGGTGTGTTAACGATGCCACAACCGAGCCCAACTCCACCATAATAAAGAGAGAAAAAAATATACATCGAAAAATACGAGTATGCTAATCCACAAAATTATTTAGCGATTAGATATTACCTCAAATCAAAGGCCCTTCGAGCTCCAACCACCGAGCATCGGATCGTAGAGCTTAAGACTTCGTGGAACACCGTTTCTTACTTTGGGCTGACTGCAGCCGGGGGACTCCACCGGATCACGTAGGCGGGACGAGCGGCGCATTAAGACGCATAAACATAATTTATGGCACACATAGGCACACCTTTTTATATATTCTTCGGTAGACGACGACAAGCACGGCCGATAAAAGGCTGCTGCGTCGCCGACGGTAGGCTGGTTCAGATTGGGAACAGTTTGGAGTAGAGCTTATTCGGGATAGCAAAACCAATGAATTTGATTTAATTTTATTTAACTTAGTCTCGTCATAACTTAAATGTTTTCATTACAGTACCCAAGTAGCACACTACGATCATAATTAGTTGTAGTAACTTGATTATGACCTAGCAAGTCATATTTATGTTATCTCAACTGAATGGCAACAAGTGTGCTACTAGGGTGACTCACGGCTCCAGAAAACAGCTACGTTTTCTCCAGAAGAGTTAGCGGATATTCATCTCTGCTACGGTTACGCCAATTATTCGGCATCGGCAGCCCGGCAAGAGTATGGTTGCCGATTTCCCAACCGTCGACTGCCGAGTGCAACTATGTAAAAAGTTAGATTGTTAGGTGTAAATTTCGCAGCAATATCATTTTTACATACACAGATAAAGAGAAACTTTGAATTTTCTGCGTTATCTAATGCACATAAAGGGAATGCTAGATTTGGCAGAAAATAATGGGATATTTCATGTAAATTTAAGCCAGTTAACGCCTGAATTTAGCCTGTTGTATGAAAGATTGCAAATATTGTTGTATGGCGCATGAAAGATTGCAAACAATTTCGTTGTTTACGCCTCCTTTGGCATGGAATTAACCTTCACGTCTACACACCGCCGGTTCCGGGATACAACGTTATTTTCCACTGCACCTGGCGCCGAACAGTCCTATTGCTAAGGGGCTATTCATAAACCACGTAGACTTTTTTGGGAGGAGGGGGTGGGGCTTTGCACAAAGTCTACGCTCCATAAAAAATGTCGAAAAATTGTGTGGAGAAAAGTCTACGAGAGGGGAGGGGGGTTTTGGAACAGGCCCTAAGTAGCATTACTTTGAAGTTACAGGCAATTTAGGACTACCGTGTACCAAAACATTAAAAGTTCAATAACTCCGTAAACTTTGAGATTTGACCATACAGAAAAATAAGCGTTCCCAAAAATGAAAACGAACCATGAACTAGTTCACGTTTTTTCCCTGAAAACGTTATTTAGTTCATTTTCACATGAATACCTGTTCAGGTGTTACACGTGCACTGCTTTCGTACTTCTCATCCCATCGAAAAAATCTATTTTGGATGTGTGATGGGTGCGCGGAACTGTTTGAGAATTCGCACTTCCGTACGATCTCGAACAAAGCTGATGAGAATTCACCTCTTTGTTCACTTACAACAGCAATAACCGAGCTGAGGAGTGAAATTAAGAAATTAAACTCTAAGCCTGTCGCTCAATTGATTCCTGCTGAGACTGCACATTGGCCTACACTTGAGCATGTAGGAACTATAAAACGTCCTCGTCGCGTTTTTGATGCAGACAAGCCAGCCTCTGACTGCCGCATGGGTAGCAAAAAACCACAGGAGAATGATGTCACCATTCCCATATGCAGCCAAGATCTGGCCAAAAAGTTCTGGTTGTATCTGTCGAGAATCCGACCCGACGTCAGCATTGAAGCAGTTGCTGCTCTAGTTAAAGCCAATCTTGAGATAGAAGATAATCCGCCCGTGGTGAAACAAAAAAAAAAAAAAAAAAAACCCTTCTTCCCCCCCAACACAAAAACACCCACCCAAAAAAACAAAACTCCTCCCCCCAATGAGTATGAAGTTTTGGTTAACGAAGAATAAGGTTCCCGGCCAGGGTTCCCGCACAAACAAAAAAAAAAGAACACCAACACGAACCCCAACCCCCCCCCCCCCCCCCCCCCCCCCCCACCAAACAAAGAAATTCCGGGCGCACCACACCCCGCCTTTTGGAACCCCCACCCCCCCCCCCCCAACCCAGCCCTTCCCCCCCGCCCCCCCCACACCCCCCGGCCCTGTGTTTGGGATTGGAGACGGGGTCTTCCACACTACCACTTCGGGCAAGTACTACTCCGATGAACATATTCCTGCCTATTTCGTTCCTGATACTCCAAATGTTTCCAGCCAACTGAATGATAGACCAACCGATCCATTGATGCTCGTCGTACCTCCGGGATGTATGCCTGCAAGCCTCATGGAAGCCTCCAATCCTCTCATCACAGTCGAGCCATTGCAGCCAGCGACCAACAGTCATCCCGGTCCTGTGTTTGGGTATGGAAAGGGGGGTCTTCCAAACCGTCCACACAGGCAAGTATAATTGCGATTCGAACAACTTCCTTCCGGTAACGTCTATCGCTTCTAGTGATCAACCCAGGTGTGCACCTGGCGCCTTATCCAACTTTGAGTCGCCGTCGCCTGGAAACATCATCTCTGACGGTTCTAGAGGTTGCTCGACTGATGTTATTGTGCACAATGACATAGTACCTCTTTCTGCTATGCGGATTTATTACCAAAACGTACGCGGACTCCGAACTAAGGTAGATTCGTTTTTCTTGGCTGTCAGCGAATGCGATTATGATGTCATTGTTTTGACGGAGACTTGGCTGGATGAACGATTCCACAATGCACAGCTATTTGGCCCCAAGTTTGCTGTTTACCGCACCGATCGCAATGCAACGAACAGCTCAAAGGTCCGTGGTGGTGGTGTTTTGATCGCGGTCTCCAAGTATTGGAACAGCTTTATCGATCCTACAACGACGAGTATAACTCTTGAGCAGTTATGGATTAAAATCTCGACGCCTACTCGAATCATCAGCGTTGGAGTTATTTATCTACCCCCTGACCGACGTGACAATATGAGTTGCATACTCGATCATCTGGATTCCATCGGTTCAATAATCTCCAACTTGGCTTTGAATGACTTCGTGTTGCAGTTTGGAGATTACAATCAACCGTATTTGCAGTGGAAAGCAACGGATAACGGATTTCTAGAAGTCAACCCTCAATCTGTTCTTTCTAATTCCGGTTGTGCGTTAGTCGACGGTCTTTCCTTCCATGGTTTGACTCAGCTTAATGGAGTACCGAACAGAAATTCACGGTTTTTGGATCTCGTCCTTGGAAACGACGCAGTTAGCAATGCATGTAAAGTTGCAGAAGCTATTGACCCGCTTATCTCTCTCGACGCCGACCATCCAGCTTTGGACGTGGTGGTTGACCTCCCTGAATCGATAACGTTTTACGATTACGCCGATGGTTCGCAGATGTACGACTACCGCCGTGCTAATCATGCCGATATTTGTGCTGCTATTTCCCGTGTCGATTGGCAACCTATAGATGATTTCGATTGCATTGACGACGCTGTGATCTACTTCAGCCACATTGTTCGCGATATAATTGCTGAACATGTTCCTTTGTGTCGCCCGAAGCCAAAGCCCCCATGGTCCAATGGCCATTTGCGTCAACTCAAACGTGCCAGAGCAAAAACATTGCGACATCACTGCCGGAGTCGCACACAGTTTAGTAAGCAACAGTTCAACCGTGCTAGCAATGCATACCGTGTTTACAACCGTTCCCTATATCGTCGATATGTTATTCGTAAGCAGTCATCTCTTCGTAGAAACCCTAAAGGATTTTGGTCGTTTGTGAATTCCAAGCGCAAAGAAGTTGGTTTGCCTATATCAGTCCATCTCGGCGAACAACTTGCTAGCTCTGAGCTGGGTAAATGTCAGCTATTTGCTAAGCATTTTAAAAGTACCTTCAATGACATCCCTGCCACTTCCGTTCAAATAGCATCCGCGACTCAGTACACCCCAAGTAATGCTTTTGATTTTCATGCATTTATTATTGACGAACACGCCGTCCTGTCGGCCCTCAGAAAGCTGAAAATTTCGTATACTGCTGGTCCGGATGGGATTCCGTCGTCCATTCTGAAAAACTGCTCTAACTCGCTTGCCGTACCATTGGCTAAGCTGTTCTCACGTTCACTGCACGAAAGTAAGTTTCCCGGTGAGTGGAAACTTTCTCACATGTTTCCTGTCTACAAAAAGGGTGACAAACGGAATGTAGAAAACTACAGAGGGATCACATCTCTATGTTCGTGCTCTAAGGTATTTGAAATCATCATAAACGATGCTCTATTCAACTCCTGCAAAACATACATTTCAACGGCTCAGCACGGTTTCTTCCCGAAACGATCTGTTGCTACGAATTTAACCGAGTTCGTTTCACTTTGTGTTCGCACAATGGACGCTGGTGGTCAAATCGATGCTGTTTACACAGATTTGAAAGCAGCATTTGACCGTGTGGACCATGGCATTTTGCTGGCAAAGCTAAAAAAACTTGGTGTTTCTTCCCCTTTGGCGTGCTGGTTCGAATCATACCTAAAGAATCGCCTGCTCTGCGTGAAAATCGGATCATCGCTCTCGGAAAGTTTCACCAATACCTCCGGTGTTCCACAAGGCAGCAACCTCGGACCCCTCTTGTTTACGCTGTTCATCAATGAACTCTCTCATCTTCTACCTCCAGGGTGTAGATTATTTTATGCGGATGACGTAAAAATGTTCATGACAATCAACTGTCTTGAGGACTGTGAATACCTGCAATCACGTGTAGATGATATGGCGATGTGGTGCTCTTTAAATTTTCTGACACTTTGCATCAATAAATGCATGGTTATTTCATTTAACCGAAAGCGCAAGCCGATTAAATTCGATTATCGTATATCTGATAACGTACTTCAACGTGTAAGGCAGGTCAAAGACTTAGGAGTAACTCTCGATCGAGAGATGACGTTCAGGCCACACTACCACGAAGTAATAGCGAAGGCAAACCGGCAACTTGGATTTATTTTCAAAATATCTGAAGACTTCCGAGACCCTCTGTGTCTGAAATCATTGTACTGTTCGTTGGTGCGCTCAATACTAGAAAATAGTGTCGTTATCTGGAGTCCTTATCAACGTTGCTGGATTGCGAGGCTGGAGTCTGTTCAGCGTAGGTTTGTTCGATACGCACTACGCCACCTACCATGGCGGGACGCGTCAAACCTTCCTGCCTATGAAGATCGGTGTCGGTTGCTTGGAATCGATACGTTAGAACGAAGGAGGCGTAGAGTTCAAGCTATTTTTGTGGCTAAGGTGATCACCGGTGAAATTGACTCTCCGGAACTTCTCAATCAATTGTGCTTCTATGCCCCTGAACGAGCGATACGACAACGAAACTTTTTGCACCTTGCGCCTCGTAATCATCTTTATGGTATGAACGAACCCCTGCGTGCTGCTGCCGATGCGTTTAATAGTGTTTATTCCTTGTTCGATTTTAATATGCCATTGACTACTTTTATAAGAAGACTATTTTAATGCTAGCGTTAACTGATTTATTCATGTAGACAAACATATGTCAGATGAAATTTATAACAACAAATAAACAAACAAATAAACCTTCCAAAAATCAAAAACTAACTCCATTTCTCATTCGTTCGGCAGCATTGAAGCTGTGTGGGGCGGCGAGGAGCCAGTATTAGATTTGCAACTGGCGGTGGCAAGTACCCTGGAGAGTGCACTGGCGAGCAACTAACGGTCAGGTAACTGATGACCCAGCAGGCTGTTGGTAGGCAGCTATTGAATATGCAGTCGTGTGCTAGGCAATCGGTTGACCAAGCCAGTGGTGTATTTGAAGCGAGCCGGTGGGCGCAACCACAAGGAACGAAATAAGGTGCTTGTGTGTGATCCAGTTGGCAGCCATCTTTAGGTAAGATGGCGCTAGTATTGCTGGCTTATGAATTTTTGCACAATATTAGCAAAGATGGGTCATAAGACAGCATAGTAACCAAAGTCCACTTTGGATTTTCATTCAGCCAGTAATGCGCAACGAAAAGAAGTGAAATAACCTGCTTTTACAGAAGACCGGGTAGGTTTAAATTCAAACGCGGACCATTTAAAATTCGTCCTTTTCAGGACGATCAATTTTAATTTTCAATTATCTACTAACAACAATACTCTCCATCTAAAATCCGCCCTTTTCAGGCTAACCTATTCGATTCTCCAAGGAAAAAAATCACTTGATTGGAATTTCTCTAACTTACCGTTGCATATCAGTTCCCAGCCAGCTGGGAAGGCGCAACAACGAGGTGTTGAGCTAACTGCTGTGAGTGAGCTGGCAATCAGCGGTGCCTAAGTAACCTTGGCCAATTGCTGCTTGATGCCAGCTATTATGGTGCAACGACGCGGTGTTAAATAAACTGCTTCCACGGATGACCAAGAAGAAGGCTTAAATTCCAGCTCTTCATCTATAATCCGTCCATTTCAGGAAGACCAATTTGAATTTACTAGCAGAAGAGAGTTCGATTGATTGGAATTTCTCTTTATCTCATCTAACCGTTGCATATTCTCGTCAGTTGGTAGCCAGCTGTAGCTTGAAAATAGTTTCAGCTTTCCCTTCATCCTTCGCATACTTTAAACTATACATTTTTCAAAAGCGCGTACATCGTCATCTTGGAAGCTTAAGGGTAGGGTAGCATGCCAAATCGCAATCTCAAAACGTGCGAAAAATTGAAACGCCGAATGATAATTACTCAACCATTTCTCGTTAGCTTCATGAGATGTTTGCTACAAGAAGGCGTACGACTCACTACCTCACTCGTACCTTATCAAGGCACTGCAGTTGTACAAGGTAGATGGTGGAGTCATCAGGCTATTACAGCATGCAATGGGCAACGTCTTCACATTACTGACGCAGCAACGGTGTTAAGGCCCAGAACTCTCAGCATAAGAAGGGGAATTTTCTAAGGCGATACCTTTAGCCAGCTGTGGTTTTGCCTGCGATGAACCCCCTCAGCAGAGCAATCAATCAATGCAACTATGGCTACCATTTGAAAAGTGGAGGAAGAGCTACCAATGTTACCAACATCTTCAACATGGACGACTTAAAGCTGTTTGCGGAAACAGCTGGAAAGCTACACCGGCTCTTGCAGCTTGTAACCGTGCCCAGTAACGATATCCGGATGGAGGTTGGAATCGATAAGTGTCGAACAGTCAATCTTCTTCGGGGTAACGTGTCGGATACCGGTAGTTACCGCATCAACGAACAGGAGGAGATTCGGAATATGGTTGAAGGCGAGACCTACAAGTACCTTGGATTCCTGCAATTGATTCACCATACAACGATCAAGAAGGAGTTGCAGGAAAAGTTTTGAGGTCGAATCTGTTGGCCGTCAACAAGATAAAGGCGATTAACACGTTTGTCGTGCACCTGTTGACCTACAGCTTTCGAGTGATAAAGTGGACCAAAACTGACCTGGAGGCGATAGGACGAGCAGTACAAGTGGCGTTTCCCTAAGCATCGCATGCATCACCCAAAGTCTGCCGTCGAGAAAGTCACCCTGCAACGTACTGAAGGAGGAAGAGGCGTTTCCGATATTAGAGCTCTATGTGTTTCCCAGATCCAGCAGTTGCGGATGTACTTCGTAGAATGCCTGAACCGTCACGAAGTCTACCGAGCTGTTTGTGAAGCAGACCATGGGTTCAGCGCCCTCTATCTGGCGCAGGAAGACTATCAGCTGGGCTGTGACCTGAAATCTATCGAAGATAAAGTCGCATCATGGTAGCTGAAGGAGCTGCATGGGACGCATCCCCATCAGTTGGAGCAAGTGCTTGTCTTCAAAGTAGCGTCGAATACGTGGCTGATGCGAGGTGATCTCTTCTCAGAGACTGAAGGCTTCATGGTAGTCATCCAAGACCGGTCATTGCGAAGAAGAATCATCGTAGGTACATATTGCACGAAGATGTAGAAGACCACTGTAGAAAGTGCAACGCAGTAGGGGAGACGATCGAACATGTTTTTGCTGGCTGCCAAACATTGGCTGAAGTAGTGTATCTCGGTCGTAATAACGATGCCACCAAGATTGTGCACCAACAACTTGCACTTAGGGCATCTTCAGCGGTGGTCTATATTTGGAACAACTTTATACTTGATTTGCATCAGCAAAACTTGAATAGAACCAGCTAAAATAGACCAACTTCGCGAACCCCGTACCGGTGTTGTATTTCTTGTTGTTAAACCCGCCAACACCTGTCATCCTGTCAACCATTGAACATCAGAGATCAGAAGTTTTTTTTCAGAGATCGGAGATTTTTCACAATGTTTTCGCCATTAGTTTGACCAAATCATTTTTACTGCCTGTAGTGCGTCATTGGCAGACAACGAGGACTACTGGCTCTTTCGCTAATCATGACCAATTCATCAATAAACCGACTGTTCACTTTGAAGACTTCATTACTTTTCATTTCCGAGCAATCGAAATTTGCCATCAAATTAGTCTTAAAATCCACAACAGTCACAATTCCTGGAGCTTTCCCATTTCAAACTAGTCAGCATTTTCCGATAACTGTAGTCGCTGTAAAAAAAACTAAGAGAACCATTTGATATTCAGGAATTAAATGAAAAGCAATTCGCAGGCACCGGGAGCAACTTGAGGTAATTATCAGCATCCAAGGCGAGCAACACCACTTTCTGTCCGGCGCCAGCATCACACGCACCAAATACGGCCACTTTTCGGCTCAAAAGCTGAAATTTTACTCATTAATTGGTACTATCAAGCAGCGTGTAGCGTTTTGGAACTGTATTTTTCTTGTTCCAAATTGCTGCAAGAATAGATCAAAACATATACCAGTTTTAAAATGATGCAAAATAGATCCGGTATAAAACAAAATTTACAACACCGGTGCAGCGGTGTTTTTGAGTTTGGTTTAAAAAAATAAATCCCATCCACGATTTGGACCACCGTTGAAGATGCCCTTAAGCACAATATGGTGAACCAGTACGTGCCCTACTACAAGTACCTCCCAGACCCGGTTCCGGAAAATAGTTGCATAAAGCTGCACTGGGATCGCGAGATTCTAACGGATATCCTCATCCGTGCCTATCGCCCTAACATTTTGAAGAGTTTAACTCTCATCAATGTCGCTGTACCGCTAGATCACAACGTTCTCTACCAGTATTACGAAGTACCACGATTTGGCGAAGGAGTTGAGGCAGATGTGGCATTTGGAGGAGGTCCGTATAGTTCAGGTAATAATTTCGGTTACCGAAAGTGCTCCATATAACCTTATACGTTCCCTCGGAGAGTTGGAATTGCGGAAGGAACTGAACAGCATTCAGAAACCAGTGATTCTTGGAACCTGTAGTATTGTCCAGTGGTTCCTGAATCATCATAACTAATCCAACATCGAAGCAAACCAATTAGGATGTAAGTCTACAAAACTGACTAATGTATCCACCGAGCCTAACCTCCTTTGACTCCCGGACGCCCGGGGGTAGGTGAAAGTTTTAGCTACATGCTGAAAAGTGAAAGAAAATCGGATAATAATAATAAGCACATAAGATCTAGAAGACATCCTGAAAACGTTCAGAAGTTTTCCTGTGTAGTAAGAAAATCTTGAGTGAGTTCACACTAAAAGGTGGAAGACGACAAGGATACGCTTTGTGCAATGTGTAAAGTTTTTGCGAATCTTGACAGAATTCATCAGGAATGCGGAGAAAAATGCGATATAAGTGGAATCCCGGGTGAAATTTGTTAAGCAATTTAAGATCATAATTCGTAATACTTATTTGACGGTACTTGTTGTGTGTAGGGGCTTCATACCTTTTAGCTCAACATGTTGAAACCCGATTATATTTCTCAAACCAGTAAGACTTAATCGAATAGCATTACTTGGTGAGACCATTCCAATTATCTAAAACATGTTAAAGTTCATTTACTACATTTCCATTTTTGTTGCCTATGTTTGAGTTGGGTCGCTGCTTCAACTGTACAACTGCATAATCAATCAGTTCTGGAGCTGACGCCCTTTTGAAAATGATAAAATAAATGATTTTAAAGCGCTCAACCAACAGTACATATTTTTAAAAGAAAATCCTCTCATTCCCCAAACCAGTCTAACGTCCCCGGCTGCTCGGTATGCTGACGCAGCTTGTCAAAAAAAGGGAGAGACACAGGCCCCGAAAATAGTAATCATATCGAAAATTATGCTTAGCTTCTCGTGCATTCTTCTGCTCACGTTCGAACGAGAACCTCGCAGCAGTCGTAAACATGAACAACATATCTTTTCTTCCTCTCCCTCTCCCCTCTTTTTTATTCCTCTTCTACCGGAGCAGCCTGTCCACGTTTAGGTAGGTAAGGAAGGCAACCATAATCTCCTAATGGATTATGATCCATGCCATCGGCCGCGGTGTCTTGTTCCGAAAAGGGTTGTACCACAGCCTTCGAAAAATCTTCCAGGCCTAGAATATGGTTAGAATGAAGGGGATCATATATTTTTTCAGAATATTAGAAATAAAAAATGTGAAAAAACGTAACAATGGCGAGTCAGCTCTCGACGGGACCCTCCAACATTACCCATATTGGCGAACAACCTATTTTCGGAGGGGATTTGTTTGCTCTATCACTCGTACGAACCGACTAACACGCTAGGGAATCGACCTCGATTGGAAGAAATGCCTGGCGCAGCTCAGATTTCCCAGTAGTCTGCTGGAATCGGCCGCTTCGCAAACAAGCTGCAACTTGTTTGCACATGGAATTTCATCCTTTTCGCTTCACTTGCCCGTAATCTTAGACATGCAATATGCAGAATCGAGCATACATACATACAAACACACGGCGAAAGATGCAGCACAACAGCTGCACATCTAAGGCAGAATGGTGTGCCAGATTGGAAATACCAAACGGTCGATTCATGCAAGACGTGCATCGGACTGGCATCTGATTTGAAGTAGTTTCTGACGCCGAATCCAATCAATGCTTCCCCGCTGATTTTCGTTCGCAATTATCGAGTAGAATTTAAGTTTAAAATGATAAGCTCCGTGATCTTTATCAACAATACTTCTGCGAACATACTTTTGGTGTAATCAAATTAAAGCGAATTTCAGCTTTCCGAATGATTTCCCACAATCGCACACATTTGCCGCATCAGCCGTCTTCGCCTATTAAAATTCTACAAATTCCATCAACGAAGCAACAAAAACCCAAGAGCGAATTCCGCACGTCAACAGACGGGTGGAACACAAATCCTCCAACCAACCACCGTTCGAACGGATTACATATGTACCCATTCCAAACGACGGGGACCAAAAAAAAAGAGTGAGAGTAGAAAAGCTGAAGAATATCAAACTCAAATATTTGTCGTAAAAAATATCAAGCTCGAGATCTCGGAATTTGATACTCTGTCTTCCTCCTTCACAGTGCTGCGATTTTACTTCGAGAGGATTACCATCGGGTTCAGTACCAAAGGGGTGCGCGCTCGCTGGCAGTTCCTTGACTGACACCGAACACACACATACACACACACATACATACCACCAGCATCGCGTTGATGTTTTCCACTCTGTCAAGTGTTTTCTTACCTGAAATTAGAAGAAGAAAAAGTGCAAGGTGAAAATAGGGTTAGGGTCATGTTACTATGTTTTCAAATTTTGCAATCATCGAAGAAGGCGGACGGGAAGGGATCGAGGGTATTGGGATTCATTAGTAAACCTCCATCCGGCATCGGATTGGCTGCTGGTGGCAGGCGGCCATAGAGAAGATGAAGGTTGTTTTGTGTGCATTCGAGTTAGCAAGACGTGACGAAGTCATTATTATCGATTTGCTCTAATTGTCTCGCTTCGCTGGTTTCAGCAGAATGTCAATTTGCGATCAATCCGATGTCTAGGACGAATGAAGGTTTTGTTGTTCTTGACTTGGGGGGAAAAGTTCAGTTTTGAAGTTTTATCAACCTTTGAAGAGCTTTCGGAAATTGTTGGAGATCTTTTGAGAATTTCTATGAACTTCTGGAAATTCTAGAAACTGTTTAGGAATTTCTGGTTAATTATGGCGAACATCTGAAAATTTCACATGACCTTCTGGGAACTTCTAAATAAATTAGGAAGATCCTCGGAGACACTTTTGTGGCAGTGTAGGGAGTTTCAAGTTACTTTGAAGAAACTTGTATCTCTGGTGAGCACAAAGAAATTCCTGGAGAATTTACAGGATCTTTTGGGGAGCATAATTTTCCTGGACTTTGGAAAGTTGCTCAAACGTTTCGGGGATCTTCTAAGAAGTTCCAGTAATCTTCAACGAATCTTTTATAAGATTCTGTAGAACTTTTTTGAAAAAACGGGAGACTTTTGGGAATTTTTGAGATCTTCTGAGAACTCCTGAATGTCTGGGAAAATTTCGGACACGTCTGGGGCACCTCCCTAAATTTCACAGGATCTCCTGTGAAATATCAAAATAAATAGTGGTGAACTCTTGAGAAACTTTTGTGCACGTATGGAAAGTTACTCGGAACTTTGAGGGAACATAAGTTAAGAAATTTCTGGAGAATCCATGGAAACTTTCGGGGAGCTATATTTATTTATGTTTCATGAACTATGTATATTTTTATAGACTTTTGGAAAACTTCTTGGAATGTCAATATTTTTTATATGTTCGGAAGTTTCTTAAAACTACTGGAGATCTAGAGAATGATCGTCAGCCCAATTCTAAATAACCTTTAAGAACATTCTGAAGACCTTCAGATGAATTCTGAAAACCTCCTGCAGTGCCGGGGAATTTCCTTCTGGGAACTTATGTATATTTTTTGAAATTTTCGAATACCTCTTAGAATTTCTGGGGAATTCAGAAAACTTTCTATAAATTTTGGGATGATTGCTACATGATAATATGGGATATTCTATGAAGTTTTGGGAATCCTATGAGCTCCAGGAACGTTTTGAAACATTTGAAAAGATTTACCGCAAAGTTAATAGACCTTACCTTACCAATCAGACTAAGGCCGGTGTGGCCTCTGCTGTACACAGAAGTTGTTTCCATTGTAATCGGTCCATGGCTGCACCTCGCCAGCCTCGCTGTCTGCGGAGGGTCCGCAGGTCGCCTTCTACTTGATCAATCCACCTTGCTCGTTGCGCGCCTCTTCTTCTCGTACCTGTCGGTTCGTTTTCGAGAACCATTTTCACAGGGCTGTCGTCCGACATTCTTACGACATGCCCTGCCCATCGTAGTCGACCGATTTTTGCGATGTGTACGATGGGAGGTTCTCCCAGCAACTGGTGCAATTCGTGGTTCATTCGCCTCCTCCACGTTTCGTCTTCCATCTGCACTCCACCGTAGATCGTACGCAGCACCTTCCGTTCAAAGACTCCAAGGGCGCGTTGGTCCTCCACTAGCAATGTCCATGTTTCGTGGCCGTAGAGAACTACCGGTCTAATTAATGTCTTGTAGATGGTCAATTTCGTGGTTCGGCGAACTTTGTTCGATCTAAGCGTCCTTCGGAGTCCAAAGTAGGCACGATTGCCAGCCATAATGCGCCTTTGTATTTCTCTGCTGGTGTCGTTATCGGCGGTCACCAATGAGCCAGATACACGAATTCGTCTACTACCTCGATTTCATCACCGTCGATCTGAACTCGTGCTAGGAGGCCAACATTGTCTTCTCGTGAGCCTCTTCCCTTCATGTATTTTGTTTTCAACGCATTAATCACAAGCCCAATCCTACCAGCATCAGCCTTAAGTCTGATGTACGTTTCCGCCATCGTCTCAAAGTTAAGTGCTACGATATCAGCGTCGTCGGCGAAGCCAAATAGTTGGACAGACTTCCTGAAGATCGTGCCACTCGTGTCTATCCCAGCTCTTCGAATCACACCCTCCAGTGCAATGTTAAACAACAAACACGACAATCCATCACCTTGCCGTAACCCTCTCCGAGATTCGAAGGGACACGAGAGCGTCCCTGATACTCGGACGACACACATCACTCGATCCAACGTTGCTTTGATCAACCGCGTCAGTTTTTCCGGAAATCCGTATTCGTGCATAATCTGCCATAGATGGTTTCGATCGATTGTATCATACGCTGATTTGAAGTCGATGAAAAGATGATGTGTGGGCACGTTGTATTCGCGACATTTCTGCAGTACTTGCCGAATCGCGAAAATCTGGTCCGTAGTAGCGCGGGCACCCATGAATCCCGCTTGGTATTGCCCCACGAACTCCTTTGCAATTGGTGACAGGCGGCGGCATAACATTTGGGAGAGCAACTTGTAGGCGGCGCTCAGTAGCGTGATCGCACGATAATTGCAGCAATCCAGCTTGTCCCCCTTTTTATAGATGGGACACACTATTCCTTCCATCCAATCCTCCGGTAAACATTCCTCCTCCGAAATCTTGGTAATTACCCAGTGCAGCGCTCTGGGCAAAGTTAATAGAATTGCTATAATAATTTTTGTTTCGTTGAAAAACATCAGAGGGGTTGTGGGCAACCTTAAAGCAATGTTGGTAGGTTTTAACAAACCCTGAGGGAGATCTTTGTGGTATTTTTGGGGAATAACTATGAACTTGTGGGAATTTCAGGAACGGTTTTGGAATTTATGGGACATTTCCGGGAACTTTTGGCGCATCACTGCAAATTTCACAGGATCTGCTTGGAAGGTTTATCTATGGAGGTTTTGAAGATTTTTTATAAAAGTTTTCGGAACGTCTGGGGAACTTCGAAAATATTCATATGACACAGAAGTTTCTGGGTACTCTGTGGGAATTTCAGGAACGTAGGACGCTGCGAAGACTTCCATAGTAGCTTCATGTATTCGAACTGTACTGTATTGTAATTTTATTAACTAGTGTTCAGTTTTGAAATAGTTTAAAGAATTACTAGGAACGTTCGTGAATATTTTGGAAACTCATTGAAACATATTGAAACTCCTGGGAACGTTAGGAAGCTCCATGAAACTTCTTTCTTTCTAGAAAGCTTCTACTTTCTGGATTTCTAGTTTTGTTCTTGTTGTTTTTGTTTCGTATTTACGTGACTTCCAGCATGGCGTGGATTCGTCACGCTAGGGAGACGACCGGACCCTACATATCGAATCCATCAACACATGGACCGGGACCAACGGTTTTACTTCCCTCTCGGAAAATCCCAGCGGCGCCGACTAGAATTGAAACCAGACCGACTGGAGCGAGAGGCAGCCACGCTCACTACTACACCACCGGCGTCAACTATCAGCGAGCTTTTAAGTAACCTTTTAGAAATTTCGGGAGAACTTCTGGTGATTTCTGGGAAACTTCTACGAACTGTCGGGGAATTACTGAGTCCTTCTGGGAACTTCTGCGTATTTTTTGGAAGGTTTTAACGCTTCTGAAAACTTTTGGCGAAATTGGGAACAGTTGCCGAATTTCTGGGTTGTTGTGATTTTATGGACTACTGTTTGAAGTCTAAAGAACTCTATGGACTAATGGGAAGTTTTGACACATTTGAAACAGCTTGGAAGATATGCCGCAAAGTTTATAAAACTGGTATAATAACCTTTGCTTCGTTTCAAAACATCAAAAAAGTTTTAGAGAAGCTCAAAGCAGTGTTATCAACCCCTTTTGGAGTTTTTGGAATTTTTTGAAGATATTTTGGGATTTTCTTGAGAATATTTATGAACTTCTGGTAATTCATAGAACTGCTTTGTAATTCCTGGAGAATTTTATGGAACGACTGGCGCATCTCTGCGCATTTCACAGAACCCCACAAGAACTTGTATGTTAATCCAGAAGAATTTTTGAAAAACTTCTGGGGAACCTTTAAGAACTTTTGCCAAATTTCTTGATTGTTTAAAAAAAAAAAAGAAAATTGACTTTATGTACCATGCTATAAAGTTTTGCGAAGTCTATGAGCTCTTGGATATTTTGAAACTTTTGAAAATTCTATTGGGAAGTTCAAACAAACTCGTTTAACTTTTGCTGCGTTTCATAATATCAGATGAGTTTTGGGGAACAGTTTCGGTAAGTTTTACCCCTGAACAACTTTCTGGAACTTCTGGAGTTTTTATTTGAGTTTCTGAGTTCGGAGTTTCTGAAATTCTAGGAACTGTTTTTAGCGAACGTCTCCTGAACCCCTGTGGGTTTCACAATACCTTGTGGTAAGTCTGAGTAAATTTTGTAGAACATCTGGGAAACTGTTGTATACTTGTAATGCGTTTATGCGTACTTTGTGGAAATCTCGGGAAAGTTTTAAGGTGCTACGTTGATATCCGAAGACGTTTTATTTTTCTCTAGTGAGCATAATCAAATCCTGAGAGACAATCGAATCACTTGCTTGGGATTTTCATGCATTTTAACTCATTCATACTCAAAACGCCAAAAGGTTATTTCAGCACAAAACCCATAAGAACCGCTTAAATGAAAATTTATGGCATGCTAATGCATGTGCTGTTAGTTATTCATCCTCAAACTATTGAATAATCGAATTTCTTAAATCAGTTTTGCTACAAAAAAATAGGAATACTACCTTTTCTGCAAAAACAACAATAATTTTGAACGTGAAAAGTCATCGGCTGTTTTTTGCGTCTTTGATTTTGACAAGGTTAAACTCATGGGCACATGAACTCACTGCCAATGCGTATCGATTGAAAATTTCCGAACATTTTCAGGATTTTCTGAAGAATAACAATGACGTTCTGGACGTTTAGGAAAGGTTTTGGAAGTGCAGCGGCGATTCCAGGAATGTCCGGCGAAATTCACAAAACTCGATAGGATCTACTGGAAAGTTCTAAGTGAATCTTGAAGATCTTCCAAGAATTTTTTGTAAACTTATTGGCTCCCCATAAGTGCAAAATCCAGGAAATTTTTAAAGCGCTGAGGAAACATTCGTTGAAGCTATGATGAGGTAAAGGGAAGCTTTGGGGAACTTCATTCTTTTTATGTTTAAAAAACATTCAAGGAATTTTTAAAGTTTATTATTTTTTTTTTTTAATTTATAGTATTTTTTTCAAAACTCCTGGGAAGTTTGGGAAACTTCTGGGAAGTTTGAGAAACTACTTCCTTAAAAATTAAGATCGTTTGAGAATTTCAAATGATTCAAGCTAACTTCTAAGTAACCTTTTGGAAACCTTTTTATAACTTTAGGGTTATTTCTGTGATAGTTTGGGTACATCTGTAATTTTTCTGGCACTTTTCTCTGAGGGAAGTTTCGAAAATAAAAAAACAAAATATTTTTATCGAAACACTTAGATTCCGTTTAATTCTGGGGATGATTTGCGATTCACTGGGAGGTTTCGGAAAATTTCTCTCTTTTTATTAATAACGTCTGCGAGTTCTGAGTAAATTTTAAGATTTTCTGAAGATCTTCTTAGAGTTTCCTATAACTTTTGGTTGACTTCTGTGAACATCTAGGAACATTTTTGAAACCTTCGTAGAAGTTGGGCTGGTTCTAGAAACCAGCAAACATGTATTATTGCACCGGGAAACCCGGAACGAACCTGGGAATTTGAGAAAGGCTAATGAGACGCATAACATTAAGTTTGCTGCAATTAGCGAGCGAGTAACCGCGAGAGGTTTGTAGCAAGCCTTCCTACCAAGCCTGCATCATCCTATACGATCGCCTTTCAAATCGCTTCCGCCACCATTGAAGTTCGTAGAAGCGTCATGGCTATAATTGCAGCATCCGAAATTAGATAATCACCATGGTTTATCCGGGAGTGAGTCACAGTTGAAAACGTTTTCAAACCCGCTGGCGCTATTTTTGCCTCTCATTCTATAGTCTCAATTTTCTATTATTGTCTGAAACAGGCATTCATCACGTACCTATCTAACAAAGCCTACGACTTATCGGGATTAAGAAGGGGAACCGTGGTCAAGGCGATAACATCTCGCCCATATGTGCACCTCGTGCACCACACAACTTGTTTTAGGGCTGAACGAAACAACAACAGCTACCCAACAAACATCAGTGTCGAATAACTGTTTGTTCAAACAAATTTGGAGAAGTTATTCAGCTTGCTAGCAGAAAAAGCTGAATAACTTCTCCAAATTTGATTGAACAACCCGTTATTCAACATCGATGTTTGTTGGGTAGAGATTCTTTAAATCAGTATATATTCTTCTACGATCCTCTACGGAATTCGCATTTGCGAGTGAACGAAGAAGACTCCGCGTAATCGAGTACATGATGATGATGATGATGATATAAAACTACCATCTATTGTAGCAAGGTAACTTCCCATAGCGGTGGAATAATTTGAAAAACGATTTGATCAGGATTCTAATATTGTTTGTGATCATCGAGCTCCTGTATGAAGGGCCAAAAACGTTTGGGCGGGCCCGTAAGCAGAGACACTTACACGAAACCCGCGAATATAGGGAAAAGGATCTCCTTCCAAAAGCAAGTTCACACGCACAGCACTAGAATCGAGCCCTCGATTGACAGAATAAACCCAATAGATGGGGTCGAAGAGCCCGCCCTCGTTCCGCGAAATGTTAACAATAGGGAGGAGGCAGTCCCATGCTCCCTATCCATATCGTTTCACTTGGGTGCCCTGATGGTCCCTCCCTTTCCCCGTTATATGTTATTTAATATTTAGTATATTTTGTACACACAAAATTAGGATATCATTATAGACAAACATGCCAATTTATTCAAATTTCAAACTTGAATGATACTACCAATGGATTGTTACTGAAAAATAAATAAAAATTAGATATGAATTAATATCCTTCTGTCCTGGAAATGCTAAAAACAGAATAGATCATTCCAAATATCAAAGATAAAATTTCAATAGAAGATATTGTTTTAAAAGACATGTAGTAATATTTTGTTATACTGTTCTAGTAACATTTCAAAGATAGCAATTGGAGTGAACAAAGAGTCCGGTTTGATGATTCCTGAAATAAATGGCTTATCTTACCATAATGCCACTAAACACAATATTAAAATATAATCTTACATTGGTTATAAGCACATGCCAGTCCTTTATGAATATAGTAGTTGAAATTCAGAAGTGCAATTTTAAATTAAGTGTAATGCTGAAATGCTGAAAAACAAATTGAGCCTTTGATGCCCGTCGTGTTGCTTCCGGCTCTTACATGGTTTTGGAATGCAAAAATGATTCCAAAGCGTGCTGAAATTATTGATAAAATGAGAATGGGAAATATAGTACAATATGATTTAAAGGTACACGATCTTCAGTCGCACCCCCTCACTTCGCTATTGTCAGATTGACAACATTGCCCAGGCTATGCCAACCAGCGTCTCCATGTTTCAGCTGGCAGTCTTTTGTGATCATATGACTCGTGGAGGCGTGAGGTAGGAACTTGTGAGGACGAGAGGTCGGCCGCATCCTCCTTCGAAGTTGTCAACTCACCATTTGAAGCCCACTCCGCGTAATCGAGTACATTTCCTAAAATGCACGGGCATTTTCTGAATCCTCAACAAGGTATCAATTTTAAGTGGAATTTGATGAAAACCCTGAAAATAATATTATCGTTATTCAGATCAGAGCATAGGATCCTAAGCAGGTTCTACGATAAGAAATTATAGCGTGATACTATAAGCAACTCGAGTATGAAATCCGGAGAATGATTTGAATAAATTCGGAACCCGGAGTTGGATCATTATTCTGAGAATGATTCGCTCACAGTCGTTCTTACGAAATTCACGGTCGCTGACCACCTCACTGAGGGTACCGATAACTTGCCCAATGTGTTCTTTGATTTTTAAAATTCTCAAGTGATTTGAGTTGTCGCATGCAAACTGTGTTGGTCGAAATTAGAATCTGGAAATTTTTCCTGGGACAGAGATGAGGAATATCTGGATCTTGGATTTCAAAATGGTGACAAACATCAATTTTCAGCTTCCTGTGGTGAAAATAACTTTACTGTTTAGTATTTGACAGGTGGTTTAGAACCAATTTCCACCATTTTGAAATCCAATATCGTTGCAACTGAAGCTAGGATTTGATAAATGCACTATCAAAACGCGGATTCGAGTGGAATCGAAATTTTGAGAAGCATTTGCTCAGCACCCTGGAAAAGATCCACTCAGTTATTCATGCAAGTTTTCTTAGAACTCTCGAATTTCTGTTGTTCGATTCTGAATTTTCAATGAAAAAAAAAAAGGAATCCCTACGAACTTGCAACAGGAGTTGCTCAAAATATCTGTTCAATTGTGTACTGAATCCCAGAACAGAACAGAATCAGTATTTGCATCAAATCGCAAGATATAGAGGGTGTTTCGATCAAGCTTTGGTAAAACAGTAATGTGTGTGAGTCGATCAAAGTTTTTATTATTAAGTCAAATTCTTTTTCTTTTTCAAGTTCAGTTAATTCAGAATACAGGAGAAATACTAAGCTGCGCTTCCTTTTTACCGGATGCGAATTGCCGGGTCTTTCGTTTAACACCTGCCATAAGACTTTGTACAGCCTCCTTGTCCACTTTATTCGCCGGTGAACGCCAGTTTGCCTTGAACTGTTTCTCGCTCACAACAGCTTTTTGAGTCTTCTTAAGGTTCCGCTTGACGATGGCCCAATATTGTTCAATTGCGCGGAGCTCTGGTGTGTTGGGAGGGTTCTTATCCTTGGGCACTACTTGAACGTTGTTGGCAGCATACCACTCCATGGCCTTTTTTCCGTAATGGCAAGATACCACATCCGGCCAAAATAAAACGGACCAATTGTGTCGCTTCAGGAAAGGCAGTAGACGGTTTTGTAGGCACTCGCTCAGATAAATTTCCTGGTTGACGGTTCCGGTCGCAATGTAAACGTTGCTATTCAAGCCACAGGTACAGATGGCCTGCCACACCTGATATTTCTTCGCGAACTTTGATAGTGTAATGTGTTTGAAAAGATCTTCCACCTTTCCCCGTCCGGTTGCCGTATAAAGTTTCTGTCCAGGAAGCTGTTTAGAGTCTGCCTGGACGCAAGATTCATCGTCCTGTACCATGCAATCAAACTTCGTCAGCACCGTCGTGTAAAACTTTCGCAATCATGCTTTGGCCGACGTGTTTTGTTTATCGTCGCGATTTGGAGTCACCACTTTCTTGTAAGTCGATCGTCCAGCTCGATTTTTAGGTCGATCCACTGTTGAAGGCGCCACTTCCAGCTTCTTTGCGACACCTCGGACGGAGAGGTTGGGGTTCCTCTCGAAACAGCGGGCAATTTTTTTTGTCGTCGCTGTGGCCTCCGGCTTTCGATTTCCCCCCGATCCAGCTTTCTTGGCTGTCGACAAACGTTCACCGAACACTTTTAATACGTTGGTAACAGTTGATTTAGCCACATTCAGCAATTTCGCCAACTTGGCGTGAGAGTAGTTTGGATTTTCGCCATGCACGTGCAAAATTTTAATGCGTTGCTTCTCTTCCTTCGACGACATTTTGATAACTGAAGTGCTAATCTCAAAATCTAAATAGAGGCATGATGCTACACGCACACATCTTCAAAATTAATGGCGTGCAAAATTTTTTAATGCACGATGAAAGAAAATGCGTCAAGTTTAAGTCGACCAAATTTTGATTCCATTATAGATATGAAAACCTAAACTCCAGAGAGTTCATGGATATCCTAGAACAACCTTTTATCTCGAAAACTGTTTCAGCTTAGATATCAAAACCTCCATAAATAACGCCCAAAAGCAGCAATCAAGCTGTATAAGAGTTCAACGGTTTTAAGCAACTCAGCTTCAATGTACCATACAAGTTCGTTGCGAACTTTTAAGCAGCTTCCAGATTTCTTAAGAGTTTCGTGGAAGCCCTTAGGAAATCGACTTTGTTTGGGTTTCAACGTACTTTTATTTTAAAGATTCTCAAATGAAGCACAACTGTGATATTTTCGTTACAAGCGTAAAAGTATAATAAAACAAATGAAAACTAGTTTATTTATTTGGCAGGCTCAATTGCAAAAATGATACCTCTTTTCGATGCTTTGCATTCGACATGAAATCTTCTGTCCACTGAGTTAAGAGTATATTGAGATATTATGCAGCAGAACTACAATTCGAATGGTTGGAGTTTTCTAAATCGATGCATGATAATCCACTGTCAAACTTGTTCAACATGCTAGAAACAAAATGCCTAATGTCTAGCAAGATTTTTACAGGATCCAGAGCTAGATTTCGAAACGTCGTTGCTTTGGACAATTATTGTCTGATTTGAGTAGTTCTTTAAGTGCACAGTCAATTTTAATATCCACAAGACGCGATTGGTTCATAGTTCTACTTAATCCTCCAATACTGATTGGACGACTATCGAGGACTTAAGCTTCTAACCGCTGACTATTTGGATTCGCTTGGTACTGCACAGCAGAACCTTCCACCAATCGATTCGAACCCTGCTTCAAGCAAGCACCCAAACGATTGCACCATCTCAAATAGTTAGTGCAATCAAATTGTAATATTCCACCTACCCACCTCGCCGGCATTCGCTTCCTATTGACTCCAATTACTGGCTGGTACCAATCCCGAAAAAGCAATTACCATCACCACCATTCTACACTTGCGAACGGTTCATACGCACACGTTCAGTGTTGCAACCGAGCATTGATTGAGTCATATTTAATCGAAGCACGACTCACCACCATCATCGTCCTCGCCGTCGTCGTCGTCGCGTTGACGTCGTTGGTAGTCAGTAGAAAGAGCGAGTTACATCGCGCATGCACCCAAACTTGTTGTCGTCAACTCGTCGTTCCTCTGAAATGATCCATTCGATATGTGTTTTTGTGCCCGAATGAGGGTGTGTGTGTGTGCGCGCGAATGAATCCATTAAGGTTTTTAAGAATCGACAACAGGTGTGTAAGTGGGTGCGGCGTATGAGACGCTGGAATCGGCGGTGTGTTGGCGGGGCGAAACCCTTTCCCAAAAGGTCATCGCGCTGAACGGTTTTTCAATCTCGCTGTTTCGATCGTTGTCTATTTTGTTGGGTTTCGGTTCGCTCGGCGATGGAACAGCTAGGTTCTTTGTTTCCGATGGACGAGGAAATTGTATGCCTCATTGCAAGCAGCCCGGGGGTCGGGTCGGTCGTTTGTTCGAGTGGAATTGCTGATTTTTATTGAAACTCATCGAAAACATATTAAAGTTTGGAGTTTTGCAGAGTTTTTGAACCATGATCATAGATAGAATCGTTAAAACGATATCGTTTATGGTTAATGAATTTGAATTTGCCAATTCAATCAAATTTCCTCGCTGAAACGTTTCTATTCGTAATTGCTTTCGAAAAGTATTATTTTAAATAAAAGTCCTAATCATCACCATTAGCCCTATCATTCTCCAATGGTTCTCTATCAATTACTGGCTGATGCCAAATTTCCGACCGACCAAAATACAATTCGACTATCAACGGACCATCTCTAAACTGTGCCATTTCCATTCAAATGATAAATCTTTGGCTGCAATCCCAAAACTATTTTGCAATTTCCCCTTGC
The DNA here is from genome assembly GCA_024533555.2 of Aedes koreicus. NCBI lineage: Eukaryota > Metazoa > Arthropoda > Insecta > Diptera > Culicidae > Aedes > Aedes koreicus. The sequence continues at coordinate 619,283 of JAHHFK020002414.1, read as the reverse complement.
CTAGCCCTTGGATTCTCGCGCAGCTCAGCGAAAAATTTCCACTCAGCTGGGCTTTCCGGTGGTGTGCTCTGCCTCGAGAGAGACCACCGCCCAGGGACCAGGCCGAAGCATTCGCAAATTGCAGCCAAAAGCTAGGAGGAAACCAATTCCACATTGCACCCTGCGTCCAAGTTTATGATTTATACTACCAACAGGAACAGGAAGACGAAGAAGAAGAAGAAAAATGCGATTGTTGCCATGAGGTCAGTTTTTCCCAGGGCTTCCCACCGCGCTTTCGTTGTCGGTGCAGTCGAGTTTTAAAGGGCAAAACTGTGACGCTGTTCGCCACCATGGTGACAACCAACTAACTGGGAAGAGAGACCAAATCCGATTTGTTATTATATTTTATGAACTGTCGTCTTTATGCTACTGATGCGAATGTTGCTGCTGTCGCTTCCGGCTCGCATTTATTTTTTTTTATTCCTTCTCCCTGTGCACTCCGGTGGAATCGTAAAGAACGGAAAAATGGGATCGAAATGGCATCCGGATTGCGTCTGATGGCGCAACATCGGTGCTGATGGCAGAAATTGAGTTCGCTGCGTTTTGGAATCAAATCCTCTGTGGAATCATTATGGTAGTGGAGCTTAAAATATTGTTGACCCACTTTTGAGAAAATTCGATCAATTGTAAATTTTAAAATCTTGCTCGAATGACGGCGAAAACGATTCGATAATTCACTGAATTCCCAGTTACCATAGCAGCAATCATAGCTCAATGGTTTCAACGAATCAAAGCACGGATTTCAATCCGGAAAAAAAATCCAGCTGTCAATTAAATCGCAGACACCACTGCTGGCGACTCAATGACCTCTCTAGACACACTAGAGGACGCGACTGAGGCGTAATCCTTCGTCCTATTCTGACCAATCGATATCCATTTGGGCACATCCGCCGTGTTTGGTGTAGATGTAGATGCGATAAATATCCATTAGAGTTTACCGGTCGGAAAAAATCACCCCCGGTTGAAAAGTCCTCCGGTCGACGAACTGGCGTGTGGCTGTTTTCATGCCCCTTGGTCATGCGACAATTGGAAGGCTAAAATATACGAATCACCTCCCCGTGGAGTGTTTGTCTGATGGTGAGATACTGTAAACTGTATAGTTATTTTACCACTCAACTTTCAAGGTCGAAGCTGTCGTTCGTTTATCGCTGGATTCTTCCTAGCCAGCAAAACCGTGCAGGAGACAATTGAAGTGATACAGCTTGTCCTCGAACGAACCGATGGCCTCCAATGCTTCTTTTTCTTCTTCACATATATCCACTCTTATCTCCATAGACCGATCGGAACGCGCGCGCGAATGCTTTGTTCCGTTTTTCGTTTGGATGCGATTAAAAGCGAGCTGCGGGATTTTCCCGACCTTGACTAGCAGCAGCGTGAAGTGGCGTCAGGAAAATGCACGAAGACGGGAAAGTTAAGCAGCGCCATATAGCCATATGGCTATAGCGGTTCGAAGTTTGGTTGACGTCATTCGAGGGAACACAGGCGAAGGTTTCCAATCGGTCCCTTTGAAAGCATAACTAATCGATTTTGTGGAACTGTTCCTAGGAATTCGGCGCAAATTGTTGCTGAAAGTTTCCTGATTGATTAGGCTTCTTGATGGAGAAATTCGATTTACAAGTGGCATTTCAACGTCACAAAATGTCACACGAAAGTTTCATGGCCTGCTTTCCCCATTCCACGAGGTCAGTTTTTGAAAGCTTCGTATCCCGCTCTGAAACATCGTGAGCTGCCGCCTCTGTATATTTTATTCGATATATTTCATTGGTTGTAGGCGATAGACATTTTCTTCTTCATATAACGTTCATATACCACCGGTCCTCAACTTGATGCCTCCGTTGAAAACTTTAATAGGAAATTCGTTTCTGGGTTCCAGTTTATCTAACACACGATTATTCATCCCCTACGGATGATTTCAAGAGGGGTTTTGCGTACTGTGATATAAGAAGTTTTCCGTCGGTCTTAGGTAGTGATACTAATGCCCACTCAATCGCCTTTCAAATCAGGCTAATGCCGGGGTGGCCTCTGCTGAACACAGAAGCTGTCTCCATTCCATTCGGTCTATCGTTGTACTTCGCCTGCCTCGTAGTCGGCGAAGGCTCTTCAGGTCGCCTCCTACTTGATCGATCCACCTTGCTCGGTTCATTATAGAGTATCATTTTAACTGGGTTGTCGTCCGACATTCTAGCGACATGACCAGCCCACCGTAGTCGACCGATTTTACCTGTGTGAACGATGATAGGTTCTGTCTGCCATCTGGATTCTACCGTAAATCGTACGTAGCACTTTCCGTTCAAAGACACCAAGGGGGCCTGTAACCCACCTGCCTGTCGAGCTTCCCTATTGTAAATGGGTGGCTTAAGCGCCACTCCTAAAAGGAGACCACCCACCAGATTGCAGGTTTACCCGGCCTGAGACCATTCAGGGGAATGGGGTCAAGTTTCCCGTACTCGGGTAGGAAGCTGACTGGCGGCGTCTAAATTGGCCGTTGTACTTCTCGGTAGAGGCTGAAGGCCGACAATACCAACAATGTCTCAACCAAAAATTACGACACATCATTAGAGCCACCGGTAACGAGGGGGAGAGGGGGTCTATCATCACAGATCCAGTCAGAAGGTCCAAACGAAGGGAACTGCTTCCGATTCGAGAGTTGTCACATGTCGATTTAGGGCCGACTTACCCAGTACAATAACTTAAAAATTAAGACACGAACGCGAACTACATGAAAACCCCTCACAAGTCTCTAACTATTATACCATGACACAAACTCATTTGGGAATTACAGATAACTTTCAGGACATGCTATAAAGCTCACCATTCCCTTTTCGACAACATGAATGGTATATTTCGGAGGTCCTCTTTCTTTACATCTTTCCCTGTCTATTTCCCTTCCCTATTCTTAATCTCCCCCCCTCCCCCCTTTCTATCTAGCGTTTTCTTCTCCGGTCTTCTTTTGTTACGGTTTTGGTGCTTCGACGTTTAGCTGATTCAGGTCCACAAAAAAAAAAAAAAAAAAAACAAATTTAAAAAACAAAAACACTTTTTCACCCCCCTAAATTTTTTTTTAAATCCCTTGTACAATAGCCAATCAAATTAAGCGATCTGGCAAGACTATATAAAAGTCGAGAAATTACACCAAAAAACTAGATGCCCTGGCGAACGCTGCCTCTACCTCAATTGAACTTGTCAAATACAGAGCGCTTTTCGGTCACAGCACTCTAGATTAGCTTGAATGCGAATGCACATGGTCCCATATTACATCATTATATTTACAATTTTCACACTATTCAATCAATATTGTCAAATATATATTGTCCCTTTACACACTCCAAACAGCTACTGTAGATCTTATGTTCTGAGCTCAGGACAGTTTTGATGACCAAGAACATCACAAAGTTATCAAATAATGATTGTTGACCTTCCAAAAGGTTTATTCAATATGTTTGAAACATATCGTAACCTTATAAAGCCCTAAAAGCTACTGTTACAACTGTAGATTTGAGGTTCTGAACTCAAGTACATTTTGGATGACCAAGGACATCTCCGAAAGATACAAAAATATTAAACGCATTAAATGCATGTGTACAATATTCTAAAACAACGCTTTACACTATTAATAAGGCATTTAGTATTTCTTTCTGAACTTCTTCATATTCAGGATGTTCTAGGTCGTCAATTAAGCCTTAAACGCATATGTTTTTATATTTTTCAGATAGAAGAATTGATGAAAAACAAATTTGCAGAAGACAGTGTACACTTTTATTCAGTCTGTGTGATTTTATACAGCCATTATTCTTTTGGGGTCATATATGACCCCTTAGGCCTGAAAGAGTTAATATACTTTTTAAGGCAAGGCTCAACATTTATGAATTTGCAATACTATGTGGCCCGAAATCAACAATGTTCTCTTCTAAAATTGGCGCATAGGAATACTTCCGATCGATTGGTGTAAAAATTTTGATAATCTTTTGAGAAATGACTGAGATATTAATGCTCAAAACATTTGATTTTTTTTAATTGTACAGAAGTATAGAAAACAAAGCTAGATATATCAGAAGTAATTATAGCACAGAAAAAACCGGAAATGGATGGATTGTCGTGTTTGTTGTTTAACATTGCATTGGAGGGTGTGATTCGAAGAGCTGGGATAGACACTAGTGGCACGATCCTCAGGAAGTCTGTCCAACTATTTTGTTTCGCCGACGACGTTGATATCGTAGCACGTAACTTTGAGACGATGGCGGAAACGTACATCAGACTTAAGGCTGAAGCTGGTAGGATTGGGTAGGATGTGATTAATGCGTTGAAAACAAAATACATGAAAGGAAGAGGCTCACGAGAAGATTATGTTAGCCTCCTACCACGAGTTCAGATCGACGGTGATGACGAAACCAGCAGAGAAATACAAAGGCGCATTATGGCTGGCAATCGTGCCTACTTTGGACTCCGAAGGACGCTAAGATCTAACAAAGTTCGCCGAACCACAAAGTTGACCATCTACAAGACATTAATTAGACCGGTAGTTCTCTACGGCCACGAAACATGGACATTGCTAGTGGAGGACCAACGCGCCCTTGGAGTCTTTGAACGGAAGGTGCTGCGTACGATCTACGGTGGAGTGCAGGGCCTGGGGCCCCACACCGCGTGGGGAGGGCGCCGCGGAACGCCCCCCCACACAAAAAACGCTTTTTTTTTTTTTTTCAAACGGGGTGATCTTAGTTTATTTTTACTGTACTTATACAACAAATGTATAAAAGTTTAAAAAGAATACTTTAATTTGATAATCACTTTTTAATCACTATTTGGTCACTATTTGGTCACTATTTGTATTATTTTAGTCACTATTTGGTCACTATTTGTATTATTTTAGTCACTAAAGTCACTATTATTTATCCATAAATCCGCTACCAGCCCTGCTGATTAGTTCATTGTGTTTCGGTGAGACCTCACTGGCAACTTTTGCCGTTTGTCTCGTGCGCACGGACATATACAACGGTTAGCATGCTTTCTTGGTACTTACGGTTCACTACCTAGGGTTTATGTGTGGATGGGTGGGGAAGCTGTTATGCACTACTTCGGTACCGAAACGATCGCTGGTGCGACCTCGGGGTTGCTGAATGGATTCCTCCACCGGAAACGTGGGCTTGAGCGAGAACGTGGCACTTACGATCAGCGTTCTCCGAACAATGTTGCTCGATGACGCGGTTTGATGGATGACTTGCCTGTCCAGGGAGTGTTAATATCGCTCGCGTCCGTCTTCCGGCCACGTATGACTCGGGAATCCTTCGAATTCGCAGAGTGGGGTCAAGAGCGATCTCTGATAGGAGTTGGTGTGTCGGCACTGCCTTTCGCAGCCACGAATCCTGCCAAAACACACCGTAACGCACACGATTCACATTGACATAATTTATTACACAAAAATATTTTCTCACCTCGAATCTTCACTCAAGGAACGTTTTTCCGCCTAATGATTATTTTTCCTACAACCACAATAACTAAAGGAAAGGAATTCTCTGGTCAGAGCACAGGTTTGGAATTGCCATGTAAAGGGTGTCCACGATGAAATTGCCACACACAAAATTGATTCGCAAAATTCGAGTTTTCATCCGATTGCCATCAAATTTTCAGGGATTGAGAAATAACTATTAAACTTCATTTTACCATTTTACTCATATTTTATTTACAGTCCATACGCAAATGCCCGCACCTTGGCCTTAACCCCGGCTATAAGATTCTGCACAACCTGTGAATCAACCGTTTTTTGCATGTAAACCCATACTTTCTTCAGTTCCTCGACTGTCTTCACTACCTTAGGTCGTTTAAGAAGGTGCTGCTTCATAATCGCCCAGTACTTCTCGATGGGGCGGAGCTCCGAAGTGTTGGGAGGGTTGAACATTTTCGGCACGAAATTGACCTTATTGTCCGCATACCACTTCAGCACGTCCTGGAGCAGTGGCATGAGGCCAAATCCGGCCAGAAGATTGTTGGGACGTTGTGGGCCTGCAGGAGAGGAAGCAGCCGCTTCTGGAGGCACTCTTTTATGTACACCTGTCCGTTCATCGTGTCCTGGGTCACGAAAGGTGCACTCCGCTTCCCGCACGTGCAGATGGCTTGCCAAACCAGGAATTTCTTCGCAAATTTGGACATCTTCTGAGTGCGGACATGCTCCGGAACGCTGAACTTATCCTTGGCCGTGAAAAACAGGTTGCCGGGGATCTGTTTGAAGTCGGCCTTCACATATGTTTCGTCGTCCATGATACAGCATTCAACTTTCGTCAGCATGTTGAGGTACAACTTCCTGGCACGGGTTTTGGCGGACTTGTTCTGCTTCTCGTCGCGATTAGGGGCCTTTTGTACCTTGAACGCTCGAGGCCCAGCCTTAGTTTTGGCCTTCTGGACAAAACTTCGGCTTAGGTGCAGTTTCTTAGCCACATCCCGAACGGAGGCGTTCGGATTTCGGTTGAAGGCCCCAACTACGCGGTTGTGATTTTTGGTGTTGTACGGAATACTTTTTCCTTCACTTCTGGGCTTCCGATCGGTGGTCAACCGTTCCTCGAACCGCTTAATCACTCGCGACACCGTGGAATTCGCGATTCCCAACGTTTTAGCGATGGAACGATGCGAGAGATCCTTGTTCTCGTGATGAATGCGCAAGCTTTTATCACGCACGAGCTGTTCTTTCGACTCCATTTCCGTTTTGATCACACTATGAACTAAATCCACGCAAATTTTCATTAAATTCTACCCAACGGTTAAAAAGTTAGAGCAATTTCATAGTATGGCAATTTCATCGTGGACACCCTTTAGTTTAAATACCTTATAACACACACCAAGACGCGTACAAATAACCGAGCACTCTTGCCTCTTCCACAATTCGATTCGAAGTGGACGATCAAAGCTAAGGAAGGTCCTCAGATACCCACTGTTTTGTGACCATTGGCTCTGAGATTGCGAATTAGGACGAAGTACAAAATCGTGATCACCGCATTGTCATAATTTTTAGCCTAAACTTTAATTTGCATTGCGGCCTCTCTTTCGAACGGCCGAACTAAACGCCCCGTAAGTTTTAGGCAAACCCGAACTGGAAGGGACAACGTATCCTGAATGAGGGTCAGTGCCTCGAGTGGCCATCGCAATTTTGTGCGTCTCCGCGTTTTGGTGGGTTGGCTATATCTTCGCTTGTACGCAAGACAGACATGCAATCATGGCAATGTATGCCAACTTCTATCCATGAAACGAGTTACTTTATGCGGTGAACAAATATAAAACAAAATGATAAAAATAAAATACCAACATGCGGGTTAACTGCTTGCCGAGTTTGGGTCTTTGAAATAGCTGTTTTAATTTAACTTCCAGCGTACTTGTTACAGCGTTGGCCCCCCACGAGCAATGCCCATGTTTTGAGTCCGTAGAGATCGAATTAATGTGTTGTAGATTGACAACTTCGTAGTTCGGCGAGATTTGTTCGTTCTTAGCCTCCTTCGGAGTCCAAACTGGGAACGATTGCCAGCTATAATGCGCCTTGGTATCTTTCTGCTGGTGTCGTTTTCGGCGATCCCCAATGAGCCCATATACACGAATTCGTCTATCGGCTCGATTTCATCACCGTTGATCTGAATTCGTGATGGAAGGCTAACAATGTTACCTCGTGAGCCTCTTCCACACATGTATCTTGTCTTTGACGCATTAATGACAAGCCAATCATAGTTGCTTCAGCCAGAAGTCTGATGTACGTTTTCGACATCGTCTCAAAGTTGCGTGTTCCAATATCAACGTTGACGGCGAAGCCAAAAAGATGGACGTACTTCCTGAAGATCGTACCGCTCGTGTCTACCGCCGCTCTTCGAATGACATGCTCCGATTCAGTGCCAAATAGCAAATCTCCTGGAGTAGCTAGAATATAAATCCGAGATGATGGAATTATTTGGATGAAATATTTGAGTAGTTTTTACATCTTCTAGACAATAAATGATAGACATAACGCTCTGCCCGAATCGAATCTGTCATGAACTTAATTCATGTTTCTGGTACATTGCAGATGAAGAATCTGAATCACATTTACTTGGAACACTTAAATTCACAAATCTTACTCTTAAGAAAGTGTATTCTGAACTGCTAGCAGCCAAATTCCATGGATATTCCCTTACTATAGAAACTCAAAATGATTTAGATGTTGGCGTATATTACAACGTCTTACATAGTTGAAGTAAACAAATAAGCTTGCCCTTTGTGATCAGTCCAAACAACTTGAGGAACACCTTTGTTGAACTCTGATTTAGCAAAACTTAGGAAACAGTGTTGAAAATCTTGCAAAAGACGAGGGCTTGCATTTCATTAGTCTCCTCCGGTCTGCATTCTTTTTGGTTTTCCGTTCTGCTGAGCGGTTTGGATGGAAAAGTCTAGCCGAATTGCAAATAAATTATTGCAAAATCAAAGCATTTTAAAGTTGACGAAATTCTCGACACCTAATGGTGACGTCATCAATTCTGATGAAGAAGCGCTTGAACATTTATTTGAAACACATTTCCCAGGGTTTGACATCATCTGATGAACCAAGGCAAATTACAGACTATTGTAAAACTTGGACCCAAACCCACAGAATTGTAACCATAGAATCTATCCAATGGGTATTAAACAGCTTCGCTGCTTACAAATCTGCTGAAGCAGATAGTATCTCCAATTAGTCATTTATTTATTCATCTCAACTCGTCGGACTTATTGTATACATGAAACCAATTTGTAATTAAAAATTTTAAGCATTGCAAATACGTGCAAGAAAGTGAACAGAAGATTCGCCTAATTCAAACAATTGTTCGAAAGTTGTAAAGGCTCGCATCCTAGCTGTTAGTGGTTCGTTGTTACCGAACACCGTTCGATGGAATCGTGGTTGGAGAAGAGTAATGCTCTTAATGGCCCTCGGATGTTCAGCTGAGAGAGAGAGAGAGAGAGCAGTCGACCTCTCCATTCCAAATCATGGCAACAAAAAGCGCTTGTTGATTTATCCGTCGGCGTTCCAGAGTGTCCAAGTTCAGCAGATTACAGTGATCGAAATACGGCGGGAGAATTTATGGATCACGCCATGGTAGATTCCGCAATGCCATCCGGATAAACCTGCGCCGTACACTTTCGATCCTAAAGCTTCAGAGAACATCAGGGAAATTCTTCAGAGAACTTCAGAGACATTCTGAAGAGATTTTAGCAAAATCTGAGCCATTTACATTTATGTAATGTGATATTATTATACGAGGAATAAATCAAACATTTAAACCAGTTTAATGTTAACATTTGTGTATGTCATGTTTCACTGCAGCACCTATTTGCTCTTCATAGATTCGACAAAATAATGTCGTTTGCCAAATATTGTTCACCCTTACACGAAATACATGCAAACTTTAAATCTCTTTCCTTGAAGACCCACGAGAAAAGCGGTCATTTTAAAATTCGCATTCACTTCCCATCAATTTTTCGAATAACACAAGGAATCCACTAACAGTTAAGTACTGTCATAATTTTCCTTCAGCAATTTGGAATGTTCTACTGGAGTAGAAGGATGTCGTTCCCATTATGCAACAGAACAGCTTTTAAACTTTGTGACGAGCTATCGATGAATAGTCGCCATTCTCTCGGTTCGTGTTTAAGGCCCATTTCGTCAAACAAGCCACCGAGATCATGACAAAAGCAATGTCCATCCTATAAAAAAAATGACGAATAGGACTCATGCCGCTTCAATTGTGTAGTAACTTTAACGTCACCATCGAGGAACTCCCATTCTTTGAGACGTGAAACATCCCTGAAGTTCTCTGCATAACTTCCCTGAAGTTCTCTGCAAAACTTCCCTAAAGTTCTCTGAAGAACGTCCCTGAAGTTCTCTGAAGAACTTCCCTGAAGTTCTCTGAAGTACTTCGCTGAAGTTCTCTGAAGAAGTTCCATGAAGTTCTCTGAAGGACTTACCTGAAGTCTTGAGAAGAACTTCTCTGAAGTTCTCTGAAGAACTTCCCTACAGTTCTCTGAAGAAGTTCCCTGAAGTTCGCTATCGAACTTCCCTGAAAATCTCTCTGATGTGTCTGAATTTCTCTGAAGAATTTCCCTGATGTTCTCTGAAGAATTACCATGCAACTCTCTGAAGAACTTCCCTGAAGTTCTTTGAGAAACTTCCCTGCAGTTCTCCGAAGAACTTTCCTGAAGTTCTCTGAAAACTTCCCTGAAGTTCTCTGCAGAATTTCTCTGAAGTTCTCTGAAGAATTTCCCTGAAGTTCTCTGCAGAACTTCCTTGAAGTTCTCTGAAGAACTTCCCTGAAGTTCTCTGAAGAACTTCCCTGAAGTTCTCTGAAGAACCTCGCTGAAGTTCTCTGAAGAACTTCCCTGAAGTTCTCTGAAGAACTTCGCTGAAGTTCTCTGAAGAAGTTCCATGAAGTTCTCTGAAGGACTTACCTGAAGTCTTGAGAAGAACTTCTCTGAAGTTCTCTGAAGAACTTCCCTACAGTTCTCTGAAGAAGTTCCCTGAAGTTCGCTACCGAACTTCCCTGAAAATCTCTCTAGAATGTGTCTGAATTTCTCTGAAGAATTTCCCTGATGTTCTCTGAAGAACTTCCCTGCAGTTCTCCGAAGAACTTCCCTGAAGTTCTCTGAAAGACATCCCTGCAGTTCTCCGAAGAACTTTCCTGAAGTTCTCTGAAAGACTACCCTGAAGTTCTCTGCAGAATTTCTCTGAAGTTCTCTGAAGAATTTCCCTGAAGCTCTCTGCAGAACATCCTTGAAGTTCTCTGCAGAACTTTCCTGAAGTCCGCTGCCAAATTTCCCTGAAGTTCTCAGAAGAACGTCTGTGAAGTTCTCTGAAGAACGTCTCTGAAGTTCTCTGAAGAACTCCCTAAAGTTCTCTGAAGAATTTCCCTGAAGTTCTCTGCAAAACTTCCCTGAAGTTCTCTGCAGAATTTCCCTGAAGTTCTCTGAAGAATTTCTCTGAAGTTCTCGGCAAAACTTCCCTGAAGTTCTCTGCAAAACTGCCCTAATGTTCCCTGAAGAACGTCGCTGAAGTTCTCTGAAGAACTTCCCTGAAGTTCTCTGAAGAACTTCCCTGAAGTTCTCTGAAGAACTTCGCTGAAGTTCTCTGAAGAAGTTCCATGAAGTTCTCTGAAGGACTTACCTGAAGTTTTGAGAAGAACTTCTCTGAAGTTCTCTGAAGAACTTCCCTACAGTTCTCTGAAGAAGTTCCCTGACGTTCGCTACCGCACTTCCCTGAAAATCTCTCTAGAATGAGTCTGAATTTCTCTGAAGAATTTCCCTGATGTTCTCTGAAGAACTTCCCTGCAGTTCTCTGAAGAACTTCCCTGAAGTTCTCTGAAAGACATCCCTGCAGTTCTCCGGAGAACTTTCCTGATGTTCTTTGAAAGACTACCCTGAAGTTCTCTGCAGAATTTCTCTGAAGTTCTCTGAAGAATTTCCCTGAAGTTCTCTGCAAAGCGTCCCTAAAGTTCTCTGTAAAACTTCCCTAAAGTTCACTGAAGAATTTCTATGAAGTTCTCTGCAGAACTTCTATGAAGCTCACTGAAGATCTTCCCTAAAGTTTTCTCTGCAGAACTTCGCTGAAGTTCTCTGAAAGACTTCCCTGCAGTTCTCTGCAGAATTTCTCTGAAGTTCTCTGAAGAATTTCCCTGAAGTTCTCAGCAAAACTTCCCTGAAGTTCTCTGCAGAACATCCTTGAGGTTCTCTGAAGAATTTCCCTGAAGTTCTCTGAAGAATTTAGGTGAAGTTCTCTGAAGAAGTTCCATGAAGTTCGCTGAAGGACTTACCTAAAGTTTTGTGAAGAACTTCTCTGAAGAACTTCCCTGAAGTTCGCTGAGAGACTTCCCTGCAGTTCAATGAAGAATTTCTCTGCAGTTCTCTAAAAGACTACCCTGATGTTCTCTGCAGAATTTCTCTGAAGTTCTCTGAAGAATTTCCCTGAAGCTATCTGCAAAACATCCCTGAAGATCTCTGTAGAATTACTCCGAGGTTCTCTGCAGAACTTCCCCGAAGTTCTCTGAAGAATTTCCCTGAAGTTCTCTGCAGAACTTTCCATGAAGTTCTCTGAAAACTTCCCTGAAGTTCTCTGAAGAGCTTCCATGAAGTTCTCTGAACAGCTTCCATGAAGTTCTCTGAAGAAGTTCCATGAAGTTCTCTGAAGGACTTACCTGAAGTTTTGAGAAGAATTTCTCTAACGTTCTCTGAAGAATTTCCCTGATGTTCTCTTAAGAACTTCCCTAAAGTTCTTTGAACAACGTCCCAGAAGTTCTGTGAAGAACTTACCAGATGTTCTCTGTAAAACTTCCCTAAAGTTCACTGAAGAATTTCTATGAAGTTCTCTGCAGAACTTCTATGAAGCTCACTGAAGATCTTCCCTAAAGTTCTCTCTGCAGAACTTCGCTGAAGTTCTCTGAAATACTTTCCTGCAGTTCTCTGCAGAATTTCTCTGAAGTTCTCTGAAGAATTTCCCTGAAGTTCTCTGCAGAACATCCTTGAGGTTCTCTGAAGAATTTCCCTGAAGTTCTCTGAAGAATTTAGGTGAAGTTCTCTGAAGAAGTTCCATGAAGTTCTCTGAAGGACTTACCTGAAGTTTTGAGAAGAACTTCTCTGAAGTTCTCTGAAGAACTTCGCTGAAGTTCGCTGAGAGACTTCCCTGCAGTTCAATGAAGAACTTCTCTGCAGTTCTCTAAAAGACTACCCTGAAGTTCTCTGCAGAACTTCCCTAAAGTTCTCTGAAGAACCTCCCTGAAGTTCTCTGCAAAACTTCCTTGAAGTTCTCTGAAGAATCTCTCTGAAGTTCTCTACCGAAGTTTCCTGAAAATCTCTTCAGAATTTCTCTTGAGTTCTCTGAAGAATTTCCCTGAAGAACTTCCCTAAAGTTCTTTGAACAACGTCCCTGAAGTTCTCTGAAGAACTTTCCAGATGTTCTCTGTAAAACTTCCCTAAAGTTCTCTGAAGAATTTCTATGAAGTTCTCTGCAGAACTTCTATGAAGTTCTCTGCAGAACTTCCCTGAAGTTCTCTCTGCAGAACTTCCATGAAGTTCTCTCAAGGACTAACCCGTAGTTTTGTGAAGAACATCTCTGAAGGACTAACCCGAAGTTGTCAGAAGAACGTACCAAAAATACCCAAATTGGGGCAATCAGCCTCTTATGTGCACTAGCGATAAACATTCATTACATAGTTCACAGGTAGACCAGTGCCACGCAGGGAAATAATTCTGAACTATGAAGTCGACCGCCTGGAAGACCAAGATTACTCGAATAAATTTCCTGAAAACAATAAATTCATACATTCATAAATTCATAGATATCAAAATACATATGTTACAACCCCTCGGTTTTGTATCGCTCCAAGATATCCATGCCTCTATTTTATGTACGCAGCACGCCAATGAGTTGGATGACAGATACGGGTGAATGTTTCGCCGACGAAGAGAAAAGAGAATAACATATATTACAAAAAGTTCACATGGACACTAGCGCCACCTAGCGGACGAAATCTGATCTAATGTGTACACCATTCAAAAAGCTCTGACCCCTCGAATATCTTTTTTGAAGATGCCATCTTGCTATATGTCAATAATCTCGAGATCCTGATTATACAGTAAGTTCACATGTACACTAGTGCCACGTAGCGAATGGGGGAGGTAGCTCATCAAATCTTCCGGTCCGCCTCTAAGCATATTGCTATGAGGTACCAGGTGGGTCTCCACCGATTGCCTGTCGATCTGCCAAATTTGGAAGACGTCTGCATTGAGTTATCTCAAATTATAATAATCCGTCCACTATATCTCTTCCCCCCCCCCCCCCCCCTTCCCCCCTATCACAAAACATTGCGATTGGTTGAGCGGATTGGAGATAATGAAATCATTGGGTATAGGACCAAGTATCCCCCGGGTGGTGCTAAATCGATGAGCTTGTAAATAGTGGAAGCACAGTGTATTATTCTGTAAATTTTAAATTTCAATCTAAATTTCAGTGAGCGAGATAAGGCGCTATAACCTTGGCAAATTATTGCCAGACTTTTGGTTCAAATGCCAAAAGTCCACCCACAGGCAAAAGGAGCATGAACTAATCTTTCTAGCATCTATGCTCCCAACGATAAATACAAATTATCACATTATTTAACTCTATATGGAGGCGTTTGGTACGGGTGGTCCACGCTTTCTTCTTTCCCTTGATTCGAAGTAGTAGAGCGATTTCAGACACTCTTTCTGGAATCGCTCTATTTCCTGGAATCCTCTCTGGCTGTTGGCAAGAAAAATGATGCATTCAAGAAGACGTCATTTTCCAGGATGCTTTCAAGAATTGGCTGCGTTAGTGTGAGATTAGATTAGATTAGATTAGATGTACACTAGTGCCACGTAGCGAATGAGTTCTGAACTAATGTTTTCACCACCCTAAAGACCTCAATCACCCAAACATCTTTGTCGAAGACGCCAACTTGCTATATGTCAAGGATCTCGAGATTCAGGTTCTAAAGTAAGCTTACATGCACACTAGCGCCGCGTAGTGAGATAATTCTGAACTTTTAACTTTACCATCCTTAAGGCCTTGATGTACTGAACAACTTTGTCGATGAAAGTTACTTCCTATATACGAAGGATCACGAGATATTTTCTGATGAAACAACAAAGGTTTGACACCATCATCAAGGGAATCCGCGCATGTCGGGGGGTTTACTGTACTTTGCTGTTTTTATGCTAAAATATGCTGTCTTTCAACGGTCATAGCTTTTTCTGGTGAAGTCGGATCGATACACTTTTTTCTGAATAGTTGTTTGTTCAAGCCTGAGAAATTAAAAAAAAAATGCGTCTGGAGCATTTACATTCAAGCTGAGGCAGTTATTTGAGTGGTTCCCAAAATATATTAAAATTTCAATTTTTGATGCCAATTTGTGAAGAAAAATGCAAATTGCCTGAGGTCAAAATACGATATTCGGTGGTTTTGGGACCCAAGCTAACGGAAACTGGCATGGAGCTCTTGGTCTCAAGACTTTTTTCGGATTTGGTCGACCAGTGTTATTTGATACTCCAAAAATTTCAAGACACTTGGTTAAAAGACGGATTTTTGTCAATTGAGTGTTGACGCTGTAAAAAACTCAATTTGTTTTGGATATTTTGCTATCAAACAAAATTTCCCGCAACACAAGAACATTTTTCTTAGCTATTATTCACTGCTAAATGAATCCGAAGAGCAGAGAATGGAACAAAGTAGAACAACAAAACCACGATATCACAGTGAAGTTTGACAACTGTGGCCATTTGGCCGTATGCTGGTTTTTATGGGAGCCAATAGGATTTATGAAGGTTCTCAAGTGGTCATAACATCTTTCCCTAGAACATTTTCAAAATCTTTATGGTCTTATAAAGGTTTTATTAACTCGTTTTCACAACCGTCTATTGAGTGGGCCACTTTGTACAAATTTCGGCTTTAAAGAAGCATATAAACAGAAAAAAAAATAAAGAATTTTAACTGGCGCTTAAAATTTCACCTCGTTTAATACCAAGCCAAAGGAAGCGTAAAAACGAAATTGTTTGCAATCTTTCATACAACATACTAGATTCAGGCGTTATCTGGCTTAAATTTACATGAAATATTCTATTAATTTCTGCCAAATCTAGCGTTTCCTTTATGTATATTAGATAACGCAGAAAATTACATGATTTTTTTCAAACTGTGTAGGCTCATTAATAGCCAAAACAGTTTTGAATGTAGTTTTATCAACAAAGCCGGGAGGAGTGCTGGAATGAAACTAAAATTGTTACTTGGGAAAATCATTGTCCAAAACAACAAATTGGAATGACTTCTTTGTTGTTTCGGACTTTAATAATCTCTTGAAACCTGTCCAAACTCAACAGCTTTAACTTGAAATTTCGCTGCTTCCGTTGCTTTGGAAATCTTCCTCAGAATTCATTGAGAACACACCCTTCTTTATCAATATCAATGCGTGAAACAGAACTTGAAAATCACCGGATGGAGGATCGTCACTTCACCGTGAAAAGAATGCGTCCCATTCCGCCGGTATTATCTACTCGAGGCTGATACGTGGAATTACGAAAAAGAACAGGAGGACCTGAAAAAGCAATTTTTACGCGAATGGTGCTTAATGGCAGAACAAGTGGTTGATTACGTGCAATGCGACGCGCTGCAAGCCGGAAGAAGGTGTACGAGCGACTGAGTGACAGTAGTGGAGGAATTTCTGCATATTAGGGATTCGGTCTCCCTTGGTTTGCTCCGCTGGCGACGAAGAGGAAGGGGGATGGATGCCATTAGCAGTGGAGGAGGTTGCTTCAACTGTAGAATGAAGATACACTTGATGGCATGGAGCAAAGGACAATGACGACGACGCACTTAGAGATAATCAACAACACATCGAGTCGAGTTTTTGCGAAGGGAATGAAAGGACTCTTGAGCAGAGCGAAACGGGGTCAACGCGAAGGGTGACTCGATAGTGACGACGGCCGATGACGCAGATAAATAAAGCTATTGATGATGGATGTGAAGTAGGCATGCCATTCCCAACGACGAGTCAGTCAAGTGGTTCCGAGATGGATTCCAACAGCTGTAGAAGCTGTTACGTGAACGGGGTTTGTTGTTTGCCTGAACTTTAGGATTTTGATTGTAAGCACCGCTTCAAGCAATCATTAGAGCTAAACTAAAAGAGGAGAACCATTTCAAAATCGTTACTCCTAATAGCCCCTGTAACTGACTACGCAGCGAATGATGACCTACCATCACAGCGAGACACATCCAATCGGGCCAATGGTGGTAGTTATTAATTCCCGAAATTACATTTTCCCCGTTTCTGCGCTGTCGTCATCGCCATTGCCTAGGAAGCAACCCACGATGGCGAAGTCAAGGATGGTGGTCGACGCCAGACTCTCGGCTCATAACCATTAATCGCTTTTTGAGCATCCCCTCGGAGCAGCAGCAACAGCAGTTGGCCAAGCAACGACAAATGCGTGTTTCGATCGTAAAAGGTTATGGTCAATAGCCGAGAGACAGGTCATTCGATTAGTGAAAATTGCGCGAAAAATTACAAATTAATTTCGAGGCAGCAACGTGTGATCCACTTTTGCGCTATGAAATTGAGATTTTGAAAATGCGACCGGTGCAACCTGTGCAGTGAACTGGTTTTTTTTAAAACAGTGAATCTCTTCTAAAAATGCGAATCTCATAAAAAAGATGGAAGCAAACAAATTCCAGACAGTCGACAAGTTTGCATTCTCCGACGTCCGCTAAAGGTAAACATACGGAAAATTAGCTACCTTTTGTTCTGGAAGAAAGAGCCACACACAGTGGAAGCAAAAAAAAGAATCTTCCTAGTCCCCAAGTTATCGTTCCACTTCCTCTGACTTCTTTCCCATTCATGGCGCAGCTCATTTTCGGGTTTGCTCTCCTACGAAGCCTCAATGCCATTAGCCTCTTGCCGTGTTCGGAATCGTCTAGCAGAGGTACGATAATAATGGGCTTTCGGTTCCGCTTGCTGCAGGAGGACGAGGAGGAGGAAAACAACCGACCAGAGTCGTAAAAAGTTGTAGGCCTTCTCTCTCTCTTTCTCTTTCTAGTTTTTATAATGGTGTTGGTACGTCAAATTGCTATTCTTGTCTCGGCTTAGGTCTTCGTTTGCGTTTTTTTTTTCACTTCGAACCAATGCTGCATTTTAGTTCTACATATGACTCCCTATTTAGCTATCTCTATCAGGTCATTTCATTTTATAACAAGTGCTGATGGCACGAGCAGGGCTGGCGGGCGGTGAGGGACATCATAAATCAAAAACAATAAAGTCCAATGATTTTGCAGAATGGTTTTCTGCTTTTGCTTGTTCCTTTTTTTAGTCACTGAAATTGAGATTTAAATTTCCACCAGGGGAAACTATTTCGAATGTAATTTACCATTCCAGGGATATTGATGTACGATCAGTCCTGTACAAACTCGTGGCCAGAGGGGCCTGGTGTGATCAAAAGTTTTGTTAACAGACCTCAATCTTCAAAATCACGGATATTTTGAGGAAAAGAACAGAAGTCAAAATTAATCGAATAGTAGAACTTGGTGAGACCATTCCGTTTATGAAAAATATATTCAAGCTATTTAGGATGCAATATGCGATCATTCCTGTGCAAGTTCAAGTCATGGCTGAATATCGTAATTTGACTGAAAAAGAATAGTAATTTGATTGCTAGCTGTCAAGCAATCACAAATCCATATGTGAGGTACACTGTAACCTCCGAAATGCATTTTTCATATCCTTTCGCAACGCACTGCAAACGCCAAACTCCACCGAAAAAAGTCATCCTCCATCTCCACTCTCACCAGTTCGAAAGTTGTCAATTTGGATTAACCATTCCCACAATTTGCATATCGAATCGTTAAATCCCACCAAAATCCACCACAATAGGCGCACATGTACGTCAGGACACACCACTACTGCATCAGCAGCAGCAGCGGCATCGAAACAAACACAACAACAAAAGAGCCAAACAAACCCGGCGCAAATAAAAAAAAAATATCCTGCCGAAGCGGATATGTCCAGTGGTGTTTGGTTTTAATGAATAAAAGGATAAATATTTGACAACAATAAAGCATAATCAGTGTCCGGGCGGCTTGACCGTAGCCGGGGCCGCCGCTGCTGCTGTTGAGCGATATCGACCGACCGCCGACACTGACATGAGGAAAATGTCAGTCCCAGCAACACTCACGGTCGACCATGGCAGCGGAACAAACAAAGGAAAAAAAAAAAACGAATGCGCGCACATTCATACATAAAGGAATGCAGATTTTTTTTTGTCCTGCTATTGCATGTGGGTAGGAGGAGCATCCGGGAGGTACACGTGTTTCGGCTCTGCGGAAGGTGAATGGCGAAGGTGGGCAAGTTGATCGATATCGAAGATTGGCGTCATCGATAGCATTTTCTATGTGTTTGAATGTGACTTTCTGTCTATCAGCTTATCAGCTATTTTGGTCGGATGCCGTTTGGCCGAATGCCACAAGGTCGAAGGATAAGGTTACTTTTTCTTCTTATTTCGGAAATTTCGAAGAAAATTGGATCCTTTTCTGAAGTTCATCTAGAATACTTAAGAGCTGTAGAAGCTTCCAAAAATTAACAGATTGCTTCCAGGAGCTTTCTGAAAGATCGGAACTACAGATGTTTATTGGAAAACTTTTGAAAGTATGATACGTTCTAGACGTCTAGAACCAGCATACGTTGAAAGACTTTTATTTTTTTTTTTTCTGAAAATCGTCCAGAAATATTCTAAAATAATTGCAAAAAATCCCATGAAAGACTTTCACAAGTCGTGTGGAAGACTTCCAGACATATTCTGAAAAACTTCTAAAAACCTTCAAAACTTCTTATAGATGTCTTTTTGAAATTTTTATAAGTGTTTTGAAACTCTTCCAAAATTATTCTGGAACACTGGAAAATTTTCCAAAAGACACGTCTAAAAGAGAAGCTTCCAAAACAATGGAAAAAAGTTCCACAAAACTTCTGAAAGGATTTCAGATATCACCCAAAATATATATAGAGGACTACCAAAAATGTATTGAATTCCTTTAGAACGACTACCAGATGATTTCTGAATAATCAAAATTCTTCTGAAAGACACTTAAGATATCTGAAAGTTCTTCAGAAAACTTCAAGAAATCATTCAGAAAACTTGTAGAAGTCTTTACGTCTTCTTAAAGTCATTTAAACTTATTCTAGAAATCTTATGCACTTCTTCAAAAAAATTCTAGACTTATTTCGGAAATCTTTTGATTTGCTTCAAGAATTCTCCCAGACTTATTTTGACTTCTTCCAAAAGTCTGCTGGATTTTTTTCCAGAAATTTTCTGGATTTCTAACAGAAGTCTTCTGAAGTTCTTCTAAATGTCTTCTGGATTTTTTTCAGAAATCTTCTGGATTACTACCAGAATTCTTCTGAACTTCTTCCAAACGTCTTTTGGACTTCTTTTTGATGTCTTCTGGACATTTTCCAGAATTTATCTGAACTTCTTTTGGATGTCTTCCTGACATCTTTCAGAAGTCTTATTTACTTCTTCCAGATGTCTTCTGGACTTCTTCCAGATGTCCAGATGGATAAACTTCAGAAGTCTTCTGCACTTCTTCCAGAAGTTTTCTGAACTTTTTTCAGCAGTTTTCTGAACTTCTTCCAGAAGTCTTCTAGACTTCTTTTGCGAATGTGGGATGTCTTTTGGACTTCTTTTAGATGTCTTCTGGATATTTTCCAGATTTTATCAAAACTTCTTTTGTATATCTTCCAGACATCTTTCAGAAGTCTTCTGTACTTCTTCCAGATGTCTTCTGGATATCTTCCAGAAGACTTCTGGACTTTTGTCCAGATGTGTTCTTTTGCAAATGTCGGATGTGTTTTGGACATCTTTTAAAAGTCTTCTAGACGTCTTCAAGAAGCCTTCTGAACTACAGAAGTTTTTGGTCATATTTCCAGTAGGTTTCTGAAATGCATTCGGATGTCTTCCTGACAACTTCTTTTTCCAGAAGTCTGTTGAACTTCTGAGACGCTGGAGACCTCCGAGGTGGGATTCCGGAGAACCCCAAGGTGGTATTCCGGAGAATCCCTTGATGTGATCTGAAATAAAAGTCTTGCAAAATGCTCCCAGGAGTCTTTTAAAGACACCCAGAAATATTTTGAAAGATTCCCAGAATTTTGTTGGGAGACTTCCAAAAGTCTAAAGAACTTGAGAATATCTTATAGAAATGCGTTTCAGATTTTTTCTGGAATTTTCCAGAAATCAGGAAAAGAAAAAAAAGAATTGCGAAGAATTTCAGATATCATCTCAAATTCATTCAGAGAACTACCAAAAACATATGCTCAATTCCTTTAGAAAGACTGCAGGATGTTTTCTGGACTGTCAGAAATCCTCTGAAAGACTTTAAAGATTTCTGAAAGTTTTTCAGAAGACTTTAGGAAATCTTTCAGAACATTTTTAGATGTCTTTTCGAAGACTATTGGAAGTCTTCAGAACGTCTAGATATCTTATGCACTTCTTCCAAAAATCCTCTAGACTTCTTTCACAATTTCTTTGAATTGCTTCCAGAATTCTTCCAAAAGTCTTTTGACTTCTTCACAAAACTTCTGAACTTTTTCGAGATATCTTAGGGATTTCTACCAGAAATCTTCTAAACTTCTTCCAAACGTCTACTGGACTCCTTCCAAAAGTCTTCTAGACGCCTTCCTAAGTTCTCTGGACTTCTTCTAGAAGTCTTCTGGACTTCTTCCAGAAGTCTTCTGGACTTGTTCCAGAAGTCTTCTGGTTTTCTTCCAGAAGTCTTCTAGACTTCTTCCAGAAGTCTTCTGGACCTCTTCCGGAAGTCTTCTGGACTTCTTCCAGAAGTCTTCTGGACTTCTTCCGGAAGCCTTCTGGTCTTCTTCCAGAAGTCTTCTGGACTTCTTCAAGAAATATTCTGAACTTTTTCCAGCAAATATCTGAATATCTTTCGTACATCTTGTAGGAGTCTTCTGGACCTCTTCCAGAAGTCTGGACTTCTCCCAGAAATCTTCTGGACCTCTCCCAGAAGTCTTCTAGACTTCGTTCAGAAGTCTTCTGGACTTCTTTCAGAAGTCTTCTGGACTTCTTTCAGAGAGCTTCTGCACTTCTTTCGGAGGTCTTCTGAGCCTCTTCCAGAAGTCTTGTGACTCCTTCCAGAAGTCTTCTGGTTTTCTTCCAGAAATCTGCTGGACTTCTTCCAGAAATCTTCTGAACGTCTCCGAAGTCTTTTGGACTTCGTTCAGAAGTCTTCTGGACTTCTTTCAGAAGTCTTCTGTACTTCTTTCAGAGGTGTTCTATACTTCTCTCAGAGGTCTTCTGGACCTCTTCCAGAAGTCTTCTGGTCCTCTTCCAGGAGTCTTCTGGACTCCTTCCAAAGTTCTCTGGACTTCTCCTAGAAGTATTCTGGACTCCTGTTCTCTGGGCTTCTTCTAGAAGTCATCTGAACTTCTTCCAGCAGTCTTCTGGACTTCTTTCAGAAGTCTTCTGAACTTTTTCCAGTAAATATATGAATTTCTATCGGACATCTTGTAGTAGCCTTCTGGACTTTTTTCAGAAGTCTTCTGAACCTCTTCCAGAAGTCTTCTGGACTTCACCCAGAAATCTTCTGGACTTCTTTCTCAGATAACTTTTGGACTTCTTCCAGAAGTCTTCTGATCTTCTTCCAGAAGTCTTCTGGACTTCTTCCAGAATTCTTCTGGACTTCTTCCAGAATTCTTCTGGACTTCTTCCAGAATTCTTCTGGACTTCTTCCAGAAATCTTCTGCACTTGATCCAGACTTCCCAGAAGTCTCTCAGAAGTCAGAAGTCCCTCTCTCAGAAGTCTTCTGGACTTCTTTCACAAGACTTCTGAACTTCTTTCAGACGACTGCTGGGTTTCTTCGAGAAGGCTTCAGGTCTTCCTCCAAAATTATTCTGGACTTCTTCCAGAAGTCTACTGCATTTGTTCCAGAAGTCTTCTGGACTTCTCCCAGGAATTTTTCGAACTTTTTCCTGCAGTTTTCTGAACTTCTTTCGGATATCTTCCTGACATCTTCTTTTTTAAGAAGTCTTTTGAACTTCTGGGATACTGGAGACTCCCAAGGTGGGATGCCGGAGAATCTCAAGGTGGGATTACGTAGAATCTCTTCATGTCTTCGAAAGTACCCTCAAAAGTCTTGCAAAAGACATCCAGAAGTCATTTTAAATGTACACAAAAACCTTCTGAAATATTCCCAGAAGTGTTCTGGCGGACTATGAAAGGCATAAAAAAGTTGCGAATGTTTCAGATATAAACCTCAGATGTTTACTAGAATTTTCCAGATATCTTCAATCAGAATTCCAGAAGTCTTTGGAAATCGAAATCCTCAAAATATATTTTAAAATCTACAGAAGTTTTCATAGCTTCTTAAAGATTTTATCTGGATTGCCTTCAAACATGGTTTCCTTGTATTTCAGGAGTCTTCTGAACCTATTCTAAATTCAAAATCCAGAAATCATCTGAACTTTTTCCGGAAGTCTTTTAAATTTTTCCAGAACACTAGTCGTTATCTGGAATTATTCCGAATTATTCTTCCAAAACTATTCTGCACTTCTTCAAAAAATCTTCTAGACTTCTCTCAAAATTTCTTTAAATTGCTTTCAGAATTCTTCCAAAAGTCTTTGAATTGCTTCCAGAATTCTTCCAAAAGTCTTTTGACTTCTTCCCAAAGTCTTCTGGACTTATTACAGATATCTTATGAATTTCTAGCAGAAATATTCTAAACTTTTTACAAACGTCTTCTGGACCCCTTCCAAAAGTCTTCTGGACTACTTCCTAAGTTCTCTGCACTTCTTTTAGAAGTCTTCTGGACTTCTTCAAGAAGTATTCTGGACTTTTTCCAGTAAATATCTGAATTTCTTTCGGACATCTTGCAGAAGTATTCTGGACTTCTTCCAGAACTCTTCTGAACCTCTTCTAGAAGTCTTCCAGAAGTCTGGACCTCTCCCAGAAGTCTTCTGGACTTCGTTCAGAAAGCTTTTGGAATTCTTCCAGAAGTCTTCTGTACTTCTTCTAGAAGTCTTCTGGACCTCTTCTACAAGTCTTCTGGACTTCTTTCAGAAGTCTTCTGCACTTCTTCCAGAAGTCTTCTGCACCTCTTCCAGAAGTCTTCTGCACTTCTTCCAGAAGTATTCTGGACTTCTCCCAGAAATTTTCTGAACTTTTTCCTGCAGTTTTCTGAATTTCTTTCGAATGTCTTCCTGAAATCTTCTTTTTTCAGCAGTCTTTTGAACTTCTGGGATGCTGGAGACTCCCAAGGTGGGATTCCGGAGAATCTCTGTAAGTCTTCGAAAGTACTTTCAAAAGTCTTGCAAAAGACATCCAGAAGTCGTTTTAAATGTACACAGAAACCTTCTGAAAGATTCCCAGAAGTGTTCTGGTGGACTTCCAAAAGTCTAAAGAAGTTGCGAATGTCTTCAGACATAAATCTCAGATGTTTACTGAAATTTTCCAGAAATCTTCAATCAGAATTCCAGATGTCTTTTGAAATCGTAGTCCTCAAAATATATTTTAAAATCTCCAGAAGTTTTCATAGCGTCTTAGAGATTTTATCTAGATTGCTTTCAAACATGGTTTCATCGTATTTCAGGAGTCTTCTGAACCGATTCTAAATATTTTTCGGTGTCTTTCAGAAGCCTTCTAATCTTCCAGAAGTCATCTGTACTTTTTCCGGAAGTCTTTTAGATTTTTCCAGAACTCTAGTCTTTTTCTGGAATTATTCCGAATTATTCTTCCAGAACTATTCTGGACTTCTTCCAAAACTATTCTGGACTTCTTCCAAAGTCTCCTGGACTTCTTCCAAAAGTACTTCTGAACTTCTTCCAAAAATCTTTTGGACTTCTTCCAAAAATCTTCGGGACTTCTTCTAAAAGTCTTCTGGATTTCTTCTAAAAGTCTTCTGGACTTTTTTCCAGCAAATCTCGAGTACTTTTTTAAACAGACGTATCTGATTTTGTAAACAAAGAGGGGAAGTAAAATTCAAACGTAAATTTATCAAAACTTCTCAGCACCCTCACGGAAAGTAGCATCACCATCATGTTAGGGAAATTTTATTCCTTGTAGTTTGCATGAAAGTGCTAAGAGTTTCAAGAATTTAACGTTTGAATCTTATTTTTCCCTCTTTGTTTACAAAATCAGATACGTCTGTTTGAAAAGGTACTCGAGAAATATCTTAATTTTTGAGGCATCTCAAACTTCTTCTAGAGGCCCGAATTATTCTGAATTGTTTCCGAAAGTTACTTGACTCTTTTCCAGAAATTTTCTGTATTTCTTTCAGGAGTCTTGTGAACTTTTTTCCGAAGCCCCCTGCAGTTCTCAAAATTCTCTAAACGTCTACTTAATTATTTTCAGCTTCTTCCAGATATTTTCTGAAATTATTCCAACAGTCTTCTGAATTTCTTTTAGACGTCTTCTGAAATTGTTCCAGTAGTCGTCTCTTCTCTTTTTAGAATTAAATAGAAGTAAATTGGTCTTCGCCCTGATGTCTTCTAGACATTTTCCAAAAATAATCTGGACTTTTCTAGAAGTCGTCCGCAATGCATTTAGAAGTCTTCTTAGCTTCTCTAAGAAGTCGCCGGAACTGCTTTTAAATGAATTCTGAACTTTTTGCAGAAGTCTTCTGATTTTCTCCGAAGTCCTTTGGACTTCTTGCAGACTTCCAGACGTCTGGAAATGTTCCAGAAGTCGTCCATGCTGCATTCAGAAGTCTTCTGAACTTCTTTAAGAAGTCGTCAGAATTGCTTTTAAATGTCTTCAGGACTTTTCACAGAAATCCTCTGAATTTCTTGCCAAAGTACTTCTCGAAGTCTTCTGGACTTCTTTTAGAAATGTTGTAGACTTTTACCAGAAGTTGTCTAACTTTCTTTCAGAAGTAATCTACAGTTCTACTAGATATGACCAAAAGTCTATTGGATTTAGTCCAGTAATCTGTTGATCTCTTTCTGGAATCATTCCCAAAGGCTCCTTGACATCTTCCAAAAGTCTTCTGTATTTCTTCCAGAATTCTTTAAAACTTCATCCAGAAGTCTTCTGAACTTTTTTTTGAGGCCTGAATTCTTCTGAACTTTTTGAGTAACTTTGTTTTTTTTTCCATACATTTTCTGGATATCTGTCAAAAGTTTTGTGAACTTCTTTCAGAGGCCTTCTTTCTTTTTTCCCAAAGTTTTCTTTTTCTAAATATTTTCTGGAATTATTCCAAAAGTCTACTGATTTTCTTTTATTGAAACTGTTCCAGAAGTCTTCTTGACTTTTTCTAGAAGTTAACTGACGTCACCTTGATTACTTCTAGGCTTCTTCCAACATGATCTGGACTTCTTCCAGAAGTCGTCCGCACTGCATTAAGAAGTCTTCTGAGCTTTTTTCAGAAACCGTCTGAACTGATTATCAATGTCTTCAGGACTTGTTGCAGAAGTCTCCTTTCCAAAGGCCTTCTGACTTCTTCCAGAAGACTTCTGGATTTCGTCTAGAAACGATCTAGAGTTCTTCCAGATGTCGTGTAGACTTTCTATTAGAAGTCATCTGCAGTTCTTCTAGAAGATGCCCGTACTTTTTCCAGAAGCCGTTTGAGCTTGTTCCAGAGTTTTCTGAACCTTTTCCAGAAATCTTTTGAGTTTCAGAAGTCGTCTGGGCAGGTTCCAGAAGTCATCCGCACTGCATTCAGAAGTCTTCTGAGCTTCTTTCAGAAGTCGTCTTGACTGCTTTAAAATTTCTTCTGGACTTTTCGCAGACTTCTTCAAGAAAAGTTCTAGACTTCTTTCAGAAGTCGTCCACAGCTCGACTGGAAGACGTCTGTATTTCTTCCAGAAGTCGTCTGAGCTTCTTCCAGAGTCTTTTGAACATTTTGCAAAAGTTTCCTGTATCCGAAAAGTTGTCTGGAATTGTTCCAGAAGTCGTCTGCACTTCTTTCAGAGTTATCTGACCTTCTTCCAGAATTATAATGTCTTCTGAGTTCAAAATGTCGTCTGCACGGCATTCAGAAGTCGTATAACTTTCTATAAGAAGTCGTCTCAACTTCTTTCCAACATCTTCTGGACTTCTTCTAGAAACCTTCTGGACTTCTTGCAGAAGTCGTCCAGAGTTTCTGTAAGAAGTCATCTGCACTTCAACTAAAAGACGTCCTTATTTCTTCCAGAATACGTCTGATCTTCTTCCAGAGTTTTCTGAGCCTCTTTTATAAATCTTGAATCTCTTCTGAACTTATTGAGCAAGTCTTCTGAATTTCTTTCTTGCTTTGAGTTTCTTGCAGAAGTCGTTTAGAATTCTTTTTGAAACATTCTAGACTTCTTCCAGAAGTCGTATAGATTTTCTTTCAGAAGTCATCTGAAGTTCTACCGGAAGACGTACGTACTTCTTTCAGACGTCGTCTGGGCATCTTCCACTTACAGAAGACTTCTGAACTTTATCCAGAAGTCTTTGGAATTTCTTCCAGAAGACTTTTGAATTTCTTCCAGAAGTCCTTTGAACGTCTGATAAGAATTTTTCAGAACTTCCTCGTTAAGGTTTCAGGACTTCTTCCAGAATTATCCAGCGTTGCTTTCAGATGTCTTTTGGAGTTTTGAAAAAAAGTCCTCAGAACTTCTTTCTGAATTTTTTTAGACTATGATACACCCAAAGTCATCTGGGCTTCTTCTATACATTTTTTTTGACGCCTTCCAGATGTATTCTGTACTTCTTGCAGACATCTTCTGGTCAATTTTCCAGAGCTAGGAACTCAACTCAGAAGTCTTTCAGACTTGTTCCAGAAACCGGCTGGACTTTTCCCAGAATTAGTCTGGATTTCAACAAGAAGTATTCTGATCGTTTTCCAGAAGTCTTCTGAAGTATTTCCAGATGTATTCGAGACTGTTTGCAAAGGTATTCTGATCTTTTTTTAAAGACTGCATTCAGACATTTCTGAACTTCCTCTAGAAATTTTCTAGACTTCTACCAAAAGGACTTCTTTTAAATGTCTTTTCCCGGAAGTGTTCCGGAGTTCTTCCAGAAATCTTCGGGGCTTCTTCTAGAAGTCTTCGGAGCTTCTTTAAGAAGGTTGCTGAATTTCTTCCAGAAGTTTTTTTGAACTTCTTCCAGAAGTGTTTTAAACTTCCTTCAGAAGACTTCTGAATTTCTTACAGAAATTTTCTAGACTTCCAACAGCTAGAACTTTGTGAACTTCTTTCAGAAGTCGACTGGACTTGTTTTTAGAAATTTTCTGCTTCTTTCCCCAAATCAATAATAAGAGAGGTCTGAACATTCAGAAGATGTCTGAACTACATCCACAACTGTTCCGAAATTTTCCCTGAACAATTCTTAAATTTATTATTTTTATTAATTTAATGTTCAATTAATTGAAATTTTTTTGAAATTGTCCACTGAAATGTTTCGTGTGTCTATTTTATACAATCTAAAAATCATGCTGAGAATAAAGAAAGATATGTTGTACCTATTCCGGAGCATCAAACTATTATTTTATGGTGTTTCCGGATTCCGGAACCGACAAGTCAGGTAGATGATCCTGATAACTTTCATCATGACATAGGAAATCACATTTTCTCTTTCCGGCAGTGCTTTTTAGCACACGATTCAGTAGCAGAAAGTGATCCCATTTCTACATCTAAACCGGAAATTCAGCAAGCTCCAACACCCCAACCTCAGCTTATCATTGTTTGGATTGTTTTTCCCTTCTCTCTGAGCAATTGCGAGATGGACATTTCCCAACGCACCCTCTTTTCAATTTGAGTCTTGCATTCCCAGATAATCCTCCCCTTCTACTTAAAACACAGCAAAGGGCGTTGTTACGCAGGAAATTCGCTTCCCCACTCCTACTCTGCATCCTTCAAAAATCGCAAACCGTGCCAAAGGGACTTCAATGAACGCTCAATCGTTCTACGGCTCCCTACGTCCTTACTCAACACGCAAAAAACATCGGAGAACGAGACTCACCTTATCAGCAGGTATGTTTTTGGACGACATCTTTCGCCAGTCTTCTCCTCAGGTCCCGCTTGCTTCCGCTACTTCTGTTGCTGCTCTACGTTGGTTGCCAAATGGTGTACGGATGTATTGGTGCACTAGTGCTGCCCAGGACGGCACCCTTCGTCTGCCGAACCCAGGACTGCGTTTGTGTAAGTTCAGCAGCAGAATCTCTCCTGCAGCGAAATTTCGATGCAAATTGCACCACCAGCAGCAAACTGCTACTGCTCAGCAAACGGCGGCGGTATCGATTGATGTAATCCTTGCACACACTCTTCCGCCTCAACCCACACACATTTGAATTTCACTGCACCCTGCCTTCATAAAACAAAAACAAATGCACCTTTCATTTACGGGATATACAGAGATAAGAGCAGGGCACGCACCAACGATAACAACACTTGCAAACGCACCAAACGAAAACAGCGCAAAAAAAAAAAAACGGGACCGAAATATCGAGAGCTGGATTGTTTTCACACAACAACAACGTCGTGTGTCAGCTGTCAAAGGTTGACAGCTGCTATCGCCTGACGAACGGTAAGCATAATAATACTGAAATCGATTTGTTTTGCCAACCAGACACCAGGATGGGGAGTCACTCAATATTTATATGCGTCCTTCACAAAACTTCAGTGCGAAAACAATAGCCCAGGAATGAAGTTTGTGTGTGTGCGTAATGCATTTGTCGTTGGCTTTCTTCTCCTGCACCTACTCGTAACACTTTTAGCCTATTCTTTCCCCTAGGAAGGGGGAGGGAGAGAACACTTTCAACAGAATGCACTTTTGATAACGACTCCTCTTTGGCTTTCAATTTGATCACAATGTAACACAATCAACTACGCACACACACTCCGATAGGATAAGCAGTTAGAGCATGGAAGTCGGTGTCTCGTCGGTCGGTTGGTTCCGGGATGTAGCGATTTTCCTTTTTCACTTTTCGAAAGTCAGCAGGCAGCAATCTTCATCGTGGATGGTGGAATGTGCCGAGGTGGTCTGAAAATGGGAAATGAGATTCTGTTAGATGGGATGTGAAAAACGATATAATAATGGGATGGATGTGGTAGCAGTGCTGCCAGGATAACTTTAATTTAAATAGGTTGGGAATTTTTCGCTACAAAGCACATATCGGCGTTGGTTTTTCATTACGTCCCAACTGACAAACGTAAACAATGACTCTTCCGTGCATTTTTCGACATTGGAATGTCCACCACGATCGTTTGATGGAGGAAGAGCTTTTCTGTCAGAAAGAACTGGTGGCTCACGCGTGTGGATTTTGTGCCCTTCCTGAACCCTGCTGATCAGTTGTTCTTGAAGTATGTATTGGGCCACAGCACCTTTCTTTTTGAGGTTCCGCTTGTCGATTGCCCAGTAGCTTTTGATCGGTCGTAGCTGGAGAAAGTTTGGTGGGTTGATATCTTTTTTAACGAAATCAACGTTGTTATCCGGAAATTTGTATTTGAATTTATTGTATACATTCATCCGACGGCAATGTCTTAATGAATAAAACTAAACTAAACAAGAATTACACACTGCCCAAATAAAATAGAAACAATCAGTCATATTCCGTAGGCGGTTTCGAAACACGTTCGTGGAGATGTTGAAATTGAAGAGACTATAGTTTTCCTGGAACCTTCGACTTATCGAGTCGACAGGATTGTTTGATCCGTACTGTGTTCGTCTCGGTGGTTGGCGCAATAGCTCTCTAGATCGCAGTACTCGTTGAGGGGCATAGATGTTGAGCTGATTGAGCAATGCAGGGCAGTCAAATTCGGAACGTAGAAACTTGGCACAGAAGATGGCTTGGTTGAACTTGCGTCTATGCACTACTGGTTCAATACCTAGTAGAGTTCGTAAGGTGGAAGCCGTGATGAATCGGACCACGGTAAAGTACGCAGAGCACACATTACAAATTTACGGTGTACTGACTCGATTCGTGAAATCCACACTGCATCATACGGTGACCAAACGGCAGAAGCAAACTCCAAAATAGATCTGACTAACGAGCAATACAAGGATCGCAAACAGAGAGGGTCGTCAAACTCACTTAAAGTGCATTTTGAATGTGAGTTAATAATCCAGTACCACACCCAAATCTTTGACACTATCAATTCGATTTAGTATAGTGCCATTTAGAGCATAGTTATGTATGATAGGATTTTTCGTCTGCGAAAAGAAATGACACATCATTTGGACACACTGACAGCGAGACGATTCAGTTCACACCAACTGATAAATACATCAAGCTGTTGCTGTAATTGAAGACAGTTATCGGTGCTCTTAACGATTATGTAGATCTTCAAATCATCTGCGTAGAACATCAGACAGCAGTTTTCAAGGACGTGGGACACATTATTGAAAAACAATGCAAACAACAACGGTCCCAAGTTGCTTCCTTGCGGTACCCCACATCCAGGAATGAAAGGTGCAGATATGGCTGTTCCTATTGTCACAAACAAATGGCGACCAGTTGAGTACGATCTTAACCACCTACACATTCTCGAAGATACTCCTAATCGCTCAACCTTGGCTAACAGAATATCATGGTCAACTCTGAATCACAGTATGATGTCATCGTATTTACTGAGACATGGTTAAATGACCAAATATTTTCATCGCAATTATTTGGCAATGCCTACACCGTCTTCAGAAACGACCGCAGCCAAACAAACAGCCAAAAATCTCGTGGCGGTGGTGTGCTGATTGCTGTATCAACTGATCTGAATTTCTGCATTGATTCTACTCCTGTCAATGTTTCACTCGAGCAGCTTTGGGTAATGTTAAAATTACCTAACTGTTCCGTTAGCATTGCAGTTATATATCTTCCACCTAACAGAAATGCTGATTTGAGCAGCATAACAAACCATATTGATTCTATTGGAGCAGTTATTTTGAACGTTGGGGCCAGCGATCACTTTCTTCTACTTGGTGATTACAATCAGTCTGGCTTAATTTGGGACTCTTCGAGGAATGGTCATCCCACTGTAGATGCTTTGCAATCGCACATCTCTGTTGCTTGTGCTGCGTTACTTGATGGCTTCAGTTTTCAAAACTTAACTCAAATCAACACAATTAGCAACCGAAGCGGTCGGTATTTGGATTTAGCTTTGGCAAGTGAGATGACACCCGAGCGATGCACGTTATCTGCCCTTTATCACTTCTCGACGCCGATCAACCTCCATTTATAGTCGAAATCAGCGTATCTAGATGTATTGATTTTGAAGATGCTTCTGATGAACCGAGTTTGATTTCTGCAGAGCAGATTTTGAAGGAATGCTAGAAGCACTTTTTTGTACGGACTGGACCAATTTGAAATCCATGGTAAATGTTGATGACGCTGTTGGTTGTTTCAATCGCATCATGCATACCATTATCGCTGATTATGTCCCTCTGCGGAGACCTAACCATAAGACGGCTTGGAGGAATACACGCCTGCGACATTTAAAGCGTATGAGATCGAGAGCACTTCGAAAATACTGTAGAATTCGTTGCCCACTCGCTAAGCAGGATTTCAATCGAGCTAGTAGCAAATATCGGACTTACAATTGCTTCTTGTACAAACGTTATACTCTACGTATGCAAGAAATCAAATGTAAACTCCAAACGTAAGGATAATGAATTACCAGTTGAGATGTTTCTACGTCACGATCTCGCCAGTACTGCATCCGGTAAGTGCAATCTGTTTGCTGAACACTTCATGTCTGCTTTCAATGACACCACGTCATCTCCTGCTCAAGTCGAAAATGCATGTATAGAAACACCGCGCGATGTCTACTCACTGGGAAATTTCCAGGTCACTCCTCAGAACGTTATATCTGCCATCAATAAACTGAAATCTTCCTCATGCATTTTGAAGAGATGTTGTGATGCTCTGATTCATCCTTTGACACTATTGTTCAACGCCTCTTTGCAGGAGCAAAGATTCCCTTCCAACTGGAAAGTCTCCATCATGTTCCCTGTACATAAAAAAGGTGATAAACGCAACATCGAGAATTATCGTGGAATAACTTCGCTGTGCACCTGCTCCAGGGTATTTGAAATAATCATTAATGATATGCTGTTTGCCTCCTGTAAGAACTACATTTCTTTGGATCAACATGGTTTTTATCCCAAGAGATCAACATCTACGAATCTCGTCCAATTTACTTCTTTCTGCATGCGCTCAATGGATCTTGGAACACAAGTGGACGTTGTATATACCGACCTGAAATCTGATTTTGATCGTGTTGATCGTGAGATTTTGCTTGAACGACTTGAAAGAATAGGTATCTCATCATCATTGACCAGCTGGTTCAGGTCATATCTAACAGATCGGAAACTGATTGTTAAGATTGGAAATAAATCCTCTGAACCGTTCACTAATTTATCAGGTGTGCCACAAGGAAGCAATTTTCATCAATGAGCTCTCTTCAGTGCTGCCAACAGCTTGCCGATTATTTTATGCTGACGACGTAAAAATTTATATGGTTGTTACAAACATTCAAGACTGCCTTACACTACAACATTATGTGAATTGTTTTGTTGAATGGTGTTCTAGAAACATGCTTACATTAAGCATTCACAAATGCAACGTAATCTCGTTCCACAGAAAACATGAGCCGATTGTTTTTGATTACATCATCGACGGTCAGCCTCTAGAACATGTTCGTCAAGTACGGGATTTGGGAGTTATCCTTGACCCAGCTCTTACCTTCCGATCACACTACGACAATTTTTTCCCCAACCAACCCCATAGGTGGGTTTTCTCTTCAAAAAAACAAAAAATTTTTCTCCCCCCCTTCTCTTTCCCCCCTTTTTTTTTTTTTTTTTCGTTCCCTCCCTCCCCCCCTTTTTGGGTTTGGGTCCCCTATCAAGCGATCTGGATTGCTAGGATTGAGTCAATCCAACGGACATTTTTCAGGTATGCTCTGTGGGATCTCCCATGGCAAAATCCGGTCAATTTACCGCACTACGAGGACCGATGCAGATTGCTAGGCATAGAAACATTGGAAAAAAGGAGAAGTACTGCGCAAGCTGTTTTTGTAGCTAAGATTCTTTTGGGCGATCCCCCCCCCCCCTAAATATCCCCCCCCCCCCTTCCCCCACTTGGTTTTCTGCCTGCCCCCCATTAAAATTTTTCATGTTGTTATTTTTTTTGTGGTATGGATCTTTAAATCCTTTTGTTTTCTCCCTGTTTATATGATTAGAAGATATGGGGGTTTTGCGCCTCGCTCTCAGCCTCGCCCCATCAATATTCAATATTCATTAAGACGGCTAGTCAGATGAAGTTTCATAATAATAAATAAATAAATAAACTGTGTCGAAAGCAGCCTTTATGTCAGTGTAAATACTATCAACTTGTCCTCATTGATCCATTTCCTTAATACAGAATGACGAGTATTCATACAGGTTTGTGATGACGGAACGCTGCGGAAAGAATCCATGCTGAGATTTCGAAATGTATGATTTGCAGGCCTGAAACATAACGCCATAACGAAGAAGAGAGAAGGAATCTCATACTTCCGATATAGTGGAAACAACCTCTTCTGCAAGCACTCGTTACGGTACATTTCAGTATTTATTGTTCATTTTGTGTTTTGCCAAAAAAAGATACTACTGAAAAGAAAAACATTAAAATAGACTTTTTGGCATGTAAGCAAAACGTAATACGAATACACGCTAAAATAATATGCACTATTTTAAGCTCAATTCCTCATCCTGACTAAGAACTGCATTCTCGCAGATTTTTCCTAAAGGTAAACGACTCGTTTGACGAAGGAAAAATGTAGATCGTCAATAAACTTGGTCATAAACAGCTGCATAGATTCTGAAACTTTAACTTCTTTGAATTTTCACAGATGTTTCTTACTGTAATCTCATATTCAGCCAAGTTATTATTATTTAGTAAGTTCTCCGATCAAACTTGGATTTTGTTTTGAAGATTGTTGAACTTCTTGAAAAGTCGCTTGTTATTTACATTTTGCTTTTAATCTGCAAATGCAATTTTACCCATACACGGTCGAACGGTATTCTTCCACATTGATATGCTTTAACAACATGGCGAGGTGGCCTTCGATTGAATAAAGCGTCCAATGAGACACTTGCTTAGCGATGAGAGCGAGAACCTCGCCCTCCTCCGGATAAAGGTTTCTCCACCCGTCTTCAAACCAATTGTATTGAAAATTTTGGAGTATCAAATAAAACATCTTTGCTAAGTTTTGCCACGTTGACTTATTCAACTTGCGCTCCAGATCCAGATGCTCTCACTTTTCTGTTAAGACTTTCCAAGAGATTTTGTACAACATTAGAACCGGCAAGTTTTTGCTCATTGACTTCCTGCTTCATAATAGCCCAATATTTTCCGTTTGGGCTCAACTCTGGGTTGTTTGAAGCATTAAGGTCGTCGACCGAAGTTGTTTTTATTTTCCTTATACCGTTCCAGCATCTGTCATGAATGGAGCACTTCGCGTCCCGCACGTACAAATCGATAGCCAAACCTTAAATTTTTTGGCACATTTCGGGGTGTAGAGCTTATGACCTGGAACCTGCTGAAAGTTTACCTTTATGTAGGTTTCATCATCCGTTACGTAACAGGATTTATTCGTCAGCATTTGGTTATTTTTGTCCATTTCATTTTTTCAATTGATTTCGAGTTTTGCAGTACTTACGAAGAGTCTTCGATCTCACTCGTTTCAGGTACCGTAAATGAGCATTAGACCAAGGAGGTTTACGAGCAGGTCTCCTCTGAGGAACAAAATCTGATATTGCCCAGGACACAACCTCGTTAAAAAAGTCTATCGCTCCATCGATGGTGGTCAAGGAACTGCCAATTGACTTTAGACAGAGACTACTGTATTACATTGTATTACAGTGGTAGCAGGCCCTTACTTTTAATCTGCACTGGACACTGGATATTTTTATCTGTTGGCTTTTTCACCTGATTATTTTCAATGTTGTACGTTTTGAAATATAATTTCAAATTGTAGTTACCGTCTTTTCATTTTTCTCATTTTTAAAAATTGTTTGACAATCTATTCTGTTTAGTGTATGCTTTATGTTCTCATTATTTGCTGATTGGTATTGCAAAACATCTGAATACTCGTAGTCGCTGGATCTTTTGATTTCATGTACAAACAGGGATAGCTCAATAGCTATGGGAAGCGCTTAATTCTTCCATAAGGAAACATCCTTTAATTATGTCACACAAAAAAGTGACTTTTAGACCCCCCTTGCTTTAAATTTGCTTCATTCCCTTGCGCCATTCGGCGGTAAATAGAAGACCTGGATCAATCCACCATCATGTTTAAGACCACAGCCATTGTGGTAAGCTGAACAGTTGGCCAAGGCAAGAAGTGCTTTCGGTTCAAGCCGACTGAATTTTCACACTGCGGGAAACCATTTTCGAAAAAGGTTCCGGGCTAGATGCCTTCTTGGAGCCGGTAGAGATTTCTTATTCTCGCGGATTTTAAGACATTTATGATCGAACAGGGCATGAAGGTGTACCTGTTCCGATTCAATTTGGGTCCAGCTGAAGCTTTTTCATCCCACACGATTCAACAGTTAGGGATGCAATTAGTTTGATAAACAACGAGGATTCATCACCGTTTAACAGTTGCGAAGGGTTCAAATTGTAAGAATTCAAGTTTAGTAAGAATCTTCATCCAGACGATTGTTGAACGTCTCCCAAAAGTATTTCAAACTTCTTGCAGAGGTCTTCTGTATTTGTTCTTTCGGTATTTTAAATTTCTTCTAACAGTTTTTTTAACTTCATTATTTTTCTGAATTTCCTTCAGAAGTAAACTGAGCATCTTTAATATATATTCTGAAGTCTTTTTTTCAGAGATCTTCTGAATTTCTTTCAATAAGTCCTCTTCCTTAACTCCTCGCTGAACACTGCTGATTTTTTCCAGAAGTCTTCGGATTTTTTTCCAAGACCAAAGGCAAGATCAAGAAGGTATCAAAGTGGCATTGAACATCCGAGTGCCAGCAAGCATTTTTTTTTTACATTCGTGGAGGTGAAGGACAATGGCCAGTATCGAGTGGAAATCTACAATCGACGCTTCTCTTTTTGGTGAGCAATCAAAACTTACTTAACGTCAAAAGGTTACTGATGTCAGGTTCATATTGAAACCCTACACTGAACCCAAACATCATCCCAATGTCGTCTGAAAAGTAATTCGATTGCGCCCTTTAACGAGAAGCATTCGGAAATCGGATGATTGTCTTATGGTTAGATCCGTATGACGATCATCCTTGTTTCGTATTGCAATCAACCAAATTTAATAGAATGTTTGTTTCAAAACTGTGTAGATCATTAGCGATTTATGAATAATTTGAAACAATTCAACAGCATAGATTTATTTCAAATCACACTTTCTCAACCGTTTAGCAAAGATTGCAAAAGGAGCACAAAAATTGAAGGAATCTGGAAATATTTTTCCGTGACTCCGAAATGAGCGAGCGGGTTTCGATCCTTTATTCGTGATGGTACCAGTTCTGATAGCGATTGACAGGTTTTTACCGAATTATGTTAAATGGAATGTTTGTTATCCTCATTTCAAATGATTTATGTTATAGGGGTTTTTCAATGCAATACGCGTTCCACATTGGGATGGCGATTTTTCATACAGCGTGCATTCGAATTTGAACGGGAGGTCAATTCACTTCGCGTATTATTAATTGTTCAACATTAGAAGGATAATCATCTGGTTTCTAGAAAATCGTCCTCCGCCTGCATCTATCATTCGAAAATGCGATTTCAATGTCTCGATATCAACCAACGGAGGATTCATTCAATAAAAGGAGGATGTTTGGGTTCAGTGTATATTATACGGACAAACACGAAGACTTAAGTATTTCACGATGCCATCAGCCGGTTTTATGCATAATTCAAGCATAACTTTTCAAATGGACGTCTGTCACATATGTTAACCAATTGAGTTTTTCATTCTATCCTGTCAATAATAACACTCTTAATGTAGTAGCAATTGGCAAATGCTATTATCAAAATTATTCAGTTATGTGAGCCAAATTTTATATACGACCTATCTGATCTATTTAAAAGTTAAGCAAATTTTTCAGATACACTACACAGCAAGCCGACGTATCTGCGCTTAAAAATTATAACCGGTGTATCTGACATGACGCAAGTGCTAAACGTTCCGTCATACCGACGTATCCAATCGGTGTATGTTACAATCAAGATGTCTCAACGACGTATGTATGTATCTAACATGGTGTATGTGTATGGTATGGAGGCAAACCGGTGTTAATTTTCTCAAAAATAGAGAGAAAGTGAATGAAAACCAGGATTTTTACTAGTTTTAATGTTATTTAACCATGATAGAATCAACAGATCGAATGAAACTTGAAATGCAGTTAAATAGGATTTAATGAAAGCATCTGGCACTTCTACCTAATTTTTCTCAATTCATATCAAATGTTAGATACGTCTCTTTGAAAAATTATGCTTGAATTAGTAAATTATTTCAATAATACCAACTGATTAAACTGTCTAAACTGATCACCTACAATATGCACCGGAAGTTCATTTTAATTCGCATTCTCTTCGAAGGCACTTTTGTTAGAAATTTCACAAAAAAACGAATCTTTCAATTAAACTGGCAACACCATTTTCACCTTTGTTTTTCCTGAAACTCCCTCTTGGAAATTATATTCCTTGCAACATGATTCTCTCCGTCCTCAACATTACACTTAAAACCCTGCTGCTGCACCCAGAAGATTGATGTAAACACTCGAACACACACACAAACATGGACTCCGTTCCGATGCTGACTCTCAGTACTTTGCTGTCAGCAAGAAAAGAAAAGCTTCTGCACAATATTTTGCATCAATACACCGACAAATCTCATTCCAACCCGAACATACTCATGGTAGTTTTTTTTTCTCTTGAGAACGAATTTCAATCCCCCATTCATCTGTCCTGGCAACACTGCTTTGTGTTTTGTGTGCGGGCGCCACCTTCGCCCTCTCACTCACTCGCGCAACATTCGCTGTTTTTTCAGGAAATTCTTCTTGCTCCAACAGCGAAGAAAAAGCTTCCTCAATCGATTTCCCTCTGTTCTGGAAAACTTCTACCCCACAATTAAATACCTACTAAAATTGAACCGGCCGTACCTTTTTCTTCCCACTTTGCATCCGAATGCAGCAGGTCTCAAGAAAACGATGGCTTGCTGCAACTTTCTCCTAGTCCTGCTTGACGACTTTTTTCTTCTCGGTATGTCTCACAATCTTCTCCTCTCTCGCTTCTTCTCACTTGCACAACTCACAACACTCCTTTCTTTCGGTTAATCTGAGTGCGCCTTCTCTTTTCCTCACACGGCCACACAGAGCCAAAACACAACACTCTACGAGGAGCTGCTGTTCGTCTCGAGGTACGGGAAAAATGAAGATTGACCACCACCACCAGGCCAGACCAGGGCACTACTCTAGAGGGGCACTTTTCGCTCTCCGCTGTCTAAAAACTCAAGGCTCCATCGTCGAACGATTGAATCGAAATTCGTTCGAAGCAAGATGGATTCCCTCGAAACTTGGTGGCCAACCGCGAGAGCTGTCACCAGACTACACTGCCTCCGCACTTTCCTCTGAAACTGAAAAGCCAAGTCTATTTTTTTCTTCTTTGAGCGCTGATCAATTCGACCTCCTTCGCGCACTACTGTTTGCCAACACTCGGCTCGATTCCATTCACGGCGCGGCCGACGACGAATTTCCACCGAGCTTTTCTGGAGATTTTCAAAATATTTCCCAACTACACACACCCGAGATTGGCTTCTGCTGCTCTACACGCACAATCAACACTATCCACTTGATTCGCCCGCAGATGAAACAAGTTCAGTTCTCGTCGATGGCTCAGCACCTACTGAACTGGAGCTGAAAACGACCGAAGAGAAATTTCTCCCCAAATCCGTTCGACGATTGGTGCTGCAAAAGGGGAGCTTTTTCTCCGATTAAAGGCACGCACACAGAGGAACCGTATGTTTTTGAGCGGAGCGACTCACAACCACCATCTCGGACGGTGAGATGCAATAGCAATGAAACTGCATCACCGGGGTGGAACAAATGGTTAAGTTATGTGAGTGACACCACTGTACAACACCAGCGATGTCACAACACTTCCGCAGGGCTCCGTATATTGCCCACGCAAATAGCGACGTCACTATTTGTGTTTACATTATTTTCGGTTCACTAATCCAAATGCATTTGATGAATAGCTACCCCTATATCCTTTATACATTGATGAAAAAGGGCATCATCAGAAATTGTCAACATTGCACCGTGTACGGATTAAGAGGCGTGTTTGATGGTATGCGTCAGATGGTAGAGCTTTCACAGTCAGATTCGGTGGTGTTTAAATAAAATAATTTCTGTGTTTACAGGAAAAAGGGAAAACAAAACAAAATGAGCTTAGAATCAAGGCTCTTCTACGGGGAGGAAAATTAATTTTAAAACAAACATACCAGTTCCACGCTCGTTCCATGCAACTCAAAATTGAGTAAAAAATCACTCAATTAAACACTTCTAGACTATTATTTGAAAAGGGCGGTATCCCAAAATCACGAAACCGAGAAAACTGGAGGCGAAGATTGGAAAACGAAAATAAAATCCTATTTTCCATAGAAAGCTCCAATGAACCATATATGATGCTCCCATTTTGTATTATGATGCAGTGCTTAACCTTTTCACACAATTTATGCAGAAATATGTTTTATTGAGTTAAAAATTGATAAAAACCAAAATACGCCC
Organism: Aedes koreicus; assembly: GCA_024533555.2. Classification (NCBI taxonomy): domain Eukaryota; kingdom Metazoa; phylum Arthropoda; class Insecta; order Diptera; family Culicidae; genus Aedes; species Aedes koreicus. The sequence goes on along the minus strand of JAHHFK020002414.1, from coordinate 579,028 downwards.
TGTCGAATGAACATTTTTCTTATTGTACTATTTGAATTATGGATTCTTAATCATGTTTAATGAAATTGTTACCTCACAGGGGATAGTGATTGTGTTGTAAGCCCAGCTGTAAGAATTAGATAAATTAATACAACTAACCTAATAAGTGAGTTAATTAGGGCAACACTTACATATTTTACGGCGGCAGGTGAAGTCGAGGGCACGTTCGATCTTTCTTGTAAAACTACCAAATTTAAAGGTTCAACTTCTTCGTTACGGATGGAGCAATCAAGAGAAATTTCTTGGGTCTCCATATTGAGAAATAGGCGTCGATGACAGAACATCAGCAAATGATACAAACGATTCATCCATTCGTGACAAGTCTAAAGGCCTGAGATCATGAAATCGTTGTTCGGTAGAATTCATAAGGTAAATTAATTAAACTCATAACGATTTCTTGTGGCAAATAATAATAATGCAATCGTATGAATATCGAAAGTTTATTTCGCTGAGTCTACCAATACACACTCCATTTTGTGTTAAGGTCGGTATCGTGTTCAAAACAAATTTCTTTTTCCATCCTAAGCCCATGTTAAATTCCGTTTTACTGAAACGGAAAAGTGAAGAATCGAAATGAAATTTCTGCAGCTGTATCCACCTGAAAAGAACGATAAGTATAATTGGATTTTGTAAGGTTTCCACGCAATCGAATGAGAGCTGCCACTTTTACTTTCGGAAAAATATTGCGCTCGATTATTCCGTAAGTGAAGGTGACATTTCGTTCGATGCAGATCAATTGATGTAATTTTTTTATCGAACTTTCAACAGCTGATCGTTCGGTAATCTGTTCGGTAATTTAATCAATTACCGAGCGTTGGGTTCTCGAATTTTTTGATGAACTGTCAAAAAATACCGTGCAGTTCGGTAACGGGAGATTTGATTATCTGTCAAAACCTACCGTACAGTTCGGTAATTTGTATAGTCTGGTACCGGACCATTTCGGTATTCTTTTTTGGTTTTTATCGTTAAACACCAAAATGTTTGGATGTTATTGTTCTATTAAACAATACTATATTTGTTTTTATTTGTTTATTTTCTTATTTATTCATGTTCGGATGTATGAACTTAAGTTCAAATTACGTACTATGATTAATATGATAAATATAATAATTAATAATGATGGTTGATATGGCGGTGCAATCTGGAAAAATATCCGGAGACAGTAAAAACATATCACAGTAAAAACATATCAACACCAGAGAATCCTGTAAACAATATAAAGATGAAGTCTTACGGAAAATCTCGATGAGTCGAGAATCCTGCTACTGCAGCTGCTGGCATACCTGCTCCATTACCGTTGATTTCGGGTTACGGCCAAGAGATTGAAACTTTTTATTTAAAACTTTCCACACCGCCTTCTGGAACACAACCGATTAGTGGAACGATGAGACTTCATAGAAAATGGCCAACAGTTTGGCAGTTAATAATACTTTACCGGGCTTCGGTAATTCAGAGTTCGTTTTGCGTTCTGTTCGGTAAAGTGCTTACCGTATTCAGTGATTGTTTGTTCTTACCGTATTCATTGTAGTTTTTTTTCTACAGAATACAGTTAATAAAATACAATGTAACAGATCGTTCGGTAAAATGTTACAAAATTACGGTAAAATTATTTATGTTTACTGAAAAATCGGTAATATTTTATGTATACCGAAATATTTCGTCAATTTTTTTACCGAACAGTAAAATCGAATTTAAGTGTGTAATGTAAGGTTAAACCAACAACCCGCGGTTAAACCAGCGGCTGGATAGTCATGATGAAAATGAATATATTGTTTGGCTCAGGAAGTACTATATACCTTTTCTTGAAAAACGTGTGTAAAAGTTAATATGGGCAGCCGGTGTAAAAAGCAAGTGCAGAGAAAAACAAACGAAAATTTTCAGGTTATGTGCTAGGCTTATTATTGATAAACATTTACATGACAGTTCTCGCAGAACTGCAGCGCCGCCTACCAGGAGCATAACGACATACATTTGAAATGTCCGCAGTACTAGCACACCGGTCCCAAGCTCGGTCCCAAGCTTAATGATTCGCCCCTAATAACGTAACTGACACCAACACACCCTCACATGTTCTGTCAAAACACAGCGAATCAAAACTATAACAAAGATACTTGTACCAAAAGGTACTGAAAAGCGCAAGAATGTATTGCAAGGTGCAGACTGCAAGGTGTGCTTCAGAACTAGGGGTTTTACAACAGTGAACCAATTTCAAATCGCTAGTTGCATATTGATTGTTGGTAATTCGGAAGTAATCATTCTATGACTACATTCTATGCATTTTAATGAACATCCTCCATACGTCAAACAATGTCTACTTTTTAATCCCAAGGTAGAAAAAAAGCATTAAAAGAACGCTATCAACAAAGTGAAAAATCGATTTGTGCTGGGTAACTGGCTTTGCCTGGAAGAATAGTGAAAATAAACAAAAATTAGTTCTTGCAAGCAAAACTCGAGACAAGCTACGAAGCATGCAATCTTTACTTGATTATTGTTATATTTTAATAAAAATTAAGGTTATAATTATTATCCAGTATCCTATCGGCTGCAGTGCCCAGATTGATGATTATGTGAAGGAGCTCAAACTCCACGTCAAAAGTAAGCACAAACCTTAGTATAAACTGAATACAAGTTTAAAGATCGTGGTGCCATTTTGTTATATTGTTATATTTTATGAAATGTATTTTTAAATTTGAAATAAATTCAAATTTGCATCCATAAAGAGCCATTTTATCGGACCAGTTAAGTGCCAACATTTCAAAATGGCGCATCTGCTGTAAGCCGTCATTTTCTTAGAAATGAAAACTTTCTCCTGCAAATCAACAATCCTGCAAGATGAAGCATTTTCTTATCTTATGGTGTATTTGATTTACCTGTATGGATTTTTGAGATAAATCGATAGAGAATGTCGTTGATCACAAAAAAAGCAGATCTGCCCTTTTGAAATATTGGCGCTGAATTTCATATCTCATCTTCATTTTAAAAAGTGGCTATTATGGTTTCAGTTGAAAACCGAATTTATCGACTAGCGTCAATCGATTTTACTCTTGTTCTGTACGTTATACCTAATGTCGGAAGAAGTGCGCTGTATGGCGCATCTGATACACTATACAGCGCGCTACTTCCGACATTAGGTACAAGGTATGGATCGACAGTAAAATCGATTGTCGCTAGTCGATAAATTCGGTTTTCAACTGAAACGATAATAGTTTCTACACACAATCATATTCTTAAAATGCATAGTTTCTAATCTCTTTCACATGCTGCAAAATGCCTTAAATTTATACACTTTTTGACGTATAACGTATAATTTCAGCACCGACAAACCGACATGAAGCTCAATCTTCACTATTGATCAAGAATCCATAACGATCGATTCAAATGTGCAGCGATCCCATCTGTCAAAACCTATAGAATCATTTTATCTAGATCAAATAAATGTGTCCAGAATTGCTCAGACATGAACCTTCTTATCAAGTTCCCAAGGGAGTTCGTGGCATCAATAAACGTTCTCAGCGAACACGAAGATAGATGTCAGTAAGATAATTTAAACAGAAATATTAAGACATTTTCTATTGTCATTCATGTCGGTTTGTCAGTGATTTCAGTCTTCAAGCAAAGTGCCTACTTTGAAGTCATAATTGCATTCTTCAGATTTACCGTGTGAGCCGTGTTTTCGTGTTATCTCACTCACTCCCACAGGACGCTCACAGTAAAAGCCATTTTTTTATAGCGTGCACCGGCTCATGAATGAGCCTGAGCATGGCTAACACGGTAAATCTGATAACCTCATTTTATGACTATATTTTGCACATTTTCAAGATTATAGTTAATACGTCAAAAAGTGACTAGTTTTTATACACGTATGAAGAGTACTTTTTACGCCTTTTCAAGTATGTCAACGGCGACAGAAAAATGCGTAAAAAGTAGGCACCGCTGAGAAAAGAAAATTATCTCTGTCCGTGACTTGATGCTGACGCCATTTTCAAATAAGCATTTATTTGATAAGCGCAGTGTTTAAGTTCCAGGATTGTTTTAGGCTGTCGCAGTATATAAAATGGATGAATTATCCAATACGTTGGATACAGATGCATTCGCTAATTTGACAGGTAAGTTAAATATTTGCTATTGTCAGTAATTACAAATGTTTAATACTGTATGAAACAAAACAGGTCTTCCATGCCCCGAGGCCGAATGCAGCTATTCGGGATACATTTTTAGGGACGAATCATTATGCTTGGGACCGATGTGCTGATATTTCCTGAGCCAAAAACAATATCCATTTTCTTCTTGACTAAAAAAATGCGCGAGTCAATTCCTGCGCAAAACCTCTAGTCATGTTTTTGTTTTTGTTATTTTTTTCAATTAATAAATTCAATTTTTCACATTCGAATTTGAATTACGGAATCGAGCCATTTTCAGCAATACTCGATCAATATTGATTTTCCGAAATGCGTAAAAAGTACACATCTTTTAAGTTATCAAGTGGAGTAAAAAGTATGCATGTTTTACTTTTCAAAAGGAGTAATAAGAATGCATTTTTACCCTTCTTACACCAAAATATGGGTATTAAGATTTTCATTTGGACATTTTGTTACGAAGATTTGAACGAAACAGTACTTGACGGCCTATTATAATAGTAATCAAACAGTTTAGTCTCCGATTACATACTGAGCTATTTGTGTACCGATTTTTGTTTAGTTAGCGCCAAATCAAAGCTATAAACTTCTCAAATAACTGGTTAAACTATTCATTAAACTTCATTATGATTGGATAATCCTTCATGTAGATGTGACCAAAACAATACCTGAGAGCACATAATTGTGAGATAAAAATATACTCGTTGCAGCTCAAAACCGGAAAACACAACTCACACTAATCGATCCTGCTTGCATTCTATAATGCCGCATCTGGTGCGTTGCATAGCACATACACACTTAGTTTTTTTCGCCGAGAATCCAACAGCCGAATATTTTGGCATTTCAGTTTACTGAGAGTCAGCAAAAAAATTACCGCGAATCAGATAACAAATGAAAATTTTGCCGAAAATCAGCTAATAAACAAAAGTTTTACAGAAATATCAGCAAACGTAACTGCCGAGTTGATCGGCTGTTGGAGATTTTGCCGAGGTAAATTGAGTGTGTACAGCGGGCTAGCCACACTATGCGACTCTATAGAATTAGAGCAGGATCTATTGGCTCGAGTGGTCTGGTTTTGAACTGCAACGAGTATATTCGAAAATTACACAAAGTCTCCATTTACTATAACTACACAGTTTTCAAAGAACATGTAGTTATTAAGCATCTTGAATCCATATCGATAATCAAAATTGACGCTTAGGATTGTCGAATAATTCATTCTATGGACTGATTATATGGAATTTCTAATATATATTTAATTTCCCCTCTTATATAACTAACAGACTAAACAGGCTGTCGGTGGATTAATTCGGGTTTTTACTTTTGAAAAGGAGTAAAAAGTATGCATTTTATACTTTTCAAAGGAAGTAAAAAGTATGCACATTTTGACGTACATTCAGTTTACGCTAAGAGAGTAGTAAAAGTAATGTACTCCTTTTTGGCGTGGTCACGTTTCCCTCGAAAGAGCATTCTTTATAGTCATAAGAGCGCAAATTGAGATTACCGTGCATGTAAAAGTCATTTTTTTTTTTTCATGGCTCACAGTAAAAGTCATTTTTTTTATAGCGTGCACTGGCTCATTCGAAAACTGATCATAATCAATCATCGCATAATCATCATCACCATCATCATCAAACCAAAACAAAACCCGCAGTAGTTGCTTAAAAAAGTTGTTCCCTTTCTTAAGTTTGCGTACGAATCCAACATTTTCGTTCGAATTTGTTCCTTTTGTTTCGATCTGATTAACCATCGGATGATGCAACCGGTACGCAATGGCGTCCGACTATCTGAACAACACGCAGAATCTGGTCCATCCGGACTGGGAGGTGGTGGACCCAACGCCGGACATTCACGTTCTGTTTCCGATCTTTGATCGGAAGTTCTTCCAGGGTAAGCTTTCGTGCGTGGAGCTAGAGTGGAGCAAAAAGATGTACAGCTGTGCGGGAATTTGCTACCAGAGGACGAATCGCTTTGGCAGAAGCTGTACGATTCGGTTGAGTGAACCGTTGCTGAAGTTGCGATCGAGAAAGGACCTGGTGGAGACGTTGCTGCACGAGATGATCCACGCGTATTGCTTTGTGTTGGGAATACGCGAGGGAAACGGGGGCCATGGGCCAAATTTTAAGAAAATCATGAACGGAATCAATCGGATTGCCGGAACGAATATAACGGTGAGCTTAACTGTCGATTAGACGAATGGCCATAACGATTACATTTATTTCATTAGGTTTACCACACCTTCCATGATGAGGTGAAGCTTTACAAAACGCACTGGTGGAAGTGCAACGGAGTCTGTCGAGATCGACCTCCCTTTTTCGGAACGATAAAACGAACCGCCAATCGAAAACCGGGACCATCGGATTTCTGGTGGGCCGAACACCAGCGATCTTGTGGAGGTGATTTCCTCAAGATCAAGGAACCGGAACCGAAACGGAAGAAAGCAGGCGGTAATAAAGAAAATCAACCGCGATTGACAGGATCACAGGGTAAGAAAGCGAAAAGTCCGATTAAAGCCCCGGATGGCAATCGAATTCCGGACTACTTCAACTCAACAGGCAAGCCTGGCAAGGGAAACACACCTAAAAACACAAACGGGTTCAAGAAACCTTACACGGCAACTGCACCCAACATAGGCGGTAGAACGGTGGTCGTTCGAAAACCGCCTGCAACCAAAAAGCCTACCCACGAACCGGTGACTGCCCCAGTGAAGAAACCTCAACCGATCGTAGCCCCAGGGAGTAACTTAAAAAACGTCAAACAGTTCAAGGATCTCATGGATGGCGACGGTAGTCCCAGTCCAGCGGCGAAAAAACCGTCACCACCTTTGTTCACCGGAAGTGGTAACACTTTGGGAGGGCCTTCTAGCGGTCCCAGCCGTGTCGGCCAACCCGGAAACGCTCGCAACAGTCGCCTGCTGAGTCAGTTTCCTCCGCAAGAGAAGAAATCTCGAATCGAACCAGCGAACAATCCTCCGGAATCAACAGTGCCAGTGGTTGACCTTTCGGACGACGCGGATGACTACATTTTCGAGGAAATCGATCTGGAACGAATCAAGAAGGAGCGACAGGACTCGATCAAAAAGGAAATTATGGAATCGTTTGCAGACGACGATATGGAGGAAATCGTACTGATCGACGACGAGTACGACGATGATGCGGTCGATTTGGTTTCGCTGGACGACTCGCTGACGGACACATCGGTTATTGATGAGCTTTTCAGCGAACAGGATGCACTGATTGAGGAGTTTAATTCGAACAACGCCAAAGTGAAACCGAGCAGCGAAGAGGATGAAATTGTTTCCTGTCCAATGTGTTTGAAGAAAATCAAGCGATCGCAAGTGTCGACCCACTTGGAACGATGCTACTCGGTGATGCTCGGCGAGGAGGACGTGCAAGAGGTGGGGAAGGAACCGTTCGATCCGAGTCAACCGTCCACCTCGAAGGCTGGAACGAGTTCGAAAAAGACCAAGAAAGCTCCCAGTAAAAAGGAAACCGAGCGGGAGGAAAATCGGCGACTCCTCAAAGAATGCGGTTACAGTGAAGAAGACATTGCGAAGGCTTTTGCCACGATGGAGGACGAGGATGGCGTGGGGAGCTTGAGGAATGCAAGCGAATCCGGTGGCTCCAGCCACCTGTTGGACGAAGGGGATGAAGTTGATCTGACTGCCATCGGAGAGCAGTGCGAGTGTCCGGTTTGCGGGAGGGAGATCCCATTCGAGCAAATCAATCAGCATTTGGATGGCTGTTTGGGAACGTGACGAGGATTGGTTTTGTTTGCGGTTTCGTTTTCGTTTATTTGATAAATGCGTTTTTCTATGTTAGAAGATAATAAAATGATGATTTGCTTCGTTGAACGATGTTTATTCGATAACAGTGGTGTTCTTAGTCGAGCAGTTTTTTCCTCGGGTTTTCCAGTGGTATTAGAAACGGTTGAACGCTTCCACGTAATCAGCACTTCTCGGGGTTCCAGAGGAAAACATCTCAAAATATTCTATAGTTTTGAATTTCGAGTGGTAGTAAAAACTAATTGACAGAATGGTCCATTGAAGTAGTAGCATTATGTAGGAAGTTAGCATAATGACAGGCGAATAAGCCACTGTACCACTGACGAAACGATGTTAAGAACATTGCATATACATCAGGCGAAATAAGGTTTTTACGTGCGTAGTACTGCCAGGAGTTAACTTGAGAGTGGAAATAAAACACTTGTGTATTGGTCACAGTCTGAACAAAGAATGAAAATTTATCTCTAATCTTTACTCAGGTAAACAAAGGTTACTAAGGTCACCTAGATACTTGAGTCTTATGTCGTTTTTGGTTTTAAACCTGGGTCAGGTCTGACTCTGACTCGCAATTACCGAACGAAAACGGATCCAGAGTCGAGTCAGTATGATGGTATTAGTGCAAAACACAAACATAAACAAACATAAACATTTTATTTTGACAGTTATGTTTGAACCCAGGTTGGACCTCGAAAAAACTTGAGAGCGAACCTCATCGATGTTGGGTCGGATCCAGAGCGGATCCAGGTCCGACCAGATTGAATAAAAAAACGTTTTGACAGCTGTTAGGGCGGACCTAGGGCGAACCCAGTTCCGCACTGGCAATAACCGAAAACGACATTAGATCGCAGGTTACTACTTCAACACTCCTCCTTAACCCACGATCCCGGTCAGCTTCATAAATTCAGTATGCTTCTGCTTCGCCAAAGCTTTTGTAAATCCATCAGCCGGATGTTCATGTGTGAGTATGTAATGGAGCTTGATATCACCTTTCTCAACTACATCCTTCACAAACTGGTAGCGGATGGATATATGCTTAGTCCGGGGATTAGAACCATCGTTGCGGGCCATACATATTGCGGATTGATTATCACAATAAATTGGTACTGACTGCTTCTCGGACTTCTTTTCATTGATCTGCTGAAGGAGTTGCTGCCACCAGAGCGCCTCTTGAGTAGTTCGCGATAGCGCAATATACTCCGCTTCACATTATGATAATGCCACACACGACTGTCGCTTCACACTCCACGAGATGGCTCCTCCCATCTTCATGAATATATATCCAGTTGTTGATTTGCGAGTATCGGGATCTCCTCCCCAATCCACATCTGTATAACCGGTCAATTGAGATTCACCATCCTTCGTATACATCAGCTTTGCATCACATGTGCCACGTAGGTACCGCATAATTCGTTTCACTGCCTGCCAATGTTGACTTCCAGGATTTACTGAGTATTGACTCACCAAGTTAACTGCAAACGCGATATCCGGTCTTGTTGCTTGCGCTGCATACAGTAGTGAACCAACTGCTTCTTTGAATGGAACTTCTTTCATCTTCTCTATCTCTTCCGGGATCTTCGGGCGCATAGACTTGTCAAGTTTTATGCTCGGATCCATAGGCGTTGCAACAGACTTACAGCTCGTCATGTTGAATCGCTTTAAGACGTCCTCGATGTATGCTCGTTGGTCCAGAAACAGCTTTCCATTTACTCGATCACGAAGTATGTGTAGTCCTAGACAAAACTTCGCCTCTTCAAGATCCTTCATTTTGAATCGAGAATTCAGGTAAGCTTTTAGCTCCTTTTTGACTTCCGCATCATTCGTGAATACCAGGAAATCATCCACATATATTGTTACGAACAGCATCTTTCCGTCTTCTCTGATGATGAAATACAAGCATGGATCTAAACTGGAACGACGCAGTCCAAATTCCTTCAAAGCTTCATCCAGTTGTGTGTTCCACACCCTGCTTGACTGCTTTAATCCATATAAAGCTTTCTGCAATTTACATACCTTCGCGGGGTCGACGACATAGCCTTTAGGTTGTTCCATATAAATCTCTTCATCCTTGAGTCTTCCTTGCAGAAACGCAGTAACTGCATCAAGCTGTTCGATATCGAGATCATGTTGAACTGCCAACGCCATCAGAAAACGAATAGTGGAATAGCGTACCACCGGAGAATAGACTTCGTGGTAATCAATTCCAGCTCGTTGGGAACATCCTTTTAAAACTAACCGTACCTTGTATTTGTCGATTTCACCATCAGCTCTTCTTTTGGTCTTGAAAACCCATTTATTGCGAATCGCCTTTCTTCCAGGTGGTAGTCAAAATCCATGTACCATTCTCGTCTAGTGCACGAATTTCTTCTTGCATCGCTTTAGTCCAATGATGATGGTCCACCCGCTTTGGTGCCTCACTGTAACTCTTAGGATCTCCGCCTGAGTCATCATCATCTTTGTTGCCAGAATCTTCGTGATCAAACTGTTCGGGAAATGTTTGGACACACTCAGCGAAATAAACTTTCGATATTCATAAGATTTCATTATGATTATTTGATATAAGAAAGTAGTATGAATTTCATAAATTTGCCTTATGAAATATAATGCTGTTGAAAAAATAAAAATATGGAGCAACCTGGATTCGAACTTTGAACGTTGAGGTTATGGGTCGAGTGACTTGGCCACTAGTATATATCAACACTTGTAAATAGGAAAGCTTAAAGGCGAACAAGAACAACGTCGTGTAAAACAAAGTCTATTCATAAGTCAACCTTATGAAATTTAAAGCATCGTTCATAAGATGAACCTTATGAAATTCTTAAGATTATTTGACTGAGTGCACTATCTGAACTAAAGCATACAAAATCAGAATACTTGCCTGGAAACAAGCGCTCCCGACCACTGCGCCTCAACCCTTGCTGCTCGTCAGCTGGTCTTGTAAGTTGCGGTGGGAGCGCAAAATCGGGCACTGCATTGTCAGAGAAACGATCTTGAATATTGATCTGGTCCGGAACATCATCATTTGTCATAACAGCTGCATCTTCTACTACTGTTGGCAGACTGTCTCTTGGCATATTGTTATTTGCTTCAGACCAAGCGACCAGCTCCGTGAAATTAATAGATTCTCGCTGCTCGTTCTTCAAAATAGTCGATGGTCGTCCTTCATCCAAGATTATTACATCCCGACTGTTAATCACATCGCTAGAATCAGGATTAAAAATTCGATATCCTTTCGAATTGCCTGCGTAGCCGACAAAAACGCCTTCGTTAGACTTCACATCAAACTTTCTCCTCTTCTGCTTCGGTATATGGAACATTGCACGAGATCCGAATATCTTCAAATGTTGTAGATTCGGTTTCCGCTTTGACCATGCTTCTTCTGGAGTAATATTATCAACGGATCTGGTTGGACTTCGATTTAGAGCATTTCTCTGCCAAATGAGCAAATGACTGAACTTGTTACTATTGTTTTACCCGACAATACTCAGCAGCGCGAGACTCGGAGCTAGTCACAGGGTCGGCGCACTACTGGGCAACCGGAGGGGCTTCGCGGAATAAAAGAGGCACTCAAAGATTCAAATTTATTAAAACTCAACGGATTTTCCGGTTCAATGGTTGTATTTGTCTGTACACTGGATTACCGGCACGTACCTTGATGATATTACTGGACTCCGGCGAGCGCTCGCGGCGTCGATGCAAATCCAGCGATGGCTAACTCGCCGTAGTGAAAGATGGCGATCTGGCGGTGACGACGGACAGCAGAATGGCGGTTGTCGATGGGCTGGAATTTCGGGGTCCTCTGGTTGCAGGCGCTTCCTTCAAGCGAAGTCGGTCGACGACTGCAAGGCCGCCCTTTGTCGAACCGAGAAGGGTATTCCTCCTTGATGATTAGAGCTCACTGCCCGAGAGCGTTGTCCTCCTTTGTAATTATGGCCCGAAGCCAGAGGAACAATAGCGGTCCTTAACGATTAGAAATGGGCACTTTACAGATGCCCAAATCGTAGCGTGCAATGGCAGGTCTCACCTCGCCAATCAGAAGGCTCACTTTTCTTTCCCGGCACTAACTTAGCCACTGGCGATACTTTGTAGCACGTCTGATCTACACGCTCGCCTGATTAAAACTCCCCGATGGCCGCCCACTGCGAGTCCTTCGAGCCTTCAGCCAATCACCCATGTTCCGTGACGTCAGCATGCTGGGACTTTCTTCACGCCATGTTTAGCTGTCGTTGATTGCAGCCCAGTGGTGTTCTATCCGCTAAAGTTTGGTAACCGATTTGAATCTTCGATTCACATGGCGCATTTAAAAAAACAATTCAAATTTCTGTAACAACGGTTACAAACTCGACCGACCCTCTCCGATTTGGATGAAACTTTGCACATGTCTTCGGAATTGGTGACGATGGATTTTCCGCGGGTTAATCAATTTTTTGACTCAAGACAAATTTTCCAAAAGGGCGTATGTGTTTTGTCATGCGTATTTTTCAAAAAATCATAACTCGAAAACCGTTGGTTGTAATAAAATTGCGTCTGAGAAGAAGTTGTAGTTAATTAATATGACTTTATGAAAAAAATATGTACTGCAAAAAAAATTTTTTTCTTCAAAAAAAATCAAAAATTAAACTTAAAAATCAATTAGCAAATCTGTCCAACGTACGATTTTTATAGTTTTTTTTTCAAAAAGGCTTTGAGTCATAAAAAGAAGAGTAGAAGTTGTTCTACGATGGAGCAACTTAAGATAAAAAAGTTTTTAGAAGTAAGAAAAATTCAATTTTTTTTTCTTATTTGTTGTTTTTGCATAAATAACCATATTTTAATAATATAATACGATTCTTCTAGTGATTTAAAACAAAAATGCTCTTGGTGAGCAACATTCTAAATGTATCCGTTTTCGAGATAATTTGAAATTAATGTCGAAAAAATGGCTTTTTCCATGAAAATATCCCTTTTTCAAATGTTAGTCGTGATTGTCCATCTGCAAAAGTATTCTTTTCAAATTGTACATAAAATTTTCTACAATATACCTTTTATTACTGAGAATACTAGACAAACTGATTCCTGATATTTACTGTAGGTAACACGACAAAATTTGCTGCTTTTACTTACAGTATATTATGAAAACCTAACCCGAAACAAAAATAAGGCAGCATTCATTAATTATGTCACGCAAATCTGGCCGAAAATTAACCCCCCCCCCCCCATGTCACAAATTGTCACAATTTTTGTAACCCCCCCCCCAGGCAATTATGTCACGTTTTTGTTAACCCCCCCCCCCCTCCCCACTCAAAACTTTTTATTCAAATAGCCAATATTAGTCACAAAAAAATCATTTTTATTTCATACAGAAACAAATTCAACTTTCCTCATATTAAATCAAATTGCATTCTCAAATAATACCATTCAAAAATAGATTCAATCCTCAGTCCAAGGGTTTTGCAGATGTTGGTCAGCATTGATGACCGGGAAGATATCTGCGTCCGCTGAAGCACTCGTAATGGTTTCTGCCACATCAGTCAGATCAAGTTCTTCGTCATCTATCCATTCGCAATCGAAGTTGTCTTTGTTGGTTACAACCATACATTCCTGTTTACGTTTTGCCACAACTTTAAACGGACGCAATTTTCTCTGAAATTGAACGGATGTATGCTTGTGCATCTTTATGTGCTCGCGAAGCATGACTAAAGATGCAAAGTATAGGCCACAGCTGGAACACACTCGTTCGTTCAATGAGTTTTTAATTGAAGGACAGTAAAGATCATACGGAATCGTTCCATATCCGGACATCGATTTAGGTAGAATCTGTTGAGCTTGTAATGAGTTCAATACGAACATTGATGGGAAATGCTGTGGTTCGTCCTTCGATGACCCAATCAATCCTCGAGATGTTTGCGTCAGAGAGATTGGTGGAGGCAAAAATCCATTGCAGATAACGTGATCGATGCTACTTCGCAGTGGTGAGCAGCATTTCCTGTAAAAATATAAATTTATGCACATATAACAATTATTTGACCATCAAATGCATCTCAAAATTTTACCTATCTGTGCATTTCCGTATCTGGAGTAAATATTGGCTGGTTCGCACATGAGTTCCAAACCAGTGTTGGTCATAGTCAGGATCGATATATTCAGCCAACGTCGGATGACCGTCGATGACCACATCATTCCAGACTTCTGCCAAAACTTCACCAGCGTACTGGAAATTTTGCTTCTCCAAAGCTGAATCAGTTGTACGCAATTGGGAATCCAGATGACTACCAAACTGGTCGTGTGATATTATCAATCCAGAAAGCTCCTTACTCAAGGGTGACATACGTCGCTCCACTCTATTGAAAGCACTCCTTCCCGGAGCGTTCGTTGCAATGAACAGCGTGTCAAGGTTGTACTCTTTAAAATGGTGTATTGCTATCTGTATTACCTTGCGATATCTCGGATTTTCATCAGGTCCACCGTCGACGGTAAAGATTAGGACTGGTTTGACCAATCCATCAAACTTAAAAATACCATCAAACGATTCAAGAGTTAGAAGCCGCTTGATGTCTAACGCATGAGAAAACGCCGTTGACGAAGCGTGTTTGCCTGACCGAATTGCAATGTAAGTGGGGCCCGAAAAACCAACAGCCTCCGGTTTGCCAAGACCATTCGGTTTGATTTCGATTCCAGCGTACACGGACGGAATTAGTTTATGCTTATTTGCAACTATCCAATCGTGGTCAGGAAGCGTGATTTTGTACTCCACATGCATAAGCATGGGAGACTGCTTATTGGCAGCCGTTAGGCCTATCGCCACTCTCGCCTTATCATCCTGACTGATAAATCCTACTTCATTGGGCCCTAGCACAGATGCCAGTTCTTCCAATGATCTTATGGTCGCTGTACAGAATCGGCCATCGGGATGATCGTTGTGTTTTGCATTACTTGCGCGCATCAACTTCACTGGTACAGTATTTACGTGACATTTACCTTGATGGGAATTGGCTCGTTTTGGGATTAACCGCAGATATGTTGCTGTTCTTTTGATATTGAATCCCTTGCCTTGTATTGCAGAAGTCAACTCATCTAAAGTTTTAACGCTTCTGACGCTCTCATCACTGCGCTTTTCGTGAGCCGCAGATCCATGAAGTGCGATATCGCATATTGCCTTGAGCAGCTCCGGTTGCTGCTCTTCAACGCGAGGGCGGCCAGGAGAATTTCGGAATGAAAGATAATTTCCTGAAATTTGATATTTATATCTACTGTGCAAACAAACTAGTTAATATATCATATTTACCAGCCTCTGGGATGTCCCGAATTAACAGTTGTTTAGCCTGCTTCATTTTCTCACGATGCTTCTGCTGCCGCTCTTGCTCGTCTTCCTTGATTTTGAGATTCTTTTCAAGTTTGATCTTTTTAATTTTTAGCCCTTCGAGTCTCGACTGATTATCATCCGTCAATAGTCCAGCAGACTTCTTGTCAATCCGAAGCACTACCTCAGAGTTCAGATTATTTAGCTCAGCTTTAAGTTGTTCCTGTACTGGTGCAGGGCGTTTATTTGATGATGACGGCTGAGCCATATACTCAATTTCCTTGATGGGTTGCGCGGGTTTCACTGTCGGCGCTGATTCCTTAGGAGCACTCATAGACTTTCCCCATAGTTGAAGAAGTTTACCTTTTTTCTTTAGCTGCAAGGCATGAAGCTCTTTTATTTTGTTATTGACTTGCTCTTCAAGTGCGGTGTTGTCATTGCCCTTCCGTTCATTCCAGAAATTAGTAGCATCCAATTGGCACTCCCTTTTCTTCTTATCCGGGTAAGCCTTTACATACGCATTGTACAGCGTATTAAAAAGTTCTCCACGATTCATTTTCCAAAATACACTAACTGCGCGAACCAATTTTTCACCAATAAACACTGGACTTTATTCACTGACGCACACTGAATGAGCTGCAGCTGTCATTCATGAACGGTGGAATAGTATTCACTCTAACTTGAAAGTACCCATTAATGAGTCGAAAAGTACGCATTTTGAAGAAAAGTGGCTTAACTCATTATTAAGAGTATACTTTCCTCATTTCTGAGTATTGCTTACTCATTTATGAGTATCAATTAATCATTAATGGGTAACGAATACTCAATTAATGAGGAAAATATACTCCTAATAATGAGTTAAGCCACTTTTCTTCAAAATGCGTACTTTTCGACTCATTAATGGGTACTTTCAAGTTAGCGTGTTAGGTATGGTAGGTGTCGGAGCCAAACACCAGATCCGTAGGGTACTTGAAGTAGCTTGCTAGCTCTCTTGCGACAGAACTCAAACGTGTCCTAACACGGTAGGAAAGGAAATAGGTGTCGCTCAAACTAGCAACTGTCGGGTAAAACGAGTGCTCTGTCTTGGCTCATGGGTGGAAAATTCAACTCTTCTTACCCTGAAAAGGCCGGGTTGGGTTCCAAGGCCGTTGACAGCAAACACTCTAGTCGTAGGGTGGACTGTATTCAACACTGTATAACACTGGGCTGTTGCACCGGATAATGGATCCAAAAGATATTGATAGAAAAACTACTGCTTCTATTCACTTATCCTTTATTGCTTTTTCCTTTTGATCTTAACACCTTAGAATTGATATAATGACTCAATGACTGCGCCACTGCGGTGCCGTTTTTATATTGTGCCGCTACTGCTAGAAGTTCCAGAACATGGAAAGTTCCAGAACAATGGAAAGTTCCAGAACATGGAAAGTTCCAGAACGATGGAAAGGTCCAGAACATGGAAAGTTCCAGAACGATGGAAAGTTCCAAAACAATGGAAAGTTCCAGAACATGGAAAGTTCCAGAACGATGGAAAGTTGCAGAACAGGGCGTGGCATAGTTAATGCGAGCGGTGTGTGAGTGCTGCATGATTACTGCTGTTGCTGTTCGTTTACGAAGGGGCGTGAACAGTAGGGATAGTAGTAGTAGGCGATATTGCATAAGAATATCATTTTGTTTTTGTTTTTTTTTTTCAAAAATGTGATGTCACGATTCAGCTTACCCCCCCCTCCCTCGTTTGTCACAAAATGTCACGGTTTTCTGAACCCCCTCCCCCCTAAAAGCGTGACATAATTAATTAATGCTGTCTAATTAGTATTCATGTTAGTGTACACTGATCGAAAAAAACTGTTTGAAATGCATAAATTATACCTTATGAAACATCACAAACGCAAACATTGTTCACTTCATAAGGTTACTATAACTTTCAAAAGGACTCGTATGACACCGTCATCTATTCAAAATGATGTTTAAACGTTTATCTTAACAGTTCCATAAAGCACCTTATGATTTTCGTAATCGTCACATGGTAGTAGCAAACACATAAGACAATCTTATAAAACAATATAAATAGCGCAACGAGGCGAAATCATCTTTAGAATTATCCTACACAAATTTCTGCGAGGTAGTACTATTCAAAAACATAATAAACTAAATTAAATATTTCAAATCATTTGGTGATATGGTGTAGCCAACAGAACCGGAAAGAACTACCAGGGTGCTGCAGGAAATTCATCTACGCAAATCCCTCATTCTAGTCGTCACGGCGGCTTTTTATCCCTACAGATTCATCGTGTTGGTTTGCACTTTTGAGGATAAAGTTCCTGCTGAACGTCGAAATCTACAAAAACGCATGGCTTTCTTATATATGGTAGGAAACTTTTCATCGTTTATAGAGCACAACTGCAACGGCAGAGGTGGAACGGCGTAGTGGGTTAAACTGTGATTGATATGATTTTTCCCAACCTTCCAGGTTCATAGAGAGGGACTTATTGATTTGCAAATAAATATGATCGTATCTGCATTCTCTCATTTATTATGTGGTTAAGTAAGGCATAACCGTTGATAATATCAAATGTATACATAGATGCAAAATACTAAAAAAAAAATCATTATATTAGCTTACAAAATGCATGCGTTATGCATTTGGTTATAATAATCCATAACAATGTTTCATAAGGCTGTGTAATGATTATCATACAACTATCGTATCTAAAACAAACTTCTAGATTAAGACAACACACGACACGTTTCATAAGGTTAAAGTATGAAATTCAAACCAATTCCTTGTGGCAAAATTTCATAAGGTTTTTGAATAAACTTCGTTAGGTTTTTTTCGCCAGTGTACAAGCGTATTTTGTTCAGGAAGAAACATAATGTATTTAATTAGTTAAACAGTTTATACCAGTAAGAATACAATTGTTACGCCCATTTATACCTATTCATGCATTCCCTTTGGTGTTGACAGAAAATATAATTTACATGCATACCCCTGCACATACCAATATTTCAAAAAAGGACCTAAAGTGCGTACCTAGTACGTATAAAAAGGATAACATTACAAAGTCATGACATCAGTTTGACAGTGTCTTTCATAAGTAGCATAAAGTGTAAAACGATTTGAAATGGAACTCGAAACAAAGCATTGTTGTAAACCTTTTCGTGAAATCGGGAGACGGTGTTCGCCTAAACTTAGAAATTTAACTGACAAGTTAATTGAAAAACTTTTATCCATGCAGTGTACGGTCCATTTGGACACGTCATTAAGAATTTGTGATTCATGTCGGTTATATTCGTATCGCCGTAATCCTGTCGAAAGAGTGGAGCAACCAGAAAACGGTGGACATGACGAAGCACCAACCACATCACGGAACGGTTTTGAGGAAATACCATCGGCAGCTTCAATTGCCTCGGCATCTTCTCAGGACAGTGACCTACCGGATTATTCCAGGATACACAACATTGAGTTATTTAATAATGGAATTGCAGGAATAAATGTGTCTCCGATATCCATTAGAGAATTTAAAAACGATAAATACCGTCGGCAAAAATTTGCCGAAATTGTAGCAGGTATTAGAAAATATCTATTCAGCTTAAAGGGTGTATTCGATAAAAATGGCACACACATATATACTCATCAAAATTAAACTGATTATCCTATTTTCTTGAAATTTTCAGGGAATGAAGAACTACTAATGAGTTTTGATTTACAACATTTGTTTTATTCAATTTCGTCTCCCATCCCGAATGCCCGCACCTTCCTTTTCACTCCACCCATCAAATTTTGTACAACCGATTTTCCCAGTGTTTTTGTTGTTTTTACCCAAATTTTCTTCAATTCTAGCTCTGTTTTTATAGTTTTGGGATGTTTGCGAAGTTCCGTTTTCATAATTGCCCAGAATTTTTCAATTGGACGAAGTTCCGGTGAATTTGGTGGGTTCATATCCTTTGGCACAAAATTGACTCCGTTGGCTCGGTACCACTCCAATACGTTTCGAGCGTAGTGGCAGGATGCTAGATCAGGCCAAAACAGAGTTGATCCTTTGTGCTTCTTAATGAATGGCAAGAGACGCTTCTTAAGGCACTCTTCCGTGTAAATCGCACCGTTTATTGTTCCGGAAGTGATGAAGAGAGCACTTATTTCACCACATCCTCAAATCGCCTGTCAGATTAGAAACTTCTTTGCAAATTTCGATAGTTTCTTCTTTCGAACATCCTCCGGAACATCGAACTTCGACTTGGCAACGAAATATTCTTGCCCTGGAAGTTGACGGAAGTCGGCCTTGACGTATGTTTCGTCATCCATCACGATGCAACCGGATTTGGTGAGCAGCTTCGTGTAAAGTTTCCGGGCGCGGGTTTTCGCAGTGATTCAAGTGTTTTTCATTCCGGTTTGGGGTTTTTTGCACTTTGTAAACATGTAACCCAGCACGCTTCATGGTTTTCTGCACAAAACCGACTGACACCTTAGACTTTTTAGCGACATCTCGAATTGACATGTTTGGACGGTTCTTGAATTGTTGTACGACTTTCCTGGCCATTTTACTGTCCATTGGACCACTTTTACGACCACTCCCTTCCTTCCTTTGGACACTCAGACGCTCCTTGAAGGTTCTTATTACACGAGACACAGTTGTATTTGCAATTCCAAGCCTTTTAGCAATCCACCGGTGGGACGCCCCTGGATTTTGATTGTGAGTGCACAAAATTTTCTCACGGACAATTTCTTGTTTCGACGACATGACTGGAACTACTGAATGTATAACTATGAAACTTGGCAGATGTAAATAATATACTATGGATAAGATCTACTCAAATTTCTAGGTTTTTTACTCATACGATTCAAAAGTTACAGAAGATTTTCTGTGTGCCATTTTTATCGAATACACCCTTTACCACCACAAGAAGAAGTCGAAGAGTTAGCTACATTGAAAACAAAGGTTGTGGAATATGATGAAATTATTTCCAAATTGAAAGAAAAATTCATAGAACCAGATTGTTCGAGAATAGATAAAATACGTATATTAACAGTTTTGCCTAATTCGTGGGCGATTCAGCAGATAACGAGCAAATTTGAAACAAACAAATACCTTGCATTACAAGCAAAAGAATTGGCAGCCGAAAATGCAGTATTGGCTACCCCCAACGACAGATCGGGGAATCGTTTGAATCCGGATATAAAGAATCAAGTGATAAGATTTTTTGACGAGGACGACATCAGCAGTGCCATGCCGGGACAAAGAGATTATGTCTCTGTAAACACTAATGGTAAGCGTCAACAAATTCAAAAACGGTTATTACTTTCATCACTTAGAGAAACTTGCACTCGATTTAAAGAAGTCAGTGAACATAAAATTGGATTTAGTACTTTTGCAGCATTACGACCAAAACATTGTAAATTGCTAAATGCTTCAGGTTCTCACAACGTTTGTGTTTGCGCAATTCACGAAAATATTGATTTAATGCTTCCCAGTTTAAAAAAATATTCATTCAACACTGATTGTAATCAACATTTTGAGAAGTTATTGTGTAATTCATCATCAAGATCAAAATATTGTTACCTCCGTGACTGCGAAAATTGTCCCACGCTGTCAGAATTTGAGATAAGATTTTTAAAAGAACTTGAGAAACATAACTTGTCTGAGATATCGTTCGAACAATGGATTACAACTGATAGATGTAATTTAGAAACGCTATTAAAACCTGTCGATGAATTTGTTGAATATTTTAGCGAGAAATTAGAAAAACTATTAACTCATGATTATATAAAAACAAAGCAATCGAAATTTTTACAAGATACAAAGTCTTCATTAAAAGAAGGAGAAGTAGTTATTATTTGCGAGTTTGCAGAGAATTATTCATTTGTACTTCAGGATGCTGTTCAAAGTCATCATTGGAACAATGATCAGGCTACAATTCATCCGTTTGTTATTTATTATATGGAGTCAGGAATGCTTAAAAATCTAAGTTTTGTTGTAATATCAGAAGTTCTAAGACATGATACAATTGCGGTACAAGTATTTATTTCTAAATTACTAACGTATTTAAATCAACTAATTAATATAAAAAAGGCCATTTTTATGTCTGATGGGGCTGCTTCCCAATACAAAAATAGAAAAAAAATTGCAAGCCTCTGCAAGTTTGAAGAGAAAAACAACATTGATTCTGAGTGGCATTTTTTCGCAACTTCACATGGTAAGGGACCATGTGATGCAATTGGCGGCACATTAAAACGAATGGCAACAAGAGCAAGCTTGGCCAAACAACATGAACATCCAATAACAAGTGCGAAAACTTTGTATGATTGGGCTATTAAGAGAAATCAAGAAAATTTCACAAAAATATCATTTTGCTATGTTTCACAAGAAGAATATGAAGAGGGAGCTGCAGAATGGGGTGGTAGTTATCAGCAAACAAAAATGATTCCTGGTACACAGAAATATCACTCCTTCATTCCAGTTGCAGATAACAAAATCGCTGCGAAAATATTTTCAACTGACGAAATACTGAGTTTTCATAATATTTATAGAAATGTTAGGAAATAGTGTTTGTAAAAATGAAAATACAACTTTTTTTTAAATAGTAGAAAATATAAATAAATCATGTATGAACAAAAAAAACTCAAAATTTTTATTTGGTAATTAAGATTCGTTAATTTCGTTAATTAAGAAGATGTTCAATCTTCTTGGTGTCAAAAGGATAGTTGTTGAAAATTTTATGTACAATTTGAAAAAAATACTTTTGAAGATGGACAATCACGACTAACTTTTGAAAAAGGGATATTTTCATGGAAAAAGCCATTTTTTCGACATTACTTTGAAATTATCTCGAAAACGGGTACATATAGAATGTTGCTCACCAAGAGCATTTTTGTTTAAAATTATTAGAAAAATTGTATTATATAATTAAAATATGGTTATTCAGGCAAAAACAACAAATTGGAAAAAACTTAAATTTTTCTTACTTCTAAGAACTTTTTTTATCTTTAGTTGCTCCATCGTAGAACAACTTCTTCTCTTCTTTATATGACTTAAAGTCTTTTTGGAAACAAATTTATAAAAATCGTACGTTGGGCAGATTTGCTAATTGATTTTTAAGTTTAATTTCTGATTTTTTTGAAGAAAGATTTTGTTTTTACAGTGTACATATTTTTTTCATAAAGTCAAATTAATTAACTACAACTTCTTCTCAGACGCAATTTTATTACAACCAACGGTTTTCGAGTTATGATTTTTTGAAAAATACGCATGACAAAACACATACGCCCTTTTGAAAAAAATGTCTTGAGTCAAAAAATTCCCTTAACCCGCGGAAAATCCATCATCACCAATTCCGAAGACATGTGCAAAGTTTCATCCAAATCGGAGAGGGTCGCGCAAGATTTTGACTTTTTTCGGCTGATTTCATCTGGAAACGCTCATAGATGCAATTATTGGCGAGTAGTGGCGCTTTAATCAAGCTACTATTTAGCACTTTATTTGGAGGAAATGCCAAAACAACACTCGAGCGTCTGTTCCCCAAGTTATGGGCGGCTGAATTATGGGCGGCTGAATTATCGATGTGCCTGGCTGGGACTCTAATTTCAACTGTGCACTATGGCCCTCCGGAAAGCTAGCGGGTTGGCGGCATACAAGGCTTGCAAGCCAGCCAAATAACAAAAGCAAGCACAGGAACGTCAATAGCAGAATACGGACCGGAACAATCGGCGAAGCTCATAGCGACTCACAGCGAGGATTAGTGATTGGAAACTCGGTACGTGGAACTTCAGATCCCCAAATTTCGTCGTAACCAGCCGCATACTGTCCGATGTACTGAAGGATTACAAGTTTTGCATCATAGCCCTACAGAAGGTGTGTTGAAAAGGATCTATGGTGCGTGCGTTAACAGGTTATTATACCATCTACCAAAGCTGTGACTGGACACGTGAGCTGGGAACAGCTTTCAAAGCGTTGAGTGAAATGCCGAAGCCCGTGATCTCGGGGTGGTCAATCAACGAAGGAATGTACAGGCTGAGTATCAAGGGTCGGTTCTTCTACATCAGCAATATCAACGTGTATAACCCGCACCTCGGAAGCACTGATGATGGTGTATTTTACGCGCAGCTAGAACGTCCGCTGCCCAATCTAGAACACCTTAGGAGGCTTGAATGCTCAGGTCAGCCAGGAGAAGGAGATTAGACCGGCTATTGGAAAGTTCAGCGCTCACCAGCGGACAAACGATAACAGCTTAAAACTTATTGAATTTAAAAAATATGGCCATTCGTTGCACCTATAATTCCATCACAGCCTCCAGTATACAGGGTGCGGCAGAAAATAATGCGAAAATTTGTTCTATTTCTTTCAAATCCCATTTTCAACTAATTCAAGCAATAATATCAACATTTTCGAGTGCAGTTATCTTTATAAAGTCCTTTTAAACAAATTTATTCAATGTGTCCTCCATTTTTATTAATAACATCTTCGAGCCGACGCCGGAAGCCAGAGCATGCCTTTCGGACGTAGTCCTCCGACATTGACTGCCATGTGCGTGTTATGGTTGACTTCAGGGTGTTCACACTAGGGTGTGATGTTTTGCAGGCTCGTGCTTCAACATATGCCCAAATCGAATAATCCAACGGATTAAGATCTGGACTGCTAGGGGGGCACAAATCCTTCGGCCAAAACTTCATGGTATCGTTCAACCATTGTTGGGTTCGATTGGACGTGTGACACGGCGCTACATCCTGCTGTAGGGCAACGTTTTGGTCGTCGAAGAAGTTGGCCTTCACCCAGGAAAGCACATGGTCCTTTAAAATACCGATATACACTTCGGTATTGATTTTAACTCCAGCATCAATGAAAACAGGCGGCATTTTCAAACCGTTGGACGCCACCAAGCCAAACATCATGACACAAGCCGGATGTTTGGTTTGAAATTTGAGTTTCACTTTTTCCGGAACGTTCTCCATTTTCTGCGGTGAAATTAACCGGTCCGTGCGTCTGTTGGCCACAGCTTTTCGTCGGAGAACAGGATTATAATTTTTTCCTTCTTCAACAAGGAAAGCAATCTCTTGGAACGGGTCACTCGTAGTTCCTTGACCCGGTCCGTAATCAAGTGGCGTTTCACTCTGGCTCTGGAAGATGCATGCAGGTCTTCTTTGATGATTCTCCGCATGGACTTCTCCGAAATATTGGCTTCCTTTGCAAGTTTTCTTATGGAAAGCACCGGGTTGCGAGCAATTTTTGCACGGACCGATTTGATCACGTTGGGCGTGCGTCCGCTTCCCGGCTTCCGCTGCTTAGGACCATTCTGCAGGGACTTTTTTATGCGGTAAACTGTTGCCAAATGGCACCCTACCATCTTGGCAATCTCTTTCGGCTTCTTCTGGGCGAGCAACAAACTGGTGATCACTTCTTTCGCGAACATTTTGACGAATTTGCAATAAAACAAATAGAATGTTTGGCTGCAGCACTTGAAAGTAAACATAAACAAATACACTTTCGACAGAAATTAGTCACTAGCTACACGAATTAACCCAATACTCAAGTTTGAACATTTTCGCATTATTTTCTGCCGCACCCTGTAGGTACACCAGGACATCACCGCAGCTGACAGAATCGCCAATCGACTACGTGTGGGAAGGACCAGACAGACACGGACGGAATCGGACGGTATTTGTGACAATTTCCGATTACGTTGGATAACTGTCGGATGCTCAACGGCAGTGACAATTAAATAAGGGCAACAAAAGTCAATTCTACAGTGCTAATATCGACATTGGTACCACGAACAAGAAAGTGGTACCTCGGTGTGCTCACACCACTCAAAACTCTTACTCAGACCGGCCAGCTAGACACGTCAAGATGGTGTGTTAGCAAGCGATATCCGGGAATGAGATCAAGGGATCTTCATTCAAATAGCTCCGGGAATGTCAGCAAGACCGAATTCCACCACCGCATGCGTCGTGTGAGGAATGACCAAGCCTGTAAATAAAGGCCCTCTATTGAGGTAACATCACGTTAGCCCTCGTGTCTGCCACCCAACTTGCTGGTGATTTGTTTTACCTGCTGAAGGCCTTTTCGCTTTGGCTCTTCAGCTTGCCACTATTTTGGGTCAGAAACGATTGCGATCGCTGTAAAATATTAGTGGTTTCAAGCGATTCAGATTTCCATTGTTACCGTATTGTTACCTAATAGTACGTCCCGGTTGATTGTGCTCATGAAACAATGGCAATGGCGATGTCTTGTGTGGAATGCGTGGATGTGCCTCGGGTTTCAATAGTGCATGCAAGAAACTATCTGGCGGAATTCTCCAGCCGACCTGCACGTGGTCTGGTGAAAAGATGCCCGTTTTCCTCTTAATCCGTAATAATTGATCAAGCACTAATCACTGCTTATTCGGCCGCAAGCCCACCATTAAAATTAGCATACACTTCTGCGCTCTTCTTAGGAGGTTTAATCGCAATGTAGCCAATTACGAACCACACGCTAGGAATCAAAAGTACAATTTGCCAATTGTTACTAGAGAGAGATGACTCCATTTCTATGGTACTATCCATTGGTGGCGAGCAGAGGAAGGGTTGAAGATGTAGTAGGACTATATGGTTTTTTATTACAGTTGAAGCTTTACATGGTGACTTCACTAATTGTCGGAGCATTTTTGTCGACGCAATCTCAAAATGGTGTAACATATTTCGGAATAAAAACTCGAAAGTCGAGGCGCCCACTTATGTGGCGGAAGTGTTGCATCACATAACATGTCAAAAATCGAGCCAAAGTCTAGTGGCGTGATGCGAACGTCGACAAGATATTTGGGCATGCTAGCAGATGTCACACCTTCGCCACATTAGTGGGCGCTTGGCCTAAGGATGCGGAACTTGTTTTTGTTTACGAATGAGATACAGAGTTGGATCGGGGGACAATAAGTGAAAAATACACTGTTTTTTGAAACACAGTAAGATGGTAGTTTTTAATCTACATGAAGCTGTTTTGCCAGCATCTCTACACTCCTCCTCAACAGCTACTTAAATTTTCATGCCATTCAATCGCCGAAGTTGTTCAACACGAATACGTGCCACCGGCTTGGTGAGCAGGTCAGCAACCATTACTTCTGACGGGCAGTATAACGTTTGTATTAAAAAAATGGATAGTGCACAGATAAAAAGAAACATTGAATTTTCTGCGTTATTTAATGCACATAAAGGGAACGCTAGATTTGGCAGAAAATAACGGGATATTTCATGTAAATTTTAGCCAGATAATACCTGAATCTACCCTGTTGCATGAAATATTGCAAATAAAGGGTGTCCACGATGAAATTGCCACACACAAAATTGATTCGCAAAATTCGAGTTTTCATCCGATTGCCATCAAATTTTCAGGGATTGAGAAATAACTATTAAACTTCATTTTACCATTTTACTTGTATTTTATTTACAGTCCATACGCAAATGCCCACACCTTGGCCTTAACCCCGGCCATAAGATTCTGCACAACCTGTGAATCAACCGTTTTTTGCATGTTATCCCATACTTTCTTCAGTTCCTCGACTGTCTTCACTACCTTAGGTCGTTTAAGAAGGTGCTGCTTCATAATCGCCCAGTACTTCTCGATGGGGCGGAGCTCCGGAGTGTTGGGAGGGTTGAACATTTTCGGCACGAAATTGACCTTATTGTCCGCATACCACTTCAGCACGTCCTTGGAGTAGTGGCATGAGGCCAAATCCGGCCAGAAGATTGTTGGGACGTTGTGGGCCTTCAGGAGAGGAAGCAGCCGCTTCTGGAGGCACTCTTTTATGTACACCTGTCCGTTCATCGTGTCCTGGGTCACGAAAGGTGCACTCCGCTTCCCGCACGTGCAGATGGCTTGCCAAACCAGGAATTTCTTCGCAAATTTGGACATCTTCTGAGTGCGGACATGCTCCGGAACGCTGAACTTATCCTTGGCCGTGAAAAACAGGTTGCCGGGGATCTGTTTGAAGTCGGCCTTCACATATGTTTCGTCGTCCATGATGCAGCATTCAACTTTCGTCAGCATGTTGAGGTACAACTTCCTGGCACGGGTTTTGGCGGACTTGTTCTGCTTCTCGTCGCGATTAGGGGCCTTTTGTACCTTGAACGTTCGAAGCCCAGCCTTAGTTTTGGCCTTCTGGACAAAACTTCGGCTTAGGTGCAGCTTCTTAGCCACATCCCGAACGGAGGCGTTCGGATTTCGGTTGAAGGCCCCAACTACGCGGTTGTGATTTTTGGTGTTGTACGGAATACTTTTTCCTTCACTTCTGGGCTTCCGATCGGTGGTCAACCGTTCCTCGAACCGCTTAATCACTCGCGACACCGTGGAATTCGCAATTCCCAACGTTTTAGCGATGGAACGATGCGAGAGATCCTTGTTCTCGTGATGAATGCGCAAGATTTTATCACGCACGAGCTGTTCTTTCGACTCCATTTCCGCGAGTTTTGATCACAGGACTTTAAAACTTGCAGGATGTAAATAATGCACTATGAACTAAATCCACCCAAATTTTTATTAAATTCTACCCAACGGTTAAAAAGTTAGAGCAATTTCATAGTGTGGCAATTTCATCATGGACACCCTTTATTGTTGTCCAAATTTTTTTTTTCTCTCCTTTTCCCTTCCTTACCGAAATTACACGCCCTTAAAATTTATTTTTTTTTTCTTTGTTTTATAAAAAAAAAACAAAGACAGATAATATCTTTAAATAATTTCCCCAGGAAGGAATTTATTAAAATTTTACACCAAAAAAATCCACCCCCCCCCCCCCCCCCCCCCCCCCGCCCCCCCCCACCCCCCCCCCCCCCGACGCACACCACCGTGTCCCATTTTTTTTTTTTTTTTTTTTTTTTTTTTTTTCCTCTCCCCCCCCCTTTTCCCCCCACAAAATTTTGGGATTATTTCTCCCCCCCCGGTTGCCCCCAAATTTTCGATGAAACACACCCGGGGGACGTTGCACATTGGCACAATTCTGAAAAAAGACGGTCAAAAACATTTTCACCCTTTTGTCATCATTTTATCGACTAGGTGTCTTCAGAAGAGTTGCTCAAAATGTTATTCCGCATCTTTTGAAAAAAACACGCCTAACCTTTCATAAGGGCTTAACTACACTTTCAATTTCTAACTTTTTCCAGCTACGAGATAACGGGTTATTATTTTCGACAAAGTTGTAGAGCAAGTAATTTTAAGAAAAGTTGCGGAAATCACTAAGTTTCTAGAGCCTAACGTTAAAGAGATATAATTGGTTTTCCTTCAGCACTACTTTAAACCGGTTTTTTAGATAATTAGTACTTTGTTCAAATTTGACGATTTCAATACGTTGTAAAAAATTGTAGGAACTATTAAAATACACATTTTTGCAGAACACACCAATGCTCTCTGGTGACCACATTTTGATATATGGTGATTCAAGTGTCTATATGACGTCATAATCAACCACCTTAAAAAGGGTGGGCGGGTCCTGGCGGGGTCTAAAACAGATTGTATTTGAAAGATTATCTTACGAACTAGTATTCCTGAAATTGTCAGCGTTGGGTACTGAAGGGTACCTAGTAAAACCTCAGTTTGAAATAGTACAGGTTATAAGCCAGTTTATATGTCACATGTGACGTAATGTTCAACAAACTAAAAAAATATATATGCGGGACCTGGCGGCGTCTCAAATCGATTGGATTTGTAAGATAATCCAATGAACTAGTAATCCTGAAATTTTCAGCGTTGGGTACCCAAGGGTACCTGGTTAATTCTTAATACAAAATAGTAAATAATAGAAAATCGAGTTGACCATCTTATTCAGCCACTGCCGCTGCGTCATTTCCTGCAGCTCCGAAACCAGTGGACGCGACTGCCGCTTCCTCAAATGTATGTTCATGTTTGCCAGGTACTTTTTCACTGTTTGGCCGGTTGAACCGACCTCCCAGCCAAGCGGACGCAACGATGTAGTCACTTTTCCCTCGGTCTTCCTCTTCAGCATCCTTTGGAGCTTCTTGTCACTCAGGGTCGTTGGCCGTCCGGAACCGGGCTTTCTTTCGATGCTCTGATTGTGGTCTAATAGTGTCAAGATGTTGTAGATGCCGGAACGGGCGTATCCGGCGTCCGCAAAGTGATGTCGTTTTCGACGCGGCGGGGTGCCGTTCTTTGAAAGCGCACACATGCTGAACGGATTTGCTTCACTGTTTTTGCCATCACGGTTAGAGTTCGACTGATAGAGCTGTCAAATTTTGTCTGCTGCTTCATGGGTTACTATGATTGATGGGTAGTTTCGGCAGTGCGGGTGAAGGTAAACCCATAAAAAATCGGCAATTTTTGGCCATTTTCTTTGAATGCAAACGTTACGGAACAACTGTAAAAGTGGCTATTTCATGAAATTATCATAAGAAATTATGGAAGCCTGCTTTGATTGAATCCGCACTTGTGGTCAAAAATACATTCCTTGAACCGGGTGTCCTTTCGTAAATTCTCAGAAAACTCAACAAAATGGCCTTACTTGTTTTTTCATTGATCGAGACAACCAGTAAAAAAAGCTGTCTAAATAAAACTCTAAATTACAAAAAGAAAAAAGAAAATGAGGAGCTCTGAAACTGTTATGAATTTATGAACCACTTCTACGATTACGTCGGATTTATTGAATTGGTCGTCCTTTGGCCAGTGCTGTATATTACGGTAGTTCCAGATCAACCTGGAAGGCGCCCTGATAGAATGTTTTGATGGGAGCACTGATTCAGATCTTCTTGAAAAATAATGCACGTCAAGATGCGCAAGTCCCCGGTGGGTCTGGGTTCAATCCCAGTCGACGTCGGTGATTTTTCTGAGGCGAAAAAATCTGGCCACGTCTTCCTTCGGAAGGGAAGTAAAGCCGTTGGTCCCGGCTCATATTCATGAGTCGTTAGGTAGGGTCCAGGTGGTGGAGTCGTCTCCCTGGCGTCGGTGATTGTCACCATGTGAGGAAAATAGGCCGACGTAAAATAAAGAAGACAAAAAAAAAAGATGCGCAAGTTCCCACTTGATAATATATACCACACATAGAGGAAGAGAATCAACCACTGGAAGCAGTTAATTAGCGCGCCCAAGGAAAATGATTATGTTATATGTAAAGACTGGACTCAGAAAAAATGTTCACAAAAAAATCATTTTAAATCGAATACTTCTCAAATTTTCAGGGATTAAATAACTATATATTAGCTATGTTTTGGCATAATTTATTTATTGAATTTCATCCCCCAAGCTGAATGCTCGTACATTTCTCTTAACACTGCTCATGAGATCTTGGGCGAGGCTTTGTCCATCTTCTACACGGTGTTCAATAAGTTCGAATACAAGTTTTCATCATTGCGTAGGTATGCGCCATGTACATATTCTGCATTGGTATTGGTGTCAGCTTTAGCTTCATTCATACGCTACCGAATGTGCGCGGTGTTGACATTCTGTTAGTTGTTGTTTGTTTGTTACGCGCGATGAAAGAGTATCGGGACTTCGTAATTAAGCGTTTTTTGAACGGTGAGCGACCCGGCGATATATTCCGGCTGCTGAAATCGCATGGGGTCAAGCGGAACTTTGTCTACACGACCATCAGGCGATACCGGGAGACGTCCTCGACCAATGACCGTGCGAGATCCGGTCGGCCGCGTTCAGCGAGGACGCCACGGGTCATCAAGATCGTGAGGGAGCGAATTCGGCGCAAAAGAACCGCTCAATCCGGAAAACGGCTGCAGATCTCAACGTTTCCATTGGAACCGCTCACACCATACTCACCAAGGACCTTGGTTTCAGGCCTTACAAAAAACGTAAGGTCCATGGCGTTTCGGAGGCTACCAGCAAAAAGCGGTTGGATCGAGCTAAGAGGATCCTCTCTCGGCACGCTGGTCAGGAGTTTGTTTTTTCGGACGAGAAACTGTTCGTGCTGCAGCAGCCGCACAATGTGCAAAATGACCGGGTGTGGGCGCCATCGAGGGACAGCATTCCTGAATCCAATATAAACATCCCTCGGTTCCAAAGTGCCGCGTCGGTGATGGTTTGGGGGGCAGTATGCAAACGTGGTAAGCTACCCTTGGTGTTTATTGAAAAAAACGTCAAAATCAACGCGGCGTACTACAAAACTGAGGTTTTGGAAAAGGTTGTTGCCCCCAGTCTCCGAAGCCTCTACGGCGATGAGCACTACGTGTTCCAGCAGGACGGTGCACCAGCCCATACGGCAAATGTGGTTCAAGCCTGGTGTCGGGACAATTTAACCGACTTTCTGGACAAAACTTTGTGGCCTCCCAGCTCCCCGGACTTGAATCCTCTCGACTTTTTGTTTGGTCCTATATGATGGCGAAGCTGAACGAATACAAGGTCAGCACTTTGGATCATTTCAAGACGGTAATTCTCAAAATCTGGGACGAAATGCCCATGCAGTCCGTGCGTGCCGCCTGCGACGCGTTCGAGAAACGTTTGAAGCTCGTTAAGGAGTACAAAGGGGGGGTCATTCCAAGAGAAATGTTGTAAACGTTCCTTGTAAACATAGCTTTCAATAACATAAATCCAAAAAATAAAAAAACATGTTTTCATTTTTTAACAAATTTTGAAAGTGTATCCGAACTTATTGAACACAGCTGGTATTTGAATTATGTCCTTACAAGGCTCCCGAAGGATGTAACGTTCGCAGACACCATGAAAACGCTAACCAAATTTTTTGGCGAACACACCTCACTTTTCCGCCGTCGGTTCCAGTGTCTCCAGCTGGCGAAAAGCGAAGGAGACGACATCATCACCTACGGTGGAAGGGTGAACCGAGCCTGTGAAGATTTCGATTTCGCGAACCTAACTATCGACCAGTTCAAGTGTCTGGTTTTCGTAACCGGACTGAAGGCATCCAAGCATGCAGATATTCGGACCAGATTGCTCACCCGGATGGAAAACGAGAAACCGGATAAACTAGTGACTCTTCAGACTCTCATCGACGAGTTCCAGCAGCTCGTTAATTTGAAGGCAGACACCAGCTTGATTGAGCATCCAGCCAGCTCGAAAGCAGCAGTACACGCCATCAACGAGAAGAAGAGACCACCAGAAGTTTCCAAGTCCTCGTTCAAGCCGGAAGTCAAATCTCCGAAGACGCCTTGCTGGCAATGCGGAGTAATGCACTTTGTCAAGGATTGCACATACAGCAGCCATCTGTGCAAATCTTGTAACCTTGTGAGACACAAAGAGGGGTACTGCGGTTGCTTCACCAAGTCCTCAAACCCGCCAGCTGGTGACAACTCCAACCAAAAGGGTAAGAAACACCAGAAGAAGACGAAGTACCAAGCCAACATCGTTCATGTGGTAAGCCACACCGCTAATCTCACCCGTTTCGTGTTTTCATCATCAGTGAAAATACGTGGAGGAAGGTCGGATCGCCCACACTCAAGCCATCGATTTGCGAAGCACTCTCCGCATCCAAAGATCCTCTTCCACTACTGGGGGAATTCACCTGTCTCGTAGGAGTCAACGACGTCATCAAGCCTGGGCTGTGCCGAGTCACATCAGTCAAGGGACTCAACCTGTTCGGCTCGGAATGGATGGACCTCTTCGACATGTGGACGAAACTATTGTCATCGTTCGTAAATCAGGTGAATCAATCCAATTCAAATTCCTTTTCTGGAAAGCACTTCCGTTAAGATAGCGCTTATGTATCGCACACCAGGAGGGTAAAACTAACCTGTCTCACGACGGTCTAAACCCAGCTCACGTTCCCTTGAACAATCCTACGCTTTGTGAATTTTACCTAACATTCCGGACGATGGATCGGAGCCTGAAGTAACCGTTCAACCTGGACCATCCACTTGTTCTACGCCGTTACGATCGAACCCAAAACGGAATGTCAAGCTGCCACAACGTTTTCAAGACTATGTTCTTTCTTAGGCGGGAGATATTAGCATCCATATGTTCTATTTACTGTAGATTAGTAGAGTTCACAATCAACCATATTATATTATAGCATTATAGCATATTTGAATTTGAAATATTAAAACTAATCACAGTAGGCATGAGTTAGCATGGTAGCTATGAGCAACGTGATTTTTCCACTTGAGTCAGTTTGAGCTGAGCACGAAATAAAGATAGACGCTTTTGTTAAAACGTGTTCTTTTCAATTGCAACAGAAACATACTTCTCTAGTGTGTAAGACATAGTGGCCGGCACAATGTTTCAAGCGACTTACCTTTGCATAAAACTCATTAGGTGATTTTTGGACATTGTAAAGCCTGTCCACGTTAAATTTCGGACACCAAAATAATGGCAGTTAACATTGGTTTAAGGAGCTTTAAACGACTTACTGCAGTGAAATTTTGCTCGTCATCACCGTTGGACATCTTTTTCACTTTGTACGCCTTCAGTCCTTGCCTCTGCTTCACTTTTTATACGTATGATTTTGACTTCCCAACTTTGCCACATTTCACACAGAAAGATTGGGATTTTTCGCAATAATCGCTCCCGACCATACTTTTCGATTTGTTCCACCTCGAACCTTCCGATCCACAGTCAAGCGCTGGTCAAATGATTGGCAAACACAAAACACGGTACTTTTCGGTAGTTTTAGTTTCTTGGCAAGATCGCGTACCGATAAATTCGGATTTTGCTGCCGTTCGTACAAAATGCTTTTGCGCACTTCCACTTGATTCGACGCCGTTTTACTGAATATAACAAGAATGTAAGCATGCTGCACCGCGACATAAGGTGGAGAGTTTCAGCTAAGTGAAACGTTTCAGCGATCCGTGAAATAATTCAAAATCCACACCGAAAGAAAAGTGTCCGAAGTTTAACGTGGACAGGCTTTAATAAATCATCCAAGAAAATCATAACCATCAATTGAGAAAAGCATAGTTGCACACAAAGATGTCATAAGAGCCTTGTGCAATCAAAATACAGTGGGTTCATGATGTTTCATATGATAAATCATATGAACTTCGAAAGGTTTTTTTACGCCAGTGTATTCACTAGAGGAAATTGAATAGGAGTAATGGCCCAAACACAATTATAACGGAAGCTGATCGGCAAAGCCCGATCTGAGTAAGCCTGCTTTTCGGAGAGAAAGCAGGCTAGATCCAAGCCGATTCTAATTGGAAATATCGAAGTAATTTGCAACAACTGTCAAACATGCGGTAAGAGGAGCAGTGAAAGGAGGGACGGATGCATTGATAACTGTTTGCCAAATTTCGCGTGACATAATTTCTGAACGCACCTACCAGCTTCAGTGCAAAGGCAGTCAGAGTTTCGTTTAATTTTCGCTTTCCCCCGCCTCAACCAACATAGGATATAGGAGAAGAGGGGAATACAAGAGGCAGCAGCAATCGATCAATGTGTCCCATATAAGTGGACTCCTCCTGTAGGAAGTGCCATCATTCAGCCCCAACAGTAGTGAGAGAGCGAACGAGAGCCGGAGTCGATCCGACCGAAAAGCCGCCGCCGACGGAAATCAATCGTTGCGTAGTCGCGGACCGAATTGGACGTGTTTTTAGCCGCATTATCCCGTAAATCTTTCCCACCCGCCTACTGTGCACTATCACTCTGATTATGGGTTGTGACTGAATTCGAGGAGGATTTATCGGACTCGAATGGGTCGGACCAACGCTTATAACCAACGGATTAGGAATTTTCATTTCCCAGCCAACGGCAGAGCCCAAGCAGCGACGAACGGTGCGAAGAAAGTTGTGTGTTTACTTTGAAAAGAAATTAAGTGGGATCAAGCAGGCGAATGAAAGGAGGGCTTTTCTTCGATCAAGTGAAACAGCGTGGGGCTCGGTTTGTCTGGAGAGAGGGGGAAGGAAGTCGGAAATGTGTATAACGTAGTAAATTGAGATTGTGTGGTTCGGGGTTGGTGGTGATGAAAAGCATCTTTCAAAAGGCGAGGGAAAAAATCCCCCTAGCATCAACCTGGTCACGTCGGACTGGGTGGAAAATCTGTCGTGGGAGAGAGAGAGCTTTGGCGAGAGACTTCCGAATTCACCACACTCGAGTTGTTTGACAGTTTCGTTTTCGTATCACCCCCGCCATTGTGATGGAGAGGCAGCAGCAGCAGCAGCCATCTTGGATTTTCGTTTCTCTGGCTGTGTGAAAGGAAGAGAGCGAGAGAGAGTGGAGTTTGGGCCTGAAGCTTTCGCCCGCTCTCTCGGGAGTGTGAAAATTGCTACACATTAATGTTTTATGTGTCGAGTGCTGCTTCCTGAACTCGGTGAAAGAAACGGATAGTAGGACAGTAGGGAAAAGTTGGAACGTTCGTCCGAACGGTAGAGGCTGCAAATGCAAAAGCAGCAGGGAGTTTCTTTAAGCATTCTGGGGAGGCTGAAGATTTTTTTGTGTGTGCTAAAGAAGGAAAAAAAAGGGACAGTTGGAAGAGCAATAGCTACGGAGAAGAGAATAGATCATTCGGTGAGATCCTGAAGGATTCCAGAACAGACGACAGCAGCAGCAGCAGTGCTGTGTGAGATGAGCGCGAGATAGTTTCGATTTTAGTGGGTGACACCGTTTTCCGAGATCAGTTGCATAGAGTGTTTGAATGGGAAAATGGTAGTTTTGGGCTGCTGCTCGATGTGAAGTGGATTCTTTTCCTAGTGTCATTTGATAATGGTTACGGTTTTCTGGGACGTGATGAGAAGAAAGCCCACAAAGTGAGTCAATTTCTGTGAAGATTTTTGCTTTTCGCGACGTGGACGTGACCAACTTTGATGATTGATTAGGGATTCGACCCATTTTCCTGCGCGGAGACGCAGTCTAGCAAACCATGGTGAAAAAGTGACCTCCAATCGTCATTTCCATCAACAAATGGCATTCCCTGGAACTGATAAGTGGAAGGGTTTGCGCCCGATGAAAGCAGTGGATTTTTTCCATGAATTATTTTTTTTCTTAGACAGAGAGTAAAGTAATCTGAAAAAGTGAATATCGATCGCTTTTCCCGTTCGTGGGGGGAAATCGCAGTGAAAAGCCGAAGGTGGACACACGAACGAGCGTACACGAAGAAGAAGACGGCACTACGACAGTCGCAGCCAGAGGTCGATGACGGAAGTCGAATTCGTCGAGCGCCATCCCCAGCGTTGCACACAAACACGTAACAACCGCACACGTAGAACGTAAGCCCGATTGCACAGTAGTGCACAGAGTGGGCCTGACAGCGGGTGGGCGACACACATGTATGTAGGCGCGCGTAAGGACGGCCCGTCTTCTCCGGTCATGTAGCGTGGTGAATTCCGGCATACTCACCACTTGCGCCACTATACGCTTTACGCACGGGTTGCTCAGAGTAGTAGGCCAGGGATCTCCGCTCACTCACAGCAAAGCAAGCAAGAAGAGAGGATGGGGAGCAAAAGGAGGCAAATGTGCATCGCGTAAAAGCTCTCGTTCACTCACACACAGGGACACGAAAGAAAAAAAATCCATCATGATAAGAGGACGCAAGTCACGTGGGGAAAGAGAACTGCAATAATGGCGCGTAGCAAATTACGGGAATCGTTAAATGAATGCAATCCTACAGAGAGAGGGCAGCATAAATTGTGATGCACACCATTTTTCTTCCCATAGTAGAACAGTTGATGGGAAACATTCCAAGAATTCCTCCCAAGCACATTGTCATTGTGGGTGCCTGCCTTGGGTTGGTTGGGGCGAGCGTGCAATCAAGTGATTGGTGAAACGAGGTGAGGTAAGCTGATCTGACAGCTCGTTGCCTCCCGTTTGGGAAAGCGAAAGTGACTTGACGACTTTTCTTGTACATTTTGGATGCTAATGGGACTGTCAGAGGCAGTCCCGACATATTTTAATCTCTCCCTCGTTTTGCGGTTGACGGTTTCAGCATAATGTCCTCGTCTCACCATATCTTCCTTCATGTACTCACCTCCACCAACCGGTGGCAAGGCACCTCCAACTCAAGATCCGGGGGGTTTGCAAATGTCTAAATAAACCTCTATCCCACCACAATTAGCAAAACGGAACGAGTTAAAATGCGCAAACTTAACAAGTGAGATACCATTGAGTGGCAATCAGTTTTTTTTTATCGTGAAGAATCAGTGAAAATGGACCCGAATGCGGCGGAAGAGCCCACCACCATCAGTGTGCAGCAGAAGCGTCAACGACGCAAAGGTACAATTCCAAAAGTGAACCGTTCAGTGTCCCACCCGGTCAATGAATCTCCTCTGCGCTAATCGTCAAGTATCGGTAGTGCCGGAGGAGCAGCAGCAGCAGCAGCAGCAGCCGCGGCGGCAAACAGTGCACAAGGGGAACTGTGGAAGGTGTGGCCGTTATCGGCGGACAATCGCTGCACTTCTACTACGGCGGCTACGAGGCCAGCGGAGGCAAAGCGAACTCGGAGGAGCGGCAGCGGCGGCGGCGGCGGCGGAGGAGGAGGAGTTACGGGTGGGACGGGCATCATAGCACGGCCACCGATACTCGACTGCTAGCAACAGCCCGCCAGCAAAGCTAGTGGTTACCCGCGCCCGACGTAGACTAATGCAGTGGAGGAAGTTTGCGCGGCTGAAAACGACTGCTACTGGACATTCGCGTACGCGGAGGATGCTTTGTTGTGGCCGCAGAAAGGTAAGTCCCACTGCCCCGGAAAAAGTTTCAACCCATTTACTTCTTGCTGGTGTGCTTGTTTGTGGTTGACACAGGATGTCGAAAGGAAAAAACCGCAGCAATAACAAGGACGTCAAGTTGTACTTAAATACTGTTTTTGGATGGTGATTGAGGGGAGGGGGGTTTGTTTCTGTGGAATGTTTTTTTTTTTCTGTCACGCGATCCTTGTGGTCAATGTTTATACCTCGGCAGGTATGGGTAATGTAGGACATGTGCTCGAAGGCAAATAAACTCACCACCATTTTTTTTTCCTATTTTGTGTTGATGACAATGAAATCAAATTCCTTCGATTTTCTGGAGCTGTGCAGGAGCGTTAATGCTTGCTCACAGGTATTAAGCGTTAAGAAAGAAAATAAGCTTTTAATGTGTTGCTGATTATGAGATTGGCTCTCTTGAAGATGCGAGATGATGAATCATTTTTGAATTACAAAAAGCGGTTATCTAAATACAAGAAGCAACAAATGCAATGATTATGTGAGATCTCCAGAACGCGGCGTCATCTTGTGATCTGCCACGATTCCGTTTTTTTTTTTCCCCCCCCCCCAAAATAAAATTTTTTTTTTTTTTTTTTTTTTTTTTTTTTTAAAAGTGTATGTTATTTATTAAATGTGTTTTTTTTTTGCGGTCCCCCCCCCCAAGGGGAGGGTGTCAAAAAAAAAACAAAAAAAACCGCCCCCCCCAAAAAATTTTAAAAAAAAAAAAACTTATACCACAAAAAATTTCTAAAAATTTTTTAAAACACAAAACGGTAAAAATTTTCCCCCCTCAATACAACCCCCACAAAAAATACTCTTTCATAATTAAAAAAATTGAAAAAAAAGCAAAAAAAAAGGGATATTATAAAAATGTTTTTCACACACAAAATTCAAAATTCGCCCCGGGGGCAACTCCCACGATGAGCGTTAGATAAAGCCTCCCTGGCATGACAATTTCCACGATGATGACGATTTTATTTCTGCTGAAAGCATTTTATCAAGCATGATCAATCGCGATGAGAGCGCGATGACGATGCGATCAGAATAAAAATTATCGCTGACAGAATGGAACTGCTCGAAAAATTTGACAACCAGAACTGCCAGAAATAAAATGACATTTCTCGCTTCCAAATATTCGATCAGTAATATTTTCTCCTGACATCGCAAGAAAATCGCAGTTTTCACTATCCATGCTTCGATTTTTTTTCGTAGCCTTTTCTGCGTTAGGCCGCCAGGCGAGTCGACGTCAGTTTCGTGTCCGTGTTGAAGAAAGTTGACGGTTTTCTCAAGAGCACCATACCAACCCTCCTTGAAGACATGGCCGAGAGAACAGGCTCCATAAATCAGCCCCTGGAAGACCTCACCGAAGAGCAAATCAGTAGGATGGAGGCTGGTATATGTAGATTTCCAGAGCTCATGAACCTCCCTGCAGGAAACCTAGCATTACGGAAGTATATAGAAACCAGAAGATTTTAATTTAATGAGTGGAGAGAGAGCCTTGCTGATGAAAATGGCGGGGGCTGTGAAAGCAAAAGGCTGGTCTTTCTTTGCTAGAAATAGATCCCACGAATAGGAAATGCAACGCACAAACTTGTCCTAATAACTAGGATCAGTGACGACTTCGACTAAACAGAAATCAGAATACCCATCATGCTTTATTAAATACGAGACCATTATCAGAGTGATAACAACCTCTCGGACTTTAATACATGAGACAGAAATCATATAGAAGCATTAGACATAAAACAACATCCATGTAGAAGCAGTTGATACTAGTGCAGTTCATTCGTAGGTACTCTTTAGGGACGCAACCAGCAGAACAATCTTGTGGCTAAAACAGAAAGTTTTTGGATTCGGAACTCTTTCTTTATTACGCATTTATAATTCGTATTTTTGTCACATAAATTGCTACAGAAACAATGGTACTCAATAATACAACAATCTACGACAACAGTTACACGAGATATACAGATTCAAACTTGACTAACTAAACTCATTCGATAGTCAAACGAAGATAGTAATGGTTTTTTGTCTAGCACCGAAACAAACGTAAACAAAACTACTGATTTTGTTACGGGAAACTTGCTTGCTTGGATTCACTTGCTCGAAATAATCAAAACAAATTTCGACACTGTTGCCAGAAAAGAAAAGAGTAGATCGAATATGAATGTCATAGCTGCCAGACATCCATAACTTTGCTCGCGATTCGAGTAAGAATCGGTGACGATGAGACGCGATTACGCGATTAATTTCGCGATTCATAATACTGTTGCGATTAATGGCGATAGTGGAAGCGATGGTTTTTTTTTTGTGTGAATTTGGTAAGGATTTGTTGCGATCCAATGTGAAATCGCAAAGTGGCGTACCCCTCGATATACCACTTCTTTCCCAATATAAAATTTAAAAATAAAAACATAAAAAATTTTAAATTTTTACGGTTTTTTTTTTTTTAATTTCCAAGAGCCAAACGTTCGGTATTTGGTTTTACGGTTTTCGGTAAAATTTGACAAGTTCCGGTAATTTTTTTACCGGAATACTGTAAAATTTCACCAAAATCCGGTAAATCGGATTACCGAACGTTCAGCTGTTAAAATAACCGAATACTGTAAAATTTTCTAAGTGTGTATAGAAGGGGTACACCTTCGCAAATGGCTTCATTGCGTACATATCCTAGGGCCAGGTACTCAGACATCTTCTGGTGCTGAGAGTCGGGTAGCTTTAGATCCTTCTGCATTTGCCATAGTAACGACTTAATGCCATTTCTTTATTATTCGCCAAGCGAACATCATCATACGGCCATTGTATACAGGTTGCATCATAGGCGTAGCCAGGATGAAGAAGAGAGAGAGAGAGAGAGAGAGAGAGAGAGAGAGAGAGAGGATTATCTTCTCTAATTTCACCCAAAGTATTTTACAATACTCGTCCGATTTTGGCAACAAGATTAAACTATTCTAGGCTTGTTCTGGAATAAAAAAAAAAATGATTTAAAAACCTTTGATTTTCCCCATGTTTTAAAATCGAACTGCATTAAATAGAAACCATGCCAAAATCTAACGGTTACTGTAATGTTTCGAAATATTCACTTTACAGTCAAGTTGAATATTTGTATAAGATTACCACCGAGTTTGCTGACAGTTTGTGCTGAAAATGTACTTTTTCCTCCACTTTTTCTCACCCACATTGAAAATTAAATTTAGTTTTTATTACACAATCGAAGGTAGGACTAACAAAAATATTCGTTGTCTTGTGCAAACAAATTGATTTGTACTTTTCAAGAAGCTACCTTCGTATTCAATGCCATTCGCGCAACTGTCAAAAGCACGAAGCGTACGAAGCATTTGTTGACACAGAAAGAACATTCGCTCATTGTACGAAAACAACACAAAGTGCTACGAATATTTTGATATCTATAAAAAAGAAACGTCTCTCTGGTGGTTGCATGATTGACTGACAGTTCTTCTATATCGACTCAGTATGTAATTGAAAAAAAAGGGCAAGCCACGAGGAGTTCTTCGTGTATTTTTATTAATGTTTCTGACATGTTTTTTTTTTTGGGAATCTGTTTTTTGGGAAGAGCTGTTATTGAATCCGTGGTTGATTTCACCAGGCCATGGTGACTCGTTTACCGACCTTAGCTCAGTCGGTAAAGGCGCAGCTACAAAGCAACACCATGCTGGAGGTGGCTGGGTTCGATTCCCGGTCTGGTCTAGGAATTTTTCGTAAAGGAAAATTTCTCGACTCCCTGGGCATAGCGTATGATTGTACTTGCCACACAATCATACTAATGCAAAAATGGTACTTGGCATCGAAAACTCTCAATAAATAACTGTGGAAGTGCATTTAGAACACTACGTTGAGAGCAAGCAATAAGCTAATTGTGAAAGCAATAAGCTTGAAATGCTGAAGAAGAAGATGGTGACTCGTTAAAAGTTACTTGATTAATGAGTACGAACTTATAACTCTCGATAGCGTTTCAACTTTTATTTTGGGATAAATCCATGATTCCAGTCTACCCAAGCAGCAATACCAACAAATATGAGTACGACTGAAGGGAAGCAGCAATTTTTTGGTTCTCACGTTGGTTCATTTCGTGCATTGTACAAAAAGGTGTAATGTGTAATGATAGCATTTCACCAAATGACAAGCATTAAGAATGTTTCATAAAATTTCCGACACATATTTTCTATGTAAAAAATCCATGTGTGCGAAACGAGTGAAAGCTTATTTACAAAAATAAATTTTAAGTGCATATATTGACAAAGCAATACCGTAAAAATACCGTTTTTTACTCACCGTGCTGACACCGTTTCAATAGAACAAGGTCTGTATCCGCAATAATCCGGACACCTCAAAACACGAATAAAACATAAATTTCGCATTATATTTCCGTCGGAGTTGTTTATTTCAGATTCATGGGATTTGTTTTAACAATTCGTGAAGACAAAACATAGTTATTCGGTATTTGCATAACATTTTCAAACTTTGCGCTTAACTCCGTCCATTAGGGTTTTTACAGACTCTTCAGAAATCGTTGAAGCCGTCTTTGTCCAAATTGATTCCTTGCTTCTTTCCAGAAAGCTTCCGCTTCATCAGAGCTCAATATCTCTCGATTGGTCGTAGCTCTGGGCAATTTGGCGGATTTGAGGTTTTTGGTACAATGTTCACTTGATTTGCTTGGTACCACTCCATCACAGTTTTAGCATATTGGCATGATGCCAAATCGGACCAGAACAAAGGTTTTTTTTTGTGACTTTTGATGAAAGGTAGTGATCGCTTCTGCAGACACTCTTTGTGATGGATATCCTTGTTGATTGTGCCTGTAGTGACGAAAGATTTACTCTTTTTGCCACACGTGCAAATTGCTTGCCACACAAGGTATTTTTTGGGAAATTTCGATGCCTTCTTCGTTCTGAAATGCTCAGCTGCAGCATTTCTGGCCATAGCAGAATAAAAAGCCAGCCCTGGAAGCTGCTTGAAATCCTCCAGGACATAAGTTTCATCGTCCATAACAACGCATGAAAACTTCGTCAAATATTCGCAACTTAAGTCCCAAACATTTTTAGTGTTGATGGTTTATAGCTTATGGTTTGTGTCCTCTCAACTTACCTCTAATTTAACTAAGGGGTTATTCATAAAACACGTAGGCTTTTCTGGGGGAGTGGGGGGGTCTTGCTCTGAGATTTTCAAAACTGAGTCTACGTGGTTTATGAACAGGCCCTAAACAGGAAAATCAAGTATAACTTTTCAAACCGACGCAAGTCGCAAATGTAAGAAAACTGTGATTTTTGTGCTAAATTATTGCTACTTTCATTCTTAATACACTTGTAATAAGCAAATAATTTAGGAAATTTCATTCATCAATGACAAAAAAAAACTATTCCTCAATATCCTCTGCTATTCCTCAATATTTGAAAATACTTGAGATACACTGGTGCATCTGCGTTTTGAAATTTGAACCGATTTATCCACCACGGTGTATGTAGCAATCACTCCACTTGTGTGCACTAATTTCACCAGCAGAGCTACTTTTTCAAAATCAAATTTAGAATGAGAAGTAATGAACATCGACATTGATAGTAGCTTTCTTCTTGGTTCATGCGAGTGTTCTCGACTCGTAGTGGTATGTATTTGATTGATGAATTTCCTGCTAATGAA
This sequence comes from Aedes koreicus, assembly GCA_024533555.2. NCBI lineage: Eukaryota > Metazoa > Arthropoda > Insecta > Diptera > Culicidae > Aedes > Aedes koreicus. Next base: position 535,601 of record JAHHFK020002414.1, on the reverse strand, counting down.
CCTATTCAACTTATTCTTGTTTTATTCCTTTGTCATGCAAAACATGCTTATGTATGTATTCTATCCGGTGATTCGGTTTGTTACAAACATTCTTCTATTTATGAACACGCGTCAAACCATCGCACATAAATTTGGAGACGGTTTCGGCGCGTTTTTCTTGTCTTTGAGTTAGCTCATCGAATCTTCCGGTCCGCCTCTAAGCATCTTGCTATGAGGTACCACATGGGTCTCTACCGATTGCCTGTCGATCTGTCAAAATAGGAAGACGTCCACATGGAGTTATCTCAAATTATCATAATCCGTCCAATATATCACAAAACATTGGAGATAATGAAATCATTGGGTATAGGACCAAGTCTCCCCCGGTTGATGCTAAACCGATGTGCATGGGCATCAATAGAAGCATAAAGTTGCCAGAAGGCACGAAATTCATCTACGCACTCTTATTTTTACCAAATCCCTCAATCGTAATTTTAAATGGATTCCCTTAGATTGTTCTTAAGAAGCTTTTACTTGATTGATACTGTTGAAAAAATGAAAGTTTACGAAAAAAGAGTAGGCTTCGAGTATCGGCTGTGAAAGGTTATGTAAATACTTTATTATGCACTATTTTGCACAGTGAGCACAGAAAAAAAAAAACAATACAACTCCTTCCTGGTTAGCTGTAGTGGTTCGCCGGGGTGGTGGACCGGTAGTGGGGATCACAATGAACTGTAATCCATAATATTAGTTTGCCATGCCCGCCGAGCCACCATATCCTGAAGCAAGTAAATCACTATTCCATTTTGTGAGTGGCTCCAATAGCACTCTTACTGTTGGTATAACTAAAGATTGGACTCGGAAAAAATGCGACACTTTGTTTTGGGTGTAACTTTTTATCACGTGGGTAAAAATTAATGAAATTTTGGGCAATACTAGTTTAGAGTGTTATGTTTATGTGTTAAGGTCGGTATCGTGTTCGAAAGAAATTTCTTTTACTATCTCAATCTCATGTTAAATTCCGTTTACTGAAACGGAAAAGTAAAGAATCGAAAAGAAATTTCTGCAGCAGTATCCACCTGAAAATAATGAAACATAAAATTGAAATTTGTAAGGTTTCCACGCAAACTAATGGGAGCTGTCATTATTACTTTCGGAAAAATATTCCGCTTGATTATTCCGTAAGTGAAGGTGACATTTCGTTCCATGCAGTTCAATTGTCAAAATTCCGCTTGGTAATATTGAACAGAATTCCGTAACCTCTTTACTTTTTAAGTCGATACTGGCCTTTATGTGTTAAAATTTTATCGCAATCTGTCAAGTATTTTTTAAGATACATTCGAAACAAGAAGAGCCACGCCAGCAAATCTTGGGCGCGGTGATCGATAATCCTGGTCAGTCGCACAGATGGATCGGCAAAAGGCTTGGAATCCACCATTCCACCGTGTCTCACGTTGTAAAGATGTTCCAGGAGACGAAGACCATCGAGCGGCGCGCTGGAAGCGGCCGAAAACCGAAAACGGAATACCCAGAGAAGGCGCGGAAGATAAGGCAGTTCTTTAAGAATAACCCGAACCTTTCCAACCGAGACGTGGTCAAAAAGGACAATTCGTCGAAGTGGTTCGTCCATCAGACCATGAAGCGGGCTGGGCTACGTGTTTTTAAGGTCAGGAAGGCGCTAAACGGGCTGACAAGCAAAACACGGTGGCCAAATTGCGTGCGCGGAAGCTGTACCGTGAGTGGCTGGTCAAGCCAGGCTGTATATATATCAAGGCGGACACCAAACAAATCCCCGGCCTCGAGTTTTTTGTCGGTACGTCCCGCATGGAGGTACCGGAAAAGTTCCGGAAGAGAAAGATGGACAAATTTGCGAAGAAGTACCTGTTGTGGCAGGCGATCCAGACACACAAACCACAACCTAAACAGCAAGAAAACCCCCCCACACATCAAACCAAAACCAACACCAACAAAAGAAAAGAAAAGCGAAAAACATCAAACCGAAGCTTTGAAGAAAACGGGAGAAATGTGTAAGGAAGATGGACAAACCCCAAACAGAGCAAAGAGAAATACGAGCTAGGGGGAGGAAATTCAATAAACAAATTATGCCAAAACATAGCTAATATATACACGGTGTTCGATAGGTTCGGATACACTTTCAAAAAGTGTAAAAAAAATGAAAACATGTTTTTTTTTATTTTTTGGATTTATGTTATTGAAAGCTATGTTTACAAGGAACGTTTACAACATTTCTCTTGGAATGACCCCCCCCTATGTACTCCTTAACGAGCTTCAAACGTTTCTCGAACGCGTCGCAGGCGGCACGCACGGACTGCATGGGCATTTCGTCCCAGATTTTGAGAATTACCGTCTTGAAATGATCCAAAGTGCTGACCTTGTATTCGTTCAGCTTCGCCATCATATAGGACCAAACAAAAAAGTCGAGAGGATTCAAGTCCGGGGAGCTGGGAGGCCACAAAGTTTTGTCCAGAAAGTTGGTTAAATTGTCCCGACACCAGGCTTGAACCACATTTGCCGTATGGGCTGGTGCACCGTCCTGCTGGAACACGTAGTGCTCATCGCCGTAGAGGCTTCGGAGACCGGGGGCAACAACCTCTTCCAAAACCTCAGTTTTGTAGTACGCCGCGTTGATTTTGACGTTTTTTTCAATAAACACCAAGGGTAGCTTACCACGTTTGCATACTGCCCCCCAAACCATCACCGACGCGGCACTTTGGAACCGAGGGATGTTTATATTGGATCCCAGGAATGCTGTCCCTCGATGGCGCCCACACCCGGTCATTTTGCACATTGTGCAGCTGCTGCAGCACGAACAGTTTCTCGTCCGGAAAAACAAACTCCTGACCAGCGTGCCGAGAGAGGATCCTCTTAGCTCGATCCAACCGCTTTTTGCTGGTAGCCTCCGAAACGCCATGGACCTTACGTTGTTTGTAAGGCCTGAAACCAAGGTCCTTGGTGAGTATGGGGTGAGCGGTTCCAATGGAAACGTTGAGATCTGCAGCCGTTTTCCGGATTGAGCGGTTCTTTTTGCGCCGAATTCGCAACCTCACGATCTTGATGACCCGTGGCGTCCTCGCTGAACGCGGCCGACCGGATCTCGCACGGTCATTGGTCGTTGTAAATTCCATAATTTCCGAGGCGCATTAATTTTCTGCTCTTATCGTGCCAATATTCACCATAAATATAATTGCGCACATAATTTGGAGCATAATACGCTGTAGAAAACACATTTGTTTTGGATATTTTGCTATCAAACAATTTCCCGCAACACTAGACCTTTTTTTTACTGCTAAATGAATCAGAAGAGCAAAGAATCGAACAAAGCAGAACAACAAAAACCAACCTCGATTTCACAGAGAAGTTTGACAGATGTGGCCATTTGGCCGCATTCTGGTTTTAATGGCAGCCAAAAGGTTTTATGAAGGTTCTCAAGTGGTCATAACATCTTTCACAAGAACATTTTCAAAATCTTTATGTTCTAATAAAGGTTTTATTAACTTGTTTTCACAACCGTCTATAGGCCATTTTGTACAAATCGGCTTTAAAGAAGCATAGAGGAGGTCTTGGTAGACAAAACAGTTTTGAATGTAGTTTTTTCAACACAGCTGGGAGGAGTGCTATACGGCTGGAATAAAGCTAAAATTGTTACTTGGGCTTCCGGAACATCAAACTGTGATTTGTCAACGTAGAACTCCGGCCCCGGTATCTGCTTTGCGTCTGCCTTGATGTAGGTTTCGTCATCCATAACCACACACATCGGTTTCGTAAACCACTCTCGATACAGCTTCCTTGCGCCGTGTTTTGTTGATCACGCCGGTGCGGTGCCTTGCGGACCTTGAATGCACGAAGCCCAGCTCGTTTCATGGTTTGCTGAACGAATCAGGCGGAACACTTTGCCTTCAGAGCCGCGCCGCGAACCGGAAGGTTCGGATTACACTTGAAATAATTCAACACCTTCCGGGCCTTCACGGGGTCAGCTGTCTTCGATTTTCTTCCACTTCCAGCCCGCCGCTCGGTCGTCTGGGACTCCTTAAACGATTTTACCACCTGAGACACAGTTATATGGGTGATTCTCAGTTGTCTTCCGATCCATCTCATGGTCGCAGTCTGTTGTTCAGGTTTCAATACAGAACTTGATTGATCACACTATTCAGCGACTATAGGAAAGCCAGGGCCCTAACTCAGAAGTTTTAAAGACTGTATTCGATGAAATTTGGACACACGCAGTTGTTCGTAACTTTTTAGCGAGTGGGTAAAAATTATTGAAATTTTAACTGAATGTATTTCATTGTGTTGTGTCAATTGTGTAATGAGAGTTTCGTGAAAAAAATCGGTCGAGTGATTTCAGTGATGGCTTCGAATGAAGAAATAGTGCGCCAACAAATTTTAAGCATTCACTTCGAAAACCCAAACGCTTCTCATCGATGGATCGGAAAACAGCTCGGAATCGCACATTCAACCGTATCTCATGAGATCAAAACGTTCAAGGACCGTAAGACAACCAAGCGGAAAAATGGTAGTGGCAAAAAACGTGGCACATCAAATCCGGAGAAGGCCAGGATGGTATTGAACCAATTTAAGCGTTATCCCAACATTTCGATCAGGGATGTTAGAAAAAGGCAAAATTTTCAGTTTGTTTTATGCAGAAAACAATGAAACGTTCTGGATTACATGTGTACAAGGTCCAGAAGGCACCGAACCGGAGCGATAAAGAACAGAACTCGGTGGCCAAAATCTCGTGCAAGAAAACTGTACAGGGAGTGGCTCACAAAACCGTTCTGCATTGTGATGGACGATGAGACCTACATTAAAGCCGACACCAAACAAATGCCAGGACAGGAACACTACGTCGCCACCTCTAAGTTGGCCGTTCCGGAGAGTGTACGGAAGAAGAAACTGTCGAAATTCGCCAAAAAATTCCTTGTCTGGCAAGCGATCTGCGGATGTGGCAAAATGAGTCAGCCCTTCATCACCTCTGGGACCGTCAACGGACAAACCTACAAGGACGAATGCCTCCAAAAAATGACTTCTGCCCTTCTTGAGATCTCACGATGGCCCGATACTGTTTTGGCCGGATTTGGCATCTTGCCACTATGCCCGGCCCGTCTTAGACTGGTACAAAGATAATAATGTAGTTTTTGTGCCAAAAGACGTCAACCCTCCAATCACCTTGGAACTTCGACCAATTGAAAAATTTTGGGCAATCATGAAGGTAAAGCTCGTTAAAACTCCAAAACTGATAGAAAATGAACTTGAACTAAAGAAAGTGTGGTTAAAAGTAAGTAAGCAAGTCGGTCCTATCATTGCCCAAAATTTGATGAAAGGGGAGAGGGCAAAGGTGCGGGGCATTTGGGTTGGGGAGAAGAGGTTCAATAAACCAATGTTTTCAAAACTTAACCATTTAGTAGTACTTTATTTCCAGAAAGTTTGAAAGGAAGCGGGCTCAAGGAAAATTTTTGGTGACCTATTTTGTGTGTCCAAATTTCATCGAACACAGTCTTTATTATACTTTTTAAATGATGACATTCCCTTGATGGTACAATGGGGATACAATGGTAGTTCGAATCATGCTCGTTATAAGCAACCATTTGTTCATAAGGTTGATACTGAGGAAGGTGGTATTGGAGAATACAGCGAGTCCCATATCTTCGCATTGTCGATGGTCCTTCTTAGATTGACCATCCACAAAATAAATTCAGGGGTCAAGGAAATCATTTGGAATAACAATCTACCTTCATAAATTTCCCTGTGTCGATCAATAAAACTGGTGTTTCAGAAAGAAGCGGTTGATTTGACCAGAAGTAAAGTTGAAAAAGTAGAACAGCAAATTAATGATTTGAAACCTACGGAATGCAAATCAGGAGACAACAAAGTGTTCGTTAAAGTTGATATAATTACACGGTCCAGAAAGCTTTGCGAACAACTTCTCATAAACTTCCTTTGTGTTGTCATGGATGAATAAACATACTGCTTCTAAAAATTCAAATATCTCTCGACAACGGAATTTTTACACTGCTACTAGCCGGAAAGAAGCCGCTGAACATCTGAAACGGAAGTATAAAATCAAATTCCCTGAAAAGTATCTGGTCTGGCAAGCAATATGTTCCTTTGGACTAAACTCTCAGATTTTCGTAACCACAGATACCGTAAACGCTGAGGATTAACCAGCGAGAATGCCCTCAAAAGGCGGCTCTTATCTTTCCTGAGAAAACATGCGACTCAATCCTTGTTCTGGCCAGATTTGACCAGCTGTCATTACGCCAAAGATACAATCACTTGGCATACTAAGCATAAGAAAAAATAACGTTATTTGCGTTCCCAAGGATTGTAATCCACCAAATCGTCCACAGCTCCGCCCGATTGAAACATACTGGTCAATGGTCAAGGGAAACCTCAAAAAGCTTGGTTGAGAGGTATCAACGATCAAAGAATTTCGTTCTAAGTGGCTTACTGCTTCAACGAAAATTGACAAGGACACCGTGCAAAGATTTATGAAAGGAGTGAATAAGAACGTGCGCCTAACAGCTTATGGAAATAAAGCCATATAAATGTATACGCAGTTGTGTTGAGTATCACATTTATCTATACAATGAAATAAATAATATGAATCAAAAACATGCTGTTGTTTTTCTAAAATATTTTTGTAAAGTCCGGATTTTGCGGTGAACGGCCTTTAAATCTTTTTGAATAAAATTGGTCTTCGCACATAGTTTCATAAAGATCTAACGGCATTTATCGATGTTCATTTTCGTTAATATTTAAACAGAACAATCCTGACCAAATAAAACAAGACTTTTGTAAACGCTGTTTCACAGAGCTAGATTGCAGCCGATCAGGTTTTTCTGGCAGAACCTAATTACTGTCGTGAAAATCAGATGGGCGTTGGCTGTTAAGTCATCTCTTTGTTGCCATGTTTAAGACTGCCACATTCTGACGGAACTATTGATACTTTCGATTGTTTGACAAAAAGATCGAAAGACAAAAGGTCAAAAGATTGAATGAAAAAAAAAGTCGAAAGGGGAAAAGGACGAAGTTTGAATAGACAAATGGTCCGACAAAGAGAAGGAAGACAAAATGTCGAATGGACAAAAGGCCCAACGCTGAGAAACGTCAAAAGGACAGGTGATTGAATGGAAAACGGTTCGACTATTTATCGGCCTATTTTCTGGGGGAATGGGGTCAGGGACCATGAAGGATGGCTCCAATTTTTGCAAGGCGTACAAAGGCTAGCATTGCAGTGATAAGTACAGATAAACTAGGACTCCATTGACACGAAAAATATATTTTGGTTTTAACCCACGACTGCTATGTCATACAGTAGGAAATCATTGTTGCCTTAAAAGTTATGGATCATTTCGAAAGTGATTGCCTAGTTAACATAACGTTCAAGCGAAAAAAGTAGTCTTCGGCAAGAAGGGCGGCTCAGGGACTTCCAAGGAACAGTACGAATTCGCAACCGAATGAGCTCTAATTTCAGGAGAGGCGTCAGAACATGGTGAGAAATCGAATGAGTGGGGTGAAGCTAGATTGATATTATGAACCACCCTAATAAAGATAAACCTGAGCAAAATTTGGAAAATATTCAAAATATTGGAACGGAACATTCTGGGTGCTGGATGGTTTGTGTTGGAACAATTCTGAAAGTAAATTTGTGCGTCCCTCTTTAATTTGTGCAAGCGTACGTATAGAAGGCCATCAGATGGAAAAAATCGTAGCAAGCTCTGATTGCGAGTGGACGTGTTTTGAAAACTCTTGTCGTTTTTCGCGTCGTATATTTTTTCCAGAAAAGTTGAGTAATGTTTAACTGTTTCGATTCTGGAAGATAAACTAATGGCCAGAGTTTGTGTGTGTCTAAGCCAACATGTTTAACGGTTGTTCCAGCTTGTAGCGACGATTATGGAACTACGGAAAGGAATCTCCCAGTTCGGTAGAACCGGTAAAGGAATCAAACAACTAGGAGTGCTTATTTGTTTGGTGAAGAGTGAAGGAAAAGCTGAAATTCTATGCAGTAGTTAACATTCTGGTGAGCTCGTGCCATTTTTTTTAAATGAACCATTTTAACAGAGAGCCGAACGTGAAAGCTTCAGTGAAGAAATCATATTATTTGATTTTCATCTTCCGAAAATACTCTGCGGTATGAACTCAATTGAGATCTGGTTGAGGACTCAAGTTAGTTATTTTTTAAGCGTTCTCAAAAATTAAAACGAACCGTGAACTAGTTCACGTTTTCTGGATTTATACCCAAAAACGTGAACAAGTTCCCGATTACGTGATTCAGTCCTTCTTCTATTTTCAGAAAGAGAGTAATGGCGCTATAATCATATCCCAACCGACAGTCAAGCTTTCACGTAAGAATATGCAGTACACCCTTGGCTTTGGACCGCGAGCATAAGTAGGAAACGTCTGTGTCCCGCATTAGAAAAGCGAACAACAAAGGAGTGCATTAACTTTCTTCTCCCAACGACTCATTCATCTTAGAACTTATCTCATATCAAAACAAATATACATATGCTTTCTCGCCAAGGTAGCATGAGTTCTCGGCGTCTTCTTAAGTAGACATCTAATCAACACTTCCCTCCCATCCCTGCTAATCATAAGGACCCAGCCAGGTGTTGTGCAAAGAGATCGATGTATGAAGAGCTTGTCATATACAAGACAGTTCTTCTGGTGCTTCCATCGTCTCTACAACAGCCAATCCAGGTGAGTGTATGGTCGGAATATGCTATGCTACATACGTTTAAAAGGCGATCAGATAGTCTTTCAAGCATATGCTAAGAAAAATGTGGAATCGATTATTTTAACGATCTTGAACAAGTCAAGGATGAACCGAAAAAAAAAATCTGCCAACACTTCACTTTCTCATCCCCAGCTTAGAGTGCGGGCGAGGAGAAATGCAATCCCCAGAACACAGGCTCTCGTACCGAAAGACACATTCCGTATCAATTATAATTCTTTTTGCTCGAGGCGGCCAACGAGGCCAGCATGTTGGTAGGTAGGTTCGATTTCATATTCGTATAGCCGTGTGTGTGTGTATGTCTATTGCGAGCTGGTGGAGTTTTTGTGTGTTTCCTCTCGCCGCCAGTTCCCCGTGGATCGAGGTTCGATTGTGTCTCCCAACCGACATGTGAACGTTAATCTAGGGCGGGAGATGCATAGAAACTCTACCAGTGCAAATGAAAACCAGCATTCGCAGAATAAAAATTCTGTTTGCCTCAGCAGTCCACCCACCACCCGCCAGCCTATCTCCTGAGAGAGCCTCCCCGATACCCTTCCGCTGTAGGTACCGATCGGAATTCCATTTCGGTTCTTCTTCTGGTCTTTTTTCGGCAACCGTTAGAAATCTATACGATTTCCAAAGGAAAAATGGGAAACGCGACGCAAAAAGCGGTGCACATTTCTCAAAAAAAAAAAGTATCCTGCATGCGAACAAGTCCTACACGTATCGATACTGAAGGCAATCGGAAGCAAATACAGCCAGGCAGGTAGACAGTCAAAGTGTGATGCGAGCGATGCGAGCCCAGGCAAGAGGAAACAGGAAATACATATTCGTCGTAGCAACGTGAAAAATTCAGATTTTACTCGGCTACCAATTATTCACCTCCACCCCCACACTCCCCTAATCACCTAGTCAGTGGAGTACATCTTCTGCTTTTGTTCGGTTCTGTATTTTTTTCTCCCTCTGAGGAACAAGGACTGAGGGAGGGAAGCTCGTACTGCTCATGCATTTCTCATGACGATCCAATTTTTCTAAATTTCACAATTTTTCTAAATTTGCTGATACCCTCCATCCATCCTTGGATTTGGTGCGACTTGCTGGCCGGCTGTTGCGTGATTCACGCTGGACCGTCCGGATGTGAGCAGAGGGCGAACCGAGTTAGAATCGTACAAGTGAATTTTTGCTGGCTATATTTCATGCGAAATGTTGTGGAGAAGCAATGGAGCGTATAATTTTATAGTTTGTAGTGAATTTTTTATACTCGAGTGCGGAAGGATACACTTGCTAAATGGGCTTCCCGGTTGGCAGTTCTAGTTGGCACCACGTCAGACAAATTTATAAAGATGACAACTACTCACCCACCCGGAGTAATCCGTCACAATCAGCCGTTCCGTCACTCAACGAAGAATATGCACTGCACCTTGACTTCCGAACAATGCCGCAACGGCTATTACTTTTAATCCATCTTTTGTAACTAGTTGCAGTTGTCGGCATCCAACTTCTACGGCCACACGGCTTATCATGGTGATCATGACTGGAAATGTCACCCCAACTACATCTGGGCGGCGGGCGGTTGGATGATTTATGTTGCGGTACTGAATATTAATATTAAATTCGCTTCAGAAAAACATACAACTCAAAGTGATGTGCGCATAAAGATGCAATTTTTACGACACTGGCTAGCATAAACTAGCTGTGGCTGTCAGTCCCGAGCGAATAATGCAAGCCGTTTATTTGTATATAAATTTGTATCGCTCGTACCTCTTCAAAACAACAATATTTGATTTGTTCTAGCTTACCGAATCCGACGAGCGGATACTCGACTGAACATTGCACTCTTACCACTCACTCGCAGTTCAATTACACAGTCCACTTACCTGTAATAATAGAAAGAGAACAAAAATACAAATTATTCATTATTATTTATAGCGGCGAGCAGAAGTCATACATTTCAGCATCATTAAATTGCAAACAAGGTAAGTCGGGGCAGAAAAAAAAAACTAATCAACATCCTCCCGCCCGAGGCCCGGCGGCTGCTGATCTAGCTGAAAGAGGGCTCTGGCACAGAATGCACCGGGAGGTCATCTCGACAATGGATAAAACAAAAACAGAAAAAAAAGACCAAGCGAGCCAGATTGTTGCAGTACTGCACACCTCTCCGCCTGTCCCAATGTTAGTGTAAATAACAACAAACACAGCCGGCTAGTCGTAGTAAGCGACGTAGTAGTAGTGTAGATGGTGGAGCTTGGTAGTAAGCCGCTGTCTAGTAGACTAGGTCAGCCACGTGGTTCAAGCCCAGCAACGATCGACGGTCGGGGCGGTGAGTCTCTCTTGTTAAATGAGCAAAAGCACATGTGTTATTATTATTAATAATAAAGTATTAATTTTGTTTTGCAGGCTTGTTGGTTGTCGTCGCGCTGTTGCGATGTTGTCGAAACTTGAAAAAAAGCGATGCCGGCCGTTTGTGAATATAATGAACTTATTGTGTTTCCTGTGAGCGCGGGGAAGGTAGGTTGATAGATTACTGTTAGTGTATGAGACAGCAAAGTGTTGTCACTCGGTCGATTTATGTAACAGTAATCATTTGTAGTCAGCGGTAATTTTCCCTCTATGACTTTGTTTACAAACTTGGGTTGTAAGTGTTGAAAAACGGTGGTGGTGGTGTTTTCTGTTGCTAAGTTCAGTACCTGATGGTAAAACCAAAACTTACAATGTTATGAAGAATTGACATTCAAAACAAGCGAAGTAGGCGTATGTTGAGGTTTAATGTGACCCCCTTAGTTCTCCTGGTGAATCGGTTATGTTTGAATAGACAGAGAAAAACTGACACTTGCAAGGTTGTCTGCGAGTATCTTATACGAGAACCACGCTTTTGACATGAATCTACCGCTATTTTCTAAATTGGAATGTGAGGGAGAATAATTCTTTAAAAATTTGAATCAAACAAAGACGTGAAAGACTAAAGGTGAGGTTTGATAGAAAAGATTGATTTTCCGTAAATCCCAAGATTAAGTGGACTGGTGAGAACTGTGAAGACTATTACCTATCGATATGTCTTCGGTTGTACACATCTCGATTTGATTGTTTGCCAACAAGCTAATGCATGATAGAGCCGCGTCGTTATTCAAACTAGTTAATCGCCTAGATGATTCAGGTGGTCAAGAAGAAAAGTTATTTATTTATTTATTGTTCTTCGTCTCGAATTAAAAAAAACTCAACAGACTGTTACTTAACCTAGGTTTCTAATTCTATTCTTGAACATACATTTAGATGTATGATGTGTATGATATGTACTACCACCCATTGTAGCACGGAAACTAAATCCGACAGCAATGGGCTCTCCTCTCTGTTAGACTTGATCAAGCTTTAATAACCACTGATTATCCTAATCATGCCGTTGTATGAAGGGCCAAAAAGGGGTTGGGTGGATCGATATGCAACATCACTTATACGTATCCACAGGGATATAAAGAATCTCCTTCCAACAACAAAACTGAACAATTGGTCAAAAGAGCAAGCTATCTAACATGAGGATGCCCCAATGGGCGGGGAGAAGAGCCCGCCCTCTATTCACAAACTGTTAGCAATGGGGAGTTGGCATTCCCACTCTCCCCATCCAGAGTGCTTCAATCGGGTGCCTTGATGGTCCCTCCCATTCCCATGAAATATTTATATAATGGTGTATATATTTATGTGAATGAAAAATACAGGCATTCGTATCTATAATATATGATCTTCATTCGGTTGATCCTGAAATGCAAGAAATGTTGTAAAATGTTAAAGTGTAGAGTTCTGTGGTTCACGTTTAAGCACGTTTTCGTTCGTTTTCAGCGATAGCAGCATTTCACCAAAATTTTGATTTGAAGTATCCTGAAAAAGTTTATTAAATCTATTGAAATTTTACAAAACTAACATTTATACATTTTAATTTATTGTTGGATGGAAATAATACGATGTTGTAAAGAAATACTACATAATGTACATATAACAATTAAATGCCGCTATTTGCCTCTTCCGCTGCGATTTTACATGATTGAAACTCTAAAATAGCGAAAATTCCAACGTGATATAATGAAATAAAGTTGATCACCTGGCAGCCTAGCAAAATAGCAAAGAAAATTTAACCAAATAATAATGCGAAATCAATTTCATATGAGTATGATTACTGCCCAAAAACGGAAACTCAATAAATCCAAAACAAAATAAATGACAGGAAATTCTTCGATAACTCTTTTTTCCTACTGGGCCCATAAATCATTCAGTATGTCTGTAAAATAGAAAATGTAGGATGGTAAACAATGTTAGTTTTTAAATGGATTATTTTGGATGAAGATTTTTTTTTTTGTAGAATTTGTCGGATATAATCCTCTGTCTCTAAAAAAAACCATCCTATCTTTTCAAATGCATAAAGGGAGTTAGGTGGGCCAAAACTTACCACGATGCAAATGCGAAGCTGAAAATACCATAAAAAAATATTGTGAAGGGATGTTATAATATAAAGTGATAATAACAATTATATTTGTAATGTCTGCATGTCTGCTGATCCTGCTGCAATTGTAGACGGACTTGCATTATCATAGCCACGGGAGTAGAAAACAATTCAATATTATTATACAATACTTGGGAATGCCATGGATGATCTGAAATTATATACCGTATAAAGAATACTTCCATTTTTCGTGGATGGGTAAGATTTCAGAATGCTACTTTACCGAGGTCACGCTGCCTACATCGCTTTGGTGCGGCTGTCACCTAATGTATAGTTGACGCGATACAGCGTTTCTTACTCAACCGCTGGATGCCAGGACAGACGCTGTTTGAGCCGCACCTCCTTGGTGGACAGACGCTCAGCACGCACCTCCTCAATCTAGCTGAAGTCAGAAGGACAACAGTGCCCAGGCTGCACTACCAGCTAAGTACGCAACCCTTAGCTGGCGGTCTTTGTCATCTCTTGACCCGTGGAAGCATGAGGTAGGAACTTGTGAGGACCATAGCTATGTTGCGGGGATGCACGCTCCATCCCAGTTGTCTACTCACCATTTAGCAGCCCATGAAATAATACGATGTTGTAAAGAAATACTACATAATGTACATATAATAATTAAATGCCGCTATTTGCCTCTTCCGCTGCGATGTTAGATGATTGAAACTCTAAAATAGCGAAATATAATGAAATAAAGTTGATCACCTGGCATCCTAGCAAAATAGCTAAAAAAATTTAGGCAAATAAATTTCATACGAGTATGATTACTGCCCAAAAACGGTGACTCAATAAATCCAAAACAAAAAAAAATTAAAAATGAATGACAGGAAATTCTCCGATAACTCTTTTTTCCTACTGGTCCCATAAATGATTCTTTATGTCTGTAAAATAGAAAAGGTAGGCTCATAAACAATGTTAGTTTTTGAATTAACTAATTTGGACGACGAATATATATTTTTTTTGTAGAATTTGTCGTATATTATCCTCTCTCTAAAAAAAAATGCAAAACCATCCTATCTTTTCAAATACACAACGTGAGTTAGGTGGGCCAAAACTTACAACGATGCAAATGCGAAGCTGAAAATAGCATAAAAAAATATTGTGAAGGGATGTTATAATATAAAATGATAATAACAATTATATTTGTAATGTCTGCATGTCTACTGATCCTGCTGCAATTGTAGAAGGACTTGCATTATCATAGCCACGGGGGAAGAAAACAACTCAAAATTATTATACAACACTTGGGAATTCCATGGATGATCTGAAATTATGTACCGTAAAAAGATTACTTCCATTTTTCGTAAGATTTCAGCATGCTACTTTACCGAAGCCACGCTGCCTACATCGCTTTGGTGCGGCTGCCACCTAATGTATAGTTGACGCGATACAGCGTTTCTTACTCAACCGCTGGATGCCCTGACAGATGCTGTTTGAGCCGCACCTCCTTGGTGGACAGACGCTCAGCACGCACCTCCTCAACCTAGCTGAAGTCAGAAGGACAACAGTGCCCAGGCTGCACTACCAGCTCAGTACGCAACCCTTAGCTGGCGGTCTTTGTCATCTCCTGACCCGTGGAAGCATGAGGTAGGAACTTGTGAGGACCATAGCTATGTTGCGTGGACGCACGCTCCATCCCAGGTGTCTACTCACCATTTGGCAGCCCTTCTTGAACATACATTTAGATATATTAAAATCAAAAACAGCACTCACATTGTTAAACGATCTAACACAGTTATCGAAAGGGTTGTTTTGCCCATACGTAGTTCTATGGCGGCTGACTACAAGTAAACTACGGTCACGAAGCTGGTGCATAAAAATTGATGTTTTGCAATAGCGCCGGGCAATCTACACCACCTTCGACAATGTCAAAAACAAATAACCTCTGTAGGTTAGTACGTCTGTGCATTAAAGTTTCTAAATCGATCAGTCTACAACGACTCGGATAGTCAGGTAGATTTGCTGGGTCATTCCACGGAAGTTGACGAAGAGCATACCGTACAAAATTGCGTTGAACCCTTTCCATCCGGATGATCTGAACTGAGTGATAAGGCGACCACACGCTAACAGCATACTCCAACGATCGAACAGTACAGCGCCTTGAGAGCATATACATCGGTGAAGCCACTTGTATTGCGACGAATAAATCCCAGTGCTGCAAAGGCCTTTGCGGCAGCTGTGCTAATATGCTCATTGAACCGGAGTTTTGTATCTACAGTAACCCCTAGGTCACGAATTGCTTGAACACGCTCTATAGCTTCTGAGCTGATGGAGTATTCAAACTCTGTTCGGGATTGCCGGCGGTTGAACGAAATAACTTTGCACTTTTTGATGTTCAGTTCCATTCCATTCTCAGAACACCACAACAAAATCGCGTCGATGTCACCAAACATTTCACCCCAAAAAAAACCCCCCACCCCCCCACCCCCTATTTACAAACCCCAGATGTAAGAGCGCAGCCACTTTGTGATCCAATCAGGAAAGCCCAGATACTTCAGCTTGTCAATTGCAAGAGTGTGAGGAACCTTGTCGAACGCTTTTGAAAAATCGAAGTATATGGCATCAACTTGGTGACGATTCTCAATTTCTGTTGATAGGAAATTTACGTAAGACATCAAATTTGTTGTCGTGGATCGCTTCTTAACAAAACCATGTTGAAATTCAAAAATCAGCGGTCGAGATACAGCGTAAAGAGCTTTGTGGACCAACTGTTCAAACACCTTGGCCATACAGCATAAAATCGAAACACCTCTGTAATTTTCAACAGCATGTTTGTTACCAGCTTTGAAAATCGGTGTGATTGAACTTCCACGCTTCGGGAAAAGTACCTTCACTGAGTGACCTGTTAAAAATAGTCGTCAAAATGGATAGGGTACATGTCCCTTGACTCAGCCTAATATCCAACGGTCGATGACATTTTTATTGTATGTATATGAAGAAAGCCACCATCCTAGCCTGAGCGTTGCCCTGCATGCGGCTCCACTTAACAGAAAGATCATGCTCTGTTACCGTTCTAAATTCAACATACTGATGTATGAAGGGCCAAAAAGAGTTGGGCAGGCCCATAATCAGAGACCCTTACGTGAAACCTGCGGGAATAAGAGAATCTCCTTCCAGAAATACGATCCGATAAAACGAATAACAAAATATGCAGTTCAGTTAACCTTTCTACTAGATGGTTTTTTTTTTTTTTTGAGAAAGGCGCGTCAAATTCATTACGATTGTCGGAGTGGAATGTACATATCAAAAATGAAAGACACATCCCCTCCTAGACTCCGGCTGGCTGTCCACTCCATTGTCCAATTGAAACTTCAATTATGCCCTGATGCACCCTCCCAGCCCAGTATTGGAATGTTTTATATCATTGAAATATAATTAGGCTCATGTAATATATATATAAAATATAAAACATATTTAGAGGAAATAAATATTTATAAAGTGTATGCAATTTGTTACGACAACGTAGGTAGATTGAACTGAATAATGTTTTCAAAATTGTTTCCCTTGCATGCCGAAATATCCTTTTTGAATTTCTTTTCCTTTTCGAATTTCCTTTCCCTCCTTCCTTCCTTCCTATGGAGCAATAACATGTAACAGATGATTTCAGTACCTTCAAACATAATATAATCAGAAGCACTATGTGTTCATAGTAAACATCAAAATGATGGTCAATGACTACTAAAACTGTAGCTTCATAGCTTAGTAACTTCAACTGTCAAGAACTGTGAAGAAGAATAATAAACTAACCAAGTAACCTAATCGGACTTCTAGTACTAAGTACGAAAGTTTGCGACATAAAAAAAATAAAAATTAATAATATAAATTATCTATAAAGTAAATTAATACTACAATAATAACAAAATATATTGATAAGAATAGTAATGATTAAGTAATGAAAATTATAAAACCGTAATATCAGTAACTAGCTAAAACTACCCTCTTTCCCATCCGTAATTTGTTATTCCTATTAACCTCGAGACGGCCGCGAGTAATCGGCTCTATCCTCCTAACTTTAGTTTTAAGATAAATGATGTATAAAAATATGAAAATTTGGCTCTGTAAAGCTGATTCGATTGAGCCTGTACAAATAAATGATTATTAAAAAAAAACTAGCTAAATGGCACTCATCGCTGCATGAGTCCTTATTTCAAACACAGGGAAACAATTACATGAAACGCTCATTTTTGACAGTATGATGCTTCATATACAGTGTGTCTCACAATAGGTGTCACCCTTTTTCAGCCTTGGTTTACATCAGCTGGGTAATTTTAAAAGCGGAATTTATTATACCCGTTTTGAGTGTATTCTTTGGACAGCTTATCGCTGAAGAAAACCAAGCGATTCCGTTTGTTTATATTTATCAGCTACCATGGAAACCATACAGGAGCAAGTTTTAAAATTCCATTTGCAAAAGCTTAAACCGTGTCAGATTTTCGTACCTTAAAACGGTTCAAGGAAACTGGAAATGTCCATATTCAACAAAAAGGAGGTGCCAGACGAACTGCCAGAACGAAAAAACAGATCAAATGTGTGAGGGAACGAATAACGTAATCTGGCCCTATCTGGCCGTGAATTGGGCAAACACTTTTAAATGTCCCCAGCCTCAATGAACAGGCTCCTCATACATGATCTGGAATGCACAATACATGAAACAACGGGTTCACAGGTTGACGGAGCGTCAAAAGCAAGTCAGAGTCCAAAGATACAGAAATCTTTTAGTTCGGCACGGTGACTGCGAGATTTTATTTTCGGGTAAAAAACTCTTCCTCCTTCAAGACTTTCATAATCAACAAAATGATCGTGCGTGTGTGGCAAAAGTCTTGCCAATATTCCAAAAGATAAACTAGCTGTAGAACGCTATCAGAATGTATCGAAAATTATGGTATGGGGCGCCGTTTCACGAAAAGGAAAACTTCCTCTTCTTTTCATAGAACCTAACGTAAAAATCAACACTGAATATTACATCGAGCAGGTTTTGAAGAACCATCTGCTTCCTCATGCTTCAAGGCTGTATGGGAATACACCATATTGTTTCCAACAGCACTCAGCTCCAGCTCACAAGGCAAAGAAGACACAAACGTGGTGCGCGGAAAACTGGCCCGATTTCATCACAAGCGAAGAATGACCTGCATCTCCACCGGATCTCAACCCACTTGACTACTTTGTTTGAGGTTATGTGCTTCAACATATGGGCCCTACGAAAGGGCCGAATTTAGATCGATCCAAGAAACATTTGGTTGATATTTGGGACCAAATTCCTCAGAAAAATCGTGCGTGCCAGCTGCGATGCGTTTACAAAGCGTTTGCGCAAAGTTATCAAGGAAAAGGGCGAGAGATTCGAATTGAATTAATATGGTTTCACTTTCACTTTTTAAGAAAACACTATTTTAAAAAAACTTTTTGAGCGTATTAGTAGAACTTTTGTGATTGGGAAACTAGAAGAATTTAAAATTAACACTTTAAATGATCACTTTAACAAAAATAAAAATAAAATATTGAAGCACTTTTTCAAAATTATCACTAGTAAACGCAAGTTATATGGTTTATTTCTACAACATGTATCTTTCAAATGAAAAATAAATACCATGAGTTGGTTGATTTGTTTTATTTTTTGGTTTTTGTTTTGTGACACCTATTGTGAGACACCCTGTGTAAAACTACATTCGCTTTAATCAAAAACAAAAATTTGCACAACAAATCAAAACTAAAGTCAAATTGAGGACACTTTTCTTTCAGTATAGATTTTGTATTATTTCACAGACCGCTGAAACGTTTCAGCTCTATGACAGCTGAAACTCTCCACTTTATTTCGTGGTACAACATGTTTACATTCTTGTTATATTCAGTAAAATGGAGTTGCACACTGGTGTCCACACAGCAAGCCGAAGTATCTGCGCTTAAAAATTATAATCGGTGTATCTGGCATGACGCAAGTGCTACACGTTCTGAAATACGTATTCAACCGGTGTATGTTACAATCAAGATGTCACACCGACGTATCTAACATGGTGTATGTGAATGGTATGGAGGTAACCGCTGTATGTGTTAATCTTCTCAAAAATGGAGCGTAAGTGAATGAAAACCAAGATTTTTACTACTTTCAATATATTATTTAACCATGATAAAATCAACAGATCGAATTAAACTTGAAATGCAGTTAAATAGGATTTAATGAAAGCATCTGGAACCTCCATCTAATTTTTCTCATTTCCTATCAAATGTTAGATACGTCTATTTGAAAAGTTATGCTTGAATTTATGCTCATCCTCAACATCTGAATTTGGGTGCTCGAAACCATCATCTAGATTCTTTTAACATCGTTGAATCTATTCATCAATAAAGAATGTCATGCTGAGCAGCGGGAAATGCAAGAGTGGAAAACAGCCTTGGTAAAAACACCAAACCGTTCTGCCCGAGGGCCAAACTTGACTGCAAACACACCACCATGTGGCTATACTTTACCACTTCAGTTTCGTGCTTATAGATGAACCTGCAACGCAATGGACGCGACACGAGTGTACACGCTCGTGTTTTGCTTTAGACACCGTGTCTTGATTTTTGGGAAAACACCCGAGCCGAGTGGTTACGATAATAAGAAAGCTCTTAACGTATACCCAGTATGACACTGGTAACCACGGATAGAGCATAGGATATAGGTTTGTTTTCTTGGCTGTTGGGTGACGGGCGCAAAAGTTGATTGTGTTTAACAAGCACGGTATAGGTAGAACTAAAATAAATTAACCACGCGTGTATTCCGCAATCGGACACAATCGGAAACACTCGGCTGTGGTGTTTGCCGAAACATCATACACGATGTCTGAAGCCAAAACACGAGCACTGGCATTGGTGTTGTGCCCACCGCGTTGCGTGTAAATCTGGAAGCACGAAGTCAAAGTGGTGAATTTAATACTCGCGCTAGCGTGGTAAAAAAATAGCTCGGCGTGCAGTGTAGTGTTTGGACATGGCTGGTGGAAACACAATTTTGATGGAAAATCATAATTATCACGGGTCCATTAACATTACTGTAAGCACTCACTAAGATAGTGTCATTTTCGATAGGCTAGTCATGTTTTGTTTGCATTCACTTGTAAAATGTGCAAAGAATTATAGAAGACTAGCTGGAGCCAGTGCGAGCTAGTGAGTCCAGGACCTCCTTGCTTTCAAATCTTGCCGCCAATAACCTGCACATACCAAATTTGGTTCCATTTGCTTGATTAATTCTCGAGTAATGCAGAAATTTCTGTTTCATTTGTATGAAAGCTCCCAC
This sequence comes from Aedes koreicus, assembly GCA_024533555.2. Classification (NCBI taxonomy): domain Eukaryota; kingdom Metazoa; phylum Arthropoda; class Insecta; order Diptera; family Culicidae; genus Aedes; species Aedes koreicus. The sequence goes on along the minus strand of JAHHFK020002414.1, from coordinate 515,138 downwards.
TTCCAGAGAGGGGAGGGGTCTTTAACCACCATAGCAACCAATTCTGCCTTCAAAAACTCCCACATTCCAAATTAGGTTCCATTTGCTTGATTAGTTCTCGAGTTGTATTTCATTTGTATGGGAGCCAGTCGCCTTACAGAGGAGGGAGGGGTCTCGAACCATCAAGAGAACCTTCCACAACCCAAAATACCCCTGCATACAAATGTTCATAACAGTAGGGATAATTCTCAGTTATGGTGTTTCTTTTGTATGAGCCCCCCCCCCCCCCTTTCAGAGGGGGAGAGGTTTCCAAGTATTTTTAGGCTTCATAAACCTCCGCACGTCAAATTTGGTTCCATTTACTTGATTTGTTATGCAGAAATTTGTGTTTCATTTGCATGAGAGTCCCCCCCCCCCCCGATTCAGAGGGGGGTGGGGCTCAAACCACCATAGTAAAAAAATGCCTTCAAAAACCTCTACTTGATAAATTAGGTTTCATTTGCTTAATTAGTTCTCGAGTTATGCAGAAATTTGTGTATCATTTGTATGAGAGCCCCCCCCCCTTTCAGATGAGGGAGGGGTCTCGAACCATCATAAGAACCTTTTCCAGCCCCAAAAACCCCTGCAGACAAATTTTCATGCTGATCGGCTCAGTAGTTTCCGAGTCTATAAGGGTCAGACAGACAGTAATTCATTTATATACCTTTATATAGACTAGCTGAGCCCGGTACGAGCGCTGCTAAGCTTGCAACTAAATGAATGAAAATTTAATAGAACTGGCACGTTTATGGTTTTTCGGAATGAGTTTTTTTTTTCTTGACAGCGTGGGTCCAAACTTCTACCAGAACATGCTTTCTACCCAAAAAATACACGTTTTGTGTTTTAGCTGCCTGGATAGTTGTCATGTTTGGTTGAAATTTGTGTTTCAATTGTATGGGAGCCCCCCCCCCCTTCTAGATGGGGGAGGGTTCTCAAACCACCATACAACCATTGCCTTCAAAATCCCCCAGCTGCTAAACTCGGTTCCATTTGCTTGAATAATTCTCGAGTTGTGCAAAAATTTGTGTTTCATTTGTATGGGAGCCCCCCCTCTTTCATATAGCGGAGGGGTCTAAAACTAACATAGAAATATTTTTCTCCTTCAAAAACATCCATATGCTAAATTTGGTTCCATTTGCTTGATTAGTTCTCGAGTTATGCAGAAATTTGTATTTCATTTATATGGGAGCTCCCAATTGTTGTCCCCCCCATAGGGTCTCAAACCATCATTAGAATCCTCCCCGGGCCTCGAAAACCCCTGAACCTAGTTCTTGAGATATGTTAACATTTTGGTTTCATTTGTATGGGAGCCTCCTTTTTTAGAAGGTGGAGTGTTTGATAAGTTCTCGAATTATGCAGAAATTTGTGTTTCATTTGTATGAGAGCCCCCCCCCTTTCAGAATGGGGAGGGTTCTCAAACTACTATAGAAACATTTTTCACTTCCAAAAACTGCCACATTCCAAATTTGGTTTCCTTTGCTTGATTAGTTCTCAAGTTATTCAGATATTTGTGATTAATTTGTATGAGAGCACCCCCTTCCAGAAAAGGGAGGGGTCTCTTACTACCATAAGAACCTTTTCCGGCCCTAAAATCCCCTCTATACCAAATTTCACGCTGAACGGTTCATTAGTTTTCGAGCCTATAAGGTTCTGACAGACAGAAGCAATTTTTGTATATCTATAGATAAAAATTATAAGACCTGCTTTTTGCCCTGAATCTCTTGGCCTAGTTTCAGACGGGAAACCGCCGGAAAAACCCAGGCTGCTGGTCTTGAGCCAACGGCAGCCTCCGGGGTGTGTACTAAAGACGCCTTCTGGATTCAAGGTCTCAGGGTGTACGGACGTGGCTTTTCGATGTACGGACCTATACTTGGCTTACGCACAGTTGGCTTTACAAATTTATTTATTCGTCGAACTGGTCAATGGCGGCTACGACGGTGTAAGTGGTGATGATGTGGATACGCTGGTGACTGGCGGCGCCGGTATGGGCTTCGGCTCTTAGCAACGGTGACCGTTCGGAAGGGAGTGAAGGCTGGATTCGATGACGCGCAGCTGGCTATGTGCCCCGCACGTGAGGTTGGTGCCAGTGTTGGTGGATGGTATTACGGCAAACGATGTCGGTGACGTCAGACGGGCGTAAGTGAGGTCTTAGGCGTGATCTGGCTCAAAATTTATCGATGACCATGCGGCAATCGGACGTTGCACCAAGATGGCGACGAGCGGCCCACCGTCGGCCAACGTGGGAACCCGGTGTGTGCTGGCTTTTTGGCGTTGTCCCCCAACAACCAAGTGCGACGAATATCGCCTTATCCTTTGGAAACACGGTGGCTCGGCGGCTTGAAAACTCAGCAACAGTCGTGAGGGTCAAGTTCCACCAAAACGATCTGACCACGACCTAACTCGGCTGTACTTTTCTCCGTTCGTATTTTTGTTTTTTTTTAGCAACCTCTTAAAACCGGTTGATAGGTTGGATTCTCAAACTCCACTGACTCGCCTTCGTTTTCACCATCACCATCCTCCCGAAGACATGGACTTTCTCTCTCTAGCGTTTTTCCATTTCCACCCCGTTCGGATTCAGTGCATCCAGCCACCCACTAGATACACAACCATTTTAGCTGTTCGTCGTCTACCGACTGCCCAACGCATCGATCCAAAATGACCGTTGGAAACAGATCAAACTATATAATGTTTACCCTCCTTTCCCGTACTCAATTACGAATCATTTTAAACAAATGTTACCCGCCGCTAACAAAATACTGCCTCCAAAAACCCCCACATGCCAAAAGTGGTTTCATTTACTTGGATAGTTCTCGAGTTATGCAGAAAGTTGTGTTTCATTCAAATGATAGCCCCCCCCCCCCCAAGGGGGAGGGGTCTTGAACTACCATAGAAACATTTCTTGCCCTCAAAAACCTACACATGCCAAATTTGGTTCCATTTGCTTGATTTGTGCTCGAGTTATGCAAAAAAAAAATGTGTTTGATATGTATGGGAGCCCCCCTTCCAGAAGGCGGAGGGATCTTAAACCACCATAGAAATATTTCTTGCCTTCAAAAACTTCCACATGCTAAATTTGGTTCAATTTGCATGATTAGTTCTCGAGTTATGCAGAAATTTGTATTTCATTTGTACGGGAGACCTCCCCCCTCCCCTTCTTTCAGAGGGCGTAGGAGTCTCAAAATTCAAAATTCAAAATTTGGATCCATTTGTTTGATTAGTTCTTATTAGTTCTTATTATGCAGAAATATGTGTTTCTTTTGTATGGTAGCAGCCCCCCCGTACAGAGGGAGGAGAGGTCTCAAACCACCATTGAAACATTTCCTGCCTTCACAAACCTCCACATGCCAAATTTCGTTCCATTTGCTTGATTAGTTCTCGAGTTATGCAGAAATTTGGGATTCATTTGTATGGGAGCCCTTCTTACCAGAAAGAGGAGGGGTCTCAAACCATCATAAGAACCTTCCCCGCTTACAAAAACCCCTGTATACAAATTTTCTCGCCGATCGCTCCAGTAGTCTCCGAGTCTATAAAGGTCAGACAGACAGACAGACAGACAGACAGAAATTCATTTTTATTCAGCGTCTGTAGAACTTTTTAAGAGGGTTCACTTTTCGATGTTTTGCAGGTTAAAATCAAAACAAAACACTTACAGTGCATCCAGTCTTCTTTTTATCTTCATTCAAGTCAAAAGAACAGTTCCACATGATTATTATTCTAAAAGTAGTAAAATTAATTTATTTTGAAACGTTTTAACAGTTAATTTGGGAATATGCTAAAGAGTTAGAGTTTAATTCGGGCAATGTCCGTAAATTCATTCTTCCGCAAGGGGATGGACACAATCGCCCCATTCCAGATAAGACATGACGTTTCTTAAAATTCACAAAAACCATCTAACCCCTAGACTGATTTTCTGCTTCTCTCACGAGCAGAAGATCATCATGCTCTGCTGTAACAAAATGCAGGTAATGAGCCGTTTGATTCGTTGACAACCTAGAGCATTTTGACCAAAAAAAAAAAAATATAGGGAGAAGAAAAAACAAACGTAACGATTCGTGAAACGAGTGCTGTAACTTCCCAAGTCGTAAGTACTTAAGACAAAGTTGGTCACACACACACACAGAATCCATAGCGTGTCTAAAATACGGTGGGGTGGACGAGGAGTTTTTCTCACTCCGTTCCGCGTTAAGATCGATGCTCCTTTCCGAGAGTAGGGCAGCTTATGAAGACACTCCCCGGGGAAGGGGGAAGATAAATAAAAGGAAACACACAATATATTTAGATATATTTGTGTGTTTCATGTTTTTCGCTGTTTCGTATTATTGTATCATCTCCTCCCCTTGTCTCCCCTGGTTGCTTCCTTGATGACCGGCCGGCTGCTGCCGTTTCTCAGGTTGGCTTGCCTACTTGTTGTGTTATGCTTTTTCGAGTTTTTGTTTCGCTATGCTGCCGATGTGAAGCTATGTTTGTCTATGCCGAAACAAATCGAAAAGAAAGAGGGTCGGAGGATGTGAAGAGGTGGTGAGGAAGAGAGTCATTAACATCATCATAATCATTTATTGTTTTCGGGAATATGAAAAAGTACATGCATATCGTTGGCGCGCGTATTTTATCTCGGTGAAAGTGTGATGGAGGGAAGGGAGGTTGTTGAAAAAATGAATCTATGAAGAACAATGAATGGAGGGAAATGGGCGCTGGCCAAGTTTGTAAAGCAATGACCGATCGGTTTCAGTATACACAACATACGGCCCTTGGAGAAGGGGAGAAAGGGCTGCCGCCCCCGGTGTGGCAATGTTTGGAGCCGAGCGGTGAGGTTGCCGGGGAAGTTTCCTTAGGATAAGATCAAACAAATGTGGAGCAGCATGTCCCGAACATATGGGTACGATCATCGGCAGATGTAAGACGAAGATAACCTAGATATGCAATCGGGTGAGGAATATGTGATCTGCTGGATTGCTACCGGAAATCACGGTTTGCCGATTGCCGGCAAATTCAGCAGGTGGTTGACCATAGCAACAAGCATCCATTTCAACCAAACTGAATACCATGGCCATCTTCAATGTTCATGCAATTCACCCACCCGCTTCTATCTCGAGAGACAATCTTCAACGTGCTTTCGAATAATTTTATTGCATCTTCAATAATATTCCAAAAAGTACAATCGTTATCGCCTTCCCCCCGATACCCCAACCCCTTCAACACTTCTCAGAGCGACTCCAACTGACCATCGGTTCGACACTCGCATCCAACACCAACTCGTTTTTATGTTTATCAAAAATATATATAAATTGATAAATTGATTATGATGACGCCCAAATGGAACGCCAACCATACACACTCCTAGCAAACGACGACGCTTATCACAGGTGTTCAATCATCTGTATTCGATCAGTGTTATACTAGGAGAGCACAAACGCGAGTGTCCGACTGCGGGGCCATAAAAATTAAATACCCTCATTATGAGCTAATTTTTTGTCAATAATATAGAAATAAAAAATCACCCAAATGGGGCGGAGGACGGGGTGTGCCGAGCAATGAATAAATAGCGACGTGGATGTACAATTATTATTTTATCTTATCTTGAACCAAGTCGGTGCTGGTTGCTGGTTGTCGAAATTTGATGGGCAGTGAAAATGTTTTGTGTTCAATAATGTGGCGCTGACCATCTCGAAACTAACCCCAGTTGGAGAGTATTCGGGATGTGTTATAAGCTAACTTAATGCGACACAGCAAAATAGCTGAGAGGGCAGATCAAATCGCCTGAGGAGATGGAAGGGTTGGTTGGATGGAGGAGGAGAGACTGGAAGAACAAATGTAACATAAATTGTCAAATCGACATTATTGATAATGGACTCACATTGTTGTCGTTTGATTTTGATGGGGGCTGCGATATCGCGATTAGTCGGGGTGAATGTGAGAATGGTCATGACAAAATTGGCCAATCCGTGGTGAATCATAGTGACTTGCAAAGCAGTTTCAATCCTACATCCAATAAGAAACGAACGTTTCTCACAGGTAAATGACCTTTTCATTCAATCTTCCCCTATCCTAGGGGTAGGTAGAATTCTGAAAACTTGTTTCCTTACCCGCTTTTGCCGTTATGTCGAGCACCCCTTTCAACATTATGCTGCGGCATGGTTTTTCCTCTTGACCATCGCTAGTGGACCGGGCCTTGAGCTGGTAACCCCTTGCCAGCATCCCTTGGTCAAATCAACTTTGCGCAGTGGCGATATCGTAACCAATGAGGTACAACCGAGGTGCGATTATTGCTAGTTGAAAACTAATACCAATACCCCGCCATGGGGACGTGAAATACCGTCCACTACGGCAATTTTTGACAACTCCGAAAGGGGTCATTATCTGGTGAAAAAATTGATGGGATGAAAACTTACTTACTTAACTGTTTTTACCTAAAGAAAAACCCCAGAAAAATCGAATTCGTTCCACAAAAACCGTATTCTGACCCAAAAAACCCCTGATAAAAACCCATACCCAAATAAAAATAACCCAAAAAAAACACCAATGTAACCCAAACTTAATGTATGTTTAACCAATAAAAGGCCAAAATGGAACCGTTATATATTTAGCCATTGACCCATAAATTTTTACCGATTACCAAAAAAAAAATGCCAATTAACCCAAAAAAGTTCAATAACTTTCCTTAAACTAGTAAAATTGATCCTTAGAATGTAACGTTTGTGAACTAAAATATATGCACATGATCAATAAATTATTGAAAATATTCCATAAATAAATCGCCAATGATCCATAATAGGTTTAAAAATGAACCATAAACTTTTAAATATGGTCCATAGCAAATCAATTTTGTGCATTTATAATAATATAAATGATCCATTAATTATGCGGGAATTATTCCAATTTTGGGTTAAATTTTTTTTAAATTTAACTACGGGAAAATCGATCCCTGACTGTGCTACTACTCAAATTTATTAAAATGTCCGTTCCTTTATATATGAGGCTTAAATATTGCTGTAAAAGAAGGATCACTTTGGAGAAGATTTTAAATTTTCAGAAAGCTGACTTACTTTTGCGATCTCACGTTCTTTTACGACCGCGACTGTGTCATTTGTTTGCCAATAAATTTGGTAAAGAGCACTCGTGCACGTAAAGAACTACGGCAGCCCTATGTTTGCACCTTTAAAACTGAAGAAATGATCCATGAAAAATTGAAAATCGTTCTGTAAAAAACGCATTCTTGACCCATAAGACTCTGGTGAAAACCCACACAAAAATAAAATAAAAATGATCCGTAAAATTCATCAATTTGATCCATACTTTTAACAAGATTTAGCAATAAAATATCAAAAATTAACCGTTTTATATCAAGGGAAGAATATACAAAAATTTTCGGATTTCCCATTAACACATTGCAAATCATACTTAAAAGGTTCAATATTTTTCCTTAAACTTGCAAAATTGATCCACAGAATGTAACGTATGTGCGTATCATCTATTATTTATTGTAAATGTTCCATAAATAAATTGCCAGGGACCCCTAATAGTTTGTATAACAAATCATAGTCTTCAAAAAAAGGGCTTAAAATGGTGAGTTGACAACTTCGAAGGAGGGTGCAACCGACCTCCGGTCCTCACAAGTTCCTACCTCACGCCTCCACGAGTCATATGATCACAAAAGACTGCCAGCTGAAACATGGAGACGCTGGTTGGCGTAGCCTGGGCAATGTTGTCAATCTGACAATAGCGAAGTGAGGGGGTGCGACTGAAGATCGTGTACCTTTAAATCATATTGTATATTTTCCATTCTCATTTTAATAATAATTTCAGCACGCTTTAGAATCATCTTTTCATTCCAAAACCATGTAAGACCCTGGAGCAACATGACAAGCATAAAAGGCTCAATTTATTTTTCATGAAATTATAAGAGACGAAAAAAAAAATTATTTTCACAAAACTCATAAAAGACTGGCATGTGCTTCTAAGCAGTAAAGGATTATATTTAAATATTTTGTTTGGTGGTATTATTATTAAATAGGCCATTTATTTCAGATATCATCAAACTCGACTCTTTGATTACTCCAATTACTATCTTTGAAATGTTACTAGAACAGTATGAAGAAAAAATATTACAACATGTCTTATAAAATAATATCTTTTATTGAAATTTCATCTTTGATTTTTGGAATGATCTATACTGTTTTAGCATTTCCAGGACTAGGAGGATATTAATAAATATCTAATTTTTATTTATTTTTCAGGAACAATCCATTAGATGTCAGAAGGTGGCAACGGAGTCGGTGATAGGCTTTTGCAATTATTATTGAATGTATTTTTCATTACCGTTTTGCAAATGAACATTATACCAAATTCGAGCGGATATGATTCATACAGCGTTGTATTCATTTAGCTTGTGTCTGTTTTTACAGTTCAATCCTTGTCATTACTTTATCATTACTCACAATATTATTATATTTGATAGTTGTGGTTTTATTGATTTTACTTCATAGATGAGGTTATAAAATCAGCATCAAGCAGCAAATAGTGACCAGTAAATATGAGTAAAATAAAATTATTAAATTTCAATAGATGCAACAAACTTTTTCAGGATACCTCAAACCGAGATTTTAGTGAATTGCTGCTATGAATTTACTATCACTACACTTACTATCACTGAATTGATAAAAAATCAGTGGGGTTGTGTTTAACACACGACAGGTTGACGTAGACTACTTGAACTTTGATTAGTTTCGTAGTGTACTGTTCTAATGGGACGTTGGGTTAGCAAAAATAAGTGAGAAAGTATATTAGAACACGCTATGATTCGCTTCTTAGAAATTATTTGGCAGCCCTGGAAAGGGACGTTTGGTTTGAATGTATGATGAAAAGGCAACAATTGTGCTGCCTGTAGTGATTGTGTTGATATGATCGACCAGCTGGAGATCATTATCCATACCGCGTAATCTCGAAAATTTATCGATAAATGATAAAGCTTTAAGAGTTCACGCTGTTTCAGTTATTTTTAAATGTTGATTTGACCTCTACCCTTGCCGTAAGGCCTAGTCTGATCAAAATAGCGTTGATGTTTGTCCTCAAAGATCGTTAGACCAGCATTAGATAGTAAGTATGTTAGCAAAAATCTATTGTACATTCTTTAGAAAGCATTTGAAAAGTTTTTGCACTTTGTCAAGTTGGTTGACCACTTGATTTTATTTCCCACCTCGAGTTTAAGGCCGTTCTCTAGCTTTCCGACCAGTAGTTAGCAACGCATTACCTCTGGTACCTCTGGTTGCTTCCAGTTTCGACCGATAACTTCGAGTTCGCTCGGCATCGGTACATGGTCAATTCGGAGGATTTTTCGAATGTTCGATCTTAACGTGCTTCCGAAATTTGCGCAAACGGTTTGCATCAAACGAATAGGCATTGCACTTATTCACCCTTTCACAGTTTCTCAAAACTTATTTCTTCCTAGAAGTAAAACGCTATCCAACGCGAATCGTTAACACTACAGAATAACTATTCATAACAGTACTCATTGAAATGTGCATGTTCGAGAATCAAAAAATTGTTCGTGATAGGGAATTTCTTGAAACATGCCAGAACGCAACATTCTTTAAAATTTTCATACACCAATTGATGAATATATATGCGATATATGAATCTTTTATTTTATTTATTTGTAAAATTGTATATGCCTTAGTAAATAGAATGGCAATCGTATAAATTTCTTGATAAGAGCAGTCTCAAAAATAAATAAATCAAGAAACAATCGAATTCTTAGCGTCCGGTGTTTAAATTTTTCGTGACGGTAGCCATTTGTAAATTGTACAAAATGCTCAAGGTTTGCAACAAAGAGAAAACTAATATTGTTTTAGCCATCGCTGTCAGCCAATCGGTAAGAACAAAACATTCAAATCAAACAAACTCTCCCAAAATTAAATTGGTCGTCCTGAAAAGGCCGGATTTGGAATGGTCCGCATTTGAATTAAAACCCTCTCTGCGCCTTACCAAAAGATGTCTACCAAATATCACACACACACAAGCACCTTATTTCGCTCCTCGTGGTTTTACCCACCAGCTGGCTACAAAGACATTATTTGCCCAAGCAACCAACTGCCTAGCACACCACAGCATAATGTATGGCTGCCTAGCAACGGTTGCCAAGCCAACGGCTAGGTAACAACAGACTGCAGGGCAATCAGCTACCTGTCCAATTGGTAGATCGCTAGTGCACTTTCTATGGTGCTTGCCACAGCCAGCTGCAAAATCCAAATTGGCATCTTGCCGCTCCGCTGAATGAAGCAAGTGCACCCTCCAGGGTACATGCTATAGCCCGGCGCCAGCTGCTAATCCATACTGGCTCGTTGCTCCGCACAGCTTCAGTACTGCAGCACGAATGAGAAAATTTGCGAAGGTGTACCCGTTTTATATCGTTCACTGCTGCATATGAGACCTCCCTTGCTTACATTTGAAATCTGTGATAGTAAAATTGAGTGCATTGAGTAAATTTACTCTGAAAAATCGGCATTATAAGACATCACCTCATATTTTAGTTATTTTCAACAGCTTGAAATTGTTAACGGATAATGTTTGATAGTTTGAATTAATACGCGGGAAAATTTCCAATCGATTGATGTAAACATCTTGACAATCTATTGAGCATTTATTAAGTTATTAGCGTTTAATTTGTAACGATATTTCGTGACGGTCACTGATTTTTAGATTTTCAATTGACACCCTACCCTTCCCGTAAGACGTAGTCTACGTCAAAAAAAGAAGCAGTTTTTTTTATTCTGGTCGGCAGTTCCCGTTCCACTTTCTTGCAAAATGGCTCTCCCTCTTAAATCTATCCGCAACGCATGCAAAATCAATGTATTATGCTGTTCGAACAAATATAGGGTGAAGGATAGAGTACAATTTGACCGAGGTCAATTTGGTCAATCTTCAGGCTGAATTTGAGAAAGTACACTGAAAATTAATTTTAGTTTCTATAACGAAATCGAAGAAAGCATTATCGAATCCATTCATTGTTTTCTGCAACGAAACTGATTTGTTGTTTTTAAGAAGATACCTTCGTTATTAATGATACACGTGCAACTGTTAAGAGCACGAAGCATTTGTTCAAACAGAATGAACATTCGTGCATTATTCGAAACCAACACAAAGAGCTACGAATATTTTGTCACAAATTAAAAAGAAACATCTCTCTGGTGGTTGCATGACAGATCTACTTTATCGACTCGAAATGTGATTGAAAAAAAGAGCGTAACCACAGAGAAGTTGTCCAGCGTATTTTTTAATGTTTCTGACATGGAATTCGATCCTGTATTTTTGGGAAGAGCTGTTACTGAAACCGTGGTTGATCTAACAATCGTGAGAAGATAATGAGCATGAAGTTATAGCTCTCGACAGCGCTTTGATTTTTATTTTGGGATAGATAAATTATTCCCGCCCATCCCAGCAGCAACACCATTTTGCATGAGTACGATGAAAGAGAAACAGCGATTGGCTGATCATCACAAAATTAATTCCGTGTATTATACAAAAAGGTGTAATGATAGCATTTTACCAGATAAAAAGCAATATGAATGTCTCATACAATATACGAGACATTTGTTCTATGTACAAAATCCATTTTAACGAAACCAGTGAAAGCTGATTAACGAAAATAAATGTTCAGTGTGGGAGATTAAACTTAATTTTTCATGAAATATTTGCGACGTGTACATTCATGGGAGATTAAAGTTCTGTCCAGTTAGAATCCGGAATCACTTATATGTATGATGTATGATATGTACTACCACCCATTGTAGCACGGAAACTAAGTCCGACAGCAATGGGCTCTCCCCTCTGTTAGACTTTATCAAGCTTTAATAACCACTGATTATCCTAATCATGCCGTTGTATGAAGGGCCAAAAAGGGGTTGGGTGGATCGATATGCAACATCACTTATACGTATCCACAGGGATATAAAGAATCTCCTTCCAACAACAAGACTGAACAATTGGTCAAAAGAGCAAGCTATCTAACATGAGGATGCCCCAATGGGCGGGGAGAAGAGCCCGCCCTCTATTCACAAACTGTTAGCAATGGGGAGTTGGCATTCCCACTCTCCCCATCCAGAGTGCTTCAATCGGGTGCCCTGATGGTCCCTCCTGTTCCCATGAAATATTTATATAATGGTGTATATATTTATGTAAATGAAAAATACTACAAGCAATCGTATCTATAATATATGATCTTCGTTCGGTTGATCCTAAAATGCAAGAAATGTTGTAAAATGTTAAAGTGTAGAGTTCTGTGGTTTCGCGCTTAAGCACGTTTTCGTTCGTTTTCAGCGATATCAGCATTTCACCAAAATCTTGATTTGAGGTATCCTGAAAAAGTTTATTAAATCTATTGAAATTTTACAAAACTAACATTTATACATTTTAATTTACTGTTGCCATGGTCACTATTTGCTACTTGATGCTGGTTTTATAACAGCAATCCGCTTTTATGTTTGCTGACCTAATAGTTATTGCTACTGAGTAAGGAATGGGAAGATTCAAGTGGAAGGGAGTTAAAGATAAATGGGCAAAAAAAAGTAATGTTTAAATCATCTGTGGAGTAAAATCAATAAAACAATATTACCAACTATAATGATATTTTGAGTTATGATGAAGTAATGATAAAGATTGAAATGTAAAATCAAACACTAGCCAAATGACACACAGTGCTGCATGAATCAGATCAGCTCAGAATTGGTAAAAAGTCCATTTGCAAACCGGAAAGGAAAAATACATTCAGCAATAAGTGCACAGCTGTAATTTTCTGCGTTATATACTGGACATATATGTAAGGAATGCTAGATGTCATAAATTGAAGGTATGTTTCGTGTTTAAGCCAGATACCGCCTAAATCAAGTTTTTTGTATGAAAATGTGAAGGTCATGATATGATGGAAATAATACGATGTTGTAGAGAAATACTACATAATATACATATAATAATTAAATGCCGCTATTTGCCGCTTCCGCTGCGATGTTAGATGATTGAAACTCTAAAAATAGCGAAAATTCCAACGTGATATAATGAAATAAAGTTGATCACATGGCATCCTAGCAAAATAGCAAAGAAAATTTAGGCAAATAAATTTCATATGAGTATGATTACTGCCCAAAAACGGAAACTCAATACAAATACAAAACAAAACAAAAATTAAAAATGAATGACAGGAAATTCTTCGATAACTCTTTTTTCCTACTGGGCCCATAAATGATTCTTTATGTTTGTAAAATAGAAAATGTAGGCTCATAAACAATGTTAGTTTTTGAATTAACTATTTTGGGCGAAGATTTTTTTTTTTTAGAATTTGTCGTATATAATCCACTTTCTAAAAAAAATGTAAAAAACCATCCCATCTTTTCAAATACATAACGTGAGTTAGGTGGGCCAGAACGTACAACGATGCAAATGCGAAGCTGAAAATAGCATACAAAAATATTGTGAAGGGATGTTATAATATAAAATGATTAACAATTATATTTGTAATGTCTGCATGTCTGCTGATCCTACTGCAATTGTAGAAGTACTTGCATTATCCTAGCCTCAGGGGAAGAAAACAATTCAAAATTATTATACAATACTTGGGAATTCCATGGATGATCTGAAATTATATACGGTATAAAGAATACTTCCATTTTTCGTGGTAGGGTAAGATTTCAGCATGCTACTTTACCGAAGTCACGCTGCCTACATTGCTTTGGTGCGGCTGCCACCTAATGTATAGTTGACGCGATACAGCGTTTCTTACTCAACCGTTGGATGCCAGGACAGACGCTGTTTGAGCCGCACCTCCTTGGTGGACAGACGCTCAGCACGCACCTCCTCAATCTAGCTGAAGTCAGAAGGACAACAGTGCCCAGGCTGCACTACCAGCTAAGTACGCAACCCTTAGCTGGCGGTCTTTGTCATCTCTTGACCCGTGGAAGCATGAGGTAGGAACTTGTGAGGACCATAGCAATGTTGCGGGGACGCACGCTCCATCCCAGGTGTCGACTCACCATTTTGCAGCCCATGAAATTCAGCAATGGGTATCAAGACATTGAATATTTTAAATTGGAATGCTCGATCTCTAAAAGACAATGAAGAAGAGCTGTTTAACTTTTTTTTCGAGTTCATAACGTGCATATTGCCTTTGTTACTGAAACTTTTCTTAAACCAGGTAATAAATTAAAAAGGGACTTCTTTTAACTCAAAAATTTACTATATAGCATATCTTTATAAGAAAGATTTAAGACAGATTGTGTAATGGCAGTTGTAACAGTTAAACTATGACTACGCCAAGTGAGTTTCCTCTGGCAAACAATGGAAATACCTGTGATTTGATCCATTCGTCGAACATGGAAAGGTTTACTGGTTTCTAGAAAATGAAAATAAAGATGAAATTATCAAAACTAAGCAAAGGATGAAATCAATAGTTATCGGCAAGGATAGTACGTTTCAATTTGAATAACCTTCAAAAGTTATCCACAGCTTTTCTTCGCCTACAAATAACGAAAGCTCTTAAGAAGACGCCACTCCAAAGAAAATATTGTTACTATTGAACTGATCTAGTTTTGTTAGTTTCAAAGGAAAAATTCAACCGATTAAAACACTACAAGGCACAGTCCCATTGGGATGCTCGGAATGATGACGTTGGACTACGCAACTAAATGTAAACCATACAGATTGTCCAATACAACATTCTTTGAACTAACCCTTTGAGGCCTAAAACTTTCCAAGCGTTATTATAAAAGCAATTTGGTGTGTTTTGATCAAATTGGTGCTCTATACCATAGAAATGATTGAAAAGAGTAGGAGATTTTTTGCTAGGTCGTCCAAACTGTCTTGGATTTCAGAATTTTAGATCTACAGTTGTTACAGTAGCTTAACCGCTTTAAAATGTTATGACATATATTCAAACAAATTCAATCAATGCCCTGGAAGACCCACAGACATTATGAGATAATCTTGGTATATTCATGCCAAACTAACTACCTTAACTTTGTATAGCCCATAAAGCTACTGTTACAATTGTAGACCTTATATTTTGAATGACCTAAAACTAACAAGATAATCCTAGGGTGTCTGTGGACGTTTCAGAATTTTCATTGAATATGTTTGACTAGTTATCGAAGTTTTGTATAGCCCCAGAGACTACGGTTACTACTGTATATCTTATGTTCTGAACTCAAGTCAGTTTTTACGAACTTGAACATCCCAAGATAATCTGATAATGATTTATGACCTTACAGAAGATTCATTGAATGTGTTTGATTGCATCGTTAACATTCATAGGTCATAAAGCTAATGGTACAACTGCAGATCCTAACTTCTGAACGCAAGGGCAGTTTTGGTGACTTAGAACATTCCAAGTTATCTCATGATATCGGTTAATCTTCCAGAAGACTCGCTTAAATTGGTCAAATGCATATTGTTACTTGATTTGGTCCAAAAAGCTACAGTTACAGCTGTAGATTTTCAGTTTTGAATTCCAGGATAATTTGGATAACCTAGACGATTATCGCATAATGTCTGTTGGTCTTCCAAGATATTCAATACATATGTTTCAATAAATAGCGTGGCTTTGCACAGCCCAGAAAGCTTTTGTTGCAACTGCAGGTCCTATGTTCTGATCTCAAGGATAGTTTAGATGACCCAGAACATATTGCTTTATAATGTTTGTTGACCTTTAAGAATATTAATTGAATATGTTTGAATATTTATTCTAACTTTGTATTGCCTTAAAAATTACTGTAACAACTGTAAATCTTAAGTTCTGAAGGCCAAGATAGTTTGGATGACCTATAAGATCAGAAAGTTATAAAATATTGACTGTTGACCTTCCAATAGATTCATTGCATATGTTTGAATACATATAGTCACCTTATATAAAAAAAAAAACAACAAAAAAAAAAAAACACAAAAAAAAAAACCCCAACCACACCCAAAAAAAACAACCACAAACCCCCCAAAAAAAACCCAGAAAGTCACATTTCACATTTTGCGTTCTTCAATTTTCTATACAAAAGGAACTATAAATGCTGAGATTTATCAAAAAGCTACTGTTACAACTGTTGATTTTATGCCCTCCTCTCTTCTCCCCCCTCCTCCCTTTCGTGAACGATAACATCAAGAGAAAAAGACATCAACCCACCAAACTTCCAGTTTGCGACCGATGACCTAGGAATACTCCCGAATTTAAGATGGTACAGTGTCCCAAAACATGACCGATTACATATGTCTGTTGAACGGGTTCTACAGTATTCAATGAATTTTCCGTTTGGATCTTTTGTAAACATGTTAAGCTATAATAAACGAATATTGTTCCTTTTGCATAATTGGAAGTTATCTATTTTCATAAACCTACTGTTACAACTGTAGATCTTATGTTTGAACTGACAGTAGATGACCTAGAATATCCAGATTTGCATATGTCTGTTGAACTTCTACACTATTCAATGAATTTGTCTCAAAATGTCTTTTTTACAACCTCCCCGAGTCTCAAAATGTCTTTTTTACAATCGAAAATATTCACTGAATATGGTTAAATACATAGCGTTATTTTGTATAGCCCAAAAAGCTATAGTTACTACTGTAGATTTTAAGTTCTGAACTCAAGGACAGTTTTGATGATCTAGAACATTACAAAGTTATCAAATAATGGCTGTTGACCTTCCAAAAGTTTCATTCAATATGTTTGAATACATATGACGAATTTCACGCCAACTCGTCTTCGTGATTGGCAGCACCCTCTCAGAATCCAATGAAACTTTGTGGGTGGGTAGACTATGTCTTTTCAAGCATTTCAAGTTTTTTTTTCAAAATTTATGTAGACTACCAAAGGGCTTATGTTTTTTGATCGATTTTTTTTTAAATAAACATAACTCAAAAAGGAAAAGACTTACAAAAAACTAATGTATGTGTGACTTTTAGAAAATCGTCCTAACTTTTATGAAAAAAATTGTCAGAATCGATTCTTACACGCTAAAAAAATATTTTAAAATTTATAGTCGATTTGCAAAAATATGGCTTTCTTAGAATTGGACGAATTTTTTTTCATAAAAAAGGCAATATAATTGTCGAAAAGTTTTAAGAGAAAAAAATATTTATAACAAAAAAAATTTCATGTCCAATTTTTACCGTGTATCGCGCCAACTCGTCTAATAATTTGGTCCTGAAACCTCACAGAAGCCAATTAAATTTAATTATAATGACAATTTGGATTTTTCAAGGGTCTTTGAATGTTTGAAAAATCAAGGCTACTATTTGGAAAGGGCTTATTTTTAAATTATTAATAATTTAAAATTTTAGTGATAATACAATTCAATCAGGTGGTTGATCCTGTTAATTACCAAACCTTAGAAGTTTATTACAAGAAGGACAATAAGTTGGAAAACAAAAGCTTTATCATAATATCTGAAGTATTGACCCATGACTCAATAGCAGTTCAGTTGTTTGTATCAAAATTGCTAGATTTCATTAAACAAAATTCAATATATTGCTCAAAAATTATTTTCATGTCAGGTGGAGCAGCGGCCAATTATAAGAACAAAAAGATCTTTGCCAGCGTTTGCAATTTCAAGTCCATGTATGGATTGGAACGTCTCATGGGAAAGGTCCATGTAATGCTATTGGTGGTAATCTCAAGCGAATGGCAAAGAGAGCAAACCTTGCTCAAGATTATGGAAACACAATCAAAACTCCTCAGGAACTATATGACCGGAGAGATAAATAAAAGTGTTACAAAACTGAATTTCTGCTTCATACCAGCTGTACAGTATGCAAAAATGTCAGAAGAACTTGAGGAGTTCTATAGCCACGTAAAGATAAAACATGTAACCATGTTCATTGATTTGTACATATTTCAGAAAATCAAATTTCAGCTATAAGGTTTTCTGATTCAAAGGATAATCCAAAGAAAATCACTTTTTATGTTAAAGATTTATAAATTTAATATATGAAGTTATGTTGATTACAAATACGTGAAGATGTACATATAAAAAATAAATAAAATAAAACTCTTACCAATTAACGTATGAGTTTTCATTGACATAAACAGTATTTCGAAAATTCATGTAACGTCTTATTTGAATCGTCTTTAAATGGATATGCATCAACCATTTAAAGGCGACTCAAATATGCTATTTTTTTTAGATTTATCCGTCCCCCTCTATCACAATTTTTCCCATACCTTTTACACATTCTGTAACAAATCTTGACCTTCCTGTTGAAGACCATAACTAGACGAGTTTGCGTGATACACGGTAAAAATAGGACATGAAAAAGTTTTTGGGAGAAAAAAAAATTCCTTGAAAGATGGGCATCTTGCAATGTATGGCAAACTTTTAGACAATTATATTGCCTTTATTTGAAAAAAATTCATCCAATTCTACGATAGTCATTTTTTGCATATTGACCTTAAATTTTAAAATATATTTTTATAGTGTGTAGGAATCGAGTTTACAATTTAAAAAATACTTTTCATAAAAGTAAAGACAATTTTCTAAAAGTCACTCTAACATCACTTTTTTGTAAGTCTTTTCCTTTTTGAGTTATGTTGATTTAAAAAAAGATCGATCAAAAAACTTAAGCCCTTTTCAAATGGTACTCTACATAGATTTTGAAAAAAAACAAAGTATGCAAAGCTGCTTGAAAAGACAATGTCTACCCACCCACAAAGTTTCATAGAATTCTGAGAGGGTGCTGCCAAACACTGGATGAGTTGGCTTGAAATTCGTCATATCATAATCTCATATAGCCCTAAAAGCTACTGTTACAACTGTAGATCTGAAGTTCCGAACTCAAGTGCATTTTGAATAACCTAGAACATCCCAGAATGGTACAGAAATATTTAACAATTATCACCAAAAATATAATAATACGCATGCATATGTACCATATTCTAAAACAACGCTTTATACTATTAATAATAAGGCATTTATGTTTTCTTCCTGAACTTCTTCATATTAAGGATGTTCTAGGGTGTCAATTAGGCCTTAAGCTCATGTGTTTTTTTTGTATATTTCCCAGATAGAAGCATTGATGAAGAACAAATTTGACGAAGACAGTGTACACTTTTATGCAGTCTGTGATTTTATACAGCCATTTTTCTTTTGAGGTCATATACGATCCCTTAGGCCTGAAGGGGTTACACGTGGGTACTTTACGGGTAGAAAAGTAAAAACGAGTATAATAGAACTAAAAAAATAATATTATAAAAACGAATATTTTTATTTTAAAATTTTTTGAAAAATAATTTCAACAAAAAAAAAAAAAAGAAATAAAAAAAAATAATAAAAAAAAAAAGAGAACAAAACGCTAATCTAATTTTGTTTTGTATCGCTTTTCTTTTGTATCTTCTATATAAAAAATAATACGGTGTGTGGTGTGTGGTGAATGTATGACAGGGGTAAGGGTTCCCTTTTCTAGCCAACCCAACGATTATTAGATTCGGTTGGTTCCCCCCCCCCCCCCCCCACCCCCAACCCCTCCCTACCTTGCCCAGATCACGCAATTTAAGCTGGACCATTCCCCCCGGGTGGGGGTGCGGTTAATTTTCTTTTGCGTTTGCGGGGCTTAAGACGGTCAATTGAAATATTCACAGAACGGCCGCCGACTTTGATTTTGTAGTGCTTGTTGGTTCGCTCAAGCACCGGGAAGGGTCCATCGTAAGGTGGTGATAGCGACGGTCTGATCGAATCATTTCGGATGAACACATTTTTACACGAGCTGAGATCGGGGTGCACAAACACATTACAACTCTCATGCCAAGCCGTATCGAGTGGTCGTAGTTTTCGCATGGCGTTTTGTAGATCAATCGCAAAATCAGATGTAGTTGTGGTGCGAGCATTTTCCCCAAAAAACTCGCAGGGAATCCGAAGAGTCGTCCCATAAACGATTTCTGCCGGTGATGCAATGTTGTCCCCTTTATAAATGGTTCTCAGCCCGAGTAGTATCGTCGGAAGATGGTCCGCCCAACGATCGGGGTTGTGATAAAGAATCGCAGCTTTCAATGTTCGGTGCCATCGCTCGATAATGCCATTTGACTGAGGGTGATACGGTGTAGTTCGGAGATGAGTAATCCCAAACGTTCGACACAACTCGTTGAAGAGGGTCGGTTCGAATTGTCGTCCTTGATCAGATGTGATCTGTTTCGGTATGCCATAACGAGAAATCCATCCAGTGACAAGAGCGTGAGCAATGGTGGATGCCGTTATATCAGGAATGGGTATAGCCTACGGCCAACGAGTAAACCTATCGATGATGGTAAGACAAAATCGGTGGCCGTTGCTCGGTGGAAACGGTCCGACGATATCGATGTTTATGTGGCTGAATCTATCGTCCGGCAAAGCAAAACGTCCTAGAGGTGATCTGGTGTGGCGCGACACTTTAGACCGTTGGCACCGTTTACATTGTTCGGCATAAGCGATACTGTCCTTTCGTATACTTGGCCATACAAATCGCTGAGACATCAATCGGGCTGTTGCTCTCGTTCCTGGATGTGAAAGCTTGTGGGTTGCTTGAAGAAATTGGTGATGAATGGTCTGATGCGATTCCCAGAGCAGTCGCAATACAAGTGTTTATTTGGTCCTGGAACAGTAAACTGTTTTAGGTTTCATGAGGTTTGTATTTTATCTCCCAGAATCGCACTCAATTCGTCGTCGATTTCTTGATCGGTTGCGAGGGCATCAAAGTCAACCTTTGGGACAGCATGAACAGCGGCAATTCGAGAAAGTAGATCTGCTGCAAAATTCTCCCTACCAGCTACAGGGCGAATGTCTGTGGTGATTTGGCCGATGTAATCTAACTGTCGTGCTGGTCGGTCAGGTGCTTTTTCTAGGCTTTGTTGAAATGCGAACACGATCGGCTTGTGATCGGTGTATATGTGACAGTTTCGACCTTCTAATATGTATTTGAAGTGTCGCACTGCTAGGTAAATTGCCGTTAGCTCTCGATCGTAGGTACTATACCTTAGTTGTGCCTTATCGAACCTTTTGAAAAAGAAACCTGGGGTCTGAATGTGGCCGTTTACAACTTGATGCAGTACGGCACCGGCTGCTGTATTCGATGCATCGACCCACAAAGATAGCTCAGCATCTCTTGCAGGATGAGCTAATAATACTGGATCTGCAAGTTGTTGCTTGCATTTTTCGAATGCTGACAAGGTTTCATCTGTCCAGGTTAGTGCCGAGCGATCGTTTTTCTTATTCCCTGTAGTCATATCGAGTAGCGGCATTTGTGTAACGATAGCGTTTGGAAGGAATCTTCTGTAGACATTAGTTACAGCAAGGAAGCTTTTGAGCTCCTGCACTGTGGTTGACCGTTTATAATTGCGTACAGCTTCTACTCGCTCGGGTAATGGACTTATTCCCTCGGGTGAAACTGCGTGACCAATGAATGTTAGTTCACTTCTACCGAACTCACATTTGGCTACATTGATGGCCAGATGATACTGTTCAAGTCACCTGAACACTTGACGAAGATGATCACGATGTTGCTCTGGGGATGATAAAGCGATGAATATATCATCAATGTATGGGTATACGAAATCCAACCCCCTGAGTCGTTGGAAGGTTTGAGCAGCATTGCGCAGTCCGAACGTCATGTGGGTGAATTCACACAAACCAAACGGGGTCGTGATTGCAGTTTTTGGTATGTCGTCGGGGTGGATGGGTACTTGGTGAAACGCCTTCTGCAAATCAATCTTCGAGAAAATATTCTTTCTATGCAAAATAGCGCTGAAATCTTACAGATACGGGAGAGGATATCTATCGGGCACTGTTTGAGCGTTGAGTGCACGGTAATCTCCGCAAGGCCGCCAGCTTCCATCCGCTTTCTTCACCATGTGTAGTGGACTTGCCCAGCTGCTGGACGATGGCCGGCTGGGAATTCCCAGTTTCATCAAATTTTCGAACTCCGTGCGAGCAGCAACAAATTTGTCTGGAGCAAGCCGTCGTGGGCGAGCAAACGTTGGTTGACCAGTTGTTTCGATCCGGTGTGATATTGAGCATTTACTCACGGTGCCAGGCGGGGACATCTGCGTGATCGATGGGAATTCTGATAGCAGCTCGGAATATGGCGATGTTCGACTAAACGTTTTAATGGAGTTCTCGTTGGTTTTTTCTAGCACCGCCATTGTCTCAAGCTTCGCGGTATTGTCTATTAAACGATGGCGCTTAAGATCGACCAATAGGTCATAGTGGCAGATGAAATCTGCGCCGATGATCCCTGTTGTTACGTCTGCTCTGAGGAAAGTCCATAAAAATTCACGTCGAAGGCCGAGGCTGACTTTTAATAATGCATCTCCGTAAACCTTTATCGGAGATCCGAAGGCTCTCGAATTGTAGAGCTGGCTGGGTTTCATGTCTGCTAGTGGCATATCGGAAAGCACTCGTTGTAAACGTTTCTGTTGGCTGTCGGCGAAGTGATCAATTAACTTTTTCTTGATGTACGGATATCGGTCGGAAGCCAGGGTGGCGTCTATGATAGATCGTAGCTCTGTTAACTTCTCCGGTGGTGCCTGTGATATGACAATGTTGTAATTTTTCGCGTCGTGTTGATTACGCAGTCCAGAAGCAGCAAACCAGAATTCTAGCGATAAGAAGTACGACTCGATGTTCGATGCAGACATTGCCGGCGGGTTGAGACGTGGCAAGTTGATCGTTTCCACATTTGCGATCGATTGGTGAAAAACTTTTGAAATTTTGTTGAGAAATGACTGAGATATTAACGCTCAAAACCTGACCACGGTGTCGGTCGAAATTCCGTGACGGTCGCAATTCGATTTTTTTTTTTTAAATTGTACCGCAGTATCCAGTAAGAGTCCTACGTCAAAAAAAATCTAACATGACAATGCACTCATCCACGTGGCACTATTGAATGGCTATCAATTCGGTAATCTCACACGGAATGATTAAGTTGTGCCGCGAAATATTGTGAATGCCCTAATCAAACCGTCTGAGTCTTTGGGGAGTTTGGCAGCACTCATATTTATGACTTTTCTCATTGCGTTAAAATTTTCTATTCCTTTTCTTCTATTTATTCTAGTCAACTACCATCGTTTCGGGCTTCCTTTGACAAACTGGTAGAATTGATGATTAACATTGAAAAGAAATGCAAACGAATCAGTTTTTCTCTTTACCCACTACTAATGATACAGTCCTTACAGCAGGAAAACTGCACAATTGGAGCTTAAAAAACACCGAAAAAGGACAATCGCTGATTGTTCAATAATCGAATCTTAATCCAGCATCTCCCACAAATTCAACATTCTACCACCATTCTGACAAAAACAGCCGATCATTCTCCTAGCCTAACCCAATCGTCTTCCATCGGCATCGGAATCGGCGCACCATCGAACCGCGCTGGAAACGAATAGCAACAGCAGCATCATCGGCCACCGCTCGTCAAAGCCGCTGACTATTTGACTGGCTGGAGCGGACGATACAAATTAGAGAAGAATGATTAGACGAAAACACTGTGACTGGTAAACGTCGAAGGAAGCCGAAGCCAGCGAATATTGCTTGCTGTATGAATGAGTGAATGCATATACATTTATTAAATATCATAATTTATTTACGAGCCATATCCCTTTCGTGGCCGCGTGTTCGGAAACCGGAGGGAGGTGCGGCTTCGCGAGGATCCTTCCTCCTCCTTGAACTTCTTACGGGGTCCGGTCCTTTCGGGTGAGGTAGGTAGCTACATAGTTGGTGCTGTAATGCTACCTAATTAGACTGGGCACCGTGACGCCATCGCATCGCATCGGTTGATGGGCCTGATGACCGAAGGAACGCACAAATAAATTACAACTAATATATTAATACGAGAAGCTGATGGTGGTTCTTCTGCTGCCATCATCGCCGTCGCCGTCGCCGTCGCCGTCGCCAGCACTCGGGTTCTCAGTTCTACTGCTGTTTGCATGGTGCCTTATGATTGTCGGTTATTATTGCTCCGTGAGGATGGAGAAGGTGATCGTTATACGTCGTTTTATTTTTATTTTCTTGGGAACGGGGATGGGGAGGGTGAGTTGAGCCGGTTCGCGGGGAATGAAATAAAATAAATTCATTTCGCTTTATGGCTGAAATTGTTGCGCGGCTCTTGGCTCACATATCGAAGGCAAACCCCATTTGCGGATCCGAGTGTTTTTTTTATATATATATATCTGAGCAAATATTTTATTTATATTTCGATGGAAATATGATCTAATGGTCCCATTTCTCGAGTCGGAATGCTAAATTTCTGCGTACTAGATGAAGCATAAATCAAAATCGGACCATTTTCAACCTTGTTCAAAAGTACACATATCGGGTAGAGAATTCCTTTGTCAAAATTGTAACACTCGGTCCCGAAGAACACACGTGCAACAATTCGAGCTGGGAACCACCAGCCGTGTCGATCCATGCTGAGGAGGGAATCGATCGAACGAGAGAGCACAAATGCGAGAACAAAAAACCACAAATTGCGTTATTAATATTTCCACAAGGGCCCAATTCAACGACGCTACAAACACACATTTTATTTATTTAAATGCCGCACATACAGATGTTTCGCTTGAAACCGAAGCGAAAGCGAAAAGGGGTATTACTCTCAAGAGTGATCCGACCGCCGATCTTAACGATCGTTAGGCTGGGGAGCCGATGCAGGCCGGTTCGGTTGGTGGAAAACGGTTTCTGTTTGGGATGGAATGTTTTTTTAAGATTTTAATTTTAAAGTTTATTGAAATTTTTGATTTGACTCCAATTACAGTGCCCCCACAGTTATGGGACGCACACAGATATGGGACACTTTTGTGTCCTAAGCTGGATAACTATCCAAAAGGAAACTGTTAGCCTCTACAATCATTTTTGTAATATTCTTTCATCATTTTTCTGTCACCTGTTGCACTCAGTTTTGATTTTTAAGCAAAACAAATGCAGGGCTGTTAATAAATTTCCTAACTTTAACCCGTGAGATCCGCGACTTCAAAAATGACATCCACGACGTTGGTACGTGCTTTCACACAAAATGAAGCAACATTTTATCGACAGGCTTCATGGAATAAGTTGCACTACCATATCTTTAACTAAAATTGAATTTTTATAAACAGATTTATTAGAGTTGAGAATTATCTTGAAAATGATAGAAATTCTTAAGAAAATAAAAAGGAACCTATGGTGGAGCACTACTTCAACAGTGGACCTATTCTCGACGTCCATCGCTATTATTTAAAGGGTGATACGGTCAAAATTTGGTCAAGGGAAAACGCGTGTAAATTTCTTTTTCAAGTTCAATTAGTATAAAATTCAGGAAAAATATTCAGTTAGGCTTCCGCTTTTCCAAATCCGAATTGCCGGGCCTTACGCTTGACCCCTGCCATCAGATTTTGTACAGCCACCTTGTCCACCTTCTTCGCCGCAGAAAGCCAGTTTGCCTTGAACTGCTGCTCGTCCTTAGCAGTTTTTTTGGTCTTCTTTAGGTTCCGCTTGACAATAGCCCAGTATTTCTCAATTGGGCGGAGCTCTGGCGTGTTGGGAGGGTTCTTGTCCTTGGGAACCACCTGCACGTTGTTGGCGGCGTACCACTCCATGGCCTTTTTACCGTAATGGCAAGATGCCAAATCCGGCCAAAACAGTACGGAACAACCGTGTTCCTTCAGGAAAGGCAGCAGACGTTTATTCAAACACTCTTTCGCGTAAATTTCTTGGTTGACAGTCCCGGAAGCTATGCAAATGCTGCTTTTCAAGCCACAGGTACAGATGGCTTGCCAAACCAGATATTTCTTTGCGATCTTTGACAGTTTCGTGTGCTTGAAAATATCTGCTACCTTTCCCCTTCCTTTTGCCGTATAAAACTCCTGTCCCGGAAGCTGCTTGTAGTCGGCTTTGACGTAGGTTTCGTCGTCCATTACCACGCAGTCAAACTTCGTCAGCATCGTCGTGTACAGCCTCCGGGATCGAGCTTTGGCCGTCGTATTTTGTTTATCATCGCGATTTGGAGTCACTACCTTCTTGTAAGTCGATAGTCCGGCTCGTTTTTTGGCTCGATGCATGGTTGTAGACGCTACACCCAGCTTATTTGCGGCATCTCGGAGAGATAGGTTAGGGTTTCGCTTGAAACTACCGGCAACTCTCTTTGTCGTCTCAGCGGCTTCCGGTTTTCGATTTCCCCCCGATCAAGACTTCCTGGCTGTCGACAAACGTTCCCCAAACACTTTAATTACATTTGTAACGGTTGATTTGGCAACTTTTAGCGATTTTGCCAACTTTGCGTGCGAGTAGCTCGGATTTTTGCGATGCGCGAGCAAAATTTTGATACGCTGCTCTTCTTGCTTGGACGGCATTTTGACAACTGAAGAGTGAATTCCAAAATCAAAATAGGAGCAACATTCTACACACACACACACCTTCAAAATGAGGGGTGTTCAGGTTTTTTAAATGCAAAATTGAAAGAAATACGTCAAGTTGATATTGACCAAATTTTGACCGTATCGCCCTTTAGCCGTACTCAAACCAAATGACTTGACTTTTTATAAATGATTAGTTCCCCATTGACACTAATCATGTTCAAAAAATCTTTTGACGTGAATACGGCTGAGTAATAGCGATGGACGCCGAAAATAGGTACACTACCGAAGTAGTGCTCCACCCTACGTTAAACGTATGGAAACGAAAAATGTGAATAACATTTTGAAGAATAATAATACTAAATTGATTGTTCCAGCAAATCAACTTTATAACAGTAACAGAGGTGTTGTCTATTTTGAGGATTGTCACTTTTTAGTTTTTTTACCTGTTCTGTGATAATATCTATTAGCTCATGATTTGCCTCGCGTTTTCGTTTGACGATAATTTCCTGCTTTTCGATTTCCTTTCGTTTGTCGGCCTTCTCCTTTCTTTTTTCGTAAGTTTACCTTTCTTCTTCCTTTTTTAACTCCTGTTTGGCAGTATGTGCCTGTCTGGCAAATTTATAATAGATTCTTAGGTAACTCATAGTCAGTTAACTCATTGTTAAAGAAAAGCCATTCAAAATGTGTTTTTCTATGATTAAACAATTCTTCTGACATACTTGCTCGGTTTTCACACATGATAAGCTTAGAAAAGGAGAATCGCCGCTCCGCCTCGGCGTTCGAGTGAGAAATAGTATTGACAATTCAAAATAAGTTATTAAATTCTGGAAACAAATTGCTTTTGAACAAATCCATATAAAATAATACCTCCCAAAGCTTCAAGGCCTTAAGATTTACTATTTCTTCAAAGATTTTCGCTGCATCAAGCTTAAAGTTTACAGCTTCGGCAAGTTTCATTAAATTTCTTTCGCTATCATTAGAGAGTAGCCGGATTGCTTTGAGAAACGACGAACGGCAGCAAAATCCGAATTTATCGGTACGCGATTTTGCTAAGAAACTAAAATTACCAAAAAGTACCGTGTTTTGTGATGGCAAATCATTTAACCATTTCCGCTTAACTGTGGACCGGAAGGTTGGAAGTGGAACAAATCGAAAAGTATGCTCCCTACAAATGGACAAGAAGGTGGTAGCCATTATTGAGAAAACTCACAATCTTTTTGTGCGAAATGTGGCTCGCAAAGTTGGGAAGTCGAAATCATACGTACTGATGACAAGCAAAATGTCACTGCAAAAAGTCATGCTAAGAAGCTTTACACCAATTTTTTACAAACATTTTCTCGGATCATAATGGACGAAGTACATACGTACTCGAAGACTTTAATCAGTTTCTGGGTCTGGCTTTTCATACCGCAATGCAATGAAACGCCGTTGCCGAGTAATTCCGGTCAAAGAAGGTTCCAAATTCCCGAAGAAGTATTTGATTTGGCAGGCCATACGTAGCTGTGATCGAAAATCTAAATTTTTTGTCTCTACCAGCACTATCAATAAGGTTGTGTACGAGAAAGAATGTCTGCAATAGCGGTTGCTAACGTTTATGAGAAACCACGACTCTCCAGCTCTGTTTTGGCCTGATTTGGCCTCTTGTCACTATGCGAAATCCGTCATGGAATGGTATAAGGTGCAAGAGGTCAAATACGTGCCAAAAACAGCCAATCCACCAAACTGTCCTGAACTTCGCCCAATAGAGAAGTACTGGGCTCTAGTTAAGCGGAAACTCTTCGAAACTAAGAAGAAAGTAAATGGTACCGATGATTTCAAGAGAAGATGGAGAATCGTCACTGCGGGCCTATCTGAGGATACCTTACGGAACCTGATGGCGGGTGTGCCACAGAAAGTTCGATAATTTTACAGCACGCAGGATTAACATCTTCTTCAACTGTTTCTAATGTAGATATAACTCTATTATTGTGAAACAAACAATCGGTTTTGTTGAATTATGTGTAAATTTTTTTGCTGCTATTATTCTGGTGTCCGAAATTTAACGTGGACACACTTTATGAGGGTCGCACCTGTGCTGACAGCTTCATTCGTCCGTTATGCATGAAGCTGATAGGTTCTGCAAAACACGGGAGCCGGCGGTGAATTGATAGCCAGTCATTGGCTAAAAAAAAAGTCAAAAGTGAGGCTCCAGAAAAACTGGCATGGAGGACTATTTTAGAATTTGAGGGATTGTTCTGAGAACCAGCGGATAGTCAGGTTCATTATTTTATTTTTAAAGAAATGTTTTGAGAGTAAAATGATTGTGTGTGTGTGTGTGTGTGTGTGTGTGTGTGTGTGTGTGTGTGTGTGTGTGTGTGTGTGTGTGTGTGTGTGTGTGTGTGTGTGTGTGTGTGTGTGTGTGTGTGTGTGTGTGTGTGTGTGTGTGTGTGTGTGTGTGTGTGTGTGGAAGAAACTTGTCTGAATTTCTTCGTTGATTTATATGTTATTACGATATGCAGACATTTTTAGCCCTGGAGATTGAAGGTGAAGCACTAATAAACAAGAAATGAGAAAAAAAACTACCGATGCACAATCTATCTGACGAAATACGGTCACAGCACACTTTGAGTGAAAATCGATTAAAATCCCACTTCTCACGCATAGCACTCGGATATTTATAATTTAACTTTTTATTCTGGTTGAATAAATAATGTTATTTCGCGAAAACAACGCAGCTAAAGACAAAAAAACGTCAGCTCAAAAGCACGGCTTGCTGCGATCGTTTTGAGAGTAAAATTATTTTACTCTGAAAACCACCAAGAAGTCAACCAAAGGAAAGGCTGTTATCTGGAACAAAACCAACTAGAATTAAGCTTGTAGAACTTTGACCATCTTTGAACACGGCTTTGGAACTTAATGGACCTCTATGGGTTAGGGCCAATTGTTGAACGCTAATGACTCAATCATGTTTTTCGAGATTTTCGCATTAAATAACAGTGTTGCTCTAGTACAGACGGCCATATTGAATAGAAATCATCTGATATGCGGCAGCCTGTGTGTATAAAGGTTGTAACATCGAGCTTAGCAAGGTATTCGTGATGATCTTTTATGTGTGCATCAGCAGTTTTCATAAGTTGAACGATAATTTTTGAGAATAAAATTGACAGTCGCACTAATTTCCAACTGATTGATGCAACAAAAGATTTATTTCTGTCACTTGGTTTACGCCGAACAGCAGTTTATTTAACTGCTCGTCGTTGCGCATTTCCTGACTGGCTGCAAATTCACCGGTGGCTTCGATTGCTAGGCTACCTGGAATACCTTGAATATCTAGAATACCTTGATGCAACCTCTACATCTATTTTTAGTGATTACTTTAACTAATGCATCATGTGGCCTCCGTAGTCTACGTCACCCATGCAGTCGTGTGTTGTACACAACCTGAGTGATTTTTCTGATTACTATTTCTGCAATTTTTCAGTTATTATTAAAAATGTCTATTTGTTTGAAAGCTTTCTTCAGTATTTTTCAAATGATGTACTAAAAGAAATAATTAATGCAGATAATTATTGCTAAACAAAAATAAATATACACTCAGTAGCAAAAACAAAAGCCAAGCAAAATTTTGCTTCCGTAAACCGTCATATTCAGCTTTCTGTAACTTTGTCAATTATCAATATTTTTGGATGAATTTTTGACATAACTATAAATAATGTATTGACCTTATCTGACCAAAATTTCATGTTGATAAGATTTATAAATTTGAGGTTTTGATAACATATGTCAAAAAAGTCGTTTTTGGACATACCAATTTCAAAAATACGTACTTTTGTGAAAAATTTAAGTAGCATGCACCTTGGTTTTTTTTTGCACCGATATTTCAGCAAAGTCAATACCGTGTGAAAAAGAGGAATACTCAACTGCGTCAACTTTGACGCCAGCGGTGGTCCAAACCACTTGATGGAAACAGTTCAAATTCTGTCCACATTATTTCCTATACTTTTTTGGACTGTGCTGAAATTTTTTTTATGTTACCTAAATTTTTCACAAAAGTACGTTTTTTTTAAATTGGAATGTCCAAAAACGACTTTTTTGATATATGTTATCAAAATTTCAAATTTATAAATTTTCTAAACATGAAATTTTGGTCAAATAAGGTTAATACATTAATTATAGTTCTGTCAAAAATTCAGTCAAAAATATTGATAATTGACAAAGTTACAGAAGGTTGAAAATGACGGTTTATGGAAGCAAAATTTCGCTCGGCTTTTTTTTTGCTACTGAGTGTATGTGTTACTTTAGCAGCGAAAATATTATTTTTCAGAAATTTTCTAAATTTAACATACTCTAGGTCAACTTCGATTATATGAACACGACGCCTACTTCTCCAGAAACGGTTACTCGCTAATGCCTATTAGTTCAACAAACATACATTATCAATCAATAATACATTGTAGAGCAATGTCTCTTCTGTCTGATGCTGTTGTTGATTTCCACAATTCGACAAAGATTCTTCATGAGGGCCTAACTGACAAACATAAACGATGGCTTCTTCCGTAAATTTCTGGTGGCACAAAGGCTACCGATGTAAGCCTCTAATTCTATCGGATAGGTGAACTCTTTCTCTTCGAAATGACCATGTTGGATTGTTTAGGCGAGTTTTCAATGACGAGAAATTCGCGGCAAAAGCCATTGTTAACGTTTGTCAGTTAGGCCCTAATGAAAAATATTTGTCGAATTGGTTTGTCATTTTGAAGTTTTGTATTGGTATTGGGAAAGCTAAGTGTCGCTTACATATAATTAAGGTATACCCGTATATCTATTAAACTATACGAGCTAGAAGCTGAAAATTCTGAAATATTCATGACTGATTCATAACTGCTTCATCTGCTTACCAATCATTTAAAATTTCAAAACGATAAACGTTGAAAGTCGATTTTCTAATTCTTTATCCACCTCATATCCGTCATCGCATACATTTGCACCGACGGCTCACCGCTCTACCCTACTTCGGACGCTGGAATGCTTCCTCGTAAACTGAAGAACAAACGCGAATGCGCAAGAAGAAAATTATTAAAATATACATTTTAATTCCCCGCGCATCCTCCCTCCCTCGCCACTCTAGCGATAGATTTTCTCGGGAAAATAAACTCAAATAGAGGAGACGCAGGGGCGAGGCCCCCGTCCCTGATGTTTATTATTTGTTATATTGTTTCCATACGATGCGTATATTCCTTCCAAAAACCCCCTTTTTCATGCTTTCGTTTCTCTTCCCGAGCGTTTCATCGCATTTGAGTCATCATGATCACCATCACCGCCATCGGCTTCATCTCACGCTTGCTAGCTACTTCCTTCTTAATACGGCGTGCGCCTTTTGTGTCTGACGAGAACGAGGTAAACCCCTCTTTATTACTCTAACTCATTCTAATCCACCGACGGGACAACCCAGCCGCTTGTCGATGCGGTGATCTGCTGAGCCAAGTGCGTTCCGTCGGATGCGATTTTATGTGCGTAAAAATGGGATTGTCTATCTTTGGAAGGTACTTGCGCGCCCTCGAGGGTGCTCCTCCGTTTTAGATTCGATGGGAGATCACCAGAAGCTAGGACCTAGAATATTCAGGACGAGGTAGAAAAAATATGCAACCATCGTATCAGCAAAGTGACAAATTTGACCCAGCTTACTTGGTGTACGGAAACATTTACAAACAAAGCACTTGTAAAACACGATGTTTGCGTGTAGCTTGACAACCGTGTTTGCAAAGCCGAAATGCTTTGACCAAAACGACCGGCCTACAAGAGAAACAACCGATTTCCGTAAACATTGCGCAAGAAAGGTGCGTGAAAACATTGCTACTTTTTTTTTTTGGGTGCGTACATTGTTCGTTGTGCTAGTTAGGGCGAAAATGGTTGGAACGACTGTTATTTACTTAGATAGGGGAAATGAGGGCTTGTGTATTTCTTCAACTTATTGCGAGGAAAGTACGACGTTTTTGAGTGCAGATTTTTTCTGAAGAAGCTCTACCCTCTGAAACTAAATACAATATTCAGCATGTAATGGAATCAGATAATAGTCCAAATTTACCTACACTGAAAGTTAATTTTAGTTTATATTACGAAATCGAAGGTAGAACTAACGGATCTGTTCGTTGTTTTCAGCAACGAAACTGATTTGTTCTTAATATGAAGATACATTCGTAATTAATGCCACATGCGCAACTGTCAAAATCATGAAGCATTTGCTGACACACAAACAACAATTGTGCATTGTACGAAAACAATACAAAGAGCTACGAATATATATGCGCAACCACGTGGAGTTGTCCAGCGTCTTTTTTTTTAAATGTTTCTGACATGGGATTCGATCCTGTATTTTTGGAAGGATCTGATACTGCATCCTCGGTTGATAGCACTATGCCATGGTGACTCGTAAGGTGATAATGAGTATGAAGTTAGAACTCTCGATAGCGCTTAAATTTGTATTTTGGGATAAATAAATTATTCCCGCCCATCCCAGCAGCAACATCAGCGAAGCAGCTGGTTTTCACGAAATCCATTTCGTGCATTTTACAAAAAGTTGTAATGCTAGCATTTCACTAGATAAAAAGCAATATGAATGTTTCATACAATATACGAAATATTTGTTCTATGTACAAAATCCATTATTACGAAGCGAGTGAAAGCTAATTTACGAAAACAAATTTTCAGTGTATTGGTATCTTTTTTTTTTTTTTTTTTTGTTTATTATAGAGGTTTTAAACCAGACGGGTTCATTCGCCTCTTAAAATTTTCCAGATTACATAATAATTTGAAATTCTTTTTAATAGTTCACATTTCCGTAGGAACTTAATAAGTTTAATTTCCTCATTACAATGCTGTCGTCAATGTTGATTTCTTTACGAATATTGTCGTATTTGATGCATCTAAGTATCACATGATCCATGGTAAGTTCAGTTTGGCAAATATCACATTTTGACGACAAGTTTTCGATCAAACAAATGTTCTTTGGTTAGTTTCGTATGTCAAATTCTACATCGTATGAGTACTCGTTGTTCTTGGCGGTCGTGGCGATCTGACCATTTCTCAATCGTTGTTTTTTTTTCTCTGAAGAAATGTTGGACGGTGAGTTTCCCAGAATCGTTGAAAACAGTCGTAGAACAGTCGTAGTCGTAGACACCCAAAGAATGACATCACTAGCGGGGATATCGTTGAATATTAACGGAGCAGTACGTCCTCGATCAGCTGCTCTATCAGCAGCTTCATTTCTAAGGTTGCCTGAATGTCCGGGGATCCAACAGATTGTGATGTTGTTTTAGAGTGCCCCATCTTCAACACGTTGAATAAAGGGATGCCTGGAAGCTCCTTTCGCTAAAGCAGCGAAACAGCTGGCAGAATCGGTAAAGATAAAGGGCGATACGGTCAAAATTTGGTCAATATCAACTTGACGTATTTCTTTCAATTTTGCATTTAAAAAACCTGAACACCCCTCATTTTGAAGGTGTGTGTGTGTAGAATGTTGCTCCTATTTTGATTTTGGAATTCACTCTTCAGTTGTCAAAATGCCGTCCAAGCAAGAAGAGTAGCGTATCAAAATTTTGCTCGCGCATCGCGAAAATCCGAGCTACTTGCACGCAAAGTTGGCAAAATCGCTAAAAGTTGCCAAATCAACCGTTACAAATGTAATTAAAGTGTTTGGGGAACGTTTGTCGACAGCCAGGAAGTCTGGATCGGGGGGAAATCGAAAACCGGAAGCCGCTGAGACGGCAAAGAGAGTTGCCGGTAGTTTCAAGCGAAACCCTAACCTATCTCTCCGAGATGCCGCAAATAAGCTGGGTGTATCGTCTACAACCGTGCATCGAGCCAAAAAACGAGCCGGACTATCGACTTACAAGAAGGTAGTGACTCCAAATCGCGATGATAAACAAAATACGACGGCCAAAGCGCGATCCCGGAGGCTGTACACGACGATGCTGACGAAGTTTGACTGCGTGGTAATGGACGACGAAACCTACGTCAAAGCCGACTACAAGCAGCTTCCGGGACAGGAGTTTTATACGGCAAAAGGAAGGGGAAAGGTAGCAGATATTTTCAAGCACACGAAACTGTCAAAGTTCGCAAAGAAATATCTGGTTTGGCAAGCCATCTGTACCTGTGGCTTGAAAAGCAGCATTTTCATAGCTTCCGGGACTGTCAACCAAGAAATTTACGCGAAAGAGTGTTTGAATAAACGTCTGCTGCCTTTCCTGAAGGAACACGGTTGTTCCGTACTGTTTTGGCCGGATTTGGCATCTTGCCATTACGGTAAAAAGGCCATGGAGTGATACGCCGCCAACAACGTGCAGGTGGTTCCCAAGGACAAGAACCCTCCCAACACGCCAGAGCTCCGCCCAATTGAGAAATACTGGGCGATTGTCAAGCGGAACCTAAAGAAGACCAAAAAACTGCTAAGGACGAGCAGCAGTTCAAGGCAAACTGGCTTTCTGCGGCGAAGAAGGTGGACAAGGTGGCTGTACAAAATCTGATGGCAGGGGTCAAGCGTAAGGCCCGGCAATTCGGATTTGGAAAAGCGGAAGCCTAACTGAATATTTTTCCTGAATTTTATACTAATTGAACTTGAAAAAGAAATTTAATTTGATTTTTTAAATAAACGATTTCACCGATTTACACGCGTTCCCCCCCCAAAAACAGTATTTTTTTTCGCCCCGCGGCAACAGGGGCGTTTTCCGCCGAGAAAACACTGCAATGTGTTGGTAAGCTGACCTAATGTCGGAATTAGTACGCTGTATGGCGCATTTGTAACACTATACAACGCGCTACTTCTGACATTAGGTACAACGTATGAACTGACAGTAAAATCGATTGACGCTAGTCGATAAATTCGGTTTTCAACTGAAACGAATAATTGGATCAAAATATCTCTACTTCGTTGTATTTGAAAATCATTCATCAAAAATAATAATTGCTGGCGGTAAATCTCGCTTTCTTTCCAACAGACGATCTATTTCCTATCCTGTTCAAGTTGCAGCAAACCATAGTTGCGTGTTGCTTTTACCACGACATTCGCAACTGGCAACAAGTCGGAGTTACGGCGAGTTGTTTGGAAATCGTTTCCTTAGTTAGGGCCTTAGTTTAACAATTTGTGATTCGTTTCAATTTTTCTGTTGAGTACTTTTGGAATATTCCGTATATGGAATATAGGTATAACAAAAGCTTAGATAGCTTAGATTGAGAGTGTGCATTTATTAGTTGCCACGCTTCTCACTCATGGCACCACAAGCGCAAAAAAGGGTCGCCTGAAAAAATGTGACGTGACTTAAAAGGTGTTTCGATCAAAATTTGGTCGACTTAAACTTGACGAATTTCCTTTCGTGCATTAAAAAATTTTGCACACCCCTCATTTTGAAGATGTGTGCGTGTAGCATTATGCCTCTATTTTGATTTTGAGATTAGCACTTCAGTTTTCAAAATGTCTTCGAAGGAAGAGAAGCGACGCATCAAAATTTGGCACGTGCATGGCGGAAATCCAAACTACTCTCACGCCAAGTTGGCGAAATTGTTGAACGTGGCTAAATCAACTGTTACCAACGTATTAAAAGTGTTCGGTGAACGTTTGTCAACAGCCAAGAAAGCTGGATCGGGGGGAAATCGAAAGCCGGAGGCACAGCGACGACAAAAAGAGTTGCCCGCGGTTTCGAGCGGAACCCCAACCTCTCCGTCCGAAATGTCGCATAGAAGCTGGGAGTGGCGCCTTCAACCGTGGATAGAACTGAAAAACGAGCTGGACTGTCGACTTACAAGAAAGTGGACTCTAAATCGCGACAATAAACAAAACACGTCGGCCAAAGCACGATCGCGAAAGTTGTTCACGACGATGGTGACGAAGTTTGATTGTGTGGTACAGGACGATGAAACTAACATCAAGGCAGACTTTAAACAGCTTTCTGGACAGGAATTTTATACGGCAACCAGACGGGGAAAGGTGGCAGATATTTTCAAGCACATTAAACTGCCAAAGTTCGCGAAGAAATATCTGGTGTGGCCGGCCATCTGTACCTGTGACTTGAAGAGCAACGTTTTCATTGTGACCGGAGCCGTCAACCAGGAAATTTATCTGAGCGAGTGCCAACAAAAATGTCTACTGGCTTTCCTGAAGCGACACAATTGTTCCGTTCTATTACGGCCGGATTTGGCATCTTGTCATTACGAAAAAAGGGTATGGAGTGGTATGCTGCCAACAACTTTCAAGTGGTGCCCAAGGACAAGAACCCTCCCAACACGCCAGAGCTCCGCCCAATCGAACAATATTGGACCATCGTCAAGCGGAACCTTAAGAAGACTCAAAAAGCGGTTGTGAGCGAGAAACAGTTCAAGGAAAACTGACGTTCTGCGGCGAATAAAGTGGTCAAGGAGACTGTACAAAATCTTATGGCAGGTGTTAAACGAAATACCCGGCGATTCGCTTTCGGTAAAAAGGAAGCTTAGCTGAATATTTCCCCTGTATTCTGTTTTATTTGTACTTGAAAAAGAAAAAGAATTTGACTTATTAATAAAAACTTTAATCGACTCACACACATTACTGTTTGACCAAATTTTGATCGGAACATCCTTTATATTTAATAAAAAAAATTTATTATATTTTACAAACCCAACACTTATTTGGTTTTAAAAAAAAAAAAAAATAATCGCGCCCTATAAAAAAAACAAAAGGAAAGACAACCCACCTTTATTCACAAAAAATTTCGAT
This sequence comes from Aedes koreicus, assembly GCA_024533555.2. Lineage (NCBI taxonomy): Eukaryota > Metazoa > Arthropoda > Insecta > Diptera > Culicidae > Aedes > Aedes koreicus. Next base: position 478,077 of record JAHHFK020002414.1, on the reverse strand, counting down.
GAAAATATTCTCTTTTTTTACGCCAAACTTTCAAACGTAAGATGCTTAAGTATTGAAAAACAGTGCGATATTCTTTATGTGCTTGAGATGCCTCTATCATCATATATGCCGTATCACCATGGTTTTGATGTTTTTCTGATTACCCTTTTGCTACCGGGCATAGCGCATTATCTATTGTTCTGGCTATCTATGTGGGAGTGATCCACTGAGCGAGGAAAAAAAATCGATTGGTGCCATCAATGCTTGACTTGAAATTATTTGAATAATGCAACCAAATTACTAGAAATACGTAGAATCGAATGAAACAAACGACGAGAAAACCTAATGAGAAATGAATTCGTTCAAAAGCCGTTCAAGAGCCGACCACTTTTCATGACGCTCCCAATTTTAGTTTCTCCAACCAAATCAAAGTAAGCCTTATGAAATTCGAAAAAAGTGTGAATTTAGAATTTCATTTCAAAGCGATAACACAAATCTGTCAAATATGCATGCAACTATAAGAAACAGGAAGCATTTTTTTTCTTCAAAATTTTCGTTATCCTTTGTATTGTTTTCGTACAATACAAGAATGTTCCTTGTGAATATATAGTTTCGTTTTGACAGCGCATGCGGTATTGAATATGAAACCAGTTTCAGAGATAGTACGCATCGATTTAGTTACAGAAAACAACCAATAGATTGGCAGGGCTGGTAGCGGATGTATGCACGGGAAAAAATGTGTTCTTCAAAATAAGAAAACAGGTCATGATATCATCAATATGTTGTGTTTTCGTGTTATGAATATACACCATGGACAATATTCATGAAATCATGAACTATTTGACCGCCGGAATGAAATTATGAATCAATCGGGTTAAAACCATGAGCTGAATTCCTGATACTGAAAACTTTATTCATGAATCTGTCAAATCTACTTTATCGACTCTGAATGAAAACAAAAAAATAAAAATCTACCGTCAGGATTCGAACCTTGTGTTGATTTAAAGAGCTATGAAAGTACATGATGGTTTTACTAACTATGCTATTGTTGTTCTTGAATAGATTCTTGATTAATAAGGTTGATTACACAACTTTAGATTAGAAGCAAAACAAGGCTTCCTAAGTTCATGACTCGCATCTTTCATTTCAATCATGAAACAATGAATAATAGTCATGAATTCATAAAATAAGATAAGAGTTCATTTCATGATTTTTTGTTCATGAAAACAGGAACGGATTTGTTGCCGTGTGGATAAATAATAGTGACTTTAGTGACTAAAATAATGAAAATAGTGACCAAATAGTGACCAAATAGTGACTTCCAAATTTGAGTATTTTTTTAATCTTTTATACATTTGTAGTAAAAATTAACTAAGTGATCACCCCGTTTGAAAAAATGAATACGACTGCGGCACAGTATCACTTTATGGGTTTTTTTTTTTGTAAAGAAGCCTGTAATCAAGGCACTTTTTTTCTCAACGACCTCCTGTACTTGGTCCGCAGCTCGTATTTGCGAAGACGGGTCTATAAGTACGGTTGAAACGCCTTCCAGCATGGCCTGTGCTAGAATTACTTCTGGCATATCTTGCTTCTCAATTCCTTTTGTGAGCCGTTGCCATGTGAAGCTGTTTTCACTGCCTTAATCACCTGGGGGTATTTAGGCTTACCTACAGCCGTTTTCTTAGTAAAAAAAAACTGGTTCCAATACTCCTCAATTCTGTACTCTGTACTCAAGGTCAGCACCTAGCATTTTAACAAGTTCCATTCGTCAATAAGAAGATCATAGTTGACCTGAATCAACTGAAGTAACTTAGCGATTTTCACAACATACTTGGAGCTTTCACTGGATGCAACGGCTGGTAGGTTGAGGCATTGGCAATATTTTATAAACGAGTTCTGCAAACCAGACTTTTGACGTAGGCCTACTGGGTACAATTCATAAAAAAGAATCGCATTGCGACCGTCACAAAAAGTGCTCAGGTTTTGAGTATCTCAGTCATTTCTCAAAAGATTTTCAAAAATTTTACACCAATTGATCGGAAGTATTTTTACGCATCGATTTCAATACAGAACATTGTTGATTTCGGGCCATATACTATTGAAAAATTCACAAATATTAAACTTAAAAAGTATATTAACTCCTTCAGGCTAAGGGGTCATATATGACCCCAAAAGGATAATAGCTGTATAAAATCACACAGACTGAATAAAAGTGTATACTCTTTTTGCGAAACCACTTTTTCTATCTGAAAAATATTTAAAAAAAAACATATGAGTTTAAGGCCAATTGACGACCTAGAACATCCTGAATATAAAGAAGTTCAGGAAGAAAAAAAAATAAATGCTTTATTAATAGTGTACACCGTTGTTTTAGAATATTGTACGTATGCATACGTATTATTGAATTTTCGATGATAAACGTTGAATATTTTTGCATCTTTCTGGGAGGTTCTAGGTCATCCAAAATGTACTTGAGTTCCAAACTTCAGATCTACAGTTGTAACAGTAGCTTTCAGGGCTATATAAGGTTACGATATGTATTCGAACATTTTGAATGGACCTTTTGGAAGGTCCACAGTCATTGTTTGATAGCTTTATGATGTTCTAGGTCATCCAAACTGTCCTTGAGTTTAGAATTTAAGATCTACAGTAGTAACTAAAGCTCTTTGGGCTATACAAAGTTACGCTACGTATTCAACCATATCCAGTGAATATTTTCGACAGGGAAAAAAAAAAACATTATGACATAAACGGGGGTGATCTAGGTCATCCCAACTGTCCTTGAGTTTAGAACATCCGATCTACAGTAACAGTAAATGTTTGGAGTATGCAAAGGGACGATATGTTTTTAACCATATTGATTGAATAGCGTGTTAGGCCAACATACATAATGCGACAATCTTGGGATATTCTAGGTACTCCAAAATGTCCTCAAGTTCAAAACATAACATCTACAGTTTTAAAAGTAGTTTTTTTTAGCTATATATGGTGATCAGATGCATTCAAATATATTCAATGAATCTTTTGGAAGGTCAACAGTCATTATTTTATAACTATTTTTTAACTCATCAAGGTAATCCAAACCATCCTGGAGTTCTGAACTAGCAATTTGCGGTAGTTACAGTAGTTTTTTGGGCTATTCAAAATTACGTCACGTATTCAACTATTTTCAGTGAATATTTTCGAACGTAAAAATACACAAGAAGATAATACTGGGATGATCTAGGTCATCCAAACTGTCTTGACGTTCAGAACATAAGATTTACAGTTGTTACAATACATTTTAGTCAATACAAAGTTACAGTAAATATTCTATCATTTTCAATTAACATTCTTAAAGTCAAAAAACATTATAATGCAATATGACATGTTCTAGGTCATCCAAACTATCATTGAGATCAGAACATAGGACCTACGGTTGTAACAAAAGCTTTTTGGGCTGTGCAAAGCTATTGAAATATACAAGTATACATGTGTATTGAAACATATTCATTGAATATTTTGGTAGAACAACAGACATTATCAGATAATCTTCGGATGTTCTAGGTTATTCAAACTTTCCTGGAATTCCAAACCTAAAAACTACAGCTAAAGATTTTAAGTCTTGAATTGTAGCTTAAAATCTACAGCTTTTTGCACTAAACAAAGTAACAATATGTATTTGACCAAATTAATTGAGTCTTTTGAAAGGTCAACCGAAATAATGAGAGATCTTGGGATGTTATAGGCAATCAAAACTGCCCTTTAGTTCAGAATATAGGATCTGTAGTCGTAAAGTTAGCTTTATAATCTATGAAAGGTGACGATATGCATTCAAACACATTCAATGACAGAGCTTACATACTGTAAGCTCACCAGCCATTATCAGATTATCTCGGGATGTTAAGGTTTATAAAAACTGACCTTGAGTTCAGAACTTAAGGCAAACGGTAGTAACCGTAGCCTTTTGGCCAATACAAAGCTATGATAAATATTCAAACATATTCAATGAATATTCTGAAACGTCCACATACCTTGTTAGTTTTCGGTCATCCAAACAATTTTTCAAAACTTAAAGTCTACAATTGTAACAATAGCTTTATGGGCTATACAAAGTTAAGTTAGTTTGTTTGGCTTATAATATCCCAATATTATCTCATAATGTCAGTTGGTCTCCCAGGACATTCATTGAATATGTTTGAATACATAACATAACATTGAACAGCGGATAAAGCTACTGTTACAACTGTAGATCTTAAGTTCTGCACTCTTGGGCAGTTTGGACAACCCAGCACATCTCAAAAATACATTTCCCAGTTTTTTCAATCATTTCATGTTATTGAGCACCAAATCAATCGGAATTCACCAAATTGCTTGTATAAATTATATACAATTCGTTCCCACCTTTCTCGACTATTTGGATACCAAAAGAGTAGTCCGCTTTTGACAAAACTGAATCTAACAAAATATTTAAAAAAAAAAGTAAGTGTTAATCAAAAATGACTTGATTCTTTTGGATAAACATATTGCATATTGGATAAACTTTTTAATTGTTTTACTCCAATCCCGTTCGATTCGTCATGGGGTTCACAGGGTTTATGTGTATAGAAATATGAAAAATTATTATGAAATAGCTGGAAAATTGTAAAAATAATGAAAGATGATGTAATATGGAACCACGTGCGTCGCATTCAAGCCAATCTAGAAAGCTGTGACCAACCAGCGCTCTGCATTTGACAAGTTCAATTGAGGTAGAGGCAGGACAACATTCGCCGGGGCATCTAGTTTTTTGGTGTATATTTCTCGACTTTTATATAGTGTGACCAGCAAGCTTAATTTGGTTGACTAGTGAACAATAGGTACAACTGATTTTTTTAAACTTTTTACAATCGGCGGTGCGAAAATAGTAACTTCAGTGTCTTTTGGATGCAAATAGTGACTTTTTAGTGACTAGACTCAAAATAGTGACCAAGTCACTAAAAAGTGACTTGCTACCAGCCCTGGATTTGGTGAGTCAAACGATCGACTTCGTAATAAAAACTAACTTTTATTTTCAGTGCACGAACCGACCACCCTTTTTGCCTATAATTCCAACACTATTCATTCAACAAACAGACAGGAAAAAAAAACTCACCCTTTCTTCCTCGCGGATCATCTCGGCGATGCCGGGCTTGATTTCCATATCGTCCGGGTGGTTGCTGCCACCAGCGCTACCGCCCGCTCCGGTTAGACCGGACAGCGACGACAGGCCCGCCATCTGATCGCTGAGCGCCGGTGGAATGGGGAACTGCGGCATCTGCTGGGTCGGCGTCGAAGCCGGCTGCACTAGCGAGGACGGAGTCGGTGGAATTGGCGAGGGTGCCTCCAGCTGATCGGGAGTGCTGTCCGCTGGGCTGCCCACGCTACTCCGTTCACCGGACGGCCATCGCCGTTTGCGGTTGTTCTTCGGAGTGGAAGCCTGAACGGTTTCGAGGGCTGCGCTGAGTGGCCACTCACCGGCGGCTGCGGCCGCTGCTGCTGCAGCTGCAGCAGCATTCAACTCACGGGACATATCCCGCGAAAGATCCCGGGGGAAGTCACGAATGGAGATCTGGGCGGGTTCCCGTTCCCGAGATGTTCGCGGTTTCTTCGATTGCATGTGTCCCGGTGAGCTGCTATTGTTGTTATTGTTGTTGTTATGCGAGGGGTCCATCGAAATGAGACGGCCCTCGTTTTTGATGATGCCTCGTGACAATAAACTGTTGTTGCTCGAGCTCGTTTCATCGGCTGCATTTACCGTCGGCTCTGCATGCTCAACTTGATTCAGTTCCTGATCGCCATTTACGTCGGCTAGGCCGCGAATTTTAAGCATTTCAGCGATTTTTAGCAGAGGGCCGATTTGATCCTGGCTGACGTTGATTTCCCCTTTGTACATGAAATCGACGACGGCTTTCAGTTCGGGCCATTTGACGTCTCGCATGATGATGATGGGATGTTGACACGGGTTTTCAAAGAAAAGCGTCTGGAAGTAGGGACTGCAAGCGGATAGCACCATCTTGTGGGCCTTGATGGACTGGCCATCGCAAGCGAGGGTCACATCGACGAATGATTCGTTTTGAAGGAGCTGATCAAACACGCTGGTTAGATTGGTTTGGTAGTTGTTCCAGCGGAGACAGAACTGCTGATTGGGAGTCATGGTTGGTTTTAGCGAGGGCTCTGATTTGTCTCGCTTGAAACCGGTGGCACCGGATAGGGTCGCAGTGCTGGATGGAACCGAAGCCGGACGGCGATCGGAGTTGTCCATGATGGGGGACGAATGCATCGGAGGTGGTGTGTCCGATGGCATTGCCTTAGCGTTGAACTGTCTTCAAGAATGATTCTAATTCGATGATGTTGGATTCAATTCAAAATTACTATTTCACAAGTTCGAAAAATCACACAGGTTCATCTCGTCGTCGTCGTAGTCGCACACTGATATCACACTTTCCGGGTTTGATAGGATTTGTCGTTCTCTAATCAAAACAAGCACCAGGATCACACTAACACATGCAAGTCCACCGGTGTGGGGGATTTCGTCTGCTTCCTGTTTGCCTATGTAGCTCTCGGGTTTTTATCAGGTGACTCGCACGAGGTTCTTCTCCTACACAGATACCGGTCTACTATGATCCTCTTCTGGTTGGAAACTTTTGCTAACGATATGATTATTCTCGTACCATGTGCCTTCGCGACTCCTAGTTGATGATAATTGTGCACAAATGTCATCAGTTATTCTTGCGTTTTTTTTTTTGCACTACGTGTCTAGTCTCGAATACACTTGGCGCGTCACTCGGTAAGCACTCGTGTCGAAGCAATTTCGGCTTCTCCCTCAACGATCTTCCGGTGCTGGCTATTTACCTACCATTTACCATTCAAACGCTCGAGCTATAATGTTACACAGTTTAGCTCCATATTCATGTATATTTTTTTTTTATTATTTTTGTTTTATACGAAAACGCCAAAAAACATTGCGCACTTCCCAAGTTTTTTGGTCACTTAATCGTGTTTTAATGATTCTTTCCTTCTTTTTGCACCTCCTTGCTCTCTGTTTCTCTAGCTCATGCTTAGCCAGGCTGCTTCCCGAGGTACACCGCTCTTCACTCACATTTTATTTTCATATTTCCTAACACAGTTTAATTGCTCTTTCTCATTTTTGGTAATTATAATTACCAAATTTTCATTACTTCCACTAAAAGGTTTCGGCGCTTCTCTTCTTCTTATTATCCTCCTGTGCTCTTCTCAGGGCTCCCTCTTGAGTTGAAAAAAAAAACGTGAAAATATTTATACTTCGCCTTGAAGTTCTTCCCTCTATCCGGGTTAAGCGCTCTTCAGCATGCTGTACGGGCTCACCCTCGCGCTCCCCTCCTTCACAGCACTCGCGATGTATTTACTTTTATTACGCAAACAATAAAAATTATAAATCCATCCAAACAATAGTAATTTTTTATTGCTTGCTGTTTTCCCCCGCGCTCTCTTCCTCTCCCGCTCACACTCAACCGCCTGCTTCGGGTTTCTTCGCACTCACTATGCACGTCTTGCTTGCACTAAGCCCTCACAGGTTCTAATACTCGGTACGCAATCCCGGCTTCAGCGATGTTTTCTTCCAACTCGCAAAACTTGTAATTATTTATAATAATCATTTAGACAGAGACACACAGACACACCGCAATTCGTAATTACAACAACCCACTCTCCTCGCCGTTGTTACTGTACTGTGTTGTTGTTTTGTATATTTTCCCTATTGAGTCCGCGGATATGTTGCATGTACACCTACTATCACCAATTGCTCTTCTTCGCTGTGCTTCTTCTAACAGCTACCCGACGCAACGACATTTGAAATCGCACTGACGACGACCGCACACGTTCCAGCAGAACAACGGCACAGCCACACAGCAGAGCGCTCTCGACAACTTGCCGCACGGTCTATGGAATAAAACACGCGCTTTGCCGCAAAAAATGCGAACCCCTCGGTCGGTTTGTTCTCTCTCTCTCTCTCATTCATCGGCTCCTCAACATACATAACACTTGCACTCGCGCGAGCGCTTACTCTCTCGCAACATCATCTTGCGCTCTTTACATATACAACAAGCAAAACAACGTGCTTCAAACCACTGCTCGCTCCATATGTGCAAACAAGCTCTCGTGCTCCCAAATCGGCTGTTTGTTTTTATAAACCCACTGTGCCTCGTTCTATGTACCGACGATAGCACACTGCCGTCTTGCACCAACACACTCACCCACACACCGTTCAGACAATGATGACTCTCATCTTCGTCGTTCCGCACTGACGATGACGGTTCGATGACGATGATGACCCCCCACTCGTATCGCGGGTTTCTCTCGGTGATTAAAATTATCGTCTCTCTCTGGCACATTCGCTTTGCACCGCGAGAGAGCACCAAGTTTCGTCTGCACTTTTTCGCAATAAGAACGTGCACGGAATGGAAAGGGAGGGTGGGGATGATAAAACTATTAGCTTCCCTCGTTTGTTCGTTCGGTTCGGCTGGGGTGTGAGTGAGCGAGAAGAAAAGAATTATGGACGGCCCCATCAGGCTGTGCGAGGATCCACGCAGGGAAAGCACGTGTGAGGTGTGCTGGAGGTGGTGGCTGTGTGGGGGATCCGAAGCAGCACAATGAGATAGTGAGAGAGAGGCGGTGCTTTTCACGTAGATTTCGCGTAGGTACGTGCGAGTGTGAAAAGAGCGATCTTGCCTTTGTGTCGATTCTGGGGTTTTTTTTTTATATGTTCGGGGTTCGTTTTTTATTTAACACTCCTTTTTTAAATATTTATATACAAATGCCCGTGGCATGCCGAGGCGGAGGCGAACATTCTGGCGTGTGTGGAATGAGAAAATCATGCGTGTGCTGATGAGTGATCTACCCGTGTGCTGGGGGAGGGGAAATAAACGTCATGATGCGTCGAAATGATAAGAGCGATGGGCAAAAATGATAGCTAGGCATCAATTATGGTTGTTGTTTGCGCTTGATCCTATGCAGTCAATATTATTATTCTTGTTGGGGAGATTCACAGGTTATATGCATAGATAATATTATCAAGAAAAGGGTAGACAAGTCATGACCGCTGATTTGGTATAAAATTATGAGAAGTATACTTCCATAAAATAGTTAAGAGAAGTATACTTCACTGCAATAGTGATTAGAGAAACATAAAAATATAAAAAAGTTACAATCTAGCATGCATGTACGAAGCGTAAAGACGAGCCGCCCACTGATGTTGTGGAGGTGTGGCATCTCATAACATGTCAAATACCGAGCTAGCAGATGTCACACCTCCGCCACACCTGTGCACATCACTGGGCGCCTTGACTAAAGACTTCGTTCAAGAAACTCTTGATACTCAGTTGATGCATTCATTCTGCAAATGTTTACTGTGGAGATGGCATCTGAGATAGTTTACATCTACAGTGACAGACAATGCAATAAGACCAAAATGGGATTTTCATACAAAACGGTCATGTTTGGAGGTTTGTCTTTCGGTTTCCCGTGAAGTAATTTAGCTGGAATTTCTGCTATAGCCTACAAATGACCTGAATTTTCACCTGTAACGGCGACGACATAAGGAGTATATCGAAAATAAGCTATCCACAAACTTTCTTTCAAATTATGTTGAAAACCGATATTTTATTCATACAAAAAATTGATCCTTTATTGTACGAGGTTAAACTTGAAGATAATGAAGACCGGATGAAATTTAAGTTATTCCTTCACGAATTTTCGAACTTTGGATCGAATGCTCTTCATCAAGTTCCGGACAAGTGTTGCATCGCATTTTTTGGACGCTTGAGCCCAAATTTTTTTGAACTCCTGCATGTTCCCAGCTGCCTTACCAGTTTTCTTGAAGACCCTCTTCACGATTGCCCAGTAACGTTCGATGGGTCGAAGCTGAGGGCAATTTGGTGGATTGATATTTTTCTCAACGAAATCTATACCCTTTTCCGCAAGCCAATTGAGAGTGGTTTTGGCATAGTGAGCCGACGCTAAATCCGGCCAAAACAGTGGAGGTGTACTATTCTTCTTATATAAAGACAACAATCTCTTCTGGAGACACTCAGATCGATAGATTTCCGCATTTATAGTTCCGGTAGTGTAAAAAATGGTTGACTTCAAACCACAGGAACATATTACTTGCCATACCAGTATCTTTCGACCGAATTTCTCCACTTGAATCGACCTGTCCGCATCGCTCACATCCTCCCCAACGACGGCAGTAAAGTATTGTGGACCTAGAAGGGTTTTTGAGTCCTCCTTTACATAGGTCTCATCGTAAATCAAAACGCATGCATCCGGACGCTGCAAAAGACGCGAATACATTTCCGGGCCCTTGTTGCTGCTCGCTTCTTCTGTGCTGCACTTTGTTTCGAGATTTTCTGCTTCTTGTAGGTCATCAGGTGGTTTCGCCTCTTGATACGCTGGATCATTCCGACACTCGTTCCTGCTTTTTTGGCCAAATCACGTATTGACATTGATTTGTTCTTCATGATTAGAGATACCACTTTCTGCTCCAGTTTCGGGTTGGAAGAACCGGGTTTTCTGCCTCTTCCTGGTAGCTCATCCAAAGAATAGTGTTCCCCAAACTTATAAATGATGGTTTTAACACTCGCATGATGAATTCCAAACCGCTTCGCCAATTTTCGCAGAGTAATACCCTTCTTACTTAGCCATGTGTCCAGAACCTTAATTTTCACTTCCTTTTCAATACGCGATATTTTGAAAACGCAGAATTTGAACCGTACAAACAAGTAAACAAAAGAAAGCTGACAGTCAAACGCACAGCATGCAGTGTTCAGAGCATAAAAAACCATCACAAATACATGCGTACAACGCAAATGTATGTGAATAGCTTATATTCGATACACTCCTTAGTAAGGAGAGAAGAGTGCACGTCAGCATCTGCGTGTGCGTGCGAGCCGTGTTTTGGTAAGCGTGAGTACTAGAGGTTCCATTTCCCGACCAATTTGCTTGTCCCGGGATTCGGGATAAAATTGGTTGCTTGTCCCGGGAAATCCCGGGATCCCGGGCAATTTTTCAATGTGCTTAAAAACGCAATTTTGTGGTTAGGAATATGTTTTATTCGTCAATAATAAAATCAATGGTTCAAATCAAGTAAATGATCTTATCAATTTGAATTCGTTCTCTGAAAATACGACTTCAAGAAGCAAATGTTATGCATGTTTTCATCGGACAGTGAGGTTCGCTTTTTAGAACAGATATTTCCGGAGTTCGAAAAGATGCGCTCGCTATCGGTTGACGTCGGTTTGATTGATTTCAAGATTCGGGCTCAACTTACCATGTAGCTCAAAGAGTGACAGCTCTTTCGCAATTACTTTTGAAAAGTCAATCATTGCCGAATCAGTCTGGGACGGGTTAGCATATTCCTTTATAGCCGATTCCAGTTGTTCATGCATGCTCGCTGGTGTCGATCGTGAATCGTCATGCATACAGGACAATCCAGCATTCAACTCGGCAGCATCATCATCGGTCTGTCTTAGGCAGTCTTGCAACAATCGAACTCCCAGTTCCTTGATGAACTTATTCATTTGCATTCTCGATGAGCTTTCCAGTTCTGCTGGCACTTGCGTTGACAACGGAAGACCTTGAAGGAACTTCAGCGCTGTTATTATTTTCTTTTGGCGCCGTTCGTTGATTCGTTTCGTGATTGCATCGAAGAGGTCGTTTCCAACTTTGGAGTTACTTTTCTTAAGCTTCGAATACAAGAAACCCAAGCTGCCTTCCGCAGACAGCAATGTAGCATCTCGTCTTCCCAATGCTTCCGAAGCGAGTCTGATTGGCTGAAGAGCTTCCTGAAGGTTTTTTGCAACCTCGAAATCACTGTCCAACATAAGACCTGAAAGGCCTATTTCGGACAGTGTCTCTTTGATGTAATCAAAACCGCGGATGAAGTGCTCCAGCATCGTTTCAGTCGAGTTTCAACGAGTTTTGACGTCCACACACAGTTGAAGTGGTTTATGTAACATTTTCGTGATTTTTTCTTGAAGCAGTGCATTCTTAACAGGCGAATTTCGAAAAAAAATTCACGATTCTTCCAATACGTTTCAGAGACTCTCCAAATCGCGTGGTGAACAAGTCTATAATTGAAATAAATTAGCTGTTTTCTTTAATATGAACATGAACATTCCAATATATTTACCCGAAGAACCAACTTCATCATCGTAGTTTTCACTATCCGAATCGTCGCTATCTGAATCCTCATTTTCAATTGGTACCGGTGGCTGATCCTTGTAAAAGACATCGCAAACCCCCAAGTGAATCGCATGGTTGTAACACTGCTGATGAAGGTAGTCCGACAATCTTCCAAACTTCGTCATCACTCGAGCTCCGTCAGTCGTTGATGCTACAATGTTTCCATCCTTAATACCGAATTTCCGGACCACATCCTTGACCATTTCCAAAACCTTTTCAGCAGGTGGAGATCCACGAATTTTGCCGAGACCCAGGTTGTAGAATGATCCGTCAGCGAAATGGACATTCACGTTTAAGTAGCGCTTGTTGCTTAGACTTGTCCACTCGTCCAAAGTGAGACTAACCAGTTCACCGCTATCGATACGCTTCACTATTTCATCCCGCGTTTGCTGCTTAGCGTATCCATAGTATTCGGCGACCAGCTTTATGACGGATGTATTCGACGTTGGCAGGGAATATCCACGATCTGCGATCGATTGTCTGATGAACTTGCTGTTGGTGATTGCATTGATCGAAAATCCGTCCTCTGCTGCCAGCCAAGCTACAATTTCCGCCAGTGACTGACGTTTAACGAACTTGAGCATCGATACTTGTTTCACTGGGACATTCGGTGTGGATGATTTAACTTTCGCAGCAGACTCACTAGGATTTGTGAGGGGTTTGGAACCCATGTCGTGTTTGTTCTTCATGTGCCGCAACAAGCCACTGGTCGAAAAGCCCTTGCACGACAAAATTTGCTCGCACTTCCGACATCGTGCTTTTTCTTTGTCATCCGCAATTCTATCGAAGTGTTTCCAAATTTCAGCCATGCCTTTAAAATAATTGGATGTAAGGCTACATTAGCACACATTTTGTATTACTACTTACTTTGATGTAACGGCAATCCGAAATTATTCAATGAACACAGAAGCAGAAATCAGTGAATGAAAACAATGTTTGGAATGGAAATGACAGCTTGCGTCGTATTGGCGTACACGCGCGTGTGTGTGTTAAATGTGTAGGCAAAAGTGCGAATGCCTACTGAACCAACACAAAAGGAATGATGCACGAATGATGTATAACATCGATGTAGGTACAGTAAATATGTATGTTGGCGTTGTATGGGTTATATTGAATGCGCGTAAACGGTACACTGAAATTAATTGGGAAGTATCAAAGCGAAAAAATATGTAAGAAATGTGTGTCCCGGGAATCCGGGGATTTTCAGAGCGGTGAGAAATCTTATCCCGGGATTCGGGAAATCCCGAATTTTTCATGATTCAAGGGATATCCCGGGTTGGAACCTCTAGTGAGTACAAAATGCTTAGAAAGACGCTTACACCTGTCAGAGCGTTTGGAAGCGTTCTTTTTAGAGTTAAACCATTCTGTCAAGTGTTTTCACGCGCGTGCACCCGCGTGAGCCACCGAATCCATATTGTTTACTGTAGACGCAACCAGGGGTGCCAGATAATTTTTCGAAATGTCGCTAAGAAACATTGAAATATGTCTGTATATGTCTGTATTGCGGGCTTTGTTAAAAAAAATGTTGTAAAGAATATCTGTGAGGAGAGTATTTTATTTAAGAGCAAGGTTAGGAATGCTTATTTCGCAAAAATAAGCTTAGCTCATACTCTCTAATGCATTAACTTCAGTCTTATAAATGTACTTATTCTCTTTTACAACTCTCACAAACTTTCTGGTGAATCTATTTTTTTTTAAAGATTCTTAGCCTTCTCAAATCTGCACACATTTTCCAGGTACTTCTTATTTTGTATCAATTATCTAAGGCATTAAAAAAATGGACTGTTTTAGCAATTCTGCATGCGATTACCTTACCACTAGGTGTTGAATCCACATGGGTATCGGCAACTGTAGCAACCCTGTTGTGAAGAGCGTTATCAATCACCAAAATGGAGCGGCTGAAGGTGCTGGTGAAAAACATCTATTCGGCAAAGCACGACGTCTTGTTCATAATGGATGACGAGACCTACTTGACGGTGGACAGCAACGACTCGTAGGAGCCCGGATCAAGGAGGTAAGCGTTGACGTCAAATATGTCCAAGTCGCTTCTATTTCCATTGTGGCTTGCAGTGATCGAGGAGATATACAGTTGGAAGTGTCTTCCGGAAGCTGCCTCCTTCATCAAGGAGTATCACACGAAGAAGAATGTGGTCTTTTTGGTGGACCTGGCCTCGGCCCATTATCACTGAAGGAGATGGACCGGCTGTAGATAAACGTTGTATGGAAGACCGCCAACGTCCATTCGAGTTCGGGACATTGTTGTTCATTGTAGCAAACGTGTGCGCGCTCGTGAAATTCTTTCGTTCGGGTGTGTTTTCGCGAATATTTATTGCTGAAAAGCCATCCGCATCATAACGGCTAGTGTTTTAGTGATTACCATTGAAGCACCTATTAGTGATTAACATTGAAGCACGGAACGGAAGGGCAACTTAGAACGATTCAATGACACGAAAAGTGAAAAATTTTGTGGTGTAAAAAGTATCTCGATTTTATTTGTTTCCACTCATTCTATTTTTATAGTGTTGAAGAAACGTCAAATCAACTTGTATAAGAGATATATTTGCAGCCATATGATCATCACAGTATGCTCTGGTTACTTGAAGAAAAAACAACAACACTTCATTTTGTGATTTTTCCATATTTTTCTGTGATAATCTCATTAAAAAAATACTATTACTAAATCCCCTAGAAGTACGAATTCTGTAATGAATTATTCTTAATACATTTACAATTCACGTACCTCTTAGCCAGTGCAAAAAAAAAACATTGTTGGATGCTAATGAGCTGAATCAATTCAAAATAGCACAAGTTTTTCCCCGCATTATTCTTTGTTTTTTTCATGCTTCAGTCTCGAAAAAATACTTCGAAAAATGTCATATCAACCACAATCGAGGGCTCTTAATCACACACATAAGGTATAACAAAAACGCAGATGACGTCACTACAATAACCAGTTGGGAAAACAATTCGTGTGAAATATAGAGAACGGTGAATTAATGTCAATACATCTCTATCTCTTGCTGTACAGAACCACAATTTGCAAAGTAGCAAAAGCTGCTTGTGTTTTTATGTATCTTCATTTTAATTTTATATTTTGCTATACTCTGTTCTAGCTTGAATGTTTATCTGCGCATCTAAATAAATTTTTCAACCTTATTTTTTCGTCGACAGAATTTCCTAAAACCTTATATGAAACATTTATAGATCATTTAAGCTACGACCATGTCAAAATATCAAATCTACACAAGTTCAATACACCAGTTGCTGATCAGGAAAGTAAGAGTCAAATTATCATTCATGAATTTCAAATCCATTTTGAACAAAACCATTACCTTTGCCAAAAAGTTGGTTTTAATATCCGAGAATATACCTTATTTTGAAGGCCTGCCCATAATAGATACGTTGCGTTTGCGTGTGCGTGTATTTGACAGTTTTTCCATAAGTTTTCTGTGACACTTACGTTTCCAATCACGAAGATAACTTAGTACTCAGACACCACTGTTACTAGGAACTGGGAGGCCTGCAAATAGTAGACGAAACATGCACATACTTCAAAGAATAAGCAATTATAACGTAATTAAAATGCAATAACTTAACTCACTTAAAAGATTTTTGTGATGATATTCCGTTGGATGATTTGAACAAATTAAAAGAGGTACATATTGCAGTTTTCCGATAGTTTTAAGTAATCCATGCCAAGGCTGAGGGACTACACAACTGATTTTTTTTTTTAAATTTATATAGGCTTCTGCGTCGTCTTATCGTCATGGGGTTACTGAATTCTTTAAGTTCTGAGATTTTACGCGAAGGTTCCTCATGTTCCAGATACCCACTTCGCAAAAAAAAAAACTTCCCAGTTTCATTTACCGATAATAGGTTAAGACAAACGATAAGACATGCCAATGCCGATATTTTTTCTAATGTCTTCAAGTTTTTGCACAAAAAATGAAGAGAATGAAAGAGGGTTTGAATAACTAAAAAATTAGTGTTATCTTCTTTTTTGCATAAAAAAAATTTTTCCTCGGTGTTAATATTTTTTCAATTAAATTAATCATACACTTCCATTTGTTGTCAAACAGTTTTTCTAGGACACGTAATTTTTCCGAGCTTTAATTTTTAAATTAAGGTTAATGCTGATATGCATAGGTCGGTTTCCGAAATTGGGTTGTTAAATCAATAAATAAATGTCGCTTTTTGTATTCCGTTAAATTAAAAAAATTTTATGAGCACAAAATCAATTTTAGCGATCATAGACGATTCATCACAATTTTCAATTAAAATCAAATAAGTTTTTTTTTTTATTTACACTACAAATATAGAGTGACAGTTAACTTCCATACAAAGTCCCATAGAGGGGTGTATGAATACTGTTTTTTTTTTAAATGCAATCGCACAAATATTTCCTGTGTATTAAAATTCATAACATTTTGGATATACTCAAGCTTCTTAGTCAAATGCATATAGAGAATTTCGTTCTATTAATAAAGTCGTTTAAATTGTTACACATTACAAACAGTAAATTGTTATTTTGAAAAAAGTAATATAATCTGTAACTAGAAACAGCTCACACTCTCCATAATTCAATATAATCTGAATATAGACCTCTCCAAAATTTTAAGTGTGAGATGATAGGGTGTGATATATATATATGGTATGAAAAAATCGATGTAGGTACACATCGCATTTCTTATTCACACAATAGAAAAGTCTGAGAAGTTTATTTGAGGTCAAATCATTAAAAATATCTATTTATTTCTATTTATTTATTCGCTCCAAGAGGAACAAACCTTCATGTAAGTACCTTGCTACTTAATACTAGCAGGTCTAAAAATGTTGTCTAAGCTTGGATCAGATTAAATTATTTTCCGTGTAAAATGTGTGACTTCAACCGCAAGATGTCGCGACTAAGAGCACTCAAAATTCATCATTATTTGTCGTTCAAGATAAACTTCCGTTCTGTGTCTGGGTGTACTCGATATCAACGTCAGCATGATTAAAACCGCCGCAAAACGATCCTGGACCCGATGGTGTTCCGTCAGTATTCCTGAAACGAAACATTACCTGCTTGCTGTTACCGTTGCTGTGCCTATTCCAAATGTCCGTCGCAAAAGAAATGTTCCCATCCTGCTGAAAATTTGCACATATGTTTCCGGTCCACAAGAAAGGATGCAAAGGAGACATGAATTATTATCGAGGAATCACTTCGTTGAGCGCGATCTCGAAGCTATTTGAATAAGTCGTCATGGAGCCTCTACTTTCTCATTGAAAACAATATCTAAGTTGTCATCAACACGGTTCCACCACTACTAACCTACTGTGTTTTACATCGTATATCACGGATAGTATGGCTGTGATCGCAGCAAGCTCTGCCCACGAACGGTTGTGTTTTCAAGAGCTGTCACGTTTTTTTCTGCAATTTTTGTTTTTCTCGGTTGTGGTTTTTATGTTGAAGAATATTTAGTGACGGTACAGGTTTTTACATTAATTCAAAAGGCCTGAGAAAAAACGTGGCAGAGTATTTGCCGAGGCAGCCAAGAATGCTGTGCGGTGGTGTTTTTCGTTGAAATTCGAAGTGCAAGTGGTGTCAATTTGCGGAAAAAACAATCAAAATTCGTCAGAACCACTGGTGACTGCCGGGTGTAGCACTTTTTCCAGAGCGCGGGACCATCGGCCGCAAACCGATTGCGCAGAGTGCGAGAAATCGGAAATTCCAGAAAGTCCAGAAGATCGAGGGTGTTGAGGGAAAGCCCGCTGGACAGCAGGGACACCGCGCTTGTGTGCTTGAAACTAGAGGAGTTTAATTGTGTTTTCGGGATCTTGTTTGAAGTGCAGCAAATTATCCAAAAGTCTAGTGGATTGTAAAGCAAGTGAAAAATGTTGAAATCGAACCTGTTACCTGTTTGAAAAGTGAATAGAAAAAGAAAAGAGAAAGGAAAATTGTGCATCTTTTTCGTCATGTGACAAACCGTTCCAGCACATTAGACGGAATAGTTTCGCCCCGGCTAAAGTTGGAGTTTATAGAGGAAAGATGGGTGTTCGAAAGTTATTAATTTCTGCAGAAGACGAGTCGTTAAAATCTCGAACACATTATCACTACAAGCTTCGGATAATAATTGGGTGAGATCCTACCATTATATCATATATTTGTATATGTGAATGTATATATGCATGTAGCCATATATGTGTATATGTATATGTATGTGTGTATGTGTGTTTGTGTATGAATATGTATGTACTAGGTGTATATTTGTGCGATAGTGAAATCATTGGGTGTAGGACCAGGTCTCATCCGGTCGGTGCGGAAAGGATGAGCTAGGAGATCGGTAAAAGTATGGCGTTGCCGGAGGGCATGTGGTGCTTCTATTTATTATTATTATTATTAATTTATTCGTCAACAGATAAAAGTGTTTATCCCAATGACAGCTGGATAACACTGAAATACATACAATAACTAACACATACATCTTCGGAAACAGCGCTTATTAGCATCACGGGATGCATTAGAATTGGACACGTTATAGCAGCTGTTGAAAGCGCGACACATGCTTGGCACAGGTTCGTGTTTGCCGTTGTTGGTCCTTGTGTGCCGGTTTGTAAGGAAAGATTGTAAACGTGGGTTTCGTCGTCGAGTGTTGATGTTCAAGAGACCAGGTAGGGTGGAACAGTCGATGTTTCCCTGAAGGAGGTCACCACCAGAACGCGCTTAGGCCACCATACGCCTCCCTTCCAACAATTCCAGGCTGAGTCTTTCATAGCTTGGCGGTCTGCGAGGGTCTTGCCAACGAGGATGTCGCAAAGCAAAAGCATTTTCGGCCAAAAGAGATGGCCGAGCGTTTGGATGCATTTAAGGACATTCTGTTGATCCGACGCCAGTCGTCGAACACTTGTGGTTCCTGCTGAGGAAAATCGGCGTCTTCTGGACATTTTTTTAAGTAGTACGGCTTTGGGTCGTCCGCGTAGGATGGTTACAGGCATCTGAGGACCAAGTTCACGTCATTCATATATAACAGGAAAAGGAATGGACCAAGTTGGCTGCCTTGCGGAACGCCTTTAATTTCACTAAATTCTACAATCGTTCTTTTAGCTGGATTATCATAGCAAGCTATGACTGTGCTCCTTTAAACAAGGAGCAGCATGACTAGCATTAAAGTCTAGTTTAGTTTTTCAACATTTTAGCGATGGAATTCTGATCTTCAACTGGAGGACTGACATGCGCATATAAGTAGTGCGGGATTAAATTTGAATTTTTTTGCTTTTGTGATATTGTGATTAGATTTTCCATTTGATTCAGAAATCTTCAAGCTGAGCCCTTAATCACTCAAATTTTTATCTTTGAATAGTTACATTTCTGTATCAGGAGGACTTTTGAAAACGTGTCATGTGGAATAGTCTGATGCACATCGTAAGTTTAAATATACTATTCTTTAAATGATTTATAATTTCAGATGATGTATAATTTATTTTTAAATAATTGTTTTCTCGTGTCTATGATACATTGTCTACACTTTTAGGTTCATAATGGATACGCAAAAGATTGCAGCAGCAAAACAATCTTTAGAAATTTTTGTTATTGTCATTATACATTATAATATCCCTTCACTATATTTTATATACTATCCTGTATGACATTGCATATTGATTTATCATTTTTATTATTTTTATCATTACTCAGATTTTCATGATTTAACTTAATATTATATTATCATATTTACCTCGGAGCGTATGGTACGGTATGTCCACGCATCCTTCCTCCCCTGTAGATTCACAAAATGCGTTGTAGTTCAAAGCAAATTGTTTGAATACAACTCATTTTACAGAATCATCTTTTGCGGTAAATACAACGCAGTAGGCCTGGCCGCGTTGACACTTGTGTCATGTCTTTGACATGCTGCAAGCATCAATATTGACAAAAAAAAATAATTGGGCGTCATCTAACCCTATTATTTCCAGGATGCTTTCTCGTACTGGCTGCGTTTGTATTAGATTAGATTAGATTAATAGATTAGTATTCATTCCTACGGAAATTTTCTTTTTTGGAGGAAGCTCTCATACGCGTAACTGTGAATGTTTGACTGGATGAGAGTACGGCACTAGATGACATAAAGGATCGGTATTGAGCTGGTTAATCTGTGACTCCAGTTCAACTCTATTTTAACGATGATTTCGGGCCTGAATAAAGCATTCCAACCGGCTGAAAATCCCGAGATTCCATTGCAAACAGGTTTCCTACGACAGGACTTTCTTCAAGTCCCAATGCAAGAGGTTTCTTAGTCAGTTGAGCATCACGTCATCAAGTACTACACTTGTACGGGAAGAAAGTATTAAAAGGAAACAAACTTCCATGGTTTCTCTGGATGATCATCAAAAACCCTTCAGAATATATTCCATTAGTTCCGCGAAACGATACAGCAAGTCGAATAAAAGTCTGGAAACGCCCGAAGACGACGTTGAAATCATAATATTCCGAACAACTAGACTGGATGTTAATAAGAAAAGAGAACTAGACTGGATGTTGAGACGTTCATTATAACATAACTTATTCATCTTCCTGATTGCCACAAGAGGAACTGCAGTTGATGAAATTTAAAAATAAAAAACCGTTACAGGGTGAACCAGAAAATGCTTGTTGTTGACGATTTAGACTTAGAACTTGGTGCCTTCTTTTTTAAAAATACATATCGTTCATTTTGAAGGCTCAATTATATTAGTTTTAGGTTAATTTGGTAATATTATATAGGTGAAGGGCATGAGGAATATGAATACGGAGATAAGATATCTTTGAGTATCTGATGTGACTTTACATATAATGTCAGAATAAGTGCACTGTACAGCTGTACAGAAACTTTGTGTTTAACAATTCAAACTAGCAGTAAAATAAATTGTCAGTTGAATTTTCCAGGTTTGAACTGGAACAAAACTAAAAGATCTAAGTTTTAGAAGAGTTTCATTATTCAGAATTAAACGAGAGGTATGTAATATCCTGGACCTGTGCGCTGGATTTCAATACAAGCAATAGAACTGGAAAAATTTTAGGTGGAATTTTAACTCTGCATGTTTTCTGTTCACCCAGGTCGATATAACCTATATTAGAGGTGTCTCCATGTACCATTCTGCTGGCACTTAGTCATCGAAATCATTC
Organism: Aedes koreicus; assembly: GCA_024533555.2. Classification (NCBI taxonomy): domain Eukaryota; kingdom Metazoa; phylum Arthropoda; class Insecta; order Diptera; family Culicidae; genus Aedes; species Aedes koreicus. The sequence continues at coordinate 456,743 of JAHHFK020002414.1, read as the reverse complement.
TCACGATCCGTATTCCTCTCTAGCAATCACACTCGTTGTCCTCAGCAAAGGTGATTCCGATAGGTATTATTTCAGCGAAAACGAACACCGCCTTCGATGGAATATTTTTGTACGCACTCACGACTCGTATGGTCATGAGCCGATATGGGAAGGTCCATTAATTATGTCACGCTGTAAGGGGGGGTTGGGAAAACGTGACAATATATACTAAAAAAATTGATGGTCCATACAAAAAACGTGACAGGGGGGGGGGGGGGGGAGTTGTTAGGATGAGTTATAAAAAGTCTCTTTTTGCGTGACATAATTAATGGACGTTCCCTATGTACTGTTCTGCTATGATCGATTCTGTTAAGTATCAAGCTCAGCAATCCAAGCTGGGCCTCCGTACCTCAATATCGACCAGAATACACCAACCAGAAGAAGCTTTTTACTACTCTTGGTCCACCGTTATCTGGCATCATCCTACCCACCGCGGACATAGATCACATAGCTATTGATTTTCAGCCCGTCATCACTCTTTTCGGAACAATGACACTTTGCATTTTCTGACCAACATTACCTCTTCCACCAGCCTGTTATTGACAATACGATGTCATCCGCAAAATCAACAATCGCTACGCCTAAATTTGCCAATAATATTGTCATGACATTGAAGTTCAGTAATGGATTTTAAGTCATTAAATATTTTGAATTGGAATGCTCGATCCATCAGAGATAACGAGGATGAGCTATTTAATTTTTGAAGAGTTCATAACGTGCATATTGCTGTTATAACTGAGACTTATCTCAAACCTGCCCATAAGGTCAAAAGAGATCCAAATTATTTTGTCTACCGAAATGATCGCATTAATGGAGCTGGTGGTGGCGTTGCCATCATTGTCCATAGGCGTATCAAACATCACATTCTTTCTTCATTCGAAACCAAAGTTTTTGAAACTTTGGGGGTTTCAGTTGAAACAAAATTTGGCCAATTTACTTTTATAGCTGTCTATTTGCCTTTCCAATGCACTGGTCAGCAAAAGAACTGGCTCAAGGGTGACCTCCAGAAACTTACCCGTCATAGGTCTAAATTCTTCGTTATTGGTGATTTGAATGCAAAACACCGCTCATGGAATAATTCGCAAAGCAATGCCAATGGTAATATACTTTTTGATCATTGTTCCGCAGGCTACTGCACTATTCAATACCCAAACAGCCCAACTTGCTTTTCTTCAGCCAGAAATCCCTCAACTATTGATTTGGTCCTAACTGATTCATGTCAACTTTGTAGTCAATTGATGACCCATGCTGACTTTGGTTCTGATCACCTTCCAGTTACATTTGAAATATCTCAAGAAATCATTTCTAATTCTATCAGTTCTACTTTCAACTACCATAGAGCTAATTGGGATCAATATCGAACATCTATGGAACACAACTTTGATCCTAATGTTCCATTGCAAACAAAAAATGAAATTAATAATGCTCTTGAATCTCTGGCTTTCTCAATAAATAGAGCAAGGGCTGCTTCAGTGCCAAAATGCGAGGTTAAATTCGATTCAGTTATAATTGATGACGATCTTCAGCTCTTGATTCGTCTGAAAAATGTACGTAGGCGTCAATATCAAAGAACACGTGATCCCGCTATGAAAGTCATATGGCGAGATTTACAAAAACAAATTAAAAACTACAAGGTTCAGCCCATTGGGGTTGTACGCAAAGGTAACGTAGGACTATGTAGCAATGTGCAATCGAATTCGCCTCCAGTCGCCTAATTGTTTAAAGGGTTTTTGAAATTGGTTTCACTCAAAAATTAACGGCAATACACTAAACAGGTTAACCTAATAAACATGTAATATACAAGAACGATATTACAGATGGTTTAACCAACAATCAATATGCAATAAGCGATTTGAAATTGGTTCACTGTTGTAGAACCCCTTGGTCCGAAGTACACCTTAAAGCCAGCACCTAACTATACATATTTGCGCCTTTGTTTTGATTTGCTTTGTTATTTTGACCGAATATTTAAGAGTGTGTTCGTGTGAGTTCATTATTAGCGGCGAGCTTGGGACCGATGTGCTAGTACTAACTGAGCCAAGAAAAAAATCGTATTTGTTCGGGACCTACTGGTCTTAGAGTTAGTCTATGGTTTAACCGTACCGGTTACAGTTGGGATGATAACTCGAATTGGTGGTTGGGTGCCCCCCCCCCTTTCAGAAGGTGGGAGAGGTCTTAAATTGCCAGAGAAACCTGTCTTGCCTTCAAAAACTTGCACGTGCAAAATTTGGTTCCATTTGCTTGATTAGTTCTTGAATTATACCGAAATTTGTGTTTCATTTGTATGAGAGCCCCCCATTCCATAGGGTGAGGGAGGGGGGTCTTAAACCATCATAAGAAGCTTGTCCGGTCCCAAAAGCCCGTGCATACAAATTTTCACGCCAGTCAGTTAAGTATTTTCTTTTCTATAAGGGTCAGTTCGATAAAAATTGATTTTTAGATTTATAAGAATTTCAATAGTTTTTTATTTAAAATTAATAGTTTTTAATCATGGAATTGATGAGTAGAAAGATTTGCAATCGATCGGTGCAAAAATTTTGAAAATCGGTCATGAAATGACTTAATTATTAACTTTCAAAACCTAAGCATATTTCGTGACGCTCCAAATTTTCGTACTCGCAACGTGTACCCCTATATTGAAAACAAAGACGTAGTCCTACGTCAAAACGCTTCACTGCCCTGAGGAACAAACATTTTGAAAATAATTTGTCAAAATTAGATCCGAGTTCCAAACCTTTCTGGAAACTCTCTAAAATATTGAAAAAACCCCAAAAGCCTATACCAGCGCTTAAGGAAGGTGATAAAATTTTGCTCACAAATGCGGAAAAAGCTCAAAAACTTGTTAAGCAGTTTGAGAGCTCCCATAATTTCAGTTTGGGTCTTACAAGTCCTATTGAGGATCAAGTTTCCAGGGAGTATCTGAATATTTTCTCACAAGAAAATATTTTTGATGATTCTTGGGGAACTGATTTGGATGAAGTAAAAATTATAACTAAAAAATTTCAAAATATGAAAGCACCAGGTGATGATGGAATTTTCTATATCCTCATCAAAAAACTCCCCGAGAGTACTTTGTCTTTCTTGGTAAAAATATTTAACAGATGTTTTCATCTGGCATACTTTCCAGATAAATGGAAAAATGCAAAAGTCGTGCCTATCTTGAAGCCAGACAAACATCCGGCTGAAGCTTCTAGCTACCGACCAATCAGTTTGCTTTCTTCAATAAGTAAAAAATAATTTTGAATAGAATGATGCTTCACATCAATACAAACTCAATTTTTGCTGATGAACAGTTTGGATTCCGCCATGGGCATTCAACTACGCATCAACTTTTGAGAGTTACAAATTTAATTCGTTCAAACAAAGCTGAAGGCTGCTCCACTGGAGTTGCTCTTCTGAACATAGAAAAAGCATTCGACAGTGTTTGGCATGAAGGTTTGATTGCGAAACTGAAAAAGTTCAATTTTCCGCTTTATATCATGAAATTAGTTCAAAACTACTTAACTGATAGAACTTTGCAAGTAAATTATCAGAATTCTAAATCTGATCAATTGCCTGTCAGAGCTGGTGTTCCTCAAGGTAGCATTCTTGGGCCAATACTTTATAACATTTTCACTTCAGATCTCCCTGATTTACCTCAGGGCTGTCAAAAATCTTGCTTTGCTGATGACACAGGCATTTCCGCTAAAGGAAAAAGTCTTCGTGTTATATCCAGGAGGCTACAAAAAAGCTTAGACATTTTTACAGATTATTTTCAAAAATGCAAGATTTCTCCTAATGCTTCCAAAACTCAACTTATAATATTCCCACACAAGCCTAGAGCTGCATTTTTGAAACCAAGTAATAGTCATATGGTCACTATGAACGGAGTTCCAATTTCTTGGTCAAATCAAGTAAAATATCTTGGACTGATACTTGATCAAAAATTAACTTTTAAAGATCACATTGAGGGCATTCAAGCCAAATGTAATAAATATATAAAATGTTTATATCCTCTTATAAACAGAAAATCCAAACTTTGTTTGAAGAACAAACTTCTAATATTCAAACAAATCTTTAGACCGGCCATGCTTTATGCTGTGCCAATATGGGCTAGTTGTTGTGCTACTAGGAAAAAAGCACTTCAAAGGATTCAGAACAAAGTTCTGAAAATGATTATGAAGCTGCCACCCTGGTTCAGTACTATTGAATTACATAGAATTTCAAACGTTGAGACTCTAGAAGAAATGTCCAACAAAATAATTCATAATTTTAGACAAAAATCATTGCAGTCTTCAATTGCAATGATCAATTCTCTCTATAGATAAGAACTAGTTTTAAGAAATCAATAAATTATTCTTACACGCAGGCAAAAGGAACCCTGTTAAAAAAACCGAATAGACAAAGTAAAAATAATATTAACACAATTAGATATAAATGATAGCATATAAGGTTGAAATGTTAATTACTTAGCAGGATCACCTAGGTTAATCTATGAATGTAAAATAATGTAAAATTTGAAATAAATAAAGAGTTAAAAAAAAAACAATCACTAGGCCAACATCAGCACACTGTTGTACAATCCGATCCAGAAGATTTCAAAGCTTCCGTTTTGATCTTCAACGTTGTCTACCCCATAACTGTCTCGTGAACCAACACCCGGTTCTGGAAGTAATTTCTCAGTAGAAGAGTTTGCCGAGTTGAAAAATCCCTAATATCCCGCACCCAAGCTCGCGCAACCCCTAAAAGGTCGCATAGGTTTCACAAGCCTTTTTTAGGTTTTTAAGTTGATTGCGTAAGGTGTGAGATGTTTGGGATTTTTCAGCTTGGCAAAACTTGTGTCACTCTTCCTCTTGTTTACTTATTTCAATTCACCCTAAGGTGTGCAAACTTGTGGTGCTAGTTTAAATGCTTCAAATACCTTGGCAAAATCATATTTGTAAGTGGGATTTTCTAAAGCATCCCTCTTGTTAGCCTTCATATGCTTCCAAAGAGCACAAAATTCAGTATATGGGAAATACAACTTTTCGAGGAAGACTCAAGCAACGTGTAAAACATATTTGTTAGCAAAATCATGCATGATAAAAATGAACAAAGCTGTGAGAGCACGTTAGGCTTGTTTTAACAACATGTCAAAGTAGTGTTGTACTAGTGACGTTTACGTATCTAGTATACTGAAAAAAAAAATGAATTACCTCCGCTAAAAGTTAACCCTTCCTTTTCAACTTTAGCCATATTCACAAAACTTCATCAATCATCAAAGAACTTCATAATATAGTTCGCAGAAATTTAGCAAACTTCGTAGAGCTGCTGCAAAGTACACAGACTTTTTGCAAAGTTTGAACTTGCATATTTCTCAAAATATCAGTTCAGTACAAAGAACTTCAGTATTCAGCATTCCACCAATGCCAGGAACTGGAGCAAAGTCAGTAATCTTGTTGGTAATACCGTAATATTGTTTTCAGACTTACCGAAAAACGAGCGAGCGATCGACGTGGTTGTGCACTTTGCCCTTGTTGTTGTTTTACACCATTTTTTTTTTCAGCTGCCCAAACAAATTTAGAACGCTCTGAATTTCGTTCCAAATTCGGAACCAAATAAAACAAAGCGTATGACAGTTTTATTTTATTTCCATCGAAACTGTTCGAAAATGAAATTTGGAACGCACCGGTGAAAATGGAAAATTTCGTTAGTTCTATTTAATAGTCAAAATTTAGAATAGACCAGGACCGCTGAAAACAGCCTTACTGTTGGTTTGAAATAGTTCAAAGCGGCCAATAAGCTGAAATATAAAAAATATGTGTGGTTTTTCGATGTAGTGAACCACCAACATTGGAATCACCTGAAAATGCGAAGTGAACCATAAATGCAAAACGTGAAATCATAAGACTATTATGTGAGTCAGTTCTGAATAACTGCATTTTCCGACTTGAATATTATGAAGTCAGTCCTGAAAAGTGTGGAATGACTTGAAAACGAATTAGATCAGACATTAACACTTTTAGATCAGTGTAATGCAGGTGAATTAAATCACCTGAAACCAAAGTTAGTCAGAGCTGAAAGGTTGGAATTACTTGAGTATGAAGATGATCAGCCCTTAAAAGCATAAGAGCACTTTTAGTTCATCTTTGTAAAGTTTGGGGTCACATATGTAAATATAAAGCGAGTCAACGTTGAATTATCATAATACAAAGTTATTTAGTCCTCTAGAACTTGTTATTAGCGCAGAAATACTTCAAATTACTTGAATATGAAGTATGTTAGTCCTGGATAGATTTAAACCACATGTATATGAAGCGACTCAGTCCTAAAAGATTTGAACCGCTCGAATACGAAGTATAACAAACTTGGTAAGTCCTCAAGAATCTGAAACCAGACACTTGAATATGAAATGAGTTAAACCTGAGAAGTTTAGAATTGCTTAAGTTCTAAAGTATTCTTGTATTATGCTGAAATAAACCCCCCACACTTGTGAGTGACTCCCAACAGCATCCTTACTGTTAATTTAAATAGTTGCCAAAATTTGAATTACTTTAATGTGCATCTCTGTACAGAGAATAAACCGGGAACGTAGTTAAATATCTTATTCGCTGCAGACGTCAGTTGAATTAAGCACACCGTTTACCAACACGGATCTTGCTGCAAACCCAACCAGTTTATCCAAAATCCAAAAGGAAATGAAATCTTTCAAATATCATTTCAATTTTATTTTATATGATTTCGCCACACTTCGAGAACACAGCCATTTGAAATAATGCAATGGGAAACGCTACTAAAGGATTGCTTGTTGTAATCATGCTGTGCTCCACAATAAACGAACACACAGAAAAAAATTGGCCAAAAATTCCCAATCAAACTTGCAGCCTCTCATTTCCCTTTCCCAGAGACCAAAAGATCGTCCATTGTCTTCTATTATTCGATCCATCTTCGAGCTCGAATAAATCATTTCCTCTTCGGGCGTCTAATTTTGATAAATTAAATGATGGAATTATTTCGGCTTTGGGGAAGATTTCCTCCGTCTCTCGAGTGCGCCAAAAAGAATTGATAGAGGAAAAAAAAAACACGTTACACACGTGCTTCCTACCGGGCAGAAACCCGAACGCACGATGAGGAGAAAAGAAAAAAAATCAAAGCTAATAAACATTGCCAAGCGCTTGACCGGCAACTAGCCCGGGATAGGCCAGCATCCGAGTGCCCAATTACCAGTCCCAAATAATGTCAAAATATTGAAGGTGAGCTTGCAGTTTGTGAGCGCTGGGCTGAAGATCTCCGTCCGTCCGTCCGTCCACCAGTTCGTCCGTTGGGCTTCATCCGTTCATGGATGGATCATGCTAATGAATAGCTGCCTTCCCTCTCTGGCTCTGGTTGGAGTCACAGGCCGCCGAATACGGAAGAAAGCGCTCGGGGGCGGCGTTCAGGTCGGCCGATCAACTCGAGTAACAGAAGTGGCCCAATCGCGCATAGGAAAAGAATGATTACTGATTATTTGGTTCCGGTCTTTATTAGCTTTTTTCTCAGACAATTTTTTCTGACGCGATGGGAAACTGGTCGAGAAAAGTAGGAGAAAAAAAATCAACAAATTCGGCTGCTACCGGACTGCCTTCGAATAAAGAACTAATGACATGAATTTGCCTTTTTTTCCTTCCGTTATTATCGCTCGCATTTTTCGAACTTTGACTACGGGGCTGCGGGTCAGAAGTTGGTCTTTTGCTGCTCCCGTCAGAACCGGGAGTCGAGTTTTTCTGGCTGGTTTTATGTGTAACTTCTCCGAATTTGTGCATTTATTGGGAGAATCAATAAACGAAAAATATTTTTTATTAAATTTGAATTCTGTTCTACGTTAGACAACCGAATACTTAATACCAATGCACACGATCACATCGGGTTTCCAGCACTAAAAAAATCAAATTAGATAGATTGACCTAATTTGGCGCGCAGCACACAGAGTCCAAAAAATCAACTGCAGTCCGACAAACCGTTCATCACCCACGGGGAACCATTTCCTCCCGATAATCACGGCCAGTGGCTTTGAACCGCAGTTCGTGTACAAATGATTAATTGTCCCTTAGCGGCATGCTCACTCGATCATTGCTTCTTCACGCACAAAAAAAAAAACACAGCGGTCGATTGGTGTGAACATATTTCGAGTCGGAGTTATTTTCCTTACCAAGCACCGGCAGTCAAATCAAATATTTAATCAACAGTGGAGAGATGAAAAAAAAAATGTTGGAGAAGAACGCAACTATTTATTTACATCCCGCCAAGCGGACACAGTGGAAAACATTCCCAGTTGGGGTCGCTTTGGCCTACGAAAAATTAAGAAGCAAATGAAATCCTAACATTTGAGTAGAAACAGTAAGCCACACATCGGAGCCGGTGTCGAGATGGGAGCGGAATTATGATGAAATTGGAGGAGATTAAAGAAAATCGCCACGGTAATTTGTTATGGATGTTGCTGGTCGGATCAAAACATTTAAAAGTAACCTGCCTGGCCGGTGGCAGTGGGAGATAAACAATCGAGATCGGTCAAAGTTTTCCACTGGATTATTTCAATATTTTTGACGAGCGATCGGCGGGATGTCGTGATGTAAGCGGTACTGCAAAGGTGTGAGATGAGTTTGCAGTTGAATATTTCAAATATGTCAACAAATCAACATATTATTTGTCAACAAAACACTTTCAGAGTATTTGAAGACATCGTCATGGTCTTTAATTTTTTTTAGTTATCAACGGTTTACTTATTACAATTAGCGTTTTGCCTGCTCTCAGCTTAGTGTTCTAAATGCACTACCATAGTCATAAACTGAGAGCTAAGATACCCTCGAAAATTTTTACTTTACGTAAAACTAGCTGAACTCGGTGCGTGCGCTGCTACGCTTGCAACTAAATGAAGGAAAATTAAATTTACCTGGTGTTTTTATGGTTTTTTAGGAATGAGTTTTGTTCAAATATTTTCGTTGTAATTTCTGCAAAATTAAACATAGGTGTGTATTTTTAATAATACCCTCAGATCTTTAGTTTCTACCATGGTTATTCTCTCTGTGTAGAAGCATTTCATTGACAAAACATTTATCTTTGAACTACGCCGTATTCTGTCAGTTTTAACGTTATTTTTTGTTGCATAACCTTAGATTAACCTTTCTGTTTTGTTTTGTTTTGTTTTATTTGTCGTCAATCATATATGTAGACCGGTTTTACATTCTTGCCTTAATTCTACTCTTACAGATATTCTGAGAAAAATACTTTTTTTAGTTGATTTTTATTCGTTGTTATATCAATTGTGGTGCAGTATTTGTTACAGCAAGACATCATCTTATTTATGGGTCCGTTTTGGGCATAGTTAGTTCTTTGATTATTTATGTAGAGTAAATTCCTGTTTCTTAAGTAAGGATTAGATTAGATTTGATCAGTGACCAACCAGTGGATGTCATCATTTAAAACTATGAGATCGACTACAAATGAGTAAAATGCTGTAAGGAATCGGAACAGCACATCGACATTTTAGATAAACTATTCTGTATGTATAATTTTAGGTCATCTATGGAGTTTTCAAGTTTTGTTAAAACACTTTCAACTTTTTTTCTCGTATCTCGTTTTCTGTATAAACTTTTAGGTTCATAATAACTACGCAAACCCTTCTACTTTTGCAGCAGGACAACAATGTGCAGACATGTGTAATTATTATTATGATATTACGTTATTACGTTGCGTTACGAAGGGATATTCCCTTCACTATATTTTATATACTATTCTATATGACATTGCATATTGATTTTACATTTTTATTATAATCATTACCATATTTTCATTTCTCGGATTTTCATTATTTATTTAAATATGGTTTTTATTATTCTTACTACGGAGCGTATGGTACGGTATGTCCACGCATCCTTCCTCCCCTGTAGATTCACAAATTGCGTTGTGGTTCAAATCTATTCTTTTGAATCCAACTCATTTTACAGAATCATTTTTTGCGGTTAAAGCAACGCCTAGTAAGTAGGCCTGGCCGGTTTGACGCTTGTATCATGTCTTTGATGTGCTGCAAGCATCAATATTGACAAAAAAATATAATTGGGCGTCATCTAACCCAATTATTTCCAGGATGCTTTCTCGTACTGGCTGCGTTTGTATTAGATTAGATTAGATTAGAATAGATTAGATTATTAGATTAGATTAGTTTCTTAAGTAACGGGTGGGAGCGTAAAAGTTCAGCTACTCTAAAATGTCTGCGTCATTCATTCTTTGCCCAATAACATCGTTAATAAATGATGGAATTGCAAACTCACGTCGTTTTTCAAGACCATCTATTTTAATTAACATACATCGAGATTCATAAGAAGGTAACCGAAAAGGGTTCCATCCTAACTTACGCAAAGCCTACAATAAAAACTGTTTCTGTGCTGACTCAATACGCTCTTTATGTGTATTCTGATATGAATCCCAAACCACGCTGCAGTACTCAAGACGGGGCCTAACATACAGAGGATAGGCAAAATGGTCCTTATAACTTTTTGACAAATTGTTGAATTTGGACAAAACCGGAAGCATTCGACGGCAAATTTAGTCAAGATTCAGGAAAATGCATGGTCACGAATACTGTCCACCGGGCACCATTGATGATCTTCGCTCTGTGAATCGGAGCGTTATCATCCTGAAAGGTTCCATCCTCTCCAGGAAAGAACGATTCCATCATCGGCAGCACCTAACCATCAAATAAAAAATAAAATGTTATATTCAGGATTTGTCATCATATGAACAAATAACTTGTCTTCCAAAATAATTTGATAACCGGCAGCCTTCACTTTTCCCTCAAGTGCCATAATAGGACCAAGTCCATGCCAAGATATGGCACCCCATACCATTACTGAGCCACCGCCATGCTTGATGGTAGGAAGAAGACACTCTTTATCATAAGCCTCTTCCGGTGAGCGCCAAACGTATACTCGTCCAGTTGTTGGAAAAAGTGTGAACGATGACTCATCTGACCACACGACTTTGCACCATCGCTTTCTTGCGATCGCATTCTTCGGCATTATCAGCGGTTTGGCAATAGCAGCGCGGCCATGCAGGTTCATTTTAAAGCAACATTCAAAGCAACAGTTGCTTTTACAGCAGAAATCCGACGGTCGCAATGACCGTTGTTTTCGGTCATCCAGCTTCCGTTTTCGTCCTACGCTTTGTCCTGGTGATGTTTTCCCCTCCTTGTATTGGGCCATGATTCTGCAAACTGTTGCAGGAGATACTCCCACCAATTCGCTGGTTTCCGTAATCGATGCACCTGCTTCACGTGCTCCAACTCTGCGGCTACGCTGGAACTCGGATAACACGGACGACATTACGAACCGAACAACAAGAAGACGAGTTTTTATACAACAACAAAGCTTCTGCGCACCATCCCATGAGAACAAAAGAAGCAGACAAAACAATCCATAGTTCTGACCGTGACCACACTCATGCAAATTCTATAACAAAAAAACATAAGGCAAAATGAAGCAACAAAAATACAAAAATTAAATTTCATCAATGTATTGGTTTTTTAAAATGATTACTGATTACATACACACCTAGATAAAATTCATAAGGTGATTTATGAGCTTATTAAAGGTCGTCCATCAATGACGTACCATTTAAGGGGAGAGGGGGAGGGGGGGTCTAGTGGATTTGATCAACCGTGGAGAAGGAAGGACCGAACAAATATCTGAAAGTTTTTTTTCGGTTAATTGAGGCTCTAGGAGGAATATAGACAGAAGCAATGCAAAGGCTTTTATTTCTAATAACAGCCTGACATGCGACAACTTCAATACCTGGAGTTTGAGGAAAATTCACTCTATAGAAGGAGTAGCACTTTTTGATCCCCAAAAGTACCCCCCCCCCAAAAAAAAAAAACAAAAAAAAATAAAACACACCACAACGAAAAACCCAAAAAACAAAACAACAAAAAAAACACCAACACCACCCCACACAACAACAAACCCCCCCCCCCCCCAAAAAAACCCCCCAAAAAAAAAAACCCCCCGAGGCCCACCTAACCCCAAAAAATAAACCACGAACAACAGAAAAAAATTATAAAAAAGGCAAAAAAAACAAAGAACTAGAAGAAACCCCGCCACCACAAAAAAAAAAAACCCCCCCCCCAAGAGGGGGTTCTTTTCTCAAAAAAGGGTTCCAGGGGTTTTGGATGTCCCCGGGAGAGATGGAAAGTCATGGGTGTAGTTAGTACTACACTGAAAATAAAATTTAGTTTATGCTACGAAACCGGTAGTACATTGTACTAATTTGTTCGTTGTTTTCAGCAACGAATCTCATTTGTAAATTATATTAAGCTACTTTCGTCATATTTGTCAGATGTTTAACTAATTTCATTTCGTATGATAAACGAAAACATTTAAAACAAACAAACATGATTTGTTTGGAACATGTATCTACATTGTAAATAATACGAGACATTGGTATGCTTACGAAATGATATGCATACAATGCACGAGAAATATGATGATGGAACACGAATCTTTCGTTACAAAATTAAGTCCTGCTACAGAAAATTGTTCCATGTACGAATGCATCACCCGATTTAATCAAACTTTCGTTCAAAATACTAATTTAATAAGTACTTCTTGAATATAAAATCGTAAACATTACAAAACAGGGCTAGCAAAATGGAAACTGACACGAATGTTTTGAAAGGAATTCAGTAAACCGTCGTACAATGTACAAAAAATCACATACGATACAACAACATTTCATACTAGCCTACTCTATGTTAACTATTGACACTTGACGTCTCTCAACAAAATTCAGATATTAGTTTAAGTCGTTTCCAAAATCCAGAAATCTATTTATTTTTTACAGTTCCGTATTCTATCGCGGTACGCATAAACTGCCATAAACGGCTTCTGCACGTCCCTTCATGTTTGAGAATCTCAGAAAGAGAGTTTAAATATTTGGATTGAATATATGTAGGAGGCAACCGACGTCAAAATATATGGGGCTTGGTTTATTCAATTAGAAAGAAACATTGAAACATGTAAATAGTTTTTGCTCATGCTCTGAAGATCTGATGAGCTTCACGCAGATCAACGTTAATCACTGGAACGGTCTCGTCCACTATCAGCCGGGCTTATATCATTAAAATTGGAATCCGACATTTCTGAAGAGTGCAGCTTCGCACTGGCAAGGAACGTGGTGAAAAAGTGTAACGAATTACAAATTCGCTCCTCCGGTGGAATATCCTTTGCAATGAGACCGATTCTACTGCTTATTTAGTACTTCTGTTGGAAGATCGACACTCTTCTAGCTTAAAGTAGCTGAATGCGGACAATACGCTTCTAGATTGCTGCAATATAAAATCAATTACGTTAAACATTTATATGAAAAATCCACTGATTTCCACTTCACCTTGTATCTTTAAGTTGAAACCGCTTTTAAACTTGTAACGTATAATGTTTAATCAATTTATGCGTGCTTACCAGTAAAAAAAAAAAAATAAATATTTCTCAATTAGCATAGAATCAAAATTCATGGAAGAAGTAATTTTTTGACTTACTTTGCGATCAGTTGGCTCGCTAACTTCGCCGCTGCAGTATATGCACTTTATAATAAAAACACTTTACAATGAACACAAAATAATAAAACTATTTATCATATAAAACACGAACGCGACTCGACACGTACTGGCAAACATTGAATGACAAAGCTTCTGAAAAAACTATGCGCATGAAAAAAATGCTTCATAATCTCTTGCTAGCATGTTCAAACCCTTCCGTAAAATTCACACATGGTTCTAAATTAATATGAAACACAATTCATAAACTGTACGCATTATTTGTAATGCTATAATTTATCTTAGAAACATGCAATACGAATGATTAATACAATAAACGGTAAATTTGTCCTATTTACAAATATCATTTTTACGAACTGAACAAGACAGAATTAACGAAAAAATATTTTCAGTGTACGCTTCCCCGGGCGGCGGCCCCCCCGCCGGGGGGGCCCCCGCCCTCGCCCCCCCCGGCCGGGGGCCCCTACAGAAGCCTTTTGGTGTCTTCGCGCAGGCGCCATCCTCGTGCTTCTCCCCACAATTAGATTTTTAGAATTGCATTTTTCGCAGATCATTTAGATTTTAGAATTGCATTTTTCGCAGATCATTACCCGAGGTACAAACAACCGCACAGGTAGTCGAAGTTTTCCCAACTTGACGTATTGAGGGAGGGCTGAACCAGAAAAAGTCACACGAAACGAGTCTGAGTGGGTAAATTTCTTTTCACCCTTAGTGATCGATACTGTGCCTAGTTTTCGCACATCAAGTATCTTGACTGACGGAAGCAGAGGGTTCTTAAAGCGACCAACCCCCTGCTTCAACAGGATCTCAGGGGTTAAGCTCGCTTCGGTGACCACCCCTTCAATCTCAATACCTCGAGCTGGGATGTACAGTAAATATTCCAGTGTAAAAAACTGAAAGACAGCAATTTCGTTAGCCTGTCTACAACGACTTTTAGTTTATTGGGTCTCACCTTAATTATCTCGGTCACGGCCGAGAATCGTTTCGTCAGATCGTTTGAAATCTGGTAGATATTGAGGGGTTTCGTTTTGGGCCGAAAATAGACAACCCAAGGACCAGCTGAACTATCTGGATAAGCACGCGATCGGGTAACTTTAAGAGCTACCCCATCATTTTGCGCCATAGATGGTTCGTCTTCCGACAAACCATCCATGGCTCGTTCGCTTATGACGCTCACCACTGACGCAATCTATAAATAACTAAAGCTAAGCACACTCTCTCACACTATAAAATTACGCTTCTTGTATTCAGAAGACTTATCTTATATATATCACGGATCTGCTGCTGCCGAGCGACGATGAGTGGCCGCGTGTACCGGCTAGGCGTGGAGCTGAACGATGGTGATGATGATACTGGTGATACTGGTCGGTGGTGGTTAGCAGATGAACGAATGCACGCTACACACGATGGACTGCTGGTGTGCGTGCCGTATAGATGCGGGACAATATGGCTTTTCGATCGTTGCAATATTGCTAATTGCAATTAATGACGTTGTTGCACTGCTTATCAAACAACTTTTTCTTCTTCAGAAAACCAAGACTCGATTCCACTCGCGAGCGCAAAAAAAAAAAACTTAAGACTGAAGAATTGAAACAACTCGTGAAAAGCTTCCAAAGCAACGGAGAGCGGACCGAACGAACTGTACCGTTCGCTTGTTCACTGGGCAATGCGCGATTATTGTGTTTTGTGTTGCTCTCCTCTTTTTGTTTTGACTGATGATGTCGGAGATCTGCATAGAAAAATGTCTCGGGAGCATCCTGTGTAAGTGTGAAAGGCAATCGGTGCGAATCACTTTTTTTGGAGGGGACCGAATGCTTGTGTTCGTTCGTTCATTGTAACTTCTCTTTATTAGTAATTCGTGTGTTCAGCAAAGACCAGAGAATTGAATAATGTTATTTTTCGCACTCATTTCGGGCTGTCAATTTTTTCACACACTGGCTGCGACAACATGAGCATTAACTAATGTGTGTGTGTGTGTATACAATCCAACTCCCACTGTCCGGCAGTGCTTTTATGGAAGAAAAATGTCTGCAGCTATCATGCTTTTATCGTAATCCCAAACTGTAGACATTTTTAGCCCGGGTGTTGAAAGGTGATAGCACTGTTGAGATCTAGTGACCCATTTCAGAATGCCTGGTCACTCACGTCCATTCCGAGGTCACTTTCACTTACAACAAACCCCGCATAAACACAATACTTATATCAATTGGATATTTGTACTATGTTTACACTTCCATTATCGCAACATGTTCTGTTACGATCATGGCACGTATTTAGTAGTATGTATTTTGTATTTGTTTATAATTGCTTGGATTTCACCAAGAATGTTTGATGTTTCCTTGCTGATCCTGCTCCTTTTGTTCCACTTTTCGTATTTTTTTTCGTATCTTCCGCTGTATGATGTGCAGCTATATACTTACTACCTAAGCCACGTGCGACGCTGGCTGAACAGCTGCTTGAATTCCACAACCGCTCGCGTCCATGCAACCATCATTGTAAAACCGCATGCAGACCAAGGTTAGTAAACCCTAAATTACAGCCTACCCTACAGCTTGTGATCTACTTGCTATCCCAAATTTAAATATATTTCATATAAGAGCTAATTTGAAACATTGAAAAGAACTTGTCTACCTGTTATCTAGCGGGTTTATTTTTTATTTGTTCTTCCTTTCTATTAATTTAAAGTGTGATATGAAGGGTAAAATCTCATTGCCTCGCATTACAACCGATTACAACCGATTTGCCGTTTTTGAACTTTACAAAAAAGGAGGTTATACGAAACGTCAACGAAACAACGACCGTATGCTATTGTATATGACGCATCTAAAACTGCTACAGATATAAGCCACATGCATAGGTCTATTCTATAGCTTCTAATGGTGTTTCCTAAGCGGACCCTCCGCGTCCTATCTCGAATATACATACTTGTCATCATCAGTCTGATACCCTGATCATAACATTCACCTCCCTCGAAAATAGTGCAATTACATTCAGTTATTAGAAAATTAGTAAACCAGATATTTTGATTATTCATTCCATACAACAAATGGATGTACTACAACACAAATTACCACGAAAATGAAAAGTGTACTTTAAGTCTTTTCCTTCGATTGAAGGTAATAAGTCTAAGAGTGAATTGCATAACTCGCCAGTATCACACTTATGTCAGTGCCTTTATATAAACGTTCTACAACGTTGCAGTTAAAAAATGACTAGAATTTCTGATACTTTCACTATAGGTCGAACTCTTAATCTAACATGCATGTTTACAGCACGAGAGGGATCCCTTTAATTCAAGAGACTATTAAAGCAAGGCTAACCGATATAGAGAAGAATTGTTCTATGACCTCAAGGCTACTCCCTAAGCGGACCCTCCGCGTCCTACTCTTTTCATAAAACCTTAGCCTTTAATTCTTTGTCAGCATCTCTCCTAAGTAACATTTTCGATGACCTTTGTTCAGTTCGAGAGGTCTGATCCCTAGCTTAATAATATGTTGTTAGAGTTAGTGCTTTGATCACGGCTGCCGTATACTTATTATTCAGGACTTATTATTAGTTGCTCACTAAAGGGTGATACGGTCAAAATTTGGTCAAGGGAAAACGCGTGTAAATCGGTGAAATCGTTTATTTAAAAAATCAAATCAAATTTCTTTTTCAAGTTCAATCAGTATAAAATTCAGGAAAAATATTCAGTTAGGCTTCCGCTTTTCCAAATCCGAATTGCCGGGCCTTACGCTTGACCCCTGCCATCAGATTTTGTACAGCCACCTTGTCCACCTTCTTCGCCGCAGAAAGCCAGTTTGCCTTGAACTGCTGCTCGTCCTTAGCAGTTTTTTTGGTCTTCTTTAGGTTCCGCTTGACAATAGCCCAGTATTTCTCAATTGGGCGGAGCTCTGGCGTGTTGGGAGGGTTCTTGTCCTTGGGAACCACCTGCACGTTGTTGGCGGCGTACCACTCCATGGCCTTTTTACCGTAATGGCAAGATGCCAAATCCGGCCAAAACAGTACGGAACAACCGTGTTTCTTCAGGAAAGGCAGCAGACGTTTATTCAAACACTCTTTCACGTAAATTTCTTGGTTGACAGTCCCGGAAGCTATGAAAATGCTGCTTTTCAAGCCACAGGTACAGATGGCTTGCCAAACCAGATATTTCTTAGCGAACTTTGACAGTTTCGTGTGCTTGAAAATATCTGCTACCTTTCCCCTTCCTTTTGCCGTATAAAACTCCTGTCCCGGAAGCTGCTTGTAGTCGGCTGTGACGTAGGTTTCGTCGTCCATTACCACGCAGTCAAACTTCGTCAGCATCGTCGTGTACAGCCTCCGGGATCGCGCTTTGGCCGTCGTATTTTGTTTATCATCGCGATTTGGAGTCACTACCTTCTTGTAAGTCGATAGTCCGGCTCGTTTTTTTGGCTCGATGCACGGTTGTAGACGATACACCCAGCTTATTTGCGGCATCTCGGAGAGATAGGTTAGGGTTTCGCTTGAAACTACCGGCAACTCTCTTTGTCGTCTCAGCGGCTTCCGGTTTTCGATTTCCCCCCGATCCAGACTTCCTGGCTGTCGACAAACGTTCCCCAAACACTTTAATTACATTTGTAACGGTTGATTTGGCAACTTTTAGCGATTTTGCCAACTTTGCGTGCGAGTAGCTCGGATTTTCGCGATGCGCGAGCAAAATTTTGATACGCTGCTCTTCTTGCTTGGACGGCATTTTGACAACTGAAGAGTGAATTCCAAAATCAAAATAGGAGCAACATTCTACACACACACACCTTCAAAATGCGGGGTGTTCAGGTTTTTGAAATGCAAAATTGAAAGAAATACGTCAAGTTGATATTGACCAAATTTTGACCGTATCGCCCTTTATCATGATCAAAACACTCACCCTTTTCAATAATGAAGCGATCAATAAGATTATTAATGATACCAACTGTATTTTGATGTTTAATTAATGACAATTAGAGAATAAGCAACAATGAAAAAAAAACTGTCAAGAAAATGAAAAGGGAACTTTTTGTCGTTTCCCTAAATTCTTGATATCAGGTATATGTAGATTGTTCCTAGCTTCGTCTAAAAGTGAATTTCGGTTAAACCCACCAGTATCGCACCTGTTTCAGTGCCTTCAAATAAACGTACTACGACATGGCAATTTAAAGAAAGCATAGTGTGATACTATCACTGCTGATCATGTTCTTGGTCTCCCACGCTGGCCTTTTGCATGAGATTAGCCCTCTCACCTACGACAAGGTGACAACCATGATCTTCGAGAGGGGACAACATGAGCATTAACTAATGTGCCATTAACATGCTTTTTAACGGCAGACGTGAGAACAGCATTTGACTGCATGAACACAAGCAAAGCAGCGTATGTTCAGTACAAACATCACAATCGAGCTCGCGCGAAGTTTTAAATAGACTGAGAATTCTCATTTAAGGAAACATGTTTAAGCAGGCAACAATATGGGTTATCTACAGTATGTTGCTTGATATTTATCTCTTCTGTCATACGATTCAAAATTTCCAAATATATTTTCCATAACATTTATCAACAAGTTCAGAAGTAGCCTACCGCAAAAAACATATGGCGGGCCGTTGAGCATCACTGGTTTCAAAGATCGTCCTTGAAAGGGCACTGCTTAAGGTGAATTGCTGCTGCATGTATTTTTTCCTATCTTTTCTCTCTCTCTCTCTCGAAGTGAGGTTTGTCCAAGTGAGACGAAGTGACGTTTGTCACTTGGTGAAGTGAGAAAAGTCACCTGCAGGGACGAGACTCTTCTGGGTAAATCAAATGGAGAGTCACGTCACTGCATGGTGACCTCACTTCACCATGAGACAAACGCCACTTCAACTTTCGGAATAACCCTCTATATATCTCGATAGTTAGTGAATGAACATCGAATCGAGCTCCATCAGATTGCTCAAAGCAAGTAAGCATACAAACTGATGAGATGAAATATTCAATATCTAGTTATATCAATTCTAAATTTTGAAGAAATGGTAAGCCCTTAAAATCGAGCATCGAAAGTCATTGAAAGAGGTGAAGAAAGGCAAAGATGTGAAAACAAAAAGTCAGTTCTTCGTTAAAACTTTTCGTCTTTTATTTTCATATTCGTTTTAAGCTCAACCACTGTGGCGCTATCAAAATGATGCGCTGTACAGTGCGCCAAAAGAAAGAAAATATCGAGCTCATTTTAGAGATTCTAAAATGTATGGCCCTGGTTGTGAGTGCCAAGTTGAAGAATGGCCAACCTCGATCAAATTCAGATTAATGTTTTTCGTTTGACTTGTCACAACAAACATCAATCGCAGCAAGCCGTGCTTGGAAACTGACGTGTTTTGTTTTTGCTGCATCCTTTTCGCAAAAAATAAAATCAAAAATATATTCGTAATTCAACCTAATTGAACAGTGAAATCATAAGATCTCCACGTGTTTTGTGTAAGATGTAGTGAATACAATCAATTCCCTCCCGAAATTTGTGATGGTCGGTAGTTTTTCCCCGTTTTTTTTTGTTTTTTGTGCTTTGCCCCCGCACCCGGAGGAAGAGTTAATATCAGCTTAATTGTGTTAGTGCGGTGAATATTGTGCCACGCGGAGAAAAATGATTAAATTAGAGTATTTTTCTGCCTTGTCGCGAGTGAATTGGTGATTATAAGCAGTTTAGAAGTCGATATAGAGTCGCCTCATAGCGGCGGATTTTCATTATTGACAGAGTGTGGAGAAAAAAAAAAAAAACCAGTGCAAAGTAGCAAACGGCCATTTGCTGGTCACAAGCAAAGAACGAAGCTAACGCGCAAGCGTGCGTGAGTGACTGGCATATAATTTCAGATGTACAGATGGAGAGCTGTGAAGTTTAATTTTCATTCGTTGCACAATGATTCTGAATTTCAAGTAAATTTTTTTCTCAGAAGTGCTTTTTTACCTGTGATTTTCATTGTATTGCATTTGTGCGCGAAGTACTAATTGAAGGATGATGTGAAAATATTTTTTTTTTTTTTTATGAATTCATTTATTTGTTCAGGCTCAATCGAATCAACTTTACAGAGCCAAGTTTTCATGTTTATATACATCAGTTATCTTAGAACTAAGGTTAAGGGGGTGGAACCGATTACTCGCGGCCGTCTCGAGGTTAATAGGAATTACAATTTTATGGATGGGAAAATTGCGGTGGGAATTTAAAACAAAGCATGAGGAACAATGGTTTTCTTATATCTAGAATTTCAAATTACATTTTTTTTAATTGAACGTTTTCAATTTAAAAAAAAAAATTCACTCACTCTCTCTCTCACACACACACACACACACACACACACACACACACACACACACTCACACACACAACCACAATCACACACCGATGCACACAATCCTCAAAAATTTAACCTAAACAAGTAAGTTAATCAAACTACAATCTAAGGCTAATGTTAGTCAAAAACACATAAATGAGTTTCATAAACTCCAGATCGCGTGCGGCCAAAATGTCTCGAATCGGTACATTGGGTTGTCTACCTCGAGCCCGAAGGGAATCATAAAGCTCAGATCTGACTCCACGATGCTCAGCACAAAACCAAATAACGTGATCTGCGTCCTGGTAACCTTGTCCACATTCACAGCGATTGCTGTCGCTCAGCCCAACACGGAACAAATGAGCGTTTAAAGAATAATGATTGGACATGAGGCGAGACATCACACGAATGAAGTCTCGACCCACATCCAATCCCCTGAACCAACATTTCTTAGACACCTTAGGAGTGATAGAGTGTAGCCATCGCCCCAAGTCTCCTTTACTCCATTTATACTGCCAGCTATCGAGTGATATCTGACGATAAATATAGAAAAATTCGTTGAAGGCGATTTGTCGGTCATAAATATCGCCTTCGATAGCGCCCACCCTTGCAAGCGAGTCCGCTTTCTCATTGTCAGGAATCGAACAATGAGATGGGACCCAAACAAAGGTGATAATAAAAGAACGTGAAGATAAAGCACTTAGAAGTCCTCGTATTTTCATAAGAAAATAAGAGGTGTGCTTTACCGGCCTCAAGGAGCGAATAGCCTCTATAGAACTAAGACTATCCGTGAAAATGAAGTATTGATCCGGTGTAAGAGAGGCAACAGTTTCTAAAGAAAAGTGAATTGCTGCCAACTCCGCGACAAAAACAGAACAAGGTGCTTGAAGTTTACGAGCGACGCTATAATTTTCATTATATACACCAAAGCCAGCGGAGTCCTCTATCAAAGACCCGTCAGTGAAAAACGTTTTGGTGGAATCAACTAGGCCAAACTTTGTAGCAAATATCACCGGAGCAATCATAGGACGATGATGCTCTGGGATTCCACGAAGCTCCTGTTTCATGGATAAATCAAAATGAACCGAACTGCCGAAGTCGGAAAAACAAACACGATTGGAAATATTCGGCAAAGGGCTGATATCCTGTGTTATGTACAAGTGGTACAAAGTCATGAAGCGAGTTTGAGGGTTCAACTCAAGGAGCTGCTCAAAATTTTCGATTACCTGAGGGTTTATATCTTCACACCTGGTGAGTAGCCGGAGAGATAATTCTGAACACCGATCTGAGAGTGGCAACATGCCAGCCAGCACTTCAAAACTCATGGTATGAGTCGAGTGCATGCAACCTAACGCGATACAACGACACCAATACTGAATACGTTCCAGTTTGATGATGTGCGACCGAGCCGCTGGTTGAAAACAAAAACTACCGTATTCTATCACCGACAAAATCGTTGTCCGGTCCAACGTTAGAAGAACTTGCGGATGCGCTCCCCACCAGATTCCGGTAATTGTTCGAAGAAAGTTGATCTTTAGCTGGCGTTTTCGCTTCAGATATTCAATGTGGGATCTCCAGGTGCCCATAGAATCGAACCAGACCACAAGATATATAAATGTCATTGAGTGAGTTATCAGATTACCCCAAATTTAATGTGTCGGTTGCGATATAACCTTTCCTGAAAAAAAAACTACCAACTCAGTTTTCTCCGTAGAGAATTCAACACCTAGCTCAATTAGACAAATTGTCTAAGGTATGCCATAACGGTCCTTGCAGATCGACCCCATTGGGTCGCCCTACACCGCCACCTTCACACCTGTATTAGCAATTTATTCTCACTTAAAAAACCGTCAAAAACTTTGATAAAAGAATTATACAAAAAAAGTGAAAAAACATAATACCGGAGGGAGACCCAAGTAACTTAAATCGAAAAGGAGAAGAGGTGAGAGAGAAAAAGATATGTGTTTCTCTGCCAACAAAATGAAAAAAAAAATATTAATGTAGGGTAAGGAAAGCGAAGGGGTGAGTTTAGTTAAACTCAAAAAGCAACAGAAAAAAAAGCAACATCAACTTCCAAGAAAGAAAAAAAAAGTTGCTCTTTTTTTAAAAGCAAAACGAAGTTCTGCGGAAGGCAACGCGGGGGGGTGGTTCGTTCCCTTACCCCTTCGAAAACCATATTGAGTATCTGAAAGCAGGTTATTTGTCTCAACCCATTTGTCCAGGCGGAAAAGGATCATTTTCTCCAACAACTTTCGAATACAAGATAACATCGCGATGGGTCGATAGGAGTTGTGGTTGGACGAGGGTTTACCAGGTGTTTGAATGGCAATAACTCTCACCCGTCTCCAGTCATCCGGTACAATGTTGAGAGCCAGAAACTGATTAAACAAGTGCAACATGCGCCTCTTAGCGACGTCTGGAAGGTTCTTAAGCAAGTTGAACTCTATCAGCCCCCGGAGCCGTATTGCCACACGAAAGGAGTGCGAGAGAGAGTTCTACCATTGAAAAAGGTTGGCTGATCTCATCTATCGAATTCGTGGTTTCGCGAGGAAACATTTGTGCTGGCACAGAATCTGGACAAACTTTACGCGCGAACTTGAGGATCCATTGGTCCGAATACTCCTCGTTCTCGTTGTTCGTAATTCTGTTGCGCAATCTTCGCGCCGTATTCCAAAGGGTATTCATCGACGTTTCACGCGATAGCCCGTCCACGAATTGTCGCCAGTAACCGCGTTTCTTGGCCTTGATGAGGCTCTTAAATTCTCGTTCGAGAGCCGTGTACCTTTCGAAGTGCTCAGGTGTTCCACGTCTACGAAAAACTTTGAACGCGTCGGACTTTTTGCGGTAAACCTCGGTGCATTGCTGATCCCACCATGGGAAAGGAGGTTTCCTGCGAAATGACGTTCCTGGAACTGGTCGAGTTTGAGCTTGAAGCGCGCTTTCCAAAATCAGGTTGGAGAGGAAGTTATATTCCTCCAGCGGTGGAAGCCCTTCTACCGTTGTTACGGCTTCATCTATTGCTGTCTTGAACCTTGTCCAATCGATATTACGAGTTAGATCATAGGTGACGTTTATCGATTCCGGCGGAGTGAGCCCGGTGGCAACCGAAATTTTAATAGGCAAATGATCACTACCGTGGGGATCCTGGATCACATTCCACGTGCAATCCAACGATAATGAATTCGAGCAAAGTGTGAGGTCTAATCAACCCGGGAACATCTTGACACTTCTAGTACATTGTCACTGAAACTCAAAAAATTGGTCCGGTGGTACTGTCAAACGAGTCAAACCGAAAAAAAATCTAGCGTATCTTCTAAAAAGGTCGGAATGCAGATATTGTGTGCGATAAAAATGTTAATGCAAATTTTGTTACATTTTACGCTTGCAGTGAACATGGAACCAGTGGAAACATAAAAGTGTGTTGTACATAAACTACATTACGCACTGAAGGGAGGGAGGGGTATTAAATGTGACAATCGGTAAAAAATTTGGAATTGCTTCATATAAAACGTGTTTCAAAGGGGAAGAAAGAGCCGATTAGCGTTTCCTAAGGAGAGCGATCATTAATCAATTGCGCAAGAGTTTCAAGGATCGTTCAAACATGAAGTCCATTATTTTTTAAACATTTGTTTGTTAGCCGTTTGAATATTTCTGAAAGTAAAATAACGTTTGGACGATTATTAGATTGTTTGCCAAACCATTAATTTAAAGTTCTTTATGTAGAGTCGATTATATATTTTGTAAAATGTAACGTCATCATAGATATTCCATGTAACAAATTAAGTCCTGTCAACGGTTTTTCATTAAGTGTTACCATTCGTTCTTTTTCGAGCTAGGTATTTATAAACAAGATATACTCGTGCCAGTCAAAATCTGGACAATCTACTAACGAAAATCGATTTGTCTCGAGAACTATTGAGATACCTTAAGGAAGAGCCGCTAGTTGGTTTTCCGTATTTCGACAGAATCGAGTTCCTTCATGTATTTCTTTTAAGCATAGGTAATAATTTCATTCTTTTTAATAGATTTGACATTATTGTATTTATTTTATCTTTTTTTTTTTTTTTTTTTTAAATATTCATTTATTTGTACAGGCTCAATCGAATCAACTTTACAGAGCCAAGTTTTCATGTTTATATACATCAGTTATCTTAGAACTAAGGTTAAGGGGGTGGAACCGATTACTCGCGGCCGTCTCGAGGTTAATAGGAATTACAATTTTATGAATGGGAAAATTGCGGTGGAAATTTTAAACAAAGCATAAGGAACAATGGTTTTCTTATATCTAGAATTTCAAATTACAATTTTATAATTGAACATTTTCAATTTAAAAAAAAATCCCGAACTCACACACACACACACACACAACACTCACACACACACAACCACAATCACACACCGATGCACACAATCCTCAAAAAATTTAACCTAAACAAGTAAGTTAATCAAACTACAATCTAAGGCTAATGTTAGTCAAAAACACATAAATGAGTTTCATAAACTCCAGATCGCGTGCAGCCAAAATGTCTCGAATCGGTACATTGGGTTGTCTACCTCGAGCCCGAAGGGAATCATAAAGCTCAGATCTGACTCCACGGTGCTCAGCACAAAACCAAATAACGTGATTTGCGTCCTGGTAACCTTGTCCGCATTCACAGAGATTGCTGTCTCCCAGCCCAACACGGAACAAATGAGCGTTTAAAGAATAATGATTGGACATGAGGCGAGACATCACACGAATGAAGTCTCGACCCACATCCAATCCCCTGAACCAACATTTCTTAGACACCTTAGGAGTGATAGAATGTAGCCATCGCCCCAGATCTCCTTTACTCCATTTATACTGCCAGCTATCGAGTGATAACTGACGATAAATATAGAAAAATTCGTTGAAGGCGATTTGTCGGTCATAAATATCGCCTTCCTTATTTTATCTTATTATATATTTCTCTACGGTAAACAACGTTTATGACTGTTAAGGTAAATCGCTTTCACCCCGCAAACGAATCAAATTAATAAGCTTTTTGCGGAGTGTGTGCTTTGCTTTACCACATTTTTTAGCAGATTGTTTCAGTCGCAGCTTCAGATAAAAATCAATGCACAAATTTATCAAGATGTTGCGATGGTTATTCACTAAATCTTGATTCAAAATGTGCCGTGATAGTTGCATGAAAACAAGCTGCTGGGTGTTGTAAATTGTCATGACGATCCTGTTAAATTTATCAAGTATTCGGCATTCTGAATGACCTTTTTTTTCTTCAGCATTTTGCTTTTTGCTTTCACAATTAACTTATTGCTTGCCCTCAAATTAGTGTTCTAAATGCACTTCCATGGTTATAAATTGAGTGCTTTCGATGCCAAGTACCATTTTCGCATTAGTATGATTGTGTGGCAAGTACATACCCTATATAAACTATGCCCAGGGAGTCGAGAAATTTTCCTTTACGAAAAATACCTAGACCAGACCTGGAATCGAGCCCAGCCACCTTAAGCATGGTGTTGCTTTGTAGCTGTGCCTTTACGGACTGAGCTAAGGAAGGACCCCGAGATCCCGAATGACCTGTAGCAAGCATTGTTCACACTTTAGTTTTCCAACTAGTTGTTTCTGAACGCGAGTAGCGGAATTCGGATTGAGTGAAAAACTCATCATCCGTTTGAGAATTTCCGACCATGTCAGCAGAATTCTCATCATCACCTGTATTTTCGTCATCGTATCCAATGGTTAATGAGTTCTTCACTGATTCAAGATAGAACGCAGAACTTTCTTCAGCATGAAGCATGTTCAGTTCATCGAAGTTTTGGCAAATAGCATATGCCGATAAAGTGAGATTGTTATTCACAACCAACCTTTTGTACATATGCTGCTTTAAACTGCACAGTGGTTGGATTGTTGTTGTTGCCAACTTTTGCCCTGATAAAAATTTCCAGGTGATCCTGGTTGAATCTGTAGTAGGGTATTTTACTCAGTTCCTGGAGTTCTTCGACATATCTCCTATACATTTAATTGAAACTCTGTATCAATTCTGTGCCATTTTCAACTCCCGCTCTCCCTCACGTAAAAAAAAAGTATATATGTGTAGGAATTTTGACATCCGCTTTCTCCCAACGTAAATGTAAATCTTTTTCATGAAGTACCTCAGTTAAAAGGGCACAAAAAATAATTGTTGAAACGGTTTCTATGGCCAATCAATAACTTTCAATTAATCTCAGATTTATTGGATACAATACACCGCGCGACGTAAGGTTCACAATACAACGCGGTGTAACACTTTTGAAACGCTGCGGTTGTACTTCTGCTCGGAGGAAAGCCGCGTGAAATATTTATTTAAATATTTAAATTCCTTATAACTGAAATTATATCATGAATATAAAAATAAACTCTTTTGATATGCTACGCTTGCTTGTTGTTTTGCAACCACTCATGACGCAACAAAAACATACTCCTCCGAATAGAAACATCGGTGCATCTACCAGGGACGACCCCAATGTTTACGTTGCGGGGCGACATCTACGATTTGCAAGTGGTAACACGAAACTAAGATTATCTGTCACGTTGTGTGTGGGGGGTGGGTCTAATCTACTGCCAATTGAGGATGGGCCAGCCAAGCGTGTTACTTCTCCATTGTTGAGAACTGTCATATTGAAGTTGTCACAGAGGTCATCTATCAAAGAAGAACGGTTGTCATCGTACAGTTACACAGTTCTGCACGTATAGTTACACAGTTCTGCACAGGGACCAGCCTCATGTTTCTCCCCGCAAGTTGAGCAGCGTGCCTTATTGCCGCAATGGGAGGCCGTATGCCCCATCTGCTGGCAGTTTTGGCAGATTATTACCCGGGGTACAGACAACCGCACAGGTAGCCGAAGTTTTCCCAGCTCTATGAAGTGAAGAAGGGCAGAGCCAGAAAAGGTCACTCGAAACGAGTCTGTGGTGGTAACTTTTTTTTACCCTCGCTGTGCGATACTTCAACCAACTATTGCACTTCCAGTATCTGAACTGAGGGAAGTAGAGGGTTGTTGAATCGGCCAATCGCCTGCCTCTCCAAAATTTCATGGCACAGACTCGCCTCTGTGACCACTCCTACAATCTCCACATCACGAGCTGGAATATAAACTCGATATTCCAGTGTAATGTGGTGGATACGGGCCTTCTTAGAAACACGCGCAGCGCAATATATTAATGTAAACACTTTGCTCAGCATAAACGCTGTCAAGCCACCCAGACGATGAACGGGCGACAGCGATTATGCTGAGCAATGCAAAAACGGTCACGTGGCCACCGCACAGACGGAGGCCTCGGTAGGTTAAGTCAGATAAAATAAAATTATTCTCAATCTAATCGTTCAACGTGTATGTGCTATGCACTGAATATCACAGTCACGCCAGCGTATAGCTGGCCCCCTAGTTGACTGGGGAATATTAATAAAAGTTACAAAATAGTAAATTTGATAGTGAATATTAAGACAAACTAGAAAAACAATAAAAGTTAAGATAATTCATGGCGATCCTGCCAGTTTTCCACTGCCGTCGTTTGAAGAGTCTGGAACGTGAAATGTGAAAGTATTCCAATCAATTTCGTATTAAAAAAACAGCAGTGCGATCATCGTGGAGAGTGAACCGAGTGCCGAAAGCCGGAAAAAAGAAAGCGAGTACTATGGCAGTTTTTAATCCGTGAACAATAAGTGGCCTCATCTAAGCGGCTCTGTTTTAAAAGTGGAAAAGGGTTATGCACAAGCTGTGATTATTAAATCAGCATGGGTGGCAAGGAGTCGAAAGAAGAAAACAATGCTGACGTGTACGGTAACCAGCTAATGACCGTGATCACGAGCCAAAACGAACATACGGAAGAACATGCAGAACATCACACTCTGCTCATCATGGTGATTTGACTTTTGGTGGCAATAATCGTTGGACAAGTAGCAAGATTAGTGCTACATTCCTTAAAGAAGCGGTATATCACAAAGGGAATGAAGGCAGCAGAATCTTTAGGAAGCATTGTCAACGTATAAAGTTCGTGTACGTGTTATTCGAAGTGAAAGAACGATGAACAATCAAGATGAATACGACCAGCAAATTCGAGGTCAATAGGATAGTGATCGAACAGTGAAAAAAAAAAAACATTTAATCGGCTCAAGTGAACATGTAACGCAGCGACTGAAGGAAAAACTAGTTTCGTCGGAGGCAATTGACGCATACAGTCAATTAGCAGAAAGCACTGACAACAACCGCTCGGACACCACAACTCGCTGAGGACATCAAACGTCCAGAGGGAAGTACCCTCATAAGGAATATATGCATTTTAGGAATAAACGGGAGGATAAACAAAAATAGAATAGAAGTAATAGCAAGCTCCCCCGGGAGGCTGAAAATCGATTATGAATGAAAAACTGTAAGTATATTAAAAAAAAAAAAAAAAAGGATCGTAATCGATGCACCTAGGCGAACAATGATAAGTTTAGATCTGTGTAGACATGATTTGAAAACTTAGAACATTTTGTAAACACAGCAAGTTGATATAAATCAGGAACATCTATAATTTGTCGAATGGATAAATTTTTGGAGATTAACGATGTAGTTTCTCAATTACATCAGAATTTAAAAAAATGTAACAAATTTAAGTCACAAACGCGAAAAGCGAAAATTTGTGAACTTTTAGAATTGAAAGTTGAACTGAAATCAATAACATCAGACACTAATCTGCATAAGGAGGTAAGAAAATCCTTGGCAAAAAGTTACAAAATAGTAAAGGAGAAAATTCAAGCTTGCATATTTCTACTAAAAGGTAAAAAATTAGAGGAAACAATCTTAGGACAGAAAGAAGTAGGAGAGAACAACGAACAAGAAGAGAACGACGAACGGGCAATAGAGGAAGAAGTAGAAGAAGAAGATACAGAAGGAGACGACACAGAAGAAGAAGATACAGAAGAAGAAGATACAGAAGAAAAAGATTTTATAATGGCCCATAAGGTTGATTTGGAAGTGGCCATCCGAGTCGTGGATAAGTACGATGGAGATGCTGCCACACTACAGTCTTGGCTAGATACTGTAGAGGTCCTTCGGGTGGACGACCCGGAGGTACCCGAGGCGAATTTTATTGGTTTTTTGAAATCCCGTCTAGTAGGTTCTGCACGTGGAGCACTTGACGGAATACCGACCGTTTAGGCCGCAAAGATTACATTGAAAGAAAAATTTGCGATCCAGCTTACCCCCATAGCGGTGGAAGCTGAATTGCGAACACTAAAACAGAAAAATAATAGAAGTATAACTGAATTTGGCAGCGAAGTAGAAAATCTAGCCACCAAATTAGCACAGGCATGGGTTTCGAAGGGGGCACCCTTCACTACTGAGGTTTCTGCGAAACCGGTAGTGGAACCCATAGCCATCCAAACTTTTATAAATGGTCTAAAGGACCAATCAGCGGCGTACTTAGTAAAATCAAGAAACCCAAAAACTTTGACAGCAGCAGACAGCAATCATCATCGGAGTACACATTTTGGGCTCAGGGAAGTAGTCGAGCCCCGAGCTATGCTCGTAATTATCAAAGTAACCGGAACCAAGGCCGTAGAGGTGGTCGAGGTTATAACAATAACAGCAATCGAGGTTATCGCGGTAATAGCCATAACCAAAGGGGCAACAACCACGGGTACAATAACAACAACCATGGTTACAATAATAACAATCATGGTTATTATAACAATAACAATGGTTATCACAATAACAACCGTAACAATCGACGTAACTATAACAACAATCCCAACAATAACAATCCTAACAACAACTACAACAACAATAACGGAAACAATGCTAACCGAAACAACAACCACAGCAACAACCCGAATAATAACAACTACCAACGACGAAATGCAAATGTGGCAGAAGAACCACAAGAGCAACAGCCCCGAGAGGAGGTAAACATAGGAGAGTTTTTTCGTGAATAATTTAAATAGCGAGAGGGCTCTCAGATTAAATTTTAAAATTGACAAAACCAATTTTCATTTGATAGTAGACAGTGGAGCGTCATGCTGTCTACTCGACAAGCGTCACCTGACGAAAAATTTAAGCAAATGTCTTGATTTATCACAGACCATAGAGGTACGTGGTGTAAATGGAGTGACCACCACCCTGGGGAAAGTGAGCACTTTTGCAGAATATAATGGTTTTATGTATCCCATAACATTCCACGTTATGGATAAGATGCCATCAAGCGTAATTGGTTTGGTTGGCACTAATTTTTTGAAAATTTTTTTTAGCGAAAATTGATTTCGAGACATCAAAAATGACCCCGATTCGAGGAGAATTTCATAATCCCTCCACGGACGGAAATAATCACTTTTGTTGAGACTAATTTTGAAGAGGCAATAGTAATTCTGAATCAAGTGATAAAGCCCAATGTCTACATTGCGAGAGCAGTCGTAAAACCTGAAAAAGGAAAAATTCCTGTCAGGATGGTAAATGTGAAAAACAAATCAGTAAAAATTGAAAATTTGAATCCTCTCACAAAACCCTTTAAAGATTACGAGATCATTGAAATTGGGAGCGCATCCAAATATGATGTGGCTAGAACAAAGGAACTTTTGTCAGGATTAAACCTGGCTGGAATCAATGCTAGAGACAGGCCAGTAATAGAAAAATTAGGCGTGAAATATAACGACATTTTTTGTCTGAAAAATGACAAGTTGACAGTAACGAAGATTTATCAACCCTCGTTAACTATTAAGCCGGATACACACCCTGTGTATACTAGGCCTTATAAATTGCCACAAGCTCATAAGGAAGAAGTCCAAAAACAAGTGGATAAAATGTTGAGCGAAAATTCTATTGAAAACGCCGTTTCGGAGTGGAATAGCCCTTTATTGCTAGTTCCAAAGAAATCGGCTGAGGACAACAAAAAATGGAGGTTAGTCATAGTCTACCGTAAATTGAGTAATGCACTGCAAGACGATAAATTTCCACTTCCTAACATAGAAGAAGTGATTGAATCGTTGGCAGGAGCAAAATACTTCTCTCACTTGGATCTTTCACAAGGATATTACCAATGTGAGTTGAAAGAAAAGGTGGGCCAATAACCGCTTTTAGCACCAATAAGGGGCAGTACCAAATGACGCGTCTCCCTATGGGGTTAAAAGTAAGTCCTTCGACGTTCGCCTGATTGATGACCGTAGCTATGTCAGGTCTTAATATGGAGATATGTCTTGTTTATTTAGATGATATTATCATCTTTGGAAAGACTTTGGAAGAGCACAACAAAAATCTTTCAGTTGTTTTAAAAGGTTGCGCGAGACAAATTTGAAGCTCAACCCACAAACATGTAATTTTCTCAAGACTGAATTGTTATATTTAGGGCATTTAGTCTCTGCGGAAGGAATCAAGCCTGATCCTGCAAAAATTGAAATTATAAAACACTGGAGTAGTCCGCAAACCGCTGACGAAGTTAAAAGATTCGTAGCATTTGCTAACTATTACCGGAAACATAAGGAATTTTGCAAGGCTTTGCAGGCCATTGAATAAATTAACTAGAAAAGATGAAGAATTTAATTGGACGGAGGAGTGTGAACATTCGTTTCAGCATTTGAAGAAATGTTTCATGGATCCACCAGTCCTTGATTATCCAGATTTTTCGGAAAATAATATCTTTACCTTGCATACAGATGCATCGGGGAAGGCATTGGGAGCAGTATTAAGCAACCAAAATACTAGACCCATTGCATTCGCAAGTAAAGCTTTGAACAAAGCTGAACTTAATTACAGCACTATCGAAAAGGAATTATTGGGTTTGGTATGGGCTATACGCCACTTTAGGCCATATATGTATACCCGATCTACAACATGGATGATTATGCGAGCATTTTGAAGTTCCAGTTGCAGACATCTCAAAGAGAGGCTACGGAAAGTCTTCTAAAGATAAAGGCACATAGGACTTCAAAATGTAACGAAAATATCAAAGCCAAAAGTTTTAGGAAAGGACAATTAGTCTTCGTTAAAAAAGAAAAGGGATCCAAATTAGAGGCAAAGTTCGAAAGACCATATGAAATTTTTGAAGATTTGGGTTCCAATTTAAAAATATCGATTCAATATTTTTTTTTAAATTAAATTTTACATTAATATTATTTTATGAAAAACATGTCTTAACAATTTCTATCCATTTTTAAATACCAATATTCTTATATAATAGTATAGTCATTACAGGCTATTTTAAAGCATGAACATTTTAGATTTAAAAATTAGAACTGTAGGCTAATTTTTAAATTCAGTAAGGAAAGGCGTGTGGTGGATACGGGCCTTCTAAGAAACACGCGCAGCGCAATATATTAATGTAAACACTTTGCTCAGCATAAACGCAGTCAAGCCACCCAAACGATGAACGGGCGACAGCGATTATGCTGAGCAATGCAAAAACGGTCACGTAGCCACCGCACAGACGGAGGCCTCGGTAGGTTAAGTCAGATAAAATAAAATTATTCTCAATCTAATCGTTCAACAAGTATGTGCTATGCACTGAATATCACAGTCACGCCAGCGTATAGCTGGCCCACCTAGTCGACTGGGGAATATTAATACAAATTACAAAATAGTAAATTTGATAGTGAATATTAATACAAACTAGAAAAATAATAAAAGGTAATATAATTCAGTAAAATGCTGAGAAACAACAATCTCATTAGCCTGCTTCAGGTTAGAGACGACAACACGGAGTTTATTAAATTTTACTTTCGTGATCTCTGTCACGGCTGAGAATCGCTTCGTCAGATCACTAGTAATTTGATACACATTCAAAGGTTTCTTTTTGGGCTGAATATAGACAACCCATGGACCGGCCGAGTCAATTGGATACGATCGCGGTCGAAATTTTGTTTGTGCCTCCCCATCATCAGGTGGCAAAGGTACTTTTTCAGCCAAAGCGTCCATGTCGAAGAAACCTCGTCAACATGCACGATTTGCCTTACTCGTGGGAGCGGTAAACGGCCCCCAATTTAAATCACATACAAACACAAAATACGAACACACAAATTAAAGCTATATTGGGGTGAGAGACAGAGAAAAAAAACTAAAATAATATTACTGATCTGTTGCTGCTGCTGCTGCTGTTGCTGCTGCGGACGCACCGTATGCGTGAACGTCGCACTTCTATGCGGTCAGCGGGGAGCGGTTCGCTGCGTGGGTGTACGGGTGAATCCGATCGCCTTCGAGTGCACTCGCTCAACGATGTCGGATGACCGTTGGCGATGTAGTAGTGTATCGCTGGTTAGCGTCACCACGCGGACATGAAGCGAAAATTGGGTTGATAATTCGCCAGCAAGCACTGCTTGATTTTCTAATTTTACTGGCAAACCACACTGCCTTCTTAGAAAAAAACTCACTTTCACTCTATCCACTGGAGTGAATAGGTTTTGAGAAAAAAACTAATAATTTCGAAGGATCGTACTCGAATAAATCTTCCAAAATAACGGCTTGCTGGATCGAACGAACTTTCTTCTTGCGCTGAACGAAGTGGAATGAGCTTGCTTTTTGCCTGCTTTACACAGAACTAAAATCTGAATTTTCATTGTGATGTAAATTTCAGAGCATGTGAAATTGTATTTCATTCCACACGAAACAGCAACTTGCATGAAACAGTTCTAACAAAGAAGAGCTTTTGCATACAACATTACCGACAATGATTTGAATATCCCACAACTTTACACAATTTATAAATTAAATGTGTGTGTTTTGTGACACTCCATTTATGTGCATGATATTGAACAGAAATTCACACTGATTTTTCGAGCTGTGTATACTTTTGAAGTTGGAAGACATTGAAATTTGACAGAGTGCGTTCGAAAAGGCCAACGTACATTTTTTTTGGTAATGCATCACTAAAGCTAATCTAACGTTTCATTACTTGACAACATTTATACAGCTCTCGTCCACGCCGGTGGTATCTAAAAGGGGAAAGTTTTTATATTTGGCACCCGCCTAAAACTCTGCTTTGGGTTGCTTTTTTGTCGAGACTGTCATTTACACTTTCTTTGTTTACGTTTTGTGGTTCGGTTTCGTTTAAGAAGTTTCGGTAAGGATAAACAGTAGCAGCAATATTAAGGCGAGAGGAAAAAATTGGATATCCGGTGAAGATGAAGCTCTTTGCCTTGCGTTGCTGAATATCTCCCAGGACCCTAACGTGATGTGATGTGATCGGAAGCCACCACCAGTGCAGTACTTGCCATGGCGTACAGTTCCTCCTAATGGCAAGATCAAACTGTACATTCCTGTAATCCTCACTATTCCGTTGTATGAAGGGCCAAAAACGGTGGTGTGGACTCGTAAGCAGAAGCACTTACACGAACCCCACGGAAAGGATAGAGAATCTCTTTCCAACGAAACGCTCTTATTACAGGACATGTACAGTTAGCAATACACATTAGGATTTCCGTCTGGTGGTTTGTTAAAAATAGGGTTAGCGAACTCACTGTAGACTGTTGGAAGATAATTAGTCCTTCGCTGATCTCGATCTCTTGATTTCCATCAAGGAAGGCATAATTGTCATCCATGACTTGTGCCAGATAACCACGAATCCCTCATCCAGCCTACACTTCGCATGGCACCCCTTACCCTGTGTTAATCAATAAATGTATGTAATTTACGTAATAGAATACAATATATGTATTTACAAAATATATCTGACATCTACTGAACTGTAAAATAAAAATTAGATATGTATTAATATCCTAATAGTCCTGGAGTAGCTCAAAATAAGAGTAGATCAGTCCAATCAACGAAGATTATAATGAAATGAAAAGATATTTAATTTGTTTTTTTTTTTTAGAATCAACAGATTATTCTATAGGTCGAAGAATGCAGTTTGAGTGATCGAAGAGCCCGGTTTGATGATTCCTGAAATAAATTAATTATCTTATCATAATACCACTAAACACACATAAATTTAAATACAATCCTATACTGCTTATAATCACATGCCAGTCTTTTATGGAATAGTAGTTGAAGTTCCGAAATAGAATTTTAACACTGTTTCACTGTTATGCTAAAATGCAGACAAACAAATTGAGAGCTAAAATTACAAGCACTAAATTGTCCTGATGCTCCATGCTCCTAAAAGCAAAAGTAATTTGAAATGAAAGGATAATCCCAAAGCGTGCTGAAATTATTAATTAAATAAGAATGGAATATATACCCTGCATGTACACGATGTTTAGTCGCAGTCACTCATTTCGCTATTGTCAAATTGACAACATTGCTCAGGCTACGCCAACCAGCGTCTCCATGCTGAAATGCCGAAACCATTTTAGCCTCTATTGTTTGTTATGTTGCTTCATCCTGAAATGTGTAGATAAATACAGTGGAAAAACTTATTTATGTGATATAACCACAATGGAACTGACTCTTAGCTCGAGTCTTGACAAAGAAACCCTACTGAGCCCTTGCGACACGTCAAGCCGGCCAGTTCAGCGAAAGGGGTCTCCCAGTACCCTAACGTATCGACAAACCAAAAGGCTGATACGATACATGGCAGAATTCATCAAAAGTTTGTAGAAATTTGTCGGGAGAAAATTTTTGCTGTTGATCCGGAGCTTCGAGGGGTCACCGGATTGAAATCTAGGTGGTCAATTATCAATAAAGGTGTGAGCAAATTTGCTGGCTGCCTGGCGCAAATCAAATCCCGACAAGAAAGTGGTGCTTCACCTGAAAACGAATTGCAGCAAGCGCTGCTGCTACAAAATGCTAACGAAAAAGGACCATTTAGCCTGTTGCACTGCTTTAAAATATTGGAAGGAGCCCCAAAGTGGAGTCAACATGCACTACTTCGGCAGCAGATCAATTCCAGTCTTTTATCGCTATTTTGCTTTCAAATCAAATGATTGCATGTTTTCAACAAGGTTAATAGGTACCACACAGACAAAACAAGAACTCGATTTTATTCAATCTGATAGAGTAATAGTGATCGGAAGATAAGAATCTGATTGCTGCCGAAGTAAGGTTCTACAATAATAATATTGTCACCTATACTTTTATAATATACAGAATTTAACAACTTGAAGCGCGCAAACGGTCAACCACTTCTAAAGAAACGGTAGAGGAGGCTGCTGTTGAACTATCCTCGGAACTATGTGACGACGCTGGCAAATCTTCTGGAGCTGGGTGTTCTCGGCCAATGGGACAAAAACCAAGTAAGATAGCGGAAGCATCCAGAAAAAGTTTTGTTGCTGCCAGTAATGCAATGGCTGATAATGGGCGAGTTCTGGCCAATTTGACCTAACAAAAACTTGAAGACAGTATCCAGGGAACTGTGGCATATAAGTAAATGGTTAACAATGGAATTGTGTCCGTGGATTTGGACAAAATTAGTGGCATGGCCAAAGAGTTTTATATGCTGGAGCAAACACGTATACTTATGGAAACAAGAAAGGCGGCTGGATATTCTGCGGAAAAACCTGATTCCTCTTGCAGTACGATGTACGAAGAGGTCCTTTTTGAAGTGCCAGTCAATAATGACGATACAACAGCTGTCCTGGTTTCGCGAGCAAGTGTCGGTTCTAATGATGCAGCAGACAACTGTTTATTCCCACCAGTTTCAAATGACGATTCCGAGGATGAATATTGTGCTAATTCTGTGCAATGCCTGGAGGCGAGTTCGGATTCAGATTACAGTGATAAAAGAAGTGTTCGAGAGGTACCAATGGATACAGAGAATGAGTCAGATTCCGAAGATATATCTGTTTTGGAATCAGATGCCTGATTGTTTTTTTTTATTGGGGCTTGTTCACAAATTCCATTGGCTTTTTTTTTAAATTATAGATTCCCTTCCCTTCGAAGACTTTCATACATGCTTTCACCATAAATATTTTATAAAAACCCAGTAATAATTTTCACGTTTTCTAGTTTTAACGAGCTTTGGTTTTTTTTTTTGTTAATTCTCTTTTACAGTAATAAACAATCTGATTAAAAATACAACAGTTAGTCCGATTCAATGCATATTAAGGGAGCTTTGGTAGCTCGAGTACCAATCAATTAAAACAAAGAACGTAAGTAACAAAGAACGTAAGTTCTCGGAAGAACTTCCCTGAAGTTCTCCAAAAGGATTTGCCTGAAATTCTTTGAACAACTTTTTCCGGAATATCTCCGCAAAACTTCCGGAAGATCTCTGAAGCACTTACAGGCAGTTCTCTGAAGAACTTCCCTGAAGTTCTCTGAAGAATTTCCCTAAAGTTCTCTGAAGAACTTCCCTGAAGGTCTCTGATGAACTTTCTTGGAGTTCTCTGAAGAACTTTCCTGAAGTTCTCTGAAGCTCCCTGCAGTGCTCTGAAGAACTTCCCTGAAGTGCTCTGAAAAACTTCCCTGAAGTTCTTTGAAGAACTTTCCTGAAGTTCACTCAAGAACTTCCCAGAAGTTCTCCGAAGGATTTGCCTGAAATTCTTTGAACAACTTTTTCCGGAATATCTCCGCAGAACTTCCGGAAGATCTCTGAAGCACTTACCTGAATAACTTTCCTGAAGTGCTCTGAAGAACTACCTTGAAGTTCTCTAAAGGCCTTCCTTAAAGTTTTCAGAAGAACTTTCCTTCAATATAGTGCCGAGACAGCTTCATTTGTGTAAAGATTCTACGCATGTCCTAAAATCTCACAGAGCTTTATAACCTCTTCTCGAAATGGCACTTTAACCGTAAATCCGATTGTGTATTACCTGTACTCTATAGTTTCAAATCTCTAGCGCTACTTTTTAACATTTGAAAACTGAGCAGTTTCTTGGTGGATCTGGATTTCCGCAGAGCTCCCATGTATTAGAAGAAAGATGATCAATTCTTTTATTTTGTATCCTTCAGAAGTTCCATATTGATCCAGCTCTACGGTAATACTTCAAAGCTAGTACATTTCGGCCAACCTGAAGCTTGTCTGAAAGAGGTTCTTCTTGTTTCAATCGTTCGAATGGAGGTAAAATCGTAGCCATTGGTCAGCGAATTGTCGAAAATGAGCCTTTTCTACCATCAATAGACACGCTGTTTGCAGCGCTGGGGCTTTGAGCAAGTTTTGAAGGTTGGGGTTAAAACATTTAACTTTGCTAAGGATTGGAGAAAATTATTCTTACCTTTTTCTTCAATCCAACTGGAGAAGAAATTGTTTGCACCAATGTTGCCAATGGTGGGTAAATACCATCCGCAAGATAGTAGCCGACGTGATATTGTCTTCCATTAACTACATATTCAGCTGGTGGAGCCTTTCCCTTGAATAGCTCCGAAAATAACGGAGAGCGATCGAGAATATTAATATCATTATTCGATCCTGGCATCCCAAAAAAAGCATGATCCAGAGATCGTAGCTTGCCACTGCTTCAAGGAGAATTGTGGGTTTCTTTTCTTTTCCCCGGAACTGGCCGGCCCATGCTGTAGGATTCTTCTTCCAAACCCAGTGACAGCAGTCCAAAGATTCAATCATTTCTGGAAATCCACGGTTCTCTCCAACACGCAACCATCTCTCCACAACAGCAGCCATTGGATAGCGCAGATACTTGGGACCGTAGATACGGACAGTGGTTTCGCAAAATTCCACAAGACATTTCAACGCTGTTGTCTCTAACATCCTGACGTATTCATCGACAGCATCCGCTGGCACGGTGTTCTATTTAGCTTTATTATCAAAAATAATATTTAATACTATCAAATCGGTGAACCCTTGGACAAAATTGTGAGTTACGCTCTTTTTAAGTCGTAAAAGATAATCGAATAAAAATCGATATAAAATTATAGAAAAACACATTTATCATCATAACGATAAACGCCAGTCGGTTTTTTAATGCCATTCTACACGTCTGGACTTATAATTGAAAAAAATCCTTGAACACAATTTTGAGTTACGCCCTTTCAAGTCGTAAAAGCTAAAAAATCGATTGAAAATCAATATAACAAAAATAAAAACACATTTGTCATCAAAATGATGAACGCCAGTCTGCTCGTATTGTCATTCTACATCTTAAAACGAATTTTAAAAAAGATTCGCGTAATTTGAACATACGCCCTTTTGTGGTCGTAACTATAAAAAATCGAGAAAAAATTAATGCAATAGCACATAAGATACAAATGACCACAAACACGTTTCATAATTATGTTTGAGAGACTATTATGTCGTTTTCGTTTTTGCGGTGTAACAGCAAAAAGTGTAGAGCGACAACAAGCGTGGGCCTTTGACAGCTCAACATCATTTGTTTTTAAACAATGGTGTAACCGATAGCTACACTCGATTTTTTCCCGGTGAACGGCGGTGCAGTTCTGGTGTAGCTACACCGCAAAAACGAAAACGACATTAGATGATAAAAAGAAAAGTTAATCATATCAAGCATTGGTATTTATAACATTGATAACAAGGTGTGTTCACAACGAATACAGTACGGTTGTTCTTTGAAAGTAAACAATGGATAGTCATGAATCCAATCGGAAAAAAGTTTGCATTCTATGCCTGTCCAATAACAAAAATGTAAGACCTATTTCCACTGCTGTGAAATAAGTCATTCGTCAATATCATTTGCCCGATATTGCCAATCGACAGTGGTATTATCCGTCATCTATATGTTCATCGTGCAGAGTGAAGTGTAATACAAACAATGGCTCAAAGTCAGAAATCTTGCACCTGTACAAGTACAAATATGACTCTACACAGCTCACCAGGTCTACTGGTACATGCAATTGTGAAATTTGCCGGGCTGCGAAAGTTGTAATTGGGAAAAATTTACCCGGTGTAGTTCCGAAGAAGGTGAAGCCAGGCCGTCCCAGAAAAAAGTTTCTGATGTGGCTAAAGTGGTTTGCATTTGTAACGTTTGCCTGTCTGAAATTAAGCGAGGTAAAAAGCATGGATGTAACTCTTCTGAGCGAACAGAAAATTTGTCTTAAATTCTGAAGGCTAAACATTCTCCGTCAAAATCGACAGAAGCTGCGGTGTCCGATTTTCTAACTGAGAAAGCGTCATCTTCCGGTATAGACATCAACTTATATGTTCCTTACATCAATAATAATAAAAGTTTCATATGCTTAGGTGGCAATCAGATTCGTCTCTCTAATCGTCGAGGTAAGCCGTCTCTTTACCAAAAAACATCACTCGCATCAGCCTCAAGCAACAAAGCCAAAATGTGCTCCGCCGACCTGTTTAAGATTGAAACGGAAAATTCATTAAGCATACGGAAATCTCTAGGTAATGTTTTGTGTACGATTGTTAAATGAACTAGCTTTTTACACAATTGTTTACAGGCGTCATAAAGGGTCTTAAGCGGTCCGGAAAAAGTAGCTTTTGATGATGAATTCACAGTTAAGCGATCTTTTTAGTATGATTGAGCTTGCATAAGTGTCCGGAGGTAAAAATTGGCAGGTTTGTTCTTGTAAAAATGTA
The DNA here is from genome assembly GCA_024533555.2 of Aedes koreicus. Taxonomy (NCBI): domain Eukaryota; kingdom Metazoa; phylum Arthropoda; class Insecta; order Diptera; family Culicidae; genus Aedes; species Aedes koreicus. Next base: position 415,515 of record JAHHFK020002414.1, on the reverse strand, counting down.
TTTAAAATTAAACTGTTTTCAGCCGAAGAAATAAGGTTTGGTCAATACACAAATGTTCCAATAGTTTACTGTAACAATGTGCCCAACCTCATTGAACAGATTAAAAAATCCAGACAAGACCAAGAGAGCAATGATCACTTCTAGGCTGGCACAACGAACAAGCTTCGGAGTCTGTATACAGCGATTTCGCATTTACTTGGGAACGTTACAAAACGGTACAAACTTCAAATGCATACAAATCTCAGCTTTTGCACCCAGCTATCGATTACAATAGTGGTCATTTGTAGTAGATTGTTGTATATAATAAGGGACATAGAATATAATACGTAAATAAGCGAAACAAAAAAACTAAGCTTTCATCGAAGGAAAGATTTATTTGAAAAAATCCGAAATTTATACACAGCAAAACATTATTTCAACAGCGCAAACGCAACATCAGAGGACGTACCAAAACACAAATGTAATAACGAAACAAACGGAAAATTTACATCGATGTACTCGATTCCGTCTCATTTAATTTTTTCCCCCAACCCAAATTTTCCTTTTCCAAAAAAAACAAATACCCCATATTTTTTACCCGGGTGAAGAAAACCACCTCCACGCAACAATTTAATTTTTTTTTTTCTATTTACCCACCTACCCAACCGGACAGAAATATAGGTAGTTTGAAATAGGTACCAGCGTACAAACTGATGAAACTTTTCCGTGTATGCGTCAAATTGGCTGAAACTTACAACATTAGTTGCGTTATTATTGGACATACAGGGGATGATCAAAAAAGGAGAAGACTAGCAAAATTTTGTCCAGAGTCAAAGTGATACAGTTCGGTGAATAATTAACCGATTTTGATGAAACTAGAAGCGTTCGACGGGGAATTTATTCTAGTTTTAGCATGTTTAATCAAGATTTGATTTGACTTCCGGGCACCGGAGATATCACGGATACTTTGAGGTTATGTCAAATGTGCTAATTTTCTGCAGCTCGTTATTTTTTATGTTACTTGAAAATCGGAAATATTATATTTTTCTCAGAAACAAGAACAAGTCTGTCAGTGGTTAAAGATCGTGAATCGGCCCATAAACAACCGAGATATGGCCATTTCCGTAAAATGTAGTTTTTTACCCTATTGCCTGACACTTCTTATGTTGAAAAACTCCTTTTTAATTTATCTGTAACTCTGCGTACCCTTAACCAAATTAGATGCAACTTTTTCCATACGATCACAAATTTATCCTAGTTTTTGGAAGAGTAGCGGACATTTCGTTATTTTCCGTAGTTCCGGATTCATTATCGGGAATCGTGAAGGAAGTACCCTACCAGTGTAATGGCCAGAGTTAGAACTGTATCAAACCTGGCTTGCGACATATCAAACTTCATGATTTTACAAACCAATACCACTGGTAGTCAACCTGAGAGTATTCTTTCACATTGGCCACACCTGGTGACGTTCCGGATTCCGGGTTCCCCCAGGGAAGTGGCCAGATTTCGAATGATGTCAAACCCTGGCTTGCGACACATCAAACTTCATGATTTTACAAAACAATACCGCTGGTGGTCAACCTGAGAGTATTCGTCGAATCAAATTTTGATGCTAAAACTAGAATAAATTCCCCGTCAAACGCTTCTAGTTTCATCAAAATCGGTTAATTATTCACCGAACTGTATCACTTTGAATCTGGACAAAATTTTGCTAGTCTTCTCCTTTTTGATCATCCCCTGTATAGTGGTGTAATATGATATACTTTAATTTTTTATTTATTAATTCAGATAAAAAAAACAATGTATCCCACCCCTAACAAAAATAATATATCTCTGTTACTGCCCCCCATAATAATATTATGTTGATTTTTCAAAAAAACACTATAACAACAATTACAATAAGAGGGAGGTAACAAAAAAAAATTTCCACAAATTTCACAAAAACTGCCCCAAATGAAAAATGGGAAAACGCAAACACTGGCGTTCATCATTTTGATGATAAATGTGTTTTTATTGATGTTACATTGATTTTCATTCGATTTTTTAGCTTTTACGACTTCAATGGCGTAACTCAAAATTTTGTTCAAGGATTTTTTTTTAAATATAAGTCTAGGCGTGTGGAATGGCATAAAAAACCAACTGGCGTTTATCGTTATGATCATGAATGTATTTTTCTATAATGTTATATTGATTTTTATTCGAATTTTATCTTTTACGACTTAAAAAGAGCGTAACTCAAAATTTTGCCCAAGGATTTTTTTTGAAACTTTGCCCGGAGGTATAGAATTGCATAACTAACCAACTGGCGTTCACCGATTTGATGGTATATTATTTTTGATAATAACGCCAAATAGAACACCGTGCTGGCATACCATATGCCAGCTGACGGATTGCGGCGGTGCAGTTTTGATGGCTGCTTAATCCTAATTTACAGGCAGCATCTGGCTTTTGCTGGAAATGATGGTTCGCTGCTTCTATGTCTTTAACAATTTTTGTGAACAGCTTTCGGGACATTCAAAACCGTAATTGTATGTGGGATTCTCCGAAAAATAGTCCTGAAACAGTCGCACAGCTCCTTCAGGGGCACCTCTGTTGATGTTTGGTTTTTTACCAGGTCGAGATCCTCCTGCTTGGTGTTTATCGTTTTCTCTTGCAGCCCTCAACAACAGTTCATGGGCCGGTAAATATAGTGTTGCACAACTTCAAAGTTTTCTTCATCACTTAAAATTATGGAATCACTTGCTTCCAGCAAACCATTTGCAATTGGATTACACATTGTTCACGGTTGGACTGAAAATGACTGATCACAATCGTTGACAATGTAATAAAAATATTTTCAGTTTTTAGCTACGCACGGTTTAACCTTCCCTCTCCGATGAACCATTGAATAAGAGCTAAAAATCTAGCTCACAGTGATAGTATCACATCTTTTACACCTTTCTTTACAGCGATGTCGTAGTAAACTTATGTAAAGGCATTGACGTTGGGTGTGATACTGGCAAATTTGGCCGCAAACCACTCTTATGGCCTAGGTCCAATAGTGAGCGCCGCGTAACGGCACGGCAGCTCAAAATATTAAACACACGTTCCCTCGTTTGTTGTGCTACAATGGGCACAAGCGGCAAGAGCGGCATTGTATTAAAATGCCGCAAATATTCAGATTGTTGAATAAGGGCGGCAGCGTTTGCGCGGCAGCTCGAACATTATACTACGAACAGTTTTGGATCGGTTACAATCGAGGCGGCTCTTTCACGAGTAATATTTTAAAATGTTCACTGATTCTTGCCAAAACAGTATGGATGATGATTGCGATGTTACTAAATAACGTTAAATAACATAGTATAGATCCGTAAATCAGATTAAACCGAACTGAATCCACACGGATACAAATTTCGTCCATTTAAATTAAAAATATCGATGTTCAACTTGAAACATATTAACTGTTTTAAGTAAAAAGAAAGCATGTTTCGAAGGAAGATAACAATTTTTGAATCAAATTCAAGGCGTTGTAATTTCAACAATACATAAATTGGGTGGGTGAATTTGAGCGTGTATTGTCCTCTCCAGAACGTGAAGGCCTAGCTACAATAGTGAGCGCCGCGCAACGGCACGGCAGCTCAAAATATTAAACTCACGTTCCCTCGTTTGTTGTGCTACAATGGGCACAAGCGGCAAGAGCGGCAAGGTACTAAAATGCCGTAAATATTCAGATTGTTGAATAAATGCGGCAGCGTTTGCACGGCAACTCGAATATTATAAGGTCGGTATCGTGTTCGAAAGAAATTTCTTTTTCTATCTCAAACCCATGTTAAATTTCGTTTACCTAAACGGAAAAGTACGGAATCGAAAAGAAATTTCTGCAGCAGTATCCACCTGAAAAGAACGAAAAATAAAATTGGAATTTGTAAGGTTTCCACGCAAACTAATGGGAGCTGTCACTTTTGCTTGCGGAAAAATATTCCGCTCGATTATTCCGTAAGTGAAGGTGACATTTCGTTCCATGTAGATCAATTGTCAAAATTCCGCTTGGTAATATTGAACAAAACTCCGTAACCTCTCTACTTTTTAAGTCGATACTGGCCTATACTACGAACAGTTTTGGATTGGAGAAAATCGAGTCGGCTCGTTCACGAGTAATATTTTAAAATGTTCACTGATTCTTGTGAAAACTGTATGGATGATAATTGCGATATTACTGAATAACGTTAAATAACATAATAAAGATCCGTAAATCAGATTACTGAGTGTACCGGATTAAATCTACTGAGCGTTTGGTATTAGATTAACGAGCTGGAAAATCGAAACTGACCGAGAAAACAAACTTGACGACTTTTGATGAAAAAGTATTCAAGATTTGAACAAAAACTGGGATTTAGAGAAATTTATAACGAAATAATCACAAAAAAATTGGATTGTTTTTTATTGTTCGACCGAAATTCCCCCATCGATGGTATCATATGCCAGTAGGTGGTAGATGAAAATCGCTCGAAAAATATTAAAATTAAATTTTATGTAACTAAATGAAAAGCCGACACTCCGTGTTTATAGACTTCTTAATAGAACATTATACGTATCTGTGGTTCACTTTATACAAAAGCTTCTGAAAAACTTCTGGCGTCAATCGAATAGATCGGATGAAATAATCTTTTGTTTTCATAAAAATCAACGCTGTATCATAAAATCCTCCTTTTTTTATTTGTTAATTCACTGACATAAAGGGCGATACGGTCAAAATATGGTCAATATCAACTTGACGTATTTCTTTCAATTTTGCATTTAAAAAACCTGAACACCCCTCATTTTGAAGGTGTGTGTGTGTGTAGAATGTTGCTCCTATTTTGATTTTGGAATTCACTCTTCAGTTGTCAAAATGCCGTCCAAGCAAGAAGAGCAGCGTATCAAAATTTTGCTCGCGCATCGCGAAAATCCGAGCTACTCGCACGCAAAGTTGGCAAAATCGCTAAAAGTTGCCAAATCAACCGTTACAAATGTAATTAAAGTGTTTGGGGAACGTTTGTCGACAGCCAGGAAGTCTGGATCGGGGTTAAATCGAAAACCGGAAGCCGCTGAGACGACAAAGAGAGTTGCCGGTAGTTTCAAGCGAAACCCTAACCTATCTCTCCGAGATGCCGCAAATAAGCTGGGTGTATCGTCTACAACCGTGCATCGAGCCAAAAAACGAGCCGGACTATCGACTTACAAGAAGGTAGTGACTCCAAATCGCGATGATAAACAAAATACGACGGCCAAAGCGCGATCCCGGAGGCTGTACACGACGATGCTGACGAAGTTTGACTGCGTGGTAATGGACGACGAAACCTACGTCAAAGCCGACTACAAGCAGCTTCCGGGACAGAAGTTTTATACGGCAAAAGGAAGGGGAAAGGTAGCAGATATTTTCAAGCACACGAAACTGTCAAAGTTCGCAAAGAAATATCTGGTTTGGCAAGCCATCTGTACCTGTGGCTTGAAAAGCAGCATTTTCATAGCTTCCGGGACTGTCAACCAAGAAATTTACGTGAAAGAGTGTTTGAATAAACGTCTGCTGCCTTTCCTGAAGAAACACGGTTGTTCCGTACTGTTTTGGCCGGATTTGGCATCTTGCCATTACGGTAAAAAGGCCATGGAGTGGTACGCCGCCAACAACGTGCAGGTGGTTCCCAAGGACAAGAACCCTCCCAACACGCCAGAGCTCCGCCCAATTGAGAAATACTGGGCTATTGTCAAGCGGAACCTAAAGAAGACCAAAAAAACTGCTAAGGACGAGCAGCAGTTCAAGGCAAACTGGCTTTCTGCGGCGAAGAAGGTGGACAAGGTGGCTGTACAAAATCTGATGGCAGGGGTCAAGCGTAAGGCCCGGCAATTCGGATTTGGAAAAGCGGAAGCCTAACTGAATATTTTTCCTGAATTTTATACTAATTGAACTTGAAAAAGAAATTCAATTTGATTTTTTAAATAAACGATTTCACCGATTTACACGCGTTTTCCCTTGACCAAATTTTGACCGTATCACCCTTTAAACCGCCAATGTCGGTTGCCGCCTGTCTTATTTCGAATAATTTTTATATCACGCAAAATTTTTAATAAAATTAAGAGCTGGCGTGCTTACTCCATGTTCGAAGATTATGAAAATGATAACGCAAACAAGAAAACGGCATGCAGCAGAGACAAATCATTTAGAACATTTTAGTTCAATGCCGCGCTATGCGCACTGCCGTGCCGTTGCGCAGCGCTCGCTATTGTAGATAGGCCTTGAGGCCGAGGCAAAATTTCGACGCTCTCAACATGCGGCCAGAATAAACTAAGTTTATGTTTGGATTTACCTGGAATATGTTTGTTATGACGGTATTTTTTTGCTGCGTGTACTGAGAGTTTGGTATTAGATTAACGAGCTGGAAAATCGAAACTGACCAAGAAAACAAACATAACGACTTTTTGATCAACTATTTAACTATTTCGTAAATTTAAAAAGTATTTAAGATTTGATCAAAAACTGGGATTTAGAGAATATTAACGAAATAATCACGAAAAATTTGAATTATTTTTAAACGTTTGACAAAAATTCCCTTATTGACGACAGTATCATAAACCAGTAGAAGGTAGATGAAAATCGCTCGAAAAATATTAAAAGTTTATTTAATCTAACTGAATAACTATAGGCATACGAGAATACTTACAATAGTACAATAAAAAGCTGACATTCCGTGTTTATTGGCTTCTTAATAGAAAATTTGACGTATCGGTGGTTCGCTTTATCCAACATGTAGCTACAGTTTCTTAAAAACTTCTGGCGACCGGATGAAATAATCTTTTGTGTTCATAAAACTCAACGCTGTTTCATAAAATCCTCCTTTCTTTATTTGTTGATTCGCTTACAGCGCTCGGTATTGTAGCTAAGCCTTTACACAAATAGGGCAATAAGAGTTTTAGAGTTTGAGTTTGTACTAAACAAAGATCATAATGTTCCAGTGCTTCTTGTATTAGCGTGACAAGCTTTACTGTTTATTTTGTAGTACTATTCAAGAAATATATTTCAAGTTTGTGGTATCGTAATCAACTTTGTCTGTTTGATTCTGGTCACGCATATTTTTACATAAACTTCAGAGTCATTTTTTTCTTGTTTATACTATGCTTATACTATATATTATACTACTTTCCAATATTCTACAGATCATGACGCAAACGATTCCCTGTCCCCAACTCATATTAGTGAGTCCAGTTTTACCCCAGATCAATCTGTGGATAGTAATAAGAACTACAGTCTAGAAAATAGCCAAAGCAGTTCAAATAATCTATGTACGATATGCAGCGATCGTGCTACCGGTAAACATTACGGAGCTGCATCTTGTGATGGTTGTAAAGGATTCTTTCGGCGCAGCGTTCGCAAGAATCATTCTTATACCTGCAGGTTAGTTCCTAATTAGCTTTATTTGCAAAGCTTTGAAATTTGTAATTTATAATACTGTTATTCGTTTTAGATTTTCTCGTAAATGTGTCGTGGACAAAGATAAGCGTAATCAGTGTAGATATTGTAGGCTTAGAAAATGCTTCAAAGCTGGAATGAAAAAAGAAGGTAATTAAATTATATAAACATGATAAATAGAATCTTAGATGCTACGACTAGCAAAGAAATCTTTATCATATGAAAAAGGTTTTTTTTAAAAGAATTAAAATCGAGAAATTATAGAAAACTTTTTCTGTTTGGAAAAATGAATACCGTGTCTTTAAATGTAACACTCTATTTTTCAGCTGTTCAAAATGAAAGAGACAGGATAAGCTGCAGACGTCCAAGTCTTGAGGAAGTTGATACATCAAATGGTTTATCGGTGAAGTTTTTGCTTCGTGCGGAAAATTTTAGTCGCCATTTTGGCGCTGCATTAGATGATGCAAGTGATGGCGATGGTGATTTATCGAATAAGCGATTTGCTAGTATAAACGACGTGTGTGATTCGATGAAGCAACAGTTGTTGATTCTGGTCGAGTGGGCTAAATCAATACCGGCATTTGCTGAACTACAGCTTGATGATCAAGTAGCATTACTGAGAGCCCATGCAGGAGAACACTTGCTATTGGGTCTATCGAGACGATCAATGCATCTGGATGAAATGCTTTTGTTAGGTAACAACTGTATCATAACGAAGCAATGCCCGGACTCGAAAGTCGCACCGAATCTTGATATATCTAGAATAGGAGCAAGGATCATCGATGAACTCGTCAGTGCCATAAAAGATATAAAACTCGATGATTCTGAACTAGCATGTGTGAAAGCTCTAGTTTTCTTTGATCCAAGTATGTATAAAACTCTTTTCTAAAATACCCAAATTCTTGTTTTCGTTGAAACCGTAATAGAGGTATATGTAATACATATAAAAACAGTTGTTTTGTTAAGGCTATACAGTTCAATCGTTAACAAGAATATGGGTAGTTATCTATAACACTGCATTCAGTTGTCGTCTTATTTGTTCGCGACAAAAACCATTTTCAAATAAGTATTCTTAAATAGCAGAATAATCATCAAATATGCTTTGACCAACACCTTTTCGCTTTAATCAAGTGCCCAAACAACATTTCAAACTTAATAAGTTGATTTTACCAGTTCCGTGCTGCAAAATATCTGCAAAAGCTGCAAATATACCCAGAAACTAAAACTAGCGAAATTGTTTTGAAGGATGATTACACAACATTTCCTCACTTTGAACAACACCAGTTCACTAACAATTATGTGACTGCTATACATACACATGTTAATCGATATCGTTTTGCAGTTATAAACAGTGCTGATAAAGAAAGATTACTTATTTGGTTGGCAACCAGCTGCTATTTCTAAATAACAAAAGTGCAGACTACTAACTAGTTGAACTAGAGAGCTGTTCTCAACTAACCTTACCGCAAATTTTTGATAGTAAGGTCTGGAGAAGCCCGTATGAGGCAGAAACGGCCTCTTAGTTGGTATCTTGAGCATAGCTCCGTTTGCGGAGGGAAGTGATCTTGTCAGGATTTTCCCGTGCTCAATAGTTAGACTTTCAGTACTTCCTTGTTTCAGGGTCTAACTTTGTGTTCAACAAGATAATGATGCCAATTTCAAACATTCTGCGGTTCGGAGACTACCTTGGAGAGACCCATTTCGTCTTCCTAGCTACATAAGTCGCTGCCAATTAGTCAACATGGAGCCTTTGCGAGTCCGTAGAGATGTTTGCAAAGCTTTAACTGTCGCAGATACTGCGAAACATTCCTGCGACAAATCAACATCAATGTCCAACCAAGGCCAATGCGTAACAATTTTATTTGAGGCTTCCTTTTCGCCACACCAACTATAGGTTGAGTTGCACTATCCACGGGTTGCAGCGAATCTGCGATTGGGTGGCGTCAGTTTTCGATATCCACCTAACGCGAAATGCACTTCGTCAGATATTTTCCACCGTTTCTGGAGCAATTGACGCACGTCGTTAAAATAGGTGTATAGTATTATGTTTTTTATCCTGACTAAAGATATTGTGTAATCGTTTTTGATTGTAACGTTTTTTTTTCTAAACCAATATCGTTAGAACTTAACTTCAAATAAATAAATAAATAAATGAAACGTCATTCCATCCATTTTGATCTTGTGGAATTTCAGAGAGCCAACCCGCTTCTCGCAGTCATCAATCAAGAAATTCTGCTCTTGTGATAATTCTATGTCCATTTGCCTTTGCATCAACAGCTTCATCACAGACCTATGCAATACGATCGGATTTTGTTTTAAAGCATTCTGTTGAATTCTTTCAGGCACCAGCGTAATTATTCTTATTGATGGTCTGAAAATCAATCGCACATTGAGCTTTGCCCGCCAAAGCCTTTTCCATATAACGGAGTGTGGTAGCAGGGAAATCAGTGATACATTTGTCAACGATATCACAAAACATTGATTTAAATTTAAACCAATTTTCATAACATTCGTCAAACGTTCGTCAAAGGGGCTGGGACCACTGCAACCAGGATCATCATTTGATGTCGGCTTAAAAGCTAGTAATGGTTGCTGTCTATCTGCTGCCAATGCAAGTTTGCTTGATTGCTGGTCTTCATGCTTTGCAAGCATCTCGCATAACACTATACGGAAGAATTCATGTTACACCTCGATAGTGTTAAATCGCTGTTGATAAACCTTTTGTTTCCTAATTTGAAAATCGTTTTATTACATATAGGCTATATGTACGGTTTAAAAATACAAATTCAAAGCGTAAATAGTCGCATAATCGTCCAACCTTTGGTTGGAGCACCTTACCTTTGGTTGAAAAGCAGTACTTAGATTAGAGCATCGAGCAGGCACTTCCATCGTCTCTACAACAGCTAATCCAGGAGAGTGTAATGCTATGCTATGTCGATTCTCGAATCAACTGCTGTTCGTTTTGTTCCTTCATCGTTAACGCCGGGTTGTGCACCACTTTCGTTGTATGTACCGGCGAAAACGCAAACAGCGCCTGTTAAGTGTTTTCAAGTTAAAGATACCACTATAGGGGCTTTAGAAGTCTTTTGGTGTTGACTTTGACTTTAAACAGAATTCCAATGTGTTTCGTTTCATTTCAATAACTATTTGTTTTTCGAGCTTAGGTTAGTAACAAAATTAGTATCAGCAGTATCATTGCACTCTGGCAGATTTAAGGTCTTATTTAAAATGCAATGGCCTAATGATGTTCCGGTTTTTGCTGCACTAACCACTACAGTATGATAATCATCTTATCAACTGTAAATATCAGACAACCGAAAAAATCATATGAATTTCGGTGATCAAGCAATTTGCTACTTATGAATGATGAATCATGCAATGATGGCATGGCATGGCAGCTTCGTCCATTGTATGAAGTCTCGTAAAAAATAGCACCATTAAATTTACATTTTATTTTTAGCAGTGAGAGGCCTAAACCAACCACAAAAGATAAAGGCTTTGCGACATCAAGTTTTGAACAACCTTGAAGATTATGTTTCGGATAAGCAATATGATTCGCGGTAAGTACCGACCAACACATGGACCTTCAACATTCAGAATAATTTGTTCATGACTGATTTTAAGTTACGATAAATATAAGCGGGTTACTTAGCCTTTAAATACAACTCCGGTTCTTCGCCTATTAAAGAGAGCTTACACATTGGTCCCTTTTCTGAAACAAATGTTAAAAAAGGAAATGTTTCTGAAATAGATAACATGCAAATCTATTAACCTTTCCAATGTACGTTTCAATTAACTGTAGACACAAGAACTTGCTAAAATTATGTTAAAAACTGTGTACCTCAATTTCTTAGCTTGATTTAAGGATTTTGTTTGACAGACAACACATTATAAAACCTTGGTGATCTAATTAGGTATATCAATAAAATGAAAAAATGGGGCTGGAACGAAGCGGGGAAATACTTATAAATTTCGCACTTTAAAAGATCATGCTGTAGCTCCTGAATCAATGTATTGTACACCAATAAACGTATTGTGGTTTGTCAAGAAATTATAGCTTTTCATTACTTATAAATGAATCACTTGCTTATTTGTTTCTCCGAAACCCCAGCGCATTGCTTTGAGTAAGCACTCGTCACACGTCGAGATATTTTGGGAGGACGTCGTAAAAACAGCTTCAACTACAAAACTCCTGTAAAATGGTTTGCTCTGCTACCGGAACCTCTGGAACGCCAATGCAATTTGACGTTTTCCTCATATTTTCTCAACTTCTTTATATATTTTAAAATTTAATCAATTTACGTTCAAAATCACCATAGGTGCTCTGGCAGTTTTAGTAGCTTACCCAGACCTTATGTATTATGATATATAAATATATAAATATGTTTACATTGATCTTGCCTAAGCAGTTCTGTATACAAACCTGGTTGTTTGTATCCCTGTGTGTCAGTTGAGCTAATTTCTTGATTGTGTAACCTTTTCTTACCATGTCAACTGCTCTTCCAAGCTAAGCTTCGGAGTACCTAGACCATAAAATACTTCTTTTCGCATTTGGTTTCGGATCCCATATTATCGATTTGATTCCTGAAAGTCTTATTACAACAATTACAACGAAGCCTCAATTGAAACATTTGTTCGAAAAATTATATTTTAAATATATACGAATCATTAATAACACAGGTACGTATACAGCACGAGCGCCTCATCTTAGAACAAATTTTAAATCGATTAATATGATTATAATTGCAATTGATGTCTTGGTTAGGTTATCAGCATTTAAAATCTCTCATTATCCATATCACATATTTTTACTTGCACCTCCAGTACAGCATAGTCCACAAGCATGAAGTTTAACGTCGAAACACTAAGATCGAAATTAGGGAAACATGTTACATAATAATAGATTACGAAATTTGTTTTGGAGTATTTTTTTCCTGTAATAAACATATACATTAGTATTTTACACATCACACATTATTTTGACAAATCGGAAAGCTCAACTCTTGACCCATTGTCCCAAATGGGTGCTGTGTGTTACATTTCAACATTAAAATTTACTTTCAAAATTTTATTTCAATCGATTTTAAACTTTATTTGCAGGGGTCGTTTTGGAGAAATTTTGCTATTGCTACCAGTTCTTCAATCAATAACATGGCAAATGATACAGCAAATTGAGTTGGCAAAGATGTTCGGAGTAGCTCACATCGACAGCTTGCTGCAAGAAATGTTACTAGGTGGTATGTTAAACTTGTTTAAGCAATTGACATTTTTTTCTTGAACTTTACATTATTATACAGGCGAAACGGTTGAGAATACAGCCCCAGCTACATCTCCATTGAATAGCTTCGCGAATAGCAGCAGCAGTCCTCCTCGGATGATAACTTGTGATGCTCTTGCACGGCCAGCAAATGAAATGGATATATCGCGCAGTAACCATACTACTACGTCAAATTGTGACACAATCGATTCAGAAAGTATCGATGGTACTAATAACATGATGACACCAACAATGATCGAAGACATAAGTAATTATAGTATACCCCAAACAACGAATCATTTCCAACGAGAAGAAAATGTTCAAAGCTACATACATCAAGCTAACGATGATGTTTATAGCAATCAATACATTTCACCTACGTCTTCCGGAATGCACCCTGTACATGCATCAGCCAATCGGCACCCTCAAACAAATGTCTTATTACCTGTTAATCAGTTAAGTCGTGAAGAATACCTTAAACTAGAGTTAAAACGTGAACCTGAAGCAAATGGATATTGATTTGTTGATTTTTTTTTGTGATGTTCCTTTATTTAGCATATAAATTAGCAAAGGATGCATATTTGTTGTTGATAGGATTAAGAAAATGGCAATGTGGAATTCAGGAAAAGGCTCTTTCAGAGGTGGCTTGCGCAATAAAATGGTAGTTATTTTTGATTTTATATAATTTGTTATTTATGCAATGATGACAAGAAGGGTGCTAGGTGAAGAACGTATTCCTCGCTCCATGAGTATTCGTGGAGCTGTGGATTCGAAGTCGACGACTGGTAGCTTTCGCAGATGTACAAACCGAGCAGCAAGTTGTTTGTAACATAGCGTTTGTGCCGGTAGTGCTATGAATTCAATGGCTCGGATGACTTCCAATTGATACTGTTTTCCTCCCTGAATACCAGAAATCTCCACCTCTACTTGCTGTCCTTCTCAAGAAGAGTGACCGACGAACCTTCATCGATGAAAGCTAGTGTTTCGATGCTATGTCCTTTGTTGAAGAGTCGCGCCGGCAACATCATAAACAACGTGGAGCTCCGGCTGTGATGAGTATTAACGCCTTCGGGGGGATTACTCCGTTGTACATATCCTACATCCTGCGATGGTAGGTTGATGATGATCGAGGAGTCACCGTGTAGAAGCGGATGATGACGCATTTGGCACCTTTGCACTTCACAGCGCGCCGAAGATCGACAGGGTTTTCTTCCGTGTTTCCAAAGGCATATCCGGCAATAATAATGATTATGGACGACATTCCAGGGATCATCCTGGTCCAGCTTCTTGAAGACATCCCACCCCATCATCCGATAATTTGGATTCCCGCAGACCAAGCAGATTATCGGCGAAGTGGTTTTTGCTAATTCCACCTTTGGCTCAGCAACTGTTGCACCTGACGAGGTTGCATCTGCATTCACGAAACCTTATTGCCTCTTCTCCATCTTCGACTTGACTCCCCTTGGATTCAACGTAACTATGACTTCCGCTGCCACCGAAAATAGATCCGCCATGTACCGAAAGAATACACTGAGATCGGTCACCCGGAACTGTCGCTTGAAAGATGCACAACCGAGCTTCAAATTCGCTTGTTATTTATCCACGAGCTCTTGAAGTACCACTGGATTCGATAGATGAACAACTTGTTCCGCTGCTTGCAGATGCTTACAGAAGTTCTGCACTGTCATGCCGAAGGTGAATACAGTACACAAATTATCCGCTTTTGGTGCTGGAACATCACGAACCAGGTAATAATAAGTGACTGCGAACTGCCTCTAGCGACTTCAGGCACCTTTGTAACCGACCGAGATTTTCGACATAGCTGATGGACGGCGGTAGACACTTGGTGGAGCTGGCATTTCACTGTAACGACCCAATTGGTTGTGGTAATCGGCGTCGACGATCCAGGATGATTTACTCCTCCTTCAGGTTAAAATTCGTGCAGAAAGCTGGTAGCATGTCCCACTGCATACACACTTGTAAGCAGGCAATCTGGTTGGTGGTTCGGTTGCATCGATGTCGCAGCAGAGGATGGACACGAACGGCGTAGTGCTTTGCCCCCGAAGGGCGATACGATAGCCGATGGTGACTTTTTTGCGGTTCTTTCATTGCTGCGGCAGCGGAATACTGCAGTCTTGTTCGGGCAGTTACAGCTGGTACCGTCACCGTACTGGTCTGCGCCGAAGTTAGCAGATTCGGGCTGACAGCGACCTGATCCATGCAATTAATCCGTCCTCGAAGACCATCGGCATCCACTTCTCCGCTTATTGCATTTACGATCCGGTACCGTGCTTTTAATGCCTCCTTTTCCACATGTAGCTTTCGTTGTTCCAACATACTCGCGTGATCCAGTTCGATTTGCTTCAGCGCATAGGCCTCCGGTCCTCCAGAAGTTGAAGGCTAAGACGGGTACGTTCGCTGATCGATCCACCTGCGTTAGTTGGGCCGTCGATGTTCCGCTGGGTGCGTCTAGCTTGCTCGGTTATGGTTCTACCATCGTCATGAGAGCGGGAAGCGGATTCGGCAACACAGATCGAGTACATCCAAGTTTAATTTTTCATATCGGCGTCGAAATCCACACATCTGAAATACGACAACTTGCCACACGCATTTGACCATGTCGTCAAAATTTCACTTCTGGCAATCGAATCGATTGTTCTCCGGCATTCTGGGGCCCGTTCTACCACGTTGAGCCAAACAATTTTTGAAATTATTGGGGCTTTTCGGATCCTTTGCTAGCACGCCGTTTGTTTTTTTTTGTTTAGCGAGCTCACATAGTTTGTGGTGGGTGAATTAAGTTTTAGTTTTAGGTAAATAATAAAGAATATAATAACAAGAAACATAGAATTGGTCTCCTAGTTTATGGTTTCGAGTCACTACAGGTTCACGGTATAAAAAAAAGAAAGGATTCTTCTCTAACGCTGCAATCTTGCCTAGCGTACAGAATGGTTTGAGGAAAGCGATTACCAGGAAATTTCTCTCACACACGTTTAACAGCTGCCGTGTTGGGAAGTGTCGCTGGTCGCGCAGAGGTTTGCGCGGTATCGGTCGGCAGCGTCGGCAGTGACGTAGGTTTGCCCCCAACACTTTGTCACACATCAAACGGCACGACTGGTGTGCCGAACAACTGATTGAAGATATTGTTATTTCTTCTAACAACGAGACGTGCGTACGTAAAAGAATTCAACAAAACAATTGCAAATTCGACTTAAAAAATTATGACTTTTCTAAAAAATTCCAACAATTAGCTATCATTTTCATCCAATATTTCTCGATTGGGCAAAATTCTGAACAAGTTTTACAAGTTTTTAGACCTATTTTGGTGTGGCAAACTTCCAAATCAGACCGATACAGGATATCTTGGGTATGCTCCCCCAAAAACAACGACTGTTCTACTCAAATAAAATTTTATATATATTTTATCCTGGGACGAACGAATGACTATTTACAAACAACGAAAAGAAGACTTTCCCCCCCAAACCAACCGAATATTAAAAAAAAAAAAAAATTTTTTTCCCCAGAAACACCACATTTAAAAATAAAAAAACATAAAAAAAAAAAAAAAAACATAATAAAAAAAGAAAAAAAAACCCCCCAACAGCCCCCCCCCCCAAAGAAAAAAAACACAATAAAAAACCCGAACACCCACGCCACCAAAATAAAAAAAAAAAACCCACACACCCCATACCCCACCATAACCCAAGGGTTTTTTTGTGAGAAATTCCTTCTTCCAAATTTCCCCAAAAATGTACACTAGGGTGCCAATCCAATGTATGGGAAAAATTTGACCATCAAATTTCAAAAGAGTAGTGCTCAAAAGTTTTGTCTTCTCAAAAGAAGTCGCCATGCAAAATTTGAGTTCAATCGGACTTCGTTAAGTGGACCCCCAAAGCGGTCAAAGTTTGACTTTTTTGACCCATGCAAATTTTCCCAAGGAGGGGTACATGAAATTTCCGAAATCGAAATTTGTTTTATGATGCCAAAGGTCTTAGAAATGCATGAAACGTCGAGAACTGGCGTTAGCTCGAAAAAAATTGTTTTGAAAAAAAAACGGCTTTCTGGGACAGCCAATTTTTGAGTTTGGAGAGTGAATTTAATTTTACTTAAATGATTTGAATTCAACTGCTGAGATATTCATGGCAATAGTATTGAAACATATCCTATATCATCGTTGGCAACTGCTAACATATTATATGTGATATTTCATTAGGGTGGCTCACTTAATTTCCATTAGGCTGGTCCTTTTTGATGAAAAATTAAAAAAAAATTGAATTTGAAAGAAACGTAGAAGACAATAGTTTTGAAACATCTCTTAAATCATCATTAGCCACTGTCAACATGTAATATGTGATATTGCGTTAAGATGGCCCACTTATTTTCCATAAGAGTGGTTCCTTTTGTCGAAAATTAAAAAAGAAAATCCGAAAAAATCAGAATTTGAATAGTATATTGAAAGCAATATAATTTCAACACCTCTTTCATAATCGTAGGTCATCTTATCAACTAGATTCGTGATATTTCATTAGGGTTTGCTCATTTTTATTCCATTAGGGTGGTCTTTTGAAAAATAATTGAGAATTTGAATGGAATAGTGAAGACATTTACACATCTCTTGTGTCATCGTAGATCGTTGTTAACATTTAATATGTGATATTTCATAAGGGTGGATACATTGTTTTCCATAATGGAAGTCTTTTTTTGTCGAAAAATTAAAAACAAAAACAAAAAATTGAGAACTTGAATGAGATATTAAGGACATTTGTATTTAAACATCTCGTATACTATCATAGGATACTGTTAACATATAATATGTGATATTTCACTAGGGCAATTTCCTCATTTTGCATCAGGGTGACCCTTTTAGTTAGAAATTGGAAATAAAAAATTGACATGCAAGACTTCGTTAAGATATTTTCATTAACGTTTTCTGTTGAATAGTCGAAATAGAACGTACCAATACGATAACATATAACACAAACTTCCATGATGAAAATATGGATGAAAATAAAATATTTTTTGACGTAACTGAATAATGAAAATTGCTTGATACCGGGATAGGCGAAAGGGACCCCACATTTTTTTTTAATTTTTCCTTAAAAAAAAAATCACCCCCCGCCCGCCCCCCCCCCCCCGAAAAAAAAAAAAATGCACCCCCCCCCCTTTGAAACACACCCCCCGGGTTGGGGAAAAAAAAAAACGTTTATACATAAAAACCCCAAAAAAAAAAAAAAAAAAAAAAAAAAAAAAAAAAAAAAAAAAGCAAAACACACAAACACCTACCACATTGACAGAAACATAACCTCAATATAAATGAAGCAATGACATAAGGCAACCGTAACAATTGTAATGCAAAAAATAAATTTCATTTAAAATGTTCCTTTACCAAAACACTTGTATGTTACCTAAATAAACATTAGTTAGCACGATTAAATGTATTCATTGTGAAAGAATATTTAAGAAACTGGTTTCTTTCTTCATGTGCTCCAATGTGCAATGCAACGGAAAAGCTAGAAAAAAGAGTAAATTTTTACATATATCATACATAATTTTTAATGAGAAGATGTATGATGTTTTTCTTCTTTTGAAAAGCAACAGATTATTCTAGAATAAATCTTTTAAAAACTTTTCTTTATACTCTTCTAGTTATATTCCAAGGATAGCAGTAAGAGTGACTGAAGAGCTCGTTTTGATGATTTCTGAAATAAATGGCTTATCTAACCATAATACCACCAGGGCTGGCAAATGTCCATTTCAATGAAAAATGACCAACAATTTCTACCGAATTTACCGAAAAATCTCATCGGGCGAGAAAACGATGACGAAGATTTTCTTCTAAATCTCATCGATTTTTTCGTCATGACAGCACGTGATAGTGTTTTGGTCATCGCTATTACAAGCACATTTATTGATATAATTGTAAGTTTCATCACAAAACTTCAAATAAAATGTCCACTCTATCGATAACATATTATTTATTGACTAATTTCAAGTAAATTAAATAGAACTTTGTGAAACAAAATCGTATAAGAAAAAATCTCATGACTGCATGATGGTCTAAGATGGCCTGTTTTTTCATCGTCACATGATGGCCGTGAGATTTACCAGCTCTGAATACCACTAAGCAAATTTATTTAGATAATATCCCATACGGCTTATCGTTGCATGCCAGTCCTTTATGAAAATTGTATCATAGTTGAAGTTCAGAAGTGCACTTCATAATAAAATGTCAGACTGAAATACTCAAAAATAAATTGAGCCTCTGATTGAGCTCCATGCTCTCAAGATAAAAGGTTCTGGAATGCAAAGCGTGCTGAAACTATGAATAAAATGAGAATGGAAAATATTTACTGTGATTGACAGGTACGTGATCTTAAGTTGCACCCCCTCACTTCGCTATTGTCAAATTGACAACATTGCCCATGCTACGCCAACCAGCGTCTCCATGTTTGGACTGCCATGCTGGCATGAGGCATGAGGTAGGAACTTGTGAGGACCGGAGGTCGGTCGCACCCTCCTTCCTGGTTGTCAACTCACCATTTGAAGCACACATACATAATGATTTTCAGATACCCAAAAAATTATGCCTGCTAAATCCATAATCGAATAAACGACGTTTCAGCACATGAGCTATACTAATTTGTACAAGGCAGTCAGGATACTAAAAATTTGTGCTATGCTGAGTTTCCGGAATCCTTGTTAGAAACTGATATTACGCAGTCGATTTGCAAAAAAGAATATGAAAATGCCAAAATACGTAATTAAAGTTTGACAATAGTAAATGAAAATGCAGAGCGAGGTATTGCATTAATAAAACCATAAACCCACTCGAAGATCATTGTTGTCACCTTGTCGTAGGTGAGAGGGCTAATCTCATGCAAAAGGCCAGCATGGGAGACCAAGAACAGAACATGATCAGCAGTGATAGTATCACACTATGCTCTCTTTAAATTGCCACGTCGTAGTACGTTTATTTGAAGGCACTGAAACAGGTGTGATACTGGCGGGTTTAACCGCAATTCACTTTTAGATGAAGTTAGGAACAATCTACAAATACCTGATATCAAATAATTGAGGGAAACGACAAAAAGTGCCCTTTTCATTTGCTTGACAGTTTTTTGATTGTTGCTTATTCTCTAATTGTCATTCATTAAACTTCAAATATACCTATACAGTTGTTATCATTAATAATCTTATTGTTCGCTTCATTATTGAAAAGGGTGAGTTTTTAGATCATGATTGTGAGCAACTAATAGTAAGCCCTGATATTTCAGGTGCAGACAATTCAAATATATTTTATAATTTAAATGTGGGGTCTATACGACAGCTGTGGTCAAAGCACTTACTCTAACAGCATATTATTAAGCTAGGGATCTGACCTTTCGAACTGAACTCCCTCTCGTGCTATAGACATGCATGTTAGATTAAGAGTTTGACCAGTAGTGAAAGTATCAGGAATTCTGGTCATTTTTTTACTGCCACGTCGTGGAACGTGTGTGTAAAGGCACTGACATAAGGTGTGATACTGGCGGATTATGCCGCAGTTCACTATTAGACTTCTTACCTTCAATCGAAGGGAGGAGACCTAAAGTACACTTTTCATTTCCGTGGCATTTTGTGTTGTTGTTCATCCATTTGTTTTATGGAATGAATAATCAAAATATCTGGTTTACTAATTTTCTAATAACTGAATGTAATTGCATTATTTTCGAGGGAGGTGAATGTTATGATCAGGGTATCAGACGGATGATGACAAGCATGTATATTCGAGATAGGACGCGGAGGGTCCGCTTAGGAAACACCATTAGAAGCTATAGAATAGACCCATCCATGTGGCTTATATCTGTAGCAGTGTTAGATGAGTAATATATAATAGCATACGGTCGTTGTTTTCGTATTACCTCCTTGTTTGTAAAGCTCAAAAACGGCAAATCGGTTGTAATCGGTTGTAATGCGAGGCAATGAGATTTTACCCTTCATATTACACTTTAAATTAATAGAAAGGATAAACAAATAAAAAATAACCCCGCTAGATAGCAGGTAGACAAGTTCTTTTCAAAGTATCTAATTAGCTCTTATATGAAATATATTTAAATGGCAGGGTAATAAAACATCAATAAAAATGGAAAAAATAGCAATAAGAATATGTAAAATCGCCACTACATTATTGAACACTGTGCCAACGAAAAAATAACAATTCGCACTAGAAACATCTAAAATAGCAATAAAAAATTGATAATTCATTTTCAATAATTCAAAAGTGACCGGTAAAACTTTCAAAAAAAGCAATGGCAATTAGTATAAACGCAATAATAAACTGATAGTTTTCCGTCATAATAATAAGTTCTAGCGCTATACATGTGACAAAAGTCTTCAAATCTTTCAAATCTTCCAATTGAAACCTAACAAATCGCAATAAAAAATCCAAAATAAAAAAATTAAAATTAAAATAATTTGTTTGGTTTTGATTGGAAAGCTTTGAAAAATTTAAAGACTTTTGTCTCATGTATAGCGCTAAAACTTATTATTATGACGGAAAACTATCAGTTTATTATTGCGTTTATACTAATTGCCATTGCTTTTTTTGAAAGTTTTACCGGTCACTTTTGAATTATTGAAAATGAATTATCAATTTCTTATTGCTATTTTATGTTTTTCTAGTGCGAATTATTATTTTTTCGTTGGCACTGTGTTTAATAATTTTGTGGCAATTTAGTGAATTTTCATTGCTAAATTTTCATTAATTAGTGCCAGTATATATTTTAGTCATATTTAAATTTGGGATAGCAACTACACCACAAGCTGTAGGGTAGGCTGTAATTTAGGGTTTAGCCAAACAATTACTATAATATTTTTTTTCTTCATTTTTTGTTTAGAGTGACTCAAAATTTTCAGTCAAAGAAACAACGAGTCGTTGTGAGAATATCACCTATAATCTCCACACACAAAATACTAAAATCGTCTTTTTCTTCACCTTTTTATACTAACCTTGGTCTGCATAAGGTTTTGCAATGATGGTTGCATGGACGCGAGCGGTTGTGGAATTCAAGCAACTAGGTAGTAAGTATATGGCTGCACATCATACAGGTAAGCTCTCCAGAAAAAATTATAGGGTTGCAAGGGGACGTCGAATACATGAGATTTGGTTAGAAATAAATACAATTTAATCCAGGAATCAAATAGAAATACAGTATCTATCAAACACAATAACAGACTATAATCACGTACACGTTATTATGAATAAGACAAGACACAGAAATACACAGTACACTGACGAAAGCTCAACATGGACAAGAACATACACAATACATGAAAGCGAATCAATTTTATTAAAACTATTTGAATCATCACGATAAAAACAGTGACCAAATGGGCACCATAGCCTAGGAACGTCTGTGTGTTGATTTAAAATAGAGGCTCATAGAAGCGAATTTTACCAATAAAAGGGTCCAGTGCAGATTAAAAGTAAGGGCCTGCTACCACTGTGATATCTACAAAAAAAAACCATATAATTCGAAAATGTCATCGGATGCAAATCAAAAACAGTACCTTTTACAATTACTTGAAGAACATTGAACAATGTATAAAACTCAAAAAATTAGATGTATGAAACAAAAACCAAAAAAAATTTTTTTATTAATAAAAATTTCTTCCCCCTCCCTTTCCTTCCCTCATTTCCTTTAAACCAATCAAAAATTAACAATCTCCATCCTTTTAAGAAGAACAATCAAAAAAAAAAAACCCCAAAAAAATACAAAAAAAACTATCTAACAAAAAAAGACACTCTCATAAACAATTTTCTTTCGTTAGTAACAAAGTTATCCCTACATTTTCGTCGAACATTATGCAAGGATAATATGGTTGTCCGTACCATGATCTTTCGATCGGTTGAAATTATTACAATGACACCGTAATAAATGAAAGAGAACGAATGTTTTGCGGGATATCATGATTTCAAACCTTACGAAAAATGTTGCTGGTTAAGTTTGCTGGAAATACTCTTTATTTGTTTTTAATTTCCAAATTAAAGGGTCACCCCAATGGAAAATGAAGTAATCTGCCAAATTAAATATCACATACAAAGTGTTAACAGTGTCTTACGATGAAAGAGGAGTGAGCCTTCTTGATGAAATATCAAATGTCAACAATTTTGAATTTATTTAAATTTTTTTTTTACTAAAAGAACTATCTTTAAAGAAACAAGTAAACCACTCCAATGAAATATCACAGATGAAATGTTAACAATACAATAAAAACGAAACCTGTAATGTTTTATCGACTTTACAAATTTCAAATTACAAACTGATCAAATTTCTTCCAAGTAAAGTTGTGTTAGTTTTATGTATGAACGTACTTTTTTCTCTCACGATCGAAGCGCATGTACCACAGCAAACAGATAGCAACTTTTATTACTCGGAAATGAAAAAAATATGTACAAAAACTTGTGTAGCACAGCCTTGTCGCCTATCCCGGCATCAAGCAATATTCATTATTTAGTTACGTCAAAAAATATTTTATTTTCATCCACATTTTGATCACGGCAGTTTGTGTTATATGTTATCGTATTGGTACGTTCTATTTCGACTATTCAACAGAAAACGTTAATGAAAATATCTTAACGAAGTGTTGCATGTCAATTTTTTATTTCAAATTTCTTACTAAAAGCACAGAGAACAGACATTCATGTCCATATACCTTTTCTCGAAAAACGTGTGTAAAGGTTAATATGGCCAGCCGGAATAAGAAGCAAGTGCAGAGAAAAACAAACAAAACTTTTCAGGTTATGTGCTTGGCTTTTTATTGATAAACATTTACATGACAGTTATCGCACAACTGCAGCGCCGCCTACCAGGAGCATAACGACATACATTTGAAATGTCGGTTTAAAGTTTTACACAAGTAGCAGACCGAAGATGAACGTCTGTTCTCTGTGCTAAAAGGGTCACCCTGATGCAAAATGAGGAAATTGCCTGGAGGTGCAACACATCCAAATTCAGATTCAAGATGATCGAAAAATCCCACGCTAGCGAATCAATCTTTGAAAAATCTTGTTTCAGGTTGTGAATTTTAATACATCAACTTGCATCGTACTTCATCTTTTTGCAGTAAATCTTTAAAATTTTCATCAATCTTCTTTCTAAGCATGCGCACATCGAACAGAAGCAAAACAAAAAAATCCTGCATCTGAGATAGAGTCGCACCCCCTGGAAATTGCCCTAGTAAAATATCACATATTATATGTTAACAGTATCCTATGATAGTATACGAGATGTTTAAATACAAATGTCCTTAATATCTCATTCAAGTTCTCAATTTTTTGTTTTTGTTTTTAATTTTTCGACAAAAAAAAGACTTCCATTATGGAAAACAATGTATCCACCCTTATGAAATATCACATATTAAATGTTAACAATGATCTACGATGACACAAGAGATGTGTAAATACTATAGTCTTCACTATTCCATTCAAATTCTCAATTATTTTTCAAAAGACCACCCTAACGGAATAAAAATGAGCAAACCCTAATGAAATATCACGAATCTAGTTGATAAGATGACCTACGATTATGAAAGAGGTGTTGAAATTATATTGCTTTCAATATACTATTCAAATTCTGATTTTTTCGGATTTTCCTTTTTTAATTTTCGACAAAAGGGACCACTCTTATGGAAAATAAGTGGGCCATCTTAACGCAATATCACATATTACATGTTGACAGTGGCTAATGATGATTTAAGAGATGTTTCAATACTATTGTCTTCTACGTTTCTTTCAAATTCATTTTTTTTTTAATTTTTCATCAAAAAGGACCAGCCTAATGGAAATTAAGTGAGCCACCCTAATGAAATATCACATATAATATGTTAGCAGTTGCCAACGATGATA
Organism: Aedes koreicus; assembly: GCA_024533555.2. Lineage (NCBI taxonomy): Eukaryota > Metazoa > Arthropoda > Insecta > Diptera > Culicidae > Aedes > Aedes koreicus. The sequence goes on along the minus strand of JAHHFK020002414.1, from coordinate 390,972 downwards.
TAGGATATGTTTCAATACTATTGCCATGAATATCTCAGCAGTTGAATTCAAATCATTTAAGTAAAATTAAATTCCCTCTCCCAACTCAAAAATTGGCTGTCCCAGAAAGCCGTTTTTTTTTAATTTTGTTTCGAGCTAACACCAATTCTCGACGTTTCATCATGCATTTCTAAGACCTTGGGCATAAACAAAAAAAAACCTTGGGAAAATTTTCATGGGTCAAAAAAGTCAAACTTTGACCGCTTTGGGGGTCCACTTAGCGAAGGCCGATTGAACTCAAATTTTGCATGGGGACTTCTTTAGAGAAGACAAAACTTTTGAGCACTACTTTTTTGAAATTCGAAAAGTCGGCTTTGGCTGGCACCCTAATATGCATGCATATACTACATATATCATCTTCAGTCTTAAGTAACACTTTTCTGTGACTATGTGCTTCATTTCAAACAGTCAGATAATTAACCTGATCCCCCCTTTTGAAAATGGTGCAATTACATTCAGTTATTATACCATGAGCAAACCAGGTATTTTGGTTATTCATTACATAAAACAAACGAATAAACAACAACATAAGTTGTCACGAAAATGAAAAATGTACTTTTAGTCGTTTCCCATAGAAATAAGAAAAATAAGTCTAAGAGTGAATTGCTGCATAATTCACTGGTATCACATCTGATGTTAGTGCTTTTATATAAACGTTCAACGACGTGGCAGTGAAAAAATGATTAGAATATGTGATACTTTCACTACTGGTCAAATTCTTGGTTTATAGCATGAGATAAGCCCTCTCACCGTCGACAAGGTTAAAAATTTGCCCCACGATAGGGGTTTCTCAATCAACACAGCACACTATACCAAACTTAAACAAACAATCCTGCCATGGCAACGATTAAAGTTTAAATAGAATTTTTAATCAAACGTAGTGGCAACAAATTTGGATATTGAGAAACAATTGATTTTCCCTTTGCTCAATGTTTCCCCTGAACTAAAACATGAACTTTTCTGCGAGCTTTTCTGTTATGTTACTGTTTTATTTTAATCCCACCTAAACAGCTCAATTTATGTAACAATGTGTATTAAACTAAATAATTCATCGTGAATATCACGAGGAGACAGCCAACTAACATTTTTCATTAGGTAAACGCTTCATTGGCAATACGTATACAGCGTTAAACTGAATAATGGTTAAGTAGTGGTTGCACATGCGCCCAGCCAATATTTTCACAAGCAAATCTGGCGAACCTACCCAGCTTCATGAAAATTCAAAAAGATAGCAAGAAGCGTGTATACTGCTTTTAAAAAGTTAGTATTATCACCAATTTGCAGCTCCTATGCTTGATAATCATTCTCTCAACTTTATCTCAACTTGTATACAGCCGATACTCTGCTATAGATACGGAAAAGTTTCTACAGCTTTATTCCAAGTAACTAAACAATGATCTTATAGTGTGCAAATGATAGCTTTTGTACAGCCTTTCGATAAACCGTCATGTAGAATATGTAATCGGTTTATACATAGCCTAGGAAGCTTTTATCCAAAAATTATACAACTTATTACTTTACTGTTCTCAAAAACAGTACTTTTGAAGCGCATATTCAGCATATTTATTCGTTCAAAGCAATTTCTATTTTTAGAACTGAGGCAAACTGCGTTTAATTGCGTTGATTTAAACGCTTAAACATAGTTACTATACAGCAATCGAAAAAAAATATATGTCAAACACTGTTTAACAATACTCGTGACGATATTACGGCAATGTTGCTTTTTTACCGTTGTAGAGCGCAATTAACATTGACCTATATGACTTGCCATGATTGCCACATATGACCTATATATCACTTGCCAGCGTACTTAACCAGATTCGAACTGGGGGCGACCCCGGCGTAGTGGTTAACATCCATACCTCTCACGCCAAAGTCACGAGTTCGAATCTCACCCCCGGACAAGTTACGAAAATATCCAAAAGAGGTATTTGAGTGACTACAACGAGAGATGAACCAGCCCAAGGCTGAAAATCTCGATAATCAAGACAAAAAAAAAAAAAAAAGATTCGAACTCTGCACCTTCGTTATAAGATCCGTGACTGTATCCTCTGATCCATATTAACTGTGAATAATTCCAGTACCCGTGTTCATAGAGTTCAAACCAGATTTTAGTTCTAATAATGCTGAACAACAATGATTGCTGAAGCTCTTTATCAACTGGTTCATACTGTTTTGAAAATCAGTGTTACCAAAATTATTATAATCTAAACATGATCACCATCCAATTTTCGTTGTTATCTCTGCCGTTCTCGGACCATTTGTTATTATTATTTTTTAGATACTTTATTACTTCTTAGAGTTAAAAAAATGGTACAGTCAAAAAGAAAATCTTTTTAAAATTAGGTACAAGAATTTCCTGTGATTAACAAAAAATGCCACTAAGACCGGGGATTGAACCCCTGATCTACTGCTCAGTGGCCCGATATAATAACCACTAAGCCACCGAGACATATTCAATAATCTTTTCACAAATTGTGTATAAGAAGTAAACGAATCTTATTTTGAATTTATGTGACATAATATTATCAAAACAATGAAATACAATAAACTTCAAAAGAAATTGTTCATTTAAATCCAACAAGATTTTATTTAATTCTATACAAACAAATTTGTATCCGTATATAATTTAACCGTTTTACGGTGCACAAAATCCTCACCAACTGAAACCCTTTGCTTAAATCTGCAAGACAGTTTCAAAGGCAAGTTTCTAGGCCTTGGTGTCAATATTGTCCACCTGGAATATCGACAACCGGAGTACTCGAAGGAGTTCCCAACAATGTTCTATGATCTGATGGTAGATGAATGTCATTGGATTGATTTTTATGTACTGCTAAGAGATCCTTCAATGCGAGGTGGGATATGTTATGCTTGATTGCCCATTCCTGAAGATCATCACGAGAGGCATCATTAGTTTTTCGGTAGTAAGTACCGCCTTTCTTATATGTCTTCAAAATCCTTCGAAACATGAGCATGAGCATGAGCATGATTGACCGCCCACGGATGCCATTCCGTTATTGCCAGATCAGCTGTATTTGCACAAAGAACCAACAGATGATGTTTGGGACTAACATACATCTTCAATGTGTAAAAACTGGTGACCCGTTATGCAGCAATACCGGCGCCAGCCGTGCCCGAATGCTGGTCAAGTAGCGAATGGGAAGGAACGTCTTGACATGATACTCGCTTTGAAGGAAGCCGAGAAATCCTCTGCACTTCCACGAAAAATCACTGGGATGTTGGATAGTTGGGGAAAGGTTAGCAGCAGGGTTCGTTTTGGTTAACGATACGCTGAAAGTATGTATCACTATCCACCAAAAGCAATGCTCCGCTCCAATGAGACTGAAAAGAGACAAGCATAACGATAAACAAAACAAAATAAAATAGACAAAATAAAATAAAACAGGATATTAGATATTGTCTTCAAAATATGGTAGGAATAAATTATTTGTTGCTTTGCAAACCAGCTCTCCTCGATGTACTAGATGGCCAAGTCCTGCGGGACCCGCAGCTGCTGCCGTCGATACTCGTCCACATCAACCCGGCCGTCGACGACGTGTGGGAAACCTTCCGGTAGTAACATGATATCTGTGTCTAATACACTCTTCTTGCACCGATTAATTTACAAACTAAGCCTGCACACCAAATCCAAATTCACTTTGGCACGGTTGTGGTATTTTCCTCTAAAATCTAGTTCTAGATATTGACACTTGGTTGCAGGAAACAGAATCAATCTTCAAAATCCTTCGAAACATTATGAAATCTAAATACTCTGCTTGATAACATGGACGGTATTCCTTTCATTTCGTTTGACATCTCAGACGAATGGTTGTAAGGTGGTTGACATAACATGAAATGAATGCGCTTACTTAACTACACTCAGGAAATTATCCGTACGGTTTTTATACGATTGGAACTATGAACCACAAAGCAAAGGTCCAAGACTCACAGTGGTGCTCAGCCTAACACAGGTCGCGGGCCGAATTCAACTTTTTCAGTAACATCACGGGCCACACTGTTTTTTTTTTTGGTATTTTATTTTTTTACATGGGTTTTTTACCCATAAGGTTTTGTTTGATAAACAGTTGTTCGTTAATTAGTCACTAAACATTTCGTACCCAATGATATTAAAACAGATCAATGAAACATTTTTAAATCATGGCATTTTTATTCTATAAATACATCACTGTGTAAGTAGCAAACAAACAATACCTCAATGTGAGATTTGCTTAAATTTATCTTCTGCTAACTTATCTAAGTTCGCTTTGATACCTGACGATGCAATACGTAGCTGGTTCTCCAAGTGTTCATCAGATAGCTTATTTCTGGCTTTTGACTTAACGGTTTTCATGAGAGAAAATAGTTGTTCACAAATATACGTTGAGCCAAAGCAAGAAGTTATAAAAAGAGCATGGTTTCGCAACTCAGGAAAAGATTCTTCCGAAACGTATTTCGAGTAGAATGTTAGAATGTCATTCTCCTTGAATTTTTCATTCAACTCGATGTCGCATTGCAGTTGTATAAGCTCCATTTGAAAATTTTCCGGAGCACTTTTAGCATCAACACTGAACGGTGTACAAACAATTTTAAATGGCTGTTCGTTCGCTTTGAAATCTTGGAATCGGTCAGAAAAATCTGCTTGCAGAGAGGAAACTGCACTGGCATACCTGATTTCATCGCATTCTTTGCACGATCCAAGCGTAGAGAAATGAGAAAAATTTCTTGATTTAAGCTGCATTTCCCACAGCGTCAATTTCTGCTCAAAGGATTTGATGTGGTTGAAAAGATTGTGAACAAGCTTATTTTTCCCCTGAAGTTGCACATTCAAATCATTCAGATGTGTCGAGATGTCAATCAAGAATGCAAAATCCGCCATCCATTTTTGATCGTCGAACTGATGAACTGCCTTTCCTTTTTGTTTCATAAACTCTGCGATTTCCGTCTTGAGATCGTAAACACGCTTAAGAACTTTTCCCCTGCTGAGCCAACGAACTTCAGTATAGAAAGGTATGTCTCCATATTCTGCGTCTAGCTCCGACAAAAAAGCTTGGAATTCTCGATGATTGAGAGCATTTGATCGAATAAAATTAACGACCTTAATGACATCCTTCATAACGTTCTTGAACCATACATTTTTAGCACACAAATTTTCCTGGTGTATGATGCAGTGGTACTGCATGAATCGCTCGCTAACACCATCTCGTCGCCGGAGATGAGCAATGGCACCTTCATGCTTTCCTGTGGAACAAAAAATGTTGCTTGTGCTCCTTAAAACGCAAAAAAAAAAATACACTTACCAATCATAGCTGGGGCACCGTCGGTGATCGCACTCGCCAGTTTCTTCAAATCCATGCCGAATTGGTTTAGAATCGATGAGAGAGCGTTGAAAATATCAACACCTTTTGTGGTGCCTTTGAGCGGAAATAAACGTACGAGCTCTTCAGTAATCTCAAATGTCTTGGAAACACCCCTAACGAAAACCGCTAGCTGAGCGGTGTCTGAAATGTCCGTACTTTCATCCAGTGCCACCGAAAAATATGCGAAGTTTGCAGCTCTTTCCTTCAACGTATTTTGCATATCGTCTGCAATTTCTTCAACTCTACGAGTAATCGTAGCTCGCGACAGAGAAATCAGCGAAAAAACTCGACTTTGGGCTGGACATACCACGTCTACCACTGCCTTCAAACAATCTTTTACAAAATCACCGTCCGAAAAAGGTTTCAAGTGTTTTGTTATTTTTTCCGCAACAATGTAACTGGCTTTAATGCACATTTCATTTTCAACTTTTCTATTATTAAACACGTTTTGCTGACATCGCAGTTTTTCTTTCAATTCACTTGCCTTCTCTGAACGACATTTGCCTGAGAATTTGTCCATTTTCGATGCATGCTTTGACTCGTAATGGCGTTTTAAATTGTACTCTTTCATTACCGCTACTGATTCATTGCAGATTAAGCACACTGGTTTTTGATTGATTGCAGTAAAAAAGTACGCTTCAGTCCACTTTTCTTGAAAAACTCGTCCTTCATCTCCAATCACTCGTTTTTTACTAGCCATTTCGAGAATCACAAACAAACTTCAGAGCGAAACAAAAACACTACCGAACAGTCGCACGCGTGATTGATGAATGGGAGTAGAATTAAGAATAATTTGGCTCTCATTCATTTGACTCTAGCTCTCAATTCATATGAGAAACGAGAGAAAATTAAATGCTCTCCTCGCTGAATACTTTGCACGACGAATGACTCAAATTTCGGTAAGAAAATGAAAAGGAGAATGAAATGGTTTTGTGAATAAAGAGAGAGCTGCGACCAGTGTGCGAAAAATTCAAATTCAATAAGCAGTATCCCGTGAATTTATCCAACATCCATCTCGTCATTCACCGATTCGGTGCAAAACTGAATGTTCAGAAGAGCCAAAATTCGGTGCTAGCAAGAACACATTCAGTCACTCCGTCAGAATGTTTGCGATTATTGTGTTTTGTGTTGCTCTCCTCTTTTTGTTTTGACTGATTAAGCCGGAGATCTGTATAGAAAAATGTGTCGGTAGCATCCTGTGTGAATGAAGGCAATCGGTGCGAGTCACCTTTTTTGGAGGGGACCGAATGCTTGTGTTCGTTCGTTCATTGCCTCTTCTCTTTATTAGTAATTCGTGTGTTCAGCAAAGACCAAAGAATTGAATAATGTTGTTTTTCGCACTCATTTCGGGCTGTCAATTTTTTCACACACTGGCTGCGACAACATGAGCATTAACTAATGTGCCATTAACATGCTTTTTAACGGCAGACGTGAGAACAGCATTTGACTGCATGAACACAAGCAAAGCAGCGTATGTTGAGTACAAACATCACAATCGAGCTCGCGCGAAGTTTTAAGAGACTGAGAATTCTCATTAACGGAAACATGTTTAAGCAGGCAACAATATGTGTTATCTACAGTATGTTGCTTGATATTTATCTTTTCTGTCATACGATTCAAAATTTCCAAATTTATTTTCCATAACAAATATCACCATATTCAGAAGTAGCCCACGGGCCGCAAAAAAACATCTGGCGGGCCGCATGCCAAAAAAATTTTTTTTTTTTTCGAAAAAACAAAAACAAAAAACAAAATAAAAACAAAGCCGCGGGCGCCCCCCCCAACACCACCACCCCCCCACCAACAAAAATTTTTATTCAACACAAACAATTATCTATATAAAAAAAAAAAAAAAAAAAAAACAATTTTATTATCATTTTTTTTTTTTTTTTTTATATTATTAAAAAAAAAAAAAAAAAAAAAAAAAAAAAAAAAAAAATATAGAAATTTTTTTTTTTAAAAAAAAAAAAAATATTATTTTAAAAAATCTATAAACGGAAAAAATTTTTTTTTTTTTTAATTAACAATTAAAATAAAAAAAAGAAAAGAAAAAAAAAAAAAAAAATAAAATTTAGTGATTCCAGTAAGATTAATTCGAAATATTTTTTTCAAAATTAATTTCATGTTTTTATTGAAGGCTACAAATACTGTTTGAGCTTGAAAATGTTATTTTATTGGGAAAATTTATTAATTATGTCACGCAAAAAATTACCTCTTAGACAACCCGCCCCCCGCCCCTTGTCATGTTTTTTTTGTGAACCTTCACATTTTTTTGTATGGATTGTCACGTTTTCCCCTTACTGTGGTACATAATTAGTGGACCTTTTCTTATATGATTTATTTTAAAGACAAGTGTTTTGTTCTCTCAGAGTGGAATGATGGGAATCAGTTTTCGAAGGTATACGTTGAATTTCTCGAGTATAGTTCTTTTTTTAGCATATCTATGGAAATCGATACGTTCCTTATGATTTGTCATTTCCCTGTAAACCACGCTCCCCATGGCAATGCACCAAGGTTTACCGTAAAAATCCGGAATTTACTTTGACGTGGAATATCTGAGAATTTCCAAAAATACACTGGAACTTAAGAGCCTCGAACTAAAGTTCTCGAACGCGAACTTAAGTGCCGCATCAAGCTCAAGAAACACGGATACTGGCGGCAATACGTGAACGAGCTGTCGCATAATCGTCGATGAAAATAATGCGAAAATGTTCAAAATTGAGTATTGGGTTAGTTCGTGTAGCTAGTGACTAATTTCTGTCGAGAGTGTATTTGTTTATGTTTACTTTCAAGTACTGCATCCAAACATTCTATTTATTTTACTGCAAATTCGTCAAAATGTTCGCGAAAGAAGTGATCACCAGTTTGTTGCTCGCCCAGAAGAAGCCGAAAGAGATTGCCAAGGTGGTAGGGTGCCATTTGGCAACAGTTTACCGCATAAAAAAGTCCCTGCAGGAAGGTCCTAAGCAGCGGAAGCCGGGAAGCGGACGTCCGCGCTTTGCACGCACGCCGAACGTGATCAAATCCGTCCGTGCAAAAATTTCTCGCAACCTGGTGCGTTCCATAAGAAAACTTGCAAAGGAAGCCAATATTTAGGAGAAATCCATGCGGAGAATCATCAAAGTAGACCTGCATGCATCTTCCAGAGCCAGAGTGAAACTTCACTTGATTACGTACCGGGTCAAGGGGGATTATTCGATTTGGGCATATGTTGAAGCACGAGCCTGCAAAACATCACACCGTAGTGTGAAAACCCTGAAGTCAACCATAACACGCACATGGCAGTCAATGTCGAAGGACTACGTCCGAAAGGCATGCTCTGGCTTCCGGCGTCGGCTCGAGGATGTTATTAATAAAAAAGGAGGACACGTTGAATAAATTATATATATAGATAACTGCACTCGAAAATGTTGATATTATTGTTTGAATTAGTTGAAAACGGGATTTGAAAGAAATAGAACAAATTTTCGCATTATTTTCTGCCGCACCCTGTACTAGGACAAATAAATCCTCAAGTTCGCGTGAAATGTGTATCCAGATTTTATGCTGGTATAGATGATGTCTCGTGAAACCTCGAATTCTATTGATGAGATTAGCCAACTCTGACAGGGATGAAGCTGACAGGATCAAATCAACTTGCTTTTGAACCTCCCAGACCTCGCTAAGAGGCGCATGTTGAACTTGTTTAGTGTTTTTCTGGAACTCAAAATTTAGTAGCGGATGTTGAGAATTATGGTCATTCAAAAACCTGGTAAACTGCGTCCAACCACAGCTCCTATCGACCCGTCGCGAGGTTATCCTGTATTCGAAAATTGTTGGAGAAAATTATCCTTTTTCGTCTAGACCAGTGCACAATGGGCATAATCGAGGCTGTAATCGGACTTATTTCAAATCCGCTAGTATTTATACATGAACTGATGCTTTTCTATAAGAAAAAATGCCAATAAATCGATTGCCACTGATTTCATCTTGTGCAGAGAATGTGAAGAGGCTCATTTTGCCCCATTTAACCCTAAATCAGTGTTTTTCAGTTCTTACTCCGATAACTACAATTGCCGCCGTATTTTTTGCTTGAAAAGGGACATAACTTATGTGAAAAACTCTGAGGAATCGAATGGTGTTGGTTGCATACTGTGCCGGGGTCGAAAAATGGTCCATTTTGCCCCATTTTACCCTAAACATGTGTTTTTTTCAGTTTTTACTCCTACAACTATATTTGCCGCTGTATTTTTTGCTTGAAACGGGACAAATATTATGTGAAAAAATCTTAGGAATCGAATGGTGTGGGTTTCATGCTGTGCCGGAGTCGAGCAATGGTCCATTTTGCCCCATTTTACCCTAAAAATGTGTTTTTTTTTCAGTTTTTACTCCTACAACTATTATTGCCGCTGTATTTTTGCTTGAAAAAGAACATATTTTATGTGAAAAACTCTGAGGAATCGAATGGTGTCGGTTTCATGCCGATAACTACATTCGCCGCTGTATTTTTTCTTTGAAAAGGGACATATCTTACGTTGAAAACTCTGCAGGGCACTGGGGAATCAAATGGTGCCGGCTAATATAGTTTTCAGCTAATATAGTTAATAAAACACATAATGAATAGGGTGATATCGTCTCGAGGAAGGAAACACATCGACCCTGTGCTCGCGAAAAACTCCGTACTGTACGGGTGAAATCGCACTCGAAAGCGCCTGAAAAGTGTTCTCCAGGCTAGCAGAAATCGCATACGTCGTGGAAGTGATACTTTTTAAGTTAATATTTTTTTGCTTGCTTCTCAGCCTCCATTGGCAACGAATAGGAGTTTTCTAGCTGAAATTTTTTCGCTCAACCTCTCCCTCTCACGCTGAACTGATAGCTCTCTCTCTGTCTGTCGCTCGCGTTTGCACTTTTTGAGAGAAGCGCAGTGGTGTTGGTGTGAGTTTGATGGATTGGATTTTATTTTTTATTCGCCCACCCTGGACGCGATTCATGAAAACGTGAAGATAGAGAGGTACGTGGTTGTGTGTGTTGGCAGTAGTTTGCATCGCATCAGCGACGACGACAACAACAACGGTATCATATAGCACGACGTCTGCGGCAGTAGCACCTCATCGCGCGTCGCGTTGTTCTGGGTCGCGGATTACTAGTGTGCGTGTACAATTGGTTCCGGCGAGCTGAAGTTAGAAGAGTGTTGCGTGTCGCGAGATCGCGTCGTGCTCGCGATTCATTCGAAAAACTGCATACAATCAATTGCGCTGTTGTGTGTTGGTGATTTTTCCTCAAGCGAGCTCAGGTCCAAAGTGTCGTCGTTCGCGGGTATTGTGGGCGAAGAAAGTGTGTTTAGCAACCGTGTAAAGTTAGAAGTCATAAGCGAGTGTATTTTTCTTATTGATTCTGTTTCCTGCAACCAAGTGCCAATATCTAGAACTAGATTTTAGAGGAAAATACCACAACCGTGCCAAAGTGAATTTTGATTCGGTGTGCAGGCTTAGGTTGTAAATTAATCGGCGCAAGAAGAGTGTATTAGACACAGATGTCATAGTACTACCGGAAGGTTTCCGACATCTAGGACATCGAGGAGAGCTGGTTTGCAAAGCAACAAATAATTTATTTCTACCATATTTGAAGACAATATCCTGTTTTATTTTATTTTATTTTGTGTATTTTGTTTTGTTTTTCGTTATGCTTGTCTCTTTTCAGTCACATTGGAGCGGCCCATTGCTTTTGGCGGATAGTGCTACGTACTTTCAGCGTATCGTTAACCAAAACGAACCCTAACCTTTCCCCAACTATCCAACATCCCAATGATTTCTCGTGGGAGTGCAGAGGATTTCTCGGCTTCCTTCAAAGCGAGTATCATGTCAACACGTTCCTTCCCATTCACTACTTGACCAGCATTCGGGCACGGCCGGCGCCGGTATTGCTTTATAATGGGTCACCAGTTTTTACACATTGAAGATGTATGTTAGTCCCAAACATCGTCTGTTGGTTCTTTGTGCAAATACAGCTGATCTGGCAATAACGGAATGGCATCCGTGGGCGGTCAATCATGCTCATGCTCATGCTCATCATTAATAAAAAAAAAAAAAAATAAGCCCCTTCCCGCCCCTGCCCAAAAGTGTAATATTTGAAATTAAAAAACACCGGCCCCACCCCTTTCGGACTCAGGGTCTGTGGCATCTTCGGCTTCATCGCTGGATTCGGATTCATCACTGGCATCACTGGTTTCGGACTCAGAGTCTGTGGCATCTTCGGATTCATCGGCATCGCTGTCCGCGAGTTAGCAACGGAGCTACCCGAACGAGAACGAAACAAACTTGATGACGACCACATTGGTGAGTTAGCAACGGAACCACGGGGACAGCGAAGAATGCTGACAACAACATTGGAGCGGATGGCAACGACCGAGTCGACTTGGCGGTTTCGGCGTGGAGCGGTAGCAGCAGCAGGAAAGTGCAAGTATAGCATTATGAACTGTAGTTAAATTCGATTGTAAAATAAAAGTTCAGTTCGATTTAGACTAGTGAGTAAGTAAGTTGTATTTTTTTAAAAAGGTTATCACGTCCGTGAAAACTTAAATGGAGGCTCCGGCGAGATCCTCCTGAACGGGAACAGTATAAGTGATAGTGCAGTGCAAAAATCTTAGAAGAAATCAGTGTAACGAAAATCTTAATTTCACTTGTTAAAAGTGTTTAGTTTGGTTCAAAGAGCCAGGTTGCATTTAGTTTTTTTTTCTGGTTCAAAGAGCCAGGACCTGCCATCACCAAAGCGAACTGCAAGACACAGAGGACACCGATTGTACCCGATCGGCACCGCTGGCCCGGAGTAACACTAGTAAAACGGACGACCCAAACGTGCCTGCTTGCAGATCCCCCGTTTCTCGAGGACAGCCACCCAAAGTCCCACGGATCGATGTTGGCCATACCCAGGACATGGTCCTTTATGTGAGTAACTATTTTTATTTTTTATTTTTTAAACATTAGGAAGTAATCAAGTGAACGATTTTTCTGAATGCATTAGTTTCTAAACAAGATAAGTGAATTTTATCTCAGTGATTTTAATCTCAAAAAGTGCCGCGAATAATTTGAAAAGAGAAAAAAGTGCCGATTTGAAAAACGAAAACAAAAAGTACCTTCCCATTTTCAATTTTGTCACAACAGTTATTTAGAGCTAGCACAATTATCCAAAGAAAAGTAGATTAAATTTTTATTTTGATAAGATCATGGCAAATCCAGCTCATCGTCCGGTTGCAAATGCAGCCCAAAAACCGGCTCAAAATCCTGCACCACTTACGATGCAGCAATTTATCGAGTTGGGAAAGTTACCCGACTTTATCAGAGATTTACAACCATTTGATGGTAAACCAACCGAATTATTGGCATGGTTGACCGATGTTGAAGGTGTCTTCGGTATGTACCGCGACGCGGGTGCAACTAATGCACAGCTTGAATTGATTGAACGATCCGTACGTAAGAAAATCAGAGGCGAAGCCGCTGATGTTTTAAATTCAAATAATATTTTGCACGATTGGGCTCAAACGAACAGCACCTTACTACTCTACTACAGAGACAAAAGAGATCTAAAAACCTTAGATTTCGAATTGACTTCGATAAAAAAAATGCACATGAAAGCTTAGGGAGTTATTATTCTCGTGTGAACGAACTGTTATCCTCTATAATAGCTCAAGTACAGACGGAAGAAAAATTCTTTTTACACGCTAATTCTCACATCGATTACTTCAGAGAAAAAGCGGTCGATGCATTTATCAGAGGTTTAGAAAAACCCCTCTGCCAACTTTTAAAAACTTTTAATCCCAAAACATTAAACCAGGCATATCAATTTTGCTTAGACTACTTCAATATGGATACACGATCAGCTCCATATCGTAATGAACATTTAACTCAAACTCCAAAGCCAAGAGATCTTGAAACACATAGAATTCCTCCCCCTAGACCACCTCCAAGAAAACTGCCACCACCAATCCCAGCTCCTAGAAATTTCACTCATTATCAAATGCCACCGTTCAATAATCGGCAACAATTTCCCACGAATCCTTTCCATCAAAATAGGCCACAATTCCAGCCGAATTTTCAAAACCAATTCCAACGTTCCAATCAAAATTCTTTCCAACCACATCCTTGGCCAAAACCACAACCGAAACCGGAGCCCATGGAAATCGACCAGAGCATCCGTTCCCGGAATATAAATTATGGCAACAGGCCAGTCATGGAGATGAAAAGGCCTCATCCACCATCCAACCAAGTACAAAATTTTAAACGAATGGCACACCCAGTTGAGTATGCCTACGACCCAGAATATTTCGAATACATGCCAGAAGATGATAACTACCAATATTATTACCAGTACGGACAATTAGAGGACCAAATTGAATCAGAAATTAGCACCAGTGAACAAACCACTGAAGAAATCCCGGAACAAGATGAACCCTCTTCATCACAGACTCATTTTTTAGAATGGAAGCCGAGTTGGTAAAACCAACTCTTCCATACATAAACTTAAAAACGACTATCGGAGAATTTCCGTTCCTCATAGACACAGGAGCGAATATTAATATAATCGATCCGAAGCTGGCTTATCAGTATAAAATTTCGAAGCCTTATGATTTCAAGGCTGATAATATTTCCAGCGCAAATGGAAATTTCAAAGCCACATCGCAATCGACATTTTTTTTTTCAAAAAAAAAATATTACCCCCCCCTCTCCCCTCCATAAACATCCCCCCCTTCTAAAAAAAAAAAAACAAACAAAAAAAAAAAAAAAAAAATAAAAAAAAAAAAAAATTGGGGGAGGGGTTTTATATATAAAAAAGGGGAGGAAAAAAAAAAAAACCCCCCACTCTTTATATATCCCCCAAAACCCCCCCCCAAAAAATTTTTTCCAAACCCCCCCCTTTCCCCCCAACAAAAAAAAAAAAATTCAGACTGTGCTTGATGCACATAACGAGGATTTTCATCAAACGGATGCAAAACTAACTTGTGGTACAACTGTTGAATGTTCCATCAATACTACTGATAACATCCCAAGTAACAAATTCAATTTTAAGGTACACTTGAAGAAGTTCTCAAGACTCATTTGATAAAACCACGCATAAAACTTGATATTCTTCATAGCATCGATAAAACAGCCATAAAACCCTCATAAGTTCAAAAAGGCCCATACTACAGGAGGTTCTCAAGACTATTTCCCAAGATTCGCTTAAAACTTGATAGTTTTATCGGTACATACTTGTAATGACATGCAGGACATGCTTAAAACTATAATAAAACTACCACAAGCTTTGGTAGTTTTATGATTTTCCTCTTTAAGAACACTTCCAGTCCGTCACAAATATGTTTCGAAGAGAAAAAAAAACACCGATATACATATGATGTTTCTTTTCCAAAGTGGATACGTATGTAAATTAATTGTAAAATTGACCATAAATGCATGAGGTTTTTGCCTGCAATTGATAAATTTTTCATGCGACATTCAGTTTATTGGTGTTTTATAGCATAAAAGTTCGAAAATTTTAATGCGCCACGGTATAATTGCTAGAACATTGATTTATTTGAAAAATAAAAAAATACTTGAAAATTCAACAATTAGGTGACAAGGCTGATAAATTGTTAGATCTTGAATAAATTGTGTCTACAATTCATTTTAAGTTTCAAAATGTATTTTAAACAGCAGAAATTGTTCGTAGCATTGGAAAAACGAGAGTTTTTTTTGCATACATATGTAAATGGCTACCATTCCGAGGGAATCCAGAACAGCCACGCTCGCCATTTTTTCAATGGTTTTATCTAAAACTACCATAAAACGCATATAAAACTAATATTTCTTGCACAAGACTAACAAGATTTTTTTAGGAGCGCGATAAGTTCATCTTTACTTGTTCTATTCTTGAAAAAGAGGAGTAACGCTTGAATAAAACTTGTTTGAATTGCTCAAGGTAAACAAGTCTTTCGTAAGATAGCCATAAAACTAGTGAGTAGAAGGCATCATAAACAAAGAACATGTGAACGTTCAAATCAAAAGTGCCTATGCATAATTGTTGTTCTCAGTCATAATTACAGCTTATAATTTATTGTTTTTACTCAACAGCGTAAAGCGATTAGAACATTAAAAAAAACTCTAACTTGAATATGCTAACAACGGATTTGGGAAGAAGAACAGATAATAATATTGCGTCGATGGCTGAAACATCAGTCGAGCGAAAGATGATTTTTCTCTTGATCTGTGCGCCGAACCTAGCGTTGGAAGAAGTGCACTGTGTAGTGGATCACTGAGCGATTCCAGCGCACTACTTCCGACTTTGGATTAAACGTGCGGATCATGGGAAAAATCGATTTTCGCTCAGATGATATACCAATTTTTACTTGCAACGAGTATAAATATTGTGTAGCCTATTGGGAACTGAAATGTACGACTCGGAAGAATTCAACATTAACATAACATTTTACAATCGTAGTGCACATTAAACCTTACGTCAAAAGTACTGCGCTGTATTTCCACGCTGGTGCGCCATATAACGCACTACCTGAGACGTTAGGTTTAGCTTGCACAACTGGCATAAAATCAAACATCATGAGTTATGCATTTCGGTTTTCAACTGGCGACACAATGCACCATTTTATTTTATTCGTTTTACGCATAACGCATAGACCCTTTTGATAAGTTAGTCTCAGTAGGCTGCGAATCCAATGGAATGGTCAAAAAAAAATTGTCGTTGGTGGCTGAGATGAAGGAGTGTGCAATATATTGGATAGGTTTTTATTGAATTTCCGCTTGAACGATCCGCTAGTTTTTAATTTCTTCCACCTGTGGGCGTCCATTGTGACAGTTTGTTTATTTTTTACATTATGTTCTTTCTCAAGAATATGTGCTCTTATTTAAAATCAAATGGTTCTAAGAGAAGTTTATGGCAGCATTTCCAAGATATATTCATCTTAAAGAAGAATGTCATAAAACTTTTACAAAACTTTTATCAGGTTTTATGCATGTTGCGAAACGATGTTTTGAGAGGGGGATCAAGTATCTCATAAAACTACTGATAAGGTGAATTACACTTATAAATGATGTAGTTTTATGGAGGTTTCTTCAAGTGTTCTTTAATCACTCTTAAGAACTGTTAATGAATTAAAACCACCTGAACTTGGAAAATGTCCTGATAAAACCCGATGAACTCCGTAATGCTTTGATAAAACTACCATAAAACATGAATAAAACCAATTTGCATTTGAATTGCTACTTGGGATACCTGTCCCCCAAAAAAAACCCCCCCCCCCCCCCCCCCCCGCCAAAAAAGAGGAAAAAAAAAAAAAAAAAAATAAACCCGCGGCCAAAAGAAGCCCCCCCCCCCCGCCGCCGCCCCCCCCAGCACCGCGGAGCCCAAAAAAGGAAAACGCCCCCGGGGAAAAGAAAAAAAGAAAGGATATTGATTACAGGAAACATAAAAAGAAAAATAATTCCGATCGCCACCCCACACCCCAGGTTGGTTATTTAATAAACCAATAGAAAGAACAAAAAAAATTTTCTACACTCGACCCTGCGCCGTGTTTCCATCAGAATAAAAAGAAAAAGTGCGATATTGAAAAAACAGCATTCTCTATTAACAATGGCAAGTATGAATTTACTAGAATGCCATTTGGTCTTAAAAATGCGCCCGCAACTTTTCAAAGGGCAATTGATGATGTTCTCAGAGATCATATTGGGAAAATCTGCTATGTGTACATCGATGATGTAATAGTTTTTGGTAAGGATTTAGAAGAACACTTGAAAAATTTGAATATTATTTGTAAAACTCTGAACGACTCAGGATTAAAAATTCAATTGGACAAATCTGAGTTTCTGCATCAAGAGGTTGAATTCCTTGGCTACATAATAAGTTCAGACGGAATCAAACCGAATCAAAAGAAAATAGAGGCTATTAACCTATTTCCAGAACCCAAAAACTTAAAAGAACTCCGAGGATTTTTAGGAATGATGGGTTATTACCGCAGATTTGTCAAAGATTTTGCAAAAATTGCAAAACCCTTGACAAACCTTCTAAGAGGGGAGAGAAAACCCTCATCCAATAAGAAAATTTCATTGAATGATAAGGAAAAGCAGTGCTTCCAAAAAATGAAAAGGTTACTTTCATCTTCTGATATTCTTATCTACCCCGATTTTAACAAACCTTTTATCCTAACGACGGATGCCTCCGATTATGCGTTTGGCGCAGTTTTGTCGCAAGGTGAACTAGGAAAGGATAAACCTATACACTTTGCTTCCAGAACATTATATAAGACAGAAGAAGGATGTTCAGATCCGGAAAGGGAAATGCTAGCCATTTTCTGGGCGCTTCAAACCTTTCGTAACTATCTCTATGGTACGAAATTCAAAATACTCACAGACCATCAACCTCTCACTTTCGCTTTGTCACCTAAAAACACAAATGCCAAGCTTAAAAGATGGAAGGCATATTTAGAGGAACATGATTATGAAATAATATATAAACCTGGATAAACTAACGTACTCGCCGATGCATTAAGTAGTATTGTGTGTTCTATGACAGGAACGCAGCATTCAGCAGATGACAGCGATGACTTTTATATCGTATCAACTGAAGCCCCCATCAATGTTTTCAGACATCAAGTCATATTGAAAGTAGGTCAAGATAAAGTCACCATTACACACCCGTTTCCAAATTACACTAGGGTAGATATTTCATTGTCAAATATTAACGATAATTCTATTTTGCAGGTTCTTAAAAATCACTTTGATCTTTCTAAAGTAAACGGGTTATTCACAAATGAAATTTTAATGGAAAAAATACAGGAAACATATAAAAAACACTTTGGAAATAAAAAATTGTTAAAAATCCGTTTTAGTCAGAAAATACTTCAAGATGTCCACGAAGAAGATGATCAATGGAACCTTATCCGACAGGAACACTATCGAGCACATCGTGGTGCTGAAGAAAATAAGCTACAGCTTTTAAGGAAGTTTTACTTTCCAAAACTTTCTCAAAAGTTAAAAGATTTTGTAACTAATTCCAGATTTGCAACGAAAATAAGTATGACCATAAACCGATCAAATACCCAATTCAAGAGACCCCTATTCCAAATGCTCCTTTCAAAATTGCTCACATTGATATCCTATTCCTTGAAAACGGCCATTTTCTAACTTATGTCGATAAGTTTTCCAAATTTGCCCAAATTAAACCCATTGATTCGAGAGCTGCCATCGACATAGTCCCAGCAGTGAAAGAAATTCTTCTGAAATATAACCCCCCGGAAATATTAGTCATGGACGGCGAAAAATCCTTCATGACGGGAGACTTGGTAAACTTTTACAATACACATCATATTGAACCTTACGTCACAGCAACAGGACGAAGCGAGATGAATGGTATTGTAGAACGTTTCCATTCCACACTTTTAGAAATATACCGAATGACGAAGCATGAAAACCCAGAAAAATCAGTTACCGACCTACTTTTCCTATCATTGAATAAATACAATTCCTCCATCCATAGTTCCACCAAACATACCCCTTATGAAATCATACTTCCTTCTCCCAGGACTCCAGAAATTATAGAAAAGGTTTTCAAGAATATCACAAAAAAACAAAAAAAGGACATTAAATTTCATAACAAATCCAAGAAACCTACAGAAATAGAATGCAACCAAGAGGTGTATGAAAACGCCAGACAAAGAATGAAACACAAACAGAGGTTTAAGAAAAATAAAGTTAGGCAAGTTAATAAGAGTACAGTAACTATGGATGATGGAAGAAGAGTACATAAAAATGACATTAAGGTTAGGATTATTTAATCATATTTACTTTTTCTTATTACAGAATTCTACTGGTTGTAGAAATTGGCAAAACTATAGATATCCAAAGAATAGATCATCTCCCGATTATTGTTATTAAATCAGATACAGCAAGGATTCAATATACCTCTCATTATTATATCCATCATTTCAATGTAACCTCTCTAAAATCACACGTAGAAAACCTCAGAATACAATTTGAACATTTAGATTCGAACCAGTTCACAGATCTCATCATACAGAAATTCGATCAAATACATGATACACTTAAAAATTTGGCACCCTCCAGGCAAAAACGTTGGAACTGTCTAGGAATGGCCTGGAAATTTATTGCAGGAAGCCCAGACGCCAATGACTTGAAAATTATTAACTCTTCAATTAACGATCTCATTAATAATAATAATGACCAAGTTAGAATAAATAGAGCCATGAACTTGCAGATGAAGGAACTGGTATACAAAACAAAAGACGCCATAGAACTATCAAAATCAAGATCCTTTGAGATCTATTCAATTAATATATTTCTTAATTTAAAATATTTAGCAGAAAAACTAGAACAAATAGTTGATAGCATATCTCGAGTTTTTTTAGAGAGAGAGAGAGAGAGAGAGAGAGAGAATTATATCATCTCCAACCAGTGGTTGCACATACTGAATAATTAACATTAACGGACAATACAACGCCCGGTGGCCAGTAGAGTAGGGTCATTTTCATGTTCCGACAGATGGAGCGGGAATGAAGCCCCATTTATGTGACAATACGCCTGAATGACGGGTGGATTATCTTCTCTACTCTCACCCAAAGTATTTGACAATACCCGTCCGTTTCTTGCAACAAGATTAAACAATTCTAGGCTTGTTCTGGAATAAAAAAAAACGATTTTAAAAACTTTAGAGTTTTCCCATGTTTTAAAATCAAACCACATTGAATGACAAACATTTAACGGGTCATGTTGGATTATTGTATAGAATAACCACCGAATTTGTTTGCAGTTTGTACTGAAAATGTACTTTTCATCCGCGACCCTCTCACCCAAAGCAACACAGAAGAAACACCGTTTTTTACTCACCATGCTCACACCGTTTCAATAGATTATATTTTTTTAATGGTTGTTCAAATAATAAGTGATTAGCTTTTAACAAACATACATTTTGAGTTTTGGTGGTTTATAGCTCATGGTTTGTGTCCCCTTTGCTTACCTTTAGTATAATTATTTTATCTGATATTTTCTAAAAAGGAACATCAAACATAACCTTTTAAAACGACGTAAGTCACAAATGTAAGCAAGCTGTGTTTTTTGTGCTGAATTGTTGCTACTTGCATTCTTAACACACGAGTAGTTAGTAAATAATTTAAGAAATTTTATTCATCAATGACGAAAAGAAATTCATATGATCCAACTGAAACACGTTCTGTCGAAACATGGTATATGTAGCAATCATGTGTATCTGAGTAGTATGAAACCAAAACGGTGTATCATTGAATAACATTAAAATTGTTGTTCAAATTCGAGAAATACCACCATTTTGCATATTTTTCTATTCGTGGTTATTTCAGCTGCATGAAAAAACATTCGTTTTGTTTTGTTTGCTTGTTTTTTTGAATTACATGCTGGAAAATATTATACTTACCTTTGAAAAACTTTCGAATGCCCATTTATGGTACTTCTGGATAAAATGAATCAAATAACTGCTTTAGACTGCTTATAATTTAAAAAAAAAAACCGTTGCGCAGTTTCCACATTGTGCACTAAATTCGCCAGCAGAGCAACTTTTTCGAAATCAAGTTAGGAATGAGAAGTAATGAACATCGACATTGATAGTAGCTTTCCTCTTAGTTCATACGAGTGTTCTCGACTTGTAGTGGTATGAATTTGATTGAAGAATTTCCATTATTCTTGTTTTATGCCTTTGTCATGCAAAATAGTAACCGAGTGCTTCTGAATGTATTTTACCCGATGATTCGTTTTGTTATGAAGGTTCTTCTGTTTATAAACACGCGCAGAACCATCGCTTATTCTTCCGGTCTTCCTCTAAACTCTCCACCGATTGCTTGCCAATCTGCCAAACTTGGAAGACATCTGCATGGAGTTATCTCAAATTATAATTATCCCTCCAATCTATCACAAAACGTTGCGATTGGTTGAGTGGACTGGAGATAATGAAATCCTTTTGTATAAGGCCAAGTCTCTCCCGGTTGGTATTAAACCGATGAGCATGGATATCAATAGAAACATAAAGCTACCAGAAGGCACAAAATGCATCTACGGACTCTTATTTTTACGAAATCCCTCAATTGCAATTTTTAATGGATTAGCATAGATTGTTCATTAGACACTTCAACTTGATTGATGCAGTTATTAGTTACAGTAGTGCAATAGATTGTAGAATACAGTAGTAAAAATTGTAAGTTACGAAAAAAGAGTTTGGTTCGAGCATCGGCTGTGAAAGGTTGTGATGGTGCTTTATTACGCACTATTTTCCTATCGAGCATGGCGCGTTTCGTCTTGTTTCGGTTATCTATAATTCGGTGTAACGAGTGATCGAGTGAGCACAGTAAGAGAACAACAAAGCGTCTCTCAAGCGTTCATAAAATTATCCTTGTTTTCCTAACGGAAAACCACCATTACACTTTGTGAGTGACTCCAATAGCATCCTTATTATTGGTTTAACTTAGATCAAATCGGATTTCCAACATTATAAAAAATCACCTTGTTTTTTCAATGAAAAACCACCATTACACTTTGTGTGTGGCCCCAATAGCATCCTTACTGTTGTTTTAAATCGGTTCAAATCAGAAATCGGTACTAGTATTTAAATATTTTACTAAACGAGCGTGAATTCAGCTTATTGTTTACCAAAACGAACCCTGCTGCCACCCAATCTTGTTATCCAAAATCCCAGTGATTTCTCGTGGAAGTGGGGTCTCGGCTGGTCTCGGCTTCCAATAAAGCGTCCAAATAAACGTTAACGCATTCCTACCCTTTCCTTATTTGACCTACATTCGGGCGAGGCCAGCGCCGGTATTGCCTTAGTTTGGGATCACCAGTTTTACACATTGACCATGTTTGCATCATCTGTTGATCTTCTGAGTAATAACAGCTGAACTGGCAGTAACGGAATAACAACTTCGGGCGGTTAATCATGCTCATTATCCTGCTCATGCTCATAAAAACGGATAAATTCTTTGAATAGGATAAGACAACTGCAACTGTTCGCTCTGACTAGCTTGCTGTTCTGCTTCTCACACGCTGAATCAAACTGTAAGATACGATCAACATATATTCTCAATAATACGAAACTACAGTACCCTAAAACGGGGAAAGCGGGGTAACGAGGCGGTTTGACCCATGCCATGAATAGTTCAAATAAATATTTTTCGTTGATACTCTTTCTAACTATCAACTGTGTTTCTTAATCTAGTATTATTTGGCTCCTGAAAGCTATAGCATAGGTTTGAATATTCAGTTTTTTGATTAACCAAGAACTGAACATTTTATTGAGCATAGCTTCTTCAACTTTCAGCTAGCGGGGAAAAAAATCAATCATTGCTTATCTAATAGCTAACATTACAGATTAAGAGATATTTCCCTAGTAGCATATTTGTTTCAAACCAGTAAAGGTGACTGCTTTGTGACTCAATTAAGTCATAATAGAGCTGCTGAAACCAGTTTTGACTGTTGTGTGCTGCTTGGAGTTTTTAGATACTTTAGGCTACATAGGTTGGGTTCTTGGTTAAAGGAAAAATATTGTAATAAAATTGTTACTCGTTACTATTTAAATACTATTATATAATTATAACCATTTTCTCATGGATGTCAATTTTTTACGCTTTTTTGCTACAACTTGTTAAAAAATCGAGGCAACTTCGCGTAGTTTGGCTTTTTCATTTAGGCAAAGGAGCAATCTGACAAACATCCCAAGCAACACAAAATCGTCATATTTGGTTACAGTGACTTGATTATGACTTAATTGAGTAGTATTGTAGTAACATCAACTGTATTGCAACAAGGTACCTTGCAACCTTCTAGAGATAAAAAATAAATAATAATATATTGTAACAAATAATAAAATTCTAAAAATAAAATCAAAACTTAGGCGGGGGCCCCCCTGTCCCCACCTGGCTACGCCTATGTCCTCGGGTGAAGTTTTTCGCGTAAGATGTAGCCGGGCATGCTTATAGCGTTTATGACAACGTTCTCCCGATTGCTCGTCGATGAAGCTAAGTGGCTACGGCTGGAATTGAAACTTATACATTAAATATTTGTATTGCTTTTGTTATATAAATAGCTTCCAGTTGTAATTTTTATACTTACTAATCACTCTGATTTTTTATGCTATTCATCAGAATGCACGCCTTTGTCAAAGTATGAAGAAAACCGTAAAGTATTTCAACCCTTAAATGCCCAAGCCAAAACGAGCCAAAAGCTACACACTACCAAAATGTCATATAAATTTCTATCCCCTGAGACCGACACATGCAAGCGTCTTTTAGCACATAAGAATGAGTTGAAAGAGATGATAAAATAAATTCAACCAAACACATCTTTCGTCGAATCGCGTATGTGTCAGTTTCAGGAGACATAATTTTACACGAAATCTTTTTTTACGTTCCCCGATTTTTTAGAAACATGAATTACGTCTCGTCTAAAATTCATAATTTCTAAGTGTGTACATTTCAATGGGGCGAATTGGCGATACGCAGCAGAAGCGAATACCAATTTAAGCCCAATAGAGAAGTTACACTTTCATTCAAAAAAATTGACAGATCCAGAGGACCAGGAAAATCGGGATACATTGAGATTGCTAGCGTTTATCGTGTTTCTCTAGTTTACACATGGAAATAAATGAAGCCTTTGTTATCATCGAATATGACTTCCTTTCAGTCACTCGGCTTCGATTTAAATGATGCAGTAGTGTGAATTGGTTAAACGTCAGCATACTCAATTGACTTTGCATTGGAGGTGTCAACGTGTTCCCGGATTGTCTTTGATCTTCAACAATTGCCTGATTTATCCCGGAGTAACTCATGGATCATTTCAAGGTTATTTGTAAGCAGTATGCGGAACTTCCACATGAAAATTTACATCCGCATCCGCATTGTGCCATGCTGATATTATTGCGGATGTTTTTAAAATATCCGCTGAAGAATTTTTTTGATTTTATGGAGAATTTCCTTCAATATTATTTAGTTGTCTGAGTATTTTTTACTTCTTGTTTCCATTGGTTTTACACTACACACTTATTTTATTTCACCGAGATGCCAACAGTTTCCATGTATCTTCACCTTAAATCATTGAACCTGTAAAATATCTCATGTTGTTTGGTGAAATACAAACAGATAAAATTTGAAATTATCTTTAAGCACCATACGTTCCTAAAAATTTTGCAATCTTTACCTCGAATGTGTGATTTAGCCAGTCGTTGTTTCTCTCATCGAAACGTTCCTTTCCATGCGCCTTTGCCGAGCGTCGAGTAAACTGTTTCACCCAATTCGTCACATTTTTAGACACAGTTGACTCACAGCCTACACCTCTTGCTATCAGAAGCTGCACTACTTGCTGCTTCTTGCGATTAGAGTTTAAGTAAACTTTCACAATATCACTATTCAACATTTTGAAAAGCAAAGTTTTGCTGCACATTCGAGCTTCAATTTGAGTTCAAATGACAGTTGTTTATGACACGTTCCAGCGTACACTTAACCAAAACATCAGCCTGTCATCGAATGAATACTCTTTCCTTGTTTGACTTAGCAACACATTGTCACCTACTTTGACATCGCTCTCTTTAGCACCCCTTACTTCGTCTGCGTAATACTTGCTGTTGAGTTTTGCCTCGGCAACTCTTTCGCGAATATTTGTTCGGTCCAAATTCTTTGTGTTGAAATCGGTCCCCTAAATTTCCAGCCAACCATTAGCTCGAATGGAGTAGCAATATATCTTTTGTGTGGCACCAATGTGTTGTGGTTGTGTACAAAGCGCTCTAAACCGGAACGCCAGTTTATATAATCTATTTTGGCAGCATTTACAGCCGTGATTATAGATTGGTTCTGGCTTTTTACTAAGCCATTGGATTGCGGACTGAACGGGATAGAAAGAACAAATACTATAGCTACAGAATAGTGGCCCATTATCGCTACGAGGGCATCCCCAACGTTTGAAAATATCGCAAAGAGCGGCATTGGTGGCCTCAGCGTTTATTCGCTTCATCTCAATGACCGAAAGATAACGAGCGTAAGTATCCACAATGATCAGAAATTCACCTGATCCGAATCCCGGAATAGAAAGAAAATCAATTTGAATTATCTTCCAGAGACCCTCGGGTAAATCACGGGCCGAGAGCAGTACTGGTGGATTCTTTCTTGATAACATACAGCAAGTTCTACAGTTCTTAACAAACTTCTCAGAGTCTGAAGCCATTCCAGGCCACCAGAAGAACTCTTGCATAATTCGCTTCATAGCGACCTCTCCAACGTGTCCACCACGCGCGCAAGAAATTGCCTTTGGGCGCAACGAGATGGGTAGAATAATCTTATCGTCCTTGCAAATCAAAAATCCAATATGGTGAAGATTTTTCTTCTGTGCCTCGTACTTACGCAACTCACGAGGCCAGATATCATATTCTATGGCTTTTCTTAATTAGACTAGATCCTCATCTACTTAAATGGCTCGGCTTCTTGAGACAATTCTATCAATCGCGATAGGGCATCCGCAGCATTGTTCTCTCCCGTTACTCGCTCAATAGGGAAGTCAAATGCCTGAAGTCAAGAGCCCAAGCTTCCGCTCGCGAAATAGCTCGTTTACCGATAATAATATTGGTGAAAGTAGCTGATTGAGTCGTTTTTGAACGAGAGGCTTTACAGCAATCGGGATATTCATAAAAATGTTCCGACGTGGTGGCCTGGTTTTGTCGTGGAAAATCTCAACGGGTGGATTATTAAACTTTGGAAAAATTTCCTCAGTCCAAACTGTTGCAATTTTATTAGATTGATACCAGGATTTTGATGGTAACTCCTCATGGAGCAATGGTACTTTCAGCCCAAGTAACAAAACATTGTATCGTGTCGCCGTCGCTCGACCTAGAAGGAAGCGAAATTCCTTGACAACATAAAATTTGTCCAATAAGATCGGCCTATCGTCAGTAATATGTACGAAAGCTTCAAACGTTGACAGGACTAATATTTCCCCTGCGGATGCGTATGTCTTTAAGGGCCGATCGGTGTTATGCGGTGAATTGTACAACCTCTTTCGGTGCCACTCAGTGCTTCAAAGCAGATTTAATTGCTGCTCGGTTATTGTATTGACCTGAGCTCCAGAGTCAATAACGAACTCACATGGTAAACCAGCTACTTTTGCCATTATTAATCCGTCATTCTCGAATAGCAATGGAACAGTTAATGCCGAAACGTTTATCTATGAACAGTTTTATTCGATTACTTAAAATGAAGTAAAAAAGATATTATCATAAACATCCTATCCAATGAATCATCATTTATTGCTCATTTAACTTTGATTATTGTTAATGTTCAAAATCTTATTAAAACAACTTATTAAATACCGCTGAAGCGATGGAAAACAAATTCAGAATTTCAATGCATAAAGAAAATCATGATACGTCATTAAACCATGTTTTCTTCACTTACATTTTTATGGCGAAGTAGGTATCAGGTTTATGGTAAACACTGTTGCATCTGTAGCACCGATACGGTTCCGTTTCTTGCTGATTAATTAATCCTTTCTCTCCATATGGTGGACGAGAGTGTATTGCACCACGGCCTGAGAATGGATTCCAAATCGTCCACGGGGCATTGAACGGAAAGATCCGCGTCGTGAACGACCAGCTCTGGCATTATCGACACTAACACCTGCCACCGTCGCTTGTTCTGGTTTGCCATATTTAAAACGATAAAACGCCTCATTCATGTTCACGGCTTCGATTTCACGAACTTTATCGATCAAGCCTGTAAATGTGCCCTGTCTGCTTAGCATCTTCAGTGCCACAGTACGTACCTTTTTGTTTCTTGCATGTTCGGCAATAGTGCTTATTATCTCCTCAAATTCATTTCCTTCAGTAAAATCGCAAAGGCGAGCAATAGCACCAACCTGCAGAATGAATGATAAATCAATTTCCCCCGGCCGCTGAATCATCACCGCAAGCTTACGTCGCTGCAACATGATATCCGAAGCAGAGCCAAAATATGATTTCAACCGAAATAAGGCATTGGAAAATGGGTATAATTCAACAATCGGAGCCTCCGCGATGGACTTAGTATTTTTGTGGATATTCAGAAGCATTGGTCCTGCTTTTACTTTAAAAACGACGATTTGTTCACTTTCCACTGATGGTCTGCACTCCGGCACGCTGATCGAGGAAATTGACATCTGATTCATTGAAGACATGAATCTAGATAATTCAATTCCCGACTCGTTTCCGAAGCGATTGGTGCTTGATGGAGCAACATTTCTGTTGAATTCAACACTTCCTGAGTCTCTATTATCGCTCCGAGTTGTTCGTGAACTGGTCTGAAGGGACAGTATGGTTTCATGTGCCTTTTCGAGTTGTTTGGGCAGCCTTTCATCTGAAGATTTTACTTCAGCCAACTCTTTCAAAACGACCTCCAGCTTCGAACTTTTCTTTTTGATTTTTCTGAAAGCAAATACAAATAAAAGCCATTTTGTTTTCTTTTTTTTAACGTAGGACTACGTTTCTCTTTTCTATAACGGGTGTCATTTCAAAATTTTGAAAAATGAGAGCGTTACGCAGAAGTGAAAGGTTTTTGAACGCTAATAACTCTCGTTCAACTGAACATAATGACTTCGTTAAAACACCATTTGATCATAAAAACTTACAAAAATTTGGCATTGAAATAACTATTAGGTGCTATTAGTATAAGTAGTTACATTTTTTACTTAAAAATGACCTGCTTTTGCTCCCAAATCTCCGTATGAACAGTTTGAAAATATGTTTTTCCCTATCCGGCTCCTCAAAAACGGGTAACAAATGGTTAAAATTGTCTTCTTCTTTTTATTTCATTAAGTTTCATTCCATGATGAATACAGAACTAGCCACAGCTGAGGGGCAAAATTATTTTGCTTTGTTGCCGGTGTCTGATTTTAAGATTGAGGCCCGTCCCCTCTTTAGAATTTTGCCTCGTACTGTATTTTCGTGCCTCTCTTCATTCAGGGCTATGCTATCAACGCTAGTATATGGACGAATCCAAGTTGAAAAAAGAAGAAGACACCGAGTGGTGACAAATCTGACAGCTCCCATGTTAAAGTATAGGACGAACATTTTAAAATGCTTCTAAAAAATTCAAATGAAATTTTAATTAAAAGCGGTTTATTGTATGTATGAAAAATCCAAAACTACACAATAGGGGCACTATTTTAATTCTTTTTTTATTTTGATGAAAATGCCTTTATTGACTAGTTTTGGATTTGTCTTCCATTATACAACAAACCGCTTTTATTTGGAATTTCATTTGAATTTTCTAGAAGCATTTTAAAATTTCCGTTCATTTTATTGACCCAGCTTGAATTTACTACAACCAACATGCTCGTGATTCGGACTAGCGACCCCTTTGACCAGTTAGGCTAACGGCTACGGGTACTCGCTTCCTGTGGCCAGACAATAAACATTGGCAAGGAGCTATAAGTCTCGAGAATACTTCCCTAACCTTCAAGAATACCTTCCCCTTTCGGTAGTATCACTTCGGCCATGCCTGGACACTACCGATGTAAGCCAATAAGGGAAGACCCCTGGGAGGAATTTTCGTATTATCATAAACCAGTGAAACTACTTCCTTATTTTGCTGCACAATCAACTTCGTCCGTAACCGTCTCATGGAACCCTGGAAACCCGAACAAGCAAGTCATCGATCCTGCAGCGAGCGCTCGCTGACATCGTGGGAGCTGTCCCTGATCATCATTCGCAACACTATCAATAGTCCAGTATGTTCAATAAACCACCAACTTTTCACCAGTGACAGTATTCCGCACGTTTTATCGCGAAGCCCCTCCAGATTGCCCAGTAGTAAGCTGACCTTGAGACACAGTTCAAGAGGTCTCATGCTACTGAGTTCTAACCGGGATACAGACAGTAGAGTTACACTTGGCGGGTAGAATTTGAAAATCCAAGGATTTTTTTATCCGGCGGTAGGAGAGTACGCAAACTACGGTTTTTTTTTTTTTAATTAGTTAGTTTATTTGTTAGGCTCAGGCGTATGTAACACTTTACGGAGCCGATATTCAATATTGTTATTTACAATGTATAATTTTTCAATTTTAGTAAAATGGGGTGCCAATTACTCGTAGCTAGCTCGAGGTTAATGGGTCACATTATCTTTTGGAAGAGGCTAGGCAGGTAACTTATTGAAGGTATTATTTGCTGCTCATGGTTGCGACATCTACCAAATCCACGGTCCCTGTAGTCCGTCTCAGGAACTAAGATGGGTGACCACAGCTTGTTGGGCAGGTACAAGTACCACGGAAACAAAAAGATAATATAACTGGGACACAATGGCAGGGAATTTACTAGGCTGGAGGAGAGGGGGTGATGACATTGCACTCTTAGATCAGACGAACAAAGGAATTCGTAAATCGCTTGCATGTAGGGGAGATCACGCATTCCCAAAACATCTCTTACCTCGCCGGAGGGTTGTCTACCTCGGGCCACTAGGGTATCCAATAGTCGTCCTCTGGAGACATCATTACCCGGGCAATGCCAAACTGCGTGATCCATGTCATCATAACCGGTTCCGCACCTACATACATTGCTATCGACGAGGATAATTCTGTAGAGATGTGCGTCTAGCGAGTAGTGGTTGGACATAAGTCTTGACATCACACGAAAGAAACCGCGACTTACATCCAGACCTTTGAACCACGATCTCGACGAAACATTTGGAATAATGGAATGTAACCACCGCCCAAGAGAATTACTTGTCCAATCGTTTTGCCAACTTTGAAGAGAACTCTGACGTAATAATGGGAAAAAATCATCATGTGAAACTCTTCTTTCAAAAATCTCGCCTTCTTTTGCGCCCACCTTTGCTAGAGAGTCCGCCTTCTCATTGCCTGGAATTGAGCAATGTGAGGAGATCCATGCAAAGGTAATTCTAAATGATCTTTCGACCAACGCACACATCTGCTCCCTTATTTTTGAAAGAAAGTAAGATGAGTGCCTGACTGTTTTCATCGACCGGAGGGCCTCAATAGAACTGAGACTATCCGAGAAGATGAAATAATGGTCTATGGGCATGTCGGAAATTATCCCCAATGCGAAATTGATTGCTGCCAGCTCAGCAACATATACGGAACAAGGTTCCTGAAGTTTCCGGAAGGCAGATGAGTATTCATTGTAAACACCGAAACCAGTGGATCCATCAATGCGCGACCCATCAGTGAAAATTCTTCTATTGCAATTGACATGTTGGTACTTTTTAATAAAAATATGGGGAATTAAAATAAGTCGAAGTTGATCTGGAACTCCTTGCTCTGCCCGTTTCATGGAGAGATCATAGTCAATGGAGAAACTGTGATAAGGGAAGCGGACACTAGGAGAATTATAGCATGGAAGACTAATATCAGATGACATATAGTTAATATAGATTCGTAAGAATCTATACTGGGTACTCAATTCAAGCATTTCTTCGATGTTTTCAATCACAAGGTTGTTACTGATTCCACACTTGATCAGTATTCTAGATTAGAGCTCCCAGAAGCGGTTCTGTAAGGGTTTTACTCCTGCCAGAACCTCCAGGCTCATATTGTGCGTTGAATGCATACAGCCAAGGGCAATACGTTGACAACGATATTGAATGCGTTCCAATTTGATGAGGTGGCTGTTTCTTGCCGAGAGGAAGCAAAAAGAGCCATATTCGAGAACTGAAAGAATAGTTGTGTTATAGAGTTTAATGAGGTCTTCCGGGTGA
Organism: Aedes koreicus; assembly: GCA_024533555.2. Classification (NCBI taxonomy): domain Eukaryota; kingdom Metazoa; phylum Arthropoda; class Insecta; order Diptera; family Culicidae; genus Aedes; species Aedes koreicus. The sequence continues at coordinate 359,850 of JAHHFK020002414.1, read as the reverse complement.
GCACCCCACCATGTCCCGGAAATTGATCTTAGAAAATTGATCCTTTGTTGACATTTCTGTTTCAAATACGTAATGTGAGTACTCCAAGTGCATTTCGAATCAAACATGACTCCAAGGTATTTGAAGGTCAAAGATTGGGTAATGTCTCTTCCCAACTGCTTGAGAAGCAGTTGGGCAGGGAACCGCTTTCTAGTAAACACTACCAATTCGGTTTTATACGGTGAAAACTCGATCCCCAAATTTCTGGCCCAGATGGACAGATTATCTAGGGAATTTTGCAATGGTCTTTGCAAGATTTCCGCCCGTGGACCTCTAAAGGAGATCACAGCATCGTCTGCAAGTTGTCTTAGCGTGCATCTATTTTCCAAGCTTATCACTATCTTTAACATAAAAATTATAAAGCAAGGGACTTAAACATGAGCCTTGGGGTAAGCCTATGTAGCTAACTCTGGAGGTTGTCAGTTGGCCTAGATTGAAGGTCATTTGTTTTTCTGACAGTAAATTATACAAAAAAATATTTAAAATTCCTGGCAAACCATTACTGTGCAGACTATCTGCCAGTATATCTATGGAAACTGAATCAAATGCGCCCTTAATATCCAGAAATACTGAAGCCAATTGCTACTTGTGTTTAAAGGCCAGTTGTATATCAGATGAAAGCAACGCTAAACAATCGTTTGTTCCTTTGCAGATCAGACGATGGTTTCCCAGGCTTTTTAACCTGCCTCCATGCGGGTGGAACTATATTTAATTCCATGAGAGTGTTATACAGGTTAAGTAATCGTCTTTTAGCGATATCGGGGAGATTTTTTAGAAGGTTGAATTTAATCATATCGCTTCCCGGAGCAGAGTTATTCGATGAAAGAAGTGCCATTGAAAATTCCAACATTGTGAATGGTTTGTCCAGAGAACCGTAAATTCGGACAGAGTCTGGACAAACCTTTTTAGCGAAGTCGAATATCCACTGCATGGAGTATTCTTCACTCTTATTGGAGGATGAGTGGTTTCGCATATAACGAGCCTTTCTCCAAAGCGTTGTCATCGAGGTTTCTCTAGATAGTCCCTCTACAAACGAACGCCAGTAATTGCGTTTCTTTGCTTTGAGTAAGTTTTTAAGCTTTTTTTCAAGCTTGAGGTACTTATCAAAAAGCTCACATGTTTCATGTCTACGATAATCTTTAAACGCATCGGATTTCTCAAGATACAACTTAGTGCATTCGTCATCCCACCCAGGGGTGGTGGGTCTTCTTTTGAGAGATGCACTTGGAACACGTCGTTTCTGAGCTTCTAATGCACTTTTGTACATCAGTTCGGAAAGGAAACGATACTCTTCTAATGGTGGAAGAGGATCGGTAGAATCAATACCAAGGGTTACCGCCGATGTAAAATGTTGCCAATCAATATGCCTCGTGAGGTCATAAGGAACATGGATTGACTGGTCTGTTTTGTGAAGACTATTTGTGATTGACATAATAATTGGTAAGTGATCACTACCATGGGGATCATTGATTACCTTCCACAGGCTATCTCATGATAGTGAATTAGAGCACAAAGATATGTCAAATCGACTCTCCCTGGCAGGAGGTTTTGCTATTCATGTCGCTTCCCCAGTGTTCAAGTTGAAATCGTCGCATAAGTCATAGAAAATACCCGCTCTGTTGTCATCGTATTGTTCGCCCCAAGCAGTACCGTGGGAGTTCAGATCGCCCAGAATAAGAACTGGAGATGAAAGTAATGTAATTGAACTCCAAAGTTGACGGCGGTTTATTGATGCCCTCGGAGGGACATAGACGGAAGCTATGCAAAGATCTTTATTATTTTACATTTATCTTTATTATTTACAAGCTATGCAAAGATCTTTATTATTTACATCTTTATTAAATAACATAATATATAATAAATTTATAATAATATAGAATGGATTTATATAAATTATTAATTAATTATAAGCATAATTAATTATATATATATTTATATATTAATAAATAATTTATATTAATTTATAAATATAATAATATAATATATTTATATATAAATAGTTATATATTAATATATTTAAGTATATATATATTATAAATAATTTATATTAATAGCGTCTGTCCACCAAGGAGGTGCGGCTCAAACAGCGTCTGTCCTGGCATCCAGCGGTTGAGTAAGAAACGCTGTATCGCGTCAACTATACATTAAGTGGCAACCGCACCAAGGCAATGTAGGCAGCGTGACCCCGGTAAAGTAGCATGCTGAAATCTTACCTTACCACGACAAATGGAAGTATTCTTTTTACGGTATATATTTTCAGATCATCCATGGAATTCCCAAGTGTTGAATAATAATTTTGAGTTGTTTTCTTCCCCCGTGGCTATGATAATGCAAGTCCTTCTACAATTGCAGCAGGACCAGTAGACATGCAGACATTACAAATATAATTGTTATTATCATTTTATATTATAACATCCCTTCACAATATTATTCAATGCTATTTTCAGCTTCGCATTTGCATCGTTGTAAGTTTTGACGCACCTAACTCACGTTGTGTATTTGAAAAGATAGGATGGTTTTTACATTTTTTTAGAGAGGATAATATACGACAAATTCTACAAAAAAAATATATATATATTCGTCGTCCAAATTAGTTATTTCAAAAACTAACATTGTTTATGAGCCTACCTTTTCTATTTTATAGACATAAAGAATCATTTATGGGACCAGTAGAAAAAAAGAGTTATCGGTGAATTTCCTGTCATTCATTTTTAATTTTTTTGTTTTGGATTTATTGAGTTACCGTTTTTGGGCAGTAATCATACTCGTATGAAATTTATTTGCCTAAATTTTCTTTGGTATTTTGCTAGGATGCCAGGTGATCAACTTTATTTCATTATATCACGTTGGAATTTTCGCTATTTTAGAGTTTCAATCATCTAACATCGCAGCGGAAGAGGCAAATAGCGGCATTTAATTATTATATGTACATTATGTAGTATTTCTCTAGCATTCCTTGTATGTCCAGTATATAACGCAGAAAATTACAGCTGTGGTAGGCTTTTAAAAATTACGGAATCTGTGGTAGGCTTTTGCACTTATTGCTGAATGTATTTTTCATTTCCGGTTTACAAAAGGACCTTTTACCAATTCTGAGCTGATCTGATTCATGCAGCGCCGTGTGCCATTTGGCTAGTGTTAGATTTTACATTTCAATCTTTGGCATTACTGCATCATAACTCACAATATCATTATATTTTATAATATTTGGATTTTACTTCATAGATGATTTAAACATTACTTATTGTTTTTTTTTTTTTGACGATTTATCTTAAACTGCCTTCCACTTAAATCTTCCCATTCCTAACTCGGTAGCAATAACTATTAGGTCAGCAAAAATAAAAGCGGATTGCTATTATAAAATCAGCATCAAGTAGCAAATAGTTACCATGGCAACAGTAAATTAAAATGTATAAATGTTAGTTTTGTAAAATTTCAATAGATTTAATAAACTTTTTCAGAATACTTCAAAAAAAAAAAAAAAAAAAAAAAAAAGAAGAAAAAAAAAAAAAAAAAAAAAAAAAAAAAAAAAAAAAAAAAAAAAAAATTAATAAAAAAAAAAAAAAAAAAAAAAAAAAAAAAAAAAAAAAGAAGAGGAGAAGAGCCAACAAAAAAGAAAGAGGGAAGAGAAAACCACCCCCCCACAAAAAAAAAAAAGGGGGGGCCCCCCCCCCCCCCAAAAAATTAATTTTTTGTTGAAAGAAGTTATTATACTTCAGAAAGAAAAAAAAAAAATAAAATCACCCCCCCCACCCCCCCTTCGCCCCTCACACAACACATAAAAAAAAAAAAAAGAGGTTATAAAAACTTAAACAAGTTTTACAAAGGGGAGAGCCCATTGCTGTCGGACTTAGTTTCCGTGCTACAATGGGTGGTAGTACATATCATACACATTATAAATAATTTATATTAATATAAATTATTTATAATAATTAAAAAAATTAATTATGGTTCTTATTTTAACAATAGTGAAGTATTTATAAGCCTATGGGTCTTAAATGAAAAAAATAAATAAATAACATAATATATAATAAATTTATAATAATATAGAATAGATTTATATAAATTATTAATTAATTATAAGCATAATTAATTAAATATATATATTTATATATTAATAAATAATTTATATTAATATATATATATAAATAAATATATAATATAATATATAATATTATATATATAATAAATAATTATATATTAATATATTTATATAAATATATAATATAATAATTTATATTAATATAAATTATTTATAATAATTAATAAAAATTAATTATGGTTCTTATCTTAACAATAGTGAAGTATTTATAAGCCTATGGGTATTAAATTAAAAAAATAAATAAATAACATAATATATAATAAATTTATAATAATATAGAATAGATTTATATAAATTAATTAATTAATTATAAGCATAATTAATTATATATATATAATATTTATTTATTAATAAATAATTTATATTAATATATAAATATAATAATATAATATATATATATTATATATAAATAGTTATATATTAATTTTATATATATATATATATATATATATATATATATATATATATATAATATATATTATATATATAAATATAAATATAAAAATAAATAATTTTTAGAAAAAATTATAACTTAGGGTACTAATTTAAATTATTTATTTAATTAATTATTTATTATATTTATTATTTGTTTATAATTATTTTTATTGATATTTTAATTATAATAATTTTATTAATTATTTTTTGTTAATTAAATTTAAAAAATTTTAAAATTTATATTAAGGGATTAAATTTTAAAAAAATTAGTTTTTGGAGAGGATTGTACTCATTAAAATTATTTATTTAATTAATTATTTATTTTATTAATTACTTGTTTATAATTATTTTTATTGATATTTTAATTATAATAATTTTATTAATTATTTTTTATTAATTAAATTTAAAAAATTTTAAAATTTAAATTAAGGGATTAAATTTTAAAAAAATTAGTTTTTGGAGAGGATTGTTCTAATTTAAATTATTTATTTAATTAATTATTTATTATATTAATTATTTGTTTATAATTATTTTTATTGATATTTTAATTATAATAATTTTATTAATTATTTTTTGTTAATTAAATTTAAAAATTTTAAAATTTAAATTAAGGGGTTAAATTTTAAAAAAAATTGAGTTTTTGGAGAGGATTGTACTAATTTAAATTATTTATTTAATTAATTATTTATTATATTAATTATTTGTTTATAATTATTTTTATTGATATTTTAATTATAATAATTTTATTAATTATTTATAATTTACTATTTATTAAATAAATTATTTTATTTTGGTTAGTATTTTTGTTATTATTTTATTTTACATGTAAATATTTGTGGGAATTTATTTGATTTTTAAAAAATTAAATATTTTTATTTATTCGCAGTAATTAATATTAATTAAAAAAGAAATTTTGTATTAGTAATAATATATAGTATTGGTAAAATTTGTGCCAGCTACCGTGGTTATACAAATAATACAAATAAAATTTTTTTAGTATTAGTTAAATTATAAATTTAATTATATAAATATAAATTTTTTAGGTGAAATTTTTAAATTTATTTATTTATTATTACTAAGGTTAATTTAAGCTATAAAATTTTTATAATAAACTAGGATTAGATACCCTATTATTGAAAATAAATATTTAAATACTAAAGTAGTAGTAGTTATATTCTTAAAATTTAAAAAATTTGGCGGTGTTTTAGTCTATTTAGAGGAATCTGTCCTGTAATTGATAATCCACATTGAACCTCACTTAAGTTTGTTTAATTTGTATATCGCCGTCATCAGAATATGTTATTAGATAATAATTTTCTTAATATTTAATTAAATAAAATGTCAGGTCAAGGTGCAGTTTATATTTAAGTAGAGATGGATTACAATAAATTTATTTAAACGGATAATTTTTTAAAATAAAAATTTGAAGGTGGATTTAATAGTAATATAAAATAGATTATTTATATGATTTTAGCACTAAAACATGTACATATCGCCCATCGTTCTTATTTTTAAAATAAGATAAGTTGTAACATAGTAGATGTACATGAAAGTGTATCTAGAAAGACAATTTAAAGCTTAATTAGAAAAGTATTTCATTAACATTGAAAAGAAAGTTGTGCAAATCAATTTAAATTGATTAAATTTTATTTATTAATTTTTTATATTGTTTAATTTTATTTAATAAAAATAATTTTTTTAATTTTTGTTATAGTATTTTTTAAAGAAAAAATAATTTTAATAATAGTTTATTAGTATTGTAAAAGAAAATTGAAATAATTTGAAAAATTTTTATTTTAAAAGAAAATTTAATTTATTGTACCTTGTGTATCAGGGTTTATTAATTAATTAATTATTATATTAATTTTTCTCGAATTTTAAAGATTTAATTATACATGAAAGTTACTGTAGCATAATTATTTTAAATATATAATTAGAAATGAAATGTTAATCGTTTTAAAATATATCTAGTTTTTTAAGAAATAAATTTAATTTAGATTTATAAATTAAAAATTTTATTTTTTTTTAATATTTTTATTTTATAAAATTAATATTTTAAGGGATTAGCTTTAAAATAAATTTTTAAATTTAAAATAAAATATTTAAATAAATGTAAGCTTAAAAATAGTTACCATTAAAAAATTTGTTATAATTTATTTTAAATTTTTTATTATTTATTGTTAAATTAAATTATTTATTAAAATATAAATTTTAATTATATAAATTTATTAATTATGATAAAATTAGTATATCAAATTTATTTGAATTATTTTAATTGAAAGGTTTAAATAAGGAATTCGGCAAATTAAAATATATTCACCTGTTTATCAAAAACATGTCTTTTTGAATTTAATTTAAAGTCTAACCTGCCCACTGATTATATTGAAGGGCCGCAGTATTTTGACTGTGCGAAGGTAGCATAATCAATAGTCTTTTAATTGGAGGCTTGTATGAATGGTTGAATGAGATATATACTGTCTTTTTTAAATTTTTATAGAATTTTATTTTTTAATTAAAAAGTTAAAATATAATTAAAGGACGAGAAGACCCTATAGATCTTTATTTTTTTTAGTTATAAGTTAAAAAGAATATTTAAACTATAATTTAATAAAAACATTTACTGGGTTTGGTATCAAAATTTAAATAACTTTTATTATTTATTTACATTAATATATGAATAATTGATCCAATTTTATTGATTAAAAATTTAAGTTACCTTAGGGATAACAGCGTAATTTTTTTTTAGAGTTCATATCGACAAAAAAGATTGCGACCTCGATGTTGGATTAAGAGTTATTTTTAGGTGTAGAAGTTTAAAGTTTAGGTCTGTTCGCCCTTTGAATTCTTACATGATCTGAGTTCAAACCGGCGTAAGCCAGGTTGGTTTCTATCCTTAATAAAATTATTATATTATAGTACGAAAGGACCTTATATAAAAAATATAGATTTTAAAGTTATGAATAATATTAATATTTAATAAACTATTTTGGCAGATTAGTGCAATAAATTTAGAATTTATTTATATAATTTAATTAATTATAAATAGTATTGTTTTTTTTATAGATTATTTGTTATCATTAATTGGAAGTTTATTATTAGTTATTTGTGTAATAGTTGGTGTAGCTTTTTTAACTTTATAAGAGCGTAAAGTTTTAGGTTACATTCAGATTCGGAAAGGTCCTAATAAAGTTGGGTTTATAGGGTTATTACAGCCTTTTAGAGATGCTGTAAAGTTATTTACTAAGGAACAAACTTATCCTTTATTATCTAATTATATTTTTTATTATTTTTCTCCTATTTTTTCTTTATTTTTATCTTTATTGATTTGAATATGTATATCTTACTTAATTAAATTATATTCTTTTAATTTAGGAGTTTTATTTTTTTTATGTATTACTAGTTTAGGGGTTTATACTGTTATAATTGCAGGGTGGTCTTCTAATTCAAATTATGCATTATTAGGAGGGTTGCGAGCTGTAGCTCAGACTATTTCGTATGAAGTTAGTTTAGCATATAATTTTATTAAGTTTTATTTTTTTAATTGAAAATTATAATTTTTTAAATTTTTATTTATATCAAGGGTATGTTTGGTTCATTGTATTTTGTTTTCCTTTAGCTTTAGAGTGGTTTGCTTCTTGTTTAGCAGAAACTAATCGGACTCCTTTTGATTTTGCTGAAGGGGAGTCAGAATTAGTTTCTGGGTTTAATGTTGAATATAGAAGAGGAGGGTTTGCACTAATTTTTTTAGCAGAGTATTCTAGAATTTTATTTATAAGAATATTGTTTTGTGTAATTTTTTTAGGTAGTGATATTTACAGAATTATATTTTTTTTTAAATTAGTAATAATTTCATTTTTATTTATTTGAGTACGAGGAACTTTGCCTCGGTTTCGTTATGATAAATTAATATATTTATCTTGAAAAAGATTTTTACCTATATAATTAAATTATTTATTTTTTTTTATTGGGTTAAAATTTTTTATTTTAGCTTTTTTATTTTAATGAATATTTTTTAGTATTTAAACTAATAGAAGGTTATGGCTTCTTTCTTATGTTTTCAAGACATATGCTTATAAAAGCTTATTAATTTTTAATTTAATAATTTATCTCAATATTTTGTTATTAAAGGGTTAATTAAAAAATAAGAAAAGTATAAAACTGTTAGAATTTGTCCTGTTAAAACATAATGATCTTCTACTGGTCGAGCTCCAATTCATGGTAATAAAGACGCAATAATTACTATATTTCAAAATTAAATTTGGTTTAATGGATAGAATTGTAGTCCTCGGAATTTGCTAATATGAGTAAAAGGAAGAATTATTAAAATTGCAATTGATAAAACTAATGCAATTACTCCTCCTAATTTATTAGGAATTGATCGTAAAATTGCATAAGCAAATAAAAAATATCATTCTGGTTGAATATGAACTGGGGTTACTAAAGGATTTGCAGGAATGAAATTTTCTGGGTCTATTAATAAATAATTAAATTTTCAGATAAATCCAATTAAAATTCAAATAAAAATAACAAATCCTACAACATCCTTATAAATAAAATAAGGGTGGAATGGAATTTTATCCACATTTCTATTTAATCCTAAAGGGTTATTTGACCCAGTTTGATGTAAGAATAATAGATGAATTATTGTTAAAGCTAAAATAATAAAAGGTAAAATAAAATGGAATGTAAAAAATCGTGTTAAAGTTGCATTATCAACTGCAAATCCTCCTCAAATTCATTGGACTAAATCTGTTCCTAAATAAGGGACCGCTGATATTAAATTAGTAATTACTGTTGCTCCTCAAAAAGATATTTGTCCTCATGGAAGTACATAACCTAAAAATCCAGTAGCTATTACTATAAATAAAATAATTACTCCAATTATTCATGTAGGGACGAATAAATAAGAGTTATAATATATTCCTCGTCCTACATGAATAAATAAACAAGCAAAAAAAAAGAAGCACCATTGGCATGGCAAATCCGAAGGAACCACCCATTATTTACATCACGATAAATGTGATTAACACTATTAAAGGCTGTTTCAATATCTGCTGTATAATGTATGGCTAAAAATAGGCCAGTTAAAATTTGGATAATTAAACATAACCCTAATAGTGACCCAAAATTTCATCAAGCGGAAATATTAGAAGGGGCGGGTAAATCAACTAAAGCATTATTAGCAATTTTTAATAAAGGATGACTTTTTCGAAAAGATTTAGACATTAATTTATTGGGTGTAATGGCCCATAATTTTTTTTTGTAATTTTAACTGTTACTAATGAAGTTAAAAATAAATAATTAATTAATAATAAAGTAATTAAATTTGTTGAAAAATTATATATTTTATTTAGTTCTATGGAATTTTCAGGCATTAAAGAGTTTATAAAAAATGTATTTATTTCATTATTATTAATAAAAGTTTCAATTAAAGATTTGTCTATAAAAAAAGAAAAGTTTATAAAAATTATTATTATAATAATAGTTATAAATAATAATTTAAAAGATATTGAAAATATTTCATTTGAAGAAAGAGAAGTTACATAAATAAATAATACTAGTATCCCTCCTATAAAAATTAAAAATAATACATAAGAAAATCAAAATGTTTTTACATATATTCCTGTAAGTAAAGAAGTTAGTAATGTTTGAATAAGAAGTATAAGCCCTATCGCTAATGGATGTTTTATTTGTATGAAAATAAATCTAGTAATAAAAGATCTTAATATAATGAATATTATGATTTCAAGAAATAGTTTATTTTAAAATAATAACTTTGGGAGTTAATGAAAAGGAGGTTTCTTTTTTCTTGAAGTTTTAAAAAAAAATTTTTTATTTTTAGTTTACAAGACTAATGTTTTTTTTAAACTATTAAAACTAATGGTAAATTTATATATATGTTACTTAATAATTATTATATTTTTATTTGGGTGTATTGTTTTTATTTCTAGACGAAAACATTTATTGTGTACTTTATTAAGATTAGAGTTTATAGTTTTAATATTGTTTTTATTATTATTTTTGTATTTAAATTTTATAAATTATGAACGATATTTTAGAATATTTTTTTTAACATTTTGTGTTTGTGAAGGAGTTTTAGGGCTATCTATTTTAGTTTCCATAATTCGTACTCATGGTAATGATTATTTTCAAAGTTTTTCTATTTTGCAATGTTAAAATTTGTTTTTTTAGTGGGGTTTATTTTTTTCTTTTTTTAAAAAGAATATTTAATGAATGGTTCAAAATTTAGTTTTTTTAGCAACTGGGTTATTTATAATAAAAATCAGTTCTAATTATTATTTTTGTGATATTTCTTATTATATTGGGATAGATATAATTTCATACGGACTTATTTTATTAAGTTTTTGAATTTGTGGATTGATCATAATAGCGAGAGAAAGCGTTATTCGTATAAATAATTATGTTAATTTATTTTTATTTATTATTGTCTTTTTATTATTAATATTGATTTTTACTGTTAGTTCTATAAGAATATTTAAATTTTATTTATTTTTTGAAAGTAGCCTGATTCCGACATTATTTTTAATTTTGGGGTGGGGATATCAACCTGAGCGGTTACAAGCTGGGATTTATTTATTATTTTACATTCTACTAGCTTCTTTGCCTTATTAATTGGGATTTTTTTTATTAAAAGTGATGTTTATACTATAAATTTTATTGTATTAAGATATAAAAATTTATATAATTTAGATTTTTTATATCTATGTATAATTTTTGCTTTTCTAGTTAAAATACCAATATTCTTAGTTCATTTATGATTACCAAAGGCTCATGTTGAAGCACCCGTATCTGGTTCTATAATTTTAGCGGGAGTTTTATTAAAGTTAGGAGGATATGGTCTATTACGGGTTTTTTTTATATTACAAATTTTAGGAATAAAATTTAATTTTATTTGAATTAGAATTAGTTTAATTGGTGGAGTTTTAGTTAGATTAATTTGTTTATGACAAATAGATTTAAAGGCTTTGTTTGCTTATTCTTCGGTAGCTCACATGGGAATTGTATTAAGTGGTTTAATAACAATAACATATTGGGGGTTAAACGGAGCTTATACTTTAATAATTGCTCATGGGTTATGTTCTTCAGGATTATTTTGTTTAGCTAATATTTCTTATGAACGTATAGGAAGTCGAAGTCTATTGATTAATAAGGGAATACTAAATTTTATACCTAGTTTATCTTTATGATGGTTTTTGTTATGTTTTGGGAATATAGCTGCTCCACCTACTTTAAATTTGTTAGGAGAGATCTCTTTATTAAATAGAATTGTTAGTTGATCTTGATTAACTATAATTAGTTTAGCCTTTTTATCTTTTTTTAGAGCAGCTTATACTTTATATTTATTTGCTTATAGACAACATGGAAAGGTTTATTCTGGGGTTTATTTTTTTTCTTCAGGGTCAGTTCGTGAATTTTTATTATTAATATTGCATTGATTACCTTTAAATTTGTTAATTATAAAAAGTAATTTTTGTATATTATGGCTTTAATAAGTAGAGTATTTAAATAGTTTAAAAAAATATTGATTTGTGGTGTCAATGATATGAGATTTCATTTTAGATCATGAATTATTTAAATAATTATTGTAAAAATAGATTTTATATTTTAATTTCTATTAGATTAGTTTTATTTATTTTAAGATTAAAATTTTTATTAAAAGATTTAGTTTTTTTTATTGAATGAGAAATTGTCTTTACATTCTATATCTATTGTAATAACTTTTTTATTTGATTGGATAAGTTTAATGTTTATATCTTTCGTTCTATTGATTTCTTCCTTAGTAATTTTTTATAGAAATCAATATATAGAAAGAGATTTTAATGTTAATCGGTTTATTTTGTTAGTGTTAATATTTGTTTTTTCAATAATAATATTAATTATTAGTCCTAATTTAATCAGTATTTTGTTGGTATGAGATGGGTTAGGGTTAGTATCTTATTGTTTAGTTATTTATTTTCAAAATATTAAATCTTATAATGCTGGGATATTAACTGCTTTATCTAATCGTATTGGGGATGTTGCTTTATTATTAGCTATTGCTTGGATATTAAACTATGGAAGTTGAAATTATATTTTTTATTTAGATTTTTTTTTTTTTTTTTTTTTTTTTTTTTTTTTATACGCACACGCACCAATTTTTTTTAGCGAAGGTTTTTTTTTTTTTTATATATATTTATTTTTATTAAAAGTAAGGGGGGGGGGGGGGCCTATTCCCGCCCGCCCGGCGGGTGATAAAAAATATTAATTTTTGGTGGGGGGAAAAATTGGGGGGGAAAAAAAAAAAAAAAAAAAAAAAAAAATTTTTTTTTAAAAATAAAAATTAAAAATAATTTTTTTTTAAAAAAATTTTTTTAAAAAAAAAAAAAACACCCTCCCCCCCCCCCCCAACACCCAAACACCCAACCACAACCACACACCGACGCACACAACCCCCCCAAAAAAAACCAAAAAAAAAAAGTTAATCAAACTACAATCTAAGGCTAATGTTAGTCAAAAACACATAAATGAGTTTCATAAATTCCAGATCACGTGCAGCCAAAATGTCTCGAATCGGTACATTGGGTTGTCTACCTCGAGCCCGAAGGGAATCATAAAGCTCAGATCTGACTCCACGATGCTCAGCACAATACCAAATTACGTGATCTGCGTCATGGTTACCTTGTCCACATTCACAGAGATTGCTATCTCCCAGCCCAACACGGAACAAATGAGCGTTTAAAGAATAATGATTGGACATGAGGCGAGACATGACACGAATGAAGTCTCGACCCACATCCAATCCCCTGAACCAACATTTTTTAGACACCTTAGGAGTGATAGAATGTAGCCATCGCCCCAAATCTCCTTTACTCCATTTATACTGCCAGCTATCGAGTGATATCTGACGAAAAATATAGAAAAATTCGTTGAAGGCGATTTGTCGGTCATAAATATCGCCTTCCATAGCGCCCACCCATGCAAGCGAGTCCGCTTTCTCATTGTCAGGAATCGAACAATGAGAAGGGACCCACACAAAGGTGATAATAAAAGAACGTGAAGATAAAGCACTTAGAAGACCTCGTATTTTCATAAGAAAATAAGTGCTTTACCGGCCTCAAGGAGCGAATAGCCTCTATAGAACTAAGACTATCCGTGATAATGAAGTATTGATCCGGTGTAAAAGAGGCAACAGTCTCTAAAGAAAAATGAATTGCTGCCAATTCCGCGACAAAAACAGAACAAGGTGCTCGAAGTTTACGAGCGACGCTATAATTTTCATTGTATACACCAAAGCCAGCGGAGTCCTTTATCAAAGACCCGTCAGTGAAAAACGTTTTGGCGGAATCAACTAGGCCAAACTTTGCAGCAAATATCACCGGAGCAATCATAGGACGATGATGCTCTGGGATTCCACGAAGCTCCTGCTTCATGGATAAATCAAAATGAACCGAATTTCCGAAGTCGGAGAAGCAAACACGATTGGGAATATTCAGCGAAGGGCTGACATCCTGTGTTATGTACAAATGGTACAAAGTCATGAAGCGGGTTTGAGGATTCAACTCAAGGAGCTTCTCAAAATTTTCGATCACCTGGGGGTTCATAACTTCACACCTGGTGAGGAACCGGAGAGATAATTCTGAAAACCGATCCGAGAGTGGCAACATGCCAGCCAGCACTTCAAGACTCATGGTGTGAGTCGAGTGCATGCAACCTAACGCGATACGAAGACACCGATACTGAATACGTTCCAGTTTAATGAAGTGCGACCGAGCCGCTGACTGAAAACAAAAACTACCGTATTCCATAACCGACAAAATCGTTGTCCGGTACAACGTTAGAAGATCTTGTGGATGAGCTCCCTACCAGGTCCCGGTAATTGTGCAGAGAAAGTTGACCCTTTGCTGGCATTTTCGCTTCAGATACTCAATGTGGGATCTCCAGGTGCACTTTGAATCGAACCAGACCCCAAGATATTTAAATGACATAGAATGAGTTATCGGTGTACCAAAAATTTGAAACTTCGGTTGTGCAGGGTTATGCTTCTTAGAAAAAACTACCAACTCAGTTTTCTCCGTAGAGAATTCGATACCTAGCTCTAGAGCCCAAGTAGACAAATTGTCTAAGGTATCCTGTAAGGGTCCTTGCAGATCGATCCCATTGGGTCCAGTGACAGACACTACGCCGTCATCTGCAAGTTGTCTCAACGTAAAATTCTCACTCACACAACCGTCAATGTCTTTGACATAAAAATTATACAAAAGAGGGCTTAAACATGATCCCTGGGGGAGACCCATGTAGCTAAATCGAGAAGCTGTAGAGTTTCCATGAGAAAAGCTCATATGTTTCTCTGACAGCAAATTGTATAAAAAATTGTTCATTAATGGTGAAAAACCACAAGCGTGGAGTTTATCTGAGAGAACTTCAACAGATACTGAATCAAAAGCCCCCTTGATATCCAAGAATACAGAAGCCATTTGCTCTTTTTTAGCAAAAGCTAACTGAATCTCTGTGGAAAGCAACGCGAGGCAGTCGTTCGTTCCCTTACCCCTACGGAAACCATATTGAGTATCTGAAAGCAGGTTGTTCGTCTCAACCCATTTTTCCAGACGGAAAAGGATCATTTTCTCCAACAACTTTCGAATACAAGATAACATCGCGATGGGTCGATAGGAGTTGTGGTCTGACGCTGGTTTACCAGGTTTTTGAATGGCAATAACTCTTACCCGTCTCCAGTCATCCGGTACAATGTTGAGAGCCAGAAACTGATTAAACAAGTGCAACATGCGCCTCTTAGCGACGTCTGGAAGGTTCTTAAGCAAGTTGAACTTGATTCTATCAGCCCCTGGAGCCGTATTGCCACACGAAAGGAGTGCGAGAGAGAGTTCTACCATTGAAAAAGGTTGGCTGATCTCATCTATCGAATTCGTGGTTTCGCGAGGAAACATTTGTGCAGGCACAGAATCTGGACAAACTTTTCGCGCGAACTTGAGGATCCATTGGTCCGAATACTCCTCGTTCTCGTTGTTCGTAATTCTGTTACGCAATCTTCGCGCCGTATTCCAAAGGGTATTCATCGACGTTTCACGCGATAGTCCGTCCACGAATTGTCGCCAGTAACCGCGTTTCTTGGCCTTGATGAGGCTCTTAAATTCTCGTTCGAGAGCCGTGTACCTTTCGAAGTGCTCAGGTGTTCCACGTCTACGAAAAACTTTGAACGCGTCGAACTTTTTGCGGTAAACCTCGGTGCATTGCCACCATGGAGAAGGAGGTTTCCTGCAAAATGACGTTCCTGGAACTGGTCGAGTTTGAGCTTGTAGCGTGTTTTCCAAAATCAGGTTGGAGAGGAAGTTATATTCCTCCAGCGGTGGAAGCCCTTCTACCGTTGTTACGGCTTCATCTATTGCTGTCTTGAACCTTGTCCAATCGATATTACGAGTTAGATCATACGTGACGTTGATGGATTCCGGCGGAGTGAGCCCGGTGGCAACCGAAATTTTAATAGGCAAATGATCACTACCGTGGGGATCCTGGATCACATTCCACGTGCAGTCCAACGATAATGAATTCGAGCAAAGTGTAAGGTCTAACCTACTGCCAAGTGAGGATGGACCAGCCAAGCGTGTAATTTCTCCATTGTTGAGAACGGTCATATTGAAGTTGTCACGGAGGTCATATATCAAAGAAGACCGGTTGTCATCGTACAGTTCTCCCCAGCCTGTACCGTGAGAGTTAAAATCTCCCATGATCAACCGCGGAGCAGGAAGAACCGAACAAATATCTGAAAGTTGTTTTTGGTTTATTGAGGCTCTAGAAGGAATACAAACGGAAGCAATGCAAAGGCTTTTATTTTTAATAACAGCCTGACATGCGACAACTTCAATACCTGGAATTGGAGGAAAATTCACTCTATAGAAGGAGTAGCACTTTTTGATCCCCAAAAGTACTCCTCCTCCACGTGAATCCTCACGATCAAGCCGAATAATGTTGAAGTCGTGAATCGGAAGATCGATTTCGGGTGAAAGCCATGTTTCACAAAGAGCAAATGCATCACAACCGATATTGTGAGCTAAAAATTTAAATGATTCCAATTTAGGAATAAGACTTCGACAATTCCACTGCAGAACAGTGATCAAATCCCCGACCTCATTTGGAAAATTATCCATCGAAGGAAATGATAGCTGCAAGGAGGGGCCACTTTAATGTTAATTTCTTCAAAAAAGTTTTCACAGTGGGAAGCATTGCCATAACAATGCTTTTAAGAGGGTCAGACATTTCGAGGTACTTGAAAATACCTTCCACAATATCATCAAATGAGAACAGCCCAGATGAAGAGGGGGCTTCTGTTCTTAAAATCGGGGCATCAGGGGTTTTGGATGTCCCCGGGAGAGATGGGAAATCCTGTGTGTAGTTGGCACTTCGAAAATCAGGAGGATTCGGATTATCCTTCTTTACACTGCTCTTTGAATTGGGCATGTGGATTTGGGGCTTCTGTTCAGCTACTTTCCCTGCTCGGATGCGTCTTCGCTTCCGTGAAGCACCTTCCGGAAAACTGAAAGATGTCCCCTCCTCAAGCAAGTCCGAATCAGACTCGTCATCTGACAGAGGAGCAAAAGGATTTGTATTGACATCGGGTGGCGAGGCTTTCTTAAGCATTTCTGCAAAAGATTGCCTTGAACGTTGTTTCAGAGAACGTTCCAATTTTTCCCCGCGTTGTTTGTACGCCGGGCATGACGAGAGAGCATGGGGAGGAGTTCCCTTGCAGAAAACGCATTTTAGTGTATTATCTGCACAGGGACCAGCCTCATGTTTCTCCCCGCAAGTTGAGCAGCGTGCTTTATTGCCGCAATGGGAGGCCGTATGCCCCATCTGCTGGCAGTTTTGGCAGATCATTACCCGGGGTACAAATAACCGCACAGGTAGCCGAAGTTTGTCCAGTTCTAAGTAGTGAGGAAGGGCAGAGCCAGAAAAGGTCACCCGAAACGAGTCTGTGGGGGTAACTTTTTTCTTACCCTCGCTGTGCGACATTTTAACTAATTTTCTTACTTCCAGTATCTGAACTGGGGGGAGCAGAGGGTTATTGAATCGGCCAACCGCCCGCTTCTCCAAAATTTCAGTGCACAGACTCGCCTCTGTGACCACTCCTACAATCTCCACATCACGAGCTGGAATATAAACTCTATATTCCAGTGTAAAATGCTGGGAGGAAGCAATCTCATTAGCCTGCTTCAGGTTAGAGACGACAACACGGAGTTTATTAAATTTAACTTTCGTGATCTCTGTCACGGCTGAGAATCGCTTCGTCAAATCAGTAGTTATTTGGTACACGTTCAGAGGTTTAATTTTGGGCTGAAAGTAGACAACCCATGGACCGACCGAGTCCATTGGATAAGATCGCGGTCGGAAATTTATTTGTGCCTCCCCATCATCAGGTGGCAAAGGCACTTTTTCAGCTAAACCGTCCATGTCGAAGAAACCTCTTTAACATGCACGATTTGCCTTACTCTTGGGAGCGTTGAACGCTCCCAACAATTTAAATCACACACAAACACAAAATAGGAACACACACAAATTAACGCTAAAGTCTAGTGGGATGAGAGACAGAGGAAAAAAAAAACTTAACTAATATTACTGATCTGTTGCTGCTGCTGCTGCTGCTGCTGCTGACGCACCGTATGCCTGAACGTCACACTTCTATGCGGGCAGCGGGGAGCGGTGCGCTGCGTGGGTGCACGGGTGTATCCGATCGCCTTCGGGTGCACTCGCTCGACGATGTCGGATGACCGTTGGCGATGTAGTGGTGTATCGCTGGTTAGCGTCACCACGCGGGGGTGAAGCGAAAATGAGCGGGATGATAATTCGCCAGCAAGCACTGCTTGATTTTCTTATTTCACTGGAAAACCACACTGCCTTCTTTGAAAAAAAAACTCACTTTCACTCCTTTCACTGAAGTGAATAGATTTTGAGAAAAAAACTAATTATTTCCAAGGATCGCACTCGAATAAATCTTCCAAAATAACGGAGCACTGGATCGAACGAACTTTCTTCTTTCGCTGAACGAAGTGAGATGTTTATTTAGATATGATAAAAAATAATTTTGAAATAGAGGTTATTGGAGGGTTGGTTGTATTAGCCGCTATGACTAAAAGAGCTCAGATTCCTTTTTCTTCTTGATTGCCCGCAGCTATGGCGGCTCCTACCCCTGTTTCTGCATTAGTCCATTCTTCTACTTTAGTAACTGCAGGGGTTTACTTATTAATTCGGTTTAATATTCTCTTAGAGAATACTTTTTTAGGGCAATTTTTATTATTAGTTTCTGGTTTAACTATATTTATGGCAGGATTGGGAGCAAATTTTGAGTTTGATTTAAAGAAAATTATTGCATTATCGACGTTAAGTCAATTAGGGTTAATGATAAGAATTTTATCAATAGGGTTTTTTAAATTAGCATTTTTCCATCTTTTAACCCATGCTTTATTTAAGGCTTTATTATTTATATGTGCTGGGGTTATTATTCATAATACAAAAAATGCTCAAGATATTCGATTTATAGGAGGATTAAGAATAAGAATGCCTTTGACATGTAGATGTTTTAATATTGCTAATCTAGCTTTATGTGGTATACCTTTTTTAGCTGGATTTTATTCAAAGGATTTAATCTTAGAAACAGTTATATTGTCTTATGTTAATTTTTTTCTTTTTTCTTTTTTTTTTTCTACTGGGTTAACAGTTTGTTATTCTTTTCGATTAGTGTATTATTCAATAACTGGAGATTTTAATAGAACTTCTTTAAATATATTAAATGATAATGGTTGAGTTATATCTTTTAGAATTTTTTTATTAATAATTATAGCAATTATTGGAGGTAGAATATTAAATTGATTAATATTTTTTAATCCTGAAATGATTTGTTTACCTTTTTATATAAAATTTTTAACTTTATTTGTGTGTATTTTGGGGGGAGTAATAGGTTATTTATTAAGAAGAGTAAAATTATTTTTTTTTAATAAGTCTTTAAGATTTTATAAATTTAGTTTTTTTTCAGGAAGAATATGATTTATACCAATAATTTCGACTATTGGAGTTATTAAATTTCCATTAATTTTAGGAATATATTCTTATAAAAATTTTGATCAGGGCTGAAGTGAATATTTTGGAGGACAAATATTATATAAACAGTTAAAAAATTATTCATTATATGTACAAGAATTTCAAAATAATAATTTAAAAATTTATTTATTAAGTTATATATTATGAGTAATTATTTTAGTAGTAATAATGTTATTTTTTAAATAATAAAAAATTTAAATAGCTTATATTTAGAGTATAACATTGAAGATGTTAGGGAAATTAATAATAATTTTTAAATATAATTAATATTTTATTTATAAAAAATAAATTTTTATTTTTACAGTGAAAATGTAATGTTTTATTTAAACTATATAAATTTAATTAAATTATAAAGATGGAAATATGTAGATCAAGAAAAAGCTGCTAACTTTTATCTTTAATGGTTTAATTCCATTTATATTTCTTAATTGGAATAAAATTATTCATTAATATCATTAACAGTGATATACCTCTTTTTGGTTTCAATTAAATATAAGATAAATTGAATAAATTCAATACTTTTTAAATGCAAATTAAATGTTATAGTTAACTATTATCCTAAAATATGGGTGAATTTCACCTAAGATTAGGTCGAAACTAATTGCAATAAATCGCTTCATATTTATTAATTATTTCATTCTAAGGCTCCTTGGTTTCATTCATGGTATAATCCTAATAATAAAATAAGAATAAAAAATAAACTGGTAATAGATCAATTGATAATATTAGAGGATTTAATAATTAAAATTATAGGTAAAATTAAAGCGATTTCTACATCAAAAATTAAAAAAATAATTGCAATTAAAAAAAACCGTAATGAAAAAGGAAGGCGAGAGTAATTTATAGGGTCAAATCCACATTCAAATGGAGATGATTTTTCTCGGTCAATGATAGATTTTTTTGATAGAATTGTGGCTAGTATTATTACAATGACAGTAATAATGAGAATGATACATCTTATTAAAAATAATATAATAATTATTTATACTAAATTTATTTAGTCCTTATGATTGGAAGTCATATATACAATTATATACTTTATAAATTAACTACCTCATCAATAAATTGAAATATATAAAAATAATCATACTACATCAACAAAGTGTCAATATCAAGCTGCTGCTTCAAATCCAAAATGATGTCTTTTAGAAAAATGATAATTTATATGACGAATTAGACAAATTAATAAAAATGATGTACCAATTAAAACATGAAGTCCATGGAAACCTGTTGCTACAAAAAATGTAGAACCATATACATTATCTGCAATTGTAAAAGGAGCTTCAATATATTCATAAGCTTGAAGTATAGAAAAATAGATTCCTAATAAAACTGTAAAAAATAAACTTTGTGTAGTTTGTGTATGGTTATTTTCTATTAATCTATGATGAGCTCATGTTACTGTGACTCCTGAGGCTAATAAAATAGCTGTATTTAAAAGAGGAATTTGAAAAGGATTAAAAGCAATAATTCCAATAGGAGGTCATAGTATCCCTAATTCAATTGTTGGGGATAAACTACTATGAAAAAAAGCTCAAAAAAAAGAAATGAAAAAGAATACTTCTGAAATAATAAATAAAATTATTCCTCATCGTAGACCTAAAGTAACTGGGATAGTATGTAATCCTTGAAAGGTTCCTTCTCGAGAAATATCTCGTCATCATTGATATATAGTTAATATAGTAATAATATTTCCTAATAAAAATAAAGAGATATCGTATTGATGGAATCATTGAACAAGTCCTGTAACTGTTGTTATAGCTCCGATAGCTCCTGTTAAAGGTCATGGGCTATAGTCTACTAAATGAAAAGGGTGATTTGCATGTGTTGACATAAATTAATTTACTTCTCTTGAATAAAGAGTTCTTAAAACTGCAAATACATATGATTGAATAATTGCAACAGCGGATTCTAGAACTAATAAAGCAATTTGAGTAATTAAAATTAAGGATAAAATGATATATGAAGTTGATATAGGTCCAGTATTTCCTAAAAGGGTTATTAGTAAATGTCCTGCAATTATATTTGCGGTTAATCGTACAGCTAAAGTTCCAGGACGAATAACATTACTAATAGTTTCAATACATACTATAAAAGGTATTAGTACAGGAGGGGTTCCTTGAGGGACTAAATGGGCAAATATATGTTGTGTATGGCAAATTCATCCATAAAGTATAAATCTTAATCATAAAGGGAATGCTAAAGTTAAGGTTAAAGTTAAATGACTTGTACTAGTAAAAATATATGGGAATAATCCTAAAAAATTATTGAATATAATTAATGCAAATAAAGAAACAAATATTAGTGTTCTTCCATTATGTCCATTTGGTCCTAATAATGTTTTAAATTCTTTATGAAGGGTTAAAAGAATATTATTTCAGATAATTTGGAATCGATTAGGTATTAGTCAAAATATGGAAGGAATAATTAAAAGACCCAAAAAAGTTCTAAGTCAATTTAAGGATAAATTTAAAATAGTAGTTGAAGGGTCAAATACTGAGAATAAATTTGTTATCATTTTCAATTTATTTTATATTGTTTAATATTTATATTTTGGGAATTATTATTTGTATTATAAGAAAAACAGAAGTAATTTTTAATATTAAAAATTACTAATGTAATTGAAAAAACTAAAAATAAAGTTAATCATCTAATAGGGGCTATTTGAGGAATTAAAAAATATTAGATTTATACTAATTTTTTTAGTTTGACATACTAAGGTTTTTATGAAACTAATTTTTTAAAAAAGTTATCATTAGAAGTAATTGCTAATTTACTATAAGATGATTTAAGAGATCATTACTTGCTTTCAGTCATCTAATGAATTTATTTGGGAAGAAACTCATTTAATAAAATAATTTATAGGAATTCTTTCAATTACAATAGGTATAAAGCTATGATTAGCTCCACAAATTTCTGAACATTGTCCAAAAAATAATCCAGGTTGATTAATTAAAAAGTTAGTTTGATTTAAACGGCCTGGAGTTGCATCAATTTTTACACCTAAAGAAGGGATAGTTCAAGAATGGATAACATCAGTGGCTGTTACTAAAATTCGAATTTGATTATTTATGGGTAAGATAATGCGGTTATCTACGTCTAATAATCGGAATCCATTGATATCTAATTCATTTGTAGGAATTATGTAAGAGTCAAATTCTAAATTTAAAAAATTAGAATATTCATAGCTTCAGTATCATTGATGTCCAATAGCTTTTAAAGTAATTAAAGGGGAATTAATTTCATCTATTAGGTATAATAAACGTAAAGAGGGGAAAGCAATAAATATTAAAATTACTGCAGGAAGAATAGTTCAAATAATTTCAATTGTTTGTCCATGTAATAAATATCGGTTTGTGAATTTATTAAAAAATAGTATAAATATAATATAAGCAATTAATACTGTAATTATAATTAAAATTAAAAGAGTATGATCATGGAAGAAATTTAATTGTTCTATTAAGGGGGAAGAACTGTCTTGAAGGCCTAGGTTTGCTCATGTTGCCATTTTCTAATAAAAGATAATAATCTTTATATATGAAGCTTAAATTCATTGCACTAATCTGCCATATTAGAAATTAGAAGAAAGTAGTGGCAATTCTGAATAAGTATGTTCAGCAGGGGGTAAAGTATGATATCATTCAATTGATGAAGATAGTTGTATTGGGAATGAAGGTGTTCGTTGGGAAATTATACTTTCTCAAATAATAAATATAAAGAAAATAATAGCAAATAAAGAAATAGTTCTTCCTAAAGAAGAAATAATATTTCAAGTTAAATAACTATCAGGGAAATCAGAGTATCGTCGAGGTATTCCTGCTAATCCTAAGAAGTGTTGAGGGAAAAATGTTAAATTAACTCCAATAAATATTATTACAAATTGAGCCTTTAATCAGGAAGGGTTTATTACTAATCCTGTTAATAAAGGGAATCAATGAATAAATCCAGCTATAATAGCAAATACAGCTCCTATGGATAAAACATAATGGAAATGAGCAACGACGTAATAAGTATCATGTAAAACAATATCAATTGATGAATTAGCTAAAACTACTCCTGTTAATCCTCCAACTGTAAATAAAAAGACAAATCCTAATGATCAAAGTAAGGCTGGGCTGTAAGTTAATTGTGTTCCGTGAAGAGTTGCTAATCATCTAAAAATTTTAATTCCTGTAGGAACAGCAATAATTATAGTAGCAGAAGTAAAGTAAGCTCGAGTATCTACGTCTATTCCAACTGTAAATATATGATGGGCTCATACAATAAATCCTAGTAATCCAATTGTTAATATAGCATAAATTATACCTAGTGTTCCAAATGTTTCCTTTTTTCCTCTTTCTTGAGTAATAATATGGGAAATTATACCAAATCCTGGTAAAATTAAAATATAAACTTCTGGGTGTCCGAAGAATCAAAATAAGTGTTGATATAGAATGGGGTCTCCTCCTCCAATAGGGTCAAAGAAAGAAGTATTTAAATTTCGGTCTGTTAATAATATAGTAATTGCTCCGGCTAGAACAGGTAAAGATAAAAGAAGTAATACAGCTGTAATTACAACTGATCATACAAATAAGGGTAATCGATCTAAAGTAATTCCAGCAGATCGTATATTAATAACAGTTGTAATAAAATTTACTGCTCCTAAAATAGAGGAAATTCCAGCTAAATGAAGAGAAAAAATTGTTAAATCTACTGAGGCTCCTGCATGAGCAGTTCCTGAAGAAAGAGGAGGATAAACAGTTCATCCTGTCCCAGATCCATTTTCTACTATACTTCTTGAAAGTAGTAGAGTTAATGAGGGAGGTAGTATTCAAAAACTTATATTATTTATTCGGGGGAAGGCTATATCTGGGGCTCCTAATATTAGAGGAACTAATCAATTTCCGAATCCTCCAATTATAATAGGTATTACTATAAAAAAAATTATAATAAAAGCATGGGCTGTTACAATAACATTATAAACTTGATCATTTCCAATAAATATTCCAGGGTGTCTTAATTCAGTTCGAATTAAGATTCTTAAAGATGTCCCTACTATTCCGGATCAAACTCCGAAAATAAAATATAAAGTTCCAATATCTTTATGATTTGTTGAGAATAGCCATTGTCGCGATTAAATGGCTGAAGATTAGGCGATAAATTGTAAATTTATATATAAGAATAATTCTTTTTAATCAATTAATTATACATTAAAACTTTATATTCAATAATGATATTAGACTGCAATTCTGAAGGAATAATTTTTTAATTATTAAAGTTTAAGAATTAAAGGATTAATACAAATATTTTCAGCTTTGAAGGCTATTAGTTTTTTTAACTTAAATTCTTTTATAAGATTATGTAAATTAAAGTAATTACAGTTAATCCTATAATAGAAATAAAATTTATTGTTAAAATTAAATTTATATTTGTATTATTATATGAATTAATTAATATTCAAGAATTTTTATTATAATTTAATATATAAATTCTATAAGATATTCGTAGATAATAATATAAAGTAATTAGTGTTAAACAAACTGCAATAAATAATAAAAAAAATTGGTTTAATTCAACTAAATTTTGAATCACTAATCATTTAGGTAAAAATCCTAAAAATGGAGGTAGGCCCCCTAAAGATAATAAATTTAAAAATAAAAAAAATTTATTTGAAGAATTTATTATAGAAAAATTAAAAATTTGATTAAAATGAAATAACTTAAAATTATTAAACATTAAAATAATTGATATAGATAAGAATGAGTATAATAAGAAATAAGTAAGTCATAATAATTCATTATTTATTATAGCTATTAATATTCAACCTAAATGATTAATTGAAGAAAACGCTATTAATTTTCGTAAAGAAGTTTGATTTAGTCCTCCCAGGGCTCCAATAATTATTGAAAGGATAATTGAAATATAAAAAAAACTATAATTTAAATTATAGGAGATTAATATTAAAGGGGCAATTTTTTGTCAGGTTATTAAAGTTAATCCATTTATTCATCTTAGTCCCTCTATTACTCCTGGAAATCAAAAATGAAAAGGGGCTGCTCCTCTTTTTAATAATAAGGTAGATAAAATTAATAAATTATTAAAGTTATTACTAATTGTTCAATTATTATTAAAAAATATTATTATTATAATAATAGCAAATAATAGAATTGATGAGGCAAAAGCTTGGGTTAAAAAGTATTTTAATCTACTTTCTGAGGTTATTAAATTTTTTTTACCTTCATTTATTAAGGGAATAAATGAAAGTAAATTAATTTCTAACCCTATTCATGCTCCTAATCAAGAATTAGAAGAAATAGAGATTAAGGATCCTGAGATTAATATAATAAAAAAGATATTATTAGAAATTTTTTTAATTAAAAAGAAAAGGAGTATAACCTTTATAAGTGGGGTATGAACCCAATAGCTTAATTAGCTTATCTTTTTATATTTTAGTGTATGATGCACAAAAGTTTTTGAAGCTTTTGGAAATAGTTTAATTCTATTAGATATAATAATGAATAAAGAGGTATCTTTATGATTTACCCTATCAAGGTAATCCTTTTTATCAGGCAATTCATTAAATATATATAAAATGTAAAAAAAAAAAAATGGATCAGGAATTTATTTTATAAGTAAATTATCTATGAATAATTATCCATTAAAATATTTAATTTATATAAATATAATAATATAATATATTTATATATAAATAATTATATATTAATATATTTATATATATATATAATAAATAATTTATATTAATATAAATTATTTATAATAATTATAAAAATTAATTATGGTTCTTATCTTAACAATAGTGAAGTATTTATAAGCCTATGGGTCCTAAATGAAAAAAAAAATAAATAACATAATATATAATAAATTTATAATAATATAGAATAGATTTATATAAATTATTAATTAATTATAAGCATAATTAATTATATATATATATTTATATATTAATAAATAATTTATATTAATATATAAATATAATAATATAATATATTTATATATAAATAATTATATATTAATATATTTATATATATATATAATAAATAATTTATATTAATATAAATTATTTATAATAATTATAAAAATTAATTATGGTTCTTATCTTAACAATAGTGAAGTATTTATAAGCCTATGGGTCCTAAATGAAAAAAAAAATAAATAACATAATATATAATAAATTTATAATAATATAGAATAGATTTATATAAATTATTAATTAATTATAAGCATAATTAATTATATATATATATTTTATATATATATATAAATATATTTATATATATATATATAAATATATATATATATATATATATTTATATATAAATATATATATATATATAAAAAAAAAAATATATATATATATATATATATATATATATATATATATATATATATATATATATATATATATATATATATATATATATATATATATATATAATACAGCAATTCCATGAAAAAAAGTTATACGATCTCTCAGAATTTTATAATATTCGGTAGGATTGTTCAACATCGAAAAATATTAGACCCGTATTTTTTTATTTCGTTATTAGACTGGACCTTTCTGCGTTAGACTGGTCCAAAAAATCGTGATTTATCAAAATCATCAATTTTCAAAAATTTATAACTCCTAAACCGTTTAACCGATTTTAGTCATTTTTGGCCATTGTATTGGTATTTTTTTGAATTTCCAAGCAAAAATACGAAACCTTTGAATATATCAATTTTTGTATGAAAAAAATACAAAACAAATAGTTTTTCTTGAATTTGACTGCGAGGGGCCTCAACGACTCCTTGTTTTAGTATTTTTAAATGAAAGAGCATTCAATTTTACATAACATATCAAAAAATTGGAGATGTTCTGCGTGTCGTTTTGGAGATACAATTTTTAAATAATAAATAATAAATCATTACTCTTCATTTTATACATCACCCGCCTGTAGAAACGATGAAGATGCATGGTAGATTACCATGCGTCTCCATCCAATCAAACCTATGACTAATGAAATCTATGAGTTACTTACAAACTTAGTATAACATTCGAATCAGTCTTTAAGGCTTTCCGTTAACCACACAGACCAATTGCTATTTTTTGACGATTACCTTTTCAAATAAATAAGGCTTTAAAATTTCAAATAT
The DNA here is from genome assembly GCA_024533555.2 of Aedes koreicus. NCBI lineage: Eukaryota > Metazoa > Arthropoda > Insecta > Diptera > Culicidae > Aedes > Aedes koreicus. The sequence goes on along the minus strand of JAHHFK020002414.1, from coordinate 332,033 downwards.
TTTTGCTTAGTGTAAGTTCCAAGAAAAAAACACTTTAAAGCCGCGCGACATGATGAACATGTTAAAAAATAAGAAAAACACTTTTATACATTTATTTTTATTTATTAAGTTTTTTCATAACAATTTTATACATTTTTCTTCCGTTGAAAATGAATTTTGTTTCACAATAATATACTCTTCGTTTTGAGGCTTAAAACTTTGGAATGACTGAGTCCCTGAAATTTGCTTCACACGTGTGTAACGATTTTTTAATTTTCTTTCCATTTTATTATAGTCGGATTCCGAAAAAAATTGATAGTGTATTTTCGAGTCTGGCTTAGAAATAGCCCATGAATAAAGTTCTTCGGCCGTTGTTATGTGATGATCTTGCAAACTGGCTTTCGCAGCATTTCGTTTCAATACGCCTCCCAAAGCATCACAAGGGCCCTTTCCATGACAAGTAGCGAAAAAATTCCACTCGGCATCTATGCCAAAATCTTTTTGCATGTTGCACAAATTAAAAGCGGTCATTTTATTTTTGTATTGGCTTCCAGATCCATCTGAGAAGAAATAAATTTTCTCTAAACCTGATAACTTACTTTTTATGAACGCTATGCATTGAGTCAAAAAAAGACGCACTGCGACATGATTATGTTTAGTGAAATCAGCAATTGCAATAAAACTGGTAAACTTCAAATCATTTGATTCTTCATCTTTAAAATAAATAGCACAAGGGTGAATAGTACATTGAGCGTTTGCCCAATGAAAGCCTTGAACTGCATCCTGCACAACGAATGAATAATTCTCCGAAAAATCACAGATTATGATACACTCAGTAGCTTTTAAATTGTTTTTCACGTGTTTTAAATAGTTTGCCTGTCGCTCAGCTGTAAAGTTATGTGGCAATAAATTGAGTAATTTTTCTAAAAAAGTATCAATAAATTCTTGTGTGTCCATTTCAACTAAGTCCAAACTGCATCTTTCTGCTTGACGCCATTGTTTAAATTGTAATGATTCAACGTGACCGTTATTAAGAATGGTCATAAGTTCTACCGCCAAAATTTGCATTCCCGGACAATTTTCGCAACATTGCTGCCAGCAATGCTCATTTGGATTTTGACAAATTATTTTTGAAAACATATCATGGTAGGACTGAACACCATCTGGAAGTAATTGTTTACTTTGGAGTGTTTTAAAAATCAATTTAACGTTTTGGTGGTAAATGCAAACGCACACCGTATGCGTGCCACTTGTTCCTGCCAAAATGCAGTGTTTTGGACGGTTACTGGCGAACATCGAAAATCCAATCTTAATATCAGGATGAGTATTTTTAAATATGGAGTACGCCTCTTGCAAATTGCATAAAACTAACCTTCTTTGTATGTAGATCCTACCTTCTTCATTGTTGGATATCAAATAATCCCTTTTTCCCGGGCACACACGACTTATATCGTCGCTATTATAAAAATTACGAACACGCATTAGCGTTTCCTCTCCTAACGAAGCTCTACTAATCCTCTTTTTAGGCACTGACATTATTCCCTCCTGTTGTTGTAATACTTTCACTTGGTTGGCCATATATTGGGAAACATCAAACTCTTGCATAATCCTATATGTAGACCAACTTTTGGGCAGTGTGGTTAAAATCCTATACCGCTCATTGCTATCTTTTGTTTCCTTAAATTTATCCTTAAGCTGTGTTAGCATTTCATTATCGTCAGACAAAAACGTGTTATTGGTGGTACCGATCGATTCATAGCTGGTTGTTTCCAATGAGCCTGTAAATAAATATAACAAATTATTGATTAAAAATTGATTGATTGGAAATCATGCAAATAATTTCTATTTTATTATTTACTTTGGTAGGGAAAAGGAACAATGCCGGACGGTCCTGCAAGGGCAATTGTTTCGTGACTGGTTGCTTCGCACGATTCTAAAAGAATGTAAAAATAAAAATGTTCCAGTAACAATTGCAAGAGAAGAATTCAAATTAAAACAGAATTATATGAACTTTTATATAACATACCTGTAGTGCCTATACTGGATGGTCCTGTAATGGGTTCTTCGGTCATGGTATCAATGTGCTTATACAATTTCTTGTAGCAACTTTGACAAATGAAAGAGCTACTCTCATCAATTTTAACCTTTTTTTCCACAGCATGGTCGTACAATTTTGCGTTGATTTTTCTGGAACACGAACTCAACACCCAAACACTACAAATTGAACACTTACGTTTCATTTTACGATATTCTTTGATATAACTGTTCTGATATGATACTTTGTTTTCAACTGGTAACTTCTTACATAAATTTCCGTGTTTTATATGATGTTTATATTGTACCTACGATCAAGTGAAGTGAACTGCAGCCTAGACTACAATAGGTATTGAATTGTTTCTCGGCTATAGCGATCAGGTCTATTTGCAGACGGGAGCGAGTAGAGCGGAATTTCTAAAGCGAGAAAGCAACAGAATAACAGATAACGCAAGCGAGCGACGAGTATGAAATGAAAGAGATGTTGTTCACTCTGCTGCTTCTCCGCTTTAGAAATTCCACTCTACTCCCTCCCGTCAGCGAGTAGACCTGATCGCTACAGCCGAGAAACAATTCAATTCAATCTCACAGGTCGATAAACATTCTACATCTACAGTAGGTAGTCAATACGTATCAACGGTTCTTCTTTTAAATAATAATACCAATGCCCCTCTGTGTAACGAAAAGAATGTTAGGTAATCAAATTGTCAATATCTACCTAAAGTCTCATTAGTCTTAGTTGCTATAATATTATATAATTATGTCAAGTAAATATTATTTATTATATAATATTTACTTGACATTCTGTGACCTACTCATAGATTTCATTAGTCATAGGTTTGATTGGATGGAGACGCATGGTAATCTACCATGCATCTTCATCGTTTCTACAGGCGGGTGATGTATAAAATGAAGAGTAATGATTTATTATTTAAAAAATTGTATCTCCAAAACGACACGCAGAACATCTCCAATTTTTTGATATGTTATGTAAAATTGAATGCTCTTTCATTTAAAAATACTAAAACAAGGAGTCGTTGAGGCCCCTCGCAGTCAAATTCAAGAAAAACTATTTGTTTTGTATTTTTTTCATACAAAAATTGATATATTCAAAGGTTTCGTATTTTTGCTTGGAAATTCAAAAAAATACCAATACAATGGCCAAAAATGACTAAAATCGGTTAAACGGTTTAGGAGTTATAAATTTTTGAAAATTGAAGATTTTGAAAAATCACGATTTTTTGGACCAGTCTAACGCAGAAAGGTCCAGTCTAATAACGAAATAAAAAAATACGGGTCTAATATTTTTCGATGTTGAACAATCCTACCGAATATTATAAAATTCTGAGAGATCGTATAACTTTTTTTCATGGAATTGCTGTATATATATATATATATATATATATATATATATATATATATATATATATATATATATATATATATATATATATATATATATATATATATATATATATATATATATATATATATATATATATATATATATATATATATATATATATATATATATATATATATATATATATATATATATATATATATATATATATATATATATATATATATATATATATATATATATATATATATATATATATATATATATATATATATATATATATATATATATATAATAAAATAAAAAAAAAAATCGTCTGTCTGTCTGTCTGTCTGTCTGTCTGTCTGTCTGACCCTAATAGGCTCGGAGACTACTGAACCGATCGGCGTGAAAATTTGTATGCAGGGGTTTTTGGGGCCGGGGAAGGTTCTTAAGATAGTAAGAGACCCCTCCCTCTTCTGAAAGGGGGGGCTCCCATACAAATGAAACACATATTTCTGCATAACTCGAGAACTAATCAAGCAAAGGAACCCAAATTTAGCATGCGGAAGTTTTTGAAGGCAAAAAATGTTTCTATGGTAGTTTGAGACCCCTCCCCTCTCTAGAAAGGGAGGCTCCCATACAAATGAAACAGAAGTTTCTGCATATCTCAAGAACTAATCAAGCAAATGGAACCAAATTTGGCATGCGGAGTTTTATGAAGGCGAAAAATGTTTCTATGGTGGTTTGAGACCCCTCCCCTCTCCTAGAAGGGGTGCTGTCATACAAATGAAACTGAAATTTCTTTATAACTCTAGATCTAATAAAGCAAATGGAACCAAATTTGGCATGCGGGGATTTTAAAGGCAATAAATGTTTCTACGGTAGTTCGAGACCCCTCCTCTCTCTCTGGTAGGGGGGGGGGCTCCCATACAAATGAAACACAAGTTTCTGCATAACTCGAGAACTAATCAAGTAAATGGAACCAAATTTGGCAGGTAGAGGTTTTTGAAGGCAAGAAATGTTTCTAAGGTAACTCAAGACCCCTCCACCCTCTGTAAGAGGGGGGCTCTCATACTAATGAAACACAAATTTGTGCATAACTCGAGAACTAATCAAGCATATGGAACCAAATTTGGCATGTGGAGGTTTTTGGAGGAGAGAAATGTTTCTATGGAAGTTTGAGATCCCCCCTGGGAGGGGGGGGGGGGGGAGTTTACAAACAAATCCAACACAAATTTCTGCATAACTCGAGAACTAATCAAGTAAATGGAACCAAATTTGGCATGTGGAGGTTTTTGAAGGCAAAAAATGATTCTATTGTGGTTTGAGACTCCTCCGCTCACTGAAAGAGGGGTCTCTCATACAAATGAAACACGAAATTTCTGCATAACTCGATCCTGCAACAAATTAAAAGCTGCATAATGGAAACCAAATTTGGCATGTGGAGGTTTTTGAGAGGAAATAAATGTTTCTAATGTGGTTTGAGACCCCTCCGCCTTCTGGAAGGGGAGACTCCCATAAAAATGAAACAAACATAATTTTTAGCATAACTCGAGAGCCAATGAAGCAAATGAAACCAAATTTTCTTTGGCATGTTGAGGTTTTTGGAGGCAAGAAATGTTTCTATGGCAGTTCAATACCCCTCCCCATTTTGAAGGGGGGGGGGGGGGGGTCCCATACAAATAAAAAGCAAATTTCTGCATAACTCGAGAACTAATCAAGTAAATGAAACCACTTTTAGCATATGGGGGTTTTTTTGGAGGCTAGATTTCTATATACATAAAAATGAATTTCTGTCTGTCTGTCTGTCAGACCCTTATAGACTCGGAAAGTTCTGAACCGACCAACGTGAAAATTTATATCAAGGGGTTTTTGGGGCTGGGAAAGGTTCTTATGATTGTTTGAGACCCCTTCTCTCTCAGGAAGGGGCGCTCTCATACAAATGAGACACAAATTTCATCATAACCCGAGAACTAATCAAGCAAATTGAATCAAATTTGGCATGTGGGGGGTTTTGAAGGCAAGAATGTTTCTATGGTAGTTCAAGACCCCTCCCCTTTCTGAAGAAGGGGGGGGGGTCAAACAAATGAAACTCAAATTTTTATTATAATCGATGAGCCCAATGTGATGGTTCGAGAACTAATCAAGCAAATGGAACCAAATTTGGCATGTGGGGGTTTTGAAGGCAATGATTGTATGGTGGTTTGAGAAACCACCCCCTCTGGAAGGGAGGGCTCCCATACAAATGAAACACAAATTTCTACCAAAAATGAGAATTATCCAGGTTACTTAAACACAAAACGTGTATTTCTCGGGTAAGAAGCATGTTTTGATAGAAGTTTGAACCCCTGCTTATTCAAGAAAAAAAAAACTCATTTCGAAAAAAAAAACCATAAACGTGCCAGTTATATTAAATTTTCCTTCATTTAGTTGCAAGCGTAGCAGCGCACGCACCGGGTTCAGCTAGTATATATATATAAATATATATATATATATATATATATTTTATATATATATATATATATATATATATATATATATATATATATATATATTAATATATTTTATATATATATATATATATATATATATATATATTTATATATATATATATATATATATATATATATATATATATATATATATATATATATATATATATATATATATATATATATATATATATATATATATATATATATATATATATATATATATATATATATATATATATATATATATATATATATATGTATATATATATAGATATATATATATATATATATATATATATATATATATATATATATATATATATATATATATATATTTATATATATATATATATATATATATATATTTATATATATATATATATTTATATATATATATATATATATATATATATATATATATATATTATATATATATATTATTTATATATATATATATATTTATATATATATATATTAAATTATTTGTTTATAATTACTTTTATTGATATTTTAATTATAATAATTTTATTAATTATTTTTTGTTAATTAAATTTAAAAATTTTAAAATTTAAATTAAGGGATTAAATTTTAAAAAAATTAGTTTTTGGAGAGAATTGTACTAACTTAAATTATTTATTTAATTAATTATTTATTTTATTAATTATTTGTTTATAATTACTTTTATTGATATTTTAATTATAATAATTTTATTAATTATTTTTTGTTAATTAAATTTAAAAATTTTAAAATTTAAATTAAGGGGTTAAATTTTAAAAAAATTAGTTTTTGGAGAGAATTGTACTAACTTAAATTATTTATTTAATTAATTATTTATTTTATTAATTATTTGTTTATAATTACTTTTATTGATATTTTAATTATAATAATTTTATTAATTATTTTTTGTTAATTAAATTTAAAAATTTTAAAATTTAAATTAAGGGGTTAAATTTTAAAAAAATTGGTTTTTGGAGAGAATTGTACTAACTTAAATTATTTATTTAATTAATTATTTATTTTATTAATTATTTGTTTATAATTACTTTTATTGATATTTTAATTATAATAATTTTATTAATTATTTTTTGTTAATTAAATTTAAAAATTTTAAAATTTAAATTAAGGGGTTAAATTTTAAAAAAATTGGTTTTTGGAGAGAATTGTACTAACTTAAATTATTTATTTAATTAATTATTTATTTTATTAATTATTTGTTTATAATTACTTTTATTGATATTTTAATTATAATAATTTTATTAATTATTTATAATTTACTATTTATTAAATAAATTATTTTATTTTGGTTAGTATTTTTGTTATTATTTTATTTTACATGTAAATATTTGTGGGAATTTATTTGATTTTTAAAAAATTAAATATTTTTATTTATTCGCAGTAATTAATATTAATTAAAAAAGAAATTTTGTATTAGTAATAATATATAGTATTGGTAAAATTTGTGCCAGCTACCGCGGTTATACAAATAATACAAATAAAAATTTTTAGTATTAGTTAAATTATAAATTTAATAATATAAATATAAATTTATTAGGTGAAATTTTTAAATTTATTTATTTATTATTACTAAGGTTAATTTAAGCTATAAACTTTTTATAATAAACTAGGATTAGATACCCTATTATTGAAAATAAATATTTAAATACTAAAGTAGTAGTAGTTATATTCTTAAAATTTAAAAAATTTGGCGGTGTTTTAGTCTATTTAGAGGAATCTGTCCTGTAATTGATAATCCACATTGAACCTTACTTAAGTTTGTTTAATTTGTATATCGCCGTCATCAGAATATGTTATTAGATAATAATTTTCTTAATATTTAATTAAATAAAATGTCAGGTCAAGGTGCAGTTTATATTTAAGTAGAGATGGATTACAATAAATTTATTTAAACGGATAATTTTTTGAAATAAAAATTTGAAGGTGGATTTAATAGTAATATGAAATAGATTATTTATATGATTTTAGCTCTAAAACATGTACATATCGCCCATCGTTCTTATTTTTAAAATAAGATAAGTTGTAACATAGTAGATGTACTGGAAAGTGTATCTAGAAAGACAATTTAAAGCTTAATTAGTAAAGTATTTCATTTACATTGAAAAGAAATTTGTGCAAATCAATTTAAATTGATTAAATTTTATTTATTAATTTTTTATATTGTTTAATTTTATTTAATAAAAATAATTTTTTTAATTTTTGTTATAGTATTTTTTAAAGAAAAAATAATTTTAATAATAGTTTATTAGTATTGTAAAAGAAAATTGAAATAATTTGAAAAATTTTTATTTTAAAAGAAAATTTAATTTATTGTACCTTGTGTATCAGGGTTTATTAATTAATTAATTATTATATTAATTTTTCTCGAATTTTAAAGATTTAATTATATATGAAAGTTACTGTAGCATAATTATTTTAAATATATAATTAGAAATGAAATGTTAATCGTTTTAAAATATATCTAGTTTTTTAAGAAATAAATTTAATTTAGATTTATAAATTAAAAATTTTATTTTTTTTAATATTTTTATTTTATAAAATTAATATTTTAAGGGATTAGCTTTAAAATAAATTTTTAAATTTAAAATAAAATATTTAAATAAATGTAAGCTTAAAAATAGTTATCATTAATAAATTTGTTATAATTTATTTTAAATTTTTTATTATTTATTGTTAAATTAAATTATTTATTAAAATATAAATTTTAATTATATAAATTTATTAATTATGATAAAATTAGTATATTAAATTTATTTGAATTATTTTAATTGGAAGGTTTAAATAAGGAATTCGGCAAATTATAATATATTCACCTGTTTATCAAAAACATGTCTTTTTGAATTTAATTTAAAGTCTAACCTGCCCACTGATTATATTGAAGGGCCGCAGTATTTTGACTGTGCGAAGGTAGCATAATCAATAGTCTTTTAATTGAAGGCTTGTATGAATGGTTGAATGAGATATATACTGTCTTTTTTAAATTTTTATAGAATTTTATTTTTTAATTAAAAAGTTAAAATATAATTAAAGGACGAGAAGACCCTATAGATCTTTATTTTGTTTAGTTATAAGTTAAAAAGAATATTTAAACTTATAATTTAATAAAAAATTTTTTTACTGGGGGTGGTAAAATTAAAATAACAATTATTATTTATTTACTTTAATATATTAATAATAGATCCAATTTTATTGTTTAAAAAAAAAAATTACCCTAGCGATAACAACATAATTTTTTTTTTTTTTAGTTTTCACCAAAAAAAAACGCCGCCCCCCCGCGGTTTTGAGATAAGTTATTTTGTGGAGAAGTTTAAAGTTTAAGTCTGTTCGACCTTTGAATTCTTACATGATCTGAGTTCAAACCGGCGTAAGTCAGGTTGGTTTCTATCCTTAATAAAATTATTATATTATAGTACGAAAGGACCTAATATAAAAAATATAGATTTTAAAGTGGTTACACCCCCATTCCCCCGGTTTCACTCTCGGCCCCCACCGCCAACCCCCACACAACCGCGACCCCCCAAAAAAATAGACATCGGTTCAAACGTTTTGCTCCCCTAAAAGACCCCTCGCCCCCCCCAAGGCGCGCCCCTCCCCCCCCAGAAGCAGAAAGGAAATGCTATTGTTATTCCCCGGACTTTTTTCTGAATGGATTATTCTAGTTCCTGTGAGAAAGATTGAGGAAAAACGAGTGAGCAAAATCGTTGAGGACGTGTGGATATGGCGTTACGGAACACCTGAGGTAGTCATTAGTGATAATGCCACATCCTTTACCGGAAAAGAATTTAAGTCTCTGCTCCGGAAAAAGGGAATCCGCCACTGGCCAAATTCGAGACACCAAAGCCAAACAAACCCAGTAGAACGGACAAACCGGACCATCAATGCTTTTTTACGGACATACATACAAACAGATCAACGTGTGTGGGATACCAGATTTGGAGACATTCAAGAAATGATCAACACGGCCGTCCACGCTTCGGCAGGATTCACACCATACCGCATTCTGTACGGGCATGAAAAAGTTATCATAGGCGAGGAGCATAGACAAGAGAGAGAGAGAGAGAGAGAGAGAGAGAGAGAGAGAGAGAGAGAGAGAGAGAGAGAGAGAGATGAAGAGGAACTTTCTGTAGAAGCTTTCTCTAGAAAAAAAAATAGGAGGAAAATTGATAGATACACTCAAACAAAATTTACAAAAAAGTGATGAAAAATGAAGAAAGGACTACAATTGAAGGCACAAAGTGTTTGCTCCAACATACCAGATTGGTCAGAAGGTGTCCAAGCGGAATTTTAGGCAGTCTTAAGCGGTCGAGCATTATAATGCCAAATATGGGCCGCGATACATGCCTTTCCCACGTCGTCGTAGTCGTCGTCGTCGATTGAACAATATCTGTGATCCTTTGTTGAAGAGCTCCAACAAAGAGATCGAATTCGGCTTAGTGACGTTTAACGCACACATGCACTTCAGCGCCTTTTAGATCAAGGAGTGCAAGTAAGAAGGAATATCATTTTGAGGAAAACAAACCATCATTCCTTTGAATGTGCCAGAAAGGGAAAGGTGACTAAATGTCAAAATGCCTACACGAAACCAAAGCGTCATCTTTTATTCGTCTTATTTCTCCGACCATTCACATCGAAACATCAAAATCATGTTTCAGAATGACAATCCGTCGGCCACCATATGAACTCCAAGCGGATGACAAGAATGTAATAAGCAGATGAAATGTCATTTGTTTTCTGAATGAACATTCGCATACACAGAGAATGATTTTGCAGTTGGAATATGAAACGTTTCTAATTGGTATTATACCCGTCCTCAAATGATATGTTAAGGATATTGGTTTAGCCCCTTTACACAAATCATTAGGAATGAATATGTCGGTTCACTTGGTTCAATAGAAATGCGAGCTTGATCAACGCGGGTCAAAAACAAAATCCGCCATTTGCAATTAGTGTTCGATTAGCGGAGTATACGGACAGAACAATTAAATCCGTGAAACATTATACACAAAACAGTGAAACGTTAAAAATAAAATAAGTGGTAATTATCACGGGTTAGTGTTTATGGGTCAGTGCTTGCGAGTTAGTTTTGTTTTGTTTGCATTGCATTGATGGGTTTGTATTTAGTGATAAAAAATTGATTACTAAATTATATGCTCAGCATGAATTTAATGTTATATTATGTTTTTTCTTTCTTTTTTCAATAAGATCATGATTTGCCTGCTCAAGCTTTCGGCTCTCTCACAGCCGAGGAATGGGGGACCGTTCTTATGGAATACCCATTGGATGCCACAGCTGTTCATGAAAAAATAAGAAATTGGAAGCTGCAGATGGTAAGTACACGAAAAAATGTATTCAGAAGAGACTAATTTTTCTACATTTTTAGGGAATTAATGAAGAACAATCATGCATTCCACCACTGGAAAAATCTTATGCAGTTTTGTAGGTCCAAAAAAAACATATATCGTCAATTCCGACAAAACCAGATGCTCTTGCTGGAAATTCAAACTGCGAAGTCCAAGAAGATGGTTTTGACGTAGTACAACAGGTATAGTCAATATTTCTTTACATGGCCCGTTTAAAACACAATGCTTATAAATTGTTTTAATTCTAAATGAAAAACAGTTTGATGATAGCGATGGTTACGTTCATGGTTGCTTACCTCTTAATTGGGACCACTATACGTCACACTATACCCCCGTTTTAAGCTAGGACAGGACCTGCCAGCTGTTAGTGCAAAAACAAGACCATTTACCTGTCAAAAAAGACCGTTTTTGATTGGTCGCTTTGACAACCGCCTATACCGCCTCCGTCGAGTTATGTTACAAGCAGACAGTTTGTTATTGGTTTGGCGGTGTTGCTAGTAGTCACTGCTTTGTCACTTTTTTCGTTTGTGACAACTCACACCAAATTTTTATTGCTGGAAAACAGCAAAGTTTTGCTGATTTTTTTTTGTGCTGTAATTTTAGCAATGTATACAGCAAACCAAGATTGGTGATCAACCAGCAAAACTGATATTCAAAAAAGTGACAGCTCTTATACTGAGCCTTCAGCAAAATGCTTACAATTTGCGTGATAAACCAGCAGCAGATCAAACAAATAATTTTGCTGTATTTTCGGCAAATTACAGTATTCACTGAAAATACAGCACAGCTAATGTTTTGTTTTCTTTTTTGTTTTATAAATAAAAACACGTTTTGGCTTATTTTTCGTTCATTAAATTAAGCTTTTTATTTATTTTAGTTGTAAAAGAAACCCATGTTTTACAATCGATGTGAAAAATTAAAACAATTTTCTCCAGTGAATTCGCAATCTTTTGTGTGCCCTTGTTGATGCATTTTGCACCAGGTGATGGATTTTTTTCTCTCATAATGAGAAGTTAGCGTTCTGAAGGAAATTAAATCAATTCACATTTTGTTATTTTATTAACGGTTGGGTATTTTTGGATGTAGATGTTGCCCAGTATTACATTCGTACTCCAGGCACCGTAATTGACCTTTTTAGCTGATGGAAACATTCCGGTGAAATAAAGTTGGATCTAAAACTAATAGGGAAGGTCCATTAATTATGTCACGCAGTAGGGGGGAAGGGGGGCTTTGAGAAAACGTGACGATCCATACAAAAAAAATTTGAAGGTCCATACAAAAAACGTGACATGGGGGGGGGGGGGGGGGGGGGGGGTTTACAAAAAGTCAATTTTTGTGTGACGTAATTAATGGACGTTCCCTAACTCAATTTGTAAAACAAAGAGACACGAAAGCTTCATTCGTTTTTATCAGCAATCCATCAAATTGACAGGCAAAATAGTTTACTGGTCTTCAGTATATATAAGTTACTGATTTACAATCAGTAAGAAAATATTTGATGATTTTCGGTAAGTAATACTGGATTCCACAAAATGTCAAAAAGAATGCTGGTTAATAGCATAAATGTGAGTGCTGAAAGATATTTAGTAAATATTGTTGCTGCTTTTCAGTTATTTGTTTAAGATATGCTGGTATATCTGTAACAAGTGTTTTGCTGATGTGTTTCCACAAAAAACTATTGTTGGAATCAGTTAAGATTATTTGGTGTGTAGAACAAATGCGGAAACAAAAGTTCACTTTTGCAGTGGATTATTTCAAATCAGTTCGAAATAAGGTGCAAAGCGAAAAATTATGGTCGCAGTGACGTGTCACATCCGGGTCTCCATTTTCATCGGTTCCCGAGAGATCCAATCGTTCGCCGAGAGAGGGTGAAGGCCTACATTGGGAACGCAAGTGAGGAAGACATTCTCTTGCTCAAGCTTTCTCCCCACAATAGAATTTGCAGCGTAAGCATCAATGAAATTCAATGAAACCTTATCAATTAACGTTTAGTTTGATGCAGCTTCATTTCTTTAATTACTTAATGCAGCTTCATTTCATTTAATTACTTTATTTCCAATGGGATTACTGTGTAAACATATTTGGCAACACTGGAGCGACTCCCGTATCATAGCAATCATAAATTTATAAGAGGTCATCTCTCTCTTAGCTGGCAGGTCCTGTCCTATTTTTTATTTTCTATTTTTTTTTTCTTGGCCCCCCCCATAAGGAAAGGGAAAAAAAAAAAAAAAAAAAAAAAAAAAAAAAATTTAAGAAAAAAACCCCATTTTTGGGGTTTTTTGAAAAAAAAAATTCCCGTAGTATTTGGAAAAGGAGAACAGGAGGGCGGGAGCAGTTTTTTTTTGGAATCAAGTTTTCAAAAAGACATCAACTGAACCACTGGGAGCTGCGGGGCTTATAATTTGCATCATCCAAAATCGGAAATATATAAGTTTGTTAAATTTTCTGTTGGTTTTTTCCAAAACAACATACGTCCTTTTTTTTTATACAGCGCTATATTCGTTGAAGTTAAACAAGAATCAAGTAGATGTTCATTCAATGAAAATAAATTTTTACCTCAGTTCACAGTTGGTAAATAAACACTTACTAGGAGCAATGAAATTCACAATTTACTCTGTTGGATTATGAATTCAATCAGGTTCTACTACACTTCAGGTTTTCATTCTTGTAAAGTATGTAGGCATGTTGCCATTGAAGCAGCAGATAGGTTGTGGTGCTCAGTGCTTGAGAATGCAGGACATTTTTTTGCAAATATATATGACTTATAGCGAATTCATTTTTGAAGCTAGGCAGAGACGATGTTATAATATAGAGACACGCAGAGAGTGAAGCCAGAAACACCAATCGAACCGTCAAGCGGAGCACCAATCGAGCAAAGTAAATAAACATTATTGCTGTGATAAAAAATGCATGGTGAGTATTGTTAACGAGGTTCCTTTGAAATAAGATTTAAATTTGATTCAGTTAGGATCTTTAATATAAGGGATCCCGAATAAAAACTTACTGTATTATGCTGTTGTACTCTAATAAAATATTTAAACTATAAACCACCACAAACATTGTATTCTACATATAGTAATCATCCAATAAACAAGAAATGTACAGATACGTATGTACAAATATACAAGCAATCTCTGTTTTTTGTTTTGTTTTCAAAGTCAAATTGTTTAGATCAACATTCTAACCACATCGGGGGTAACAGATGAATATGAAAACTTCAGAGTAAAAAATTAACCAGGGATTTTGTGAAAATCAATAATAATAATAATTGTTTTTTCATGATTAAAAGAAAGTTTATTTATCAGAGGGTAAAGTATAACAGTGATTTAACAAAAAAAAAAAAAATGAATTATCGTTCACTGAACGAAAATAGTATAGTTACAGTGCCATTGAACGGCTGTCCAGTTTGTTCGACCTTATTTTATACGGTTGAAAAATTCTTAACCTGTTGGTAACAAATCTTTCGATTATGTTTTTGCGGATGTTGTGACAATCTTCAAAGACTTCGATTCTGATTAACATCATCAAAGCTGTCAATTCTGTTGTAATATTTTTGTTTTTTGTTATCAAGCCGGATATGTTCTCGCGGAAAACTCTCTCAAGAGCAACGAAAAACATATATACAGGTTCGGTAATATAAATCAACGCATCGCCGGTGTAATCTTTTAAAATAGTAAATTTAGTGAAAGATTTCAGATAAGGTAATTCACTTACACAAGGTGAGAAACATGCTTCACAACCCAAGTAACAAATTAAATTTTAAGGTACACTTGAAGAAGTTCTGAAGAATCATTTGATAAAACCACGCATAAAACTAGATTTTCTACATAACACCGATAAAACAGCCATAAAACCCTCATAAGTTCAAAAAGGCCCATACTACAGGAGGTTCTCAAGACTATTTCCCAAGATTCGCTTAAAACTTGATAGTTTTATCGGTACATACTTGTAATGACATGCAGGACATGCTTAAAACTATGATAAAACTACCACAAGTTTTAGTAGTTTTATGATTTTCTTCTTTAAGAACACTTCCAGTCCGTCACAAATATGTTTCGAAGATTTCATTTTTGGATTCGTTCTGCTGAATGGGGACTTTTTAAGAGAAAAAAAAACATCGATATACACATGATGTTTCTTTTCCAAAGTGGATACGTATGTAAATTAATTGTAAAAATGACCATAAATGCATGAGTTTTTTGCCTGCAATTGATACATTTTTCATGCGACGTTCAGTTTATTGGTGTTTTATAACATAAAAGTACGAAAATTTTAATGCGCCCCGGAATCATTGCTAGACCATTGATTTATTTGAAAAATAAAAAATACTTGAAAATTCAACAATTAGGTGACAAGGCTGATAAATTGTTAGATCTTGAATAAATTGTGTCTACAATCCATTTCAAGTTTCAAAATGTATTTTAAACAGCAGAAATTGTTCGTAGCATTGGAAAAACGAGAGTTTTTTTGCATACATATGAAAATGGCTACCATTCCGAGGGAATCCAGAATAGGCACGCTCGCCATTTTTTCAATGGTTTTATCTAAAACTACCATAAAACGCATATAAAACTAATATTTCTTGCACAAGACTAACAAGATTTTTTTAGGAGCGCGATAAGTTCATCTTTACTTGTTCTATTCTTGAAAAAGAGGAGTAACGCTTGAATAAAACTTGTTTGAATTGCTCAAGGTAAACAAGTCTTTCGTAAGATAGCCATAAAATCATTGTGGAGAAGGCACATCATAAACAAAGAAAATGTGAACGTTCAAATCAAAAGTAATGTAGGATTATATTTTAATGTTGTGTTTGTGGTATTATGGTAAGATAAGCCGTTATTTTCAGAAATTATCCCACCGGACTCTTCGTTCACTCTATCTTTTAAATGTTGCTAGAACAGTATAAAGAAAAATATTACAAATATTACTATGTTTTATAAAATAATATCTTTTATTGAAATTTTATCTTTTATATTTCGAATGATCTATTCTGTTTTCAGCTTTCCCAGGACTAGTAGGATATTAATACATATCTAACTTTTATTTATTTTTCAGTAACAATCCATTCAAGTTTGAAATTTGAATAAATTAGCATTTTTGTCTATAATGGTATTTTAATTTGTTATGTACAAAATATATTATATATTAAATAACATATAACGGGGAAAGGGAGGGACCATCAGGGCACTCAAGTAAAACGATTTGGATAGGGAGCATGGGACTGCCTCCTCCCTATTGTTAACATTTCGTGGAACGAGGGCGGGCTCTTCGACCCCATCTATTGGGTTTATTCTGTCAATCGACGGCTCGATTCTAGCGCTGTGAGTGTGAACTTGCTTTTGGAAGGAGATTCTCTTCCCTATATTCGCGGGTTTCGCGTAAGTGTCTCTGCTTACGGGCCCGCCCAAACGTTTTTGGCCCTTCATACAGGAGCTTGATGATCACAAACAATAATAGAATCCTGATCAAATCGTTTTTCAGATTATTCCACTGCTATGGAAAGTTTCCTTGCTGCAATAGATGGTAGTATTACATCATCATCATCATCATCAAGAACAGATTGCGTCGATGGCTGAAACATCAGTTGAGCGAAAGATGATTTTTCTCTTGATCTGTACGCTGAACCTAGCGTTGGAAGAAGTGCACTGTGTAGTGGATCACTGGGTGATTCCAGCGCACTACTTCCGACTTTGAATTAAACGTGCGGATCATGTGAAAAATCGATTTTCGCTCAGATGATTTACCAATTTTTACTTGCAACGAGTATAAATATAATGTAGCCTATTGTGAACTGAAATGCACGACTTGGGAGAATTCAACATTAACATAACATTTGACAATCGTAGTGCACATTAAACCTTACGTCAAAAGTACTGCGCTGTATTTCCACGGTGGTGCGCCATATAACGCACTATCTGAGACGTTCGGTTTAACTTGCATAACTGGCATAAAATCAAATATCATGAGTTATGCATTTCGGTTTTCAATTGGCGACATATTTTACGCATAACGCATAGACCCTTTTGATAAGTTAGTCTCAGTAGGCTGCGAATCCAATGGAATGGTCAAAAAAAAAATTGTCGTTGGTGGCTGAAATGAAGGAGTGTTCAATATATTGAATAGGTTTTTATTGAATTTCCGCTTGAACGGTCCGCTGGTTTTTAATTTTTTCCACCTGTGGGCGTCCATTGTGACACTTTGTTTATTTTTCACATAATGATCTTTCTCAAGAATATGTGCTCTTATTTAAAATCAAATGGTTCTAAGAGAGTTTTATGGCAGCATTTCCAAGATACATTCATCTTAAAGAAGAATGTCATAAAACCTTTACAAAACTTTTATCAGGTTTTATGCAAGTTGCGAAACGATGTCTTGAGAGAGGGATCAAGTATCTTATAAAACTACTGATAAGGTGAATTACACTTATAAATGATGTAGTTTTATGGAGGTTTCTTCAAGTGTTCTTTAATCACTCTTGAAAACTATTAATGAATTAAAACCAGCTTAACTTAGAAAATGCCCTGATAAAACCGGATGAACTCCATAATGCTCTGATAAAACTACCATAAAACATGAATAAAACCAATTTGCATTTGAATTGCTACTTGGGAAACAGTATAGTTCATGGCAACGCTCCTCAATATGTAACCTCCAATATGATAAATCTGGTTTCTTTCAGAGTTATCAAAAACTGTATCTTCAAAAACGTCGTTTGAATATCCCATCTCAAAATATTCTTCTATATCTCGGGTCATTTTAGTACTACTATATGCATACGGCTCAAAACCGCTGATTCTAGCTGTGAAATTCATCAACCACGGTGTTTCATGATGCTCATAGGAAGCACCAGGTATTTCTGACATAAACTGAGAGACCGAAAGAAGTCTAAGATTATCTTTAAATTGAAAGGCGGTAGGTCGCTTTTGCTTAAATCTTACCAAGGAAAAAATGTTTTCCAAGCAATCCTGCGTAAATCTTGCAGTGTAAACCACTGTATACTGTTCAGTATATAGAAAATTGTATTGAAGCCGAAGAATTGAATTCGTACATAAAATTGAAGCTGTTTGCCATGGCTTCCACCGCTTTTTGATCCCAACTTTGCAATCAAAAATAAATGTACGGTACGTTCTTAGAAATGACACTGTTTGATTGTACACATTCAAATTTTGAAGACTCAAAGCAAGATTAAACTGACGGGAAGTCATCAGTTTGAACCAACGCCACACTGTTTCAATCCAAAGTGCCGTGGTTAACAACTCTTTACGACCAGTTTCTTGACTCATAAAGCGCAATGCTGCTGCCACGTCGTGATTGACGAGCTTGTAGGAATTCGAAACTTTCATGGCATCCAGATTACTGCCGTTAAGGAAATCTACTTCCTTGAAAGTCAAGCGAGATGCCATTTTAAGCCCTTTACCTTTCTAAAAAAAAACAAGGTCCCTAAGATGATAAATGTCTGCTTCGTTCGCTATTAAGCCATTTTCATCAACAACCTGCTGTGAAAGAAAGATATAGGGTAGGGAACGGCTTAATCAGGGGTCACTATTTTAAGACATTGCTAAAGTAGCATTATTGCATTGGTAATGCATCATTGCATTGGTAATGCATCATTGCATTCTTAAAGCTAATCTAACAATTCATTACTTGACAACTGTTGAATTGATGCGATCCCGCAATAATGATGTTGATTTTGGGTTGTATAAGTGCAATAATATGTGGTTACTTGGGTTACTTGGGTACTCACCAAAGAAACCTGCACATAAAATTGAAATATTATAATCTTCAACAATAACTTGCAGTCTAGATAATGGCACAAACTTGGTTGTCTCCGACATTTCCGCTTAAATTCGGAACATTCACATACTCTGAAATAGCTTCCAAGACGGTCAATATTTTTCCTCCTTCGGATGCAACATACAAATCACGTTCGTAGTTGAAATGGAGCTGAAATGTATTATTCAATAAACATTATTTGAATAGTAATAAATTATTTCAATACATACACACAAAGAATAATTATTATTAAAATTAAAAAAAAAACATTGCCAAAATTGAAAAGTTGCGTTGGTTCTTTTTCGTAGAAAGCGGTTTACTTTCAAAACCAAAACCTTCAAACCACCAATTCAAAATTTTGCTGCTTTCATTTAAAAGTTGAAATTTTTTAAACAAATTGTAGAACTGTCAAATCGAAACCGTGGCATCGTTGAAAATAAAAGCCAATTATTTTTATTCCAAAATAACCTTTCATCCAGAAAGTGCAATTTAAATAAAAGTATGCTGTAAAAATACTTTTAACATAAAAAGTTTTCTTTTGAGATGAATTGTAGAACTGTCAAATCCACACCGTGGCATATTTGAAAATGAAAGCAAATTATTTTTATTTGAAAATGAACTTTCAACTAGAAAGTATCGTGCAATCAAAATAAATGTATGCTGTTTTGATTGAAAGAAAAAATGGTTTAAAATAAAAAGGTTTTAATTTTCAAATGAATTATTATAACTTTCATAAAGACCGGAACCCGAGGTTGGCGTCGTTCAATCACCAATGTTTCCATCCCGAAAGATCCAAGTTGAAATATTTTCTCCATATCTTCCGAATGCACCTGAGCCAGCTCTAGCATCTGCTGCCGCTCGTCGTCGATTGTGGCACCGGTGCAAAAAAAAAGAAGGGATTATTATCAGTGACATGGCCTATTCCGTTTGCATGGTCCGTTCGGAACTTAATAACGTCGGATGTTTGTGAACTTTCTTGATAAGCGATTCTCCAAGAGGAACATTTTGAATGTGAAGTTTTTGTATTATTTGACAACAGTATAGAGAAAAAATCCATACGACGATTTCCTTTGTGTTGGTGGATTTGACAGTTCTACAATTTCCATGGTAAAAGAATTCACTTTTAAATTTACACACTGAACCGAAACATAACACTTTCAAATCAAACGAAGAACTTTCGTGGTAGATAATTTTACTTTCAATTTAATGAAAAATAAATACTTTTCATATGTAAAGTGCAAAACTTTTAATAAAACAAGATTTATTTTTTGTGTATACGCTACACAGCCGGGAGTTTTCAACGTTGTAATCTGGAGGAAGCTGACAAAATTTCATCCATTTTTCCCTTATGGCAACGTCTTTGGGGAATCGGAAAAAGCTAACACTAGTTAGCGTCTTATCCTGCACATTCCCACAAAATTTCGCTATAAACTTCATCTCTTTAACTATGGAATTCAATAACTTTTCGCGGAAAACAAAGCGGAAACAGAAACGAATTCAAGGATTCTAATTGAAAAACAAAAGTCACTCGAAGTAAATACAATTCATCGGGTTGCCAAAACAAATAACAAAATATCACTCGGTAGCCGGGGCACCAGTTTGAATGATTTTCTCTCTGCGTGTCTCTATATTATAACATCGTCTCTGAACCTAGGTTGGAACTAGTTCCAACCTGCGATACCCGAAATAGTCGGCAGTGCAAACTTCAGCCCGATACGAATTACAAATAAAGACAAGCTCACCGAAGCTTAACACACAAAAAGCCGACCTAATCTTGATACCCGATTCCAGGTTGGAACTGAATCAAAAACGAATTCGCTATTACAATGATCAAGCATTACTTTTCAAATAGACGTAGCTAACATTTGATAGCGATTGAGAAAAATGAGGTAGAAGTTCCAGATGCTCTCATTAAATTCTATTTAACTGCATTGCAAGTTTTATTCAATCTTTTGCTTCTAACAAGGTCAAATAATAGTATGAGTAGTAAAAATCGTGGTTTTCATTCATTTTCGCTCTATTTTTGAGAAAATTAACCAGTTTGCCTCCATACACATACACAGCAAAAAAAAGTTGTTGAATATTACACAGAATCAGATGCACATAGGTCATTCCATTGGTTGTGTAATGATAGATTGTCTCGACGTACACAATAAAATGATGCACTACTTATCGATGTAATTTAGTCGATGTAAACAAGACAACGTAGCTCATCCAGACAACGTGAATCATCGCGACGTACTACATAGTCGCGACGTAAAACAAGCAATGTAAAACTAGTAGTGTAAAGGTAATTTCGGACATTATCTATGTATATAAAAATGGATTTCTGTCTGTCTGTCTGTCTGTCTGTCGGTCTGACCCTAATAGGCTCGGAGACTACTGAGCCGATCGGCGTGAAAATTTGTATGCAGGGGTTTTTGGGGCCAGCGAAGGTTTTCAAGATAGTAAGAGACCCCTCCCTCCTCTGAAAGGGGGGGCTCCCATACAAATGAAACACATATTTCTGCATAACTCGA
Organism: Aedes koreicus; assembly: GCA_024533555.2. Taxonomy (NCBI): domain Eukaryota; kingdom Metazoa; phylum Arthropoda; class Insecta; order Diptera; family Culicidae; genus Aedes; species Aedes koreicus. The sequence continues at coordinate 310,513 of JAHHFK020002414.1, read as the reverse complement.
GAACTGATCAAGCAACGGAATCCAAAGATAGCATGCGGAAGTTTTTGGAGACAAAAAATGTTTCTATGGTAGTTTGAGACCCCTCCCCTCTCTAGAAAGGGAGGCTCCCATACAAATGAAACAGAAGTTTCTGCATATCTCGAGAACTAATCAAGCAAATGGAACCACATTTGGCATGTGGGGTTTTCTGGTGGCAAAAAATGTTTCTATGGTGGTTTGAGACCCCTCCTTTCTCCTAGAAGGGGTGCTGTCATACAAATGAAACTGAAATTTCTTCATAACTCTAGATCTAATAAAGCAAATGGAACCAAATTTGGCTTGCTACTACTGTTTCTACGGTGGTTCGAGACCCCTCCTCTCTCTCTGGTAGGGGGGGGGGGGGGGGGCTCCCATACAAATGAAACACAAGTTTCTGCATAACTCGAGAACTTATCAAGTAAATGGAACCAAATTTGGCAGGTAGAGGTTTTTGAAGGCAAGAAATGTTTCTATGGTAACTCAAGACCCCTCCGCCCTCTGTAAGAGGGGGGCTCTCATACTAATGAAACACAAATTTGTGCATAACTCGAAAACTAATCAAGCATATGGCACCAAATTTGGCATGTGGAGGTTTTTGGAGGAGAGAAATGTTTCTATGGAACTTTGAGACTCCTCCGCCATCTGGAAGGGGGAGGGAGAGGAGTTTCCAAACAAATCCAACACAAATTTCTGCATAACTCGAGAACTAATCAAGTAAATGGAACCACATTTGGCAGGTGGAGGTTTTTGAAGGCAAGAAATGTTTCTTAGTTGACTCGAGCCCCTCCCTTCTCTGAAAGGAGGGCTCATATACAAATGAAACACAAATTTCTGAATAACTCGAGAACTTATCAAGTTAATGGAACACAATTTGGCATGTGGAGGTTTCGAAGGCAAAAAATGATTCTATTGTGGTTTTAGACTCCTCCGCGCACTGAAAGAGGGGGTCTCTCATACAAATGAAACACGAATTTCTGCATAACTCGATAAAAATTAAAGCAAATGGAACCAAATTTGGCATGTGGAGGTTTTGGAGAGAAATAAATGTTTATAATGTGGTTTGAGACCCCTCCGCCTTCTGGAAGGGGAGACTCCAATAAAAATGAAACATAATTTTTAGCATAACTCGAGAGCCAATGAAGCAAATGGAACCAAATTTGGCATTTGGAATGTTGAGGTTTTTGGAGGCAAGAAATGTTTCTATGCCAGTTCAATACCCCTCCCCATATTGAAGGGGGGGGGGGGCTCCCATACAAATAAAAAGCAAATTTCTGCATTACTCGAGAACTAATCAAGTAAATGAAACCCTTTTTAGCATATGGGGGCTTTTGGAGGCTAGATTTCTATATACATAAAAATGAATTTCTGTCTGTCTGTCTGTCAGACCCTTATAGACTCGGAAAGTCTGAACCGACCAACCTGACAATTTATATGAAGGGGTTTTTGGGGCTGAGAATGGTTCTTATGATTGTTTGAGACCCCTTCTCTCTCAGGAAGGAACGCTCTCATACAAATGAGACATAAATTTCATCTTAACCCGAGAACTAATCAAGCAAATTGAATCAAATTTTTCATGTGGGGGGTTTTGAAGGCAAAAATGTATCTATGGTAGTTCAAAACACCTCCCCTCTCTGAAGAAGAGACATTATTTTGTCTACCAAAATGATCGCATTAATGGAGCTGGTGGTGGCGTTGCCATCATTGTCCATAGGCGTATCAAACATCACATTCTTTCTTCATTTGAAACCAAAGTTTTTGAATCAGTCAGTTGAAACAAAATTTGGCCAATTTACTTTTATAGCTGCCTATTTGCCTTTCCAATGCACTGGCCAGCAAAAGATTTAGCTCAAGGGTGACCTCCAGAAACTTACCCGTCATAGGTCTAAATTCTTCGTTATTGGTGATTTCAATGCACAACACCGCTGATGGAATAATTCGCAAAGCAATGCCAATGGTAATATACTTTTTGATCATTGTTCTGCAGGCTACTACACTATTCAATACCCAAAACAGCCCAACTTGCTTTTCTTCAGCCAGAAATCCCTCAACTATTGGATTTGGTCTTAACTGATTCATGTCAACTTTGTAGTCAATTGATTACCCATGCTGACTTTGGTTCTGATCACCTTCCTGTTACATTTGAAATATCTCAAGAAATCATTTCTAATTCCATCAGTTCTACTTTCAACTACCATAGAGCTAATTGGGATCAATATCGAACATTTATGGAATACAACTTTGATCCTAATGTTCCATTGCAAACAAGAAATGAAATTAACAATGCTCTTGAATCTCTGGCTTTCTCAATAAATAGAGCAAGAGCTGCTTCAGTGCCAAAATGCGAGGTTAAATTCAATTCAGTTATAATTGATGACGATCTTCAGCTCTTGATTCGTCTGAAAAAATGTACGTAGGCGTCAATATCAAAAGAACACGTGATCCCGCTATGAAAGTCATATGGCGAGATTTACAAAAACAAATTAAAAAACGCTTCTCTGCCCTGAGGAACAAACATTTTGAAAATAATGTGTCAAAATTAGATCCGAGTTCCAAACCTTTCTGGAAACTCTATAAAGTATTGAAAAAACCTCAAAAGCCTCTACCAGCGCTTAAGGAAAGGTGATAAAATTTTGCTCACAAATGCGGAAAAAGCTCAAAAACTTGTTAAGCAGTCTGAGAGCTCCCATAATTTCAGTTTGGGTCTTACAAGCCCTATTGAGGATCAAGTTTCCAGGGAGTATCTGAATATTTTTTCTCACAAGAAAATACTTTTGATGATTCTTGGGGAACTGATTTGGATGAAGTAAAAACTATAACTAAAAAATTTCAAAATATGAAAGCACCAGGTGATGGTGAAATTTTCTATATCCCAATCAAAAAATTCCCGGAGGGTACTTTGTCTTTCTTGGTAAAACTATTTAACGAATGTTTTTCATCTGGCATACTTTCCAGATAAATGGAAAAATGCTAAAGTCGTATCTATCTTGAAGCCAGACAAAAAAATCCGGCTGAAGCTTCTAGCTATTGACCAATGAGTTTGCTTTCTTCAATATGTTGGCGCGATTACTCTTCGTTGTGACTTTTTTCTTTGTTCGACCAGCCGCACCAAGGGTTCAGCTCTGGGCAGCACCAGAACATAAGCCGGCACACGTAAACAACTTCACAAAAAACGTTAACCCACGGCACAATGGTGATATCAGAAACTGATTCTCACAAATCGACTAAAACGCTCGCTATGTACAATTTTCTGGTGTAATTTAATTTTCTTCCGTGCAGATTGAACAACTGGTAACGACTGACAATGATGACGATGATTGATTGGTAGTTTGGTTACGTTCGCGCGAAAGCAGCTGAGCAGACGGGGTTGCCAGAAGGGCAACAAAAAATTGTTCGAAAGCTCAACCGTTAGCACCAGTTTCGGGGATGTGTTGACATATTCTCAGTCCGTGCTGTCAGAACCAACATACCCGCCACCTTGAACAGTTATGTTCAACATTGAAATGTTAACAAACAACAATATTCTTTTTACTCTTATGGTCTAACTTTTGCTTATTAATTCTAACACATCTAAGCTTATTCTAATGATGCTTTCACGTCGCAGGATCATCTGGATGCTGCTGGACCTCGCGCAAACATTCTTCTTCATCAACTGGGTCTGCTAGAGTCTTGGAGTACGGCAGCAGGCAAATTTTCGCAATCGGACGAGTGATAATACCACGAGCAGTGCGTAGTGTGACAACTCGTGTTAAGTTGTCCTTTCCTGGCAAAACGGAGTGTATTCGAGCTAGAGGTCATCGAATTGGTGGCTGCATTTCGTCGACTACGATGACCATTGTTCTTGGTACGATTTCGTCGTTGCGTTTCCAGCTGCGGGTATTTTTTATGAGCTCCTGGAGATATTCTCGGCGCCAGTGCATCCAAAATCGCTGAACATGTTGCTGCAATTGCTGGTAATGTTGAAGCCTGTTCGTTGGTATGCTGTGGACATCAGGGTCAGGCAGGGCGTGCAGAGAAGATCCGACGAGGAAATGAGTCGGGGTCAATGCGGCCATATCATGTGGGTCCTCGTTCAAAGGAAGCAGAGGTCGGCTGTTCATAATTGCCTCAATTTGTGTTAAAATCGTGCACATATCCTCAAACGAAAGACGAGTCGATCCCAGCTGGCGAAAGAGATGTTTTTTGGCAACTTTCACGGCCGCCTCCCATAGGCCGCCAAAGTGTGGGGCTTTGGGTGGGGTCAAGTGCCAGGTGATTCCCTCGTCAGAACATACCGATGCAATTTCAGCTTGCTGTGATCGGTCCCGGAACCTGGCAAAAAGTTCAGCCAAATCGTTTTTCGCTCCCTCGAAGTTCTTGCCGTTATCGGAGTGAATGTGGAGCGGGCGACCACGACGAGCGATGAAGCGCCGGAGAGAGCCAAGAAACGCTTGAGTGGATAAATCACCGACCAATTCAAGGTGCACGGCTTTGGTAGAGAAGCATACATAAACGCATATGTACGCTTTGGCAGGTGAGGCACGCTTATGAATTGGACGAAGATAGAGTGGACCGGCATAATCCACTCCAGTAACACTGAACGGGCGACTGGGAATGACCCGCTGGGCAGGCAACTGACCGATTTGCTGTTGGGCAGGAACGGGATTCAGACGAGTGCAACGAAAACAGTTCCTAACGATGCTCTGGATCAATCTTCGACCCCGTGGTGGCCAATATTCCTCTCGAATCGCAGTCAATAGTAGACGCCCGCCACCGTGGAGCAATTTGCGATGGAAATGTTCGACGATTAGGCGGGTAAACGGATGTCTCATGGGCAAAAGGGCTGGGTGCTTGGCTTGGTAGGGCAATAGGGCAAAACTAAGGCGACCTCCAACTCTCAACACTCCTTCTGGGTCAAAAAATGGGCTCATGTTACGGATGTGCGACTGTTTAGATATGCTTTTCTCTTCCCTTAATTGTTTTATTTCCGCTGCGTAACCATCTTTCTGGGCTAATCGGACGAGAATTGTTGTGGCATTGGCGATCTCGGCCACGGATAGGGCTATGCAGCTGGATGGATGTTTTGGTGAAGGCTTTGTTCGGAATTTCAATCGGGTGTTGGTGACGAAGCGCATGATATATCCGGTGACGTGAAGAAGGCGGCTGTAGGAGGACCAGCGAAGGAAAAACGGATGAACGGACGGCGACGCTTGAACGACTGCGACAGTAGTTTTTATTTCCAGTGCTTCGTCGGACATCTTTGGGGGTATAGATTTCGGCCAATCTTGCTGCGGACCCGCTAACCAGCTCGGTCCACTTTTCCAAAGTTCGCTGTGGATGAATTCCGTGACGGACATGCCCCGTGATACCAAGTCAGCGGGATTTGCGACTCCGGGAACATGCTTCCATTGGCAGCCTTGGGTACACTGCTGTATTTCCGATACGCGGTTGGCCACGAAAGTTGGCCAGGTATTCGGAGGTGATCGAAGCCACTGAAGAGTGCATGCAGAATCCGACCAGAAGTAAGAGACCGTCACGTTGACGTCAATTGCCTTTTTGATGCGATCATGTAGATGAGCGCCAAGAACAGCTGCACATAGCTCTAATCGGGTAATGGTGAGACGATTTAGTGGAGCTACGCGAGACTTCGACGCTAGGAGCTGAATTCGAACTCTTCCTTGGTCGTCTTCGCAGCGAGCATAAGTGCAAGCACCATACGCAGCCAGGGACGCATCGGCGAAAGTGTGTAGCTGGATCACTGACTCGGGAAGGAATGCATAACGTTCAACGCGATGTTCGGAGATCTTTTCGAGTTCCTGGTGATAGGTTTCCCACATCGATCTCACAGGTTCAGGAACTGGATCGTCCCACCCGCATGACAACTCCCACAATTTCTGCATCAGAATCTTCGCTCGAACGATTACGGGAGCAATGAGACCAAGTGGATCGAAGAGTTTGGAAATGTCTGACAGAATTGATCGTTTCGTCGGAGGCTCATCGCTGCTTCGCACCTGGGAGTCGAATCGCAGACAATCGGCTTCAGGTTCCCAACTGATTCCAAGCGCTTTGATGGTTTCGTGAGGAGTGAATTGAAGAGACGATTGCGTACCGACTTGCACGTCACTGAGGCCTTGCAACACTTCGAGCCGATTAGAGGTCCATTTTCTCAGCTCAAATCCACCTGTCTCCAACAATTTGCTGAGCTCGTTCCGCAAAATGATCGCTTCTTCGACGGATTGGGCTCCGCCGATAAAATCGTCAACGTAGAAGCTCTTTTTCAATGCTGGACCGCCTGCTGGAAATGATTTGCCTTCGTCCTCTGACAGCTGCTGGAGTGTTCGAGTCGCCAGATAAGATGAGGGAGCTAGACCGTACGTAACGGTGAGAAGTTCGTAGGTTTGCACTGGATCTTGTGGTGAGAATCGCCATAGTATGCGCTGCAGAGCGGTGTCATCGGGATGGATAAGGACTTGCCGGTACATCTTGGCGATGTCACCGACTAGAGCAACTGGAAACGTTCGAAACCGTAGGATGATATCAATAAGTTCGTCCTGCACCACGGGCCCCACGCAAAGAGCTTCGTTGAGGGAGAAGCCGGTAGAGGTCTTTGCTGAGCCATCAAACACGACACGGACTTTGGTTGTCGTGCTTGCCTCCTTAATTACGGGGTGATGGGGCAGGTAATAAGCCAGAGAGGATTGTTCGTCGTCCGCTTCGACCAGGCGCATGTGGCCGAGGGAGAGATACTCTTGTATGAACTGGTGATATTCATGTTTCCGTTGCGGGTTTCGCTGCAAACGTCTTTCCGGGTAGTCGAATCGTCTACGAGCATGTTCCTTAGATTCGCCGATCATCTCGGTAAACTTGGCCTTTCGCGGGTATCGAACGATGTATCGGCCTTCAGAATTTCGGGAAACTGTAGAGTTGTACTGGGACTCGCAGTGTCGTTCTTCAATCGAATAGGTATCCGTAGTTTTCAGCTCCTCCGTCTTCCAGAATCGCTCCAAACTATCCTCCAGTGAAATCATTGATACGGAGACTGCTTCACAAGCGCTAGAGGTAGAATGATCGACAGGGATCGAACCTGCAGAGCCAACAACGATCCAGCCAAAGACGCTATCGACCAAGAGAGGTAGATTCTTGTCGAGTTGAAGGCGTGCAGCGCTTGGGAAGAACGAGTAAAAGTGCTTGGCTCCACGTAACATGTCAATCGGTTGACTCTCGTTGAACGCTGGATCTGCAAGGAATAAGTCTTTCGGAATTTTCCATCCCACAGTGGAAAAATTTTGCGATGGGAGATTAGCTGTGAGTTTGTCCATCACCAGGAAATTAACGCCGCACAAAAAATCTTCTCTCCTTGACTGAATTCGAGCGAACACGGATTCTCGCACCGAATTTGAGAGTTTTCCGGCTCCCTGAACCGTCACGTTTACCTTTTGTCGCCGTAATCGTAAGATCTTTGCCAATCGATCTGTGATGAGGTTCGGTTGCGAAGCGCTGTCTAGGGGCGCGCGAGCTAGATGCTCCACGCCGTAGTCGTCGACGATTTTCACGATGACGGTAAGCAGGAAGACATTTTCCCGGGGACCTCGCAAAGCAGTGCTAACTTCAACGGTTGGGATTGTTTCCGAAGCAGCGACCATGGACTGTGTTGGCGATGCTATCATAGAGGAGGTGTTCGACGAAGAGGAGGCAGCAGGTGCCAATGGACGGGAAATGGAACTCTGATGGTTGGAACCTCTCGTACCTTCGGACTGTTCAGGGTGGAGCAGCGTGTGATGACGTCGGTTACATTTCCGACAGTTGAAACTTGATGGACAGTTGCGGGCGAAATGGTTGCCCTTAAGGCAGTTGTGGCAAAGACGCTTTGAACTCACAAGTTGCTGGCGTTCATTCGGTGAAAGTTGGTTGAATTTCTGGCACTTCAGCACTGAATGTGGCTGACCGCAAGCGAAACATTTCTCCACGGAGCTGGTAGTCGTTGCGCACGATGAAAACCGGAACTGTGAATGGTGATGGTTCTTCCTGTGCGGATGAGATGGAGCCCCAGAAGTGGGTGCAGTTTCCGATGCGTGGTGGTTCACGGAAATGGATTCTAATACTCTCGTTCGGCGCGGAAGAAAGTCGATGAGACAGGCGTAGTTCGGGTCCGCCACAGTTGACGCATGATCCTCCCATGCCTTCACAGTGTCATTGTGCAGACGTGTGCACAGCAGATGCTCCAAAATGGTGCTCCAAGTGTCAGTCGGCTCTCCCAGTTGGCGCAGAATCTTCGTATGCCTCTCGAACTCGTCGACTGAATCGTGCAGTGAAGCAGCCGACTCCTTCTTCATGCTGGGATGTCGAAAAGTGCCTGTAGATGGCGCTTCTTGAGTAAGTAGACGTTGGAGTATCGGGATTTCAACGTCTGCCATGCCAAACTGTAGTTTGCGGAACTAATGCCAATAGACTCGATCAACTGGGCAGCTTCCCCCTTGATAGCTGCCCGTAAATAGTGAAACTTTTGGATATCCGGCACGTCCGGATTGGAATGTATAAGTGCCAAGAAAGTATCGTGAAAAGCGAGCCATTGCATATAATTCCCATTGAATTCAGGGAGCGAAATCGTTGGCAACTTGATCCCAGAGAGAACGGAAGAAGCCTGAGAGAGTCGAGAGATTGCAGCGCTATTAATTGGAGGCGTAGGCAATTTTGAAAGCAAGCTTGCCTTTATTGAAAAGAGACGCGGTTCCAACTCAGCCCGAAATGTCGCATGCCCTGCCCTACCTTGCTCTGTAGTTTCGCCATCCTCCAGTTGCGCTTGAACCGTCTCGAACTGACTCCACATTCCGTTGATGTAGTCCAACCTCAGCGGTACTTGCGCCTGATCGCGCTCGGCATTGTAATTGGCGTCAAAATCCTCTGTCCGACGCAACGCAGCGAGCAGCGTATCTCTCCGTGCCAGGAGCTGTCCAAGCTGCAGAACTTCCATGCCGCTTTGCGGTGATGCGGATGATTAGTGCCTGTTTCAAAAGACCAAGAGTAGACCCACGCACGGTACGATAAATTACTTGAAACGGTGCTCACCTGTTTCAAGGCAAAATGTGCCTTGTATTTTATACAGCCAACAGAAACTCGATGCAGTACCGTCCGTACTGGTAAGAAAAAGGCACCAGAATCGGAGAAACGGTCGAAAAGACGCTTGGTTGTCCTCTGCGGATTCTCAAGTCTGTCGATCAGCAGACACAGCAGTAGTACTCACACGGCAGTAGCCAAGCCGCGTGTGGTGCGTGGCTAGGAACGCCACAGCAGCAACCTTTCAACACACGATATCACAGCAACGGAATCTTCAGGAAATTTTCCGGTAGAATACGGTTCGGTCAAGAAATTGTCCGGTAGAACATTGAATGCCACAGCAGGAAGCTATAAAATCCGGTATTCACCACGGCTAGGGACGCCACAGCGAACAATGGCCCAATTGTGCTCGGATGTCAATGGCAAAATGGCGCTTGGAGACCAGCTGCGAAGCCATACTCCGGATCAACGGTGGATGATGTGGCGCAGGACCAATCGATGCACGCAGGAAGAGAGAAAAAGATCTAAAGCGTACCTGTGGGGGTAGCAAAATCGAACTGGACAGGTCTTCCGCTCGAGAATTCGAGCCTTGTATTCATACAAGCAGCAACAGCAGCCAGATCTCCAGAACGTTCGATAAATGAGCCAGCACCTAAGATGGCAGCGCTCATCAGATAGCTAACCACGTGGTACGACCAAAATCCTGGTCACGGCACCAAATATGTTGGCGCGATTACCCTACGTTGTGAATTTTTCCAAGGGTTCAGCTCTGGGCAGCACCAGAACATAAGCCGGCACACGTAAGCAACTTCACAAAAAACGTTAACCCACGGCACAATGGTGTTATCAGAAACTGATTCTCACAAATCGACTAAAACGCTCGCTATGTACAATTTTCTAGTGTAATTTAATTTTCTTCCGTGCAGATTGAACAACTGGTAACGACTGACAATGATGACGATGATTGATTGGTAGTTTGGTTACGTTCGCGCGAAAGCAGCTGAGCAGACGGGGTTGCCAGAAGGGCAACAAAACATAGTTCGAAAGCTCGACCGTTAGCACCAGTTTCGGTGATGTGGAGACATATTCTCAGTCCGTGCTGTCAGAACCAACAACAGAAAATCCAAACTTTGTTTGAAGAACAAACTTCTAATATTCAAACAAATTTTTAGACCGGCCATGCTTTATGCTGTGCCAATATGGTCTAGTTGTTGTGCTACTAGGAAAAAAACACTTCAAAGGATTCAGAACAAAGTTCTGAAAATGATTTTGAAGTTGCCACCCTGGTTCAGTTCTACTGAATTACATAGAATTTCAAACGTTGAGACTCTAGAAGAAATGTCCAACAACATAATTTATAATTTTAGACGAAAATCATTGCAATCTTCAATTGCAATGATCAATTCTCTCTATAGATAAGAACTAGTTTTAAGAAATCAATAATTATTCTTACACGCAGGCAAAAAAAAACCCTGTTAAAAATACTGAAAAGACAAGGTAAAAATAATATTAACACAATTAGATATAAATGATAGCATATAAGGTTGACATGTTAATTACTTAGCAGGAGCACCTAGATTAATATATGAATGTAAAATAATGTAAAATTTGGAATAAATAAAGAGTTTAAAAAAAAACTAGCATCGATAATTGCAAGCTACCACCTTACCAGTTCATTTAACCATCCGGATCCGGTTAAACGAAAACTCTCCGCGTTAATGTTGGAGAATTATGTGAGATGCATCATACTACGATCTCCACACGAATCATGTGATATGGTAAGCTGCCACCATTATTGCTCGTGTTTATTAGTTATAGTTTTTGCATGAACCTTTCTAACGTTTAATGGAAGATTTCAAGTAAAGCTAAAGTGAGGTTAAGCATCGTAGTACCTAAAACTGAAATTGTTTATAACTTTCTAGCTATTTTTCAAACTGTATGGAATTGGCTAATATCGTCATTATCGTCGATTTTCGTATCTTTTTATCATCAATTACTTTGCTTAGGTAGCTCGAAAAATCATTTTTAACGAGCGCCATCTACGACGTTTAACCTCACTTTAGCGTTACCTGGATTCTTCCATAGAGAAAACGCTCAATAGTTGCGGTACGTTAGAAGCGTAAGTGTACCAATAGTTACATTTGGAGCCTTCATACACAACTATTGGAGCGTTTAGTCGAAGGGAAAGTATTGATCAGAAAGTTAGTTTTTGTTCAACGATTTAAAAAATAATCTGTTACGGCTACGAGTGTTTTGTTGCATTCAAAAAAGATGTCTATCTAATTGACCGAAAAAAGTTTCAGGTCGACAGTTAGTTTTCGCAAATTCAGATGATAAAATAACTTTAACCTTTCTTACACCAAAAGAAGGGCTAAAGATCTCTTGGAAACAAGACTTTTTAACCGAAACCCGGTGTGTGTGTGTATGTGTGTATGTATATGTGTGTGTATGTGTGTGTTTGTGTGTGTGTGTGTGTGTGTGTGTGTGTGTGTGTGTGTGTGTGTGTGTCACACAAAAAAATACGTAGTTATACCAATACAAAGGAGGAATCAATTCAACTAAAATTTTGGTTTAAATATGGACCAATAAAACTGATGAACTTATTCAACAAAACCTTTGAGTTGAAATAAAACTTCATGCTCTATAGAATTGAACATCGTGTTTTATTGCTCAAAACACAATGTTTTGTTAAGCCAACTAAATGCTTTTGTTGAAATAATAAACAATGATGAAGTAATTCAACAAAACCTTTGAGTTGAAATAAAACATCATGCTTTATTGAATTGAACATCGTGTTTTTTTGTTCAAAACAAAATATTTTCTTAAATCAACTAAACGCATTTGTTGAAATAATAAATTTTGATGAACTAATATAATAAAACCATTTTATTGAAAAATAACTTCATGCTTTATGGAACTGAAACTCGTGTTTTATTGTTGTTTTTAACAATTAGTGCACCATATTCCCCCAGCAGAACGGCGTTTCGGAACGCAAGAATCGGACTTTGCAGGAGTTGGCATCGTGCGTGTGGTTGGATGCTGGACTCGGAAAGCAATATTGGGGAGAGGCAGTCATAATGGCAGCTTATTTGCAAAATAGTCTTCCGTCGGAAGTTGTGCTGTTTTTCCAGTTATCTGCAAAGAGAATAACTCGTTGATAATCTGTTTAACAAATAATAATATATTATGTTTAAACTTACATTAGGAAAGCAGAGGTCAGAGGTAGCAATATGGCTGCTATGAAATGTGCGCTCATACAACTATTTTATTAAAACAATTAATTAAGCATTTTTGTTTAAAACGAAGTTTAAAATATATGTGATTGTAATAAATCAAATATAATATAAACGAGTATCACACAGCGGTGATTACTTCAAATAATTTGATTGGTTTGATTTGAAATAAATTTTGAATTGATTTAGAACTTTTTTTATGAATTGAAACAAATTGAAACCTTGTATTGAATAGCAGCAACATCTTTTGTTGATTCAAAACAGAGTGATTTTTTAGGGTGAAAAAGTATTTTGTTAAAACAATAAAATAATCATTTGAGTTTAAAAATAAATGTGATTGTTTTAAATCACACAGCAGTGATCGCTTTAAATTTTTTTTTGGTTTGATTTGAATGAAATTTTGAATTGATTAGGAACTTTCTTATGAATTGAAACAAAAAGAAACCTTGTATTGAATACCAACAAAATATTTTGTTGATTCATAACAGAGTGATTTCTTTGCGTGGAGTGTGTGTGTGTGTGTGTGTGTGTGTGTGTGTGTGTGTGTGTGTGTGGGGGGGGGGGGGGGGGGGGGGTTAGTGCGCCTACTGTAACTACACATTTCGATTTTGTTAAAAGAAATCTCTCAAGTAACCTCGAGGCTATAATAGCTTGCATATATAGGGCATATGCATTATGTCTAGTGCATCATTGAAGTTGGATTAAAGCTGAAAAGGGCCCCACTAAGATCGAACTAATGCAATATCTTTTGTAATGCCATAAGACATTGCTAAAGTAGCATTATTGCATTGGTAATGCATCATTGCATTGGTAATGCATCATTATATTGTTAAAGCTAATCTAACGCTTCATTACTTGACAACTGTTGAATTGATGCGATCCCGCAATAATGATGTTGATTTTGTGTTGAATAAAAGCAATAATATAATGATTGTGGTTACTTGGGCTGTAAACCTTTACCGAATTCTCAACAGCTGAACATTTGACAATGAGTTCGGTGATTTTTTCGCTTACCGAAAAAAAACTGTTGTCCTCCAATGCGATCACCGAATAATCCGGTAATTATTTTACAAATAAATCTGTTCATTTTCAAAGGATCTGGTTACCAAAATTTTCTGTATTCTTATACTAATATGCTGTAAATAAAAGATCTTATTATTTTTTTCTAATTATATCTACGTTTTGAGATACTTTTTTCTGAGTATCTGTTTGGCAAATACGGATTCCAGTTTTTTTTCTTTTGCGCATATATTTCAATATCAAATTCAATTAAAAAAAAAACCATTAATAAAAATTATTGCACGCTGTGCATGAACTTGATGCCAGTCATTCTTAACTCTTCCACCACCATTACAGCACCAGTAATAAACAAAAAAAATGCTTGTCGCTGAGGGTAGCAGCAGTGTTGAAAACGTAGAACGACTGCACGAACACGCCAAAAGAATATTTAATATCCTTAATAATACATGTAAATTTGTAAAACTTGCCAAATCGTGAGTTACAATGAAGAAATGTGCAATCGTCAAACGTAACAGATGAGCGGAAGTTTTTATTTTTTTAAATACCAGTTTACATGGCGGTGTGTGCCGGAAACGTAACCGGGAACTTTGGCAAGGCAAAAAAGCAGATTATTTCAGGCTGTATCAAAAATTCATGATGTTAAAGTGTTTATTTTACATGCGGAAGATACTGACGATTCTTTCATCGTGTTCATTGAATTTATTTAGGAAACTGTCAAATTTAGCACTATTTTTCCACTTTCCTTCCTGCGCGTCAACCACTTTTTTGCTTCTGATTAGACAAGATGACTGTTCAGGCTGTTTTTTTTCCCCATTTACAGTTTTTTTGGTAGTTTTACGATGTGTCAACAAAAAAAATTTACTCTTCTGCCGGAAATTTAGTTAATAGATTGACTTCGGTGACTGACAGAATTCTGTAAATCTAAGTGTGTAAGTATTAAAATTGTAATAGAAATTTATTTCTTAGCACTCAAAGTATTTTATTGCTATTGATGTGTATTAAAAGTCTCTACTAGGTCTTAGGATGTACTTAAAGTATAATTAGCCGTGTTTAAAGGGTATTTTTAATACTTTCAACAAGTGCGTGCTGTTCTCAAAATTTCTTTGGGTTGATGGATGTAGGAATTATAAGTAGGATAAAAATAATAATAGCAGGAATCAAAAATAATAATAATAATAAGCATGTTTATCAGTAAAAATGGCTAATAAATATAACAGAATAGTTTCCTACAGTGTACCGTGATTCGGAATCTCTCTGGCTGGGAGAGCTCTCACGTGAAAGACACTCTCTTGATAGCTTGCCTTCTACGAGGAAGATTAAGAGAAAGAGAGAGAGAGAGAGAAAGGGAGTGAAACGTGCGATAATAAAAAAAAATCGAGTTCAGTTTGCACTGAAACGAGAGAGATCAGATTTGAGACAGACGTTGAATAGAACGGATGGTCCTGACCGTGTGGATAAAAAAATAAAATAAAAATAAAAAATGGAGCCTTCCGACAATGGCGCAGTGAAAGATACGAGGAACGCTCCCGCTATCAAGTAGGTATAAATCCTGGAATTCGATCGGACGCGTTGATCAGGTGGATTCCGCCAAGTTATTTTACTTAAACCTATTGGTTGTGGAAGAGGGGTCTTTGTTTTTGTACTTGACTTGACGTGTACTGAATTGTGTTATAGTATGGCGAAGGAAGCCATTTTGTTGGTTCCTTAATGACACACTCGACCCGGATGGGTCAGATAAAATTGAAAAAATCCATCCTCCGAGAGGGTTGGTGTGCCTTAGAGAGACACTTGACCCGGGTGGGTCAGATAAAATTGAAGAAATCCAACCTCTGAGCGGGTTGGTGTGCCTTATAAAGACACTTGACCCGGGTGGGTCAGATAAAATTGAAGTATTCCAATCTCTGAGTGGGTTGGTGTGCCTTATAGAGACACTTGACCCGGGTGGGTCAGATAAAATTGAAGTAATCCAACCTCAGAGCGGATTGATGTGCCTTAGAGAGACATTTGACCCGGGTGTGTCAGATAAAATCACTTGATCCGGGTGAGTTACAAAAAAAATGAACGACATTTTACCTCCGAGTGGGTTGGTGTGCCTTAACGAAGACACTTGACCCGAGGGGATCAGATAAGATTGACGAAATACAACCTCCGAGTGAGCTGGGGTGTCTTAGAAGAGACACTTGGCCAGGGTGGGTCAGATGTAATTGATGAAATTCATTCTTCAAGCGATGTTTTTTTGCCTTTGGGAATTCTTATCCTAAAGGGTGTCCACGATGAAATTGCCACACACAAAATTGATTCGCAAAATTCGAGTTTTCATCCGATTGCCATCAAATTTTCAGGGATTGAGAAATAACTATTAAACTTAATTTTACCATTTTACTCGTATTTTATTTACAGTCCATACGCAAATGCCCGCACCTTGGCTTAACCCCGGCCATAAGATTCTGCACAACCTGTGAATCAACCGTTTTTTGCATGTAAACCCATACTTTCTTCAGTTCCTCGACTGTCTTCACTACCTTAGGTCGTTTAAGAAGGTGCTGCTTCATAATCGCCCAGTACTTCTCGATGGGGCGGAGCTCCGGAGTGTTGGGAGGGTTGAACATTTTCGGCACGAAATTGACCTTATTGTCCGCATACCACTTCAACACGTCCTTGGAGTAGTGGCATGAGGCCAAATCCGGCCAGAAGATTGTTGGGACGTTGTGGGCCTTCAGAAGAGGAAGCAGCCGCTTCTGGAGGCACTCTTTTATGTACACCTGTCCGTTCATCGTGTCCTGGGTCACGAAAGGTGCACTCCGCTTCCCGCACGTGCAGATGGCTTGCCAAACCAGGAATTTCTTCGCAAATTTGGACATCTTCTGAGTGCGGACATGCTCCGGAACGCTGAACTTATCCTTGGCCGTGAAAAACAGGTTGCCAAGGATCTGTTTGAAGTCGGCCTTCACATATGTTTCGTCGTCCATGATGTAGCATTCAACTTTCGTCAGCATGTTGAGGTAAAACTTCCTGGCACGGGTTTTGGCGGACTTGTTCTGCTTCTCGTCGCGATTAGGGGCCTTTTGTACCTTGAACGTTCGAAGCCCAGCCTTAGTTTTGGCCTTCTGGACAAAACTTCGGCTTAGGTGCAGCTTCTTAGCCACATCCCGAACGGAGGCGTTCGGATTTCGGTTGAAGGCCCCAACTACGCGGTTGTGATTTTTGGTGTTGTACGGAATACTTTTTCCTTCACTTCTGGGCTTCCGATCGGTGGTCAACCATTCCTCGAACCGCTTAATCACTCGCGACACCGTGGAATTCGCGATTCCCAACGTTTTAGCGATGGAACGATGCGAGAGATCCTTGTTCTCGTGATGAATGCGCAAGATTTTATCACGCACGAGCTGTTCTTTCGACTCCATTTCCGCGAGTTTTGATCACAGGACTTTAAAACTTGCAGGATGTAAATAATGCACTATGAACTAAATCCACCCAAATGTTCATTAAATTCTACCCAACGGTTAAAAAGTTAGAGCAATTTCATAGTGTGGCAATTTCATCGTGGACACCCTTTAGAACGGGATTATGTGGTAGCATTCTTCATTACATTGAGTTACAGTCCACGAATAGGAATTAGACTTGACGCTGAAATCAATAAAAAAAAAACACTGTTAAATTAATATTATCAAGAATTAGTATTTCAAAGTGGGTACATCATTTACAATTTCGATAATGCGATGAAACCAGTTCTATTTTTTTTAGATCTAGTCCTCAACATGTGACTTAATACTATTCAGCCTGATAAACTAAACAGAATAGATATTTAGTTATATGTTAGGTCTAGACTCAAGCCACACTCTAGAATAATTTCAGTTATTAAAATGACAATTTCTATTGGAATGTACTATGTCGATTTTGGCTGGTTACTATCGAGCCTGGTATGCTCGTTTTAGTCATTCAGTTCAATTTCTACTATTGATGCAGTTTAAAAGTACATTGAATAGTATTTATTTATGAAACTCTAGTAAAGAAGATTTTCGTTTCTGTTTTATTCAATAGGAAAGGAACAAGACTTACAGCCAAACATGCCATACTGTTGGCAAAAGAACTAGAGGAAGAAAGAAAACGGAACACATCTTTGTTGTCGAAATTGAAGAAGGCTAGAAGTGATAAAAAACACTTGGAACAATCGATTGATGACGGAAGCTTTATTCGAATGCACTCCACAATGCGAGAGGACAACTCAGCGAATGATCACAACTCTGTACTGATGTCGTCTATGAGCAACTTGTCATTTGCTTCTCTGCAAGTACCGGAGTGCAAACCTGTTGATGGAGAAGAGGACATCGACCGCAAATCATTCGAACAGTGGAAGCATATGTTGGAAGCGTCAATGCAGTTGGCAGGTGTGGTGGATGAAACAATGAAGATGAATATTTTTCGAATAAAAGCTGGTCCACAGTTGCTGGATGTTCTCGACGGAACATTTTCAAGCCCCGATATAGCAAATTCACCTTATTCAAATGCAATATTTTGTTTGGATGCATTTTATGGCTCTCGGGACTACATTTTTATGCAGCGGCAAAAGCTTAGAACGTTGACGCAAAAACCAGGAGGTTACGTTAAGCGAGTCATATCAGTTGCCAAACTCTGTGATTTTAGCGATGGCAACTTGGCTGAGCAAGTAGCAGACACAATTCAGTCTCACGCTCTTGACCGTAAAGTTCGTGAGGAGGGAAGAAAAATTCTCAGAAAAGGTGGATCTCTTGCTGATCTACTGGAGAGAGTGCGTTCTCTGGAGATGGAGCAGATAAATGAGGAAATGTTCGCCAAAAGTCACCAAGTAGTAGCACAGGCCGAAGTCGCTGCTGTAACTTATGGTGGGCAGCGAAAATTTCAATCAACGGATTATGGAAATAGAGGTGCAAGGTTCCAACAAAATGGTCAACCAAGGTTTTCCGGAAACTGGAGAGGCGAAAGAAGAGGAAGAGGAGTCAGTCGGGAATTCACCGGAAATACGTCAACACGTGCAATGTGCTGGAGGTGCCTGAGCAAACACCATCTTCCAGCTGAATGCTATGCAGCTGACAAAATTTGTCGAAACTGTCAGAAAAAGGGTCATCTTGAACGGGCCTGTCATCAGACTACATCACCACTGATCAAACGCCGTCGCAGTAGCGATGATAAGGAAACATTGACGAGCTCGAAGAAGATAGCAGTTGTTAAGAAAGATGATGCAGATTCGGCTGAAGAATCCGTAAGTGTATCACCTTCGGTGTAATTGATTCTATGCCTTGTTCGTTTTTGTTTGAACTTGCGATCATTTTTTTTTAATGAATTTTGATTTGATTTTCTTTATTGAATAAATACATTTAAAATAAAAGTACAACAGATCATTTGAAGCATTTATCTTCGAAAAAATAATGTAGTGAATCATTATTTTACGCGGGTTCTAGGAAAGCATCCAGTTCAGTTCGATTGTAATCGAACGATTAATCGAAAAGCACGTAATAACACGAAAAAATGATATAGATACACAATCTTTTTCGACAGTAGAGGGAAATACTACAGAAGATAAGGTTTTCGGTAGTTATGATAACATATCGGTTGGTTTTTTTTATGAAATATATTTAGATGATTCAGGTTCTCATGTATTGATATATTTCAGACTGCAACAAAATCAATTTTGGAAGTTGGAGAAAGTGCACATGAATACAAACGTGATGGGATCATCATAGGAAAGGTAGCAGGCGAAGAAGTTCCTTTTCTGATAGACTCAGGCGCAGAGGTGAACACTGTAGGGGGAGAAATATTTGAGGTTCTTATGAAAAATAACGAATTGGTGCTTGGATTATTTTGCGTTAAGGAAGGAAGTGATAGGCCACTTAAAGCTTACGCGACATCAGAGGAGATTCAGGTTGTGGCAAGTTTTGTAGCAGAACTTGTCATTAGTGATGATCGACCTCGCCTTTTGGAGAAATTCTATGCTATCAAGAACGCACGAGCATTGCTCGGCAGAAACACAGCAATTCGATATAGTGTTCTGCAACTGGGGCTTAACGTACCAATACGACCTGAGTCGCATTTCGAATTCCCAGGAGAAATTCTTTCCTTGACCGTTGACAAAGAGTTTCCAAAGTTCAATGTAGCTCCCGTTGTTCTTAACTACGACGAAAGCATGCCACCCTCTAGGAACATTTTTACAAGCATTCCTCCCGCGTTTAAATCTGAAGCTGAACGCCGTCTTAGTGAACTATTGGTATCAGGTATAATTGAGCGTGTCGACGATAGCATGGATAAAATCGTATTGTTCATCCCTATTGGTGGTTCCCAAAGGAAAGCATGACATACGGTTGGTAGTAGATCTGCGAGGCCCTAACAAGGCTATAATACGTAGTCTATTTAAAATGCCAACTTTGGAATCTATCATGGTCGATCTACCTGAATGCAAGTGGTTTTCAACGATTGATTTGACCAGTGCATTTTTCCACGTAGTTCTTGATGATAAATCGCGGCATTTGACAATTTTTTCGCCGGAGACGGAATGTATCGCTTTAAAAGACTACCATTCGGTCTTACCAATGCTCCGGATACATTCCAGGAAATTCTACAGACTTCAGTATTAGCGGGTTGTAAGGGTGTACGCAACTATCTCGACGACATTCTTGTATATGGGCGAACAAAAGCCGAGCACGATGAAAATTTGAATGCTGTAATGGAAAGACTACGTGAGCACAACGTATGCATTAACGAAACGAAAAGCGTCTTCAGTCAACAGTCCGTCAAATTTCTCGGATTTCAAGTATCTCATGATGGGTTAAGTGTTGAAGAGGAGAAGCATACAGCTATTCGAGGTTTTCGGAGACCAGAAAGCCAGCAAGAGGTCAAGAGTTTCCTAGGACTCATGAATTTCGCCGAGTGGTTCATCCCGAGCAGAGCCGACAGAACAGAAAAGTTACGAGATCTTGCCAAATCTGAATGTTTTTATTGCAATGAAGAACTGGAAAATGAATTTATCTTCATGAAGGACGAAGCGCTGAAGACCATATCTAAATTAGGATATTTTAACATCCATGATGCCACCGAGTTATTTGTTGATGCATCCCCAATAGGATTGGGAGCAGTTCTCGTACAGTTCAACAAACAGGGAGTACCCAGGATAATATCTTGCGCATCAAAGGTTTTAACCGATACAGAACGTAGATACCCTCAAACACAAAAGGAAGCCCTTGCTATCGTTTGGGGAATCGAAAGATTTACTTTCTACTTGACGGGGAAAATGTTCGTGGTTCGTACAGATTCGGAAGCAAATGAATTTATATTTGGAGAAGGCATCAAATCAACCAAACGTTCTGTGTCTAGAGCAGAGGCTTGGGCTTTAAGGCTACAAGTTTACGATTTCAAAGTGAAACGGATCCCAGGCCACCTAAATGTAGCTGACGCATTATCCCGACTGATATCGACAACTCAGATTGATGAACCATTCGAAGAAGACGACGAAACACATTTGTTGTATTCACTTGGTGTTGAATGTATGAAGATAACCTGGCAGGACATTCAGTTGGAGTCCGAGAGTGATGAAGAATTATTCACGGTTAGGTCATCCATGAAATCAGGGTTGTGGTCGAAGCAGTTTTCCCGTTTTGAAGTACAATTGAAGGATTTTCGTATTTTTGGGACCCCTCGTATTTAAAGAGGACAAGGTCATACTGCAACCCAAACTTCGGGTTAAAGCATTGAGTGAAGCTCATCGAGGGCATGTTATACGGTTCCTACGCCAGAAGGCATCAACAGTTGTTGGAAATAAAGCCCTGTAGTCAGAGTATGACCGACTTGACCCTACAAAGCATGATAGCTGCAATGTTTTCGTTCCAATCGAGCAATTCAGTGCGTTTTGACAGTTTAATTGGAACAGTTTTTGACAGTGGGTTCTACTTTTACTGAAGGACTTTAGTAGAAACGGTGTTACACAATGTTGTTGAGCAGAAGTGTCACATGAAAACAAAGGAGTGGAGGTGGCTGTCAAATATGAATTTTTATGCAAACATTGCGCGCTTCGCAAGCAGCTCAAAGGAAAGCGCGAGAGAGAAAAAAAAATCATTTTGCTCACGGTTCACTCTCCGAGCATGATCGTTAGGCGAAAGTCCTCAAAATTTTTCCCTCTTGCATGAAAAAAGTCTATTCATTTCAGGTTTTCAATAATGTTGTGAATAATAAATGTGCACATACTGAAAACTGCTCAATTTTGGTTATAATCTAGGGAATCTTGTTAATAGTTTATCATGAGCAGTACTATTTTATTTTTATGAGCGAGTTCAAGAGTAGGGGTGTTGGATAATGTAGGAATTATAAGTAGGATAAAAATAATAATAGCAGGAATCAAAAAAAAATAATAATAATAAGCATGTTTAAAAGTAAAAATGGCTAATAAATATAACAGAATAGTTTCCTACAGTGTACCGTGATTCGGAATCTCTCTGGCTGGGAGAGCTCTCACGTGAAAGACACTCTCTTGATAGCTTGCCTTCTACGAGGAAGATAAAGAGAAAGAGAGAGAGAGAGAGAGAGAAAAGGAAGCGAAACGTGCGATAATAAAAAATAAAATTAAAAAAAAAAAGAATCGAGTTCAGTTTGCACTGAGACGAGAGAGATCAGATTTGAGACAGACGTTGAATAGAACGGATGGTCCTGACCGTGTGGATAAAAAAAATAAAATAAAAATAAAAAATGGAGCCTTCCGACAATGCAGTACTACTTGAAGTATATTTACAGCACGCAAAAAATACGTAGTTATGCCAATACAAAATAGGAATCAATTCAACTAAAATTTTGTTTTGAATATGGACCAATAAAACTGATGAACTAATTCAGCAAAACCATTGATTTGAAATAAAACTTCATGATATATAGAATTGAACATCGTGTTTTATTGCTCAAAACAAAATGTTTTTTTAAACCAACTAAACGCATTTGTTGAAATAATGAACAATGATGAATTGATTCAAGAAAACCATTGGATTGAAATAAAAGTTGATGCTTTATAGAACTGATTGTCGTGTATATTGTTCAACACATTTTTTCTTAGCCTTATATGTAGCCATGTCAACCCGATTCGGAAGGCCAGTTTGCGTCAACTGATACCGGTCAACTGGTTTGCCAGTTATCTGCAAAGAGAATAACTCGTTGATAATCTGTTTTAAAAATTATAATTGATTATATTTAAACTTAAATTAGAAAAGCAGAGGCAGAGACAGCAAATTGCCATTTCGTCAGCACTGAGTCACTTTAGAACAATAACAATATGGCTGCTCGACAGGCTGACAGTATAAAATGTGCGCTCATAAAAATATTTTGTTTGAACAATAAATTAATCATTTTAGTTTAAAAATAAATGTGATTGTTATAAGTCAAATATTATTTAAATTGATATCACACAGCGGTGATTACTTTAAATAATTTTATTGGTTTGATTTGAATAAAATTTTGAATTGATATGGAACTTTTATATGAATCGAAACAAATAGAAACCTTGTATTGAAACGCAATAAATCATTTTGTTGATTCAAAACAGAGTAATTTCTTAGGGTGAAAAAATATTTTTGTTTGAACAATAAATTAATCATTTGAATTTAAAAATCAATGTGCTTGTTATCAATCAAATATTATTTAAATTAATATCACACAGCGGTGATTTCTTTAAATAATATGATTGGTTTGATTTGAATGAAATTTTGAATTGATTTGGAACTTTTTTATGAATTGAAACAAATAGAAACCTTGTTCTGAAAACCAACAAATTTTATTGTTGATTCAAAGCAGAGTGATTTCTTTGCGTGAGTAATTTGAATTCGGTGTTTAACCGAAATATGGTCACATGGCACCAATGTCCTCTGTTTAGAGAGTATAGCATGTAATGTGTATTTAATCAATCATACCTTAGCAAAATCTAGAAAACAATAATGCTACTCAACAGAAAATATTCTCATATTTAAGGAGTTTATATTGTTCATCACTTTTCATGAACATCTCTAGTAGAATCTTGGAAAGTGTGCGCTGTTTAGTGGAATACCTGTAACTAGAAAATGAGAAGATTAGTAATTTCCATTTAATTCCAATAAAGGTAGTTGGAATTAAATGGAAATTACTAATCTTCTCATTATCTAGTTATCTCTAGTAGGTTAGATTTGAACGACCCTTATAGTGTCCTTTCCCCCTGCATTGCGTGGAATCACAAAGTTTGCGTTGCTAGGAGTATCATAAAAAGTAGGCATTGAACGTGAAAAAATCAGTCTTGTGAATAGTGTACTAGTGAAAGGCAGATCAAGGAATGCGCTCCGGATATTGGGAAGTTTCCAACATGGATTACGCTGGTGACGATGGTCAGCGGAATTACGACACTCTGATCTACACAAAAGCTGTCTACATATTAAACGGTCTATGGCTGCACTTCGCCAGCCTTGCAGTTTGCGAAGTGTCCGCAAGTCGCCTTCTACTTAATTGATCCACCTTGCCTGTTGCGTCAGTCTTCCTTTCGTACGAGGCGGTTCGTTATCGAGAATCATTTTCACCGGGCTATTATCAGACATCCTTACGACGTGTTGAGCTCATCGTAGTCGACCGATTTTTGCGGTGTGGACGATGGGAGGTTCTCCAAGCAACTCATGCAATTCGTGATTCATTCCTCCACGCTCCGTCTTCAATCTGTACTCCATCGTAGATCGTGATCATACGCAGCACCTTCCGTCCAAAGACGCCAAAGGCACGTTGGTCCTACATGAGAATAGCCCATGTCTTGTGGAGACCGAGGACTACCGGTATAAAACATGTTTTGAAGATAGTCAAGTAGAAGATAGTTCGGCGATTTTTCCACGATCTTAAGGCCTTACGGTGTCCACAGTAAGCACGGTTCCTAGCCATAATGCGCCCTTTTATCGCTCTATTGATGCCGTTATCGACGTTTAGCAATGAGTCCGAGCACATGATCTTGTCGACCACGTCGATTTCATTCTGACATTATCTTCTCGTAAACCTCTTTCTTTCACATACCTTGTTTTAAACGCATTAATAACAAGATTAATAACGCATTAATAACTTGGGACCGATGAGGTTTCCATCAGTGAGCCAATTTGTTCATTGTGAGTTATGTTTTTAGGGATGACTCATTATGCTTGAGATCGAGCTTGGGTCCGATGTGCTGGTACTTCCTGAGCCAAAAAATATAACCACTTCCGTTTTGAGTATCCAGCTCACGGAAGTACCTTTACTGATTTGGCTATCTAAGGTTCCTAGCTTGGGACCATATTCCGGTCAAAACATCGAATTTGATCCAATACAACATCTACTAGTACATGTGGTTTTGAAAAAAACACTGATCGCTAAGTCCGACTTTGCAAAACGATCACTTTTGAAAATGTTTTGAATCTCCTGGAGGGACATTCCGTGGTACCCTATTTCAAATGAAACACCTAACCGCACGCATTGGGGATAGTTTCCGACATGCCCATAGACCATTATTTCATCTTCTTGGATAGTCTCAGTTCTATTGAGGTCCTCCAGTCGATGAAAACAGTTAAGCACCCATCTTACTTTCTTTCAAAAATAAGGGATCAGATGTGTGCGTTGGTCGAAAGATCATTTAGGATTACCTTTGTATGGGTCCCCTCACATTGCTCAATTCCATGCAATGAGAAGGCGGACACTCTAGCAAAGGAGGGCGCACAAGAAGGCGAGATTTTTGAAAGAACAATTTTACATGATTATTTTTTCCCATTTTTTTTTCAACATGTAATATATATATTAAATATAATATAATATTCTTCTTCTTGTATGTTCTGGTTTCTTATGGAGCTAAAATACTGTTTTAGCTTAGGCCGAGACATTGTAAAGTAAATAATTTCGCTGTGTTTATTGTAAGAAGCCATCATGCGATTTATTGGTCCATTTGTTGCATAGTTTGTGCGATGATGGTTGATGGCGAATAGGTTACGATTTCGAAGTTGCCGAATAGGTGCATATATGTTTAATTTTGATAAAAGTTCTGGGGAGTCAATACGCTGCGAAACGATATCGTTTACATATGAAACGCTTGCATACTCACGACGCTCTTTCAATGTTTGGATGTTTATAAGCATGCAACGCGCTTAACATGATGGAAGACGAAATGATGTCCAACCCAATCTACGAAGAGCATATAATAGAAATTGCTTTTGTACTAATTCTATTCTGTTTTCGTGTGTGGTTAAATGAGGAGACCATACAATGCTGCAATATTCCAGAACAGACCTAACATAAGCTATATATAGTGTTTTAATAGTGTATGGGTCCTGAAAATTATGACAAAAGTGCTTAATGAAGCCCAGCATGTTATTTGCCCTGTGAATAATTGTGTTGTAGTGGTCTATGAAATTAAGTTTGGAGTCTAAGATTATTCCTAAATCCCTAACTCTTTCACATTTGTCTACACTCTGATTACCTAGTGCAATTGATATGTTTGGTGTTGTTATTTTTTTGCTAAATGATATTGAGTTGCATTTTTTTACATTCAGCTCTAATAGGCTTTTTTTACACCATGTGTAGAATATGTTTATTTCATTCTGGAATAAATTGATGTCCTCCTTATTTCGTATTTCCAAATAAAGCTTCATGTCATCGGCATAGATTAGTACTTTAATATTTTGAAGAATGAAGGAAATGTCATTTACGTACAAAATAAAAAGAAGGGGTACTAAATGAGAGCCTTGTGGGACACCAGAAGTGACTTGAATAGGACTTGATTCCTTTCCATTTAATATTATTATTTGTTGGCGGCTGGTTAAGTATGATTCAAGCCATTTCAAGAGTCCAGGTTCAAACCCATGTTTTTGTAGTTTGAAAAGTAGCATTGGTATGTCAATACGATCAAATGCCTTGCTAAAGTCTGTATAGAGAGCTTCTACGTGGTTTCCATTATCCATTGCATTCAATGAATAGTCTATAAATTCACTTAAATTTGTCGAGGTTGAACGGCCCTTAAAAAAGCCGTGTTGCTTGTCAGATATTCGATTTTTGATTTGGAGAAATAATTTTTCATTGACAATTGCCTCGAAAAGTTTAGGAATGCAAGAGATAATGGCAATTCCACGATAATTACGTATGTCAGATTTTCGTCCAGATTTGAAAATAGGGACCAAAAATGAGCTTTTCCAAATTGTTGGGAAAATTCCTGATTCCAGAGACATATTAAAGAGCCAAAACAATGGAGATGTGAGTTCCTTTGCTAAACTCTTTATGAACACTGGAGGAATTTCGTCAGGTCCAGGACCTTTTGCGGCGTCCAAATTTTTTAATGCTTGGAAAATATCTTGCACATACAGTTGGTTGACGCCAATGCTCTCAGTAAATTCAGGGTAAAATGCAAAATATTCGCGATCGCGATCCTCTTCAGAAAATATCGTATAGATTTCTTGAAAAAATGTTGCAAAAAGATTGCAATTTTTTTCCGAGTTATCACCGACACGTTCATCAAGGTACATTGTGGATGGAAAATTGTCAGATTTTAATTTGGTTTTTACGTAATTGAAGAAGTTCTTCGGGCATGACTTTATTTCAAGTTCAGTTTTTCTATTGTATTCTTCAAGTGCAATACCGATGGCTAGATTCAATTGGTCGCATATGTCCAGATAGTTTGCTAAATTTTCACTGCTGTTGAATTTTTTGAAAATTTTGTGAGCTTTCTGCTTTCGATTTTTTAAATTTTTGATTTGTCTTTAATCCAGACTGGATGACTCGTATTTCGGTGACGTCTATTTTTTTCAAAGGTATTTCTTGCAAAATTATTTCCGATAAAATTTTATAAAAAATGTCTACAGCAGTTTCGACATTTCCTTCATTCTTGAAAATTTCCTGCCAGTTTACATTGTTTAGTTTGCTTCTGATATTCGCATAATTAGCTAGTCTGTATTCAAAGACTTCTTCATATTCCCAGTCGTTGGGTCTTTGATATTCATGTATAAATAAAGAATATTCGATTGCCGTGTGACGCATTTCATTTTTCCATAATGGGTTCAGTGATTCAGTCACACAGAAATCTTCTTGAATATTCGTGAGCAAGAAGTCCAAAAAACAATTTTCTTCATTTCTGATGTGGTTTACTTGATTAAGTCCAAGTTTTGCGATTTCGTCGAATATGAATTGCAAAGTAATATTCTCCCCAACGACTGGGAGTAAGATATTTTCATTTTCGGAGTCTAGAATGAAGTCAGCGTCGCGTTGATTAAATTTTTTTCTGCACATTCGAAAAACTTTTCATATGTATTTTTATTACCATTATATGGTGGAAAATACACAGAGGCAAATACGTCAGTCCAAATGGAGTCCGTCTGACTTCTTTCCAGACTCAAGAAAATTCCTATCATTTCTGAATACGTTATACGCACTTCCGAAAATTTCTTCACTTTTTACACTTTCATCCCAGCTAGTTTCAGTTGCCAGAATAATCGAAAAGGATGTACCAAGAAGATTTTTATGAATTTCCTTCATTTTTGCTGGGCTTTTCATGCGATTGAAATTTTGACAATAAATCAAAATTTCAGTAGCATTCTGTTTTGGTGAAGAAATTGTGGGAAGCGCGTCGGTTGATGAAATATTTACCGATATTGATGATGTTTCTTCTTCTTCTATGGAAGGCGTCGTTATTTCCGAAAATGTGACCCTGGGGAGGTAGAGTAAAATTTGGTGCTACTCTCTCGTAGTTGCTGCAGGCGGTGTGTTCGATCGCTGGATAAAGATGTGCGGTGTGACTGCAGGTCTGCTAAGGCGTCATTGCGTGATACTCCCATCTCTTTGTATACGTCCAGGAAAATTTCACGCAGAAGGTTGGTGTCCGTAGGTAAACCTTCCGCTGCTAGCATTACTGAGGCACTTATTTTAGTCATTCGTGCTACATACATTTGTTGGCTGGTCATGGAGATAAGCAAGGTAAGTCCGGACCGTCTCCATGATTCTGTAGTCCCACAAACGAGCTTT
Organism: Aedes koreicus; assembly: GCA_024533555.2. Taxonomy (NCBI): domain Eukaryota; kingdom Metazoa; phylum Arthropoda; class Insecta; order Diptera; family Culicidae; genus Aedes; species Aedes koreicus. The sequence continues at coordinate 282,227 of JAHHFK020002414.1, read as the reverse complement.
TAAGTAACGCCTGTCCCCATCAGCTGATTGCTGCGTTAAGTTTACGATGGGTGGACGCATGGGGTCGGGTGTCAGTGAGGTATCGGGTGCGATTCCAAATGTGTTGATGCCGTGGTATTTTCCGCTGGTGATTCATTGTTGTTATGGTGTACCATGTTGTTTGTACGGTAAGGGTTTATGGTTTCACCCTTTCTGAATTGGATGAATTTTGGCACGGAGAGGCCTGGTATTGGGTGGTCGGTTGATGATGGTGGGTCTGCAAATTGTACTTTTGCTGTGGCCAATAATTTTTTGTCCGATTCGTTGGAACGGGTGTTTTCATTCTGTTGGGTGCTTTTGGATTTGGGTGCTATTAGATTTGTATTGCTGTTGATGTTTGTTGGTTTGATTTGTTGATATTTCTTGCGTTTTCTGCTGCGCTTAGCAGCAGCTTTTTCCTGGAGCTTTCGAGTCTTTTGTTTTTCGTCATATTTTGACCAGTCCTTCATCCAGCACCATTTGTTGCCCAAAAATCGCGGTGATGAAATCCTCCCGTTGGCGTTGTACTCTCACGCAGGCCGCATGGAATCGTTTTGTGCAGAACTCGCATTTCCATAGGAAACGGTCGTCTAAACTTCTACACGATTTCATTCCGCACGGCATGGTTGAAGTTTGTTGAATTGGCCTTCGTCAGGTTGGATAAAACAAGGTTTTCGTCGCGATAAACGTAGTGGCAAGCGCGCGATTCAAACAAGTATTCACTAGGTTACTGTTGAAAACGCTTACGCGACGATAATGTAAGTGAATTAAAAAATAATTATACGCGCGCGGTACGTACGGAGCAGCGAATCAAAAAGGCGCGCGTTCTGTACTACGGCCACTTGCTGAAAAAAAAGCAATAGTACGTCAGAGTTCTCTTCAAAGTTGGCAAAACGCTTGGACAAGTAATTCTCTTGGGCGGTGGTTACATTCCATTATTCCAAATGTTTCGTCGAGATCGTGGTTCAAAGGTCTGGATATAAGTCGTGGTTTTATTCGTGTGATGTCAAGACTTATGTCCAACCACTACTCGCTAGACGCACATCTCTACAGAATTAACCTCGTCGATAGCAACATATGTAGATGCGGAACCGGTTATGATGACATCGCTCACAATCGAGCATCGACATCGAGCACGACTATTGAATACCCTAGTGGCCCGAGGTAGACAACCCTTCCGCGAGGTAAGAGATGTTTTGGGAATGCGTGACATGCAAGCGATTTACGAATTACTTTGTTTGTCTGATCTAACAGTGTAATGTCATCACCCCCTCCCTTTCACTCTAGCAAATTCCCTGCCATTGTGTCCCAGTTATATTATCTTTTTGTTTCCGTGCTACTTGTACCTGCCCAGCAAGCTGTGGTCACCCATCTGCAGCTTAGTTCCTGTAAGGGAATACAGGGACCGAGGATTTGGTAGATGTCGCAACCATGAGCAGTAACAAATACCTGAAATAAGTAAACCTGCCTAGCCCCTTCCAAACAATGGTGCAAGGTTCCAACAAAATGGTCAACCAAGGTTTTCCGGAAACTGGAGAGGCGAAAGAAGAGGAAGAGGATTCAGTCGTCGGCAATTCACCGGAAATACGTCAACACGTGCAATGTGCTGGAGGTGCCTGAGCAAACACCATCTTCCAGCTGAATGCTATGCAGCTGACAAAATTTGTCGAAACTGTCAGAAAAAGGGTCATCTTGAACGGGCCTGTCATCAGACTACATCACCACTGATCAAACGCCGTCGCAGTAGCGATGATAAGGAAACATTGACGAGCTCGAAGAAGATAGCAGTTGTTAAGAAAGATGATGCAGATTCGGCTGAAGAATCCGTAAGTGTATCACCTTCGGTGTAATTGATTCTATGCCTTGTTCGTTTTTGTTTGAACTTGCGATCATTTTTTTTTAATGAATTTTGATTTGATTTTCTTTATTGAATAAATACATTTAAAATAAAAGTACAACAGATCATTTGAAGCATTTATCTTCGAAAAAATAATGTAGTGAATCATTATTTTACGCGGGTTCTAGGAAAGCATCTAGTTCAGTTCGATTGTAATCGAACGATTAATCGAAAAGCACGTAATAACACGAAAAAATGATATAGATACACAATCTTTTTCGACAGTAGAGGGAAATACTACAGAAGATAAGGTAGTTATGATAACATATCGGTTGGTTTTTTTTTATGAAATATATTTAGATGATTCAGGTTCTCATGTATTGATATATTTCAGACTACAACAAAATCAATTTTGAAAGTTGGAGAACGTGCACATGAATACAAATGTGATGGGATCATCATAGGAAAGGTAGCAGGCGAAGAAGTTCCTTTTCTGATAGACTCAGGCGCAGAGGTGAACACTGTAGGGGGAGAAATATTTGAGGTTCTTATGAAAAATAACGAATTGGTGCTTGGATTATTTTGCGTTAAGGAAGGAAGTGATAGGCCACTTAAAGCTTACGCGACATCAGAGGAGATTCAGGTTGTGGCAAGTTTTGTAGCAGAACTTGTCATTAGTGATGATCGACCTCGCCTTTTGGAGAAATTCTATGCTATCAAGAACGCACGAGCATTGCTCGGCAGAAACACAGCAATTCGATATAGTGTTCTGCAACTGGGGCTTAACGTACCAATACGACCTGAGTCGCATTTCGAATTCCCAGGAGAAATTCTTTCCTTGACCGTTGACAAAGAGTTTCCAAAGTTCAATGTAGCTCCCGTTGTTCTTAACTACGACGAAAGCATGCCACCCTCTAGGAGCATTTTTACAAGCATTCCTCCCGCGTTTAAATCCGAAGCTGAACGCCGTCTTAGTGAACTATTGGTATCAGGTATAATTGAGCGTGTCGACGATAGCATGGATAAATCGTATTGTTCATCCCTATTGGTGGTTCCCAAAGGAAAGCATGACATACGGTTGGTAGAAGATCTGCGAGGCCCTAACAAGGCTATAATACGTAGTCTTTTTAAAATGCCAACTTTGGAATCTATCATGGTCGATCTACCTGAATGCAAGTGGTTTTCAACGATTGATTTGACCAGTGCATTTTTCCACGTAGTTCTTGATGATAAATCGCGGCATTTGACAAATTTTTTCGCCGGAGACGGAATGTATCGCTTTAAAAGACTACCATTCGGTCTTACCAATGCTCCGGATACATTCCAAGAAATTCTACAGACTTCAGTATTAGCGGGTTGTAAGGGTGTACGCAACTATCTCGACGACATTCTTGTATATGGGCGAACAAAAGCCGAGCACGATGAAAATTTGAATGCTGTAATGGAAAGACTACGTGAGCACAACGTATGCATTAACGAAACGAAAAGCGTCTTCAGTCAACAGTCCGTCAAATTTCTCGGATTTCAAGTATCTCATGATGGGTTAAGTGTTGAAGAGGAGAAGCATACAGCTATTCGAGGTTTTCGGAGACCAGAAAGCCAGCAAGAGGTCAAGAGTTTCCTAGGACTCATGAATTTCGCCGAGTGGTTCATCCCGAGCAGAGCCGACAGAACAGAAAAGTTACGAGATCTTGCCAAATCTGAATGTTTTTATTGCAATGAAGAACTGGAAAATGAATTTATCTTCATGAAGGACGAAGCGCTGAAGACCATATCTAAATTAGGATATTTTAACATCCATGATGCCACCGAGTTATTTGTTGATGCATCCCCAATAGGATTGGGAGCAGTTCTCGTACAGTTCAACAAACAGGGAGTACCCAGGATAATATCTTGCGCATCAAAGGCTTTAACCGATACAGAACGTAGATACCCTCAAACACAAAAGGAAGCCCTTGCTATCGTTTGGGGAATCGAAAGATTTACTTTCTACTTGACGGGGAAAATGTTCGTGGTTCGTACAGATTCGGAAGCAAATGAATTTATATTTGGAGAAGGCATCAAATCAACCAAACGTTCTGTGTCTAGAGCAGAGGCTTTAAGGCTACAAGTTTACGATTTCAAAGTGAAACGGATCCCAGGCCACCTAAATGTAGCTGACGCATTATCCCGACTGATATCGACAACTCAGATTGATGAACTATTCGAAGAAGACGACGAAAAACATTTGTTGTATTCACTTGGTGTTGAATGTATGAAGATAACCTGGCAGGACATTCAGTTGGAGTCCGAGAGTGATGAAGAATTATTCGCGGTTAGGTCATCCATGAAATCAGGGTTGTGGTCGAAGCAGTTTGCCCGTTTTGAAGTACAATCGAAGGATTTTCGTATTTTGGGACCCCTCGTATTTAAAGAGGACAAGGTCATACTGCCTTCTAAACTTCGGGTTAAAGCATTGAGTGAAGCTCATCAAGGGCATATAGGGTGCCCTGCCATGAAGAGAATTCTTAGAGAATATGGCCAGGATTGAGTACAGATGTTGAAAAATTTGTTCGAAATTGTGTTACATGTATCACTATTGCAAGAAAAAATCCGCCCATTCCTCTCTCCAGTCGTCAGCTTCCTGAAGGGCCATGGGAAATTTTGCAGGTCGATTTTCTCAGTGTTCAAGGATGTGGATATGGTGAATTTATGGTACTAGTCGACACATACTCTCGTTTCCTATCTGTAGTAGAGATGAGATCAACCAATGCCAAAACTACCAATGAAGCGTTGCAGATGATATTTTGTACTTGGGGGCTTCCCCTTATAATGCAAAGCGACAACGGCCACCCTTTCCAGAGCAGCGAGTTTATTGAACTTTGGGAAGCGAAAGGAGTGAAGGTTAGGAAGTCAATTCCTCTTTGCCCTCAAACAAATGGAATGGTGGAGCGCCAAAACCAGGGCATAACAAAAGCATTAATGGCTGCAAAACTGGACGGTGTAAACTGGAGAAAAGCACTGCAAGATTATGTACATGTGCACAATACTATGAAGCCTCATGCTAGGCTTGGTATTACTCCTTTCGAGTTATTGGTAGGGTGGAAATATAGAGGAACATTTCCATCTCTATGGGACTCTAAGCTGAACAAAATTGACCGAGACGACATTCGTGAAAAAGATGCGACTGCGAAACTCCAGAGCAAGGTATATGCTGATACTCGTAGAGGAGCAAAGCCATCGAATATTTCCGTTGGTGATATAGTTCTGATGGCAGTACCGAAAAAAAATAAGATGGATCCTTTATTCTCCAAGGATCGATATACTGTACTTTCAAGAGTTGGAGCGAAAGTGGTAGTAAGGAGTGAACGTGGTGTTCAGTACTCCCGCAACATTCAAGACCTGAAACTAGCACCGATAATCTATGGTGAAACGAACCCCAAAGGGATATTTCTAGAGAACGAAGAACACCAACCTATCATTGAGGATAGAGGAATCACCGAAGCAACGAGGATGGCGGATGAAGAAATCACAGAATCCACGTCATCGATAACTACAGCAGCGAGACCTCAGCGATCTATCAGAAAACCAGAAAGATTCAAGGATATGTTCATGTATCACATCTTCGAGTGAGCTACAAAGGTAAGACGCTGCTCATCATACTAAAAAACTCACCTGAATTATCAAAAATTCTTTTAAAAACGTTGATTCAAGTCTTTTGTGTTGACAGGTCAAAATCAAGTACATAATTCTGGATGAAAAGTTATGATTTTCCATATGATTCAGCATATCCGTTTTCTCATTTTCTACAGTCACACTGGTTTACTGGAAGATAACGGTACTGGACCTGGCGTTCGACTTGCATTTTCCGGTTGCTAAAACTTCAAGCTATAAAATGTTATTATCCACTACAAATAAAACTTATACAAACTTACCTTGACTCTCGTTTATATTTTTTTTGCAAATTCTTAAAGGTGAAGCAGCTTTTAATGAGTGAAATCAGTGACATCATCGCTATGAATTTTGTTATACGTTCAAGTTTTACCGGTTTTTACGGTTCATACGCCAGAAGGCATCAAAAGATGTTGGAAATAAAGCCCTGTAGTTAGAGTATGACCGACTTGACTCCACAAAGCTTGATAGCTGCAATCGTTTTCGTTCCAATCGAGCAATTCAGTGCGTTTTGACAGTTTAATTGGAACAGTTTTTGACAGTGGGTTCTACTTTTACTGATGGACTTTAGTAGAAACGGTGTTACACAATTTTGTTTAGCAGAAGTGTCACATGAAAACAAAGGGTGGAGGTGGCTGTCAAACATGATTTTTTATGCAAATATTGCGCGCTTCGCAAGCAGCGCAAAGGAAAGCGCGAGAGAGAAAAAAAAATCATTTCGCTCACGGTTCACTCTCCGAGCATGATCGTTTGGCGAAAGTCCTCAAAATTTTTCCCCCTTGCATGAAAAAGTCTATTCATTCAAGGTTTTCAATAATGGTGTGAATAATAAATGTGCGCATACTGAAAACTACTCAATTTGAGTTATAATCTAGGGAATCCTGGTAATAGTTTATCATGAGCAGTACTATTTTATTTTTATGAGCGAGTTCAAGAGTAGGGGTGTTGGATAATGTAGGAAGTATAAGTAGGATAAAAATAATAATAGCAGGAATCAAATAAAATAATAATAAGCATGTTTAAAAGTAAAAATGGCTAATAAATATAACAGAATAGTTTCCTACAGTGTACCGTGATTCGGAATCTCTCTGGCTGGGAGAGCTCTCACGTGAAAGACACTCTCTTGATAGCTTGCCTTCTACGAGGAAGATAAAGAGAAAGAGAGAGAGAGAGAGAGTGAAGGAGAGAGAGAGAAAGGGAGTGAAACGTGCGATAATAAAAAATAAAATTAAAAAAAAAAAGAATCGAGTTCAGTTTGCACTGAGACGAGAGAGATCAGATTTGAGACAGACGTTGAATAGAACGGATGGTCCTGACCGTGTGGATAAAAAAATAAAATAAAAATAAAAAATGGAGCCTTCCGACAATGCAGTACTACTTGAAGTATATTTACAGCACGCAAAAAATACGTAGTTATGCCAATACAAAATAGGAATCAATTCAACTAAAATTTTGTTTTGAATATGGACCAATAAAACTGATGAACTAATTCAGCAAAACCATTGATTTGAAATAAAACTTCATGATATATAGAATTGAACATCGTGTTTTATTGCTCAAAACAAAATGTTTTTTTAAACCAACTAAACGCATTTGTTGAAATAATGAACAATGATGAATTGATTCAAGAAAACCATTGGATTGAAATAAAAGTTGATGCTTTATAGAACTGATTGTCGTGTATATTGTTCAACACATTTTTTCTTAGCCTTATATGTAGCCATGTCAACCCGATTCGGAAGGCCAGTTTGCGTCAACTGATACCGGTCAACTGGTTTGCCAGTTATCTGCAAAGAGAATAACTCGTTGATAATCTGTTTTAAAAATTATAATTGATTATATTTAAACTTAAATTAGAAAAGCAGAGGCAGAGACAGCAAATTGCCATTTCGTCAGCACTGAGTCACTTTAGAACAATAACAATATGGCTGCTCGACAGGCTGACAGTATAAAATGTGCGCTCATAAAAATATTTTGTTTGAACAATAAATTAATCATTTTAGTTTAAAAATAAATGTGATTGTTATAAGTCAAATATTATTTAAATTGATATCACACAGCGGTGATTACTTTAAATAATTTTATTGGTTTGATTTGAATAAAATTTTGAATTGATATGGAACTTTTATATGAATCGAAACAAATAGAAACCTTGTATTGAAACGCAATAAATCATTTTGTTGATTCAAAACAGAGTAATTTCTTAGGGTGAAAAAATATTTTGTTTGAACAATAAATTAATCATTTGAATTTAAAAATCAATGTGCTTGTTATCAATCAAATATTATTTAAATTAATATCACACAGCGGTGATTTCTTTAAATAATATGATTGGTTTGATTTGAATGAAATTTTGAATTGATTTGGAACTTTTTTATGAATTGAAACAAATAGAAACCTTGTTCTGAAAACCAACAAATTTTATTGTTGATTCAAAGCAGAGTGATTTCTTTGCGTGAGTAATTTGAATTCGGTGTTTAACCGAAATATGGTCACATGGCACCAATGTCCTCTGTTTAGAGAGTATAGCATGTAATGTGTATTTAATCAATCATACCTTAGCAAAATCTAGAAAACAATAATGCTACTCAACAGAAAATATTCTCATATTTAAGGAGTTTATATTGTTCATCACTTTTCATGAACATCTCTAGTAGAGTCTTGGAAAGTGTGCGCTGTTTAGTGGAATACCTGTAACTAGAAAATGAGAAGATTAGTAATTTCCATTTAATTCCAATAAAGGTAGTTGGAATTAAATGGAAATTACTAATCTTCTCATTATCTAGTTATCTCTAGTAGGTTAGATTTGAACGACCCTTATAGTGTCCTTTCCCCCTGCATTGCGTGGAATCACAAAGTTTGCGTTGCTAGGAGTATCATAAAAAGTAGGCATTGAACGTGAAAAAATCAGTCTTGTGAATAGTGTACTAGTGAAAGGCAGATCAAGGAATGAGCTCCGGATATTGGGAAGTTTCCAACATGGATTACGCTGGTGACGATGGTCAGCGGAATCACGACACTCTGATCTACACAAAAGCTGTCTACATATTAAACGGTCTATGGCTGCACTTCGCCAGCCTTGCAGTTTGCGAAGTGTCCGCAGGTCGCCTTCTACTTAATTGATCCACCTTGCCTGTTGCGTCAGTCTTCCTTTCGTACGAGGCGGTTCGTTATCGAGAATCATTTTCACCGGGCTATTATCAGACATCCTTACGACGTGTTGAGCTCATCGTAGTCGACCGATTTTTGCGGTGTGGACGATGGGAGGTTCTCCAAGCAACTCATGCAATTCGTGATTCATTCCTCCACGCTCCGTCTTCAATCTGTACTCCATCGTAGATCGTGATCATACGCAGCACCTTCCGTCCAAAGACGCCAAAGGCACGTTGGTCCTACATGAGAATAGCCCATGTCTTGTGGAGACCGAGGACTACCGGTATAAAACATGTTTTGAAGATAGTCAAGTAGAAGATAGTTCGGCGATTTTCCACGATCTTAAGGCCTTACGGTGTCCACAGTAAGCACGGTTCCTAGCCATAATGCGCCCTTTTATCGCTCTATTGATGCCGTTATCGACGTTTAGCAATGAGTCCGAGCACATGATCTTGTCGACCACGTCGATTTCATTCTGACATTATCTTCTCGTAAACCTCTTTCTTTCACATACCTTGTTTTAAACGCATTAATAGCAAGATTAATAACGCATTAATAACTTGGGACCGATGAGGTTTCCATCAGTGAGCCAATTTGTTCATTGTGAGTTATGTTTTTAGGGATGACTCATTATGCTTGAGATCGAGCTTGGGTCCGATGTGCTGGTACTTCCTGAGCCAAAAAATATAACCACTTCCGTTTTGAGTATCCAGCTCACGGAAGTACCTTTACTGATTTGGCTATCTAAGGTTCCTAGCTTGGGACCATATTCCGGTCAAAACATCGAATTTGATCCAATACAACATCTACTAGTACATGTGGTTTTGAAAAAAACACTGATCGCTAAGTCCGACTTTGCAAAACGATCACTTTTGAAAATGATTTGAATCTCCTGGAGGGACATTCCGTGGTACCCTATTTCAAATGAAACACCTAACCGCACGCATTGGGGATAGTTTCCGACATGCCCATAGACCATTATTTCATCTTCTTGGATAGTCTCAGTTCTATTGAGGTCCTCCAGTCGATGAAAACAGTTAAGCACCCATCTTACTTTCTTTCAAAAATAAGGGAGCAGATGTGTGCGTTGGTCGAAAGATCATTTAGGATTACCTTTGTATGGGTCCCCTCACATTGCTCAATTCCAGGCAATGAGAAGGCGGACACTCTAGCAAAGGAGGGCGCACAAGAAGGCGAGATTTTTGAAAGAACAATTTTACATGATTAATTTTTCCCATTTTTTTTTTCAACATGTAATATATATATTAAATATAATATAATATTATTCTTCTTGTATGTTCTGGTTTCTTATGGAGCTAAAATACTGTTTTAGCTTAGGCCGAGACATTGTAAAGTAAATGATTTCGCTGTGTTTATTGTAAGAAGCCATCATGCGATTTATTGGTCCATTTGTTGCATAGTTTTTGCGATGATGGTTGATGGCGAATAGGTTACGATTTCGAAGTTGCCGAATAGGTGCATATATGTTTAATTTTGATAAAAGTTCTGGTGAGTCAATACGCTGCGAAACGATATCGTTTACATATGAAACGCTTGCATACTCACGACGCTCTTTCAATGTTTGGATGTTTATAAGCATGCAACGCGCTTAACATGATGGAAGACGAAATGATGTCCAACCCAATCTACGAAGAGCATATAATAGAAATTGCTTTTGTACTAATTCTATTCTGTTTTCGTGTGTGGTTAAATGAGGAGACCATACAATGCTGCAATATTCCAGAACAGACCTAACATAAGCTATATATAGTGTTTTAATAGTGTATGGGTCCTGAAAATTATGACAAAAGTGCTTAATGAAGCCCAGCATGTTATTTGCCCTGTGAATAATTGTGTTGTAGTGGTCTATGAAATTAAGTTTGGAGTCTAAGATTATTCCTAAATCCCTAACTCTTTCACATTTGTCTACACTCTGATTACCTAGTGCAATTGATATGTTTGGTGTTGTTATTTTTTTGCTAAATGATATTGAGTTGCATTTTTTTACATTCAGCTCTAATAGGCTTTTTTTACACCATGTGTAGAATATGTTTATTTCATTCTGGAATAAATTGATGTCCTCCTTATTTCGTATTTCCAAATAAAGCTTCATGTCATCGGCATAGATTAGTACTTTAATATTTTTAAGAATGAAGGAAATGTCATTTACGTACAAAATAAAAAGAAGGGGTACTAAATGAGAGCCTTGTGGGACACCAGAAGTGACTTGAATAGGACTTGATTCCTTTCCATTTAATATTATTATTTGTTGGCGGCTGGTTAAGTATGATTCAAGCCATTTCAAGAGTCCAGGTTCAAACCCATGTTTTTGTAGTTTGAAAAGTAGCATTGGTATGTCAATACGATCAAATGCCTTGCTAAAGTCTGTATAGAGAGCTTCTACGTGGTTTCCATTATCCATTGCATTCAATGAATAGTCTATAAATTCACTTAAATTTGTCGAGGTTGAACGGCCCTTAAAAAAGCCGTGTTGCTTGTCAGATATTCGATTTTTGATTTGGAGAAATAATTTTTCATTGACAATTGCCTCGAAAAGTTTAGGAATGCAAGAGATAATGGCAATTCCACGATAATTACGTATGTCAGATTTTCGTCCAGATTTGAAAATAGGGACCAAAAATGAGCTTTTCCAAATTGTTGGGAAAATTCCTGATTCCAGAGACATATTAAAGAGCCAAAACAATGGAGATGTGAGTTCCTTAGCTAAACTCTTTATGAACACTGGAGGAATTTCGTCAGGTCCAGGACCTTTTGCGGCGTCCAAATGTTTTAATGCTTGAAAAATATCTTGCACATACAGTTGGTTGACGCCAATGCTCTCAGTAAATTCAGGGTTAAATGCAAAATATTCGCGATCGCGATCCTGTTCAGAAAATATCGTATAGATTTCTTGAAAAAATGTTGCAAAAAGATTGCAATTTTTTTCCGAGTTATCACCGACACGTTCATCAAGGTACATTGTGGATGGAAAATTGTCAGATTTTAATTTGGTTTTTACGTAATTGAAGAAGTTCTTCGGGCATGACTTTATTTCAAGTTCAGTTTTTCTATTGTATTCTTCAAGTGCAATACCGATGGCTAGATTCAATTGGTCGCATATGTCCAGATAGTTTGCTAAATTTTCACTGCTGTTGAATTTTTTGAAAATTTTGTGAGCTTTCTGCTTTCGATTTTTTAAATTTTTGATTTGTCTTTAATCCAGACTGGATGACTCGTATTTCGGTGACGTCTATTTTTCTTCAAAGGTATTTCTTGCAAAATTATTTCCGATAAAATTTTATAAAAAATGTCTACAGCAGTTTCGACATTTCCTTCATTCTTGAAAATTTCCTGCCAGTTTACATTGTTTAGTTTGCTTCTGATATTCGCATAATTAGCTAGTCTGTATTCAAAGACTTCTTCATATTCCCAGTCGTTGGGTCTTTGATATTCATGTATAAATAAAGAATATTCGATTGCCGTGTGACGCATTTCATTTTTCCATAATGGGTTCAGTGATTCAGTCACACAGAAATCTTCTTGAATATTCGTGAGCAAGAAGTCCAAAAAACAATTTTCTTCATTTCTGATGTGGTTTACTTGATTAAGTCCAAGTTTTGCGATTTCGTCGAATATGAATTGCAAAGTAATATTCTCCCCAACGACTGGGAGTAAGATATTTTCATTTTCGGAGTCTAGAATGAAGTCAGCGTCGCGTTGATTAAATTTTTTTCTGCACATTCGAAAAACTTTTCATATGTATTTTTATTACCATTATATGGTGGAAAATAAACAGAGGCAAATACGTCAGACGACTCCACCGCCTGACTTCTTTCCAGACTCAAGAAAATTCCTATCATTTCTGAATACGTTATACGCACTTCCGAAAATTTCTTCACTTTTTACACTTTCATCCCAGCTAGTTTCAGTTGCCAGAATAATCGAAAAGGATGTACCAAGAAGATTTTTATGAATTTCCTTCATTTTTGCTGGGCTTTTCATGCGATTGAAATTTTGACAATAAATCAAAATTTCAGTAGCATTCTGTTTTGGTGAAGAAATTGTGGGAAGCGCGTCGGTTGATGAAATATTTACCGATATTGATGATGTTTCTTCTTCTTCTATGGAAGGCGTCGTTATTTCCGAAAATGTGACCCTGGGGAGGTAGAGTAAAATTTGGTGCTACTCTCTCGTAGTTGCTGCAGGCGGTGTGTTCGATCGCTGGATAAAGATGTGCGGTGTGACTGCAGGTCTGCTAAGGCGTCATTGCGTGATACTCCCATCTCTTTGTATACGTCCAGGAAAATTTCACGCAGAAGGTTGGTGTCCGTAGGTGCTACATACATTTGTTGGCTGGTCATGGAGATAAGCAAGGTAAGTCCGGACCGTCTCCATGATTCTGTAGTCCCACAAACGAGCTTTTAAGTAACGCCTGTCCCCATCAGCTGATTGCTGCGTTAAGTTTACGATGGGTGGACGCATGGGGTCGGGTGTCCAGTGAGGTATCGAGTGCGATTCCAAATGTGTTGATGCCGTGGTATTTTCCGCTGGTGATTCATTGTTGTTATGGTGTACCTTGTTGTTTGTACGGTAAGGGTTTATTGTTTCACCCTTTCTGAATTGGATGAATTTTGGCACGGAGAGGCCTGGTATTGGGTGGTCGGTTGATGATGGTGGGTCTGCAAATTGTACTTTTGCTGTGGCCAATAATTTTTTGTCCGATTCGTTGGAACGGGTGTTTACATTCTGTTGGGTGCTTTTGGATTTGGGTGCTGTTAGATTTGTATTGCTGTTGATGTTTGTTGGTTTGATTTGTTGATATTTCTTGCGTTTTCTGCTGCGCTTAGCAGCAGCTTTTTCCTGGAGCTTTCGAGTCTTTTGTTTTTCGTCATATTTTGACCAGTCCTTCATCCAGCACCATTTGTTGCCCAAAAATCGCCATCCCGGAGACGAATGATCAGTTTTCGGCTGAATTCCACTGTTGACTGGGGAATTTTCAGCTAATTCCTCCTCCAGTGTCTTCTCCGGTGGGGAGACATTAGCTTTCGTACAAGATTGTAGGCTGGAAACAGCACCAGAAACAAATTTTATTTCATGTAAAATTTCTTCAAGGGCTGCCTCACAGTTGAGTTGTGGTGTTGATTCAGTAGTTTCTGCCGTTGCTATTGTTGTTGTGGTGATTTCTGCTACTGCTGCGATCGCAGCCGATTTGGCTACCAATTCGATTGCCGTCGATGTGTCTGTCGGAGGTGCTTCCAAAAATGCCGTGATTTCATGTTTTATTTCTGCTACACTGTTTTTGCAGCTGGTCTCGATTATACTGCACAAGTCTTTGTTATTGTTGTTAATTTTTTTTAAGGTTTCATTGACATCGTGTAGTTGTGGCTCGATATTCTCAAAAAATTCTGAGACAGCAGAAAATCTTTTCAAGTCAGCGGCAATTCGATGACTGGCGTCAGTTTGTGAACGGATTGCCTCCACAAGTTGTTCCTGTTGATGTAGCAGTTTTCTCACATCGGCTTCCTTCCGTAAAATTTCCTGGCAGTCAGCACACATAGGCACCATGAAGGCGGTGATGAAATCCTCCCGTTGGCGTTGTACTCTCACGCAGGCCGCATGGAATCGTTTTGTGCAGAACTCGCATTTCCATAGGAAACGGTCGTCTAAACTACTACACGATTTCATTCCGCATGGCATGGTTGAAGTTTGTTGAATTGGCCTTCGTCAGGTTGGATAAAACAAGGTTTTCGTCGCGATAAACGTAGTGGCAAGCGCGCGAGTCAAACAAGTATTCACTAGGTTACTGTTGAAAACGCTTACGCGACGATAATGTAAGTGAATTAAAAAATAATTATACGCGCGCGGTACGTACGGAGCAGCGAATCGAAAACGCGTGCGTTCTGTACTACGGCCACTTGCTGAAAAAAAGCATTAGTACGTCAGAGTTCTCTTCAAAGTTGGCAAAACGCTTGGACAAGTAATTCTCTTGGGCGGTGGTTACATTCCATTATTCCAAATGTTTCGTCGAGATCGTGGTTCAAAGGTCTGGATATAAGTCGTGGTTTTATTCGTGTGATGTCAAGACTTATGTCCAACCACTACTCGCTAGACGCACATCTCTACAGAATTAACCTCGTCGATAGCAACATATGTAGGTGCGGAACCGGTTATGATGACATCGCTCACGCAGTTTGGCATTGCCCGGATAATGATGTTTCCAGAGCACGACTATTGAATACCCTAGTGGCCCGAGGTAGACAACCCTTCCGCGAGGTAAGAGATGTTTTGGGAATGCGTGACATGCAAGCGATTTACGAATTACTTTGTTTGTCTGATCTAACAGTGTAATGCCATCACCCCCTCCCTTTCACTCTAGCAAATTCCCTGCCATTGTGTCCCAGTTATATTATCTTTTTGTTTCCGTGCTACTTGTACCTGCCCAGCAAGCTGTGGTCACCCATCTGCAGCTTAGTTCCTGTAAGGGAATACAGGGACCGAGGATTTGGTAGATGTCGCAACCATGAGCAGTAACAAATACCTGAAATAAGTAAACCTGCCTAGCCCCTTCCAAACATTACTGTGACCCATTAACCTCGAGCTAGCCACGAGTAATTGGCACCCCACTTTACTAAAATCGAAAAATTAAACTGTTAATTACAATATTGAATATCGGCTCGGCACACACGCCTAAGCCTAATAAATAACTGATTAAAAAAAAAGAGGCCAAATCAAGCCAAAACAGAGTCGAGAGTCGTGGCTTCTGATAAACGGTAGCAGCCGCTTTTGCAAACATTATTTCTTGTACACATCACGGTTGGGCACCGTTTTCACTTTGTACGCCTTCAGCCCTTGCCTCTGTTTTACTTTTTGTACGTATGCTTTTGACTTCCCAAGTTTGCGAGTCATATTTTGCACTGAAAGATTGGGATTTATATCAATCATGGCTACCACCTTCTTGTCTATTTGTTGGGAGCATGCTTTTCAATTTGTTCCACTTCCAACCTTCCGATCCACAGTCAAGCGCTGGTCAAATGATTTGCAAACACAAAACACGGTACTTTTTGGTGGTTTTAATTTCTTGGCGTTCGTACAAAATGCATTTGCGCACCTCCACCAGCGGCTGGATAGTCAAGAAGAAAATGGATATGGTTTTTTGGCTCAGCAAGTACTAGCACAGGCTTAATGATTCGCCCCTTATAACGTAACTCACACGCACACACCCTTAAATATTCTATCAAAATAGCACAGCGAATCAAACCAAAAAAAAAAGATTCAGGTATCAAAAAAGCGCAATAATGTATTGCAGGGCCAGACTGCAAGGTGTACTTCGGACCAAGGGGTTCTACAACAAGAATGTAAACATGTGTGCCACGAAATAAAGTGGAGAATTTCAGCTCTCATAAAAGTGAAACGTTTCAGCGATCCGTGAAATAATTCAAAATCTACACTGAAAGAAAAGTGTCAGAAATTTAACGTGTACAGGCTTTAATTCAATCTGATAAGACATCTACATGTAGTTTCGAAAAAATCGCGGCTCGCTAGGACCAGCTTTACAGAATTACCACTTAAACCGAAGTTTTAGAACTCTCAAAGGACCATTCCGTTGTACCTGCGGACATATTTTAGTCAATACACCGATTTCGAACTAATGAGACAATTGATATCGAAAAAAAAAGAGATAAGGATCGCCAGGATGTGTTCCACAAAATTAACACTTTTGCCAATGCTCAGCTTCTCCAAAAGGGCCACTCAATGGTTTCCTGGGACCATATTCAAGCCAAAATACTGCATTCTATCTAATGCGGCATCTACATGCGGTTAGGAAAAAAATTGCGGATATCACGAAGCATCAAACCTTATTCTATTCTACTTTATTTTTCTTTATTATGCCTAATTGCTTGTTCATGAATTCATTCCAACATTTTAGATATACTATTTCATACCTGCAGCACCTCCCGAAAGACGAAATTTTGGAGGAGCGATCCACCAAGCGTATAAAAGATTGAAAAATGCATCTAGAGAACGCCAGAAACGTGAAGAAGTTCATAAAAAAAAACTTGACCAAATCAACGAAATATCCTCTGATGATCCATGCATCTTAGAAGCGAAGAAATGGCTTGAACTTAACGACTCGCCGTGGGATATGGTGCTGCAAAAGTGGAAAAAGACTTCGAAAAATCGCATCGCTAACCTCAAACAGCTACAAGGAAATGAAGTATTGAAACAATATCGCCCCCCCCCCTTTTTTTTTTTTTTTTGTACAAAAAAAAAAATTTATACAACCACTCCTTTCTTTTTTTTTTTTTTTTTTTTTTTTTTTTCTCCCCCCCCCCCAACCCGCCCCCTTTTCCCCCCCCCAGGGCCCCATATTTATTCTTTATAAACCCCCCAACCTAAAAGTCAGTTTTATTATGATAATGTCACATTAATTAGTTTGTCCAATGTATTTATCTACTCCTTGTTTTGTATAGTTACCGTAGTAACATAAAGGATTCAAATTGCTCATTTTGTTAACTAAAATCACTGTATTATCTGTGAGATACACTACAAATTGGGTCATTCCATCCGAAGTGTCCGAGAAAAAGTTAAAATGTGGACACGACCTTCACAGATTTCATCCAAATTTTGAGGAATGATTCATTTTGCGATTATATGTAAAACTACAAATTTTTGTGTTGATCGGACCACCCCTCGGTTATTGGGGCCTCGGTTTTTGTAAAAATGCTCATTTTGTTTTATTTATATCTCCGTAACTATTATGCTAAAAAACAATCTATTTACTGTTATTCAAAGAAAATTGTTCAACAAACTCATAAAAAATATTAGTTTTTGGCGGCAGTGTTGCCAAACATGCTAATTTTTCTTTTTAAAATTCATATTGCAATTTTCGCTCAATGTAGATATTTTGATTTTAAAAATGACCACGTTATCGTGTTCCTCACACTTTTTTACATAAAAAACACTAAAAATCTTAGGGTATTTAGAGCCGTTCCTGAGATACAGCGTTTTGAAACAAAGAACTTCTTGTTTTCTAGTTTTTATACAATATTATATTTCTCCTTCATGTATTTCTACGTAACTAGCATGGCTAGAAACAATCGACAGAATGGTATTTAAAGGAAATTATTCAAAGAATTTATAAAAAATACGATTTCTTGGTGGCAGTATTGACATACATTCTATTTCGATTTGTTTCAGTGTAAGAAGAAGATATGGAAAAGGACAAAACTGTCACCTGACACCTGATCAAAGCAAGCGCTTTGTTTTGACAAAAGTGAAAGTGTTTTGATTCAAAATGAACTGCTCGATTGGAATATTCTTAAAAAGAAAATGTACCGCTAAGAAGGGCCTTCGTAGGAGTAAACAGTTCTCTGCGCGTCAATGGACATTATTAAAGCTTCGATCTGGTGTAGAAAGCTTGAAAACTGTGTGTGATGCTGATCAGTACGGCCGTTTGTACTCCGCGTCACTGAAGGTTTGCTGTAACCCTTTGGATTTGCATACCAATGCTCATGGCAAGCAGTTAAAAACCGTATCAGCAATTTTTCATAATAAGTTCAATCATATCATTCCGCAAGTAGTTGAAGGTCGTAAACTATGCATTAAGTGTTACCATGCTGTGCCAAACGTATCGCCAGAGGTGACTTGTATCAACGATGCAGGTAATGTTTTTGTGTTTTCAAGTTTGTAGCGGAATTATTCACTGTTATAGTACATAAACCAATAGGGGATGCAGAATGTAGCGACGGTAGTCATTTTCTTTCTCCCTTAAAATAACCCTTAAATTTTTTCCCGCCCTATTAAATTTTTAATAAAAAAAACCACCCCCTAATACTAAAAATTTTTTTTTTTTTTTTCCTCCACTTGCTTTTTAGACCGGCTGCCCATATTAACTTTTACACACGTTTTACAAGAAAAGGTATATGGACATCAATGTCTGTTCTCTGTGCTGATAGTGACTACGCCCCAAATAATAACACAAATCTTCAGAGTTTGAACAGTGCCTACATATCGCACAACCAATCGCCGGTGAAAAAACGTAAAGTCAAGAAATGTTCCATCCAAAAACTTGGTCGGGCTTCCACAGCGCAGAAGATGGTATCTGGAAACTTGTCGCCCAAGGATTGTATCAACGAATCAGGTAATGTTTTAATTTTTATTTTCGTTTTCGTTGTTGACATTTCTTTAACCAACAGTGGAAGCAGAAAATAGTGCTAATAGTTCTGATAATGAGAACTATACCTCATATGTCGGTACAAACGTACAGAGTTTGAACAGCACACTCAGCTCGCTCAACCAATCGCCAGTGAAGAAACGTAACGTTCTTAGAGTCAAGAAATATCCGGCTCAAAAATTTGCTAGGGCTTCCATGGCACTGAAGCAATCATTCGACTCAGTAATAAAGTGTCATAACGACACAATTTCTGTTTCGAATATTCATGATAGAGCGGGTATTGAAATTATAAATCAATTAAAGGAGAAATTCAAAACATGCGTGAACCGCCCCCCCATTTTTTTTTTTTTTTTTTTTCCCCAAAAAAATAAAATTTTTCCACAAAAGCCCCCATACCCCCCAAAACAAAATTTTTCCAGATCGATTCGCTCGCGTGAGATTTTTCCATCATCTTGAATCTGGATTTAGATGTGTCGAACCCCCAGGCGTGAACGCTAGTGACAAGATTCGAGTTCTATCGGTGCTGCCTAAATCTTGGAGTGTCAAGAAAATCCAAAGTATGTGATGTTGTGAAAGTCTAAAACAGAATAACTTTTAAACAATATTTTAACATCGGTCATTTACAGGTGAATTCAAATGTTCAGAACGATTAATTCGTAACATGAAAAACTGCGTTGCTGAAAAAGGAATCTTATGCTCGTCGAGTCCAAAAAAAGGTAATCCACTGTCAATCGAGGTATTGAACAAGGTACATGTCTTTTATCGAGAAGCGGATGTAAGTAAGGAGTTAGCCGGAAAGAAGGAGTGCATAAGCGTACGAGAAGGAGGTATACGCGTTTTGAAACAGAAGCGTTTAATTTTGGCAAATCTTAAAGAAGTATATGCTCTCTTTAAAGCGAAATTCCCAAACGAGAAAATAGGATTTTCAAAGTTTGCGGAAGTACGACCACCAGAATGTGTGTTGGCAAGAGCAGCTGGTACACATTCTGTGTGCGTGTCTATTCATGAAAATTTCAGGTTGAAATTTGTAGGAGCCCGCTTTGATCAAATGCAAGTTCATTGCGCCAAGTTGTTTGAAACTTATAGGGATATGCTAAAACGATGTCTATGCGACCCACCAACAGAAGCATGCTTCTAAAACACGTGTGGAAACGCTAATTGGGATACAAGCTCCATGAAAGATCTTGTCTGGTCGTATTTTGAAGACAACGACATCAACGAGGTCCAATACAAACATTGGTCTCAGCAAGAGAGATGCAGCCTAAACAATCTTGTTTCGGAGGTTGAACCATTTGTAGAATCGTTTTTTGATGCTCTTTCTGATGTTCGTAAGCATGACTACATAGCTAAAAAGCAAGCGGAGTTCTTCAAGCGACAATCTCTGCGAGGGTGAGATTACAGTAGTAGCTGATTTCTCAGAAAATTATTCATTTGTTTATCAAGACAGTGTTCAATCCGTTCACTACAACAACAGTCAGGCTACGATACATCCATTTGCAGCAAATGTGTTAAGGGAAGGAGTTGTCGTGCCTCTTAATTGTGTCATAATTTCAGATTCCTTAGAGCACAACACCACCACATTCCACGTATTTCAGCGACACTTCATTCAGTTTGTGAAGAGCAAGATGACTAATCTAACGAAAATTATATATTTTTCCGATGGTGCAGGATCGCAGTATAAAAATCGTTTCAACATCATCAACCTGTTCATCCACGAGAAAGATTTTGGTGTTCCCGCTGAGTGGCACTACTTCGCTACAGCACACGGTAAAGGTCCGAGCGATGGATTAGGAGGGACACTTAAAGATTGGCAACGCGAGCAAGTTTGCAGGGCGTAACCATTCAAACACCAAAACAACTGTATGATTGGGCGTTAGATCACTGCAAGCTGAATGTTAAATTTGTGTCGGCTGCAGAATGCCACGAAGAAAAGGAGATACTGAAAAACCGTTTCGAATCAGCAGCATCCATTGCTGGTATCCACTCCATGCATTCCGCAGTTCCTTCAGGTATCGATTGTATGCTCATGAAAACGGTTTCCAGTTCAACAACAAGTTCAAGGTTCAAAATAGTATTTGTTTACTTCACGAAAGGCACACAAAAGGAACAACAAAATAATAGTGGAAAGAAGTTGCGAAATAATAAAGTTTTAAAAACATAATTATAATAACGTTTACTTCATTTGATTGATTTTTTATGTAAAAATCCGATGAATAAGATGGCGTTGTTGTTGTTCAAATAAACACAGTAATAAATTTAAAAAAAGAAGAATAATAGCACATTTGGCAACAATGCCTTTAAGAAAATTATTTTTTGTGGTTTTCTTGAACAATTACCTTCAAATAGCATCCAGCATCCACTACATGGATATACATGATATACACTCAGCAGCAAAGAAAAAGCCATGCAAAACTTTGCTTCCAGAAAACGCCGTGGTCAACCTTTTGTAACGTTGTCCATTATCAATATTTTTAGCTGATAATTTTAAAACACTATAACCAATGTGTGGACCTTATGTGGCCAAAAATGTTTGTTCTTAAGGTTTATAAATTTTAAGTTTTCATAACAAATGTGAAAAAAGTCGTTGTTGAATATGAAAATTTTAAAAATCCGTATATCTGTGAAAATTTAGATAACATATTTTAAATTTCTCCTTAGCCAAAAAATACTTAGAAAATAATGTGGGCAAAATTTGAACTGTTTCCATTGGTAAAATATGTTATCTAAATTTTTCACAGAAATACGGATTTTTTTAAATTAGTATGTCCAGAAACGACTTTTTTCACTTATGTGAAGAAAACTTCAAATTTATAAACGTTATAAATTTTGGTCACATAAGTTCTGTACATATGTTATAGTGTTGTAACATTTTCATCCAAAAATATTGATAATTGACATAGTAAAAAAAGGATGAACTTGGCGTTTTTTGGAAGCAAAATTTTGTTCGGCTTTTTTTTTCTACTAAGTGCACATAGAATAAAAATAATAATAAAATATTGTATAAAAACTGGAAAACAAGGAGTTTTCTGTTTCAGAACACTGTATCTCAAGAACGGTTCAAAATATCCCGAGATTTTTAGTGTATTTATGTAAAAAAGTGTGAAGAGCACGATAGCGTGGCAATTTTTTAAATTAAAATATCTACATTGAGCGAAAATTGCAATTTTAATTTAAAATGAAAAATATGCATATTTGGCAACACTTCCACCAAGGAATCATGTTTTTTATAAATTCTTTGAATAATTTCCTTTAAATACCATTCTGTAGATTGTTTCTAGCCATGCTAGTTACGGAGAAATACATGAAGGAGAAATATAATATTGTATAAAAACTAGAAAACAAGAAGTTCTTTGTTTCAAAACCCTGTATCTCAGGAACGGCTCTAAATACCCTAAGATTTTTAGTGTTTTTCATGTAAAAAAGTATGAGGAACACGATGACGTGGTAATTTTTAAAATCAAAATATCTGCATTGAGCGAAAATTGCAATATTAATTTTAAAAAGAAAAAATAGCATATTTGGCAACACTGCCGCCAAAAATTAATATTTTTTATGAGTTTGTTGAACAATTTCCTTTGAATAACAGTAAATAGATTGTTTTTTAGCATAATAGTTACGGAGATATAAATAAAACAAAATGAGCATTTTTACAAAAACTTAAAAAAAAGGGGGAGGCCCCAATAACCGAGGGGTGGTCCGATCGACACAAAAATTTGTAGTTTTACATATAATCGCAAAATAAATCATTCCTCGGAATTTGGATGAACTCCGTGAAGGTCGTGTACATGTGGTGTGGACACTTCGGATGGAATGACCCATATTGCGATGTTAGAAAACAAAGCAGCACATCAAAGTTCTAGATACACTATTCTTTATACGGTATATAGTTTTAGATCATCAATCATTCCCAAGTATTGTAAAATAATTTTAAATTTATTTTTTACTTCTCGAGGCTTGATACATTATCTGAACTGACATATTCATAATGGATACGCAAGTCCATCAACAATTGCAGCAAGACCACTATCTGCAGACATTTTATTACAAATAGAATTGTTATTATCATTTTTTATTATTTTGCTATGTGATAAATTTTCTTCTTTTATTTCAACAAATGTTTTGGTCCAACAATCAATTACAGACTTTAGAAATTTTCGCCATTTCAGAATAATAATCATCTTACACTGCATGAGCTGAAGAGAGCTATTGGCATATTATTTAGTATTACGTTTAAGGCCAGGCGCCCACTAATATGGCGGAGGTGTGACATCTGCATGCCAAAATATCTTGTCGACGTTAGCCTCACGCCACAAGACTTTGACTCGATATTTTGACATCATATATGATGCCACACTTCTGCCACATTAGTGGGCGCCTCGACTAACATTTATCAAAGATGGAAATGAACAAGATGTCCTAGATATTATTTTCTGGAATAATCAAGAAGATACACTTTATATGATTGCAACGACGTCTGGTGACAGCTCTTTGAAATTTTCGATAATACGTTCACATACACTAGCATGGATCATAGTCTGCGTGCACTTTTTCGACAGTCAAGATGTAGAGGATTTGTTTTGATTGTTTTGATTCATAGTTGAAGTGTTTTCAAGTGCCTGATAAGTAAATTATTGCTTGAAATCAGTTAACTACCAAAATCCGGAATCTCATAAGAGCAGCTGCTATGGAAATTCATTTCAAGTAGCAACGAAACGATTCGACGCTCGGGAAGAAATGGCAACTTCACATTTCGCCGTACGTGTTCGGGCATGCATATTTATATATATAAATATATATTTATATATATATATATATATATATATATATATATATATATATATATATATTATGTGTGTGTGTGTGTGTGTGTGTGTGTGTGTGTGTGTGTGTGTGTGTGTGTGTTTTGTTTTGTCTATCAATGTAGTTTAATGTTATCTCGTTGACGATGAGAGTGGCACTGCTATCCGTCTCTTCTTCCCGCCCATTGGAACATACACTTGTTAAATAGCTCGCTATTATGATGAATTGGTCCATCTTGTGGTTGGAAGGAGAGTCTTTTTATCCCTGTGGGTACGTATAAGTGATACTACCTATCCATCTACCCAACCCGTTTTTGACCCTTCATACAATGACATGATGACGACATTTAGTGGTTAGTAAAGTCAAACAGAGAGGAGAGCCATGGTTTATTCAACCCCCTCTACTAGGCTAAATGCCTGTACCTTGGCCTTAACACTACCCATCAAATCCTGTGCAATACTTGTGCAATCTTTCTTACACACTTTCATCCACTCTTCCTTCAAATCCTTATCGTTTTGAAGACCTTCCCTGTTTTCCGGAGCTTGCTCTTCATAATCGCCCAGACTTTTTCTATTGGGGGAAGTTCTAGCGGAAAAACTCCAGGCCGGGGATCTGCTTGGTGTCCGCTTTAATGTACGTCTCGTCGCCCATTACGATGTATTTCGGCTGCACCAACCACTCGCGGTATAGCTTCCTGGCGCGGAATTTGGCACCGTTTTCAGTTTATCGGTTCGATTAGGCGCCTTCCGCCAGGGGGAGTTTGCTCATGAACACTTCCGGTCCGCTTCCTAGCATCTTGCTAAGAAGTACCTGGTGGTCACTCACCCACCGATTACCTGTCGATCTACCAAATTTTGGTAAGCCGACTGCTTAGAATTATCTCAAATTGTAATATTCCTTCCACTATATCACAAAATATTGCGAGTAGCGAAGGGATTGGAGATAAGGAAAGCATTAGGTATAGAACCAAGTCTCCCCCGGTTGGTACCAAATTAATGAGCGTAGGAATCAATAGAATTAATATCAGTTACTAATGCTATGATGGGCCACCAATCGGAGGCCCAACTTGTTTTATCTCTATTTGCAGGATATCCAAAGAAAAGGGAGCACGCTGCTGCTCATGCTTAACTATTACCTACACAGGCAGAAAAAGCGATCACCATTATTTACGAGTTTACGGTGATTAGGTCATGCCGGACTATTCGGAGCGCGGTGCAACTCGCGTTCGATGTTCTGTTGCTTAAAGGAGTGGTCCCATGCTTTTGGCGGATAGTGCTAGTTACATGCTTTCAGCGTATCGTTAACCAAAACGAACCCTGTTGCTAACCTTTTCCCAACTATCAAACATCCCAGTGATTTCTCGGCTTCCTTCAAAGCAAGTATCATATCAAAACTTTCCTTCCTATTCCCTACGTGACCAGCATTCGAGCACGGCCGGCGCCGGTATTGCTTCATAATGGGTCACCAGTTTTTACACATTGAGGATGTATGTTAGTCCCAAACATCATCTATTGGTGCTTTGTGTAAATACAGCTGATCTGGCAATAACGGAGTAGCATCCGTGGGCGGTCAATCATGCTCAAGTAGTTTTGTTCTCATTGTTTTGACAGACCATCAAGTGGAATACTCCTTTTGCAATCAACGAGAAAAAACAGTAAATTTACTTTTCAGTTTGCTTTATTTATTTATTTGTCGTCAATCAATAGTAGACCGTTTTGTTACAATAGTACTTACATTTTATGTTTCACTTATATATACAGTACGCCTTAGGAAACTAACACATCAGATTTGCATTTTTAATGTTTTGAATCGTTCGTCATTATCTAATTGAATTGAAGTATTGTTTTAGTTTTGTTTTGGTCATAGTAAAGTCTACATTTTCTCCATGCTTATTGTAAGTTGCCATCATCTGATTCAGAGGTACAAATTTGGCGTAATTTGTACGATGATGGCTTGTAATAAATATATTTCTATTTCGTAGTTGCCGCGACGGTATGTAAAAATTAAGTTTTGACAAAAGTTCTGCTGAATCAACGCGTTGCGAAACAATGTCATTTACGAATGATACTAATGCAAATTCACGGCGCTCTTTTAATGATTGGATGCTGATGAGCATGCAGCGGGCTTCATAAGATGGAAGCGGAAACCTTGTCCAACCTAATTTACGAAGTGCATACAGTAAAAATTGCTTCTGTACCGATTCTAGTCGTTCTTCATGGGTGACTGAAAATGGTGACCAAACCACGCTACAATATTCCAGTATTGACCTCACATATGCAATGTACAATGTTTTTATTGTGTACGGATCATGAAAATTGTAACAAAAACGTTTTATAAATCCAAGCATATTATTTGCTCTGTTGATGATAGTATTGTAATGCTCAATGAAAGTTAGTTTCGAGTCCAAGATAACTCCTAAATCCCTTGTTCTTTTACATTTCTCAACTGGCTGATTCCCTAGATTGATAGTTATGTCTGGGGTGTTTCGTTTCCTACTAAAAGCTATCGAATTACATTTCTTTACGTTCAGCTGTAAAAGACTTTTGTTGCACCAAATATAGAAATCATTTATTTCTTTCTGGAATGTCATGATATCTTCTTTGTTTCTTATTTCTAAAAATAGTTTCATGTCATCAGCGTAAATAAGAAATTTAATGTTTTTGAGAATAAAGGAAATGTCATTTACATACAAAATGAATAAAAGAGGACCTAAGTGAGAGCCTTGGGGGACTCCAGAAGTGACCTTAATAGGATTTGATTTCTTCCCTTTGAATCTAACTATTTGTTGACGGTTAGTAAGATAGGATTCGAGCCATCGGAGGATTCCTGCCTCAATTCCCATTTTTCGCAATTTGAATAGAAGCATGGGTATGTCAATGCGATCAAAAGCCTTGCTGAAGTCTGTATAAAGAGCTTCTACATGGTTACCATTGTCCATTGCTATCAGTGAGTAGTTGACGAATTCCAATAAATTTGTGCTAGTTGATCGTCCTTTGAAGAATCCATGTTGCTTATTAGTCAGTCTGTTTTTGATTTGAGAAAACAATTTTTCATTGATAATTGCTTCAAAAAGTTTAGGAATGCAGGAAATAATGGCAATTCCACGATAGTTACAAATGTCCGATTTTTTTCCACTTTTAAAAATAGGTACTAGATAGGAACTTTTCCAAAGTTTGGGGAAGATCCCAGATTCCAGTGACATATTAAAAAGCCAAAATAAAGGTGCTGTAAGTTCTAATGCTAAGTTCTTCATAAATACGGGTGGAATTCCATCAGGGCCAGAACCTTTGGAAACGTCTAATTTATTCAAACCTTCCAAGATGTCTTGAAATTTGACTTGACTTAATCCAATGTCCCTTGAAAATTCTGGGAAGAAATTGAAATATTCATAATCGCGATCTTCTTCATCAAACGTGGTATAGATTTCTTGGAAGAATGTTGCAAATAGATTGCAAATTTCTTCCGCGTTATCACCAACATTTGAGTTAAGATGCATTCTAGATGGGAAATTGTCAGATTTCAGCTTAGTTTTAACATAATTGAAGAATTTTTTTGGACAAGACTTAATTTCAAGTTCGGTTTTTGAATTATGCTCATCATATGCATTACTAATAGCAAGATTCAGTTCATCGCAAACCTTCAAATAGTATGTCAGATTATTACTGTTACCATCCCTTTTATACATTTTGTGGGCCTTTTGCTTCCGATTTTTAAATTTTTTTATTTCTTTATTATACCAAACTGGGTGGTTCGAATTACCTTGTCGCCTAATTTTTTTGAGTGGTACTTGTTCAACTACTATTTCAAACAATAATTTATAGAAAACCTCAACAGAAGTTTCAACATTTGCTTCATTCTTAAAGATCGTTTGCCAATCAATTCCGTTAAGTTTGTGTCTTATGATATCATAATTTGCTAAATGATATTGAAAGACCTCTTCATATTCATAGTCGTTGGGTTTTTCGTATTCATGAACAAATAAGGAAAACTCAATTGCTGTGTGAAAAGCTTCATTTTTCCATAATGGAAAAATAGATTTACTTACACAGAAGTCTTCCTGAATATTTGTCAGTAAAAAATCTAAATAGCAATTTTGTTGGTTTTTTACATGGTTAATTTGATTGAGCCCCAAGCCTGCAGTTTTGTCGAAAATAAGCTGCAATGTTTCATTCTCCCCAACGACTGGTAGTAAGATGCACTCGTTTTCATTGTCTAGAATGAAGTCAGCACTACGTTGATTAAAATCACCGTATATGTGAACTTTCACTTCTGGGGAAAGTTCAGACATAATTTCATCAGCAGTTTGAAAAAAATGGTCATATGCTTCTTTGCGAGCGTTATTTGGGGGAAAATACACTGTGGCAAATACATGTATTTCACCTGCCATGTGTACTTTCACCCATACATGTTCGAATTCCTTAACTGTAGATGTATCAATGATTTCTGAATTAAATTTGGTAGAAATAGCTATTAAAACACCCCCACCTGACTTCTTTTCAGAAATTTCCAAATTGCGGTCATTTCTAAAAACATTATAAGAATTTCCGAAGACTTCTTCACTCCTAACGCTTTGATCCCAACTGGTTTCAGTTCCCATTATTATTGGGAATGAGCAACCCAAAATTTTATTATGAATTTCTTGAATTTTTACCGCACTTTTCATACGGTTAAAATTTTGGCAATAAACTATTATTTCGGTACTTAATTGTGTTTTAGGTGGAAGCGTTTGCAGACTCGAGTTAGTCGATAAATTAAAATTATTAAAACTAATTACCCCTCTCTGATCTAGAGATGTCGTCAAGTTCTCGTTATCGTCGTGCGCTTCAAAATCATTATCCTCCTCTAAGGGTTTCGTCACTACCGATGAAAACTCGAATGCCCATGCGAGCATGAACATGACTCACATGGTGCTGCTGAAAAACTCGCCGGAGCCAACCAGTTGGGTGAATGTGCAGGAGCTATGCGTGAAGATTCATCAGATGCCGGGTAAGGGTGTAGGATTTCGCCTCGTTGAAATTGTATAGGTTGATAGTTAGGTGGCGGCCTGGAAAAACGATACTTCGCTGCCGCTAGTAGGTCTCGATCATGTGGTAGTGGATTGTGTGGATAGCCGATGGTGTTGAGATTATTGTTGTTGTTGCATTTATTGTAGAAAACAGTTGAGTGTGTACGGTTGCTATTGTTGATGTTGTTGCTGTTGTTGTTGTTGTTGTTGTTGTTGTTGCTGTTGTTGTTGTTGTTGTTGTTGTTGTTGTTGTTGTTGTTGTTGTTGTTGTTGTTGTTGTTGTTGTTGTTGTTACTGCTATTTTTTGCTAGGTTTGCTAGATACTGTTTCTGCTTCTTTTTAGCCTTTTCAGCCAATTTCTGCTGATTCAAACGACGCAATTTTCGAGCATCATATTCACTCCAATCCGCTTTCCAAACCTTCCTCATTCCCAAAAGTCGCCAACCTGAGTCGTCGGTGTCATGTTTGTTGTTATGATTCAATTCTTTTGCCAGGCTGGGATTTGAATTGAGTGACGGAGTTAAATGTGCATTGGTGTGTGCTTCCCCATGTCTTGGTATTGCGTTTATGTTCGCAGTCAGTGCTTTTAGCTCGTCCAAGATATCGAGCTCTAGCATAGAGTTGCTTTGCATATTAAAACTGGCTGCCGTTTCTATGCTCAGCTGATTGAGCTGACTTATCTCATTGTTGATATTTAGCAGCTCCTTTTTTAGATCACCTGCTAGAGTGTGCATTGTTGAAGTCATTGCTGTGTCAACTAGAGAAGTTAAATGATTTTTCAGCATCGTAGTACTTCCGGTCAAACTACTGTTTCTGTGAATGGAAGACAGCTCATTCTTTATGCTAGTGAGAATGACTTCCATACTCTCAATAGCTTCCGAAACTAAATTTGGCTTTTCCTGGTGGAGAGCAAGTCGATGCATAACCTCCGTGTTTTCACTAATCTGCTTAGCCAGGACCTTTTGTTGTTGTGTGAGAACGTTGAATTCAAATGTTGCGGTTACCAGAGTTTGGCATGAGCCACAACATGGTAGCACAAATGACGACGGATCAACAACTTTTCTGTCTTTTTTTAGGTTCCGAAGTGAGCCTCGGGGAACCGTAACACCTACACAGGCGGCGTGAAACTTGCGAGTGCATCCAATACACGTCCACATAACGGAATCGACAGACGAGTCCAATAAGCACACTTCACAATTAATTTGACTCATGTTTGAATACGGCACCGGCAAAAAGCACTCAAGAATAAAACGAAATGTAAGCAAAAATTAATAAAACAAAACGCGCGTGGTCGCGAGCGATTTAAAAGTGCGTCCAAACTGATTGACGATCAATATATCTTCTTCCTCCCTCCCCCTTTTTATTTTTTAGACCCCCCACCACCAAACACAAAAAACCACCCACACACGACACACAAACCTCACCAAAAAACAACCTACCTTTTTTTTGGGGAAAAAAAGCATTGTTTTATTCAACCCCCCACCACGACACCACCACCCCCGCCCCCCCCCCACAAAAAAAAAAAAAAAAATATTTTTAAAAAAAACAAAAAAAAAAAAAAAAAAACTCTTTTTTTTTTTATATAGAAAAAAAAAAAAAAAAAAAAATCCCAAAAAAAAAAAAATAAAAAAAAAACCCGAAAAATATGTTATAAAAAAAAAAAAAAAAAAAATATGTTCGGAAGAAACTTACGAAAAGAGAACGCATGTGGTAATAACAAACGTTAGATTTCAAATTAGGATTTCTTTCGAAATTGAAAATGTTCTAGATGATACTTTGAAGCACATGGAAAGACTAAAAGAATCTAAAAGAATTTACAATTTTATAAATGGTTCATTATACAAATCTACGGAAGCAAAAATTCCAGGAAAACTCATTATACCCATATTTTTCTATAGTGATGAATTCGGGATTAATGATCCGCTTAGTTCCCATAACAAACGACATTCCATTTGCGCATTGTACTATAATATTCCAACGTTACCAAGTCAATATACTGCCAAGTTATCAAATATATTTATAGCTGGGGCAATCAAAAAGATAGATATATCAGAATATGGCATCGACAAATTGATAGAACACGTTATAACTACTTTTCAGAAAACCGAATTCACCGTAATTGTAATCCACACCAAAACACAATAATACCGCATTCATTTTGCAGTCTTGTTGGTGCAAGGCGATAATTTAGGGTTGCATCAAATGCTCAAATTCTCAGGATAATTTTCTGCAAATTTGTATTGTAGATTCTGTCGTAGAACAAAAGACCATTCGCGTTACGATACGGCTGAGCATATAGACAGTCTTAGAAATATCGAGAATTACGAAGCAGATATTCAGCTAAAACAGGCAGAGTCGGGATTGACCGGAAAATTGTAATTCAATTTTTTACATTCGTTTCACACAGTACAAAACGTTTATGCTGATATAATACACGATTTCTATAGCTCTGTTGTATGTTCATTTGGATTCATCGAAATATTAAACTATTGCATTTATATAAAAACATTTTTGCACACTTTCTCGAGTCAATAACAGGCGAAAGCAATTGAACAAATATCGATTAGAACAAGGATTGAGTCGAATGCCGGACATAGAGGAAACATATTTGAAATCTAGCAAACAAAAATCTGTTGTGATGCGTATGACAGCGAGTGAAATGGCAGTATTTGCAAATTATTTATCTTGCATAGTTGGGCCATATGTTCCTTTGAATGATCCAGTTTGGAAATTTGCAATAACATTAATCAAACTTATTGATATGATTAATCTTCCATCTTTTTCATTAGAAGATTTGGTTTCGTTGAGAATCACAGAACATCATATGTTATACACATCTTTGTTCGACCAGCATTTGAAGCCAAAACAACATTTTCTTCTGCACTACCCTAGAATCATACAGAATAGCGGTCCAATAAAAAAAAAATCGTGTTTTAGACGATTTTAAACAATATTTCGATAATACCCTTTCCAGAAAAAAATGTATGCTATACAATGTGTGTAAAAGCATCCTTGTTCTTTTCGTATGATGTGATGAACGAAGAATTTTCAAGAGTGAAAACTCAGGGAAAGTTCAAAGTTAGTTTTTTAAACGAGAGAATCTACTTTAAGTCACTTGTAAATGAAAATTTACCAAATGAGCAAGCCGAAGTATTGATTTGTGGTGATTTCATCTATCGAAACAGGACGTACAGAACTGGGAACTTTCTTACCGTTTCTCTTAACTCTAATGTTGAAGCGTATCAAATAGTAGAAACTATTAAATTTGATGAAGAATATTCCTTTATTGTGTCACGGTGGGAAATCAAAGAATTTTCAGATCATTATCAAGCATACATCGTAGGAAAAAAGTACAAAGAACACTTTATATTAAATATAACAATATTTGAGGGACCCCCAATTGCTCTGGAAACTGTTAAAGATATTTTATTGTTAAGACGAAAATTATTTACCGTGACAGTACCTTATTGTGCGCAGCTCCAAATTCTGCGCACTTATTCGTTGGAATCATGTTTTAAAATTCTAGGGTTTTTTTTTCATTAGGGCGAATCTACAATTGAGAAACTCTCTCCGGGCTCGCTCTCTTTCATTCCTTACAGCGCCATTATGAAACTTTCGAGGGATTCTTTAGTACAGATCGAAACACAACAGTGCTGGCTAGCATACTCTACAAATAGTAGAATGAAAAACGTAAAGGTGATTGGAATATGAATGAAAGAGAGCGAGCCCGGAGAGAATCTCTCAATTGTAGATTCGCCCTAATGAAAAAAAAACCCCTAGAATTATGTACAATTATTAATGTCCTGACTATAGGCGGAAACCAACTAAAACTTTATTAACTTCGTAATGACCACAAACTCATTCCGAAAATTACAGCATTTGTGGAAAAAATAAATAAATGCTTAACCACCAGCACTGAAAACGTCAACAAAGTAGTCTCCATTAGCAGCCGCGCTAAGACGCGCATGAGTGAAAAATTGATTATTTGTGTACAAAAAGAAGTGATTTTTTATTTTTTTTTCTGTGCCTAGTGCTAGATGTGAGTATTTTCCAAATAATGTTGGCGGATTTCCATGCATCTCAAGAGATTTCTGCATAAAAAGATGAAATTTTCTTTGCGCAGAATATGGAACTAATTTTGACTGTGTGTTCTTTATTCTGCGCATAGGCTAACAAAATGAGTCCCAGAAGGAAAAACATGCTCTAAACTCCTCAGCAAGCCGAATCGGCTATTTCGATGGTGAAAAGAGGTTATTCTATTCGAAAGGCATCCAAAACACAAAATGTTCCGAAGTGTGTTGGAAAGCACACTGAGAGCTGCGCTTTCTCGCGGTTTCGTTTGTCGTCGTCAAGGAAAACCAACCGTTCTAACCAAGGAAGAGGAGAACCGTATTGTGCAGTGGATAATTGATTCAGCTTGGTCGGCTTGCCGGTAGATACTCAACGTTTAAAAAAATCACAAATTACGTGGCACATTATCTTGGTATCACTCGCAAGTCCAATAATCCTTTCGGTGAGAGAACTCCTGGACGGAAGTGGTTAAAACTAAGCAGATACTAAGTTGGCAGGAGTGAAACTGAAAAGATGAGTTTCAAGAATAAAACTCATACAATATTCCAAATAAAATAAAATAGCATAGGTAACACGAAGTTTTTTTTATGCGCAGAATTAGGAACCCATTGCGCAGAATATAGAACGATTCAAAAAATGATGCGCAGAATTAGGAACAATATAACATATCCCAAAAACGCTTTTCTTC
Source organism: Aedes koreicus (assembly GCA_024533555.2). Lineage (NCBI taxonomy): Eukaryota > Metazoa > Arthropoda > Insecta > Diptera > Culicidae > Aedes > Aedes koreicus. Next base: position 248,830 of record JAHHFK020002414.1, on the reverse strand, counting down.
GTGTGTTCATTTTATATTTTATAAACGTTTATATTTTTTATTCATACTTACTTACTTGAATTACACATTTGCCAAAAAACGATTCGATTTTTGTAATGCTATGTTTGCGTCGAAAATGTCTTAAGTGCGCAGAATATGGTACCTTTACGGTAGTTATAACGATTACGAATAGATAACTGTTGTCATTATAATTACAAAAATACTTCGTACTTGTGCTATTTTTTAAGTGCCATGTTTGATAGGTCGAAATAGGAAGAGCTCCAAATGTTGACAATTATTACAAACCTAGAAATGCTAGGTCAAAAAATTCCTTAGAATTGTAAAAGGCTGAACACTGGTGCTTTGATTGTGGTGAACGGATTAAGCCCGAGCCGATTAAAAGAACCGATTCCAAGCACGGAGTTAGCAATAACTTACGACACGCATATTTGGCAGTATGATGGTGCCCAAAATGAAGCATCAAACTGCCAAATGTGAGCTTTGTCAGTTATCTATAGCCCCGTGCTTCGAATAAAGTCCCGGCGGGCTTAATCTGTTCCCTACCCTACCTAATATTGGACCTACCAAACACGGCACAGTTAACGAAATTCGAAAGAAATACAAATAACAAACATTTAAGTTTCCTTTGAAATATATATAATTTCTCCTTCAATTTTCATCCCGACATCATTTCTGACCGTCATCCTGTTTCCGAATACAAATCCTCGGAAAATTGTTTACCTTCAATGCAATTTTGAAATGAATCCAGCCGCACATTAGGCTGACAGTCATACAGGTGTTCATCATTCGATGATGAACTCTGCCATATGACAGTCATCCGAAAACCGACTGATTTTTGTTAAAGGGCGCAAGCGAAATACTTTGCAGTCGATCTGAGAACGATGTTTTGGTTTAGTGTAATAGAGTAAAAATTGAGTATAGCATCAAAAGCATTAGAAACATTTTTCTTATATTTCGTGTATTGCCAATTATCAGAATAACTTACTATTCGCTTGGGCCACCTGGTACAACGAATTTAGTAATAAAATAAATTCAATCAGCCCAACAAGGGATAGTACACACTTAGAAAACTTTACAGTATTCGGTAATTTTTTACCGAACTTTCAACAGCTGAACGCTCGGAAATCTGTTCGGTAATTAAATCAATTACTGAACGTTGGGTACCGGAATTTTTTGATGAACTGTCAAAATATACCGCACAGTTCGGTAACGGGAGATTTGATGATCTGTCAAAAACTACCGTACAGTTCGGTAATTTGTGTATCGTTTAACACCAAAATATTCGGATGGTATTGTTTGATTAAACAATGTTATATTTGTTGTTATTTGTTTAAAAACGGTAAATAAAATACAACATAACAGATAGTTCGGTAAAGTTTTACAAAATACCGATAAAAATATTTATGTTCACCGAACAATCGGTAATATTTCATGTTAACCGAATATTTTTTTACCGAACATCAAAATCGAAGTTAAGTGTGTAGTATGAGACAAGTTCACTTGTCGTGTATATCACCAGACTCGCCGTAAAGCTCAACAAAATTTCAGCAACAACAAAAAAATCTATTGACACTCCACTATAGATATCTGTACGCGTGCAGCTGCAGTTGTAGATTAAAGGCCTCCACAAACTGTAGCGAAAAAATCGCCGCGATGAGATTACATGGCGGCTTATGGGAGCGCACAAACCGACACGATGCGTTTTTTAATCGCGTCGGTTGGTGCGTTCCCATAAGCCACCATGAAATCTCATCGCGGCGAATTTTTCACCGCGATTTCGTTGCGGCGACGTTAAAAAAAACGCTGCAGTTTGGAGAGGCCTTAAATCGTATATAGTTTCAGTTGAAAACCGAACTTATCGACTAGCGACAATCGATTTTACTCTCGTGTTGTACGTTATACCTAATATCGGAATTAGGGCGATGAATGGCGCATCTGATGCGCTATACAAAAAGCTTCTGTCGACATTAGGTACAATGTATGGATCGACAGTAAAATCGATTATCGCTAGTCGATAAATTCGGTTTTCAAATGAAACGATCATATTCCAAATTTGTAGATCCTCATACTAAAATGATGAACTGATAACGGATAAATCTAGAGTTAAAACTCACCACAGATGTTCATCTCGGTGTTCATCGGCACACATAAGTACCTTCACGTGATCAATTATGGCAGATTTTATTTGAGATTTAGCTTTTAGTTACACAAGGTTTTAATGTGATACGTAGTCGTCGTAAGCATGGAGTTATTTTAACTGCTACGTGTTGTGTTTTAAATTGAAATAAGGACAACCATACGATGTTTGTTTAATAATGAGGCAACAGTCTTGATATTTTAAATGGTGTAAAAGTATGCTTTGTGAAGGTAAATACATGTTTAAACTACATCAAACATTTATTTTCTCAGGTGAGAAGATTGTGTAACGGTTTGTTAAAAAATTAAACGATTTTCAATATGTGCCTATTGTATTAAATGTATTTTTTATTAGTTAGTTGGTGTTGGTTAGTAGGATTGTTTTGTTTTTGTTTAATATTGTTCTAGGTTAGTAGGGATTTGCTTTTTTTTTTTTTAATTTAAATTGTATAAAAGTGAAGTGGGGTGATATTGCATGTCAGTTGTCGTTATTTGTTAAAAGATATTCGGGATAAAAGGCGGGAAAATGAAGAAAGGATTCTTTGTATTTGCATTGAACTGTGAGGATAAAAGGGTAGAAGAGATAAAGGACATGAAACCCACCGTTCCTCAGATTGGTCCAGGCGTCCGCGAGTAAAAGGTGACCGTAAAGTAGTTAAATTTGTCTACTAAAAGCTACTATAAAATAATAATAGTGATTAACATTGAGTGGGTAAACTTTTAATTTTTTTGCGTATATATGTTGTTTCTGTTTTCAGTTAATACAATATTTTGTTGCATTGTTGGTATTGATATAGTTTTAGAAAATTAATTTACTAAATTGTGTTAATGCGAAACCATAATATGATTGAACTTGACAGGATTGTGCCCTAATGGTTTTAAAGACCAGATACATTGTTTAAAGCGCAGTGTAGGTAGGAGTTTTTGCACTGGCAGTAAACTTGTTAAAGAAGTTGTTGTTTAAAAAAAGGATTCCATGCGATGCTTTAGGAAAAGTATCTGGTATTTTGAGTATGCAGTCTTTGCATGTCACATTCATGTGATATCCTACGTTAGGCACGTGCTATGATAGTATGGGTATTTTTTTATACAGTTGAATCTTATCACGTTTCTTGAAGATACAACATTGATACAAGAGTAGTATTGATGTATGGATGCTGCACGCATGCGTCCTGCGTGATGTTATTAATGGAGGCTGTGTAACGAGAAAACTGTCATAGCGCCAGAGAAGTGAATTTATTGCTCGATTTTATTTTGTTGTAATTCCCTGAACAAAACTTAATACAGTTTAGAAAATTAGTGTTTTAGTAGTCATGTGTGTACAGTTAGTGTAACCAATTAAAATATGGATCACTCTCGGATCAATATCTTTGCAAAATGACTTAGGGTTGTAAATTGGGCCCTACATTACAGCAAACAAATTAAAAAGATTACATCAAACGATGGTTACTTTCTTGAAACAAAGTGTTGCTCAGTCATTAAAGTAAGTGAGAAGTGAAAATCAAGTGAAAACACCAATGCAGCAGCTAGCACTTTCTTCTGTGCTATAGTGGAGTTCTGAAAACGACAATCAATTATTCCACAGATAAAGAAACACTAGAAACGTATCGATTTCCAAAGATATGCTATACAAGGAGCTATACACGAGAAATTCAACGTATGCCTCCGAAAATCGATTACCATCATTTCACTCTGTGAGGGAAATACATTTGTCTTTGAAATTAATCATATAAAACAAACGGAACATTTTCAAGCCCAAACAGTATTTGTAGCCTTCAATAATATTAAAATTAAATTAATTAAAAAAAAACTTTTTCAAATTATTCTTACTGTTTGAATCAGTAGAATTAAATTCATATTTTTTTCTGTCCTTGTCTTCAATGTCACTGAAATTTTAATTGAAAAAAAAAATAATTTCCGTTTACAGAGTTTTGCAAAATTTAATAAGTTTTTCAATGATCAGTAACAAGTGCATATTTTCACGAATATCATATTTTGTAATGAAAATCGATACGTTTAAATCACTTGCTATATTTCTTCGAAACATCAATGAATCAATAAATATAGATGCCAATCGATGAGTATTTTTGATATTTAATTTTAATGTGAACATGAAGTCATAATATCCACATAAGTTGAATAAAAATTGTACATAAAAATCGATAGAATTTGGATGAGTTGATAAGTGTTTAATGTGGCCGCTACCGCGCCTTCGACTTAAACCATGTATTTTGTTATGGATTTATATTTAATCGTACTATGTCTCCTCGTGATATGCATAAGAGGTAAGTAATTGATATATTATAATATAAGACGTAATGTTTCAAAAATGTTCAAAATGCTTAGATGGGATTCAAATAAAAAAGTGACTATAGAAAAGCTCTCTGATACGTATTACAGGGGAAAATTGACCAAATGGAAAATCAATTGTTTTTCAAAATCCTAATTTTTTGGCACTACGTTTATATATAAATTCTATTTTAACTTCAACCATGGCCACAACAAGTGTGCTGTGTTGATGGGGAGAACCTTCTGAGGGCCATTTATTTTGTTTAGGTTTTGTCGTCAACCATTGGTTGATTACATTTTTTTATTACTTCTAGTAATTTTCAAGGCTTAAATATACATTCTTAAGACAACTCTAAGCAGTTTTTGTCATATACATATTACTTTGGCGTGTTCTTTGTTAGCGAATATAATTGAGTTATAATTTCAATTTAGCTTTTTTTTTTGTAAAATGTATTGTTTCGCAATGCAAATTGTAGATTCAGAGGATCAAATTTGCTATAATTTGTGCGGCGATGGTATGTTTCAAATATATTTCAGTTTCGTAGTTGCCGAGAGGATATGTAAAAATTTCATTTTGATAGAAGATCTACTGAATCAATGAAATGCGAAACAATATCGTTTAAAAACGATACCTTTGCGAATTCTCGGCGTTCTTTTAATGTTTGCGCGTTTTCAGCGAGCTTTGTATTACTGGAGAGGAAATCTTTACCAACCTAATTTACGAAGTTCAAACAATAAAAACAATACAAACAATAAAAAGTGATCAAACTACAAAACAATATTTCAGTATTGACCTCACATCGGATCGTGAAAACTATGACTAAAACGTTCTATTAATCCAAGCATGTTGTATGTTCTGTTGTTAAAGTATTATAATGATCAATAAATGTTAGTTTGGAATTCAATGTAACTGCTAGATCTCTAGTTCTTACTGTCTCTCTAGTAATGTCAGGTGTGTTTTATTTTCTGCTAAAGCTATCGCACTACATTTTTGAACGTTCAGTTGCGAAAGACTTTCGATGCATCACCTTGGTATCTTATTTATCGTTTTATTTTTAGAAAGGGCTACATATTGTAGGAATAAATAAAAACATTTAAGTATTTGAGAATGAAGGAAATTTCGTTCACAAACAGAATAAACAGAAGAGGGCCAAAATTGGATTCTTGAATGGGGTTTGATTTCTTACCTTTGAATCTCACAATTTGTGGGCGACCTTATTAAGACATTTGGCGACCTTATTATTAACATTTGAGCCATATGCGCAGATCTAGCCCAATTCACAGTTTGCATGATTTTAATAGCAGCATGGATATATAAATCCATTAAATTGCCTTACTGTAGTCTCCACAGGAAAAAATAATTAATTTCTACAGTCGCGTAAAATTTCTTCTCGTTTAATTTCAAGCCAAAGCAAGCGTAAACACCGTAATTTGCAGTCTTTCATACAGTATACGATATTTTTTGCAATCTTCGATACAACCTGATTTCTGCAACACCTGGCTTAAATTAACTGTAAAGATCCCTTTAATTTATGCTAAATGTAGCATTCCCTTTGTGTGCATAAGATATCGCAGAAAATTAAGTGTTTTCTATCTGTGTATACAAAGTGCTTCAACATGATCTGTTGTACATTGCAATTGACGAATAGTTGAAAAATTCATGTAAATTTGTAGTAATTGAAAGCCCTTTGACAAATCCATGTTGTTTATTAGTAATTCTGTTTTTGATTTGAAAGATCAGCACAGTTTGAAAGAAACATTTAATTTTTTGCGTCATTTAATGCACTTAAAGGGAATGCTAGATTTCATGTGATATTTCATGTAAATGTTGAAGCCAGATATCGCTGAAATGACGTCAGTTGTATGAAAGATTGCGAAAAATTTCGTTGCTTTGGCTTAGAATTTAACGTTTGCTTTGGCTTAGAAATGAACGAAAGGGACTTTTACGCGTCCCTTAAAATTCATTTTTTTTTCTGTGAGTTTTTCATTGAAAATTGCTCTCAACAGCTTTGGAATTCATGAATAAATTAACGATGATTTTGCGTTTTTCAGCTCTTCATGATTCGGGGAAGGTACCGGATTCAGCGACATATTAAAAAGCCAAAGCAATTGAGCTGAAAATTCCAATGCTAGCTTCTTCAAAAATATTAGCGGTGTCCTATTAGGTCCACAACCGTTCTAGACATCCAATTTATTCAATGCTTCTCTTATATCCTATGCATTAACACGAATACATTAAATTTGTTCTGAAATGCAAAACAGTCAAATTTTGAATAACACGCGCGTTATTGAAACATATCCCATACAGTTGGTACGAAAAAAAACGTGAAAAATGGTGTCAGAGATTTTAGTCTTGTCCTTAGACTGAGCGAAACTCTTTAGAATTAGAGCATTTTTTTTAGTGAAATTGAGATCTACAGGATAACTTGATAATGATAAGGTTTATTTTTGCTGCAAGGAAATTCATTATTGTTTTGGTGGCATTATTCTTATGACCGACTTAAGCGTCTTATGACAACACCCCTGCCAATGACCACCAATGAGCGTTTTAACCAATGAGCGTTCTTTCGAAAAACGTCGTTCATCAGTCCAACGCGATGCAGATTAATGATGTGACGTCAGTCAGATGTTTTATACAGCGCACTACCGAGTCACATATATGTGACAAATGCAGCGAGAGTAAAAAAACAATAGCTGAACACATTTTTCTGTTTTTCTTCCAAAACAACAAAAATAAAATTACTCGCTTGGTTTTGATCCCACAGAGTAGAACGCCAACTTTTTTTTTAGCGGCAATAAAAAATTGACCTTAAAATTAAGGATCATTTTAGACAGATTAGCCATTGCGAAACCGAAAGCAATACATATTTTTCAGGGCAGTTTAAAAAAGTTTAATCAGGAACTGCACCAAAACATTCATATTTTCATGAAATCAATTTGTACCGAATTTTCGTTTACAATATAAATCGCCGTTACTTCCTTTTACTTTCGTCTTCTGCTCATTTATTTGATTTATTCTTAGCATGGTCGTAGGTAGAATTCAAATGAGTAGTTAGTTTAATCACAGAGAACAGACGTTCATCTTCGGTCTGCTACTTGTGTAAAACTTTAAACCGACATTTCAAATGTATGTCGTGATGCTCCTGGTAGGCAGCGCTGCAGTAGTGCGATAACTGTCATGTAAATGTTTATCAATAAAAAGCCTAGCACGTAACCTGAAAAGTTTTGTTTGTTTTTCTCTACACTTGCTTCTTAGACCGGCTGCCCATATTAACTTTTACACACGTTTTACAAGAAAAGGTATATGGACATCAATGTCTGTACTCTGTGGTTTAATTTAGTATGCTCCGATCTGAATCGATGACGCATCATTTTTTGTTTTTTATTTTTGTTTTTTTTTTTTAAAAGACCGTGCATTTTGTAGTTGCTATTCAGTTACTGGACAGAGAACCACATAGATGGGGCTTGGGAGTAGCTTTACATCTGCAATGTACAAGTTCACTAATTACTAAAACTAATAGATCAGTACCGGCAGAGGCAAGTGACAAATGGCAAGGAAAGGGACGGGCCTGGGGTTGAACTCCCGACCATCAGCTCAGTAAGCAAAGCGGGTAACCACTGAGCTACCCAGCCACGTCAATCTGAATTAATGATACATCATGAGAAAAACTTTCATGTTAGTGCTTTAAAAAAGTGGTGTTTTAGTGGTGTTCTGTAATTGCAATAAGCTGGCACGCTACCTCTCGGTGGTAATAAATTATCATCGACAAAGTAGTCTGTTTTATTCGTCTCTCAACGTCGTGTCTCTCAGTAAAAAATCACAACGTAGGGCCTGGTCAAACCCGAAACGAAACATTGGTAGAGCCCAAAACGAAACATTAGTAGTGCTTTTAAAAAAATCAATATATGTATATATATTTTTTTGTTTTGAATTGCAGATAGCTTACAAGGTCCCCACGAAAAACGTTTATTGAATAATTTGTTGAATACATACAACACGCTCGAGCGTCCAGTTGCGAATGAATCTGAGTCCCTGGAGGTGAAGTTTGGATTAACTTTACAGCAAATCATAGATGTGGTAAGTCAATGTTTTCGTTTCCAAAGGTAAAGCATACGTGTTGGTATGTTGGTTCATAACTGTATTTATAAATCTTCAATTGAGCTTAATGAATTTGATACAGGGTATATCTGGTAACGACTACATGGTGTAATGGGACAATAAAAATTTTCATTTATTGTCGAAAATGATGAATTCAAATTAAATACGATTTAAATGTACTTTTAGGATGAGAAGAACCAGATTCTTACCACAAACGCGTGGTTAAATTTGGTAAGTGGCATGTACCCGGCACAAGCAGCGACTTAATAGCATTTGACATTACCATTTGTTGTTGCAATATTTTAAATATGATGGCATCCACGTTAAGAATAATAACATATCCGTTAGAGTGGTATCTAGATACGCACACAATTTCGGATTTAAATATACGATATAGTAAAAAATAAACTAAAATAATATCTTAGAATAATTGAGGCATAATATGACGACGGGTGAAGGATAATATTGCTTAATACATTGAAATATCTGGTAGTGCAATTCAACAATTAAAAGGTATAATTTTGTACGCAAGAGATTTTTAGGGTTGCTTTTTCACTTGTCTTACTAACATAAGTAAGCGTTTCCTCCAATAAAATTAATTAACCCGCTCTTTATGTATTTCCGGCAAAGCTGCAATTATTTCGCAGCTCCCAAACAACATTACACCGCATGGAACTGTGCAATTTTATTTTCTTTTCTTTGTGGAGCTCAGCCAGTAAAAATACAATTAGCCTGCCAGAAAGCATACTAAGCCAAAGGTGGTCAGGTTATTTTTCCGGGCCGGTTGAGCATTTTTCTATCTGCAAAATATCTCAGATTGCCTGGACTTTGGTTTACATTCAATAAACGGTAACATGGAAATGCAAGTAAGACGAAAAAATAAAATCATGTTTGATATAAGGACTATGTTTCACATATATTGAATCTAAACATACAAAGATTGTATTCGAAAAAAAAAATAGACAAACAAACATGGCCGCAAAACTTTCTGTTTAAGTCCGACTCCCTTTTAACTTTCGAAGAATAAAACTAAAATGTTGTTGTTATGTTTCAACATCATTTTTGAGATACTAAAGAGAGAAGCGCCATATTCAAATACCCGCATCTTTGCTTTGACACTGCTCACAAAATTTTGGGCAATGGTGGGGTCAACATGTTACGACAGATTCCGCCTCTCTTTATTCAACTTCAGTTCATACTTCAATACCTCAGGTGTTTTACGAAGCTCTGCCTTCATGATTATTTCATAATATATCTCAATTGAGTGCCGTTCCGGTGTATTTGAAGGTTTACCCTCTTTAGGTAGTAAAACCACAAGTTCCCATCTTGGGCCACACCACCACGTTACCGCCACCAACAAATAAAAAAAATACCTTGCAACTTAATCATACAGCTTATTTGTCAAGTATTCCTACATTTACGGTCTCCATTTTTAATTAAACAAGCAGTATACTATGAAACGCCTTCAAACCAAACATATTTTGCCTCAATTCCATTGGTTTTATTATCTTTTTGAATTTCAAAGCTTCTAAAGACTTAAATTTTTAAGTTGCTGGCAAGAAACAATTGAAAATAAGACTTAATGTACATTCGAGTGCAGTAGCTAACGATTGCGTTTCAAGTAGCACATAAGCCCAGCCAAGCGAGTGTGATTTTAAATGAATTGATAAATAAATCCATAACATTAAATATATATATTCTAATAAAAGGAAGAGCATTCTTGTTGTGAAGTGCATCGATGTCGCTTTTCAGTGGGTACATGTCATAACAATACGTGCATGTTGTGTTACTTCAGGTGTTCCCATATGATCCGCAATGGTATTCTTCTAGGCAATCATTTGTCTTTGAAGACAACACAATTTTTCTAACACGAGGTTATAAATTTTCTTTGTCTTTCTTTGAAGCACCAAAAATAAGTCCTTTTGATTTTGATTTTTTATTTCCAATTATATGTTGATTATAGGACGAGAAGAATCAACTACTTATTACGAATATTTGGCTTTCTTTGGTAAGTTATGTAGATTAATAATCCAATAAATAAATGCACATACGGTTAAGCTTTGCTATGAATATTATGTCAATTTACTTTTAAGATTAGTAATTTATTATGATTTTTTAACTGCAGTTCTACCAATTTCTTGATTTTTTCTTGGAACCATAACGCTGTAAATTATGTCTTGTAATAATAAAAAAAACTGTTCGAATTTAAATGATAATGTTTCATACTTTAAGCACGCTATAAGATGTTTCAGCATATTTGTTTGTGCTATACTAATTACGTTTAAATGTTCATTAATAATTTATCATGTAAAACACTCTTATCATTTTTATTTATTTTCTCCTGACGTTCACATTATTTCAACTAAGGGAATGATTATGATACGTTGTTATTTGTAAAATGAGCTACAATTACAACGGAATTTTGAAACGCAAACTATTTCTCTGTTAAACTTTCTTAAAAACATACGTTCATAAAAATTGCATGACTTTACATATCAATAATACACGCAACTAGCCCCAAGCCCAGCTTTTGACAGGTTTTCTAGGATTATATTATAATAACTTTTATGTCTAAATTTTTAAAAATAACAATAGATCATGAACATAGAAGTGATATGTAACGTTTTACCAACGGATCAACTTCCAGGTGGCAGCCCTAAGTTTGCACCTTTAAACTGAAGAAATGATCCATGAAAAATTTAGATTCGTTCCATAAAAAATGTATTTATGACCCATAAAGCTCTGATAAAAATCAATTAAAAAAATGAAAATGATCCATAAAATACAGCAATGTGATCCATACTTCATGTAAGTTTTAGCAATAAAATATCAAAAATGTACCGTTATATATCTAGGCTATGATCCATAAACTTGCAAAAGTTCCATAAAAGGTTAAATATCATTCCTTAAACTTGTAAAATTGATCCTTAGAATGTAACGTTTGTGAACTAAAATATATGCACATGATCAATACATTATTGAAAATATTCCATAAATAAATCGCCAATGATCCATTAAAGGTTTGAAAATGAACCATAAACTTCTAAATATGGTCCATAGCAAATCAATTTTGTGCATTTATAATAATATCTATGATCCATAAATTATGCCGGAATTACTCCAATTTTCGGTTGTTTTTTTTTTTTAAATTTTAACTACGGGAAAATCGATCCTTGACTGCGCTACTACTCAAATATATTAAAATGCCCGTTCCTTCATATATGAGGCTTATATATTGCTGTAAAAGAAGGATCACTTTGGAGAAGATTTTCAATTTTCAGAAAGCTGACTTACTTTTGCGATCTTACGTTCTTTTACGACCGCAACTGTGACATTTGTTTCCCAATAAATTTGGTAAAGAGCACTCGTGCACGTAAAGATCTACGGCAGCCCTATGTTTGCACCTTTAAAACTGAAGAAATGATCCATGAAAAATTGAAAATCGTTCTATAAAAAACGCATTCTTGACCCATAAGACTCTGGTGAAAACCCACAAAAAAATAAAATAGAAGTGATCCGTAAAATTCATCAATTTTATCCATACTTTTAACAAAATTTAGCAATAAAATATCAAAAATTAACCGTTTTATATCAAGGGAAGAATACATACAATTGTTTGGATTTCCCATTAACACATTGCAAATGATATATTTTTCCTTAATATGGCAAAATTGATCCACAGAATGTAACATTTCTGCACTAACATATGTGCGTATCATCTATTAATTATTGTAAATGTTCCATAAACAAATTGCCAGGGACCCCTAATAGTTTGTATAACAAATCATAGTCATCAAAAAATGATTCATAACAAACAAAATTTGTGAACTTAACATTATTTGATCTCCCCGCAACTGCGACACATGTTTGTAAAGAAATTTGGTAAAGAGCTCTCCTACGCATAAAGAACTTCAGGTCAAATTTATGACTTGATTAAACTGTTGTTTCAGAAAATTTGATTTAAATTATGCCGGGCAGTCGCTTGCTGTCCAACTCGCTGTCGCTCGTCGGACCAAACTAAAAAAAACATCCTCTGTTTGCATTATACCGGGCAATTGCTTGAATCAGCCGTTTGCCTGGAATCTAATCTACGCTATGTTAACACTTCGGATGTCGGAAACATCGACCGTTTAGTTCTTCAATCCTCAACACGGCTACGCAAAAACTCCGCAATCTTTCTTTAGCAGTAATACTATATCCGGATACCTGAAAGAACGGACATGTAACTGAATCTGAGTAGTAACGCAGTTGGAGATCAATTTTACAATCTTCAAGGGTCAAAATTTAAAAAAAAGTGCCCCAACCTGGAAAAATGCAGGCATAATTTATGGATCATACCATATGGTTTAGCGAACAAAACTGATTTACTATGTATCATTATTATAAGCTTATGGTTCATTATTCATCATTCTATGGATCATTGGCAATTTATAAATGGAAAATTTCAAATAATTTATGGAACATGCGAATATATTTTATTGCACAAAGGTTACATTCTATGGATCAATTTTACAAGTTTAAGGAAAGTTATTGAACCTTTTATGAATAATTTGCAGTATGTTTATGGGTAATCCGTACACTTTTAACGACCATGCCCTAGATATATAACGGTACATTTTTGATATATTATTGCTAGATTTTTTATAAAGTATGGATCACATTGCTGTATTTTATGGATCATTTCAATTTTTTTATGGATATTCACCAGAGTCTTATGGGTCAAAAATGCGTTTTTCGTGGCATAATTTTAATTTTTTTATGGATCGTTTATTACTTTTTATATGCAAACGTTTGCCCTTCCAGGTTGGTTTAAGCTGTTTTTTCCTCTCTTCGCGACATAAACCACTGCGACCAGTAATTTGATCTATTATAGTATATCCCGTATCCTTTGTTTAGTGCATGTCAAGTTACTTCATCACAATTGATGAATGATGAAGTATTCGGTGTTTTTACAGTTGTCATGATTTATTTTGATAGCAATGAATCGTGTTTTATTGAAAGTTTCCGCTTTTTAAACTCTTCGACGAAAACTTTTCAAAGGCGCGCCCCTTTATCAGTCAAAACCGGATTCATTGCAAAGAAAACAAACAATGTCTCCGATACTGGCCAAGCACCAGAACCCTAGTCCTAACCAATTTAAACTATAGAACATCAAATAGAAAATGAGAATTCACATATATGAAGACTAACCATGTTTTCCTTATTCCAAGCTTATCCTCGTTAGCTCAAACGGAGAATTGTCACTTTTTACAAGACATAAAATGTAATAAGAACTAAGATATGTTCCTTTGACAAAAAAAAAAAAAAAAAAAACAGAAACAAATATGTTCACTAATTTGAATTAATTTTGATTAGGGTTCAGATCATACCCCGTAATGCACCTCGAAAAGTAACTAGTCAAGCCTTGGAAATATTTTCTTCAAAAAGAAGAAAAAGATTATAATGGGGAATCCATTAAAACATACTGTTAGAAGACCATTTGTTTTCACTTGCCTTTTCTTTTTTCACAGATGCAGATGCTCGTGAAATGCACAGTATCTGAGTGAAAAGTTGACGTTCCGTCGAAGCGTGCCTGTCATTTTTATGCTAATCCTCTGGTGTATTCTGTCGGATTCCACATCACTCGCACTGCTAACTGCTGAAAAGGGAAACGAATAAGCGACCAGATTTATCCTTTGGTTTTTCGAAGCCTAGGCGTCACCACGGGGAGGATTTACTAGATACTGAAGATCACAGTGGTGGCTATTTTTACGTGCAGTTATGCGAAATTATTAGGGAACGCATTGTCCAACAATTTTCTAATTACTACATATCATCTACTCATCGATTTCAAATCAGCTTGTGGCACATTCGATCAAGGCCAGATATGACAGATTATATACGAATATGAATCATCTTTAGTCGAGATAAACTGACGCTATTGGTCAACGCTACGGTGCATTGTATGATGATCTTGTTTTCATGTTGCTGGAAGAATGTAGAGTCTTATGAACATAGAAGAGAGTTACGGCATGGCGATGGGCTTTCGTGTTTGCTTTTCAACATTGCTTTGAAAGGTTTGATTGGAGCAAAGATAGGCAAGTATATTTGCTCTTTGACAGTTTGATCTTGCTATTAAGTGGAGCTGCATTCAAGACAAGATTTTAATGGGATGGTGGCTACCATACACCATCCCATTAAAATCTTGTCTTGAATGCAGTTCCACTTGATAGCAAGATCAAACTGTCAAAGAGCAAATATAGATAAGTGGTACAATTTTCAGGAAGTTTGTCTAGCTTGGCCGTCAGTGGTTCGTAACAAAAAGTTGTGACTTTGAGACGATAACGGAAGGGTTCATGCCATAAACCATAGAACCATTACAAGACTGAACCAGTGGTAAAGTGTTTCTCGAATCAGTATGTCTGTATGAAGACCGACTTTTTCTTAGACGTGAAACACCTTTATCATGTCTTTCGAAGATAAGTAAGCACTTTGATCCAGGTGAAAATTATTGATGACAGAATAACGCTTTTGCAAATAAGGGGTGTATTGGATAAAAATGCCACACACATTTTTACTCACCAAAATTAACCCTATAATCGGAATTTCTTTACAATTTTTTTAAATTAAATTTCATCTCTTATCTCGAATGCCCATCATTGTACAAAATTTTATGTGTGGATTGAAAAGGAAGGTTCCTTTTCACTCCACACATAACATTTCGTACAACCGATTATCCCTGTGTTTTGTTGTTTTTAACCAAATTTTCTTCAATTCCAGCTCAGTTTTAATATTTTTGGGATGTTTGCAAAGCTTCGTCTTCATAATTGCCCAGAACTTTTACATTGGGCGAAGTTCAGGTGAATTTGGTGAGTTCATATCTTTTGGCACAAAATTGCCTCCGTTGGCTCGGTACCACTCCAATACGTTTCGAGCGTAGCGGTATGATGCTAGATCAAGCCAAAACAGATTTGATCCTTTGTGCTACTTTATGAATGGCAAAAGGCGCTTCTTAAGGCACTCTTCCGTGTAAATCGCACCGTTTTTGCTTTTTATTCCGGTTTGGGGCTTTTTGCATCTTGTAAACATGTAACCCAGCACGCTTCATGGTTTTCTGCACAAAACCGACTGACACCTTGGACTTTTTAGCGACATCTCAAATTGACATGTTTGGACGGTTCTTGAACTGTTGCACCACCTTCGTGTCCATTTCACTGTCCATTGGACAGCTTTTACGACCACTCCCTTCCTTCCTTTGAGCACTCAGACACTCCTTGAAGGTTCTTATCACACGAGAAACAGTTGTGTTTGCAATTCCAAGCTTGCTAGCGATCCATCGGTGGGACACCACTGGACAATGTAAACAATACCACTGACAATGTAAACAATACATTATGAATAAGATTTGCTAAAATTTTCAGGTTTTTTAACTTATACGGTTGAAACGTTACAGAACATTTTCGGTTTGCTATTTTTATCGAATACACACATGATTTATTATTGCTTTGAATAATTGGGAGTAAAACATTATTTACTGCTTTTGTAAATAATAGTTTATTTATTAAGTATGTTTCGACATAGATGTAGAACGCCATTTATATTTGTAATAATCATGTTTCACTAGTTAATAAGCGCTTATCGTTCCATTTTTCATATGCTTCCTTCAATTTTTATTTGCATTACTCTTTGAGAGCACTTTTATTCGCTACCGTATGTGCATTAAACTAAATTATTATACTCAATAAGTCAATAAACTTACGCCGACATTTAATTCATGGCTCTTTATGGTTTATCAAATAGCTTATTTTTATTGGTTTACTAATTCGTCTATACTATATTACAAATAGCTATAAAGTCAAGCGGGTCAGAGTCCAATAATGGCACAATGTACAGTGGAGATACCGGCATAAAAAAAAACTCGCACAAATTTTTTGCGCATGACTTCCAATGGGAACAATTGTCAAAAATTATATCCTTTTGTCGACAAGATAAAAAAAAAAAAAAAAAAAAAAAAAAAAACAAAAAAAAAAAAAAAAAATATTTTTTTTTTTTAATAAAATTTTTTTTTTTTTTATATATATATTAAAAAAAAAAAAAAAAAAAAAAAAAAAAAAAAAAAAAAAAAAAAAAAAAAAAAAAAAAAAAAAAAAAAAAAAATAAAAAAAAAAAAAAAAAAATATTTTTTACTTAATGGAATTTATTTTATTTGTCTCGGCCATTTAAAAAAAAAAAAAAAAAAAAAGAGAAAAAACGAAAATTTTTCCCCAAACCCCCACCTCCCAAAACCCCCTTTCCATTTTTCGTTGTACCTATAAAACATATCTTTACATTTTTGTCAAGGGAAGACATAAAGACTGTATTCGATGAAATTTGGACATACAAAATAGGTCACCAAAAATTTTCCTTGAGCCCGATTCTTTTCAAACTTTCTGGAAATAAAGTACTACTAAATGGTTAAGTTTTGACATCATTGGTTTATTGAACATCTTCTCTCAACCCATATGCCCGCACCTTTGCCTTGACCCCTTTCATCAAATTTTGGGCAATGATAGGACCGACTTGCTGACTTACTTTTAACCACATTTTCTTTAGTTCAAGTTCATTTTCTATCAGTTTTGGAGTTTTAACGAGCTTTGCCTTCATGATTGCCCAAAAATTTTCAATTGGGCGAAGTTCCGGAGTGTTTAGAGGGTTGACGTCTTTTGGTACAAAAACTACATTATTATCTTTGTACCAGTCTAAGGCAAGATGCCAAATCCGGCCAAAACAGTGTCGGGCCATCGTGAGATCTCAAGAAGGGCAGAAGTCGTTTTTGGAGGCATTCTTCCTTGTAGATTTGTCCGTTGACGGTCCCAGAGGTGATGAAGGGCTGACTCATTTTGCCACATCCGCAGATCGCTTGCCAGACAAGGAATTTTTTGGCGAATTTCGACAGTTTCTTCTTCCGTACACTCTCCGGAACGGCCAACTTAGAGGTGGCGACGTAGTGTTCCTGTCCTGGCATTTGTTTGGTGTCGGCTTTAATGTAGGTCTCATTGTCCATCACAATGCAGAACGGTTTTGTGAACCACTCCCTGTACAGTTTTCTTGTACGAGTTTTGGCCACCGAGTTCTGTTTATCGATACGGTTCGGTGCCTTCTGGACCTTGTACACATGTAATCCAGAACGTTTCATTGTTTTCTGCACAACACAAACTGAAACCTTCGCCTTTTTCGCAACATCGCTGATCGAAATGTTGGGATAACGCTTAAATTGGTTCAATACCATCCTGGCCTTCTCCGGATTTGATGTGCCACGTTTTTTGCCACTACCATTTTTCCGCTTGGTTGTCTTACGGTCCTTGAATGTTTTGATCACATGAGATACGGTTGAATGTGCGATTCCGAGCTGTTTTCCGATCCATCGATGAAAAGCGTTTGGGTTTTCGAAGTGAGTGCCCAACATTTGTTGGCGCACTATTTCTTCATTCGAAGCCATCACTGAAATCACTCGACCAATTTTCACGAAACTCATCACACAATTGACACAACACAATGAAATACATTCAGTTAAAATTTCAATAATTTTTACCCACACGCTAAAAAGTTACGAACAATTGCGTGTGTCCAAATTTCATCGAATACAGTCTTTAGGGTCCCCCCCCCCCCCCTAAACACCCCCCGCGACATTTTTTTTTTTTTTTCTCAAAAAAATAATAAAAGAAAAAAAAACAACCAACCAATATTTTTTTTTTTAAAAAAAGAAAAAAAAAAATTTTTTTATTAAAAACAAAAAAAAAAAAAAAAAAAAAAAAAAAAAAAAAACAAAAAAAAATAAAATTTAAAAAAAAAAAAAAAAAAAATAATTTTAACGGAAGTAAAAAAAATATAACAAAACCCAAAACGAAATAAAAAACATGCATTGTAGTTAAGAAATTGAGCACATGTTACTTCTGAAATTCCGGAACCCGAAAGAAGAAATCCTTAAATTTAAAACAACACATGAAATAAGATTAAAACAAATTTATACACAAAATGTAACATTTTCCAGAGCATTCACTTTTCCTCCCAGGTATCAATCAGGTCAGGCGTGAACTGTCAATTAAACCTGTTGTGTTACACCACTTCTAATTGCTCTCGTCGGACCTTTCAATATTTATCTTTGGCTACACACAATTGCGCCTCCTGGATATGAATGCACTTCGAATAGCACATCAACTGGAACATTTTAGCGGGCTGAAAGCACTGTAAGAGATAACTGTAATTACTGTATGGCGAGTATCATGATAACAATCCTGTAGATATTCACATTAATAATAATTCCTAAACTGTGGCAAAACAACAATTCTCATTCTGGAGAGCATCCGTGTAGCAGTGTAATATAAATGTTTGGGGAAGGGGCGCTTTGCAGACAAATGAAAGATCAATAAGCCAGTTTTCCTGCCGAAGTCAGGATGCACCGCTCGTATAGCCCTGTGTGCTAGATGATTACAATCGAAAACTCTTGGAAAGAACTATTCTCAAAATGCTGATGAAATGTACGAAGAATGAGCATGAACTATGACACATTCAGTGCAGAAGCTGGAAATGCAGAGGAGAAGATTGAATCCTTATCTTGCATTGATAACGATCGATATAGGAGACACAAGCGCTAAGAGCTGATCGCTTAGAATAAGGGTTCCTAATCACTTAGGGCCTGTTCATAAACCACGTAGACTCATTTAAGAAAATCTCAGACCCCCCGTCCCTCCTCGTAGACATTTCTTCATACATTTTTTTTTAAATTTTGGATGGAGCGTAGACTTTGGTCAAACAGAACCCCCCCTCCCCCCAGAAAAGTCTATGTGGTTTATGAATAGCCCCTTATATATTTGTGCAATGGCTAATGAATGCAATGGCTAATGATTGGAGCGTTGACACTGTAGCTGCCGGTCTAGATCGTTGGTTTTGTGGATCTTTACAGTGCTGGAAAAGACACTGGGATAGGTTGAAATGTTAGCGAGTGTAAAATGCACCTTGAACCACACAGAAAAAAAATAAAATTTTGATAAGCTCGTAAAATTTCCCCTCATTTAATACCAAGCCAAAGGAGGCGTAAACAACAAAATTGTTTGCAATCTTTCATGCACCATACACAGTGAATCAAAATTCGTGAATGCATGAATGATAAAGACATTGTCCTAACTTTTCAATGTTGGGACAAAAAATAATGTATCTTTCTCATTGTTGCATACTCAACACAATAATGACAAATTGCATGGCAGTAGAATCAAGATATTAATGTTTCACAACATCCGATTGTTATTTAGGAAAGAGACAAGGCGTTGTTTGTATATTGCTTTGTATGCAACAAAAATAAATTCATTAATGTCACATGTTGCATCTACCGAAAAGAGACTATGTTTAGTTTTATCCCTCTTTCTCTCTCAAAAATTTTGTCAAGTGATAGGGGATAGTTGGTAAAGATGGACGATGGATACCTACTGCTTTAATGAAAAACATACGATTTGCAATAAATTTCAGTTTGTTCTGTTAACACTAAAGTACATAATGCATGTTGATTTAATATCATAAGATAATTAATTTATTTCTAATTATAAATTATTTGATTTGCATAATTTGATTAGCAACAGCTAGTGTTCATCTTTTCAACCATGGTCCGTTTCTAGCGACATTCCCCTATGTATTGCATACGTTTCATCAAAGCTTTTGCAATCCCGCCTAGTGCTGTTCTTCCAATATTCGAGTTATCAGTAATTTCCATTCCTTGTGGCGTTTCTTCAGTGCATTGTGTTGTTTTGAAAAAAAAAAAATGGATTCTACATTTGTCAAAGAGAATAAAGGAAATTTGTCCGAAAAAGCTCGAAACATATTTCGTTCCGAGAACGGGGATCTTAGTTGTAGCCTGGGTCTTAATTGCAAGTTCAGTCCGAAAACGTTTGTGTTGACGAATTGTTTGCGCCGCATCAAGAACTCTCACACGGAGAGTTACAATGTGTTGAAGTTGGGGAAGGAGATTTTCGAAGATAAAATCGCTGCTCGAGGTAAAAAACGCACTAAAGGTGAAGAAGTGGTGACTGTAGGAGTGTCTATGCAAAAAGATGTGGGTGGCCTAATAAAAATTGTGACTTGTCACAATGCCCCATTCAACGCCGTCGAATGGGAGGGTGTACGGGACATTGTAGACCCTTTGTTGGAGGCTCTGAACGTTACCATTAACAAACAGAACATTGTGAAACATGTCTCTAACACAAGCGAAACACCTTACGTGCTTCGAATCATATGGGCGTAACTGCTGAGAGCGATATCTCTTTATCGAATTTTTCAACCGTTATTATCCTGTAAAGTCATTCAATTTGCCGTAATAATTCGAAGAGAAATCGATCATTGCAGTTACGCCCGTATGATACTAAACGCGAAATCTTTCTTTATTCAACTAACCGCCTAAGATCAACATCGTTTATGGAAATAAAAACCCGTATTTATCCACTTGTGGTTTGATCTGTACCTTGTTTCTAAGTCAAAGTTTATCAGGTTTTAGATACAACCTGTTTTACTCTTGTTACAAAGAATGGTTTAATAATCCCGTGGAAAATCAACCTTTTCCATAGCTCGGAAGGCCGAGTGTCATATACCAATCGACTCACCTCGACTGGATTGGGAAATATGTGCGCTTGCGCGCACGACATATATAATATAATATATATAATGAATAAGCTCACGTTTCTCGGCAACCTCTTGACCGAATTCGACGGAACTACCGGCAAATGGACGGTACTATTATCCAATTTATTGTTATTACGGTGTATATGAGGTTACTTTTGAAGATATTATCTAAAATATTTCCAAGCTATCATGAGACGCGTCAAATCACATAAGGATTCGATTACAAGATGAATGGTAGTCATATAGAGAGCTCAGGATAACGCTGGCCACATCCGGGGATGCTGCGGGTACCCATGGAGATGTGGCCAGTTTTTGATTTGAACCAAAACATTCCATGCGACATCTCTAATTACATTTAAATTCGATAATAAGTGCAATAGTGCTGGCATCAATTGCCAAAAACCTTATTGACATGTTTTAGGTACATCCGGAGAAAAGCTTTCTTTTTTTACTTGGACCAGAACATATCATGCGACACCCCAAATCACATACGAAATCCAAAATAAGAGCAATAGTGGTAGAATCAAGTGTCAAGAACTACGTTGGCCATATCTGGACACGATCTGGGTCAGTGATGGTAAATGTACTGTATTTTGGTATTTCTCTTCAGCTCAAAACCTAGAATCTACAATTGTATCTGTAGATAATTCAACAATACAAAGTTGCGATATGCATTCAACCACGTTTATTAAATCTTCTGGAAAGTCAAAAGATATGGTGTGATAATCTGAACCAAGAGCCTATCGAGAATCATCAGTTTTGTACGACATATTGAATCAGAACTTTTCAATTTCAAGATGCGTTCTTGAAGTTTATAACCAACAACCAATTTGAGTGATTCATTTCCATAATGTACCAAAAAAATATTCTGTGAGGATTGATTATCCAATAATTTCGGTTGACCTAAAAAAAGATCCACTGAAGATGGTTGAATACATATCGTATATTTGTGTAGCCTAAAAAGCTACAGTTAATATTTCAGCTCCTAATTTTTGAGCTCCAGAACTGTATGGCTGATAAAGAACATTCCAGATCATCTCATAATGTCTGCTGACCTTCCAGAAGACTCAATAAACATGGTTGAAAACGTATCATAACTTTGTGTAGCCGAAAAGGGTACAGTTACAATTATAGATCCTATGTTCAGTACTCCAGGATAGGTTGGATGACTTAGAATATCCCAGATTATCTCATAATGTTGGTTGCCCTTTCATAAGATCCAATGAACATAGTTGATCGCATATCGTACATTTGCGTATCTGAAAAAGCTACAGTTTCAATGGTAGATCCTAATCTATGAACTTATGAACAGCCTGGTATGCCACAGAACATCCCAGATTTCATCATAATGTTGGTGGACCTTCCAGAAGATCCATTGAATATGGTTGAATACATATCGTAAATTTGAATAGCCGTGAAACTACAGTTACAACTGTTGATCCCAAGATCTGAGCTCCAGGACTGTTTGGATGACCTAGAACATCCCAGATTATCTCATTATGTCTGTTGACTTTCCAGAAGACTCAATTAAAATGGTTGAATACATACCGTACATTAGTATAGCTGAAAAAGCAACTGTTACAGTTGTAGATCCTAAGTTCTGAACTCCAGGACAGCTTGATTGACCTAGAACATCCCAAATTATCTCATAGTATCGGTTGACCTTTCAAAAGATGCAATCAACTTTATTGATATCATATCGCTAATTTGAATAGTAAAAAAGCTACAGTTGCAACTGTAGATCCTAAGTTATGAACTCAAGAACAGTTTGCATTACCTAGAACATCCCAGTTTATCTCAAAATGTCTGTTGACCATCTAAAAGATTCAGTGAACAAGGTTGAATGCATATCGTAACTTTGTATAGCCGAAAAAACTATAGTTTCAACTGTAGATTCTAAGTGCTCCAGGACAGTTTGGACAACCTAGAACATCCAAGATTATCTAATTATATCTGTTGATCTTCCATAAGACTAAATAAACATGGTAGAATAGATATCGTAACTTTGTGTAATCGGAAAAACTATAGTTACAACTGTAGATCCTCTGTACTGAACTTCTTTATGTTCAGGATGTTCTGGGTTGAAAACCAGGCGTTAAAGGCACATATTTTTTATTTTGCCCTGATAAAATAGTCAATTTGCAACAAGTTTGCAGTAGATAGTGTTCGCTTCTGTTCTGTGTGTGATTTCATACAGGCATTTTCCTTCAGGTGGAAGTCTATCCACAACAAATTTTATAATTATTCAGATCAGTACTTTGTTCGACAGCAACAACTGATTGTCGCTATTTTTCATGTTGCTGATAAAGCATTGTTGCTATCGGTAGTGTGTTGCAATAATGACAAAACGTTATTTTGTCGCTGTTACAGGAAAACATGATCGTTGCAACATGTGTGCGAATCACAACATTTTCTTACAGCAACTTGTCTCTTTCCCATCACCGATGCAACATTTTGTTGTTTTCTTCGTGTTTTGTTGCGATAAATTCAAGCTACAACATATCATTGTTGCATATTGAGAGAATACCGGGTGTATCACTCGTCAAGGTTATCTTATGTTTTTAGGTACACAAAGAGAATATTTGACACACTACCATACCATATTTGCAATCTTTCATACAACAGGCTAGATTCAGGAGTTATTTGGCTTAAATTTACATGAAATATCCCATTATTTTCTGCCAAATCTAGCATTCCCTTTCTGTGCATTAGATAACGCAGAAAATTCAATGTTTCTTTTTATCTGTGATAATAACGCACAAGTATATTTCTAACCATGTTTATTCTTCATTTGCTTTTAAAATAAAGAAAACATAATTTATGGAGATTATAAGTAATTTGACAACATAGAAAATATAAGTAATTCAACCGATTTCAACCGAAGTGGTTTCAAATGGTAGCAATGTCCTTTGATTGGAAAACAGTTTGACATCTACACAGAACAAAATAATGAACATTAACAGACGCGTAAAATTTCCACAAATAAACGTCAAATCGGTATTGCCAGTGTTGCATTTTTTATTTGGTTAAAAAATCTACTGTCAAATGACTTTAGAGAGCTACTGTACGTTCCGCAAGGCAGCCATCAACGAAAGAATAGAAGATAGCGAGTGCTACATGCGAAGGATATCTGACTGCGGGATAGTCTCAAAGCAAAGTCAACGGCAAAGTGACTGCAGAAGTAGAACACGGCGCGGAGCGGTATTTTGACGTACTAGCACAGAGAACAGACATTGATGTCCATATACCTTTTCTTGAAAAATGTGTGTAAAAGTTAATATGGGCAGCTGGAATAAGAAGCATGTGCAGAGCAAAACAAACAAAACTTCTCAAGTTATGTGCTAGGCTTTTTATTGATAACCATTTACATGACAGTAATCGCACAACTGTAGCGCCGCCTACCAGGAGCATAACGATATACATTTGAAATGTCGGTTTAAAGTTTTACACAAGTAGCAGACCGAAGATGAACGACTGTTCTCTGTGGTACTTTATACTGTGGACTTTATGAACTCGTAAAATGCTGTTGTGAAATGCCGTTTTAGGACTCATTCATATTATCTTATTATGGTTAGTTGAAAATGCATTTTAAAATCAGTTTGCCTCCAGTAAATGCATTCAACGGCAACTTGGCATTAAGGGAAGTAACAGAAAGACCAAATAGTTTATAGTAGTCATTGCGAAGATAAATTGGCTTTGTGGCAAAACTGTGATTTTTTTCAATCGCGATATTGAAACATAAAAAATAATTTAAATGTGGAAAAATAAATACACCATATTTTATATGTAATGCAAATGAACTGTAGATCGGAGACTCATTTCAAGATTAATTTATCGAATGTATTTGTTTTAATTTTGATTTTGTTGTTCTAAACTCGCATTATTTCCGAGGCGCATTAATTTATGGCTCTTATCGTGCCAATATTAACAATAAAATTAAATGCGCATATTATTTTCTTAAATATTATTTACTGCTAAGTGAATCAGAAGACTGCTGCTAAAAGAATCGAGCAAAGCAGAAAAACAAAAACCCACCACGATATCACAGTGAAGTTTGACAGCTGTGGTTGTTTGGCCGTATGCTGGTTTTCATAGCTGCCAATAGGTTTTATGAAGGTCCTGAAGTGGTCATAACATCTTTCACTAGAACATTTTGCAAATCTTAATGGTCTGATAAAAGTTTTATTAACGTAGAGTGCGCAACTTTGTACAAATTTTGGCTATAAAGAAGCATAGAAGAGGCGTTGGTAGACAAAACAGTTTTGAATGTTGTTTTATCAACAAAGCTATACGGCTGGAATAAAACTAAAATTATTACTTTTGAAGGAAACAACACAGGAAAATGATGAATTCTAACAGGCGTGTAAAAGCAAAAACAAATAATTACAAAATTGTTCTTTCATACAACAGACCTGATTTGAATGATGATGATGATAATGTAATACTATCATCTATTGTAGCAAGGCAACTTTCCATAGCAGTGGAATAATCTGAAAATCGATTTGATCATCATTCTATTGTTGTATGTGATGATCAAACTCCTGTATGAAAGGCCAAAAACGTTTGGGCGAGCCCGTAAGCAGAGGCACTTACGTGGAACCCGTGAATATAGAGAAAATAATCTCCTTCTCAAAGCAAGCTCACACTCACAGCTCTAGAATCGAGCCCTCGATTGACAAAATAAACCTAATAGCTTGGGTAAGAAAGCCCGCTCTCGTTCCGCGAAATGTTACAATAGGGAAGGAACAGTCCCATGCTCCCTATGCAAATCGTTTCACTTGGGTTCCCTGATGGTCCCTCCCTTTCCCCGTTATATGTTTTGTAATGGATATTTACTACATTGGATGAGGCTATATACAGTTTTTTATTTATAAATTAAATCTTACTCTGCAGTAGGGTCCAAACAGATAACAATTACCTGTTTTCCCGCGTTTTTGAGAGCACTTACCACCTCTGAAGTGTCTGAAACCCTTTTGCGGGGTCCACTCGGTCCACATAAGGACTTTTTCAGGATCTCGGGGTGGTTATCCTGGTGTTTGTTTTCTTTTTAAGAGCTTAGATCAGTGATGTAGATCTAGTACCACGACGAACTTAACACGTGGTATTGCTCGCGGTTACGGGATAGGGAAGATAACAGAAGAAAGGAGAGAAAGCATTAGCATGCCCATGGGAGATATTCATGGTGATATTCTCACAATGGCCGTTCAGAATGGTTCGACGGATGCATGTGAGAGATCATCTTTGATGAGTTTCCACACGTTTATTCAATTCCATCACGTTTATTTATAGAACGGCAGTTTAATACGTCCCACATTTGGGAATATCAGGGCAATGATCCCCCATAGCACCTTGAAGAAACGTCGTTTTGAATAAGTTGTCGACAAATAGTCCATGAATTTATGCCAAATCAAGCATTCCATATAAGAGCATTAGATATCGCAAATAATTACATGTTGCTGTCAAACTGTGAAGGAATGGTCAACGTCACACTGATCACGTCACCTTCTCTACATAGGTCCTACACTACACCCTGCACTGGTCACGTAATATTAAATCTGTCCTAAAGGTGGACATATGTTGTACACACTAGAGCATGTGATATTTGAATGTCCCACATTAAATTAGGCCTCCAGAGAGCTGTCTGTTCTGCGCGAAGAATATCGAGTGGAGAGCACAAGCGTTCTCATCAGCAGAGCCGTCACACAAATTCGTAGCTGCTGTTTTAATGGAGAGAAGATCTGTTAGGTAGCAACATCAGCTAGAGCTGAGAAAATGAGAAATGAAAGTTCACCTTCCAGGACGAGGGGCAAAGAGACTATATGAAGTGTTGGAGCGTGCCTAAACCAGAGACATTCTTTATACTAAGAGACACGAAGAAAAAAAATGTTTCAAAGACTCCCACTAATGGATATTTTGCAATTTGTTTTGGCAGCCTATTCTATATATATAATGAATAGCCTTAATAAATAGCCTATATATAAATAGCCTATATATATATATATATATATATATATATATATATATATATATATATATATATATATATATATATATATATATATATATATATATATATATATATATATATATATATATATATATATATATATATATATATATATATATATATATATATATATATATATATATATATATATATATATATATATATATATATATATATATATATATATATATATATATATATATATATATATATATATATATATATATATATATATATATATATATATATATATATATATATATATATATATATATATATATATATATATATATAGTATATCATATATATATATATAAAAATATTTTTTTTTTTTTTTTTTTTTTTTTTTTTTTTTTTTTTTTTTTTTTTTTTTTTTTTTTTATATACATACCCCCCCTTTTTGTTTCTTTTTTTAAAGGCCGTTTTGGTCTTAACGTGGCTATGCGGTAGGAAACGTTTACGAAAGCATGTGTCATAGTTATGTCTAAACATATACTCACACAGAAACAAAAGCGTTCCTGAAAATGAAAACGGACCGTGAACTAGTTCACGTTTTCAGGATTTTTACCTTTAAACGTGATTTAGTTCATGATTACGTGATTCAGTTCACGGTGTATTTTTGCTTGTTCTCGAATTCATGACTGCAGTTCACGGATTTGGGCACGGATTTTTTTCCGTGCAAAATAAAAAAAAAAAAAAAAAAAAAAATTCTTTTGATTTTTTTTTTTTTTTTTTTTTTTGTTTTTTTTTTGGGGAAAAAATGCAACATTAGTTGTATGTAACACAGCAATTTGCCTTGAAAAATTATATGAGTTTGGATTCCGAAAGTCAGATGGCTCACAAAAATAAAAAGTGCTAGATTCAGAACCGTGGCCATCAGCGTGACGGCTCGTGATGGTAACTATTCAGCTACTTAAAAAAGTTGTAAGAAATGGAATAGAAACCCAGAAACAGTTGGTTCGCATGGTTCGCATGGTGATGAACTTGCACCGTACCGCAATGAAGTAAATGGATATATTTCCCTCTTTTTTAGGCTTTAATGGCTCTCTAATAAAAAAAATAAAGAAAAAAATAAATATTTTTGCCACCAAGCTGTGTGCGACCTGTCGCTCACACACACTAGCATGGATTTGTCTATTTCATAAAACGCTTTGTTGATTATCAGTGAAAACTAAAATAGAACACTTGACGGCGGAGTTCCAACAGTGGCCAATACCGTTGCGGCATTCTGTGGTATCGACTCACCCATATCGAAATGTTGGTGATGATTGAACAAAGACCCTAATGTTGCTTCGCGACAGTACACGGTACAGGGATAAATTTGTGCTACCAGGCTCTTGCAAACACTTGCATGGCTTCTTTTGTACCATAAAACGCTCTGTGGATCAAGATGGGCAAATGCGGATTTCTCAAGATATGATTGCAAAAATTACAATTACATTTTTTGACAACTCTTCAAGTTTTGGGTGTACTTGTACCAAGAGCGATAGAGCTTACCGTACTGTTTTTAGGAGCTCATGCCAGCCTCTAGGAAGCTATAATTTTCCTGAAGGGCATAGTCGAAGGTCACATAGAAGTAACCATTTATTGTAATAAGTGACTAATTCTCGTTCCAAAAGATAAAAAGACCCAAAAACAAAAAACAGAAACAGCATCACTCATCTTACATGTACTCTAGTACAGAATACTTTCAGAACAGAAGCCTCCTTAATACTTTTATCTTTTCATGATTTCCATTAGCTTCAAACTGATGAGATTTTTGATCTGATTTTATTCCGATCAACTGTTTCAAATCACAATTCATGGAAATAAACATCGCAGATTGAAAAATTTCATAATTTCTGAGATTATTTTGTACCATCAGCTTTGTGCAAGCATTAAATTGGTCTGGTATAATAAAACCATTTTTTTTTTCTTAATTTTATTTTCAAAAAATTGATTATAACAAGGGAGCGTCCATTAATTATGTCACGCTTTTTGTATGGACCGCCCCCCCCCCCCCCTGTCACGTTTTTTGTATGGACCTTCATTTTGTGGTATGGATTGCAAAGTGCCCAAACCCCCCATCCCCCCTCCCCCCTTACTGCGTGACATAATTAATGGACCTTCACCAACCGTATTTGTTTTTAAATTATAAACTATGGGCCATCATTAAAATCATTTTCTAACATCGATCTTAAAACTAAAACTTCTTAAATATGCTTTAACATGTTCATTTTGTTATGTTTTATTCAAATGTATAGTACCTTTCCATGTATAAAGTAATTTAATAAATTGTTGGTAGTTTTACGCTCACTATTCTTATGTATATTTAAAAGTACACAATCAGATGAAAAAAAGAAAACGTACAAAATACAACCAAAAATATTGATTTTCGTTAGCTCTATAGCATGTTATCTATGTTCCTTTGTTGTTTCCTACTACACGTTTCTACTGTATAGCTTTGAGATATTCAAATTTTATTTAAAAGAAAAGCCTACAAATTAAGTTTCATTATTTTTTTCTAATTCATAAATTTCAAATTCATATTCAGGAATGGAACGATTATAACTTAAGGTGGAACGATTCGGAGTACGGAGGAGTGAGAGATCTAAGAATAACACCTAACAAGCTATGGAAGCCCGATGTGCTGATGTATAACAGGTAATATAGTGTGTTATGAGAGATATATTTTCATATCAACATGATGCTTTGAAAGAGGATGTTTGTTCATTATTAAAAGATATGAGCCTTTACTCAATATCAATAACTTTTATTTAACTTCCAGACTGCCGTACTCTAAAGCCCATAACGTAATGTGAACGGAAACGGAACTGCAAATGCAAGACAGACAGTAGTTGCAAAAAACGTCGATATGTCCAATTGGAATCAGCTTGGATCTAATCAGTTTCCTATCCGACAAGCAGACTTAATAAGATCAGGCTTTTCCGCTACTGTTGCCGTTCTGTTTCCGCTAGCATTGACTTTGAGCCATAATGGAACAATTATTACTTGCTTATCTTTTTCATCGCTTTTTCTCTAGTGAACTACCTTGCACACGAGCTTTCACTTATACTATATCCTTCAATATACTGTAATTTCCGAGAATGTGTTTAGCCCATAATTGAGAATATCCATCAAACATGCTGACCAGCACGTAACTCAATAACCATGTTTTCTATGAGTTCGCTAAGTTGACTACGATAAGAGAACGAAACTATCGTAAACACAGAACCTTCCTTTTGGAAATACTTTCTACAGTGTAAATAAAATAAAGCTTGAACTGTCTAAACGCACTAGCAGTACGTGAGCCCGATTAGTTGCATTTGTTTTTGCCAGGAAGGAGGTCTTACTCTCCCTGCTTATAATGAATAGGGTGGCTTAGTAATTTGCACTACCATTGAGTTGGCCTTCCCGTTTAATTTTATGTCTGCTATACTCGAACGGAACTATCACTACACTCAACCAAATAATCTTAAGAATTTCATAAGGTTCAACTTATGAACGATTCCTTAAATTTCATAAGGTTGACTTATGAATGGATTTTATTTTACAGAACGTTGTTCTTGTTCGCCTTTAAGCTCTCCTATTTACAAGTGTGGATATATACTAGTGGTCAAGTCACTCGACCCATACCCTCAACGTTCAAGGTTCGAATCCAGGTTGCTCGATATTTTTATTTTTTCAACATCATTATATTTCATAAGGCACATTTATGAAATTTATAATGCTTTCTTATGAATATCAAAAGTTTACTTCGCTGAGTGTACTTCCATTTGTATTCTTTGTTTTTTTCTTCTTATATTTGTCATATGAAAATATGATGTTATATGATTTCAATACTCATATCAAATTATTAAGGTCTTAAACTTTCCTAGAAGCATCCGTATCGAAGTGAGACTTTTTTCAATAGGTTCAATATAACAATGGGAAATTCTCTTTCTCTCTTTTGTTATCTTTTACTATCATTAATGAAACTATTAAACGCCATTACAAAACATGCAAGAGGTTTGTTAGTACAGATCGAAAGACTTCAATGCTGGCTAGTATATGATTCGAATAGTACAACGGAAAATACAAAGGTGGTTTAGTTATGGAGGAAAGGCAAAACACAGAGTTTTCATTACCGAAGTCGGTAAAATTTTACTGGGTTTTCAAACAGCTGAGAATTTAGTAAGCAGTATTTTGATTTGCTGAAAACTCCGTAAAAGCACAAACCACGAACTGTCAAACACAATTACTGACTTTTTTGGTAATTTATTTGTTTACCTTCAGTTGAACTGCAAATATCTAGAACTAGATTTTAGAGGAAAATACCACAACCGTGCCAAAGTGAATTTTGATTCGGTGTGCAGGTTTAGTTTGTAAATTAATCGGTGCAAGAAGAGTGTATTAGACACAGATATCATGTTACTACCGGAAGGTTTCCGACACGCCCGCGACGGCCGGGTGGATGTGGACGAGTGCCGACGGCAGCAGCTGCGGGTCCAGCAGGACTTGGCCATCTAGGACATCGAGGAGAGCTGGTTTGCAAAGCAACAAATAATTTATTTCTACCATATTTTGAAGACAATATCTAATATCTTGTTTTATTTTATTTTGTCTATTTTGTTTTGTTTTGTTTTTCGTTATGCTTGTCTCTTTCCAGTCACATTGGAGTGGTCCATTGCTTTTGACGAATAGTGCTTCATACTTTCAGCGTATCGTTAACCAAAACGAACCCTGCTGCTAACCTTTCCCCAACTATCCAACATCCCAGTGATTTCTCGTGGAAGTGCAGAGGATTTCTCGGCTTCCTCCAAAGCGAGTATCATGTCAACACGTTTCTTCCCATTCCCTACTTGACCAGCATTCGGGCACGGCCGGCGCCGGTATTGCTTTATCATGGGTCATCAGTTTTTACACATTGAAGATGTATGTTAGTCCCAAACAGCATCTGTTGGTTCTTTGTGCAAATACAGCTGATCTGGCAATAACGGAATTGCATCCGTGGGCGGTCAATCATGCTCATGCTTAATGGATTTGTTTACCGTTAGTTTGCTGTGTTTTTCGGTATTCATTTTTTTTGGAAAAATCAGCCGTTTTTCGGTTTTACTGAAAATAAAATAAGTTTTCCTAACGTTTAATGTTTATTCCATGTTCATGTTTAATGATGAAATATAAGAAGAACATGATTCATTTAATTTAACTTTCTTAGAAATTGTTCTCCTGTAGTGAGTCCTGTAGTGGTTAATCCAAGCTTTGAAAACTACAATTGCTTGGCAGAACAACTCAAAACTGTAGAAAAAGTCGCTATCGATGGGGACGGTTATGCCGTTCCACAAAATAGCTGCTTCAGTGTTATCCTCCGGGAAATTTCCTCTCATATAAAGTTTGGGGAAGTCGTTCATGTTGGTTGAGAACAAAAATTGATGAAAGAGTTTACTTACTAAATAATTTCTGAACCCCTACATCGATTTCCAAAAGTTGCTCGATGATTGTGTTCATTTTGTTCTCTTGCACTTGTTATTTATTCCTTTTTTTTAAATTTATTCTACGCACGAGCACGGTATGCAAACCAGAAAACAACGCAACGGAATGACAACAACTTTTCAGAGTACTGATGAGTTCAGCAATTTAATTTTTTTTTCAACTGACAGTTCAATACAACACAAAAAATACTGAAATTTCGGTATTATTTTTACTGAAACTTTGTGATGTCCCGTAAAACGTTTATTTAACGGAAAATTCAGTACTCTTTTTCATGGTTAACTGAACAACTGTATTTTTTTTTATGGAAAGCCAATTGTTCAGTAATATAGGTGTTTTACGGTGCAAAAACTGTAAAAAAAAAACTATAAGGGACAGCCCAATGGGGTTGTTCGCAAAGTTGACGTAGGACTACGTAGCAATGTGTAATAAGTTTTTTTTTTATTATTATTTTTAATTGCCTGTGTTTGAATAGAGGCTGTATTGATCGATTAGATCAAGAAGCCTTGCCGAAAATTAGTGTATAACACATGACCGGTTTATTTAGACAAAGTTAACCCGTTTGATGCATTGTCTAGTTTAACAGGGTAGATTAGTTTCGTTCGTTTCGTAGAGCAACATTGAAACGTAGGTGCTGTTCTAATGGGTCGTTGGATCGGCATAGATAAGTAAGTATGTTAGAAAATTCTATGATTTGCTTTTTACTTATCTTTTGGCGGTGCTAGACTGCATTTAAATGTTGGTATGATGAAAGGGCAACGGCTGTGCTGGCAGTGGTTGTGTTGATAAATTGTGTTGATATGATCGACTAGCTGGAGACCATTATCCTTATCGCGTTATAGATTTTTGAATGTCTGTTTGGGAATTCAAAGTCAATTATTAATGATATTTTTGAACATTGATTTGACAGTTACAACTGATTGAAGAAGTTATTAGCGCTCAAAATGTTTCTAATATTCGTGATGGTCGCTATTTTTCAAATTTTCATTTGATCTCTACCCTAGCCGATGAACGTAGTCTAGGTCAAAATAGCGTGGGTGTTTGTAGACCAGCATGAGAAAGCAAGTATGTGAGAAAATTCTATTGTACACTCTTTAGAAAGCATATGGTGGCTCTGAAAAGGGCCGTGTGGTTTGAATGATGATACGGACACGGTCGTATTTGCTACGATGGTTGAGAGGGTCCTGATCTTTATGGCATGAATGATAGTTGAGGATCTGTTAGAAATATGAATTTTATATACTAGTACATGGTTTCGTTAAAGAATATGTAACTGTATAAAAATCATTATGTTAATTGGTCATCAATTTAAACGATAATTTTTTTTTGCAGGAATTCAATAAACTCTTAATAACTTCTCCAAATGTTTGAAAGTCAACTTTAAACTCATGCTATTTTTTTAAATAGCTTAAAGATGTATTCGCTCCGATTGCTGCACTGATACCTTGCAGCCATATTCTGCGAAATTCCACTTTCTCTTTCAAACACTTTCTCAAAAATATTTGATTCCTATTGCAAGGTAGAGACTCTATCCAACGCACTAAAACGAACAGAAACACTTTCAAGCACTGATTGGATTTTGAAGAGAACATTACCAACATTGAACAACTTGTTACAATAAAATTATGTCTGTAATAGGGAAATCATAACATGCCAGCAACCAGCGGGCTGCGGTAGCAAAAGCCAAATAAACTTTAAACGACCCTAGTTATTTTCTATTCCGAAACATGATTTTAAGAAATATTTGGTATTTATCGAACAGAAATTGTGCGAAATTCAGGATCGGCCAGGACTTACGAATTAGGTAGGTGTCATGCGGATACAATTACCAAACTCTTATAATAATTCATACAAATTTTTTTTTTACCCCAGTATTGACAACACAGACGTAGTCCCACGTCAAAAATACTGAACAGGGAAGCTGTGATTAAGTGTGAAAGCAAACAAAGAAAGACCGTCATTATTTCTGACGTTCTATTGATAAAAGTCTGTCGACATTCATTTGCACCCTTCAATGGATTACAAATTTCACCCTGATATATATTTTTTAAATATGCGCTTTTTAGTTTGTGAACTCTTACTGAACTGATCCTTTGAAATACACACCAAGTTTTTTATACTGAAGTCAGTAAAAGTTTTCACTGAGTGTTCAGAACACATTTCAGTAAAAGTACTTTTACTGAACGATCGTCAAACTAGTGATGATCTCTCAACTGTCAAAAATTACTGAAAAACTCAGTAAGTTATGAGGAAGTTCAGTAAAATTTACAAAGAAAAATCTGTTAAATTGAAAGCATCGTTAGCTGCCAAAAAGTACTGAACACATCATCAATGAATAGCGAATTTCGGTAAATTTTACAAAAACAAACGTATTGAGTTGTTTACGTATTTACAGTTGTTTCGGTAACTTTTTACTAAATTCATCTTTCTTTTCTTATAGCATACAGGGACAATGCATAATATTCGAAGTGAAACTGTC
This sequence comes from Aedes koreicus, assembly GCA_024533555.2. Taxonomy (NCBI): domain Eukaryota; kingdom Metazoa; phylum Arthropoda; class Insecta; order Diptera; family Culicidae; genus Aedes; species Aedes koreicus. The sequence goes on along the minus strand of JAHHFK020002414.1, from coordinate 213,748 downwards.
GTTTCCATATGAAAGTAAAGCATTTATCCTTTGAGCTAGGAAGCAGATTCCTGATTCCTGATGTTCATTCCTTATGCCTGATAAAAAAAAGTGAAGCGCGAATAATTGTTCGTTTATTTCATAAAACTTTTTAGAAACATTGAGTTTTTTCATTCTTTCAAATGCATATCAAGTTGATTTGAGCACTGTCACGCCATACCACTGCGCCAACGGTCCGAACTATCACCTTCTCAACCAATTTTAATAACCTATGAATAATCTATGGAAGAGAACTTAAAAAAACTAAAATTCAATAAAATGTAAATAAAATTGTGCGTTCACAGGTCATGTTCGAATGATAAATAATCATATTATTTAGAAAACGTTTCTATTTAACTAACTGCAAAGCTCATTCAGAGTATATCCAACACGTCCTCCATGTATACTTTATACTAAAAAACACTAAAATTTTCCGAATTCTCGATAATGGAGGCTAACACCAAAACTACTATGAGAAACATCAACAAGCAGTGTTACCTTGAGAGCTGTGAATCATTAATATAAGAAATGTATTGGTTTATGAATTTAATTGTAAATGTATTGACGACCCTGATATTCATTGCGAAGCCTAAAGGTTCATACCAAAGTGAGTGAGTATAGGTTCTAGCGCTCTGCAAGGAGGTCGCGAAGGAGAAAATTTCAGGCTTAGAGTAAACTGAAAACAAACTTATTCGCTGCCTCATACAAAAATTAAACATGGCTGGATCATTAGTTGCACTCATTAGAACACATAATTTACTCACCGTGGCTCATGCAATGATTTGATTCATGGAAAATGAAGGACGGGACAACCAGCAGGAAAGCAGAACAGGAGTTACGGACAACAAAGGTTTTCGACTAGCTGAATAAAATGCCGACGCGACCGAACTCAAGTGAATCGTGTTTATTTCTGTCCGTTTTCTCCAGTTTGAATAACAAAGAAAATGACAAAGTACATTGGTTAATAAGGTGAAACAAATTATCTTTCTTTACAAGGTATGCCTTTGACAAGCTATGTTGATAACGAGGTGCTCATCCATCACTCCTCCTCCGTGATGAACATCGAGTTTAAGGTTTCAACCCAACTTCATCAATGAATTTCTGCATTCTAGTAGGTCCCGATGGCTTGGTTAGTGCATCAGCGACCATCTCGTTGGTCGCACAATACACCAACTTGATGACTTCTTGTTCGGTTAACTCTCGTATGCAGTGTCGCTTGGTGTCTATGTGCTTAACGCGACCACAGGTTCTCTCCGAAGTTGCAAAGTTGAGGCACCCTTGGGTATCCTCGAAGACGACATTAGGTTTTCCTACGGGTTCTCCAAGATCTGACAATAGCAGCCGCAGCCAAACAGTTTCCTGACAAGCCAGTGATAGAGCGTTGTATTCAGCCTCGAGGGATGAGAGAGCCACACAACTTTGACCCTTGCTCACCCAGCTAATTGGACCGCTTCCATAGAAAAATACGAACCCTGATGTTGACCTTCTTGGTCGGCGATACCCGGCCCAGTCAGAATCGGAGAATCCTTTTAGACTCCACCCTTCACCTGTTCCGAACTTCAATCGCCAATGCTTCGTTGTGTTTAAATATTGCAGCACGCTTTTCGCTGTACACCAGTCCATGTTATTCGGTTTGCTAACTTTTCTCCCAAGCAGTCCGATACTTAACGATAGATCCGGTCGAGCGTTGACGGCTAGGTATAGTAACGCTCCCATGAGACTTCGGTACAGCGTTTGATCATTGAATAGCTTACGTATACCCAGCATCTATTGGGGTCTTGGAGGGGCGACAATTCGTCATAATGAACTTGGAAAGCAAAGTGTCAATATATGCCGATAGCTTTAAAGTGTAGTAGCAACCCTCTCTCCCAATCTCATAGCCCAAGAAATGACGTACAGAACTTAGCGAAGTAACGTCGAATTTCTTTCACAGACTTTCATAGACCTTGTTTATGTCGAGCTCACTTGCGCTGCCAATCAATAGGTCATCTACATAAACCAAAATGATGACTAACGGTTTCTCATATCGTATGTAGAGACATGGATCTGCAGGGCTTGGTTTGAACTTAAGCTCGAGGAGTACAGCGTGTAATGCTTTGTTCCAGCACCTGGCAGATTGGCGCAGGCCATGTATACTTTTGAGAAGTTTATATACCTTTTGCTCGTGACCCGGAACTACAAAACCTGGAGGTTGCTGCATATAGAGCTCTTCTAAGACAGTGCCGTTGAGGTAGGCCGTTCGTACATCGTACAGCCGCAGAACCCGCTGATTCTTCCCTGCAACCGCCAGAAGTACACGCAGCGTAGCCTGCCGCGTGACTGGTGTATGCACCTCGGTAAAATAAACACCAAAACACTGTGCGTATCCTTGGGCGACGATACGGGCCTTATACTTCACTATTCTGCCCGTCTCGTCCCGCTTGATCTTGAAGACCCACTTCGCACCAATGGCTTTCTTACCCGGAAGTAGATGCGTTATTTCCCACGTACTGTTCACTTTGTGCGCTTGTATTTTATCCTGCATTGCGCGTTGCCAAACAGGTACACTTAATGCATCACAAAAGTCATTCTGTTCTACACCATGTTGTACTTGTCCAACAATATAGTCATCATACCTGTTTGGTAACACAACACGCGTTTGCCGATCTCGGCGGTTCAACACATGTTCATCTGGCACTTCCAGTTCCGCACTTAGTTCTTCAAAGTCAGGAAAGTCACTGTTATTCGTATCTTCTGCATCTTCGTTCACTGAATGACGCTCTTTCTCCTGCGTCTCGTTATCTTTGCGCTGATCGAACACTTGCGCTGGAATTTCTTCACTCTCCGTCACTGGATCATCTGGTACACGCTCCTCCACTCGCCGCATTTCCGGACGCACGCTAGGCTCATTCTGTTGTTCGGAACCGTCCCAGAGTTCCAGAAATTCTGCATCTCGACTAATGATTATGCAGTTCGTGTTCACACCAGGAAAGCGGTAACATTTGTGACAACCTGAATAGCCCACGAAAACAAGCTTTTTCGATCGAGGGTCCAGCTTCTTGCGTTTTGCATCAAGTATTCGAACATATGCTTCACATCCGAAGATTCTAAAATCTGCCAGGCTTGGCTTGTTTCCTGATCACAATTCATATGGTGTCGCATCAACTGCTCTGGATGGAAGCCGCTTCTGGATGAACGTAGCCGTGAGAATCACTTCTCCCCAATAAAGCTTGGGAAGGTTAGAATCCAGCAACATACAGCTGACCATTTCCTGAAGCGATTGGTTCTTTCGCTCCGCTAATCCATTTGACTGCGGTGATTAGGGGGTTGAGAACTGCTGATGTATGCATTCCGATCTACAGAACTGTCTCAGCCTCTCACCCACATATTCTCCTTCGCTTCGACTTGCGCTCTTGTACCTGTGGGCTTTCGTACCAAGTTACCCCTTAAACAGCACTCACACACGTTCTCCGCAATCCGTCAGCTTGATTCCACTAGCCAAACCCTGTGTCACGTTCGCATTCACAACGTTAATGTCGCGATGGCCCATCCGCCTATGCCATGTGTGCTGGCAGTTCACACCATGATTTCCCGTAGCCGACAAACACTGCTCTGCCAGCTTTAACTTGTACTGACAGACAACCAATTCTCCTAATGCCAGGATAATATCGTCAGCTGTTTTGATTGCACAACCGGTTGCTTCGAACACTACTGTGAGACCCTTCGATGCAAGTTTCCGGACAGACAGGGGCTATTTTTAAAACCGTAGACTTTTCTGGGGGAAGGGGTGGGAAATTTATGGAAAAAAGTCTACGAGGAGGAAGGGGGGGTCTGATTTTTAAAAATGAGTCTACGTGGTTTATGACCCGCCTTCCAGTGAGGGAACCAACAACACGTTCTCAAGAGTGATTGCGACACGTTCAGCCTTGGCATTCATGCCCATAATCACACCGCTCCCTGCTCCGACCGATTTAGTTTTAGTTCCATCGGTAAGGGTTACATCTACCACGACTCTTCGTTTGAATTCACGTTTGAAAAATTCACGATCGTTCGTCATACGTACACACAAAGAATAATGATTACTAAAATTAAAAAAAAACATTGTCAAAAATGAAAAGTTGCATTGGTTCTTTTTCGTAGGAAGCGGTTTGCTTTAAAAAAAACCTTCAAACCGTCAATTCAAAAATTTCCTGTGGTCTGTATATATAAAAGTTGAAATTTTCAGAATAAATTGTAGAACTGTCAAATCGAAACCGTGGCATCGTTGAAAACGAGAGCAAATTATTTTTATTCCAAAATGAACTTTCGTCCAGAAAGTGTTGTGCAATAAAAATAAAAGTATGCATTTTGGATTGAAATAAAAAAAAGTTTTAAAATAAAAGGATTTATTTTCAGATTAATTGTAGAACTGTCAAACCAAAACCGTGGCATTGTTTAAAATCGGAGCAAATTATTTTATTGCCAAATGAACTTTCAAGCTGAACTTTCGTGATGCTTTCCATCACGAGAGATCCATGTCGGACATTATCACCCAAATGCACCTGAGCAACATATGGCATCTGCTGCCAGAATGACGCAAACGGGATCGTTCATCGTCGCTTGTGGTAGCGCTGTAAATAAAAAAGTGAGATGATTAATTCAACTAAAACATTACCATTCATGTAGTAACGTACACAGAAAAAAATCTTGTAGTAAAAACTACCATTTTACCCGACTATGCCTATCTTTAAAACTACCATGAAATTTCAGTAAAATTTACTAGGTTTATAGTAAAACCTTCAACATTTGTGGTATATTTGACAGTTGATATCAACCGCACCATGGTCGATTTAATCGCAGGCATGGTAAAGTCAAACGCATTTATAGGAGAAAATTGTTCGTGTTTGCGCTTAATTTAACCCTCGAAATGGTAGTTTCTACTGCGGTTTGTTTTGCGTGTACCCATCCTTCAGACAGAGATTGTTGCTATTATTGCCCTAAGAAAAGCATAGTCATTGAAAATCTCTACCACCGTTATCCAGTTGAAACTTTCCTCCACTTGTTTGAACTGTAACAATGTGATTGAACGAAAAATTCTAAACGACGACGACGACGAGGACCACGACTTGCTTTGTGTTGGTGGATACATTCAAATCAAAAACATAATCTTCATAGTAGATAGTTTTACTTGTAATTTAATGAAAAATAACCACTTTTTAGAAGTAAAGAGCAAAACTTTTAATAAAAAAATATTCCGTTTTTGTGTGTACAGCCACTGTTGATCGTCCATGCTCCCGGTATCACGTCACCGGCCACAAAACACACGGCACCACTGATTACATCATCTGCTACCACCTGTTTCGACCGACTGTCACCGTCGCCCTCCGCTTGAACTTGTTTCGCTTTCTGCTTAACAGCCTGGTTAGATCCCGATGGTTTACGATATTCACTTGAACTTTCACCACCTTTTTCAGCGAGAAACTTACGGCAGTTTCTCTTAAAGTGTCCTGGTTATGAACAATAGAAACACTTCTTCTCACTTCTTTCCTTTTCGAAAACATTCAGCGCTTTCTCGCTGTTGTCACTTTGTCCACTGTGACCCACCCGCTTTTGGTACTCGTCACGCAATCAAGCTACCACAAGATCCAACGTGAGATCTTCCTGCAGACGATTCTCCAACGACGTCACAAAACTGTTGTACGACGATGGGAGACTGCGCAACATCGTGGTAATACGCAACAGCTCACTGAGTTCCACTCCCGCATTGTCGAGGCGCTCATACAAACACTCAATCTCTTCGAGATGCTTCTCGACATTACCGCCTTCGAACAGATTCTTGGAGCACAACTGTTGCAACAACATTGCCTGATTGCCAATGGTGGCCTTTTCAGTGTATGCTCTTTGATTTTCCCACATTTGATGAGCCGTTTTACACTTTTTCACAAATCGAAGTTGGCTGTCCGCCTATGCCATGTGTGCTGGCAGTTCACACCATGATTTCCCGTAGCCGACAAACACTGCTCTGCCAGCTTTAACTTGTACTGACAGACAACCAATTCTCCTAATGCCAGGATAATATCGTCAGCTGTTTTGATTGCACAACCGGTTGCTTCGAACACTACTGTGAGACCCTTCGATGCAAGTTTCCGGACAGACAGGGGCTATTTTTAAAACCGTAGACTTTTCTGGGGGAAGGGGTGGGAAATTTATGGAAAAAAGTCTACGAGGAGGAAGGGGGGTCTGATTTTTAAAAATGAGTCTACGTGGTTTATGACCCGCCTTCCAGTGAGGGAACCAACAACACGTTCTCAAGAGTGATTGCGACACGTTCAGCCTTGGCATTCATGCCCATAATCACACCGCTCCCTGCTCCGACCGATTTAGTTTTAGTTCCATCGGTAAGGGTTACATCTACCACGACTCTTCGTTTGAATTCACGTTTGAAAAATTCACGATCGTTCGTCATACGTACACACAAAGAATAATGATTACTAAAATTAAAAAAAAACATTGTCAAAAATGAAAAGTTGCATTGGTTCTTTTTCGTAGGAAGCGGTTTGCTTTAAAAAAAACCTTCAAACCGTCAATTCAAAAATTTCCTGTGGTCTGTATATATAAAAGTTGAAATTTTCAGAATAAATTGTAGAACTGTCAAATCGAAACCGTGGCATCGTTGAAAACGAGAGCAAATTATTTTTATTCCAAAATGAACTTTCGTCCAGAAAGTGTTGTGCAATAAAAATAAAAGTATGCATTTTGGATTGAAATAAAAAAAAGTTTTAAAATAAAAGGATTTATTTTCAGATTAATTGTAGAACTGTCAAACCAAAACCGTGGCATTGTTTAAAATCGGAGCAAATTATTTTATTGCCAAATGAACTTTCAAGCTGAACTTTCGTGATGCTTTCCATCACGAGAGATCCATGTCGGACATTATCACCCAAATGCACCTGAGCAACATATGGCATCTGCTGCCAGAATGACGCAAACGGGATCGTTCATCGTCGCTTGTGGTAGCGCTGTAAATAAAAAAGTGAGATGATTAATTCAACTAAAACATTACCATTCATGTAGTAACGTACACAGAAAAAAATCTTGTAGTAAAAACTACCATTTTACCCGACTATGCCTATCTTTAAAACTACCATGAAATTTCAGTAAAATTTACTAGGTTTATAGTAAAACCTTCAACATTTGTGGTATATTTGACAGTTGATATCAACCGCACCATGGTCGATTTAATCGCAGGCATGGTAAAGTCAAACGCATTTATAGGAGAAAATTGTTCGTGTTTGCGCTTAATTTAACCCTCGAAATGGTAGTTTCTACTGCGGTTTGTTTTGCGTGTACCCATCCTTCAGACAGAGATTGTTGCTATTATTGCCCTAAGAAAAGCATAGTCATTGAAAATCTCTACCACCGTTATCCAGTTGAAACTTTCCTCCACTTGTTTGAACTGTAACAATGTGATTGAACGAAAAATTCTAAACGACGACGACGACGAGGACCACGACTTGCTTTGTGTTGGTGGATACATTCAAATCAAAAACATAATCTTCATAGTAGATAGTTTTACTTGTAATTTAATGAAAAATAACCACTTTTTAGAAGTAAAGAGCAAAACTTTTAATAAAAAAATATTCCGTTTTTGTGTGTACAGCCACTGTTGATCGTCCATGCTCCCGGTATCACGTCACCGGCCACAAAACACACGGCACCACTGATTACATCATCTGCTACCACCTGTTTCGACCGACTGTCACCGTCGCCCTCCGCTTGAACTTGTTTCGCTTTCTGCTTAACAGCCTGGTTAGATCCCGATGGTTTACGATATTCACTTGAACTTTCACCACCTTTTTCAGCGAGAAACTTACGGCAGTTTCTCTTAAAGTGTCCTGGTTATGAACAATAGAAACACTTCTTCTCACTTCTTTCCTTTTCGAAAACATTCAGCGCTTTCTCGCTGTTGTCACTTTGTCCACTGTGACCCACCCGCTTTTGGTACTCGTCACGCAATCAAGCTACCACAAGATCCATCGTGAGATCTTCCTGCAGACGATTCTCCAACGACGTCACAAAACTGTTGTACGACGATGGGAGACTGCGCAACATCGTGGTAATACGCAACAGCTCACTGAGTTCCACTCCCGCATTGTCGAGGCGCTCATACAAACACTCAATCTCTTCGAGATGCTTCTCGACATTACCGCCTTCGAACAGATTCTTGGAGCACAACTGTTGCAACAACATTGCCTGATTGCCAATGGTGGCCTTTTCAGTGTATGCTCTTTGATTTTCCCACATTTGATGAGCCGTTTTACACTTTTTCACAAATCGAAGTTGGCTGTCTTCGACAAACAAAGAAATCGTCGCCCGTGCCTTGACGTGACTTTTCTCCCACTGCGCATAATCATCATCAACTTCTTCCGGTTTCGGCTTTTCAATTGTGTCCCACAAATCCTCGCGTTCCAGCAAAGACCACATGCGGAACTTCCAAGAGGCATAGTTTCCATTGCCGAGCTTAGCAAACGATGCTCTCCAGCCGTCGGCCATTTTGTCTTTTCACTACCACAGTCACTTATGTGCCGCAAAACTGCATCAGGAAGCTTACTCGCAAACTTTCCAACAAACCAGCCTTCCACCGAAGCACTTCACTATTTCACACTCCCGGGATCCTGAGCGGACGGGACAATCAGCAGGCAAGCAGAACAGGAGTTACAGACAACAAAGGTTTTCGATTAGCTGAATAAAATGCCGACGCGACCGAACTCAAGTGAATCGTGTTTGTTTTTTTGATTTCTACAGTTTGAATAACAAAGGAAATGACAAAGTACACACTTAGAAAATTTTACAGTATTCGGTAATTTTTTACCGAACTTTCAACAGCTGAACTTTCGTAATCCGATTTACCGGATTTTGGTTAAATTTTACAGTATTCCAGTAAAAAAATTACCGGAACTTGTCAAATTTTACCGAAATCCGTTAAATCGGTTTACCGAACAATCAGCTGTTGTCAAGTTCGGTGAAAAATTACCGAATACTGTAAAATTTTCTTAGTGTGTACATAGGTGAAACAAATTATCTTTCTTTACAAGGTATCTAGGACAGGACCTGCCAGCTGTTAGTGCAAAAACAAGACCATTTACCTGTCAAAAAAGACCGTTTTTTATTGGTCGCTTTGACAACCGCCTCTACCGCCTCCGTCGAGTTATGTTACAAGCAGGCAGTTTGTTGTTGGTTTGGCGGTGTTGCTAGTAGTCACTGCTTTTTCACCTGTTTCGTTTGTGACAACTAGAACAAATGCGGAAATAAAAGTACACTTTTGCAGTGGTTTATTTTAAATCTGTTCGAAATGAAGTGCAAAGCGATAAATTGTGGTCGCAGTGACGTGTCACATCCGGGTCTCCATTTTCTTCGGATCCCGAGAGATCGTTCGCCGAGAGTGGGTGAAGGCCTGCATTGGGAACGCAAGCGAGGAAGACATTCTCTTGCTCAAGCTTTCTTCCCACAGCAGAATTTGCAGCGTAAGCATGAATGACATTCTATGAAACCTTATCAATTAACGTTTAGTTTGATACAGCTTCATTTCCCGAACGACAAAAGAAATTTTTTTAATTACTCTATTTTCAATAGGATTACTGTGTAAACATATCTGGCAACATTGGAGCGACCCCTGTATCATAGCAATCATAAATTTATAAGAGGTCTTCTCTCTCTGAGCTGACAGGTCCTGTCCTAGCAAGGTATGCCTATGGCAAGGTATGGTGAAAACGAGGTGCTCATTAAAAAAAAAAAAATGAAGCTTTTCACACTGCTATAGAGTTTTCAGTTTTCGTACATAATAACGTTAATCCCAACGATTGCTATTACGAGAATACCTTCGACTTTAACAAGGCTAACTATGACAATATAAGACAAAAATTGAATAATGTAAATTGGCAAACAGTTCTTAACAATGAAGAAAATGTTGAATACGCAGTGGAGATTTTCTATAAAATCTTGTTAGAGATCATTCAGGAGGATGTTCCACGCACGAGAAGGCGACGAAATTATAACTCAAAAAATCCAGTCTGGTTCAATAAACAAATCATCAATCTAAAAAACCGGAAACAGAAGGCTCATAAATCGTATAGAAAATACAACAATCAAGCTAATTTAGATACATACATATATGAACATTTGTGCTCAACTTAATTGCGCTATTTCTGCTGCACTTAATGCGTACAACACGAAAACGGAAAATGAAATGAAGTCATGTCCAAAAAAAATTTTCAACTATGTAAAAACTAAACTAAAATCTGGTGGCTTCCCATCAAAAATGACTTTGGATGAAAGCGAAGGCGATAATGCAGAAGATATTTGTAATCTTTTAGCGACATTTTTTCAAGAAACTTATTCTAAGTTTTCGGATAGTGATCGTGATTTTGAATACTTTTCATACCTTCCTAATTGTTCAAATAATGTAGTTGTTAGTCAAATACATGACCATGACATTTTGTCAGGTCTCCAAGACTTGGATGCCTCTAAAGGTCCCGGGCCAGATGGAATTCCGCCAATATTTATGAAAAATTTGGCAGTTGAGCTTACATCCCCTTTATTTTGGTTGTTCAATAAGTCACTTGCTTCCGGTAAATTCCCTGCAGAATGGAAAAAATCTTTCTTAATCCCAATATATAAATCTGGCAGAAAATCTGATATTCGAAATTATCGTGGAATTGCAATAATATCGTGCATCCCAAAACTTTTCGAATCAATTATAAACAAAAATATGTTTAATCAAGTCAAGCATAAAATAACGAATGCACAGCACGGCTTTTTCAAGGGACGTTCCACCACTACAAACCTTCTCGAATTTGTTGATTACTCATTGAAAGCAATGGATAAAGGTTATTACATAGAAGCTCTTTATACAGACTTCAGCAAAGCGTTTGATAAACTTGACATTTCTATGTTGATATTCAAGCTTGAAAAAATAGGAATTGAGTTAAGACTCCTCAATTGGATTAAGTCGTATTTAACTGATCGCCAGCAAATAGTTAGATTCAATGATAAAAAATCAAATCCTATTAAAGTCACGTCAGGTGTTCCTCAAGGTTCACATTTAGGTCCACTTCTTTTTATCTTATATGTTAACGATATATCTTTTATTTTAAAAAATCTAAGAGTTATACGATATGAAACTGTTTTATGAAATAAGAAATGATGATGATATAAATGTATTTCAGAATGAAATCCAGGTCTTTTATGTATGGTGTTGTAAAAGCTTGTTGGAACTAAATGTAAAAAAATGTAATCTTATAACTTATAGTCGAAAACGAAGCACACCAAGTATTGCAGTATCTTTAGGAAATCAAAATATTAAAAAATGTGATAAAATAAGAGATTTAGGAATAATTTTAGATACCAAATTGACATATGTGGATCATTATAACACATTAATTCATAGAGCAAGCAACATGCTTAATTTCATAAAACGTTTTGGCCACAACTTCCAAGACCCTTACACAATCAAATCATTATATATTTCCTTTGTGAGGTCAATATTAGAATACTGCAGTGTTGTTTGGTCACCTCATATAAAAAAGCACGATGAGCGTATAGAGTCAATTCAAAAGCAGTTTTTATTATACGCACTACGTAGGTTAGGATGGACACAATTTCCCCTCCCTTCATATGAAGCACGTTGCTTGTTGATCAACATTCAATCATTGAAAGAGCGTCGAGATTATGCTATGGTCTCATTTGTTAACGACCTCGTTTCGCAACGAATAGAATCAACTGAATTATTGTCAAAATTAAACTTTTATGTACCTACCCGACAACTACGTAATCGAAATTTATTTGCTTTAGATCGCCATCGTACAAATTATACTAAATTCGGACCATTCAATCAGATGATGAATGCTTATAATTAACATAGTGAAATGTTTGACCTTAGTATGCCTCGTACAAAATTGAAAAAATATTTCAATACATTAAGTAATTATAGGATATAAGAACATAAATGTAGTCTACGATTGATTGTTTGACGAAATAAATAAATAAATTATACTCCATAAGAAACATCTTTTTCACGAAGAGCTTTTCGCTGTCTGTATTTCGTTCACTTGAAGTGAGTTTCAAGTGAGTTTTCCGTAAGTTATTCTCGCTAGAACAGCCTCATGAGGAGCAGAACTTAAGACCCTATGACGGTTTTTTTTTCGACGTTGCGCTAAGTTTTGCTTAAAAGCATGGCAGAATCAGATCTGCTATTTAAGAGAACTAATCTGGTATTAGTTCTGAAAATGGCCTTTTGAAATATTTTAACAAAATTATTCTGAATGGTTTGAAAATTATACTGATATCCCTCTTACAATCACCATACACATACTCCCTCAATGTCGAGAGTCGCTCACTTCTGTCCAGAAAAATGACCTCCTCATGATGTAGTCGTAAATGCTTATTTAACATTATGAGTCTATGCTAAGGTAAATTTTTGCGCGTACTCCTTAGTTTAGATTTGATATAATTGTGGCAATTGTAAACCAGAATAACACACAAGTGTCGCGGTTTTGCTCTCATTCTGACCGATTGCATTGTGGTGCATCTAGTGCGCAGTATACATAGGGCATCTGCACAGAACAAAATAATTAATTTTGACAGGCGCTTAAAATTTCCGCTCATTTAATTCCAAGCCAAGCCAGGAGGTGTAAACAACGAAATTATTTGCAATCTTTCATGCGGCATACAACAATATTTGCAATCTTTTATACAACAGGCTAGATTCAGGTGTTATCTGGCTTAAATTTACATGAAATATCCCATTAATTTCTGCCAAATCTAGCATACCTTTTATGTGCATTAGATAACGCAAAAAATTCAATGTTTCTTTTTTTTATCTGTGCGATGTACTACACACATACTACACCAATTTTTTTTTGTTCAAAGAAACTTTACCCTGAAGGGGCATTTGTCTCTAAAACTACACCCAAAATAAAAAAGCAACATTGGTTGTGGGCAAAAATGCAACACATCATTTCGCTTTGAATAATTAAATGTGTACGTGAGGTTGTGGCCATTAGCGTTGTGGCATTCTGTGGTATCGGCCCACCCATATTGAAATGTTGGTGATGATTGAACAAAGACCCTTCGGTTACTTCGACTGTCGACGCACTAAACGGTACAGCGATAAATTTGTTTCGAGCTATCTGTATCTGCCAGCCGCTTGCACACACTTGCATGGCAAAATTGCCTTTTCTGAATAATGCGGATTTCTCAAGATATGATTGCATAAACTGTAATTGCATTTTTTGCTACCATTTCAACTTTTCAGTGTAGATACGACACTAAAATTGAGTAAAATTGATTTTTGCGAGTGATTTTGCCGTTTTTGAACTGCGATGAGCAGAACGTCAAACAGAAATATTGGCTATGCGTAGCGAGATGGATACGGATGCAGCCATTATACATTGTAGGACTATTTAAATTGAAGAGCCATGTCGGAGACGGGCGAGTTCGATACGGTCACTCATCTATTGGAAGGGTTTTTTTTGCTACCACTCATACCACTGCCAGAGGATATCAACAAATTATCACCAAAACGTAATCAGTCAACATCGAGCACAGCGAGCGATCGGTTATCGGAGGCTGGACCTCCACGCATAATTTTCAATAAATGTCTAGTTATAAGTTAACTGTTTAAATATAATGTGTAGTGTTTTCTGTGAATTAAAGTGTAGTTTTCTGTAATGTTTTCATGTTTGTGACTTGAAATTGACCTAAAAAGGGCCTTATTGTCGTCCCGAAAAACTCTGGTGAAAGGAAGCTCCAACTACTACGGTCCAATGGTTAGGAGAAAATCCTTCGACAAGGTCATCCAAGGACAACACCACTATCGACTGTACCGCAACAAACAATTATCGTGACCAGCGTTGTCAATCGTTAACGTCTAACAGCTGTTAACGATTAACAACCCTGATCGTTTCTATCTGCATTTGTTCTTATTTTTCATTATTAGTATCACCTTATACTGCAACGGCTGTATACATTGAAGACAGAAATTTTTTTAGTCTGTCAGTGTAGGAATTCATCCGTATCTAATTGACATAAAATGAAGATAATTCACTGCCACAAAAAGAGACAATGAAGAATGAATATTTGTTTTCAATAGCTTGCAAATGACGAACGCATTTAAAACGAAAATAGGGTAATAGATTGTACACGGTGTTCAATGATTTTGAAAATAAATTTTCATCATTGTGTTGTTATTCGCCATGTACATATTCTGTCTTGGTATTGTTGTCAGCTTTAGCTTCATGTATACGCCACAGATGTGTGTGGTGTTGACATTATGTCAATTGTTGTTCGTTTGTTACGCGCGATGAAAAACTATCGGGACATCGTAATTAAGCGTTTTTTGAACGGTGAGCGACCCGGTGGTATATTCCGGCTGCAAAAACATGGGGTCAAGTGAAACTTTGTGTACACAACCATCAAGCTAACCAGGAGACGTCCTCGGCCGATGACCGTGTGAGGTCCGGTCGTTCGCGTTCGGCGAGGACACCACGGGCCATCAAGGTCGTAAAGGAGCGGTTTCCGCGCAAAAAGAATCGCTCAATGCGGAAAACGGCTGCTGATCTCAACGTTTCCATCGGGATCGCTCACAGCATTTTCAGAAAGGACGTTAGTTATTAGCCTTACAAAAACCGTAAGGTCCATGACGTTTCGGAGGCTACCAGCAAAAAGTGGTTGGATCGAGCCAAGGTGATTTTCTCTCGGCACGCTGGTTAAAAATTCGTTTTTCGGACGAGAAACTGTTCGTCCGAAAAACGAATTCTTGAATCTAATATAAATATCCCTCGGTTCCAAAGTGCAGTGTCGCTGATGGTTGGGGGGCCAGTATGTAAACGTGATATACTCCCCTTGGTGTTTATTGAAAAAAAAAAACCTCAAAGCGGCGTATAACAAAGTGAGGTTTTGGAGAAGATTTTTGCTCCCAATCTCTGAAGCCTCTACGAAATTGAGCACTACGTGTTCCAGCATGGTGTACGGCACTACGGCCAGAAGGCTGCATGTCTTCACGTGATAAGGGACTGGTGACTCCACGAACCCCTGTCCAGTCAACAAATTCTTCGACTGCCTTAGTACAAATGTTATCATGAATCTATTTGCCATATTAAGCTTTTTGTTTTTCGATAAAAACACGTGCATTTATTTACTCTTACTCTTCTAATACATTCGCGGAGTATCCTTTGCTCAAAAAAAAAACTTCAGTTGATTTTTAGTCATCAAACAAAAAAAATCGTATGATTCTTCCGTTCCTTTGGTTGAGTCGAAACAACCAAAGCTTTAGTTTAAATGAACGGTGCAAACCACAAACGTATTTTTTGGAATTGTCTCTCATTCCTGTTGTTTTCTGGTAATAACACCTAACAGCAATGTCTGTGCAATCTAAAATCATGGGTTTGAAGCAACAAAACTCAATATTAAAACGACTGTTTTAATCAACAAACAGGTTTGTTGTTTCAAACAAGATTGTTTTTTTCCATCCGTGTAGAAATCGTTAGTATTTTGTAAAATTTTCAATTCCCGTAATGAGTTTCTTGAGTACCCAATTTACAGGGTGCGGCAGAAAATAATGCGAAAATTTGATCTATTTCTTTCAAATCCCATTTTCAACTAATTCAAGCAAAAATATCAACATTTTCGAGTGCAGTTATCTTTATAAAGTCCTTTTAAACTAATTTATTCAAGGTGTCCTCCATTTTTATCAATAACATCCTCGAGCCGACGCCGGAAGCCAGAGCATGCCTTTCGGACGTAGTCCTCCGACATTGACTGCCATGTGCGTGTTATGGTTGACTTCAGGGTTTTCACACTAGGGTGTGATGTTTTGCAGGCTCGTGCTTCAACATATGCCCAAATCGAATAATCCAACGGATTAAACTTCATGTTATCGTTCAACCATTGTTGGGTTCGATTGGACGTGTGACACGGCGCTCCATCCTGCTGTAGGACAACGTTTTGGTGC
Source organism: Aedes koreicus (assembly GCA_024533555.2). Taxonomy (NCBI): domain Eukaryota; kingdom Metazoa; phylum Arthropoda; class Insecta; order Diptera; family Culicidae; genus Aedes; species Aedes koreicus. The sequence goes on along the minus strand of JAHHFK020002414.1, from coordinate 197,763 downwards.
TCGGAGAAGTTGGACTTCACCCAGGGAAGCACTTGGTCCTTTAAAATACCGATATACACTTCGCTATTGATTTTAACTCCAGCATCAATGAAAACAGGCGGCATTTTCAAACCGTTGGACGCCACCAAGCCAAACATCATGACACCAGCCGGATGTTTGGTTAGAAATTTGAATTTCACTTTTTCCGGAACTTTCTCCTTTTTCTGCGGTGAAATGAACCGGTCCGTGCGGCTGTTGGCCACAGCATCGGTGCTGAAAAGCTTTTCGTCGGAGAACAGGATTATCATTTTTTCCTTCTTCAACAAGAAAAGCAATCTCTTGGAACGAGTAACTCGTAGTTCCTTGACCCGGTCCGTAATCAAGTGACGTTTCACTCTGGCTCTGGAAGATGAATGCAGGTCTTCTTTGATGATTCTCCGCATGGATTTCTCCGAAATATTGGCTTTCTTTGCAAGTTTTCTTATGGAACGTACCGGGTTGCGAGCAATTTTTGCACGGACCGATTTGATCACGTTCGGCGTGCGTGCAATGTGCAGTAGGTTTTAAAGAACTTTTTCAAACGCGTTGGAGAATTCTATGTACACAGCATCTATTTGTTCACATTTCTCGAAGTTACTGATTACAGTGCTGGTGAATGTCATCAAGTCGTTGAGCGTTTTTTTTTTAACTAATCTGCCCTGGAACGTCGAGGTCGTCGAGGTTTTTTTTTTATAAATCCATGCTGAAACTTCGAGATAATGGATTGAACATCTGGATACAACTTTTCAAGCAAAAGGTTTTCTAAAACCTTCGCCAAGAAATTAAGGATTAAGATGGGTTGGTAGATATGCACGCTATAAATATTTATAGAATATTGAAAAAAATGGAAGCCTTCTTCCCCCCCCGCAAATAACCCCCCCGCAGAGAAAGGTGGGAAAAAATAAAAAAAAAACAACCAACCAAGCCAACAAATTTTTTGTGAAAAAGAGAATTTTTGCTTTTTGTTGCGCCACCCGAAAAAAAAAATAAGTGGTGGGTTATATCAGGGATATAACCGCAAGGTTCACGTAGGACCGCGTTGGTTTATAGTAATAATGATATCACCTATTCTGTACGTATCATTACACATATGGTTGGTTAAAATTTTAATAAATAAACGTTAATAATAGACCCGTCCTTTCTTATGAATTTATCTCAATACTGCATTTTTGTAATCCTCAACTTTCTAGGCTATGCTATGCAACGCTAGTATATAGCACGCGAGACGAACCGAAATGATTTCATAAGGGACGAATGGCCAGTTTTCAGTTGCCCGAAATTTTATCATTGCATTGGGTAGACATGGAAACCGGTCCGATTAGCCAGTCTTGTTTCCCATACCACAACCGGACTGGCGAACTATAGCGGGTGGACAAAGCCCTGTCCGAACCATCAGCTGAGAGCTCGTGTCGAAAACAGAAATCATTTCGGTTTATCACGCGTGCTATATACTAGCGTTGATAGCATAGCCCTGAATGAAGAGAGGCACGAAAATACAGTACGAAGCAAAATTCTAAAGAGGGAACGGGCCTAACAAGCAAAATTCTAAAGAGGGGACGGACACCAAAGCAAAATAATGTTGCAGCTGAGGGGTGTGACTATTTCTGTATTCATCATGGAATGAAATTTAATGAAATAAAAAGAAGAAGACAATTGCATTTGTTACTTGTGTTTGAGGACCAGGATAGGGAAACACATATTTTCAACCAGTTCATACGGAGATTTATATGGGAGCAGAAGTAGGTCATTTTAAATTAAAAAATTTAACTATTTATACTAATAGCACTTAATTGTAATTTCAATGCAAAAATTTTGTAAGTTTTTCTAATCAAATGGTGTATGAATGAAGCAATTGTGTTCAGTTGAACGAGAGTTATTAGCGTTCAAAAACCTTTCACTTTAGCGTAACGCTCTCTTTTTTCAAAATTTTGAAATGACACCCGGTATGGAAAAGAGAAACGTAGTCCTACGTTAAAACACTGTAATTGGAATCGCGGGTGAAATTAAGTTGTTGTAGATTAATGTTGCAGCTCGGAAACTGATCGAAGTTCCGCTGTGGTTGGGGAGTTTTATCGAGTTCAAAAACGCTTTGTAGAAAATCGACGAAAAAGTTTGCTATCGTTAGAAAAGCATCGGATTCAGAAGATTAAGTCTGCCGGAAAACAAGCTGATTTTTTTTTTGAGAAAAAACGACGCGCTTTCCTTGTAGCCACTGTGAAGGCAATCGATACACTCGAAAGTACATACACTTCACGCAAACTATTATACTTAGCTTATAAAAGTTGTACATCGTACTTGTTTCCAGCTGGCCTGCTGCGAAGTACCGTTTCCGGGCCTTACCTTACCTTACCAATAGACCAAGGCCGGCGTGGCCTCTGCTGTACACAGAAGTTGTCTCCATTTTAATCGATCCATGGCTGTACTTTGCCAGCCTCACTGTCTGCGGAGGGTCCGCAAGTCGCCTTTTACTTGATCGATCCGCCTTGCTCGTTGCGCACCTCTTCTTGTACCCGTCGTTTCGTTTTCGAGAACCATTTTCACAGGGCTGTCGTCCGACATTCTTACGACCTGCCCAGCCCATCGTAGTCGACCGATTTTTGCGATGTGTACGATACGAGGTTCTCCCAGCAACTGATGCAATTCGTGGTTCATTCGCCTCCTCCACGTTCCGTCTTCCATCTGCACTCCACCGTAGATCGTACGCAGCACCTTCCGTTCAAAGACACCAAGGGCACGTTGGGTTTCCGAGCCTTATGCAGTTTATTTCGCAGATTAGAAAAATGAAATTTTTCAATATCTGCGGTTCTTCACAGGGACAATGTTATGGATGATTTGATGAATATTTGTATAAAAAGCGAATACGAAATCAACAGTAGCGAGGTGGAGTAGTCAACCAGTCGTGTTAACCAGATCATTGATTTACTTGAGCTTAGCAGACAGTATGGACAGTAGTTTTCTGTTCGGATGACACATTGAGAGAAAAACATTCCTGCGCGTCTTAGTCTAAACTCCAGTATTTTTGTTGTAGAAAAAAAAGCAATTGGTCGGGACGAATGTCTTGCACATCTATTTATTCGAGATTATCGCAGCCTTTCAGATGTATGGCTTCACCGTTCAGTGTGAACTTCGCGGCTATTTAGACTCCATCGCCACGTCGCATTAAAGGGTATCCACAGTTAAATTGCATAACTTTCAATAAGCTGTAACATTTTGCCCCTTGGGTTGATTTCTACGAAATTTTGGGTGAAATGACCTCAGCGTGTATTGTTTACACTGCGTGAGTTTCATTGTGAAATGTGTCATGGTTTCGAAAATGGAGTCGAAGGAACAGCAAGTGCGCGAGAACATTTTGCCCACGCACCTCGACAACCCATTTCTTTCGCACCGAGCCATCGAAAAGATGTTGAAAATTCACCAGTCTACAGTGTCTCGTGTCATAAAACGGTTCGGGGAACGTTTAACTGTCGATCGGAAGAAGGTGAGTGGTAGAAAAAGTGTTCCGTACTGTGTGAAGGATCACAAGCGAGTGGTTGCTGCCGTTAAACGCAAACCCAACTGTTTCGTTCGGGATGTCACGAAAAAGCTGCACTTGACCAAAAGTTCCGTGCAGAAAGCCAAGCAACTAGAAGGGCTCCGTTCATTCAAAGTTCTGAAAGCTCCAAACCGCAATGCAAAACAGAATAGGACAGCTAAAACACGTGCGCGTAAGCTGTACACACAAATGTTGACGAAACCTCACAGCTGCATCATGGACGATGAAACACACGTAAAAGCGGACTTTAAACAAATTCCCGGCAACCAGTATGTGACTGTGAAAGACAAGTTCGATGTTCCAGAGCCTCTCAGGAAACAGAGAGTGTCAAAGTTCCTCAAGAAATTCATGATTTGGAGGGGATTTGTTCGTGTGGTAAACGGAGCAAGCCTTTCGTGACAACTTCAACTGCAAAGGGTCAAGTACACATGAATGAATGCCTGAAAAAACGACTGCTTCCTTTTCTCAAAACACACAACGTTCCTACAATTGTCACTACTTCAAGGATGTTTTGGAGTGGTACAAGACGAATGGTGTCAACTTCGTGCCGAAGGATCTTAATCCCCTAAACTCTCCAGAGTTGCGGCCAATTGAAAAATATTGAGCTATAATGAAGCACGAACTTTGTAAGCATCCTAAAGTTGTCACTACAGAACAGGAAATGTTGAAGTCATGGTTGAAAGCGGAAAAAAATGTCGGTTCAAGCGTTGTACAAAATCTTATGCGTGGTATTAAGAAGAAATATATTCATATATTCATACAAGTAGATCCTCTAGGTTATCAAATATTTAATACGTTATTCTGTTATTTTAGCGCCGATGAAGGATTTGATGGCACTTACCACACAAACGTGGTGGTGAAAAACAACGGCAGTTGCTTGTATGTACCGCCTGGTATTTTCAAAAGCACTTGTAAAATAGACATCACATGGTTCCCCTTCGATGATCAACACTGTGAAATGAAGTTCGGGAGCTGGACGTATGATGGCAATCAGGTAATGTGGGCATTCTATGAAATCTATGAGAAGTTCTAAACGAATACTGCTATTTCAGCTTGATTTGGTGCTTAACTCCGAGGATGGAGGTGATTTATCAGATTTTATCACAAATGGCGAATGGTATTTGATAGGTAAGATTAAAGTTATTTTTAATGATGAGCTTTTCCAATTATAACAGTTAATCTTCAACAACCCTACATATCAGGTTCGACGAGGCGTGAAAAGAAACTAAAACTAAACTGTCTAATTTTTTTTTCGAGTAGGGACAAGTTTTAGATGAAGGTTGTTCTAATCGATGAATGTGCGCCATAATGGCTGATTTGCGTCACCAATTTGAATAATTTAAGAAACTAAAATGATTTCACATGTCAATTAAAAGTATTCTAGCTTAACTACATATCAATAAAGCTTGGATGTGAAATCTTTGTAGTTTCATAGAGATTTGCGCCTTGAAAAACTCGAAGGTGCGATGCAAAATGGTCAGAATAACAAAGTGAACTTCAGTTTGACGGGTCTAAACATTTTTGCGTATTATAATTATAACTTAATGTCAGCGTGTGGTGTTTCTTTATATGCTTTGATGTTTAACAAAACTTTATATAACTAAATTTATATAACTAAATACAAAACCACGTACCAAAATAATTTACACACTCAACCTACCTCGAAAAATGTCGAACAGAAGCTCAGTTTGGTAGTTATTTTTGGCGATAACCATGTCAAACTTCAGATTGTTAGCAGATTCTTGGCAATTTTCATTTTTTAGCTGAATCTTGGTTATTTATTTCGTGACTCTCAGTAAATTGCAATACTTTAATGATCGGATGATATATTCTTGGCTGAAACTGTTAAATTAAGTGCCCAGTCCTTCTTTAACAATAAAACCCACCTTTCTCAGGTGACGAACTAGCCCAGGAGGCTAAAAGTCACCCTAATAAAGAAATAAAAAAAAACCCACCTTTCTCGTAGTTGAGTCAGTGAAGGGTTACGAAAAAGTGTTCGATGTTAGGTTCTTTGTTTACATATCATTCATAACACTTCGAGTCATTTTTAGGACACCGTAGTTTTTTTTCGCATTTGGAAGGATCTGACTCATCCCTAAGATGTTCGATCTGTGTGAGGATGTGTCGGACGAAAATATCACACAATTTTTATCCTCACATGATGACGTTTTATCCGTGCGTGAGCAAATGTGCGGTAACGATGAACATTTCCAATTCCCGAATATCTCTACGGGTGTTCGAATTGCGAAAATGATTGTAAAAAAAAAACATCGAGTCGTGGGTCTTCATAGACGGCGAATAACGTTCCTGTCATACTATGGCCAACACCAAACTTGCCGTCATTGTCGGGAATTTATTCACATCGGTGCGTCTTGCGCACAGAACAAAAAGCTTCTCATACAAAAGTCTTATGCGGATACCGCAAAACAGCCAGTTGCAAAAACAATTGCAAAGCCGGTCGCCAAAACAATACCGTCGGGTCAAGCTACAGTGAGCTCGAGATACCCACCATCAAAGAAGTAGAAGCAGCAGCAGGAGCAGCAGCAGTTGCCGATGCCGGGCCCTGCAACAAATCCGATCGACACAGAATGCGAATTGAATTTTCCTCCGCTCACTACTGAGATCGTACCGATATCTGGTGTGAAGCAACAAACGAATGGTAGGTCATTGCTCAGTACTACTGGTCAACAACCTTCTTTTAGCGGCAAACCCGATGGCACCGACACAGACAACTCTACAATTTTATCCCTCAGTACGCGAGCAAAAACATGCCGCCAAACCAGGAAACGCAGAGACGGTAGTGAGGACGAGCGGGATCAGGACGTTTAAAATAGATCAGTTCGTCAGTTACAATGTTGCCGCTATTAATATAAACACGATAACCAACGAAACAAAACTCAACGCCCTACGAACTTTTTGTCGAACGATGGAACTGGACATTTTTTGCAAGAAGTAGAGAACAAGCAAATTTTCATTCCTGGCTATAATATCGTCACTAACATTGATCAAACAAGAAAAGGAACGGCAATAGCATTGAAGGAATACATTCGTTTCTCTCACGTTGAGAAAAGTTTAGACGGGCGGTTAATTGCTCTCCGCGTCGAAAACACGACTTTGGCAACATATATGCACCATCGGGCACAGCCATGCGCGCCGAACGAGAGCGTTTCTTCAATGCAACCATTGTTTTCTATCTCAACCATAACACCCAACATGTACTCCTTGCTGGTGACTTCAATTGTGTGCTGCGATCATGTGGGTTATAATAAAAGCCCCGCACTTCAGTCTACCGTAACTGCAACTTACTGATGCCTGGGTGATGCTCTATCCTACTACCCCATCGCCTACATACATAACACATAACTCCATATCTCGACTCGACCGCATGTACATCAGCAGAGGACTCTGTACGCAACTGCGAAATGCAGCCACACACGTGTGTTCGTTCACGAATCACAAAGCGCTTACCGTTCGAATATGCTTCCCCAGCCTCGGCCGTGCACCTGGTCGCGGTTATTGGTCATTGCGTCCACAACTTTTGACTGCAGAGAATGTCGACGAGTTCCAGCTAACATGGCAATATGTGACCCGACAGAGACGAAACTTTCCGAACTGGATCACGTGGTGGCTTGTATGTGCTAAGCCAAAAATTCAGTCGTTTTCTCGTCGGAAATCACGCGAGGCATACTGCGAGTTTCATGCAAAACACCAACAACTATACGGACAGCTTCAGCAAGCTTATGATGGATACTATCAAAATCCAGCAATGGTAGTGACGATCAATCAAGTGAAGGCACAAATGCTTACACATCAACGGAACTTTTCGGAAAATTTCATGCGCATCAATGATACCTTAATTGCAGGTGAAAACATTAGTACTTTCCAGCTGGGAGAAAGACGAAGGAAAAAAACGATCATAACTAGGCTGCGCGGCGCAAACAATGAAATTTTAAATGACTCCGAATCAATTGAAAACCATGTTTTCCATACTACAGTTGAAAACGAGACAGCACAGAACCCATTCCAATGTGAGAGAGTCATACCAGAAAATGACGTATCAAACAATGCATGTATGGCTAAAATAACAACAGCAGAAATATCATCATCTATCCGAACATCGGCTCAGAGAAAAGCTGCACGCAGCGACGGGATACTCATCGAGTTTTATCAACGTACGTTTGATATCATTCATCGTGAACTAAATCTTGTTCTTAACGAAGCCATGACAACAGATCTCCCCTCTGATTTTGCTAACGGAATTATCGTGCTGATACGAAAAAAAGGAATGACAAATACCGCACAAGGGTGTCGCCCGATTAGTCTTTTAAATACAGACTATAAAATTCTAACCAGAATACTCAAATCACGTCTCGAACTTGTCATGAAGACTCACCGCGTGCTAAGCGCTGCTCAAAAGTGTTCTAACGAAGGACACTCAATTTTTGAAGCCACTTTTTCTCTGAAAGATCGAATTGCACGTCTGATTGCGAGTATCTCATTCCTTTCTACACAGAACAATGTGGCAGCTTGGAATAAATCCAGACTTCGTCGACCTACTATCACGAATTACAGAACAATCATTCTCTCGAATGTTAATCAATGGGCATCTCTCGCAAAGATTCCACATCGAACGTTCTATCCGACAGGGAGACCCTTTGTCGATGTTACTTTTCGTCATCTTTCTCCATCCGTTCCTGCTACTTCTTGAGCAACAACCCGATCTCGTGATAGCTTACGCAGATGATATATCTGTTATAGTCACTAATACTCATGTGATTGAATGCATTAACACACTATTTGATCGATTTGAACAAGCTGCAGGCGCTAAACTTAACAGGCTAAAAACCGTGGCAATAGACGTTGGGCTTGTCGATGGAAACCCACTGAGCATATCATGGCTACAAACAGCAGAAGAGGTGAAGATCCTAGGCGTGTTTTTCACCAATTCAATTCGAGCGATGATTAAAACTAATTGCGACGCTCTAGTAATAAAATTTTCCCAGCTGTTGAGACTGTACTCGCTGAGATATCTAAATCTTCTCCAAAAAATAACATTGTTGAACACCTTCATCCCGGCAAAAATTGGTATTTGGCATCCATTCTTCCACCGTATTGTATACATACGACAAAAATAACAGCGACCATGGGTTCATTTTTGTGGCCCGGCTTACCAGCCCGTATTCCCATGGAACAACTAGCGCACGACAGATCTTTAGGTGGAATGAGGCTGCAGCTACCGGCCTTAAAATGCAAGGCACTATTAATAAATGGACACATGCAGGCAAGCGACTCCCTTCCCTATTATCAATCTCTTCTAAACCAAGCAAATCCTGTCCCCGCAGACCTTCCATGCCTAAATTTAATTTCCCAACAAATTCCCCAACTTCCCCCACACGTTCGTGATCATCCCACCAGTGACCAAATACGTAGACTATTTTTGGAACAAACTGGAATACCTAGAGTCGAGAGTAAATATCCTAGCTTAAACTGGACACGAATCTGGACGAATATCAAAACGAAAAAGCTGTCTTCTAACCATCGGAGAATATTTATCTGTTAGTTTAATGAGAAGATAGAACACCGAAAACTGATGAGAATCATACATCCAGCCGACGGAGAAAATTGCTTGTATTGTAATTCTATAGTAGAAACTATACAACACAAGTTTGCCGATTGTCCTCGTGTAGCACAAGCGTGGGCTTTTGTGCAACAGTAGATTTTAATGATACTTGGAGGATGACGAAGACTATCGTTCGAAGATATCTTGCGACCAACTTTAATAAACATAGGACCAACAAAAAGGGAGAAAATCTTGAAGATCTTTATATTATACATTAGTTATGTTCAAGAATCAAACGGTAGAATCGATGTTAGTGCACTTGCATTTTATTTTAACTGCGAAAAATTAAAGACATTTGTAAATAGGCTTTTATAGATTCATAAATAAACGTTACATTAAAGACTGGACTCGGAAAAAATGAGACCCCTAAAAATGATCACCAAAAATTCATTTTATATCGGATACTTCTCAAATTTTCAGGGATCAAATAACTATATATTAGCTATGTTTTGGCATAATTTATTTATTGAATTGCCTCCCCAAGCTGAATGCTCGTACATTTCTCTTAACACTGCTCATGAGATCTTGGGCGAGGCTTTGTCCATCTTCCTTACACAATTTCTCCCAGTTTTTCTTCAAAGCTTCATCGGTTTTGAATGTATTCCGCTTTTCTTCAACTTCTTCCTCATTTTCGCCCAAAAATTTTCGATCGGACGAAGTTCTGGTGTATTTGGCGGGTTCGCCTCATTCGGGACCACATTAATGCCCTTCGCTTCGTACCAATCCATTACAGGCTTGGCGTAATGGCACGAAGCGAGATCCGGCAAGAACAGCGTGGGACCACGGTGAGAGCATTCCTCTTGATACATCTGCCCGTTTATGGTGCCGGTTGTAACGAACGGCTTGCTGTACTGTCCTCACTCGCAGATCGCCTGCCAAAACAGGTACTTCTTCGCGAATTTGTCCATCTTCCTCTTCCGGAACTTTTCCGGAACTTCCATGCGGGACGTACCGACAAAAAACTCGAGGCCGGGGATTTGTTTGGTGTCCGCCTTGATATATGTCTCGTCGTTCATGACGAGACAGCCTGGCTCGACCAGCCACTCACGGTACAGCTTTCGCGCATGCAATTTGGCCACCGTGTTTTGCTTGTCAGTCCGGTTTGGCGCCTTCCTGACCTTAAAAACACGTAGCTCAGCCCGCTTCATGGTCTGCTAGATGAACCACTTCGACGAATTGACCTTTTTGGCCAGGTCTCGGGTGGAAAGGTTCGGGTTATTCTTAAAATACTGCCTTATCTTCCGCGCCTTCTCTGGATATTCCGTTTTCGGTTTTCGGCCGCTTCCAACGCGCCGCTCGATGGTCTGCGTCTCCTGGAACATCTTCACAACGCGGGACACGATGGAATGGTGGATTCCAAGCCTTTTGCCGATCCATCTGTACGACTGACCAGGATTATCGATAACCGCGCTCAAGATTTGCTGGCGTAGCTCTTCTTGTTTCGAATGCATCTTGAAAAATACTTGACAGATCGCAATAAAATTTTGCACACATAAACATAGAACTCTAAACCCAAATTATTACCCGAAATTTCATTAATTTTTACCCACGCGATAAGAAGTTACACCCAAAACAAAATGTCGCATTTTTTCTGAGTCCAATCTTTATAAGGAAAAAAAAATGAACGATGGGTATATAACATCAAATAGCTTTGAAGTTTTTGAAATATATTATGAGTTCCTCTCAAACGTTGGTGCAAATCTTGCTAAGACTATTAAAACAATAATGTCAACCCCTTGAGCACTGTTACTCGTTTGGAGCAAATTATTTTCCTAAAGCCCACTGATATACATAAAGTTAAATCTATAAAAAGTGATCTGGATAATAAGAAAAGCTGTGGACCGAAAAATTTCACCCCCAGTATTATAAAACAAATTCAAATAAATTTACTGACATTTTTTCCCAACTTTTTAATCAAATACTAAGGGGAAATATCCAGACTGTCTCAAAGTAGCTAGGGTGATACCCATCTTTAAATCCAGCGATGCGTCTGATTCAAGTAACTATCGTCCTATTTCAACGTTATCTGTGTTCAGCAAAGTTTTTGAAAAACTGTTAGTGAGTAGACTTGTAGATATTTTGGACAAATATAGCGTATTATATAAATTTCAATATGAATTCAGGAAAAAGTGTAGTACCTCAACCGCCATCGCGGAACTGGTTGTTTTTCTGATAAGTAATATTGGTAATAAATGCATTGTTGGAGTACTTTTGATTGACCTAAAAAAACCTTTCGATACCTTGAATCATAATATTCTGTTGCAAAAGTTAGAAAGTTATGGTATTTGTGGATTAGCTTATCATATTATTCGCAGTTATTTGAGTGATAGAAAGCAATATGTAGCATTACAAGATGCACAAAGTTCTCTGCAGTCTATTAACACTGGAGTTCCTTAAGGGAGCAATAACGGACCTCTTCTATTTCTAATGATGATTATGGTGATTATGTAGTACTATCATCTATTGTAGAAAGGTAATATTCCATAGCAGTGGAATAATCAGAAAAAAAATTTGATCAGGATCCTATTGTTGTTTGTGATCATCAAACTCCTGTATGAAGGGCCAAAAACGTTTGGGCAGGCCCGTAAGCGACACTTACACAAAACCCGCGAATATGGGGAAGAGAATCTCCTTCCAAAAGCAAGTTCACACTCACAGCACTAGAATCGAGCCCTCGATTGACAGAATAAACCAAATAGATGGGGTCGAAGAGCCCGCCCTCGAAATATTAACAATAGGGAGAAGGCAGTCCCATGCTCCCTATCCAAATCGTTTCACTTGGGTGCTTTGATGGTCCCTCCCTTTCCCCGTTATATGGTGAACGGTTCTGCTCTATTGCTGGGTTTTGACTACCCGGTACATGGCTCCATCGAGAGTTCTGGGTGATAGATTATATTTTCGCCACTCGATTGGCAACGAAAGTAGTCCATGTAGTAGGTATCGCTTCAATCCATCGAAGAACGCAAGTAGAATCTGTCCAGAAATAGGCTCTTCCCTTGAACACAATTGATTGAGCAACCTTCTCGTAGGGTTGTGCTGCTAGGAGTGCAACACATAGCTCCAATCTGGGGATTGTTTGGCATTTTAACGGTGGTACCTTCGATCTGAAGGTCAAAAGACGAATTTTCATCTTCCCTGTGGCGTTCTTGCTTCTTACGTACAGGCTCCATATGCCTTTTCTGACGCATCGGAGAAATAATGGAGTTCCAGCGATATAGCTTCCGGAACGATGACACACCGGTCAATTCGAATTTCGTTGAACAGCGGAAGCTGCTCGTGAAGTCTTCTGCAAGACTCACCCACCATCGAAGAAAGTGGCTGGTTCCAACTTAGACGTTGATTTTCCTCATCGTGAAGTGTCCACAACAACTGCATAACAACCTTTGCCGAGGTATAGCTGCTCCTAAGAGTCCCAAAGGGTCAAATAACGATGCAATTACCGAAAAGACGTCTCGTTTGGTGAGTGGTTTTTCCGGGTTCCAAGTTGGAATTGTAAATTAAAATCTCAGGGTGTCCGTACCTGGCATCAGAGTCAATCCCAAGCTTTTGATCGAGGGATCTGGATCCAAGTCGATCCCTTTCTGCGTGCGAATTGCTAACATTCATCGGAAATACCTTCCAAAACAGCGGAGCAGTTCGATGCCCATTTTCGTAAGCAAAATCCACCCTTTGCGAACACCAAATCCAACTGTAGTTGCATTTCTATCGCTGTGTTGGCCTCATCTGCGCGTGTAATGACATCGTCCACGTAAGTATCTTCGATTGCCGCTTTTGCTGCAAGTGGAAATCCCTTCTCCTCATCTAAAGCCAGGTGTTGGAGCGTCCTGGTAGCCATAAACGGCGCTGGTTTGGTCCCATATGTAATTGTGTTGAGCAACCTCGCTAGGTGAAGTATGCCACAAAATGCACTGCAACGGACGGTCCTTAGAATCGACGTTGATTTGTCGAAACATTTTCTCTACGTCCGAAACAAGCATAATCGGTTTCGTGCGACTGCGTAGTATAATGGATCGGAGGTCCTCCTGAATAATCGGCCCCTCGCTGTTTTGCAAGAGGCATCAAACACTATCCGTAGCTTGGTTGTAGTGCTTGCCTCTTTAACAACAGGGTGATGCGGTAAGTAAAATCGCCTCACTATTCCAATTTCCGATCCTTCCACTAATCGCATGTGACCAAGCCTGATGTACTCTTCCATAAATTCGTGGTACTGTTCCCGTAGCAACGAATCCCTACCTAGACGCCGCTCAGTTCCTGGGTGCTGGTATGCGATATTCCTTGAATCGCCCAACCGTGAGATTGCATCTTCTTTCTTTGGTAATGAGACGGAATACCGACCGTCTGAACCCCGTTGAACTGTGCGTGAAAAGATTTCTTCGCTACGTTTATCTTCCAATGAGAGAGCCTAGCCTGACTCAACCTCCTCACCGGACCAGAAACGAGAGATCAATGCATCCAATTCGTCTAGTGTTGTAACATTGCAGCTAATCTGTAGTGAGCGGCTAGGTGCTGAAATACCGCCGCTTACTATCCATCCAAAAACAGATTCGTTGAGAGTTTGATTCCCTACTCCCAGGGAAATCCTACGACCAGTTTGGAAGAAATCGAAAAAATATTCGATACCAAGCACAAGATTCACACCGTTGCGTTCGAAAAATGAGGGATCTGCCAATTGAATCCCACTTGGAAATGACCACTTCTCTGTATTGGTGGTAGTAGTTGGAAGATTCACTGTTACCTTTGGGAGATCGAGGAAATTCATTTCGCGTACAAATGACGATTAACGCGAACGAATTACTGCATGTATCCTAGGTTTCACGTTGGTTCCGGTTTGTCCTATTCCGAGAAATGAAACATGCACTCAATCTTGAGAAACCTTCATCTGCTGACTTAATCTCTCCGTTACGAAATTGGTCACTGACCCAGAGTCCAACAGAGCGCGTGCAGGAAGACGAGTACCATTATCATCAGCCTCAATCAACACGACGGCTGTAGCCAAGAGTACTTGCGAATGTTGAGGAGCTGTAGCGGACACTACAGACTCCGTAGATGCAACGTTCGACACTTGGATGGAAGATGAGGATATATATCGTTATTCAAATTCAACAACATGGGCTAAACTGTGGGAATCAAAGGTGGTCATATATTTTTATTCGTAAGTGGTATCTGTATCTTTTTATGTGTTGACTAAAAAATTATGAATTTGTTACATTTGAAAATACAGGTTATTTCTAGGCTATAGCCAAAATTCCAGCTAAATTACTCTAATGGAAAATAAAAGACACGCCTCATAACATGACTATTTGTATGAAAATCGGGCTTTGGTCTTATTGTATTGTCCATCACTGTAATTGGACCGGCCTTTTAGATAGAAATTTGAATCTGTTTTTAAATTTGCAAGACCATAAACTCAAAATCAAAGCTTACATGACATGAAGAAATAACAAATTTAGGGACACAAAATTACATTTTCCAAGTACTGCTACTATTAATGCTAATGCAAATGCTACTTGATGCCTGTTTTGAGCTCAAAGATCTAGTAATTAGACCGTCAGAAAAATTCCAGAAGCGGTAATCAAATTTGATTAAAAATGTGTTTTATAAGAATTCAATTCAGTTGATTCGTGTACGTTTTATTTTGTGCAAAATTATGACCTGAGGCCAAAGTTACACGAATTTCACACCCGTTCACAAAGGGACCTTTGGTTGTCTTTTTTCGGCCCAAAGATAAACCAATTGAAAACCATTGAAAACTTTTGTCATTTCGAGAGTATTGCTGCTTAACTAATCTGGTGTTTCGATACATAAAGAGAAATTTAACAGAGTGCGAATAGCTGCGCCGAATTATGAAAAGGCTAATAAGATTGCTGAGCACGAAGTTTTCAATATTGAATATTATATCCACGTGCCCTCGCGTGATGTGAAGATCGATGGCATTGTTTCCGATGCGAGTCTGACTGTCGAGAACTTGAAACGAGTTTTTGGTAGTTTTAAGAACTCTAAAGTCTTCCGTGAGCTTGTAAATATACTGAATGTACATCAACTACATTCAGCATCGTTGCTAGACGAAAAAAATAAAAATTATCATCTTTCCGACACGTTCCGGGTGACCTACGCCAGTTCAGTTCTCCAAACTATGTAAAATTACATGGAGCTTTTTCCTGGTGCGCTTGTATAGACCGAGGGTATACAATTGTACCACCTGCAAAAGGCTGGGACGCTCGGTCAATCATTTCGTTTGGTTGCGGCAAGTGTGGTAAAAACCACATAGAGGATTCTTGCAGGTAAGCTGCGCAGAAGTGTATTTATTGTGGTGAGAATATCGATCCTGTACTAGTGTACCAAAGGTACAAAAAGCAATCCGACAAAATGCTGCGTTCCATCGCTGGACGCTCCTGGCAGACTTATTCAGAAGAATCGGACTCTGGCATAGCTAATGAAGGTGATTAGCTGGTACACGCACCCGGATCCTCAAGAAGGTAACGTTCTTTTTCGAAAGGTCGCCCCGCCATTAGAATCATACCTTAAGTAATTGACTGTTTTATGGCCCCTCCTAGCATCGATCATATCTTTCGATGGATAATTCATCGATCCAGGTCGGAGATATGATTACAGTACTGCAGTGGAGCTGCCGTAGTCTTGTGCCTAAACTACACACTACCAAAATGTCATGTAAATTTCTGTCCCCTGAGACCGACACATGCAAGCGGCCTTTAGCACATAAGAATGAGTTGAAAGAGATGAGAAAATAAATTCAATCGAACACATCTTTTGTCGAATTGCGTATGTGTCAGTTTCAGAAGAAGTAATTTTACACGAAATCTTTCTTTACGTTCCCCGACTTTTTACAAACATGAATTACGTCTCGTGTAAAATTCATAATTTCTAAGTGTGTAGACTCGTTCAAAGTTTTAGTTCACAATGCCGATTTTGATAGATTTGCTCTATGTAAAACATGTCATTCCAACTTCCACTATTTTAATATTCCGCCTGGACAAAGACGATTCCTATGAAGAAGTGCTTCCAGGGGTCAAAAAGTTTCTCCCAGTTCGTTCTGACGACGAAATCGTCGCTTGTCAAGTAACTGCAAAGAATAAAGACCTTTGCATAACATCAGTTTACGTTCCTCCCAGAACTTCCATTGGCCGTAGTCAACTCTGGAATTTTACTAGTTACTTTTTTACCGTCAATACTGGGACAATATGGTGGCTATTTTTTTACGATTTCTGTGACGGTTTCAATTTCTCCATTGTTCAATGGTGAAGCATACCTCAACCTCCTGCCTATGGAAAGTCATCAATCCCCATGGTAGCGATCATTGACCAATAATTATTTCAATTAAGGTTTGCCTTCGATTTCCATTCGCACATCCACATAGTAGATTTCTCACAAGGAACATCAATTGCCATAAATATGTATAGGTGGTAACAAAAGGTACTGAATCCGTTGTGGCATCTGCATCACAGATATAATCGATTTCGTTCATTTACAGCAGATCGCACTTGTTGCATCCTGCTGAGTCAAAACTCTTCATGTCTAATTTTTGCCCATTGCGTCACGCTGGGACAGAATTCTTAAACCCTCGTCAATCATCGACCGTGCCAAAATGGTCGATTTACTGCGTAATAAATTTCCAAGGAAAGGATCAGTTTACCAAGCCAATGTTCTGTACTCGTTTCCAAGCGGCGTTGTTCCCATGCTGCATGAGCATGCTAACGCTGCAGCGTTGTTCTCTCTTGATCATCTCTCTCTCTCTCTCTCTCTCTCTCTCTCTCTCTCTCTCTCTATATATATATCTCTTTTTGTCGTTCTATGTATCGATCACTGATTGGCTACCAAATATAGAATGATTACAAATACCTCCAGTTAATAGGAGTTTAGCTTGTCAAAACTGATGAATACATTCAATTACATTCTTACCGTCAAGAAGTGTCGTCACTTATTAAAAGAACTTCCTCAATCAGTAAGTACATTGGGGAAAGTTTACAGCGTTGATACACTTCCACCGATAGAAGAATATCGATTTCTTGCCGATCTGATCTACAAAAGCTCATTTGAAGGACAGCAAATAAAAGTTCCAAATGCACTTTTCAAAAGGAGACCAGTCACACCCAGCTGAGACGATGAACACACAAAACTATATTTACCAAAATCTGACGCTTTCAAAGCGACAAAACATCAAAGAAATACATTAATTCGATTTCACGAGAAAAGTCTGTTTGGGTCTGTTCCAGAAAAAAACATATATTTCGAAAAACGTTTTCGATGGACGCCGCTTGGAGACACGGCGTCCTCACCCAAATACGATACGATAAAACACAATCATCTGTAAAATCTCCAAGATATTGCAAAAATACGCTTGCTGGATTAAAAACAAAATTGTAACGCCTAATTGTCGAACGCAGGTCACTATTCAAAAGCCTAGTAAACCAGCGTCTGACCGTATATTAGAAAATTGTTGGAGAAAACGATTCTTCGAAGGCTCGATCACTGGGTTGAATCGATTAACTTGCTATCAAATTCACTGTTTGGGTGCCGTAAAAGAAAAGGACCAAATGATTGTCCAGCGCTGCTTTCCTCAGATATTCAACTCGCCTTTGCGCACAAGGAACAGCTGGCTTCAGTATTGCTGGACATTAAGGAAGCTTTTGATTCAGTTTCCTTTGAAATCCTGTCAGATAATGTGCAGAGATGTGGACTTCTACTAAATTTACTTTACCATTTACTTTTACGTCCTACTAAACGTAGTATTAATTCATTCGTTATATCAAAATAATATGAAATATCGGCTCCGTAAAGCTAACGTGCATCGCAAGCATACATACTGATGATGATTATTATGATGTAATACTATCATCTATTGTAGCAAGGTAACTTTCCATAGCAGTTGAATAATCTGAAAAACGATTTGATCAGGATCCTATTGTTGTTTGTGATCATCAAGCTTCTGTATGAAGGTCCAAAAACGTTTGGGCGGGCCCGTAAGCGACACTTACATGGCACCCGCGAATATGGGGAAGAGAATCTCCTTCCAAAAGCAAGTTCACACTCACAGCACTAGAATCGAGCCCTCGATTGACAGATTAAACCCAATATATGGGGTCGAAGAGCCCGCCCTCGTTCCGCGAAATGTTAACAATAGGAAGGAGGCAGTCCCATGCTCCCTATCCAAATCGTTTCACTTGGGTGCTTTGATGGTCCCTCCCTTTCCCCGTTGCATGGTATTTTATATTTAGTATAATTCTAGGGTTTTTTTTTCATTAGGGCGAATCTACAATTGAGAGATTCTCTCTGGGCTCGCTCTCTTTTATTCATAACCAATCACCTTTACGGTTTTTATTCTAATACTTGTAGACTATGCTAGCCAGCACTGTTGTGTTTCGATCTGTACTAAAGAATCCCTCGAAAGTTTTTTAACGGCGCTGTAATGAATGAAAGAGAGAGAGCCCGGAGAGAATCTCTCAACTGTAGATTCGCCCTAATGAAAAAAAAACCCTAGAATTTGTACACAAATAGTTAAGATATAATTATTGACAAAAATGCAAATATATACAAATTTCAAACTTGAATGGATTGTTACCGAAAAATAAATAAAAATTAGATAGGTATTAATATCCTACTAGTCCTGGGAAAGCTGAAAACAGATGAAAAGATATTATTTTATAAGACATGTTGTAATATTTTGTCTCTATACTGTTCTAGTCACATTTCAAAGATAGCAATTGAAGTGATCGAAGAGTCGGTTTGATGATTTCTGAAATAAATGGCTTATCTCACCATAATACCACTAAACACTATATTAAAATATAATCCTACATTGCTTATAAACACATGCCAGTCTGTTATGAATATTGTAGTTGAAGTTCAGGGTCCTCCCTTAGCTCAGTCAGTAAAGGCGCAGCTACAAAGCAACACCATGCTGGAGGTGGCTGGGTTCGATTCCCGGTCTGGGCTAGGAATTTTTCGTAAAGGAAAATTTCTCGACTCCCTGGGCATAACGTATGGTTGTACTTGCCACACAATCATACTAATGCAAAAATGGTACTTGGCATCGAAAGCTCTCAATAAATAACTGTGGAAGGCATATAGAACGCTAAGTTGAGAGCAAGCAATAAGCTAATTGTGAAAGCAATAAGCTTGAAATGCTAAAGAAGAAGAAGAAGAAGTTGAAGTTCAGAAGTGCAATTTTAAATTAAATGTTATGCAGAATGCTGAAAAATAAATTGAGCCTTTGATGCCTGTCATGTTGCTCCAGGCTCTTACATGGTTTTGGAATGCAGAGATGATTCCAAAGCGTGCGGAAATTATTGATACAATGAGAAAGGAAAATATACAATATGATTTAAAGGTACACGATCTTCAGTCGCACCCCCTCACCACGCTATTGTCAGATTGACAACATTGCCCAGGCTACGCCAACCACACCGTCTTCATGTTTCAGCTGGCAGTCTTTTGTGATCATATGACTCGTAGAGGCGTGAGGTAGGAACTTGTGAGGACGAGAGGTCGGTCGCACCCTCCTTCGAAGTTGTCAACTCACCATTTGAAGCCCAACATTGCAAACATACATACTGTGTGTGTCTTTACAATCAATCTCCCACTAACCGGCAGTGCTTTTATGGAAGAAACTTGTCTGCATTTCTTCAGTCATTTATATGTGATCACTGTTTGCAAACATTTTTAGCCCTGGAGATTGAAGGTGACTGCTCTATTGAAAATCCGACGACCCATTTCAAGAATGCCTGTTTCTACACGTACATTCTGAGGTTATCTTCATATACAATAAGCCCCGCATGAAAATCTTCACACATCAAATGGATATGTGAAGAATTTTCATACTTCCAGAATCAAAAATGGAAGTTCTTGATCCTGGCGTGTATATAGTTAAGGTATATTTTTGATAATCGAAACGACCTCACCAATGTTCCTTATCCGGATGCAGGAGCGGGTCACTAAAAACACTCAAAAATGGGAAAAAACAATCCATCTCAATAAACACGACCATAACACACTATGAGAGGGATTCCATTCTCAACGTCCTACGCAAAGCACTCGGAAAAACTATAATTTCACCATTTATTTTAGTTGAATGAAGCAATATTTTTTAATTTTCTTTCTGCGAAAACGACGCAGAAAAAACCAAACACGTCATTTTCAACCCAACATTGCAAACATACATACTGTTCAAAAATTACCAAGGCCCATTTTACTGAAATCACGTTTACGTGGGTGTAAACGCTTATCTTTACGATGTTGCTCTGTGTCAAATAACGCCTTTGAAAATACTCACATCACAGTGACTTTAACAAATTGTATTAGTTATTTAAATACTTACTATTTCAGATTGAACTATGCTGTGGTTTATGTTTAAACAACACCAGTACGTCTATCTTGTTTTTCATGCAGTAATTTTTTTTTAAATTTATTTATGCTTTCAGGAATGCCAGGAAAGAAAAACACTATAACATATCAATGCTGCCCTGAACCATATGTTGATATAACATTCACCATACAGATTCGACGGAGAACTCTATACTATTTTTTCAATTTGA
This sequence comes from Aedes koreicus, assembly GCA_024533555.2. Lineage (NCBI taxonomy): Eukaryota > Metazoa > Arthropoda > Insecta > Diptera > Culicidae > Aedes > Aedes koreicus. The sequence continues at coordinate 177,044 of JAHHFK020002414.1, read as the reverse complement.
TAGTTCCTTGTGTCTTAATTTCTTCAATGGCTTTATTAGGATTCACGCTACCTCCAGACTCCGGTGAAAAGCTGACTCTAGGTAAATATTTCTCTTAAGATAAAATTATAATGCAGTTATTGTCGAAAAGCGAAGCGTAAATAACAATAATGTACCATAATGCAAGTGAATACTTGAGCATCTATATTGATTCTAGGCTTTGGAATATGAGTAAGTTCAAACCTTAGACGGAGTGTGGATGCAAAAAATGGAGGATTTACTGTTTATTTCACTGTTTGTTATTTTAATTTTAAATGGCACAAATCTTAAAGGGTGTCCACGATGAAATTGCCACACTATGAAATTGCTCTAACTTTTTAACCGTTGGGTAGAATTTAATGAAAATTTGAGTGGATTTAGTTCATAGTGCATTATTTACAGTTTTAAAGTCCTGTGATCAAAACTCGCGGAAATGGAGTCGAAAGAACAGCTCGTGCGTGATAAAATCTTGCGCATTCATCACGAGAACAAGGATCTCTCGCATCGTTCCATCGCTAAAACGTTGGGAATCGCGAATTCCACGGTGTCGCGAGTGATTAAGCGGTTCGAGGAACGGTTGACCACCGATCGGAAGCCCAGAAGTGAAGGAAAAAGTATTCCGTACAACACCAAAAATCACACCTGCGTAGTTGGGGCCTTCAACCGAAATCCGAACGCCTCCGTTCGGGATGTGGCTAAGAAGCTGCACCTAAGCCGAAGTTTTGTCCAGAAGGCCAAAACTAAGGCTGGGCTTCGAACGTTCAAGGTACAAAAGGCCCCTAATCGAGACGAGAAGCAGAACAAGTCCGCCAAAACCCGTGCCAGGAAGTTGTACCTCAACATGCTGAAGAAAGTTGAATGCTGCATCATGGACGACGTAGCATATGTGAAGGCCGACTTCAAACAGATCCCCGGCAACCTGTTTTTCACGGCCAAGGATAAGTTCAGCGTTCCGGAGCATGTCCGCACTCAGAAGATGTCCAAATTTGCAAAGAAATTCCTGGTTTGGCAAGCCATCTGCACGTGCGGGAAGCGGAGTGCACCTTTCGTGACCCAGGACACGATGAACGGACAGGTGTACATAAAAGAGTGCCTCCCGAAGCGGCTGCTTCATCTCCTGAAGGCCCACAACGTCCCAACAATCTTCTGGCCGGATTTGGCCTCATGCCACTACTCCAAGGACGTGCTGAAGTGGTATGCGGACAATAAGGTCAATTTCGTGCCGAAAATGTTCAACCCTCCCAACACTCCGGAGCTCCGCCCCATCGAGAAGTACTGGGCGATTATGAAGCAGCACCTTCTTAAACGACCTAAGGTAGTGAAGACAGTCGAGGAACTGAAGAAAGTATGGGTTTACATGCAAAAAACGGTTGATTCACAGGTTGTGCAGAATCTTATGGCCGGGGTTAAGGCCAAGGTGCGGGCATTTGCGTATGGACTGTAAATAAAATACGAGTAAAATAGTAAAATGAAGTTTAATAGTTATTTCTCAATCCCTGAAAATTTGATGGCAATCGGATGAAAACTCGAATTTTGCGAATCAATTTTGTGTGTGGCAATTTCATCATGGACACCCTTTAAAAAGCAAGATTTGTGTGTGCAACATTGATTATGGACATTGAGGTATTAAAGCAAACATGTTGGTTTGTTTTTGATAACAACATGTTCGTAAAGTATCTTAACATAGTAAGGTTAACAAGCATAAAGGTGGACATAAATGAATTCAAATCCCTTTTTCCAAAAAGTGAGACAATTTCGACGCAATAGAAAAAGAGATCGTGCATGCAAAATTGTATGTGTTGCTTTTAAACGATCAATTGATTTGGAGAAAATTAATAATTTATAGTCAAGCATACTTGATATTCATTGTTGCGATTGAAGATAAAATGTCGCATGTTAAAATATAGACTGATATTTGAATTCAAATGAACACAAAACGTAAAACAATAAACATAAACTTTGGTTTGATCCTCTGAGATGTTGAGTTGTGGTAGAACTCTTATAATAAAAGTATTCGGATACCACAAAAACAAATAGAGGTTATTGTTGGCGCCCACGCCAATGTAACAGGATCAAACATGTTTGATTGTGCTCGCAGCGCGCCTGCGCGATGCTAATTTGTATCTTCCACTGGAATGAATGTGTATGTGTGTGTGTGATTACAATATCCGCTGTGTATGAATGATTTGTATGTATGTAATTACGTATCCCCTGAGAATTGACGCAAAGCGGAGAAGCAACAAAAGTCTCACCCCTCTTTGCTATTATTTTGTGTTGCACAACATTACGGCAGGTATATAAGTCCGACAGTAGAAACAGTCAGTATCAGTTTATGTATATTAGGGTGCCAATGGCATGTATGGGAAAAAATTGACCATCGAATTTCAAAAACGGGTAGTGCTCAAAAGTTTCGTCTCCTCAAAAAAAGTCCCCATGCAAAATTCGAGCTCAATCGGACTTCGTTAAGTGTTGGACCAAAGCGGTCAAAGTTTGACATTTTTGAAACACGAAAAATTTCCCAAGGGGGGGGGGGGGGGGGGGTACGTGAAAATTCCGAAATCGATTTTCTGTTTTTGATGCCAAATGTCTTAGAAATGCATGAAACGTCGAGATCTGGTGTTACCTCGAAAAAATTTTTTTTGAAAAAAATTGACTTTTTGGGACTTAGCAATTTTTTGAGGTGGAGGAGTGAAATGAATTTGATATGGAGGATTTGAATTCAATTGCTGAGATATCCATGGCAATAGTACTGAAACATGTCTTATATCATCGTTGGCAACTGCTAGCATATTATATGTGATATTTCATTAGGGTGGTTCACTTGTTTTGCATCAGGGTGGTCCATTTTATAGAAAAATAAAAAAATAAGATAATAGTATCAAAACATCTCTTATCTAATCGTAAGCCATTATCAATATTAAATATATGATATTTCATTAGGGTGGCTCAGTTATTTTCCATTAGGGTCGTTAAGAACAATAAAAAATATTTCCAGCAAATTTAAACGCTATTCGCATTACATGGGCCCGGCGCGGGGCGAGGCCCGCCCGGGTAATATTTTGAAATGATTGCTTGGGTTTTGTATGTGAGCATTCTCACTATGCCGGCACGGCACGCCCAGCACGGCACATCAGCGTAGTGAGAACAGTCACATACAAAATCCAAGCAATCATTTCAAAATATTACCCCGGCGGGTCTCGCCCCGCGTCGGGCCCGTTGTAATGCGAATAGCGCTTTAACCAGTCAATATTTTTCGTATAGGTTAAAACCATTAAGCTTTCTCACGTCTATCATCTTTCTCTTCCAAGCAGGTAGAAAGAATAGATTGTTTACATACGAAAAAAAAAACAAAAAACGTATGAAAACAATCCTATTCTTTCTACGTGCTTGAAAGAGAAAGATGATAGACGTCAGAAAGCTTAATGATTTCTCACAAAACTTTTCAATATTGCCTATCTTACAATGAGAAATTCGCTTCTTTCGTTCTTTATCATTAATTAGTGCATCAATATAATAATTTCAACCGATTTCTATCCACAGACTGTAAGATTAGCGTACGGACTACCAAAGAGAATTATTTACTAGAGACGCTCTCTTTGTGGTCCTTTTGGAAACTTTTGCGAGACTTACATTCGGAATGCGACGCTTCTTTAAGGTGAAACAGATCGGTGCCCTCGTCTAATACTAATCTTAGAGATTAAGCATTGTGCATCAGTGAGTTTCTTATTTCTGTTTTGCACCGTCGTTGCAAGCTAAGATTAAAAATTTCAGAGTTATCTATCCTACATTTACCGAATATTGTAGAGTGGGAAGTCTTCGACTGCAACCTAATTAACAATTTTGACCGAGTAAACGTTTATTCAGCTGTTTATATGAGAAAGAAGAGTTTAGTCAGCTAAAATTGTTTGTTGGACCCCTAAGATGGGGAACTATCTCATTAATACGGTATTTGCAGATATAACTAACCTTTTCAATGGTTGTGACAAAAGACACGTAACGAAAGGGAGGGAACGGTATTGTGATATTTCCAAAATTCATGTTGCTAGGTTTTTGGTACATTGCATCGCATATATTTTCTTAAATTACATCTGATTTTTTTGAACTTTTATACATTGTTCGATGTTCTTCAACTAAGTGCAAAATAAACTGTTTCTGATCTTCATCCGTTGACAATTTCGAATTATATGTTTTGATTAATGCAATACCTCGTTCTGCATTGTCATTTACTACTTCCAAGCTTTTAATTCGTTTAATGGCATTTTCATATTCTTGTTTGCTATTCCACTGCGTAATATCAGTTTCCAACAATGATTCCGGAATCTCTAGAGCACATAACAAGTTTTTAGTATGCTGACTGCCTTGAACAAATGAGTGCAGCTGTAGTGTTGAAACGTCGTTTGATTCGACTATGGATTTAGCACACACATTTGTTTTGTTAGCTGAAAATAAAAATATTGTTAGAAATATAATGTTCTGCGTACATCGAATTGAACAAAATAATTACCTGATGTATGTAAGGCTTCAATATATTTTTTTTTATTTGCGATATCCAACGTTTCATCAAATAAACACAATCCGATGAGATTGCTATCCAAATACTGCAGATGTTTCAAGAACCCTTTATATACTGCTTTGGCAACTTCTTCGTCAACAGCTTCGTAGATTTTAAGCGATTTTATCAAATTAAGGTCATTGTTTGCAGACATTGCAGCACACGTAGACAGAAACCAGTTTTTCAAATATACTTTTACAATGAATACATTAAATCGTGCTAACTGTTGTTGAGTTGCCTTAGGTAACGCAAAAGTGTGTCGGTAAAGGAACATTTTTAGTGAATAAATAATTTTTGCCATCCATCTTGCATTATGGAAAGCACCAGGAGCTCTAATTTTAAAATGTTCTTTAATTTTTCCACCCAAAAATATAAGCGTAAGCTGAATAACTTCGCGATAATCTTCACGGTGATGTTGTTCTTTTAATTGTCGCTCAAAAAAATTCAAGAGATCCACCCTCTCGTTGGCTGTTATTGATGATTTAACGAATACATCATTAACACCAGAATGGTATGAGCTCTTTTCTAAACGGTGCCATTCCGTCTGAAACCGCTTAAAAATCTCAACATTTGGAGATTGTGCAGTTTCAAATTGTAGTGCCTTGAATGCCTTGCCAACTAACAGCTCGTTTATGTGATGTCTACAGGGAAGTCCAATCAGCTGTCTTTTAAACATTTTGTCAAGATGTTGACACGCTCCTTTCTTTCGACCAGTGTTTGACGCAGTGGTATCAAATGATGTAAACATAACCCTAAAACACGGAATAACGGTATAATTTAAAAATTATCAATAATAATATTGAAACTAATAGAAATTACCTGTCTTCAAGATCCCAATCGACAACTGCATTGTACACCGCTTCTGCTTGTTCTATTCCTGTTGAATTTTGGATGGGAGGAACAGCTAACAGCTTACGGATGCCTTCACCAGATACAACTATAGCCAATCGTTCAGTTTTGGGAGTGGCTTTAGACGACAATATACTAGGAAGCAGTTTTAAATCCCAATGAACTGTTAAGTTAACCTGTGGCTTAAATGTTGCTCTCAGCTCGTTCTGCTTTTGCACACGAATTTCTTTTCTTGAATTCCTAATGGACTCTTTGTTTAACACTAATGTTGAAACGTCGTGCCCCAATGATTTCGCTATAGATGATATTAGAAATACCGCATTTCGATCACTCACTTTGCAGCGGTCCAAAGCAGCAGCCACATCGACAGTAATGACATTTTTGAATGGTGATTTAGAAGTTGAAGACGATTTGGAAGGACCTAGAAGAAAATTTAAGAATCAATCGTTTGTTAACCACGAAAAACATTTTAAAACATATTTGAAATTAATTCAATTTACACTTACCCGGTATCTGAAAATCTTCGCCGATAGTACTGATAGAAGGAACGGACTCACTCTGGGTTTGAGATGAGGACTCGAAATCACTAGCAGTTAATTTTTTTCTTTCCTGTAGACTTGCTTCTTCCTGCTCACTTGTTCGTGGATTAGTCTCTGTTGTCGCCTCTGCTGTTTCTTCCTCCTCAAAATCACTACACGAGATAGTTGCCGTTGGAAAAGACTCACTTGTTGTTGGAAGAGTTAGTTCTCGTTGTTCTTGCAAATACCGATATGCTTTTCTTTCTACTTTATTCTTCGGTTTATACCTCTTCCCGATATCGAAAAGGTTCTGCAATGAATCAGAGAAATCCTTTCTCTTCTCAATTTCTCTCGCCGACATTCTTAGCTTGCGCTTCTGCAAGATTTTCCAAGTTTCGTAGTACCGCAAGATTTTATGTTGCACTGTCCTGTCGTCGAGCAAATGGTTCAAATGCTTTTTATTCCATGATACTTTCAAAGCTTGTATTGTTAATTGTGCACTTGGTTTAGTCTTTTGCTTCTCTGCTCGCAAATGAAACATGAATTTCCGGAAAACTTCGTTGTATGTAGGCAAATTCGAAGATTCGGGGAACAAAGGTAGGTATTTTCCAACTAGCCGAATATCCTCCATTTTGAAAAACAAAAAACTGTTGACTAGACCGCGGTTCCTCGTTCAAATATAAAAATACTGAATGAGTAAAACTAAAAATAACAATTCCTTATATACCAAATGTGTGGCCATTTCATTACCTACTCAGTCTTTCAAAACTGCTCGCTTGGGACGTATTCGTTGCCTACGGGTAGCTTATATTTTGTTTGGGTAGATAACACTTCAGAACAAAAAGCATTCGAAGCAGACGTTGTCACTACCGAAGCCGTATACCACAGCAAGCGGCAGGTAACGTACTTTTGTTTTGATCCCCTATAACGTACCTACTTGTGTTTCTCGGAAATGAAGCAGTCCAAGGCCAAGAACCTCTTTAGAAAAGATAAACAAAAAACTTTTGTTGCACTTCGTAGTCGCCTATCAAGCTATTGTAATAATTTGGGTACATCAAAAATCGTTTTTTTTCCTTATTTTTGTCCATATTTTGGTAACGGCACATTTTTGTTAACTATTAAAAAAAAATAATAAAAATATCTTAACGAAGTGTAGTATGCCAAAAAAGAATCATGGTTTCAAACTATGCAAAAAATATTGACTGGTAAATTTGCTGGAAATATTTTGTTGCTTTTAATTTCCAACTCAAAGGACCACCCTAATGGAAAATAAATGAACCATCCTAATGAAATATCATATATTTAATATTGATAATGGCTTACGATTATATAAGAGATGTTTTGATACTATTATCTTATTTTTTTTATTTTTCTATAAAATGGACCACCCTAATGCAAAACAAGTGAACCACCCTAATGAAATATCACATAATATGCTAGCAGTTGCCAACGATGATATAAGACATGTTTCAGTACTATTGCCATGGATATCTCAGCAATTGAATTCAAATCCTCCATATCAAATTCATTTCACTCCTCCACCTCAAAAAATTTCTAAGTCCCAAAAAGTCAATTTTTTTCAAAATATTTTTTTTCGAGATAACACCAGATCTCGACGTTTCATGCATTTCTAAGACATTTGGCATCAAAAACAAAAAATCGATTTCGGAATTTTCACGTACCCCCCCCTTTGGGAAATTTTTCGTGTTTCAAAAAAGTCAAACTTTGACCGCTTTGGTCCAACACTTAACGAAGTCCGATTGAGCTCAAATTTTGCATGGGGACTTTTTTTGAGGAGACGAAACTTTTGAGCACTACCCGTTTTTGAAATTCGAAAAGTCGATTTTTTTTGGCACCCTAATATATATATATATATATATATATATATATATATATATATATATATATATATATATATATATATATATATATATATATATATATATATATATATATATATATATATATACATATATCTATAAAGATATATTTATATATACATATATGTACATATATATACATATATTTTTTAATTTATATATATATATTTTTTTTATTAAAAATATTCTTCCCCTGTGTGTTCTATTCTCTCTTTTTTCGTTTTTTTTTTTTTTTTATTTCGGTGGTATGTTTGCACTTAACTTGTACTAACGCAAAGATAATGCTTTTAAGAGTTAATCATTTACGTTCATACAAAAGCTAAGAAAATTTACTTTCAGTCGTTATCAAAAAATTGTGCTGTTGAATGAGACAAGCTACATTTTATACAAAGTTTGAAATTGGTGATTTTTCGGACATTTTTGCAGATTATTTCCAAAAAAAGCAGGTTAAACTAGATCTTTTTTTTTAACAAAACTGAGCATCTTATCATGTTCTATGATTCGTTCTTTGACACCAAACATCTATCTCTTTTAGTTTTCGTGCAATTTCAATATTAGCACACGATGTTAGGTCTTCAATTGGCATCTTAAAAACCACCCATTCCACCCCATTGTGCTATCGATTTCGACCCGCGCATATCGCGCACAGCACACTTGATCGAACCGTATATTTGGCATGCGCATGTAAGCCATGAGTGCATACGCTTACGAGCCATGGGTGCAAAATGAGTAAAATTTTGTGGTATACTGTATTTAGTTACGTGAACTAGAAACTAGTATAGAAAGCCAATGCTGTATGTTTTCAAATTGTTTTTTTGAACAATGTGGGTATTCGTGACATGCCACACAATTTGCTTTGAGATGATTTTTTCTACGTATTTTTCTCCTACTGTAAAAACGTCAATATTAAACATTTAATGTTAATATCGCATACTAATGCATCGTTGGAAGCATTTTCAATAAACCTTGTACCGACGTCAAATTCTGTCAAAAGCTAATGTAAACAAAAACTCGAATCTGCTAACACACCTAATTTTTTCGCCGGGAATCCAACAGCCGATTATTTTGGCATTCTAATTAACTGATATTCGATAAACAAATAACCGAGATTCAGCTTTCAAATTAAAATTTTGCCCTGAGACTCAGCTAGCAAACAGAAATTTATATATGACTGGTATGTAAGCAGATGTTCCTGTCGAATTGATCGGCTGTTGAACATTTTACCGAGATTGGGTGTGTATGAATTTGCGATCACGCACCCGAAAAAAATAACTTTAATCCTTATGTTTGCTAGGATTGTACCTCACACTGTAGCGCTAAACGTTGACTAATTATGTGACTAACATACCCCATATTCTGACTATTGGACAACCATACGAAAAACACGGAATATATTTAAAAAGGTAAAACATGTTCTGCTATTTCTGTTTTTTTACAGGAAGTTTATACTCATCACAACATATGAACGTAATTTATAGCCAGCAAAATATTACAGAGAAAATATTGTTTTAAAACAAGACCTTGACAATTTTCTTAAAGTATTATAACTGAGTGATAAAAAAAACGACATTCTGAATAACTAACGTTAATTCTGTTGTAAAACAAACTAATAGACTTTTTTGCATCTGCGCATCATAACGCATAACCGAGTTTTAGTGCAGAATAAAGGCCTTCTTTTTCTTACTATACGATCATTTGTATTATGTGCTTCATTATGCAACACTATTGAGTATCGAAATTTATTTCAATACAAGTGCAACAACTGTAACTTGTTGCAAAACTCGACTTTATCAGCACTTTTCTCAATTATATAATTGGGATGGAGCAAATTAAAAAAAATATAGATAACATTGAAGCTCAATACAAGAAACAATTTTAACTCCAAAGAAACCCCTAAGTGACATATAAGAAATATATGTATTGAATTAAAGTTACTCCTAAGTTTTTGATATGTTGTTGTTTTTCTCTGCGTATAAAGTTTTTATTTACGTTCTTAAGCAAAGGTTTTTCTACTCTCAATTTAGTGTGCTAGATTGACTTCTATAGTATCAATCAAAAGTTTTCCGTGCCTAGCAATGCCGATTTCGCCTGTTATGTGATGAGCATAATAGGCAGCGGAAATTATGATTGTTGTACAATCATTACAAAACATGAATTGCATAAGTCTATTTCTTAAATATTGTATGCAATTTTTACATTATTAATATCAACCACTTTCTTCCTTTTGTTCAATAACCACTTTGCTTGAGATGCGCAAATTATCATTTTGACCGAGCTAAATTTGCGATTTGTAATTTCACGTTTGAATACCAATGTAATGTGCCCAGAGAAGTTAAGAAATTTTCCAACCCGAAATATTTTACCTACCTGACCGAGAATCTAACATGTCACTTCCGAATTGATAATACTATTTTTTGCGGACTAGGTTATCTAATGTATAAATGTTATAGTTTATTATTTCGAAACAAACATTTGTCAACAGCATATGATCAATCTTAGAGATATTGCAACGAAATGAGTTCTACAGTTCGAAGGAGTTTTAAGTAAATTATCGTGAATATTTATTTGCAGAGAATACAAAACGCCCATCATGGTCAATTTGCATCACCACTTCGAATTTTTGAAGACACAAATATAAGTTACTAAAGACTAAACTTGAAAAAAAAGAGAGAAAATATGAAATATGATCGCCAAAAAAAAAAAGTTTGATTCTGATTCTCTTCAATTTTTCAGGAAATATAGAGCAACAATATGGTTATGTTTAACATAACTTTTTATTGAACCTCTGTTCCATATCCAAATCCTAATGCGCCAACATTTGCCTTTACACTGCTCATTAGAGTATGGGTAATGGTGCAATCCACTCTTTCTTCAAATAGAGTTTATTCTATAACTCCTTTACAAAGCTTATCCTTCACGATAGACCAATATTTCTGGATTGGTTGAAGTTACGGAATGCTCGGAGAGTTGGCTTCTTTATGTAAAAAAACAACACTGTTGTTTTTGTACCCGTCGAAGACTGGGTGGGCGTTGTGGAATGATGCCAAACCCGGGCTTAACAGCGTTTTGCCTCCGTGAGACTTCTTGTAGGTCGGAAGATGCTTCTGGAGATATATATCTTTCTATATTGGATGATACCAGATGTTATGAAAGGCTGACTAATTTTGCCAGACATGGAACTTCTTGGCAAATGTCTGCAGTTTCAGCAGTTTTTTTTATACGTTCCGTCGTCCAGAACAACGCATTTTAGTTTGTGAGCCACTGCCAGTACAAATATTTTGCGTGGGTTCTGGCTATCGTGTTATGCTTATCGCTCCAGATCGGTGCCTCCCGAAATTTGTATGCACCGTATCCAATATAGTCTCATACATATTGAAACTATATTAATTCTTTATTGACAATTTAGATTTTATTATTGATAACATTGATTGAAATTCAATGTCACCCAGATACATTACAGTATGTATATGTTTTATACTGTACATAAACAAATTCTTTCAGTAGATTGCGATCCGGTAAACTTGTAAGCTACTCATGTTTGGCAAAAAAAAAACATCCCCCAAATTCCTTCTGCACCAGCTCTACAACAAAAATTGCCGTGTGGGATGGTGGTCAATCTTGCTGGAACATGTAATAGTCATTTCTAAACATTAGTCTAACAACTTTCTCCAAAACTTACCTGTTGAAATAAATGTCGTTCACCTGACGGCTTTTTAATGGCGTTGAGCGGTAATTTTCCACCTCAAACCACGACTGACGCCACATTTTGGAACCGTGGAATGTTCCTTTTACTATCTGGCACATTTTTCGAGGTGGAAGGCCAAAATTTGTCGTTCTTCACGTTGTGGGACTGCTGTAGGACAAATATATTTTCGTTGAAAAAGGCGAACCCCTCCCCAGCGTGCCGCGCGAGAATAAGGCTCGCTCTTTCTAGACTTTTCTTCTTCAAAGGCTAGGAAGCTCTATGAGCTTTTCGTTTTTTGAATGGCTAGAGTCCCAGATCTATTATTTCAGAATGTTGTGCTTGGACGATATCCAAACAATCAAATCCGCAGCCATTTTGCGTACCAACCGCTGAGTTTTAGCCGGATCCGTTCCCTGACGTTTTTAATCCTAGGCGCATCTCTCATCGAGTTAGGTCAGCTAGCCTCTTCCGGTCATCCAATGAAAAAGTATCACGGTACCTTCTGAAACTAAATCGCGCTTCACACCTAGGTATTTCAGGTCTCTGAAAATGTAACGCAGGTAATCAACTTTTCAATCACCACGCCACGAAATAGTCCGTGAAAAAAAAAGACTGTGAATGAAAACAAGCATCCATGGCACGTGTTTGTTTGGACAGCCCAAGAGATAAATTACACCAATACATTCACAATATCTATGGCATAGTTAGATAACCACATCGAAAAGAAAAAGTGTATGATTATATACAGGACACTGTGTAATTGAAGTCCATCACAGTTTCAATTGTTTGCGGAAAATAAGTTGAAACGTTACTATATCCGACATTGTCTAGCAATATGTTAAACTAATATTACACTAATATGTTAAACTAATATTGCATAAAAGTTTAGAAAGATTAAACCAACAAAAAATATTTTTGATTTCAATCGTCTAACAACTGTTGAACCAACAAAAATGTGATTGTTAAATTTACAGTACTATTTTTATTTTCACAATATTTTATTTTGCGCGATTATAGTATATTATTTTTATGTATGAAAAGAGTGGATGTAATATTTGAACGATATTCATACTATTTGGGCCTCCAGCAACATTTTTTGTTTGCTGGTTTTCCAGTAAAACGTAAGTTGGTGGGAGCTCGTTCGATAATCGCTGAAACACAGTTTCAAAATTTAATTTAATTTAATGTTTTAGTGAAAATATTTCTGAGCGTTGAAACTGCTTTTTATAATTGAAAAAAAAAAAAAACAAAAAACGTTCGAAGGATGTGCTTTGGAACATGAAGTTCATGACATTACTTCTGTCATTAATTCATATGTATGCAACATTATCGAACAAGAGATTCAATCTCAGAAAAATACATGTAAGTCAAATTTACACTATCAATTTTCTTTCTTTTGCAATCGAAATGACATTGCTTTAAATGAGATAAGTAATCTCCATACCATTATATGATATCCATCGACAGAAAAACCCGACATTCTTTAGTGAGCACATAAAGATAATGTTGAATGTTCTTTGGGTTCTTAACATCGAATAAGTGAATCCATACACTCACAATAATATACACGTTGCCATAAACTAGTTTGTACTTCGATTTACCCATTGATTGAAACGTAGAGAATTCAAGAGCAAAGAACTACAAATTTCATCGTGCAGCATATTTTTTCCAATAATAAAATACTTTGAAACTACTTCTGGTCAAATGGAACTAAAAGATTTTGATGATGAATACAACACGATTTCATTCAAAGTATAATCAGGAAATATCGCCAGAAATAACCAAAAATAGACACGATCATCTTCGGTTTGGTGGACACTTCACACACTTATCTTCGGTATAAATTCGGAAATGATATATTTTTCACGGGTCTAAAGTTCTCTGTGACACTAGACTGTTTGAAAAGGGTTGCATTAAAATTGCGTCTGAGAAGGATTCGTAGCAAATCAATAACATTTTATAAAAAAGCATACAACGAGAAAAAAATCATAATATTTTTCATGAAAAAATAATCGTTGAATTGTTAATCTCTGCAACGTGCGATGTTTATCATTTTGAAGAAAGAGCAGTTTTTCAAGGATGGAGAAACTTCAAATAAAACAGTTTTTGGAAGACATATTTTCTGGTACTTCGAATTTTCATGTTTTTGTCAAAAAGGACAAATTTTATTATTAATATATGAGAAATTGAGGTTTTTTTCAATTAAAATGTAATAAGCAGCTTCTTCATAAGTGCAACCGTTGTCGAAATATTTTGAAAACAAATTCGGAAATTGATTATAGTTAGCAAAAACGCCATTTTAATTAATTCGCCGTGATTCTCATTCAGGAATAATATACTTTTCAAAACAAAAACTATTTCAAACATCAGAGTCACAATAACAATTTCCTCATATTAAAACAATTTAAAGATTATGTAAGGTTTTCATAAAATCGAAAATAAAATCCATTTTTCCGAAATGTCAATCCCTCGAAAAAAACCTTTTTTTTCTGAAACAACTTGAAGTAATAAGAAACCAGTAGCAAGGAGAATGGAGACCTTCTTATAAGAAAGTTTTGCAAGAGATATTTTTTATGTGTTTTCTTAAATTTAGTTAGTTTGTATCAATAGGTTCATTATAGTATTAAAATATTAATATTTGCATTGTTAAAACAAAATGGTTATGCTCAGAAACTTGCTAAGTGCGCTTATCTCTAGGATGTTTCGAAAATAAATTTGATACTGTAGGTCATATTTTGCAAATACGCTATTGTCATAAGTTAATCGTGATGTTCCATCTCAAAGGATAATTTTTTTTAATAAATATAAATTAAAAAAAAAAAACTTTCACTTTCACACCTTTAACAGGCTAAACAGGGACAATATATTGAAACGCGCAGAGACTGAAGCCAAATGAACCAAACAAACCGTCAGTGGATGAACAAAACGAGCAAAGTAAATACATACTGTTTGCGCCATTGATTTAAGGGCAGAATTGTGTTCAGTAATGCAAAAGAGTGCTGAATAACATCAAAGTCATTTGAAATCGTCGCAAGAAATGTGGATGCCAATCACATTCAATGGAATCACTCGAAAACCGCTGAATTCATTTTTGTGGGGCGTCTCTGTTATCGTTCCTGGCTGAACTAAGTTCACAATAAACTAAAACATGCAATGAAAAAAAAGTCATGTTCGGGATCTTGTCACCCGTTCCAAGTTTTAAAAAAAACACAAGTTACACTTACTGATGATTACGAACAACTGAATCGTTTATTCAATTTTAATTTTAATCAAACCTATCCAAACCTATCAATTAGCTGAATAAGATATTTTAAAGAATGGAATGCGGTCGCCGTGTTGCTATTGCAAAGGCGACAAACTGCTGAGGTGTCTTCTGTCGTCCAAAGGTTGGTGGCATTGATCGATTGAGATCGGATGTTCATTTGCTGATGTTGGATTTGCCATCGTTGCTATGCTATGGTGTTGTTGGGTGAAGAACTGCTGAGCGAGGTCTAGGTGCCCGTGTGTTAATCATGCAGGCTTGCATGTTTGCTGTTGCGCCGCCGTCGTCATCGTCATCGGCGTTGTTGTTGTTGTTGTTGTTGTTGTTGTTGTTGTTGTTGTTGTTGTTGTTGTTGTTGTTGTTGTTGTTGTTGTTGTTGTTGTTGTTGTTGTTGTTGTTGTTGTTGTTGTTGTTGTTGTTGTTGTTGTTGTTGTTGTTGTTGTTGTTGTTGTTGTTGTTGTTGTTGTTGTTGTTGTTGTTGTTGTTGTTGTTGTTGTTGTTGTTGTTGTTGTTGTTGTTGTTGTTGTTGTTGTTGTTGTTGTTGTTGTTGTTGTTGTTGTTGTTGTTGTTGTTGTTGTTGTTGTTGTTGTTGTTGTTGTTGTTGTTGTTGTTGTTGTTGTTGTTGTTGTTGTTGTTGTTGTTGTTGTTGTTGTTGTTGTTGTTGTTGTTGTTGTTGTTGTTGTTGTTGTTGTTGTTGTTGTTGTTGTTGTTGTTGTTGTTGTTGTTGTTGTTGTTGTTGTTGTTGTTGTTGTTGTTGTTGTTGTTGTTGTTGTTGTTGTTGTTGTTGTTGTTGTTGTTGTTGTTGTTGTTGTTGTTGTTGTTGTTGTTGTTGTTGTTGTTGTTGTTGTTGTTGTTGTTGTTGTTGTTGTTGTTGTTGTTGTTGTTGTTGTTGTTGTTGTTGTTGTTGTTGTTGTTGTTGTTGTTGTTGTTGTTGTTGTTGTTGTTGTTGTTGTTGTTGTTGTTGTTGTTGTTGTTGTTGTTGTTGTTGTTGTTGTTGTTGTTGTTGTTGTTGTTGTTGTTGTTGTTGTTGTTGTTGTTGTTGTTGTTGTTGTTGTTGTTGTTGTTGTTGTTGTTGTTGTTGTTGTTGTTGTTGTTGTTGTTGTTGTTGTTGTTGTTGTTGTTGTTGTTGTTGTTGTTGTTGTTGTTGTTGTTGTTGTTGTTGTTGTTGTTGTTGTTGTTGTTGTTGTTGTTGTTGTTGTTGTTGTTGTTGTTGTTGTTGTTGTTGTTGTTGTTGTTGTTGTTGTTGTTGTTGTTGTTGTTGTTGTTGTTGTTGTTGTTGTTGTTGTTGTTGTTGTTGTTGTTGTTGTTGTTGTTGTTGTTGTTGTTGTTGTTGTTGTTGTTGTTGTTGTTGTTGTTGTTGTTGTTGTTGTTGTTGTTGTTGTTGTTGTTGTTGTTGTTGTTGTTGTTGTTGTTGTTGTTGTTGTTGTTGTTGTTGTTGTTGTTGTTGTTGTTGTTGTTGTTGTTGTTGTTGTTGTTGTTGTTGTTGTTGTTGTTGTTGTTGTTGTTGTTGTTGTTGTTGTTGTTGTTGTTGTTGTTGTTGTTGTTGTTGTTGTTGTTGTTGTTGTTGTTGTTGTTGTTGTTGTTGTTGTTGTTGTTGTTGTTGTTGTTGTTGTTGTTGTTGTTGTTGTTGTTGTTGTTGTTGTTGTTGTTGTTGTTGTTGTTGTTGTTGTTGTTGTTGTTGTTGTTGTTGTTGTTGTTGTTGTTGTTGTTGTTGTTGTTGTTGTTGTTGTTGTTGTTGTTGTTGTTGTTGTTGTTGTTGTTGTTGTTGTTGTTGTTGTTGTTGTTGTTGTTGTTGTTAATGGTGGCGGTGGTGGCGGTGGTCGTGATGATAGATGGAATAATGGTGATGCACCGATGTATCGATTGGTGCTGAGAGGTATTGTTGTGGATATCCTGGGAGGTTCGGTCTTAACTACTCCCCCTTTTGAAGACGAATCGTCCCGATTCGATGCGTTATTTCCAATTTTCTGTTGTACTCTTGGTTTCTTATCAGACACCGTGGATGTTACATGAAGAGATATCTCTTTTCGTTTCTTCGAAATCCATAAAAAATCAGATAAGTTTCGGTTTGTGAGTCCACAATTGGATTCGACTTCTACATTGTCGATATCTTTGGCTATGATATGATTATCCATAATCATCTTGATTTCTGTTGGATGATGGCACTTCGTGAAGGTGCAATTTCCTGATAATCCGCGTAATAGGTTTCCGTAGAATAGATCTCCGGTGATGTCTTCTAGGCTGTTGAGTTCACAGAGTTTCGTTCTCTTGATGCGTTTCACTCCTTTCTGATGAAATAAGTTTTGTTATCGCCTTGCAATGCAATTTTGGCTGGAAGTTTCAAGATTCTATTTAAGATTGGAAGAGGTTCTAGGAAAAATTCTACATAAGTGGCATTATCTATTCTGGGTATTGAAACTATAAATATTATTTGGGAGTTGTTATAAAATGCTGATAGTTCTAGATACTCATAAATGAGTACTTAATATTTCTAGATATTTTAACCTGTTGTTCATTAAACCTATTAATTACTGAATCAATTCTATTCTGAAGTTGCAGGTTAATCTTGAATCGCTCGTTATTTTCATTTGTAAGCATTTTATTATTAATCTGCAAATCAGAGAGAGTATTTGAAATTTGTTCAAAATCATGTTGGTCCATATTTCCGGTGATTCTTTTAATTCCAGGTCCGAGCAAATTGAACAATCCTCTTTTTTGTCTTTGTTTTGGTCTAAGATTGTTAAAGATGCTATGAACTGCTTTAAATGTAGTCTTTAAAATTTCAAACATGTCTGTAAGATATGAAAAAAGTCGTATGCCTTGGATATTTGTTAGCAGTTTTCTAAAAATAGGTTCATAATTGTTCAATTCTATGATGTAAAATAATTTATGATCTCCTAGTTTTATAAAACTACTACCAGTTTCGATCGCGAGAAGGCCAGGGTTTTGTTTCAGGTTCAGGATATGGATGGATTGTGGGTGAGAGGTTTTAATATACAGGAACAAGATAATTGTGGTTGAAATTATCCGGTTTGACATCATGGTTTCTCTCCGATGTTCCCTCGGGATGGTCCGTACAGTGTTCGATATGCCCTCGAACTTCCGACAAATGTGAATGGTTAAATATGTCTTTCCTTTACCAGTAAGCCGCTGGTATTTTCCGGTCTGTAGACTTGGTGAATTTATCCTTCTCTTCGGTAAACCGAATTCTTTTAAATAAAGAATACGAAAAACTTACCATCGTTGTAAGTTTCACGACAACGTTGGACACGTATCCCTGTCAAATTGAGGCGGCATATCGGATGTCAGAGGAAAAGTATTGAAGCTTGACTTAGAGGAAACGATGCATATTGACTTCCAGTTAGGAGGATCCAATTGTCCATTATGCAAATGGAAAGCAAACAGAATACTCAAGCGGATGAATACATCCAATATGGGCGCGGGTATGATTTGCCACCGGAGGTTTCGGACAATGAGCTAGCAGTAGTGCTGGCGAAATACGGGAAAGTAAAGCGTGTTGAAAAATTCCCGGTTGAACTTGGTTTCGACGCGTTCACAGGTGTACGTGGTGTGTACATGGATTTGATCAAGAAATCCCAACCCAGCTATATATCATAAATCGAAAGAGGCATATCGTTTATGGCGGTAACAAGGAAACATGTTTTAAATGCTAGACAGATCCGCCTCAAGTGGAAGACTTGGAAGGAACTTACGAATGAGCAAAACGGCGGAGATAAGCAGCAGTATGTTTGCCGGTAAAGTGGTGGAAAGCATATCATTGTTCAGCAATACCCAGGAAACGGGGACAGATACAGAAATGGACTGGGCGTGATGAAACTATTTAGGTGTCAGGGTGATCCGTTTTATCATAGAGCACAAGAATTTCAGAAAATTCAAGAAAAAGAGGCGGAAAAAAGGATATCACAAGAACTATAAATGTTGCGTGTCCGGACGAAAACCGCATTCTCGCCACACTCGCCAC
The DNA here is from genome assembly GCA_024533555.2 of Aedes koreicus. Taxonomy (NCBI): domain Eukaryota; kingdom Metazoa; phylum Arthropoda; class Insecta; order Diptera; family Culicidae; genus Aedes; species Aedes koreicus. The sequence goes on along the minus strand of JAHHFK020002414.1, from coordinate 158,298 downwards.
CCAGTATAAAGAACTCGTGAAAATGCAATATTTGAGTACTCAATTGTACTTAATTATGCTTTGTTTTCCGGGCTACCAAATAAACAATATGAATACAAAAAAAATCTCATTATGTGCTGATATGCATCTATTGATACAAAAAAAAGTTTCAAAAATTCATAAATAGTATCTTTTGCAAAAAAAAAACTTTATTTGACTGTTCTCCATCCATGATGAACCTTTGTTGTTTCTCTTAGAAGGTCCATAAAATGTGTAACGCAGTAATCGAGAGGGGGGCATGGGAAAACGTGACAACCATACAAAATATTTTGAAGGTCCATATAAAAAACGTGACAAGGAAGGGAGGTAGGTTGTCTTAAAAGTTCCTCTTTTGAGTGACATAATCAATTGTTATTCCCTTATTACTTCTAATTATTTTCAGAACATAATCGGGGAAAATCTTACGTAATCGAAGGATTGGCAATTTAGAAAAAATGTTTTATTTTAGATTTTTTTTTACACAAAAACAAGAGTTTTTGCTCAGAGAAAAGTTGTTTTTATATGTATTTTTTATTGATTCTTTGAGTTGATGTTTGATTACTTTGAGTTATGAGATTTTGAAAAACTCAAGTCTAAAGGATCTATTCAAAAGTAAGTCTTGATTCCCAAAGATCCCAAAGATGTTGAAGTAATGTGCAACGTTTCATCCATATCGAAGATGCTTGTGCCTACACGTTGTCAGATTTGCCAAATAACGGCCTTACATCGAATCAATGTTTCTTCATTTTACTGAATCAAGAAATTTTCATCAGGATTTGAAAACTTTTTTGCATGGAATTCAAATGAGGTACTCCATTGAGGCGGGGCCTACCTTAGTTCAGTTGGTAAAGACGCAATTACAAAGCAACACCATGGTGGCCTGGGTCGATTCCCGGTCTGGTCTAGGAACTTTTCGTTAAGGTATATTCCACGACTCCCTGGGCATATGGTATGACTACACAACCCTACTAATGCAAAAATGGTACCTGGCATCAAAGCTCTTAATTAATAGCTGTGGAAGTGCATTTAGAACACTAAGTTTAGAGCAAGCAAAAAGCTAAATGTGAAAGACTCCATTGAGACATTGAAATGTATTGCACGGGCGTTTTGATATTTATAAGGAAATTATTTAGAAAAACATATACTTTTAAATCTCATCCTCTAAGCTCTTCGGCGTTTTAACACACAACTGTTTGCTATCTTCGTTTACAATGAGCAACAATTTTACTGTGGACTTTCGTTAGTTTTTTGTTCGCCATCTTGTTAACTCTCACCTCTTTATGAATCACGCCCAAACGCGAACGACAACAGCAGCGGCCATTAGCATCCACGTGATCGATTCGTGATTCTTCATCATGCATTGGCGCAGGTTGCGGTAGGTAGCAACTAACGTGATCGGCACTTTTTCATCGTGCATGCTTTCCATGCGTTCTGCAACCAACAACCAATGACGATGACGAGAGGCGGAGCTTTGGTGCCGGATAGCCGGTTCCAACGCAATAAATTTAAGTATAAAAGTTTGGTCAATTTATTTTCGTTATTCAAAGTGTAAACATCGAAGAGGAATAACATATTTGAAGAAAGGAATAGTGGCTAGTCTTTCCTTCAACCATCCTTCCAGCCGAGTCATCATAGTAGCAGTCCATGTAGTAGTCATAGTAGCGATCCAGTCCTGCCGGTATTTATAGTCTGCCGGCAATCGAACTGTTGCTTTGACTAATTTATGGAACCCAATTCGCCCTTGTCAGGGCAAGAGAGTTAATTCGCTTTCCACAAGTGCCAGAGAAGAACACTCACCCACCCCGACGGCTACCTGCTTGAGCGATACCATCTCCTTTCCTGTCGTGCCAGGACGTGTTCGTTTTTGTCGCAAGCGTGCAGGGAAGCAATTACGTTCATCTTTCGGCGACCGGATCGGCCCCGATATTGGTCCTTCGAACCGATGCGAGCTTAGAAAAGATGCTTAAGGAAACTAGCTAGTGTAAAGTAAAATTGAACAATAAGTGCAAGTGAAATTTGAACCGAACTAAAGATATTGAAGTGTAAAGGTGCAAAATAGTGATGCCTGTTGACCGCACACCGCAAAAGTCCGCCATGGATCCAGAGCAGTTGCCGGTGCTTATCCATCAGCGTGGACAAGTTAAAATGAAGGTGACAAAGATAGCCAATGGCCTTGAGAACGCTGAAGACGATCCATCGCTTATCAGTGCGACGCTCCTGAAAGTTTACGGTCAAAAGTTGGAGCGCCATTACGCCATACAGAGTACACCGAAGCCCATCGTGAAGTAATTGCTGTGGTTCCAATGGCACAAATCGAGGAGCGAGACAACAAGCTGGACGAGTTTGATGTTTTGCACACGGAGGCGCTCGATCGGCTGGAACGCTTGAAGGAGTATTTTTCCAAACCTACACCGTCGTCCACTGCAAGTGGAGGAACAGTGGTTATGCAACATCATCCTCACAAAGTGCCAATACTTTCTTCCGATGGCCAGTTTGGGAACTGGCCCAAGTTTAAGGCCATGTTAGAAGATTTGGTGGTGAAGAGTGGTGATTCTGATGCCGTCAAGCTCCATTATCTTGACAAGGCTTTGGTGAATGTCGCAGCTGGTCTTATCAATGCCAAGATGATTCAAGACAACAACTTCACTCAAGTTTGGAAGCAATTGAGAGACCAGTTCGAAAAACAGCGTGTCATCGTGGACAATCACATCGATGGACTAATCCAGCTGAAGCCGATGACGAAGCGCAGCTATAGGAACCTGTTGGAGCTGACAAAATCCTGCGAGCGTCACGTTGCAGCACTTGAGTACCAAGGCCTGGTAGTGGATAAGCTATCCGGCATCATCATCACGAAGTTGTGACCTCTCGTTTGGACAATCACACGTTGCAGTTGTGGGAGCGGAAACAGAAACATGATGAGCTACCTAAGTACGATGATATAATGCTGTTTCTAAAAGGTGAGTGCCAAATCCTTGAACGCTTCCAAAATTCTCGTCACCCTACGGTGTCGAATGAGCCTCAATCCAAACATTCGAAACATGTGAATCAGAAAGTTTATACTGTTACGTCCTCTAATACCAATATTCATTTGCGATGAAAGCCACCGTCATTTTGAGTGTCCTATGTTTGCCAAAATGTCTATACCAGAACGTGTAACCAAGGTGAAACAGTTGAGAATTTGCTTCAACCGCCTCCGACCGGGCCACTGTGCTAAGGATTGTACTTCTAAGCAAAATTGTTCGATATGCCACAAGTGGCACCATTCCCTCCTCCATGAAGATTTGCCTGCGAAAAAACCTGAGACCAAAACACCCCTTGTTACGAAGAATTCGTCTAATGTTACTGCCAAACCTCTTGCACTTCCTAACGTTTTTCCGTCGACCAGTGTGAATTCGTCCTGTTCCTGCAATCATTCGCAAACAGCGAAAACCGTGATGTTGTTGACTGCTATCGTGAATATTGAGAGTGCTGATGGTCAACGGATTCCTTGCCGAGCTATGCTAGATAGTGGTTCCCAAGTTTGTTTCGTGTCTGAGTTTATCGCCAACCGTTTGATGAATCCCCGCGAGCCGACAAACGTGCCGATTACCGGCATTGGTGGAGCAAGAGTATATGCGAAAGAGAAACTGCGTGTTACGATTCAATCCAGATGTTCCGATTTTCTATCGACATGGAATGCCTTGTGGTTCCAAAAGTAACCGGTATCACCCCATCCGTTAAAATTGATGTTTCTTCTGGGCTGATTCCTGCTGGAGTTCAATTGGCGGACCCTACATTCCACGTGCTGGATAAAATCGACATGCTGATCGGTGCCCCGAAGTTTTTTGCTCTGTCGAAGACTGGTCAGATTCACCTGGGCGACGGTTTTCCCGAACTCAATGATACATTTATATATATTTATTGTTTTGTCTTCGATTAAAAATATAACGCACAGACATTGACTTAATTACTATCCCTTATCTTTAATTTAAAAGTATTCTTGCTTACATTAAAATCATAAAGGTGGTAAACATCATTGAACAATGCACAACAAACATCGAGAGGGTTATTCTGCCCGTACTGTGTACAATGAACAGAGCGTCGAAGAAATTGCGTTCTCCGAATAGATCTTGAAGGAGCGTTGAAATTGAGCTTTGCCAAGAGTTCGGAGCAGTCAATGTTATGTCCAAGCAGGTCAAACACGAAAAGTTGTTGTAGATTTCTCGGTGAATTTTCTGGTGTTACGTTTGATAAGTCCTAGTACAGCGAAGGCTTTTGCTATAGCAGATGAGATGTGTTCAGCAAAACGCAACTTGGAATCAAGCGTTATTCCTAAGTCCTTGATTAGCGATACCCATCTGGGTTGGGTTTTCTCCTGAGAAGTCCTGACGCTAAACCAGTTTTTGCTCATCCTGCTTCCGTTAGATAAGGCGCCGATTCTGGGAAGTTGAGGATCTTTCGCTGTCTACGGGAGAGAACATGGAGGGAGATGAATGCGAGCAGCATTTTCGTTCTACGTATCAGCGGACGTCAATCAGACGATACATGGTTTCACTTCCTTTCCGAAAAGATACAGAATTCCTGGCGAACAACCGTTCTGCTGCTCTCCGTCGTTTCTTGATCCTCGAGAGACGATTGGAAAAAGATCCCATCTTGAAACAACTGTATTCCGAGTTTGTTGCTGAATACGAAACATTGGGTCATTGCAAGGAGATCGATGAATCCAATGATAGCAATTCCCAAGGATGCTACTATATGCCACACCACGCGGTACTGAGGCCAACCAGTTCGACGATAAAGCTAAGAGTGGTGTTCGATACCTCTGCGAAGTCCAGACCACCGGATAAGGTACTTAATGAAGTGCTACAAGTGGGAGGTATAGTCCAAAGTGATTTGTTCACTATTCTTCTACGGTTCCGCAAGTATGCCATAGTCTTCACTGCTGATATAGCAAAAATGTATCGGCAGGTTTTGGTTTCTCCCTAACATACCAGATTCCAGCGATTTTTTTGGTGGTTGGAATCATCTCATCCTCTACGAGTTCTGGATCTTTTAACCGTAACATATGGAATAGCGGCAGCACCTGTCCGTGCCACTAGATGCCTTCTTCACCTGTGCAACGACGAAGGTAATAAATTTCCTTTTGCCTCGAATATCATAACAGATGATTGCTACGTCGATGACATCTTTTCCGGGGCGAAAGATTTAGAAGAAGCTGTTGTAGCGCAGCGCCAGTTACAACAATTACGCCAACTTGGTGGTTTTCCTATCCACAAGTGGAGCTCAAACTGCCCGGAGTTATTACGCCACATTCCTGAGGAAGAACGAAAAAATAGTACGATTAGATCATGCAAGCGAAGTGATTAAGACACTTGGACGCACTTGGAGTCCGCAATTCGACGACTTCATGTTCCTTACGATGATTTCATCTGATCTGCCAGAGACATACACCAAGAGAAAGATATTTTCGGAGATCGGAAAGCTATTCGATACATGGGGTTTAATTTCTCTCGTCGTTGTGGTAGCAAAGATCCTGATGCAGAAATTGTGGATGGCTGGTCTTTCTTGAGATGAAATTCTTGAAGGAGAACTGCTGCTTTCTTGGATGAAGTTTCGCAATGCTCTGCCACAATTATGTGACAAGAAGATACCTAGACGTGTTATTCTTTCCAATACCGTTGGTATGGAGATGTATGGATTCTCGGATGCCTCGATTTCCGCATATGGTGCGGTTTTGTATGTGATAAATATTTTTGCTGACGGTAGTGCCAAACTAAGACTGTTATGTAGTAAATCAAAAGTCTCTCCGCTAGCAGAGTTGAGTATTCCACGGAAGGAATTGTTGGCTGCCCGACTGCTATCACGACTAGTGTTAAAGGTAGTTAACTCGATGAAAGTGCAATTCCCTGACATTGTACTTTGGTCTGATAGTCAAATTGTACTTGCTTGGATTCGTAGGCCTTTGAATAACCTCCAGGTATTTGTGAGAAACCGATATCGCTGACATTATTACAGAAACCAAAGGATATTCCTGGAAGTATGTTCCAGAGGAGTGTTACCCAAGTTATTGATCTCCAACGAAATGTGGTGGAAGGGTCCTTCTTTTCTACGGTCAGCTAGCTACGAACCGGAATCGCCAGATTTGCTGCCAGACGAAGAACTGCCTAAGCTAAAATCGGTAGCTGTTATTTCGGCTGTCGCGTAAAATGTTGACAATCTTCCCGTTTTCACTATGTTTAGCTCTTTTCGCAAGCTGCAAAGAGTAATCGCCTAGGTAAAGCGTTTCACTTCAAACTGCAAGATCAAGGATCAGAGTCAACGTAACCTGAAGTGACACCTAACGGTTCCCGAGCTACAACAATTGATGGAAGTAATCTTAAAGGTAGTGCAACACGATTTTTGGGGGACGAAATAAGACGCATCGAGAACAATGAGCCATGTTAGAAAATTGCTTCGCTAAACCCGTTTACGTGGACGGTTTGTTGAGAGTGAGTGGAAGATTATCCAACTCGCCAATACTGACTAGGACCAAACACCCGTACATTTGACCAAGGCACCCTATTGTCGATCTTTTAGTAAGAGCATACCATTTGGAGAATCTGCACGTTGGACTCGTTGTTGGACGAGTTTGCTTGTGCTAATTCGAGGACGTTTTTGGCTTACGGAAGGAAGATCTGCAGTATGGAAAGTCACAAGAAGTTGCGTAACCTGTTTCCATGCCAAACCAACAGAGGCCAGTCAACTTATGGGTAATCTTGCCATGTGACTCCTGCTCATCCGTTTGAAGTGACTGGTGTGGATTATGCAGGTCCAGTGTTTGTCAAACAAGGAGGAAGGAAACCTATAATTGAAAAGGCGTACATCGCTGTATTTGTATGCATGGTGACACGAGCCGTGCAATTGGAGCTAGCTTCGGACATGACAACAGAGGCGTTCATTGCAGCATTGCAACGGTTCACTAGCAGAAGGGGAGTGCCGCAAGAACAACATTCTGATAATGGCTCAAACTTCAGAGGTGCAAAAACGGAACGATCTTTACAAATTGTTTCGGTCTCAATCTGCCATCGCTAACATTGAGGATTATTGCCTGCCAAAGGAAATCGCTTGGTACTTTATTCCACCTGAGGCACATAACTTCGGCGGCCTATGGAAAGCGGCCGTTAAAAGCGCCAAATATCATTTGAAACGCACCTTGAGAGACACAAAATTGGCTTTTGAGGAATACGTGACAGTATTTACACAAGTTGAGGCTATATTGAATTCTTGACCAATTTATGCTACCTCACCCGATGCCGACGATCGACTCGAGATTTAGACCTAATTGATGCACACTGCCGATCAGTTTCTGCTATTTCGAATACGGTTGCCCTCCATGATGAAATGGTTATTTAGGGAGACTTCAACCTAGCGGGCATTGCATGGACTCCAACTCACAGGGGCTTCCTCCTCCCGACCATGAACGTTCCTCTTTCCACGCAGTGGCTATTCAGCTTCTGGACAGCTACAGTACCGCAACTCTATCCCAAGTTAATAACTTGGTGAATGAGAATAATCGCTCTCTAGATTTCTGCTTCGTTAGTGGCCGAGATATTGCTCCCGTCATCTCTACAGCGCCCGTGCCTCTAGTTAAGGATGTCCCTCACCATCCTTCTCTAATATTTGCTGTCGACGACGTTGTAGCTCGAGACTTCATCGACACTCCTGCTACTGTGTCATATGACTTCCGTAGAGCCAACTATCGCAGTATTGGTGATGTTTTATCTAGTTTGGATTGGCAGAACATTCTTGATTCGACCGACGTTAACATCACTGCTCAAACTTTTTCCCACGTCTTGGCTTATGTCATTGACAGACACGTCCCAAAAAAGATTGTTCAGACTGACTCTCGGGTCCTTTGGATGACGAACGCTCTTCGCTCGCTAAAACGGATTAAAAGGGCGGCTCTGAAAAGATTTACGAAACACCGCACCATGTCGCTTAAACACTATAGCAGGCTTAACTACGAATATAAACGGATCAGTCGTGCGCATTTTCAACGTTGTATGAGTGGGGTTCAACGGCGTCTCAAATCTCATCCGAAATCTTTTTGGAGCTATGTTAATCAACAACGTAAGGAAGTAGGCTTACCTTCATCCATGTTCTATAATGGCCAAACTGCTGGCACTCAACAGGAAATTTGCGATCTGTTCTCGGTAAAATTTGCTAGTGTTTATGAAGACGAGAGACTAACCAGTCCTTCTGTTCACACTGCCGCCGGCAATGTTCCCTTGGCAAATCAAAAACCCAGACAAAGCTTCAAGGACACTCGGTTTTATATTCAAGGTTGCGAAGAACTTCAGCGACATTCACTGCCTAAAATCGCTTTATTATTCTCTCGTTCGTTCGACACTGGAGTACTGTTCAGCGGTCTGGAGTCCATGCTATGATAATGGCGCCAAGCGAATCGAATCTATTCAACGCCGTTTTCTTCGGTTCGTACCTCGTAGACTTCCTTGAAGCGACCCTTTTCGTCTTCCTAGCTACGAAAGTCGGTGTCAGTTGGTCGACAAGGAGCCTCTGCGGGTCCGTAGAGATGCCTGTAGAGTTTTAACCGTTGCAGATGTGCTACAAGGAAGAATCGACTGCGGAAGGATCCTTCAACATATTAGCATCAACGTCCAACCAAGTCCAATGCGTCACAACTCCATGCTCAGGCTTCCTTTTCGCCGCACCAACTATGGGTTGAATAGCGCTATTCACGGGTTGCAGCGAACCTTCAGTAGGGTGGCGTCCATTTTCGATTTCCATCTGACGTGGAACGCACTTCATCGGAGATTTTCTACCGTTTTTAGAACAATTGGCGCACGTAGTTAAGATAGTGTGTATCTTTAATTATTTTATTTTTACTTATTTATTTTTGTGTCTTGACTCCACTTAAGAGGTTATGTAATCGTTTCTTATTGTATTTTTTTTCTATTTAACATCATTAGGACCTAAACTTGGTCTACTACCACGTGATCGATTCGTGATTTTTCATCATGCATTGGCTCAGGTAGTGGTAGGTAGCATCTCACGTGATCGACACTTTTTCATCGTGCATGCTTTCCATGCGTGCTGCAACCAACAACCAATGACGTGGACGAGAGGCGGAGCTTAGGTGCCGGATAGCCGGTTCCAACGCAATAAATTTAAGTATAAAAGTTTGGTCAATTTATTTTCGTTATTCAAAGTGTAAACATCGAAGAGGAATAAAATATTTGAAGAAAGCAATAGTGGCTAGCCTTTCCTTTTACCATCCTTCCAGCTGAGTCATCATAGTAGCAGTCCACCCGAGAAGGAGCGATCCAGTCCTGCCGGTATTTATAGTCTGCCGGCAATCGAGTTGTTGCTTTGACGGACTTATGGAACGGAACCCAATCCGCCCTTGTCAGGGCAAGAGAGTTAATTCGCTTTCCACAAGTGCCAGAGAAGAACACTCACCCACCCCGACGGCTACCTGCTTGAGCGACACCATCTCCTTTCCTGACGTGTCAGGACGTGTTCGTTTTTGTCGCAAGCGTGCAGGGAAGCAATTACGTTCATCTTTTGGCGACCGGATCGGCCCCGACACAATGAATCATTAAAAATCGTGTTGTGTTGACACAAAAATCCACAGTATACAACGTTAATATACACTGGACTTTTCAACTACAGTAGCGCCCAAAACTTGCTGGGGTGGTTTCAAGACTAGCCACATTGATTGACACATTCAATCGGAATTGTTCCGCACATGGAAACAAGTACGTCAATATCAAGGTTGCTGCACTTTAAACGAATGTAGAACACATTTGATTCTGAAGTTTGGTTTGAAAAAATGTTTTTCTATGTGTGGAATCACGTGAATTTAACGGGTACACATCTTTTAACTGTATTTGAAAACCATCCCAATAATAAATGGAGCTTAGTTCCATGTACTTTCTATGTAATTCCATGCCTCTATTTTTTATACTTGTAATGGAATGTTTCATACATTGGATATCTGATTTGTGAAATGTTTTAATCAAATAAAACAAAAATTAAAAAAGATATTAATGTATTCCGCCGTTCCAGCGCAAAGCAGTTTGACGTTTGGACTTAAGCTACGGTAGTTAGAATCACCGCATTTCCAATCGATTTTTTTTTTAAAAAAGTAACTACAATAGAGCCTTGCTCGAGGAACATAACCCCTCTTCGCCAGGGAAATATGACAGTTTATGAAAGCAATATTTAGTAAACATTGAATAAATTTAAGTTGAATCGGCGTTTGGTGAAATTCACTTCCCACTAGGGCTACGAAATAATTGGGCAAATTAAAAGTTTTCTAAATGATTGCTTCAGAAAATTTCCTCCAGCACAAAAGTTTTAAATGACGTCACGGAGCACGATCTAGATGACCCAGCCTTATATAACAAAGAATATAAATAGAAAGAATAGTAGCTCCACTGGTTTCTCGTATTAACGTCAAGAGGCAAGTACAGTATTGCTCCCTAGCAAACCAAAGTTGAAACTGCGTTTGAGCTGTTTGTAAGCTGTCGAAAGTGATGAACCAGAGAACGATAGATTCTTTGAAAATTTTGTTATATATTTCACCAGCGGAAGTCTGAACAGTGTGGCAACAGATGATGTGATACTGTGTCCAATGTAAGAAAAAGGAGAAGCATGAATTGGAGAAGATAGAAGAGGGGCTGTTCATAAACCACGTAGACTTTTCTGGGGGGAGGGGGGGTTTGACCAAAGTCTACGCTCGATACAAAATTTCAAAAAAATGTATGGAGAAAAGTCTACGAGGGGGGAGGTTTATGAACAGGCAGAGATGATCGAAAAGGAAAAAATAAAACGTTATTACATGCTCCCGCAGCTCAATGTATATCATTCATTGCAGAATTCTCTAACAGAACATGTTAAGAAGTATAACTCTCATTTAATGTTAGTAATTATTGGTTTACGAGTATGAGTGTAAACATTTGATTCCTTACACGCACTACTACATGGAAGTTATACTTTGAGCTGCAGATGGCGTTATCAAAGGGTCCCCCCTGAAACCGACAGTTGGTGTTGATTCTTAGTTCATGTTGGATCTATGTATGGATTTTTTTTTATCTACCCTTGGATGACTTTCAGCCTACTGGGCTGGTTTGTCACCGTTTATCCATGGATTCAACTACATCTTATCCTCTATATTTCTTATTAAAAACGATCTTCGTACGGTTTTCCTTTTTCAAACACTTCATTCTAATTGCTATTATTCGCTTCACTAAACACAAAATTTCTCTGATCAAATGAAAAAAAATAAAAATTTAAACCCCTAAAAGTATTTTTCTTGGGATACATCGCTCGACAACAAATAAAACATTATTTTTCACCTTTTCTCTAGATTTTACTACTTACTAGATATTCTCCTTGAAAAATATACAGCCATATGTCCTCATTGAATATTCAACTATTTAAACATTTCACTATCTTATTAATACAATAGGTCAAAGTTAAGAACATAGAATGTAATTGATCCCTCAAATTGAGCCTCGGGGTTTTTTTATGCAATAACCTTTTTATTTTTTCATTAGAATAGAAAAAAAAGGAACCTGTAACTGTTTTCTGCATTTTGCGTGTATAACATAATATGTCGATTTAATTTATGAATATTCAGTTTATTTCAAGACCGTAAAAAATCTGTCAGCTTAATTAAATTGCTGGAATTGTAAACCTTGCTCAATTGTAATTATTGATGAAAATGATCTCAATTGCTTAAGAACAAGTTAATCGTCATGATGTCACTGTGGTTTTCTCGATTATTACTGAAACTGTTAGATTGTTGATAAATCGACTGAATTAAGGGCGAAGGTACAAATAACATCCCGTTAACCTTAGTACCTATTTCAGCAAAACATCGAATGTAACAGTATGAAAAACTAAACTAAGAAACGATTTTCTTTTAGCTCAAACTTTAGCTTGAGTTAATTAGTTGATATTTAACACACTATTAAAGCTTCATTTATTTTCTGTGTATCCGTGAACATAAATTCAAAATACTATGTTAAACATTTTAAATTCTATTCAGTATTATATTATTCACTCTATGCTGGTGGGATTGATTTATCCTCTGCGTACTTTAAATGCAATGTTTCTCATCCGACTTTAAAATTATTTCAAGTGATTAAATATAGAAATAAATACCTTTAGCATTAACTAAAAAGAAACTTTACAAAAATTCAGCTTTGCGCACCAAGCTTATTGGTTGGGTCAATAAATTATTGTTTTTTTAGCATTAATTAAAACATTAAATCAGAAACATATGATATTACTACATCCTTTAAAAAATAGCAGTCAACTAGATAGCCAAACTAAGCATTGGTGTTATTAGTTGTACATCAGCGAGGACATGTAGGAACCTCCCTTTGCATATTGTTGATTCGGAGCTTCTTGATGTGAGAAATTCCTAGTTTCAAGGAATCAGTTCAACGTAAGAAGGCAGAGCCGTTTCCTATCAGGCAGACGCTATGCATGATACTATAACTATATAACCGATACTATAAATAAACAAACTCTCCCATATATTTGTTCTGCTTTGGGTAACATTTTTATAATTCACAAAACCTTTTTTCTATGGAGATTGCCCATAGATGTGAGCTTACTGAAGATTCGAGCAAAAGTCTACTTTAAGTGTTCCCCGTATGTATTTAGTATAAATTATAGAAACTTCTGCTATCAAAACAGTTCTGGTAATTGATACCAGGCTTCACTATTTTGAAAAATCAATAATATTTGCGCACAACTAACTTATCAACTAATAGTATGTATCATTCTTTTCACATATAAGCTGCCAACTTAAATAAAAACTCAGTCTTGTAGTATTTTATGAGACATTTTAAGACATGTCCGGCCTGCTGATTTATCTGTATCTATTGATATTAATAACACCAAATGTGCCTGATAATTAACAGGATATATTAAACACATTCTATTTTCACCTTGCATGGAGCGTTTGTTGAATAAATTTAGCCATTTGAGCGGTTTACATCGATGTTGTCTACCACTTACCACTTGAACATGACCAAGCAATAATATTTCGAAATTCTGGAACCACAACCGTCTTATTCATTCTTAGTTTGAGAAATCTGAAATTTATTACTTTACATTCATAAAATCACCGTTAAGATAGTTATTTTTTGGATTTTGTTCTCAAAACAATGGTTCTGATTTAAATAGTGGCGTAATGGTAACGTTCCTGATTTTGAAATGTCAGTCGAGCAACCAATTGTAAATTGACAGGAAATGAATTATTGTGCTTTTTCCGATACTAACGAATTCATAAATAAATACATATTTACAGTATAAGCAGAATAAGCTCCTATTTCATTAGCTATCGTGTGCTGTATTTTAATTTAAAGTTTAAATGGTATTCATTCAATCTTATTATGATAATCAAACATTTTTGATTTTTCAGGCGTGACCATTCTTCTATCACTTACTGTATTCCTGAACTTAGTGGCGGAGACATTACCTCAAGTATCCGATGCAATTCCTTTGTTAGGTAGAAAATTTACGTAATACTTTTCGTTCAATGGAATCTGTTGATGCCTTTTGTATGTGTGTGTGTGTTTTAATCACTTACTACGTGTATAGTGAGACTTTTATATTAATTTTTCGATGTTAACAAAAATAATAACTCTTCCAATTTAATTTACCATAGCTTTTGAAAATCATATAGAAAAACAAATGTCACTACACATATTTCCAAAAACCGATGCTATGAAATATTATAATCAAAATCTATACGTGCATATGTATAGAAAACGCATGGATAACAACTGAATCTTTTAATTTGCCACACTAAATTAAACAAAATAAATATCTTTTACATAAAAATTACATAATGGCATTTATTATTTTTCGTTAAGACCTTAATTTCAAACAATCATAAAAGAAGAAGTATATAAAGCCAATTTCTAATGCAATTTCTTAAGCTAAGCTTTCTAAAACAAAATTGAAAGAAATTTTTGAGGTGATAGAATTTCCTCACTTGTCACTGAAACATTCAAAAGTTTTGAAATTTATTTGCTCTTATCACGTGAAAACAGTCAAGGGTTGTTGTGGTTTTTGGGTCTTTTTGAACTTTTGACAATACTTGTTGATTATTATTTTCTATAGTTTATAACATAGAGACTACCGTTTAGCTGACCTTCGTGTGGCACTCGAAACTCCGTTGATTCTATAATCTAGCCACGAAGTGAGGGATCGATTCCCTCTCCAGCTGGTAGAACTTTTTAAGCTCATAAATTTCCTTTGTGGTCTTCTTGGTCGTCCGTGTGAATTGTTTGTTTTCCTGTGTTAAATGTAAGTTTTCAAGTATGTTCAACCTTTGGTTGAAGACATAGTGGCTCAATTATCTTTTGAAAGTATCGATGATTAAAAATTTCAAAAACAATATATTATGCAGTCAAATTTCAAATTCTTTGCTGTTAGCATGCTGTCTGTTTGTTTTTATTTATTATTTGTGTGAAGTTGATAGCCAAATTACCTGGATGAAATGCAATAATATAGACTGGGGTAACATATGGGCGGGTTTTCAACATATTGTCTGGGCACCCTTTGCCAGCTTTTAGCAACATAGTCAAGACAGAGCCCTCGAACAATACGGGTGGTTCATTGAACCTACAGAGGTTGAAAACCAAATAAGTAAACTTGTTCATAGTTATTTCGTAATTTCAGATCAATGGATTCTTTATTTTAAATCCTAATGGATTTTGTTTTCAATAGACATCACGTAACGGCTCCTTGTCAGTGGAGCTTAATACATTTAACTAAGAACACATTTAGTTTATTCATAGATAAGTAATGAATCTCACATCTGAAGGGGAGCGTCACATAAGCCAACGTTCTGATGTACCACATAAATCGAAAGTCGGGGATTTTTAAAGCGTTTGCATTTAAAAAATATTTTCAACGATGTTGTAAGGTGCGATGTGCTATTTTTGCCATTTTTTTATCTCTTTCTAACTTTTCAAACACTGAAATTTTGGAAATGATAATTACATCATTTAGTGAATGAACATTTCTGAGAACAATATAGTAGTATTTAATGCTAGTCTTCACAGGCAAGGGGTCTCTAACAGCATTGATTACTCATCACTTCTCCAAATGTTACTCAGATTACTCAGTGATTACAAGGATTATTGTGATTACTGATGATTACTTATGATTACTCATGATAACTCACCCGCTAAGAAAAAAGTACCCAACAGAGCAGTTAAGTGTGGGAAGCCAAAATTGGGTATAGTTATGTTTACCTACCGTTGGGCACAAATAACTTACTTTTGGGTAAAATTCTACCTTATAGTAAGTAATTTGTACCCAATGGTAGGTAAACATAACTATACCCAATTTTGGCTTCCCACTCTTAACTGCTCCGTTGGGTACTTTTTTCTTAGCGGG
This sequence comes from Aedes koreicus, assembly GCA_024533555.2. Lineage (NCBI taxonomy): Eukaryota > Metazoa > Arthropoda > Insecta > Diptera > Culicidae > Aedes > Aedes koreicus. The sequence goes on along the minus strand of JAHHFK020002414.1, from coordinate 142,872 downwards.
CATGATTATTTGATGATTACTTATGATTACTTGAGGTGATAATTTGATTACAAAGGTTATTGTGATTACAGATGATTACCTATGATAACCATGGGTACCCGTTCCGACCCACCTGCCAACCTCCGACCCGTAATGGGAACTATTCAATTTTTGCACCAAAGTCATGATTTCGACGGCACAATCTTCATGATTTTTCATGCCCAAGATTGTTTCAGTTCGAAAATAAACCATTGACCACCCATTTTTTGTACCCACAACATGATTTCCACGGCTCAGTCTTCGTGGTGTTTCATGCTCATGATTATTTTAGGTAGGAAATAACCAATTGAATAGCCTGGTCATCGGAGGCCCTCGAAATGTCATCACCTCTTGTTCCGGGTGGTAGCAATCAACAAGAACAACCACTTTGGTTGCATAAAAACTTACCCCATATTTCTTCATTAAATTGAAGCTGCAAAAACCACCAATTCTGGTTCACACATCGTCTGTAGAGTTACATAAAGCTCAACTTATCGGATCATAAAGCTCAGATCCGATTACACGATGCTCAGCACAAGAACAAGACATTTAATGTGGGTCCTGATAATCATGTCCACATACACGGCAGTCTCCGTCGCTCACCCAACATGCTATATATGAGCTTTAAAGAATACTGATTTGGCATGAGGCGAGACACATGCGAATGGAGTCCAGGAACCAACATTCCTTGGATACCTTGGGGATGATAGAATGTTGCCACTGCCCCCAATCTATTTTAATTCATTTATTCTGTCAACTAACGAGTGACTGTGACGACAAATAAGGTAAAATTAATTAATGGCGATTTGTCGATCGAAAATATCGTCTTCCAACAATCTTTGTAAGTTAATCCGCTCGCTCACTAGAAAACTCTTCCTGGTGCAACATTGCTTACATAATACTTGAACCCTTCATATTTTCAATGAAGCATAAAAACCAGCTCTTTCCCGTTTTTTTCGTGCAACTACCATGACACACCATTTAAAAGACGAGGATTTTATTTTATTTTTCTTATTAAAAATTACCAAGAGTCGGTGAAATCTATGGAAAAGCTTTAGATGATTTCGTAATTACAGGTGAATCTCTATACTACGCATTCGACACCAAGCTCATCTATTCTCGATTTCTCAAAAATGACAAATTGTGATCCCATTTAGAGTGAATGTTTTTGAAATCGATTTATCGGTTCCGGAGGAATCTCAGGAACGGTCGGTTTTTCCTCTGTTCGGGACATACAGCACTGCAACTAGTAATATGTTCTATTATAGTACATCGAATGTAATTTGTGTGTGTCGAGTTACTTCATCACTATTGAGAAAATATGAAGTATTCGGTATTGTTTAGTTAGCAATGATTCGAGTTTTATTAAAAGATTTCTATCTTTATACTCTTTGTAGAGTTAGAGCACTTCAATTTGGTAAGAAATGTTAGATAGCATTATTGGTTTATTAATTCAGTTTCAAACGTATTGTGATGGATTCGAAACTCTTATGCTGAAATAGCGATCATATGCTGGAATTAGTATTTCAGTTATCCTAGTCGGTAGAAACACGGTTTTACCAGGCGGAGGAGGTTCGATTTCCAGTCAGGCAAAAGGATCATTTGAGTTGAAAATGATCTCGACTTCCTTGGGCATATGGTACCATGTATTCAGGCGGCTGTTTCCCTACAAATGGGACATTTGTGCCTTTGACCTCTTTGCATTGGTGTTGGCAACGAACACTCTTATGGCGATTAGCTCAAACCAAATCATCGGATAAAATCCTGATTAAAAATAACCAATTGCTTTGATGAAAATATCGGATTCGTTTAAAACAATTCAAGAAAAACAGTTTGCTGACCATCTGACAGGGACGGTATGAAAAATTAATCCGAGTGAGAGCTTACCGTCTTCAATAAATTATTGTGGAGGTACATCTAGAGCACTGAATTGAGAAAAAAAATGCAACAGAAGCGTGATAGAAATAAATGTAGAAGAACATGAGTGCTCAAAAAGATAGTGTACGACTTTTTATAGTATCTCAAAGTTGTCATAAATTTTTAAATTCAAATATCTGGTGGCAGCTTTTTAATCAGGTAGACGTTCCATTATTATTATATAGACTTTTTTCATATTTTTTTTTGAGAAATCAAGATTATGCGGGTTGCGCATAGTATTATAGAAAACACATTTTAATACAGTAATTCCATTGTCATAATCGTTGGCATTACTTTTTTTTTAGAAATATGGAATAAAAAAAGGTCGGGTGTTAAACCCGTATTATTTTTTTCATATGCTTAACCTACTAGTAAGTTTATGTAATTTTTTTGAAAGTAGGTAATTGAATAATTTTGCATATTTTCCAAATTTTTGGTTTTTGAAGTGTAGCTAAAGGTAGAATCTAAATTAACTAATTTTAGACATTTTTTGTTTCTGTGTTCATGGAATACAAACACATATCAGGATCACTTTTCATAACTGGTATAGTTACACTACCTACATAAATAATAAACACCATAGTCAAATATACAATTTTTTTCGTTGCATCACAATTTGTGTCACAGAAAAAAATGAGCCTCTTACATCATAAAATCAATAATGCAATGATTAATAAGATATTATCTCCGAAAAGGTATACATGTCATGAAATTCTTAAATATGCCGTATTTAATCTATTGATTAAATGAATAAACTGGCCAAATAAACTTTTCCTGGCCCATTAGCATAACTAATTAGGGGACCAAGGTACCCAGGCCACCATAGATCTGTTTCCTCGTATTTATTGCTTTGCCAGTTGGTATGAAACCAGTTTTCAAACTGTTTCAAGAATTCCATGATTGTAAATTTAGTTCAGGTTAACTTCTTTTCTTTTGTGTTGGCATTTCAAACTTATTTCTTATAACAATTACCTAATTGCCTGTTGTCAATTCATTAATTTATTACATGATCCCTACATCATTTTTAAATTAGTTAAATTGTATGGCTGGAGTAATCATACCCTATGTCCATAGAATCGATGAATTTTCCTTTACGAAAAATTCAGTCTGAGCTGAGAGTTGAATCCAACCACTTGCAGCATGGTATTGCTTTACAGAAAATGAACTAGGAAAGGATCCACTTCTCCTAATGTGTTAGATATAATAATACTATTCATATCTAAAAAAAACTTTCCAACATGTTTCGAAACATTTTGTAAGTATGATATATCTAACAGAAGTTCTGGTTATTGAAATTCCATTACATTTTATAAGCATAGTAAGAGTTGAACAAGTATTATTTATATTTCCTGCGTATTATATATCTAAGTGTGATTTTTTAGATAAGGGAAACTAAATAACACTTTAAAAGCCTCAAGACAATACTGAGAACAGCATAGAAACTCAGAACTTATTTGAAAAATTCCAATAGATCAACGGAAAATTCTTAGAAATTTCCAACACTTTTGAACAAATTTTCGATGTTTCTGAGATGGAGCTTGATGCAAAATACCAATTAACGAGCTCTGATAGATTTCTAGCTAACTAGATTTAAATGTTTTTAGCAATGAATCATTTTAATGTTTCATGTTTCAAAACAAGTAAGGTAACTAGGGCCAAATACGCCCTTCAAGAAACTGATGGACTTAATTCACTAAATGATAAAAATATTCACATTATTTTAGTAATCTCATTTCTAGGATTTTCTTACTTAAATATTAATTTCTTACTGAAAAAATGTTCCCCAAAAATGCCTATGGCGAAAATGAGCCACGCTTAAATATCATCCTAGCTAATGAGTGTATACTTGAAAGCGCTGTCTGAATATTTTTATTGCAGGAATTATTATTAAAAGATGTTTTATAACTGGCTTTGTAAGGTTTCTATTTTTAGTAACCCGTGATTCACCTATAGTGTCCATCAGGCGATCCGATATAGCATTGGCAAACGGAACGCTGGGTAAAGACGGAAGACAAAAACAAGTGAGTGGAAATGGAAGACGAAAAAGATCAATATGGACCTATTGGTTGAGACACCTCATGCAGACAGCACCTCCTCGAATGCGAACGAGTTGACTAGCAACCTTCGTGCTAGTTGTCCCAAAACCAGAAAACTCATTCAGAGAACAAGAACGAAATGGATATAGGAGCGTAGATTGGTATGCCGAGCGGCCAAGGCTACATTAAAACACGAAATAAAGCGAAAAAAGTCTAAGTCTCGAGTAATTCATGACTAGGGCCTAAAAACCAATTGTAAACAATGACTTTAAACGTCGGTTTCTCTCGAATCTCAAAACGCTCTTGCGATTTGAAAGCAGCATCTGGTAGAGGATTTGCTCTTCCATATGGTGTATTTGAATATAGGGAAACTGCCCCCATATTAATCGCATTGTTCCTATATTCATCCTACGATGAATCAAACAATTGGGCAGTTGAAGGATCGGTTTCGATTTCTAATAATGTTTGCTTACGTTAAATAACTACAACAAACATTACTTACTAATCCTGTCACGTGTATATCATTTTATTTCAGGTAGGATGAATTGCAAAGTGATGAGATTAATATAGGTACATCTTCCCTAATAGGAGTCTTGGGATTCGTGAAACATCGAAGTTAAAAGTCATTGTTTACAATTGGCTTTTAGGCCTCGATCATGAATTACTCGAGAGGTGTTTCAAGGAGCCCTGCGGATAGTAGGGACGAATGACCCGAAGGGTTAAGGTCCCCCTCAAAAATAAAAGAAGACGAGAAGAAAAAGCTCTGTGAAGATGCCGATGCCAATCTCTGGGGCGACGCGTACCGGGTAGTCATGGCGCAGATACAATGATGCAAGTTGAAAGGTACCCAACCAGCTGAAGGTCATTGAAGCTGTGTTTTTCCCGAAACATGATCCAACGACGTGGTCATCTACACTGTACAACGATGTTGAAGGAGGCACTACCGAGGATATGCAAGTTATCAACGAGGAACTACTGACCGTGGCAAAAGGATTAAAGTCGAACAAAGTTTCGGGACCGAATGGAATTTCTAATGTTTAGACATGTTGACATATGACAATGTAACATTTTTAGGAGCGTGTTACAGAGATATCTGGAGGAGGGATGCTTCCCAGACAGGTTGAAGGTTCTAAAAGTTGTGGTGCTACCGAAGCCAGGAATGCTGCCGGGGGACCCAGCATCATATGAGCCTAAATTTTTTTTGGATGCTTCGGTAAATTTTTGAAAAAAGTCATCCTCAACAGGTTGACGAAGTGTACGGAGAGTGAGCATGGGTCGCCATCAAACCAGTTCAGGTTTCGTAAAGGATCCTCAACAGTGGATGCAATTCTGAATGTCGAAAATAAAATGCGGAAAAGGCGTACAAACAGAAGCAGAGAGGGAAAATGTTTCTAGCGGATCGTGTTTCAATTTACGTACTGTGTAAGCGACATGCCGCCGTAATGGATGCCAACTCCAGTGTCGGCTAGCAAATAAGAACGACAACTTGCATCTTCCCGTTCATCAGTGCAAAAAACTTTAAGCTCATTAAATAACCTTATGAAAATTAGGCACCAGGAAACATTACCTTATGAAATGCTACGATAGTTGTCACAACCACGTTTAATGATTTTTTAATGGCAACCGATGATTTGCTAATGGCAGATTCATTCTACAACCTTATGAAATTTATTTGTTTGAGCAATTGAACTCAAATGCATGGGTTATACTAATTATTATTCTAATATATTTATTTTGTAATATTTTTATTGAACCTCAATGAAATTTTCATTCAACCTTTACTTGTGGAAAAAAAGATGAAAAATATCGCGCATCAAGTATAAGTTCCCATACATACAACCACATGGAGCAATACAGTTGCTTGACCAAGGAGGCTGGTTATGATATTTGTAATATACTTAACCTAATTTATGGTTTCCAGTGGTTTATTCGCTTCGTCCTGTTATACTTTCCACATTTGAATCAGGATTCAGAATTCATCAGGATTCAGAATCTAAAATATCTACTAAGATAACTTTAGGCGCGCTTTTAAGCATTTCATTTATACACCTTATGATTATTATACACATACACTACTCATAAAATTCATGACGATGTTTTTGAAATAGATAAGAATAGCTTTATAAATGATGTATGATATGTACTAGCACCCATTGTAGCACGGAAACTAAGTCCGACAGCAATGGGCTCTCCCCTCTGTTAGACTTGAATAAGCTTTAATAACCACTGATTATCCTAATCATGCCGTTGTATGAAGGGCCAAAAAGGGGTTGAGTGGCTCGATATGCAACATCACTTATACGTATCCACAGGGATAAAAAGAATCTCCTTTCAACAACATGACTCTATTCACAAACTGTTAGCAATGGGGAGTTGGCATTCCCACTCTCCCCATCCAGAGTGCTTCAATCGGGTGCCCTGATGGTCCCTCCCATTCTCATGAAATATTTATATAATGGTGTATATATTTATGTAAATGAAAAAAAACTACAAGCATTCGTATATATAATAAATGATCTTCATTCGGTTGATCCTGAAATGCAAGAAAGATTGTAAAATGTTAAAGTGTAGAGTTCTGTGGTTCGCGCTCAAGCACGTTTTCGTTCGTTTTCAGCGATAGCAGCATTTCATCAAAATCTTGATTTGAGGTATCCTGAAAAAGTTTATTAAATCTATTGAAATTTTACAAAACTAACATGTATACATTTTAATTTACTGTTGCCATGGTCACTATTTGCTACTCGATGCTGATTGTATAACAGCAATCCGCTTTGATTTTTGCTGACCTAATAGCTATTGCTACCATGTTAGGAATGGGAAGATTTAACTGGAAGGGAGTTGAAGATAAATGGGCAAAAAAAACAATAAGTAATGCTTAAATCGTCTATGAAGTAAAATCAATAAAACAATATTACCAAATATAATGATATTGTGAGTTATGATGAAGTAATGAAAAAGATTGAAATGTAAAATCAAACACTAGCCAAATGGCACACAGCGCTGCATGAATCAGATCAGCTCAGAATTGATTAAAAGTCCATTTGCAAACCGGAAATGAAAAATACATTCAGCAATAAGTGCAAAAGCCTACCACAGATTCCGTAATATTCAAAAGCCTACCACAGCTGTTATTTTCTGCGTTATTCACTGGACATATATGAAATGCTAGATGTCATAAATTGAATGTATGTTTCGTGTTTAAGCCAGATACCGCCTAAATCAGGTTTGTTGTATGAATATGTGAAGGTCATGGTATGATGGAAATAATACGATATTGTTAAGAAATCCTACATAATGTACCCATAATAATTAAATGCCGCTATTTGCCTCTTCCACTGCGATGCCAGATGATTGAAACTCTAAAATAGCGAAAATTCCAACGTGATATAATGAAATAAAGTTGATCATTTGGCAGCTCAACAACATAGCAAAGAAAATGTAAGCAAACAATTATGCGAAATAAATTTCATACGAGTATGATTACTGCCCAAAAACGGAAACTCAATAAATCCAAAACGAAAAAAATTAATAAAAATAAATTAATGGAAATTCTTCGATAACTCTTTTTTCCTACTGGGCCCATAAATAACCATGTCTGTTAATAGAAAAGGTAGGATCATAAACAATATTCGTTTTTTAATTAGTTATTTTGAACGAAGAATTTTTTTTTTGTAGAATTTGTTAATCCTCTCTCTAAAAAAAAAAAAAGTAAAAAACCATCCAATCTTTTCAAATACATAACGTGAGTTAGGTGGGCCAAAACTTACAACGATGCAAATGCGAAAAGGAAAATAGCATAACAAAATATTGAGAAGGGATGTTATAATATAAAATGATAATAACAATTATATATGTACACACTCAGAAAATTTTACAGTATTTGGTAATTTTTTACCGAACTTTCAACAGCTGAACGTTCGGTATTCCGATTTACAGAATTTCGGTGAAATTTTAGAGTCTTCCGGTAAAAAAAATTACCGGAACTTGTCAATTTTTTCCGAAATCCGTTAAATCGGATTACCGAACGTTCAACTGTTGAAAGTTCGGTAAAAAATTACCGAATACCGTAAAATATTTTAAGCGTGTAATGTCTGCATGTTTGCTGATCCTGCTGCAATTGTAGACGGACTTGCATTATCATAGCCACGGGGGAAGAAAACAATTCAAAATTATTATACAATACTTGGGAATTCCATCGATGATCTGAAATTATATACCGTATAAAGAATACTTCTATTTTCGTGGTATGGTAAGATTTCAGCATGCTTCATTACCGGGGTCACGCTGCCTACATCGCCTTGGTGCGGCTGCCACCTAATGTATAGTTGCCGCGATACAGCGTTTCTTACTCAACCGCTGGATGCCAGGACAGACGCTGTTTGAGCCGCACCTGCTTGGTGGACAGACGCTCGGCACGCACCTCCTCAATTGAGCTGAAGTCAGAAGGACAACAGTGCCCAGGTTGCACTACCAGCTAAGTACGCAACCCTTAGCTGGCGGTCTTTGTCATCTCTTGACCCGTGGAAGCATGAGGTAGGAACTTGTGAGGACCATAGGTATGTTGCGGGGACGCACGCTCCATCCCAGGTATCTACTCACCATTTTGCAGCCCAGAATAGCTTTAGAAAATTATAACGATTAACTGAGAAAACCATAGTTCCATACATGGATGTTATAAGGGCCGTATGGAATCAAAGTACTGTGGGCTCTGTGTTTTGATTTCAGTATCATATGATTTTTGGTAGGTTTCTTACGCCAGTGTATGATTCATGCGACTTTTGCTACTTTGGGCTGTGTTGCATAGTCTTGTCCTGTACAACAGCTCATCGTTTAAACATATATAAATCAAGGACATTTTGAGGCGGGTCTGGACCACTTAAAAAGAGAGACCATATGTTTGAGGTTTTGTTTTCCGTTTTGGATTTAATTTCTCGTGTAGGAAACTTTCTCATCTTCTTGGGCATAGGGTAGGGTATGCTTATATTTACCACAGTGTGATAGTGCAAAAATAAGCTGGCATTGATAGCTTTCGATTTAAAACTGTGGAAAAGCATCACGTTCTTCAAATTGAGAGCCAGTAATAAGCTACACAGAAAAAAAATATTAATTTTAACCAACGCGTAAAATTTCCCTTCGTTTAATTTTAAACCAAAGCAAGCGTAAACAACGTAATTGTTTTCAATCTCTCATACTGCATACAACATTATTTGCAATATTCCCTACAACAGACCTGATTCCAGCGATATCTGGCTTAAATTTACATGAAAGATCCCTTTGATTTATTCCCTTTTTGTGCATTAGATAATGCATAAAATTAAATGTTTCTTTCCATCTGTGTAGCAGTGAAAAAAAAGGCTCAAAATACCATATATGAGTTCTTGCAACAAAACAGAAATTATAGACAGCTTGCTGCATGTAAATTTATTTAAATTTTATGGTTAGGTTCTTTCGATGCAATGCCAATGTAGAGTGCGCAAGTGGTCTTGAAGAAAAAACGTCAACCTAATCGTTTGTTTACATAAAAATGCCGCTTTGGGAATTTCAAATTACTATACATTAAAATGCATATGTGGAAAAAATAATAAATTTTAACAGATGTGTTCAAATTCCCCTTGCAAAAGCTACAGCAAAGGTAAACAACAAAATTGTTTGCAATTTATCATACAATAGAGCTGATTTAAACGATATCTGGCTTAAGCTTACATGATATCTTCCATGAATTTATAGCACATCTGGCATTCAACATTTGTGCATTAGATAACGCAGAATATTACACGATTCTTTCATACTGTATATCCTGCAAATCGGCAACTATGGTATTTTAGCCTGATTAACCACACATAAAAAATCTGGGAACCACGACCGGTGTTACAGTTTAAAAAAAAAAAGTTAATTTTTCTCAGCAAACATATATGATAGTACCAACTGGACACTGGAATAACGATACAGTAAACATTCAAATTGGTCCACGTGGATAACGTTTCTACACACTGCATGGATGAATTAATTTGCGATCTACGAAATAAAAAAGCGATCGTTTCATCGTCTGGTGGTGGATAGATGAATCATAAAAGAGTGAAATGAGTAAAAAATTGTGCTGTAAAGAATAAGAAGAAAGCATTGTTTCACTAGTTATGATCAACTTATAGATAAGTGAAGCTTGAAATCACCGTCACATGAAATTTTGTTTTCTGCGTTAGATTTGCGTTGATCCAGCTGCTTAGGTGCTTCAACGTGCTTTTTTTTTTTGAGAAAATGGAAAATTTGTGATACCGTATCAGAGGTTTGGTTTTGGTAACCATGACATGGATGTAAACAAACGCTGTGGATGACGTTAACTATGAGCCTACACTGTAACCGGGCAGTACCCATTTATGGGTAAAAATGTACCCATTTTTCGACAGTATATGAAACTGTCAAAAAATGGGTACTTTTAAAATCAAAATAATGCATACTAAAGACCCATTTTTTATTTTCAATGAGAGACCAAAAGATGGGTATTTTCTACCCATTAATAGGTAAAAAATGTCTTAGCATTTTCCTGGCTCGCTTTGTATATTTGAAAGTGCGTGGCTCGAAAAAAAAAAAAAAAAAATTGGGGAACCAATTCCACGAAAACGCGAAGAATATAGAAGAACTGAAGGTTAAACTGGATAGCGATAGCTTCCAAAAACTAAGAGGCTCGTTAATAATTTAATATAATAATATAAAATGCTTCAATTTCATCAGTAGAATCTTACTTCCGAGTATGTGCCTCTTCCGGGGCGTAACATCCAAGCTTTCATCAAGTTGACGTCATAATTATTTAAATCTTACCAGATATATTCCACGGATATCCTCTCTAGATGATAACGATGTGATGACCGCTTCAATGGACCACTTGAACGTCACCGGAATATTAGCCGGTGTGAAAACTCCCGAACGAAACTTAACAAACCTGATAGGTAAAAGGCCTGAAGCTAAAGGGTTGTCAAAATACAAATACACATTCAATTATCTTTTATGTTTATTCTATTATCATTATTCAATATCACAACTAAAAACGAATCACGAAAAATGGGCATTTCATACCCATTTCGCAAATAACATACATTTCGAAAAATGGGTATTTCATACTCATTTTCTAAATAACAAACGTATTGAAAAATGGGTATTTCATACCCATTTCCCAAATAACAGATATTTTGGAAAATGGGTAAAAAATACCCGATAGCCTGACGTACAGGCTCGTTTTACCCATTAAAGGAGTTAACCCACTTAAGTTCGAAATGGGTGATATTTTACCCATTAATGGGTACTGGCTGGTTTCAGTGTATAAAGAGATTTCGACAGAAACTGAGGTTAGCCTCTGGTAATGGATAGTAAAACCAACAATCAATAGGGAATTTGCGATTTTCGAAAATTAGTTCACAGCTTTAGAACCCGATTGGTCTCAAGTACACCGTAGAGTACCGCATGTTTACGCTTTGCTGTACAAAAATCTTTGTTTTTATTTTGATTCGGTGTGTTATTTTGACAGAATATTTGAGGGGTTATTCGTTGGTAGTTATGTTTTGAGAGGTGATTGATTTAGCTTCCCAAGTAACCACGATGCTATAATAGCATACATACATGTATAAAGGACATATGCATCCTTTATACATGTATAAAGGACATATGCATTACGTCTAGTGCATCATTGAAGTTGGATGGTTACTTGGGTTGGACCGAACGTGAGACCGATGCGCTGGTACGCCCTGAGCCCGAATAAATATATATTTTCTTCATGGCCATCTAACCATGGTAAAACCAACAAAAGCGTGATGACAGCTGGAAGTTTTTCCTCACTTTTGAGTAGTCATACTTTTGACCGATTCTGAGTCAATCGTACGCAATTTTGGGTTATTTCAAAAGGCAGCCCTAAGTTTGCACCTTTAAACTGAAGAAATGATCCATAAAAATTGAAATTCGTTCCATAAAAACGTATTTATGACCCATAAGGCCCTCATAAAAATCTATAGAAAAAAATCAAAATGATCCATAAAGTACAGCAATGTGATCCATACTCTATATAAATTTTAGCAATAAAATGTCAAAAATGTACCGTTATATATCTCGGGTATGATTGATAAAATTGTACGGATTACCCATACACATATGGCAAATGTGTCAAAATAGGTTCAATATCATTTTTTAAACTTGTAACATTGATTGCAACGTTTGTGAACAAAAATATATGCACATTATCAATATACTATTGAAAATACTCCATAAATTAATCGCCAATGATCCATAAATGGTTTGAAAAATGAACCACAAACTTCTAAATTTGGTTGATAGGAAATCAACTTTGTGCATTTAAAATAATATGTATGATCCATAAATTAAGCAGGGAAATCGCTCCTTGACTGCGCTACTACTTAGATCTATTAACATGTCCGTTCCCTAAGCTATGCGGCTTAAATATTGCTGTAAAAGAATAATCGCTTTGGGAAGATTTTCAATTTTTCAGAAAGCTTTTACGACCGTTCTTTTACGACCGTACTGCAACACATGTTTTCCAATAAATTAGAGCACTCGTGCACCCAAAAACTACAGGTCAAGGCTCGATCAAACTGTTATTTGAGATTTTTTTTTTGTAAAATTATGCCGGGCAAACGCATGCCGTCCAACTTGCAATCGCTTGTCGGCCTTAACTACAAAACATATCCTCCGATGAGCATTATAAATGCTTGAATCAGTCGTTTGCTTGAAGACGATATCGGGAACATAGACGGAAACATAGAGCACAACAAATCCTGGCTACTATCAGTGTACAATATAGTGTGTCTGACTGAGCATCATACCAAAAGATTACACTGGTCGACAGAGATTTTTAGACCCAGAGCTCCATGCCAGTTTTCGTTAGCGTGGGTCCCAAAACCACCGAATATCGTATTTTGACCTCATGCGATTTGCATTTTTCTTCACAAATTGGGATCAAAAATTGAAATTTCGATATTTATTTAGAACCACTCAAATAACTGCCTCAGCTTAAATGTAAATACTCAAAAAGCATTTTAATGAAATGCACAGACTTTAGCAAACAACTGTGCTGAAAAAAGTGTGTCGAACAAACTTCACCAAAAAAAAGTTATGACCGTTGAAAGGCAGCATATTTTAGCAAAAAAACAGCAAAGTACAGTAAACACCCGAACATGCGCGGAATCCCTTGATGGTGGTCTCAAATGATATATGGGCATTGATCTATGTTGTTTCATCAGAAAATATCTCGTATATAGGAAGTAACTTTTTTCAGCAAAGTTGTTCAGAGATCAAGGCCTTCATGATGGGGAACTTTAAAGTTTAGAATTGTCTCACTACGCGGCGCTAGTATGCATGTTAACTTACTTTATAAGCTGAATCTCGAGATCCTTGACATAGAGCAAGTTGGCGTCTTCGAAAAAGATGTTTGGTTGATTAAGGTCCTTCGGATGGTGTTAATATAAATTCATAACTCGTCCGCTACGCGACACTAGTGTACATGTGAACTTTGTGTATTACCTGTATTTTGAGATCTAGATAGTGTATAAATTTACTGTTTTCAGGAAAGTTAGTTGTAAAAATAACGAGCTACCAGACGCTCAACTCAACAGTTCAGAATTATCTCACTCCGTGGCGCTAGTGTGCATGTAAACTTACTGTATAATCTGGATCTCGAGATGTTTGACATATAGCAAGATGGCATCTTCAAAACAGATATTCGTAGGGTTAGTCTGTGGAGTTTCATAAAAATGCTTCTTGAGTATTTACATTTAAGCTGAGGCAGTTATTTGAGTGGTTCTCAAAAAATATCAAAATTACCATTTTTGATGTCAATTTGTGAAGAAAAATGCAAATCGCATGAGGTCGAAATACGATATTTGGTGGTTTTGGGACCCAAACTAACGGAAAGTGGCATGGAACTCTGGGTCTCAAGACTTTTTTCGGATATTGTCGACCAGTGTGATAGAATAAGAAAGCCAATAAAATATTTGACGTTTGTGATTTCAGCGCTAAAGTTGTATCACAAAAGTTCCAGAAATTTCAAAAAATTAGAAGCGCTTCTGGTCATGTGATAGTTTAGTGATGAATCCACCCTAAAGTGGCGTAAAAAGCTTCCTTAATATTGAGATGTACACAAATAAAACACATTGTTCCGCTACAGACCGTGTCACCATATCTTTTCAATTACAAAAAAGTTATCAAAGCCAGAAAAATGTTTGTGTTATTCAGTGAATAAGCCGTGCTTGAACATTCCTGCGAATACAAGTTTTGTTCAAGGAAAAATTAAATTTTTAATGTTTAATTGCAGGACTAACGATACTGGTATCTCAGACTGTATTTTCATTGTTAGTGGGTCATGTCATTACAAAAACGAGTGAAGCTGTTCCATTGTTAGGTAGATTATCTATAAAATAGATGTGTTTACTATAATCAACTAAACACAAAAACATATCAGGAACCGAAATAATAATATATTAAGCTCGTCTTTAAAAAAATAAACGAATGAATATTATTTAAGTACGGAGGTTGATTAAAATTATGATAAAGTAATCAAAATGGTGATAAAAATGTTCTAAAAAAGTGTGGAATCACATAAGTGTTAGAGACTATTGTTATTCTTCAGTTTTAATTATTTCAACTGCAGGAAATTTTTATTCACTTTATCTTTTGCATGACTAAAAGAGAACAATACGCTGAAAATAACGTTATGCGAATTCACATTAAAGCATCAATTGACAACTTGATTATTGTAAAGCACTTTATCTTATTTTTATTTATTTTGATAGTTTATAAATGATATTAATCCTTACTCTTCTCTGTAAAAATTACCATGTATTATAAAGTTAAAACTGACACATTAAAAAAAGTTGTTCTTGTTCACTCTGCGTTCTTATATTTTCTGGTGCCTTAAGTTTATGTTGCTTTCAATTCCTGTTTTATGTTTTTTGAAGTTTGGATGATTGGTTGGTGCGTAAAATTATTAACCATTTACAATATCAATCTTCAGATAGTTTAACATTGATGAAGAGTTTTTTGGTGCTATTTCATTTATTTGGAAGATTAAGATAATTGTTTTTATGGAACACGAATCACCACTTACCCGAGGATAGAAGGGGTAATATTTTTTTGAGGACGGACTAGAAAAAAGCATGGAATAGTAGTTTACAGTCTTATCTGTGAAATGTCTTCAGCATTTTAGGTGTTATACGCTGGGTTTGATTCTGGAATTGGCTTTGGTGACCTTTGGGTGACAATAAGACTCATTGGCGGAACAATACACGAAGTAATAAATATAGAAGAAAAATAAACAGATAATAATTACACTAGAAATTGCAAAAAAAAACATATATATGGACTGCATATCACAAAGATTCCTATATCTAACATGCCCTTAAAAGAAACAGAACACTGTCTTCCTTTAACTCTATATGGGTATTTAAAATAAGATTATATTGGATAATTTGACGTTTTATCTAATTTTCTGACTGGTGCTTGGAAAAGTGTGGTACTTTTTCTATCGCAAAAGCGTGAAAACTATATTAAATATTCGTAATTCTGTGGTGTTGGCTTTAGTTCAATTCATAATAAGAGAACAACGTAACAGCTTGTGAAATTTGAAAATGTTGCATTAAAATCGACTTTTGCTGCTGTTATACTGAACATAGTTGTATATGAACATTAGTGAAATACCTAAGAATTCACATAACTGAAAAGCGAACGAATCATGCGATTTGAGTTGTACATTTATTGTTGAGTTCATCTCTACGCAAGAAAACTTTATACTTTAGGAATATATATATACATACAAAAAATATGAGAAATCGATTTTCTATACCTCATCATACCAGTCAGGTAAATTCCTGGGTGTCCTCTAGTGTATATAGAAGTCGTTTCCACTTCACTCGGTCTATGGGTGCACTTTGCTAGCCTCGCAATCTGCCTCTTTCCAATTGATCGATCCACCTTACCTGCTGCGCGCCTCTTCTCCTTGTACCAGTCAACTAGTTCACAAGAAACATTTTTATCAGGCTGGCTTTCGACATCTTTACGGCGGCCATCGTTGTCGATCGATTTTTGCTGTGTGGACGATGGGAGCTTCTGCAATTCGTGATTCATTAACCTTCTACACGTTCAGTCTTCCGTCTGCAGTCCACCATACACACTTTGTTTTTTTTTTTTACAGAATTCTTTAAGACTTTACCGAATTCTCAACAGCTGAACGTTAGGTAATGAGTTCGGTGATATTTTTCGATTACCTAAACTAACTGTAGTCCTCCAATGCGATCACCGAATAATCCGGTAATTATTTTACAAATGAATCTGTAAATTTTCCAATAATCTGGATGGTAGTTTCACCGAAATTTTCTGTATTCTTTTACAAAAATTCTATAAATAAAAGTTTTAATTATATTTGTCTAATTTAATCAACGTTTCGAGATATTTTTGGAATATTTGGTTGCCAAAAGTCGGATTTCAGATTTTTTTTTATGCTTTCGCGCATATATTTCAATAAAAAATTTCAATTAAAAAAAAACATCAATCGAAATTATTACACGCAGTGCATGATCTTGGTGCCAGTCGTGCTTAGCTGTTCCACCCCCATTACAGCACCAGTAATAAACAAACAAAAAACACTGCTTGTCGCTAAGGGTAGCAGTAGTGTTGAGAACTTAGAATGACTGCACGAACACGCCAAAAGATTATATAATATCCTTTTGAATAGGAACTAGGATATTGTTCCACACAACAGCACAATCATTCGAATCCTCAAATTCCGCACCGCGAACGATTAATGTAGGCGTTATTCTGTTATCAGTTGGAAAATCATCATCAAACTGTAAATAAAAAAAATTAGACGGAATCCTGGAATTAAAATATTTAGTACTTATACGTTGATCCATTCAATGATGCCATGCAAAGGATCTCTGCTAGTTGACACGTTATCTTTAATTCGTGTTGTGCCATATTACCGGTGTAAGCCGGCAATGTAACCGGGTTCTTTGGCATGGCAGAAAAGCAGATTATTTCAGGCTGCAACAAAAATTCATGATTATAAAGTGATTTGTTTTACTTACGGAAGATAATGACGATCGTTTCATCGTGTTCATTCAATTTATTTAGGAAACTGACCATTTTAGCACTATTTTCACACGATTTTTCCCACTTTCCTTCCTGCGCGTCAACCACTTCCGAACTATTTCGCTTCTGATTTGACAAGATGGCTGCTCAAGGTGTTTACAGAAGTTCAGTGAAAGATCACCGATTTACGGTAATTTGACTTCAGTTATAGATTTTTCGGTACTTATTTTTATAAATTTTCGGTATTTTTTTCCCATTGACAGTTTTTTGGTACTTTTACGATGCGTCAACAAAAAAAAATACTCTTTTACAGAAAATTCTGTAATTTTCATTTTACAGATCGACTTCGGTGATTTTTTTTACAGAATTTTGTGAAAACAATCTAAGTGTGTACTCACTCAGATTTTTTTACAGAAATCTGTAAAATTTTAGCGAATTCGCAACAGCTGAACGTTCGTTAATCCAATTTTATGGATTTCGGTAAAATTTTACCGAAATCCGGTAAAATTTCTACAGATAACTGTATAATTTCACCGAAATCCGTTAAATCGGATTACCGAACGTTCAGCTGTTGAGAATTCGGTAAAATTTTACAGATTTCTGTAAAAAAATCTAAGTGTGTAGGTTGTACGCAGCACCATCCATTGAAAGAGATAAATGACGCGTTGGTCCTTCGCTACCATAGTCCATGTTTCGTGACGTATGAAAACTTTGAAGTGCGGTGAACTCCGTTCGATTGTAGCGTTCAAAGAAGACAAGTTTTCCAGCCATAATGCGTCGTTGTATCCCCTGCCGATGTCGTTATTGGAGGTCACTAATGAGCCTAGATGTATGTATTCTATCTCCACTCTTGGAATAATACCTTTCAAAGCAATGTTTATTTTCGGGTGAAGTTCTGTGATCTCTAAGACTTATATGTTAGGTTCATTCAATTGCGGAAAATATTTGACCCTTTTTTTATTTTATTTTTTTACCTTATACGTTTATTTATTTGTTATTATCAACAGACACAATGTGGTCCTAATGATAGTTCCTAAGAATATTCAAAAAATTAGTTTAATTCTTTGGCGAGGTAGGTGGAAGTCAAACCCAGATGACACTCGATTGAATGTTCGTTGAATACCAACAAGAGCTCCGTTGGCGCCATAGTTTGTTCGACGAAATGGTGTTCGAAGAAACATGTTGTTGCGAAGTGGACAGTCAATTTTTGCCATGAAAAGATCGGGAACGAACATGACACGTGATAGATCTCTCCTCACTTCTAGTGTGTCAAGGCCAATAAGTTGCATGCGGTGTTAATATTTAGGCAGCTCACGTGGATTATTCCATGGTAAACGACGGAGAGCAAATCGCACAAACCTTCGCTGCACTGCCTCGATTCTATCAACTCCATTTAGATAGTGCGGG
This sequence comes from Aedes koreicus, assembly GCA_024533555.2. NCBI lineage: Eukaryota > Metazoa > Arthropoda > Insecta > Diptera > Culicidae > Aedes > Aedes koreicus. Next base: position 124,411 of record JAHHFK020002414.1, on the reverse strand, counting down.
TTACATACTGCTGAACAATACTCCACCGTGGATCGCACCAGCGAACAGTAGAGGCTCTTTAAGCAATATACATCCGTAAAGTCCTTTGCCATTCTCATGATAAATCCCAAACTGCGGTTTGCTTTGGAAACAATGTAGCTGATATGTTCCTTGTATGATCCTTGACTGATATGTTCCTTGTAGATCCTTGACGCACGATTCACGTTTAATAATGCTGCCTTCGAGGTGGTAGTCGAAAATTATCGGTTTCTTCTTCCTTGTGAAAGAAACAGCAGAGCACTTGCTAGGATTCAGCACCATCCTGTTTGTGTTGCACCACGAAGCGAAACTATCAAGTTGGTGTTGAAGAAACCATGCGTCTTCGATGGACTTGACCTGATTGTAAATTTTCAAGTCGTCAGCAAAAGATAACCTAGGGCCTTCCATACAAAGATTCACGTCGTTGAAGTACAACAAGAAGACAAGGGGGCCAAGATGACTTCCTTGGGGAATACCGGATGTGACAAGGAATTCACCAGATGTGCAGTCATCAATCCTAACGCTTAGATGGCGTTCTGTTAGGTACAATTGGAACCAACGTAAAACGCTGCCTCCAAAGCCCAGTCGCTCAAGTTTTGCTAATGCAATGCGATGGTTAATCTTATCGAAAGCTGAAGATAAGTCAGTATAAATTGTATCTGTTTGAAAGCCCTTACACATAACATCTGTCGCATATGTTGTGAACGTCAAAAGGTTTGTTGTCGTAGATCGCTTAGGCATGAACTCGTGCTGTGTATCGGCTATATATTGCTTGGCAATGATTGAAGACTGGGTCTAGAACTACCAACTCAAAGAGCTTCGCTACAGCATTCAATGCAGATATTCCTTTGTAGTTGTCGGCGTTGTGCTTGTCGCCTTTTTTGAAAACTGGAAACATGTAGGCCGATTTCCAGAGCGAAGGAAATGTTCCAGTTGTTCGAGAGAATTGGAACATGTGACGAAGAGGGGATATTATGCCAGTACAGCACTTTTTGAAAATAACTGCAGGGATACCATCCGGACCAACCGATGTTGATGATTTCATTTTAAAAATAGCTGAGCGGATCATTGAATCGTCAATATTGATGGTATTTGACGGATCACAAGATAGCGGCACAATACTTGCTGCTAGCGAAATTTGACCCTGTGTCAATATCTCGGAGCAAAACGCGTGAATTTTACTTTGAAAAGTTCGCAAATGTCCTCGGAATTCGATGCTGTGCGTTCTCCGTATGTTAACGTTTACGGTAGTCCAGATTCTTTCCTTTGATCGTTGACATGTTTCCAGAAAGACTTAGGAGCTAATTTCAGCCTATTCTGCACATTTCATAAATAATTGGCACGACTCTGGCGAGACATCCATTTGTATTCGCTGTTGATTCGCAGGTATCGGAATCGCAGTGAAACTCCCCCATGCTTAGAATACCGTCTGAATGCTGCTCTTTTTGAAGATTTGAGCCTTCGTAGTGCAGCGGACTGCCACGGTGGATTTCTGGTCTTTAGAAGAACCCGTTTAGGAACATGGCGATCGATAACATAGCTCACGATATTGGAGAAGGTCTGAACTGCAACGTTGATATCGTCGGTATCAAGAGTAACATTCCAGTAGATGCTCAACAAAATGCCGAGGATGCTGTCGTAATCAGCTCTCTTGAAGTCGTAGCTGACGGGATCCGCAACATTGGGAGCATTCGTCGGATGTTCAACCTCGAGCGTGAGATGCAAAGCAGGATGCGAGGAACCGTTTTAACTAAAACGGAAGGAGCAACGGATATCCTTGGGGCCTGTTCAAAGTTGCTGACAAAACATAGATCGAGAAGCTTGCCATTTTCGATGGTGACGTCATTGATTTGCCGCAAAAGATTTGAATTATAGCTATCGAGCAATCTGAGATTTCCTGCGTGGAATCGAGATGCATTCGGGTCCGGGTACCAAAATCCATTGCCCGAGGAGCACCATTTCAGGTCTGGGAAATTAAGATCGCCTATCACTATAATCTCGTCCACAGCATCTGCCTGAGCCGATATTGCATATAGCGATTCAGCATGCTTTTTGATTAACGCAACATCACGCGTTTTGTCCGGTGGAAGATATAACACACAAAGGAATAACGAGTATCCAACTAGCTTGATTTGCACCCAGACTTGTTCGATACTTGCCCAGGATGTATCCTCAATTAGCTGTGCCTTATAACGCCGATGCACAGCAATTAGGACTCCTCCTCCAGATAACTTGGAACTGTTGCTAGGGTTACGATCGGTTCGGAAAACATCATAACAGGTACCAAAAATTTGGCTCGATAGGGACCGTTCGTCGAGCCAAGTCTCGGAGAACATGATCACGTCATAGCATTTATCTGAGCATGCGAGCAGGTATTCGTCAATACAGGTGTTCATTCCGCAAACATTCTGGTAGTAGACCTGTAGATCTGAGGTTGCAGGCTGGAAGCCCACTTCCAAATCCCCGAGTTCAGGTCCAGGACTCGTCCTGAAGTCGGAGGTGGAGCTGGAATTTTGAAGGACATCAGGAGCAGATCGATCGACATAGCACGCATACTTGCCTAGAGATGTAGGCCGGAAGACCCCTTCCAAACCTTCGTAAACAGGGCCGGGACGACTGTGATGGTAGGAAACAGAACTGGTGTTAGAGGCGGCGTTTGATGGCTCGACTGTTACGGGGCCAGAAGGGGCTTCAAAAGGGCTTCGGTGCGTGCGTCCCGGTTGACTTGACGATGCTGCCGGTTGACGTAGACCATATCCGGAAACAATGAGGGGCTGGCTGATAGAAGGTGCTTGTTGAGCTTCAGGACTCGCCCTGAAGTCGGAGGTGGAGCTGGAATTTTGAAGGGCATCAGGAATAGATCGATCGACATAACACGCATACTTGCCTAGAGATGTAGGCCGGAAGACCCCTTCCAAACCTTCGTAAGCAGGGCCGGGACGACTGCGACGGCAGGAAACAGAACTGGTGATGGAGGTGGCGATTGATGGCTCGAATGTTACTTAATTTTGGCATTAAGAGTGACTAACTTTAAGATGGGTTGATAGAAACATTTTGTTAAATAAAATAGATATTTTGTTCATTAAATTAGACATTTTGCAAAACAAATGTTTAGCTGATACGCTCTCTATTCATCAGATTGTTGTACGTTGAATGGTCAATTTTGGGAATGGATTTAGATTCCACATAAAACTTTTGGGTACATATAGTCATAAGGTTCAATAATTTCGGTATTTTACTTTTATTTAGACATGGATGATATAGAGACGATCCCTTTCATAATCCCTTCACTTCGCAATTTATTCCACTCGAAGTCAAAAGATTGATTCTCGAGGGGGTAGGTTTATAAAAAAAACCAAGCTTGACACTGGTATTGCCGTAGTGCCTACCAAATTTTGATGCGTTTTACGACAGCATCTTCCTTTTGAAGAGATCGTCTACTTCAAACTGATCCTTTGCTGTATAATACTCTTGGAATGCCAACTATTTGAAGTCAACTTTGATGTACTTAGAATTTTGCATATGAGTGAACAATATTTTTCCGCCCACGGTTCGCCGGTTTGTTTCAATCTTGGCAACAATCGTAATGACAACTTTGCAACTGAGGGATGTAAACAATACAATTCAAAGAGAAAATGGTTCAAAATTTGGTTAATTTCTGTCAATTTTGATAAAAGTTGCGCCAGTTTGAAAATGTTGCAATAATTATTGAATCTCTCTCTAAAACAGAACAGTAGGTGAAACGGTAGTGATTGGCAAATAGTGATCGTGCATGGAATAGAAAATCGAGCAAAATTAGTAAAGGGTTCAAAATTATGCAACAAAAGAGAATAAGTTGATCGGATTAGAAATTAATTCATTGAAAAATAATAAAACATGTTGATAGCTCCTGTTTTCTATCATGTATGTGTTTTGCTAACACTCACTCGTACTATCAGATAGATGCTTTTTCTGCAAAGATATTTTGAATAACAATAAGACCGGACTAAACCAAGTTCTCTAACACTAGTACGTGAGACAAGAGAGCCGATAAGATAGGTGAGACCTGAGCTGAGGTCATCATTAGACGAAACTGCATATCATGAAAACAGGACAGGGAAAGTACTATTGTAGTTAAAAAAAATTCAAACCGAGGAATGTTTATTAATCATTTCTTATTGAACGATTATCAAACTTGCGGTGAACATAAAACTGTTTAAATTATTGAACAGCTCATAAATTATTCTCTAATCAATAATAAAATTCGGTAAAATTAAAAATAAACTGAAAATATTGTAAGCCGTTGCATTTCAAAATTATTTCGGTTATTTTTACTGAAAAAACAGTGAAATTAGGTATTCTGAGTTTCATCACCCACACCCAGTTTCATCACCCATCCATTTCTTTATAGAATAATGCATGGTATCTGTGAGCTAAGAAGAGAAAGTGAAATGCCTTATAGTAATTGTTTGCCTATCGTGCCTGAAAACGCAAATATATCGGTGATCTCAACTTTATCAAATCAACTTAACAATTAGTACGATACTTCACTTTGATTGTTGTTTGTTGTATTCTCCCAATACGCGGAGTAACGATCTATGACGAAATTTATCAGAAGCAGATAATTTCCCTTCAACATGAGAGACTCTAGAAGTGGACAGTAATTTATTGCTAGAACTAAGAAAAATGAAGAGAAAGTATTGATAGTTCCGTTTAGCGTAACGGCAGGCTTTGAAAAAATTGAGAGATACAAGTTGAAAACGAGCGGAGTGTTTCGGTTAAATGAAATCAGCTAGCCAAGATTGCCAATAAGAAAGGGTGGTGAAATTTTAAAAAAAAACAAAAAAATTTCCAACCCAAAAAAAAATTATAATAAAAATAGAAAAAAAAAAAAAAAAAAAAAAAAATTTTTTATCAGTGAAATTTTTTTTTTTTTGCCAAGATCGGGTTGAGAAAATGGGGTTAAGTTCTATTCGTATTAATAGGCCAAGTACCGGGTCTGAACTCCTAAGAAAATAAATTTAGTTATGATTAATAATTTGTGTTTTTTGCTTTTATTCATTTCATTCTTATACGCTTTTACAAAGATTCCAAATGTTGCTAACGCAATCGGCACCCACAGAATGTACAATCGTTAAATGGCAACTCGACTTATAATCATAGATTTTGGAAATTTCGTACTTTTTTTTGCCCAGATCGGGTCGAGAAAATGGGGTTAAGTTCTATTCGTATTAATAGGCCAAGTACCGGGTCTGAACTTCTGAGAAAATAAATTTAGTTATGATTAATAATTTGTGTATTATGCTTTTATCCATTTCATTCTTATACGCTTTTACAAAGATTCCAAATTTGCCAGCGCAATTGACACTGGTATCCTACCAAAAATATGATCAATATAGTGTGCGGAGCATCCATACACAACCGCAACTTTTATTATGTTTCAGACTAACGGATTCGTCACCGTGTTAATCCGTTTATTATTTTTCCCTGGTAACCTCAGAACAATGTTTTCCAGTAAGTCAAATCGTGTATGACAACTTTTAATGTATTTTCCTCTGATTCCATACAATAGAATTCGGTGCAAGCGAACGTTATAAATTCTATTGTTCAGATGACGCATTGCGCTAAATAGAACCGTACCGATGATTTAATTTTATAGATGTATTGAACATTCAAATACATAGGCCAATGTATCTAGAAAGAGAAATTATATTATACTTTTAACATTACGCATAATGTGCAACTTGAAAAACATTCGTTCACGCCACCCAAGCATTTAGTGAGATTGAGAGATAATTCTGATAATTCGAGTATGATCACTTTCAAATTGACTTATGAAAAATTGAGTAAATCAGCGCGAAAAATGAAGAAGAAATAAGGTAGAGGTGAGACAGTTATGAAAAGTGTACCTGATATGGTAATATCGCATACACGCAAAGGTACCAGTTATGGTACTATTCGGTGAAAATTCTATGTAACAGAACAATTTTTTAAATGTACCTTATTGGGTACATCTAGCCTGTTGGAAGCCCAACAAATGAATTCCTGTTGTAATAAAACCATGCACATTGGAAATATATTGATAATTAGTGGAGCATTTATAGATAGAAACAGTCATTTTTCTTTCATAAGAGATTTAAAATAGATCAGACGACTTTTGTTCTTACAATTGATCGCGAATGCCATTATGTTTATTTTTCAAATAAGGTAATAAATCAGAACAGAACACAACCATGGTGACAATAATGTTGCAATAAATTGCTTGTATACTGCAAATATTTTTTTTCAATAAATTAGCAATGATTTTTTGGAACTTCTTTAATATGACTTCTCGGACCATACACTTATTTTGTATGAGTCTTGTATAAATGCATTAACTTAACACGTGTGTGAGCAAATAAACAGTATAATTTGTGTATAATGAATGAAAAGTAATGTTTATAAGATAATGAAAATGCCAAAAATATAAAATAATTCAAAAGAGAGCTGATGCAACTGGTATCAACAGAAGAAACACGTATGTCAAGTTGCATAGCTCTTTCATCATGTATTCTAATTACCCATAATAAATAAATATTAACAAATATTACTGTAGTAAACTTTTGTGTTATACTGAATGCTTCCTTCGTTGGATTGGGCCCCTTCTCTCTCTACTTAGTAAACACTCCTTCGGTAAATGTTTCGTTTTGTTTTATGTCTAAGTAAGGTTCCACAGTTTTTATTGATTTTCAAGTCGTAGCACAACATAACTTCTTGCTTTAATATATTGAAATTAGCCAAGCATAAATGTATGCCATTATTGGATGATAAAGTAGAATTGTTGCGGCTGTAGTATGAAAACATTTTTTTTTTTTTCAGTTCGATTTCATTCGGTTTATTTGTTTTTGTTCTTGCATAGTTGGCGACCATATGTGTTTAGATATTCTTGCATGACCCTTTTTTGTATATACTAAACAAAAATAAACGTACAAACAATATGCCCGTTTATAATCATACTTTTCTCATAGGCACATACTTCAATTGCATCATGTTCATGGTGGCTTCATCGGTAGTTCTTACTGTTGTGGTTTTGAATTACCATCACCGAACGGCCGATATTCATGAAATGCCTCCTTGGGTAAGGAAACAAACAAGTTCCAAACAAATAGAAATGAATCATTACAAATACATCAATACATTTTTGTTTACAGATAAAGTCAGTATTTCTTCAATGGCTACCCTGGATCTTACGTATGGGACGTCCGGGCAAAAAAATTACTCGGAAGACTATTCTGCTGTCAAATCGAATGAAAGAACTCGAACTGAAAGAAAGATCGTCAAAATCTTTATTGGCGAACGTGTTAGATATTGAAGATGATTTTAGGCATGCAAGTAGTGGCATTACAGGTTCAACGACGGCGATTAGTACGTCAGGGTAGGTATAGAATCACAGAAGATTCCTTTAAATCAATTAAAGTTCAGGGTAGCGGAAGGGGAGTAAGGTGTGGCCCAGTTTGAATTGGAACATAGACTATTGCGCATATTTCGGATATATATTAACAAAATAGTATTATGTTTTAACTAAAATGTTCGATTTTATGTGAACTTTAGAGAGAAAGTACAAAAAAATTAATCATCTCGATTTTGAAGAAATTTGCGCAATTTTCCCGGAATACGTTTCATTAACCGGCGCACATTATTCTCATCCATCGTTTTGGCAATCTTATTCCATTTTATTTATGTTTTTGACGACACTACCATTCACCTTCAGCTTCCTCATCATAATAGCCCAAAATATCTCTATCGGTCTGAGCTGGGGACAGTTTGGTGGGTTGAGTTTTTTCGGTGTAAACTGAATCCCGTTGATGTAGAATGAGATGTTTCGCTCATCACCATGAGGCACCAAGAGTGGACAGTAATGTTTGCTAGAATGAAATATATGAAGAGAAAGTGTTGAAAGCTCCGTCAGTGTACGGTAGGTTGGAAATAGGATAGAAGTATTGAAAATGAGCGAAAGGGCATGGGTAAAGTAGTACTCGAACCAAGGACGTTATCATTGCCTAACATCCCACTGCGGGGTAGATCAAGGCACGGATGAATCCGCCACCTCAATAGGCAATAATAACGTGTTGGATCTCCCTCATGTACCACCTGATAGTTTGTGATAGTTTCTAGCGGTAGTTTATACACATTCTGTTTTGATTCCGTTCTGTACAGCTCCGAATGTCTTATCAGGTCTTCCTACCGCAGCTACAGATGCCTTGGAAATTCATGTATTTACGTGCAAATTTATCTGCAAACACAAACTTGAATTTGGCCTTGGTCTTCCTACCGCAGCTACAGATGCCTTGCCAAATCATGTATTCACGTGCAAATTTATCTGCAAACACAAACTTGAATTTGGCAGGAACATCTCCCCGAGCCGTAGCCAAGTAAATTTGTTGTCCCGGTAGCTGTTTGAAATCGGCCTTTACATAGGTTTCATCATCCATGAGGAGGCAGCCATTGAATTTTGTCAACACCTGATCATACAGTTTTCTGGCACGGATTCTGGCCACGTTGTTCTGTTTTTGAGCCCTATTTGGTTGTCTACAGGCACGGTATGATTTGAAGCCTTCTCGGAGACGAATCCGTTGCACGGTACTGTGTGCGGCGCGAAATTTTTTGGCCAAATCGCGGTCTGAGATGTTGGGGTTTGCCTTAATGTTCTTGATAACTTCGTTCGGCAGTTGACGGTTGACAGTACCCGCCCAAGGCTTGCGATTAAGTTTCTCGGTACTTTTTAAAAACACGCCACACGGTATTTCGGGGGGAAACCCAACACTTTAGCAAGTTTTGGCCCAGATCAGGAAGGGTTTTCCAAATGATTGCGAAGAAATATTTTTCTTTTTTCTTCTTCCTTTTTGTATTTATCTGAAACACGTTCGAAGTGCACTGCGAAAAAAAACATCTATGTGTTCTGTTGTTATTGTTATAGGGAACAGATAACATGTCATAGGTTACAAATCCGACCCCTAGGGTCGCTGTTAGAATCAAAAATGTTTGTTCCAATACTAAATGGGCCACACATTACAGGGTTTTCTGTTTTTCTCCATATTGGGATGCATAATTTGTGTAAAGCGTGCCCTCTGAAATATCGAATGTCGGGAAGATTTTTGACATGCTAGTAGGTGTCATACCTGCACATCAGTGGACACCTTTTGTTATATTGATGTTGAATTTTATGCAAAGTATATGCTTTGCTTCATGTAATGATTTCTCTAAATAATTGAAATAATTTTGATATTTTTTTAATGTATAACAGCATGTGCGCGTTTATAGGCTTGTATTTAACATGTTTTTTTTTCATTGTAGTTTTTCTCGACCCACCACTGTAGAAGAGCATCACTCTATGTCAGGCTGTTCGCACAAGGATTTGCACTATATTCTGAAGGAATTGCAGTTCATAACGAATCGAATGAGGAAAGCAGATGAAGAAGCAGAATTAATCAGTGACTGGAAATTCGCCGCAATGGTTGTTGACAGGTAGTTTACTTTTGTGTGTGTAGACATGTTTGTGATTTAAAGCAACTGCATCGAGAATCAATACAACGTAACGGACGAACCTATCTGCATTACGCGGTTATTTTTAATTGCGTGGAAGGAATGAGTTTACAAGATTGTCTTCAGAGGAGCTTATAAATAAAATATTCTAAGTGTCAGGAACAGTTTTTTATTTATAGGATTTCATTTTTTTGGACACGACCGACGCCGGTACTGATCTATAAATAGAAAGAACTTGTGAACTTGTACATTGAAGATGTTAAGCTACTCCTAAGCTCCATCTATATGGTTCTCTGTGCAATTACACTAGTTCTGTTTAGTATCGGAGTAGCAACTACGAAACGTACGGTCTTTAAAAAAAAGGATTTCATTTTTTTTTCACCAAAAGATAGACTGTATTTTTATAATAACTCCGCTGAAGACACTATCTATCTATCATTGTTTCTTTTTTTTTTTTTTGATGGGGAATTAAAGCACTAATTGTGTGAAATCACCATTTCCACACTAAAAACGCATGATTCTGATAGGTTCGTCCCTCTGTGCAACGGTTGACTTTTTTTTAAAGTACCTTCGAGTTGACTGGTTTTAAATAATAGACATTAAAAGATTCCATGAAATCCATAGAGAAACGAATTCGTGGATGATAGGCTTTAATGCGTTAAAACTATATGTGTTTAAGACGAACTTCGCTTAGCGTTAAGACCAGTTTACGAAGAGTGCACAAATGAAACAGGTAATGTTTGGGTGCTTGTTTGGGTGCACCAAAAGGTACGCGATACACCCCACTCGTGCGTTTCACTGAAAGTACAGCAAAAGTACTTAATGCAATTAATGCCAGAATTAATGAACTTTGAAGTTGAAATAACGTTTGCATTTTAAAAAAATCGACAAAAAATGTCAATTTTTCATGGGTTTACCTTCACCCGCACTGACAATGCAGCATCAATCATCATAGTCAGCAGACAAAATTTAACAGCTCTATAAGTCGAACTCTAACCGTGATGGCAAAAACAGTGAAGTGTTCAGAAATGTGCGCGTTCAAAGAACGGCACCCCGCCGCGTCGAAAACGGACATCGTGCGGCACTTTGTGGATGCCGGATACACCCGTTCCGGCATCTACAACATCTTGACACTATTAGACAACAATCAGAGCATCGAAAGAAAGCCCGGTTCCGGACGGCCGACGACCCTGAGCGACAAGAAGCTCCAAAGGATGCTGAAGAGGAAGACCGAGGGAAAAGTGGCTAGATCGTTGCGTGCGCTTGGTCGGGAGGTCGGTTCAACCGGCCAAACAGTGAAAAAGTACGTGGCGAACATGAACATACATATCAGGAAGCGGAAGTCGCGTCCACTGGTTTCGGAGCTGCAGGCAATGACGCAGCGGCAGCGGCTGAATAAGATGGTCAACTCAATTATCCCGGTGAATCGCGACGTGGCGGTGGTGATGGACGACGAGACTTATCTCACACGGGATGGCAACGACTGGCAGGGCACTTCGTATTTTACTTCCCTCACAAAGGAAGTGAGCTCCGAGTTGAAGTACATTTCACACACCAAGTTCCCCAAGAAGGTGCTGCTGTAACTGACAATCAGCGAGAAGGAGATGTCAAAGCTGCTCTTCTTTCGCTCCGGACTGGCCGTGAACGGGGGAATTTATAGTACGAAATACCTGCCGGAAGTTGCGTCGTTCATCAAGAAATACCATACGGGCAAAGACGCGTTGTTCTGGCCGAATCTGGCGTCAGCCCACTACTCGAAGTGATCGTTGGAGGAGATGGAGCGGCTGAATATCGATGTGGTACCCAAGTCGGCGAACTCACCCAACGTCTCCCAGTTGCATCCCATCGAGAATTTCTGAGCCAATCTGAAGCGTAAAATCTACTTCAACAATTATGTCACGAAAACTAAGGAGGAATGATAAATAAAACGAAGAAAGAACTCAAAAACATGCCTACACGCATGTTTTCGTCCGCCATGGCGTATGTTCCGGTTAACTGCCGGAAGGCCGCTCGTAAGGGCGTAGAATTTTTTTTGCAAGTAAGCTTAAATAATTACCTTCCATCCATTATCAAAAGAAATTATCTGTCTTAGCTTATTTTTTATCACCATCTGAAAAAAGTTCATTTTTTTATGCAAACGTCAATACTAATGAACTGCTCTGCGCTGTTGCAAAACATCAACTTTTATGCACCTTCTCGCCAGCTTCGTGACCGTAGTTTTTTTTTTGTAGTCAGTCGCCATAGAACTACGTATGGGCAAAACAACCCTTTTGATAACTGTGTTAGATCGTTTAGAATGTGAAACCTTGTTTAGGTACCAGTATGTTGAGTTTCTTTTAAAATCCGAGACGCGTCAGAGGTTTATATAAAAATCGAGATTTTTTATAAAAAGAGATTCTAGATTTCGAGATTTATATAAAAATGAAATGCGGTTGTGGTACTGAACGTACTTAAAAGTCTTTAAAATGTAATGAATAATTCTGAAAATATTAAAAATGTACTTAATTTACAAATTTTCAGCAGCAATTGATCGACTGAAAAATAATCGAAGTGTTATTTAAGCAAATTGAGCTGTAATTATTATAAATAATTGTTGCCTGCTTCGAAATTACGGCCTATTTTACGTGATATAGTGTGATTCGTGATAAAGCAGCTATATCATGTTTTATATTTCGTAATATCCCAATTGTTCTGTCAATCTTTATTACGAGTCGTACTTAATACAGCACATTTCATTTCATATGCTTGATCTAGTCCTCAATATCAGTGGTTGGCATCCCAACTACGATAGAGCTAGACGATATCATTCAAACTCAATTGCCACTTTTCCTTTTAAACAACACTTTATGTTATCAATCCATCGTTTTGAACAGTTTCAATCAGATCCAAGAAATCAAGTACGACTATCGGGCTCTTGTCATTGTCGAGGCAACATGCACGGAATTCGTCATGGTGGATAGGCTTCCTCCGAGCCTAAAACTGCAGTGGGCATCATTCAAGTGGTATATGATGATGATGATGGTCCCGCCACCTACCCCTACAAAGGTTTGAGCTAGACGATTTATCTATTAGATAATTTATTCAAACACAATTCAACCAGCTATGCAAAAAAAAAACGAACTGACTTAATCTACAAATGTAAACTTCTTCCAAAACTGTTCATTTGCTTCAGAGCGATATAAATGTGAAAAGCTATTGATGTCAATCACAAATGTTCGCAAGTATTCCCACCGATCAGGAAATCCTATTACAATTCAAATCATAGAATCCCGTATAAGGACATTATCAAAAGACAAGCCAATATCCGATCCTGCCCGCTACAGAGTCAATGAGGTTCCAACACTAATGAAACCGCCACCTTAGTTTTGGGCTGATCAAGGATATCCCCAATAAGGGAAATCGAGAAAACTTCCAAACCGAAAAACTCCTGGACTGGCCCTAGTCAAACTTTTACTTTCAACCACAATATAATTGACAAGGAATTCCCTGACAATCAGCCAGACAACCCACTACTATTTCATGGCATCTTCTCAAGCATGAAAGGCCAATATTTTTTTATAAATTCTAAAAGAAGTCCTTTATACCTGTATACCGCACGCGAGGCTGAAACTTTTGTAGACTACACAAAAAATAAAAACTACTTTAAATTACAATAACAAATAAAAACTTTAAATCCATCATCATCATCGACGCGAAAAGTATGGTTTGTTTTTGCCCCATGACAAATATAAAACATTTTACAATAAACCATACAAAAATATCTGTTGTAATAAAATCGTCACGATACAAAATTAGTCAAGAGCAAAAAGTTAGCAGAGTAGCTGTTCAAAAGGCAGCTTTGATGTGTGAAATACATGGTCTCTTAAAATCTGTTAGTGTTGCTGCACGTTTGATGTGCATAGGCATCAAATTGAAAAAACATTTATACCTTTAAAAACAACGAATTTTGTGAAGCTCCGTACAAAAAATATGGTGTTCTAACATCATCCGCATTTCTAGTGTTACATCTATGAATATCACTTCCTCTTTCAATTCGATTACACAAATATCGAGGCAGCAAACCGTTTATTACTTTAAAAATGAACACCATTGTCAAATACACAACTCTTCACCGATAGCCACTGGACGGCATCTAACAAAAAAGAGGAGGAAGTGAACCTATTGCATCTCAAGATCAAACGCATTATCTTATTTTGAAAACGCTGCAATCTCGATATTTGTGTTTGATTAGCTAAAAACAAAATGGAAGGGCAAAATTCAATGTGAGGAGAGATGATAGATTTGTACAATTGTATTTTACTAGCAATAGTTAAATCGTTTTTCAACCGGAAGAGAATACCGTACTTCTTGGCTATTTTCTTGATGACATCGTCAATGTGAGAGTCAAATTTTAATCTATCATCAATAATCACGCCAAGATATTAAATCTCACGAACGCGATCAATTTTCTCATCATCAATTTTAACAGAGACGTCTTCGATAACTCGATTCCGCGAAATTACCATGAATTTAGTTTTACTTATGTTCAATTTCAACTGTTTGTACTTTAACCATCTACTAAGAGAACGTAAATCTGCATTCAAATGTGAAACGGCCTCCTCAAGGCTTTTAGCTGCAATGAACAACACAGTATCATCAGCAAAAAGATTAATATTACAAAATCACAAGACTCGTCGCATGTCTTTAATATATAGAATGAATAAAATGGGCCCTAATACACTCTCTTGTGGTACGCCAAGGCTGTTCTCCACAGGGCTGGAAACAAAATCATTAAAAGCCGTCCGTTGAGTTCTGTCAGACAAATAGCTTTGGAACCATCTGTATGCAGAATCTGAAAATCCAAAGCGCTTGATTTTTTCTAACAACAAGGGCCGAGAAATCGTTTCAAAAGCGCGGTTCAGATCCAAAAAACAGCAACAATCGTATCTTAACGCTATGCATTTTCTTTCCATTTTTCTAACACTAAATTTAACGCTGTTTCACAAGAATAACCTTCGTGATATCCCGATTGTTTCAGCGCAATCAAATTATTACTTTTTAAATACGTTAACAGCTGGCCTTTTACAACAAATTCCAATTTTTTTCTACAGTGTGCAACATGTTAATAGGACGAAACTCTTCGGCTTTAATCGTTCCAGCGACTTTTTGAATGGGAATAACTAAAGATTCTTTCCAAACTTGTGGCACGTGCCCAGTTTGCAGCGATTTGTTTCCGATGACATTAAGGCAATCTTGTACAGTGCGGGAAATAAGTATAAAGACAAACTACTTTCGAAAAATTATCATATTACATCCTATTCGGTGTAAACTAAATGCTTTCCAATACATACTCAGCCTCAAGTTAAAAGTTCATCATCAGTAGTTTTCCCTTTGAGACGAGTTATTTCAAAACAATCCAAAAGTTAATTTTTTCTCATGGAAAATAAATATAAAGACAAGATCAAATATTTCAACAGTATCATTTATTTTTCGAATTTCATTTCAAGAAAATAACAAATTGGTAATGTGTAGCATTTCTCTCTTTAGAATAAACCTCTTGCAGACGTCTTGGCAGCAGAAGTTATGAACGATTTTAATTCATTCGGATCAAGCTAAGACCATTCATCCTGAATCGCTAACTTTAATTCTTTCACCGTGTCATACTTTCTTCCTTGACCATAAACTTTGCGAGAAAGCAAGCCCCAAACATTCTCGATTGGATTTAAATCAGGACTGCATGCCGGCCATTCCAGCACAGGGATGTTATGGAAGTCCAATAAGTTTTTTGTTGCTGTCGATGCATGCCAATAAGCGTTATCCTGTTGAAAGATCATGTTCTCATCCATCTCATTGTCAGCTAATGAAATAAGAACTTCCTCCAGAAGCTGGCAATACATTTCCGAGTTCATCCGTGTTATAATGAAACAAACGGGTGTCTTTGCAGATACGCTAAATCCTACCCAAATCATAACGGTACCTCCACCAAAATTCCTTTTTTTCTTTAGTTGGCCTGTTTTGCCTTTCATCACACCAGCGACTGCTGAAACCATCCGGCCCATCTAGTTTGAACTTCTTTCCATCACTGAACACCACATTAGACCACTCATCCTCCCAGAACTGGTATTTTTTCAGCAAAGGAAAAACGGGCCTTCTTATGACGATCAAGAAGTTTTGGTGCAGGTGCCGTTTTCCTAAAGGAAATATTGGGATCTTCACTCAAAATCTGACAAACCTGACGTTTGGACACAGGAAGATTCATTTCAGCTTTGATGGCACTAGGAAACAGCCTTTGATGGACTGCAAGTCGTTTGATTTCCCTCTTCATTCTCGGTGTCAGAATAGACGGACGTCCGGATCGCTTCTTAGCGGCATATTTCTTACCCAACCGTCCCAAATAGCAATTCAAATGCAAATTGATTTATTTATTGTTTTATGGTAGTTTTATCAAAGCATTATGGAGTTCATCTGGTTTTATCAGGGCATTTTCCAAGTTAAGGTGGTTTTAATTCAATAACAGTTCTTAAGAGTGATTAAAGAACACTTGAAGAAACCTCCATAAAACTACATCATTTATAAGTATAATTCACCTTATAAGTAATTTTATAAGATACTTGATCCCCCTCTAAAGACATCGTTTTGCAACTTGCATAAAACCTGATAAAAGTTTTGTAAAAGTTTTATGACATTCTTCTTTAAGATGAATGTATCTTGGAAATACTGCCATAAAACTCTCTTAGAACCATTTGATTTTAAATAAGAGCACACACTCTTGAGAAAGAACATTATGTGAAAAATAAACAAACTGTCACAATGGACGCCCAGGGGTGGAAGAAATTAAAAACTAGTGGAGCGTTCAAGCGGAAAATCAATAAAAACCTATCCAATATATTGAACACTCCTTCATCTTAGCCACCAACGACAATTTTTTTTGACCATTCTATTGGATTCGCAGCCTACTGAGACTAACTTATCCAAAGGGTCTATGCGTTATGCGTTCTATTGTTTGTAACGGATAAAATTAAATGGTGCAATGTGTCGCAAGTTAAAAACCGAAATGCATAACTCATGATATTTGATTTTATACCAGTTGTGGAAGTTAAACCTAACGTCTCAGGTAGTGCGTTATATGGCGCACCACCGTGGAAATACAGCGCAGTACTTTTGACGTAAAGTTTAATGTGCACTACAATTGTAAAATGTTATGTTAATGTTGAATTCTTCCGAGTCGTGCATTTCAGTTCCCAATAGGCTACACAATATTTATACTCGTTGCAAGTAAAAATTGGTATATCATCTGAGCGAAAATCGATTTTTCCCATGATCCGCACGTTTAATCCTAAGTCGGAAGTAGTGCGCTGGAATCGCTCAGTGATCCACTACACAATGCACTTCTTCCAACGCTAGGTTCAGCGTACAGACCAAGAGAAAAATCATCTTTCGCTCAACTGATGTTTCAGCCATCGACGCAACATTATTATTTATTCTTCTTCCCAAATCCATTGTTAGCATATCAAGTAAGAGTTTTGACTTAGGACTACATCTTTGTTTTCAATACAGGGGTACACGTTGCGAGTACAAAAATTTTGAGCATCACGAAATATGCTTAGGTTTTGAACGTTAATAAAAAATTCATTTCATGACCGATTTTCAAAATCTATGCACCAATCTATCTGGAATATTTCTACGCTTCAATTTTGAAATTGGAATTGATTGATTTTCAAAATAAGGCCATTGAAAATAACGTAAATACAAGGTGATGTCTTATAATGTCGATTTTTCAGAGTAAATTAACCAAATGCACAGTATAATCCTAGCACAGACTTCATATTCAAGTAAGGAACGTCACCTAGACAGTCATGAATGTTATATAACGGGACCCCTTCGCATTTTAATTCAGTCTTACGGCAGTCGTGAAGCTGTGCATAAATCTGCTGAAAGAACGCAGTAGGCAGCAACAAGCACCCTGGAGGGTGCACTGACGAACAGTCGTTACCCAGAGAGGCTTTTGTGCAGTTGGCAGTGGCGCAATAACTGAATTTCGTCCCTTTTGGTGCAATTTGTATCACATTGCCTTCTTTGGTACCGCCTTCTTTCGGGCAAAAGCATCCGACGCCATTACATAACAACTCTTAGCAGAACATTTTGATTCAGTTTTACGACAGTCGAGGAGCTGCGCAGTGCTGTAGGATCACAGTTGGCGGCAGCTAGTACCCTGGAGGGTGCACTGGCAAGCAGTCGTTGAACAGAGAGGCGTTGGTGCAGTTGGTTGTTGTTGCCGATGCTCCCGTCAGACTCGCTGCGAGAAACATGGCAGCTGAAGCCTACGAGTTGGCGACAAAAAGTCGCCCGTGACAACGAGACAAGAATCAACTATCCCACGTCGCCTGCAGATGGCCATCCGCAACGACGAGTAGCCGAACCAAGAATTCCAAGAAGAAAGCCCAAGTTCAATCGCGAACCATGTTTCTCCCCCGTCAACTAAATCCGTCCTTATCAGGACGACCAAATCAGTTTTCCAATTAAAGAGTTTGTTTGGTTCAAATTTTCTCTTGTGCTGTTTCAAATTGATTTCAATTACCGTGCCCCGGCTGAACATAGCATTCATTAAACGCCGCATCCCGGAGTAAATGACAAAGAACCTTGAACAACCAACGAACGAACTTCTAGAACGGATAATTCGAACCGAACTGCGACACTTCAGACCGACCATGTGGTTGAGTTCGTTGTAGTTCCTAGTTGTGCATAGCGGATTAGTTGCTGGCCGTGGCAAGCAAATTAGAAATGTTTCGGTTAAGAAAATCATCTGTCTAGCGTGAAATAATTAAAACTAATTATTGTGGCGCAATAATTGAAGTCCGTCCCCTTTGATACAATTTGTATCACATTGCCTTCTTTGGTACCGCCTTCTTTCGTGCACTAGCATCCGACGCCATTACCTAATAGCTCTTAGCAGAACGTTTTGATTCAGTCTTACGAAAGTCGTGGAGCTGTGCAGTGGATACAGAATTTGCTTCATTCATCCGCCATTATCGAAGATGTTACAGCAACGTTCGACTACGCCCGTTAAGTCGTCTGGTGCACTGCTTCTTAGCGATATGAGTCGCCGTGGCAAATTTCCGGTCGGATTGCAGTTCTCACTCGGAATTCATCGTCTGCTCTGGAAGGGCAATACATCGAGCGCGTTGCCGCCGGTGCCCCAGCTACCTCGCTGCAGTGATGGAATACCTAGTGACTGAAGTCCTCGAATTGGCAGGTATCGCCACCGCGAGAACAAGTAGACCAGAATTATCCCACGTCATCTGCAGCAACGACGAAGAGCTGATGAAACTTCTTTCCGCTGTGACCATTTCACAAGGTGTTCTTTTCAGACCGTGAAAAAACCTAAGTTCAATCGCGAACCATGTTCTCCCCGTCATCAATTAGTACCAGTCCTTTTCAGGACGAACAAATTAATTTACCTAATTGAAGAGTTTGTTAAATTGTAGTTTCTCTTGCGCTAATCATAATTTTCAATACCATGCACCGGCTCAACGTGGCATTTGCTTCTTGGACAACCAACAAACGAAGTATTATTACAGTTGACCGACCATGTGTACACATATTGTAGTTCCTAGTTGTACATAGTGGATTAAGTAGATTAGTTGCTTAATTAAGGTTGTAGTGCGAACGTTTAGTGTATGGGAATTAGATTTGGAACGATACCCATTTCAGCCACTCTTTAAACAATCAAGCGATCTAGATTGCACATTGCTGCGTAGTCCTACGTCACCTTTGCGCACAACCCCATTGGGCTGTACATTCTATTTTTTTTATGTTTTATTCGACTTACGCTGGTGATTAAAAACAATAAATTATAAGCTGTAATTATGAACAACAACTATGCATAGGCACTTTTGATTTGAACGTTCACATTTTTTTTGTTTATGATGTGCCTTCTCCACACTGAATTTATGGCTATCTTACGAAAGACTTGTTTACCTTGAGCAATTCAAACAAGTTTTATTCAAGCGTTACTCCTCTTTTTCAAGAATAGAACAAGTAAAGATGAACTTATCGCGCTCCTCAAAAATTCTTGTTAGTCCTGTGCAAGAAATATTAGTTTTATATGCGTTTTATGGTAGTTTTAGATAAAACCATTGAAAAAATGGCGAGCGTGGCTATTCTGGATTCCCTCGGAATGGTAGCCATTTACATATGTATGCAAAAAAAACTCTCGTTTTTCCAATGCTACGAACAATTTTTGCTGTTTAAAATACATTTTGAAACTTAAAATGGATTGTAGACACAATTTATTCAAGATCGAACAATTTATCAGCCTTGTCACCTAATTGTTGAATTTTCAAGTATTTTTTATTTTTCAAATAAATAAATGTTCTAGCAATGATTCCGTGGCGCATTAAAATTTTCGAACTTTTATGTTATAACACACCAATAAACTGAACGCCGCATGAAAAATTTATCAATTGCAGGCAAAAAACTCATGCATTTAAGGTCAATTTTACAATTAATTTACATACGTATCCACTTTGGAAAAGAATGATGTATCTGTATATCGATATTTTTTTTTCTCTTAAAAAGACCCCATTCAGCAGAACGAATACAAAAATGGAATCTTCGAAACATATTTGTGACGGACTGGAAGTGTTCCTAAAGAGGAAAATCATAAAACTACCAAAACTTGTGGTAGTTTTATCATAGTTTTAAGCATGTCCTGAATATAATTACAATTATGTACCGATAAAATTATCAAGGTTTAAGCGAATCTTGAGAAATAGTCTTGAGAACCTCCTGTAGTATGGGCCTTTTTGAACTTATGAGGGTTTTATGGCTGTTTTATCGATGTTATGTAGAATATCTAGTTTTATGCGTGGTTTTATCAAATGAGTCTTGAGAACTTCTTCAAGTGTACCTTAAAATTGAATTTGTTACTTGGGGTAGGTAATTATGCACGAAATCCTAACTCCTTCCTATTCTTCTGCTAATTTCCCAAAGAGTCAGACCTTGTTCGAGTCAGACCCTCGGTGAAATTCAGTCAATCGCTTGTTTTTCGGCATTTTTCCTGCAAATCCAACAACAAAAAACACAATGAACAGTATGTATCTGATTTAAATAGCCCATGTATTCCTAACAGTACCAATTTCGACGAAAGCAAACAAAAATTTGAAGTCTTACGCAACAACAACACGTCCACGGGGAAAGACAGTCTCGCGGTGAATTGCGTCTTTATATTTATTTCCTTTGAAGACGTGATCAACAATTGAATCTTGTCACACACACATATGCTGTAAGTGAATGAACCGGTCATGAACATTTGTGCTTTCAATACATATTCATTGATATGCTTGTTGCTCAAGTTACTCTCTCTGAGAGAATGAAACCAATGAAATCATTTTGTCGTTATATATATTTCCCGCACTGTATTACTCTTGCATTTACGTTATCTACTCCAGCCGTATTGTTCAAAGAAAAGCAAATAGATTTTAGATCCTCTAACGTTATTGGGTGAAAACTTTCAAAACTATAGTTAATATTAATCGACTATTTTATATCGTCTGGCTCTTCTACTAGATCAATGGATTGATTGATTGACAAAATACTATCGACGAAATATTCATTAAATCTACATGCAATGATGTCCTCTGACTGTTCTAATGTGCCATTGAAGGTTATGGATCGCGGTTTGCAATTACTAGGTTTTAACAAAGATTTCAAAATTTTCCAATAACTCTTTGCGGTTGTTTTGAAGCAAATCAATTTTCCTCTGAAAATATTCACAAAGAGTTTGTTTAACGGATTGCGAATATTTGTTACGCGCATCTTTGTACCTATTCAAAAAGATATGCCTATTAGTTCTACGAGATTTCTTGTACAGCTAGTCTCTTTTACGTTTAAGTCGCAAAAGATCCAAATTGTATCAGCTGTTCGAGTTCTTTACTAAAACAAATTTATTTTCTACTAGTTTATTGGTACATATTTTTAAGACGTCTGTCAAAACAGCTGATTTCTGATCTAGAGAACCGATATTTGTTTGAAAATCCGCACTTCCTTCGACAAGTCTTAAAATAGCTTGTTTCGAATACTTTTTCCAACAATTCAATTTCACATAATCACTGTCACCACTACTATTATCTTCAACGTTAATAATAATGGTTCCATGATCGGTTACTTTCAAGTCACAGTTTATAACAACACTAACAGAATCAAAATTACAATACACATGGTCAATCAAAGTTTTACTGTGTCTGGAAATACGTGCATACTCATATACCAATTGTTTTAAGTTAAAGAAATCTGCTAATCGTTTCAAATGCTTCTAATTATTATTGTCACAATAATTGATATTAAAATCACCAGCAAGCACGTTTAGTTTACTAGAATCTACAAAAATCTCATACCAGTTTTCCAAAATTTCAATAAAATTTCAAGTGGCGGAGCTACAATGGCAAGCGAAGTTACTCTATACGTAGATACTGTGTGCAACATCAGAGAAAGGTAAATGAGAGAAACCTTGTTCGTGCACAGACAAGCTCCTTCAACACCCAGATCGAAAGGAAAACAAGCCACACAACAACAACAAAACTGGGAGCACGACTGCCAAACCCTGTTAAAGATGCAACAGGACCGATAACCGTATCGCAGAATGCCCATAGTTTCAGAAATTGATTATGGATGACCGGTTGCAGGTAATGAGGCAAAAGGAGTTCTGTCAAGTTTATCTGACCCCTCATCGATCGTAGCCGTGTCGCTTCAAACAGGAATGCGGAACCGGAAACTGTCGTATGCGCTATCATCCTCTATTACATTCGAGAAAACATGAATCGAATTCATCTTCACCATCAATGTCTATCGAACAGAAATGTTGCACACCAACATCATCACACAATCACGTCTTCCGTAATACTACGAAACCCCACGTGTCGCTTTTTTAACGAGGGACTATTTGTTCCATGATGCCGGCGAGATGGTTTCAACAAAAACTCGACTACCAGTGTGTGTATCGACGGTATGTCAGTAATATTGGAGTAGTGACGAACATGAACGTTCGTGTGGAGTGAAAAGGAGTTGGAGCTTCACGACCTATTCCTTCAGTTCCGATGAGGCGAGCATCAAGCAAAGCCCTTAATCGTAAGATGATAAACGGGTGTAGAACATTGAAAGGATCAGATATGTTAATCGCTCTACCTAACATATTTTAGCGCTTCCGACGAAAATATGTAGCATTCAGTGGAGACAAAAAGAAATTTTCAATCAGTACTTGATTCGGAAGAGGGACAGGCAAGCACAGAGATTTATTTTTGGGGGCGACCAGGGTGGCCGCTGCATATTTTTGTGACTAACGTAACTACATTTCATGCAGCTTGTTGCGTGTATCGCAAAGTAGGTATATGAAGAACAGGAGCGCAGAGCGATAGTCGAAAATCACTTCGTAGTTGACCATGTCGATAGCGTAGCAATTTTGGACAATGCGGTGAGGCTAGTTGAAGAAGTCAAACATGTGGCCTTTATGGCTGACATGGAGATTCGGAATTTCCAATCTCCAATCTCGAATTCGAACAAATTCTGGGGAGTAAAGTAGAGTACAGGGAAAGTCTATGAATCTTGAAGCGAATATCGAAAGAGTACTTGGCACGGTGTGAAGACCATCGGAGGCGCTCTGAACCTTGACAACTGATTGAAAGAGGAAGTAGCATTGTGTAAAAATCCAAAGCACCCACTTAACGTCAAGTGTGAGAAGTGATTGTCATTGTTTGAACCTAGGATTAGTGGCAATTCTGTATCCACGGGAAAATATGCAGCGATTGCGGATATCTAGATTGGATTTGGACGAACCAAAAAGTGGATAAATATTAGAAGTGGAAATGGAGTGGGCTACTAGTCAAAATTTACCAACTGCGTGTCCCGAGATTCTATTTCTCCGCTGTCAGGGTGTTAATCCACGTGGATGCAAGCAAGAATGCGTATGTGTGCGTTGCATACCTCGGTAGATACGCCGATGAAGTACTACGGTGCATACTGATAGATGATGTATGATGTATGATTTGTACTACCACCCATTGTAGCACGGAAAATAAGTCCGACAGCAATGGGCTCTCCGCTCTATTAGACTTGATTAAGCTTTAATAACCACTGAGTATCCTAATCATGCCGTTGTATGTGGATCGATATGCAACATCACTTATACGTATCCAGGGATATAAAGAATCTCCTTCCAACATGACTGAACAATTGGTCAAAAGAGCAAGCTATCTAACATGAGGATGTCCCAATGGGCAGGGAGAAGAGCCCGCCCTCTATTCACAAACTGTTAGCAATGAGAAGTTGGCATTCCCACTCTCCCCATCCAGAGAGCTTCAATCGGGTGCCCTGATGGTCCCTCCCATTCTCATGAAATATTTATATAATTGTGTATATATTTATGTAAACGAAAAATACTACAAGCATTCGTATATATAATAAATGATCTTCATTCGGTTGATCCTGAAATGCAAGAAATGTTGTAAAATGTTAAAGTGTAGAGTTCTGCGGTTTGCGCTTAAGCACGTTTTCGTTCGTTTTCAGCGATAGCAGCATTTCACCAAAATCTTGATATGAGGTATCCTGAAAAAGTTTATTAAATCTATTGAAATTTTGCCAAACTAACATTTACAGATTTTAATTTACTGTTGCCATGGTCACTATTTGCTACTTGATGCTGATTTTATAATAGCAATCCGCTTTTATTTTTGCTGACCTAATAACTATTGCTACCGTGTTAGGAATGGGAAGATTTAAGTGGAAGGGAGTTAAAAATAAATGGGCAAAAAAAAAACAATAAGTAATGCTTAAATCATCTTTGAAGTAAAATCAATAAAACAATATTACCAAATATAATGATATTGTGAGTTATGATGAAGTAATGACAAAGATTGAAATGTAAAATCAAACACTAGCCAAATGGCACACAGCACTGCATGAATCAGATCAGCTCAGAATTGGTAAAAAGTCCATTTGTGAACCGGAAATGAAAAATATATTCAGCAATAAGTACAAAAGCCTACCACAGATTCCGTAATTTTCAAAAGCCTACCACAGCTGTAATTTTCTGCGTTATTCACTGGACATATATGAAATGCTAGATGTCATAAATTGAATGTATGTTTCGTGTTTAAGCCAGATACCGCCCAAATCAGGTTTGTTGCATGAAAATGTGAAGGTCATGGTATGGTGGAAATAATGTTGTTAAGAAATACTACATAATGTACATATAATAATTAAATGCCGCTATTTGCCTATTCCGCTGCGATGTTAGATGATTGAAACTCTAAAATAGAGAAAATTCCAACGTGATGTAATGAAATGAAGTTGATCACCTGGCATCCTAGCAAAATAGCAATGAAAATTTAGGCAAATAAATTTCATACGAGTATGATTACTGCCCAAAAACAAAAACTCAATAAATCCAAAACAAAAAAAAAAATTAAAAATGAATGACAGTAAATTCTTTGATAACTCTTTTTTCCTACAGGGCCCATACATGATTCTTCATGTCTGTAAAATAGAAAAGGTAGGATCATAAACAATGTTGGTTTTTTAATTAACTATTTTGGACGACGAATATTTTTTTTTTTGTAGAATTTGTCTTTTATAATCCTCTCTCTAAAAAAAAAAGTAAGAAACCATCCTATCTTTACATACTCTAATTGTTATATTTGTATTCTCCGAACGTGGAGTAACGATTATGATGTAGAAGGATATGTTTCGCTCATCGCCCTGAGGCACCAAGAGTAGACAGTCGTGTTTGCTAGAATGAAAGATATGAAGAGAAAGTGTTGAAAGTTCCGTTCAATACTTCTATTCCATTTCCAACCTACCGTACACTAACGGAACTTTCAACACTTTCTCTTCATATATTTCATTCTAGCAAACATGACTGTCTACTCTTGGTGCCTCATGGCGATGAGCGAAACATCTTCTTCTACATCATCCTAACTTTTCAAATACATAACGTGAGTTAGGTGGGCCAAAACTTACAACGATGCAAATGCGAAGCTGAAAATAGCATTGAATAATATTGTGAATTGCTGCAATTGTTGAAGGACTTGCATTATCATAGCCACGGGGGAAGAAAACAATTCAAAATTATTATACAACACTTGGGAATTCCATGGATGATCTGAAATTATATACCGTATAAAGAATACTTCCATTTTTCGTGGTAGGGTAAGATTTCAGCATAATACTTTACCGGGGTCACGCTGCCTACATCGCCTTGGTGCGGCTGCCACCTAATGTATAGTTGCCGCGATACAGCGTTACTTACTCAATCGCTGGATGCCAGGACAGACACTGTTTGAGCCGTACCTCCTTGGTGGACAGACGCTCGGCACGCACCGGCTCAATCTAGCTGAAGTCAGAAGGACAACAGTGCCCAGGCTGCACTACCAGCTAGGTACGCAACCCTTAGCTGGCGGTCTTTGTCATCTCTTGACCCGTGGAAGCATGAGGTAGGAACTTTTGAGGACCATAGGTATGTTGCGGGGACGCACGCTCCATCCCAGGTGTCTATTCACCATTTTGCAGCCCAAAAATGTGGAACGCTTCACGATTTTGCTTGTCATCCTTGCGCAGGGGCCATGCTTATCTTCTCTGTGTCGTTCCAATTTTAGTATATGTCCAGCCAAAGCTAGGACACTACGGTGCATACTGATAGAAGCGAAAAAAAAGCAAATAAAAACGAAGGACCGTTGCACTGTTGAAGCCCCTTTCAATTCCACCGCTAAAGGTACAAGCGGCAAGGCATTCACAATACCAGTAGCCGCAAGATCTTTGGTCTGATTCGACACTCTTCGTTCTTCGCGTGGTTGCGATCCGATACTTGGAGATATCATCAGTTCTTGGGCTTCCGAGTAGGAGAGATACTCTTCGTAATTATCGTGGATGAATGGCATAAATTTTTTTTTTGCTGTTGGGATTTGAGCCATTGCGACCATTACTCTGATCTATTGTGTAATACCCCTGTTCGTTTTTTGCATCCGGTCAGGAGGACTAGTTACCATAATGGTAATTGCCGTTCGCTGATTATGCAAGGTACCCCAGTCTAGTATGATTCTTATAATAAACTCAACCACCATATTGAGATTTTCCATCCAAATTTCAGAAGGACTTAGAATGACCTTGTTGAACTATTGTCTTCTACGTACATAGTAAATGTTGAGAGATATCTTTTTGACTTTTTTTTTTATCTTTTTCAAATGATGTCTCGACGGACAGTGTCCCATGAGTAACCCGAAAAGTATGTTGCGTGATTTTTTTAGACTTAGATTTTTTTCTGCGATTCGTTTGTTTGGAGTTATGCACAATTTGGATTGCCTTGTTGTGTCTTTTGCATTCCAGTTCAAATATTCCTCCCACTTTTTAATTCCAATTTTATTACACATAAATACCCCACAGTAAGGTTCGAGTCCTATGAATTGAGTACTTGATACATGGTTTCATTGAAGATCAATATAGCAGACCAAGCTATAACATGAAGAGATAGACCCAGCTTAGACTCAGAGACCTGGTGGTACACCGGACCGAGCTTCCTGGGGGAATCAGATCCATCCTTGCAGACCCTACCACAACCGATTATAAACATGTAATGATTGTCCAAATGGTCAAGGCTCCCCTGTGCAGCTGAATATGAATTTTGACGGAAGAATAAAATGAGGTAGAAATCAACATTGATTTGTCAACAGACGCAGACGCAGGAGAATTCGAATGAGTATGGGACGCTCGTTTACAACAAAAAACATCCAGAAAATGAATCGAAACAGATCGATAGATTGCGTGCGCTGTACAGGATGTCTTCAACGATGGATGATGATGGAATTCTTCGCATGAATAGTCGTTTCGCAGTGTTTGGTTCACCGAAATTCACATGGGTGGGTGGAACCCATTGTACAGTCGTCACGGATTGTGAAATTAGTCCTGGTTACACACTTTGAGTGAGTTGGTAGAGCATGACTGGCATGACAGGTGCCAATGAAGCGTAGAAACCAGAGGTTAAATGAAAAGAAAAAAAAAGAAAAAAAGGAAAGGAAAAAAATAAGAAGCTATTGCACAAAGTGGATAGAAAAGTTGAAATTTTATAGCAATAAGATTGAATAAAGAATAATTAATAAGTATTAAATTTAATTGGAGGAAAGAAAACTTTAAATTTTGATAGATAAGATCGAAATGTAAGAGATACAATATTTGACAAGGTGATAGGGTAAATAAAACTTATGTACAAAACAGAACCCAAAACTGAAATTTGAGGCCTGATTGTGTGCATAGTCAATGCAACTAGCGATGAACACCACAATAGCTTTAAAACTGTGTAACAACGCGTGATATTAAGGAGGTTTTAGTTTGAAACACTTTGGTCGTAATCACGAAAACGTTTCCAACTTATATAAGCAGAAAAGCGTTCTGTCGTACATCAAAGCACACAGGCCCGGTAAAGTGTTGGTCAGATTTAGCAAGCCTCCATTGTAGTCGACAGACCGTCAAGGACTTCAATCTACTGCTTTCGATTCCTTTCAGTTTCTTATATTGGGCAATCGAGAAGGGGCTTCGTGGTCGTCCCATCACCCATTGTTCAATCGTGTTATGAGCGCCACATAGTGCGGGTTTGATTCCCGCTCCGGCTGGTGGAATGTTTAGCTACCTGGTTCACTGATTGTTTTGTGTTACCCGTTGTCTAAAGTTAACTGTTCAACTTGTGCAACCTTTGGTTGAAGACAATGCCAATTATATTTAAACAAAAGGTAAAGAAGAGTTGCAAAGTAGGTCAGAATACCCTGGACCCCATGAGGGAATAAAATGGTCAACCAGATTAACCATCAATGTGTCAAAGAAAAATGAAGGGTAAGTCGTCAAGAAGTCCGTTATTTCATCAATACCAATATTTAATAACTTAACTGTTTTTTGTATATTTTATAAATAATCTTCATTTTGACTTTCAAGATTTTGATCATGACCAACCAGTTTCAAGATACAGCTAATCTCAGGGGAATGTGACTAGATTCTAAGTGACTTAAACCTTTATAACCACAATTTCATACGTGCCGGGCGTTGTTTGGGCTCCCGTTAATCGTTATCTTTTTATGTTTGAGTTATTCCAGCTATTCCAGAGAAAAAAGTTATACGATGTCTCAGAATTTCATAATAGCTGGTAATTTTGTTCCTTATCGAATAATATTCGACCAGTGATTTTTTTTATTTGGTCATAAGGGTGATTTCTGCGTACGAAAAAATGGCATTTTTGAAAAATGATTGTTTTCAATGCCTCAGCAGTAGATAAAACCAAGGATTAGGTTTTATTTTAAAATACAGCAGTTATGTGTTAGAATGTTTGTTTCTTGTATCTTTAGTGGTGCAATTTTCAATAATCATTCCAGATCATTCCATAATCAGATATTTTTAACAATTTAAAAATGAAAAAATGTGCAAATTATGATACTTGCTAATGATTGACAATTTCTTAAGAATTAGCAATATCAGATATCATGGCTGTTTCTTATTAAATTCTTATTTTGAAGCAATGTGACGTATTGTGTTTAAAATCTTTTTTCTTAAATCCTGGAGAGTGTAAGCTGTTTAATGGAATACCTAAAAAAATGAGAAGAAAGATTAGAAATATCCTTCGTTGTTATACTCCATCAAAGATTCAGTAGATGTATTAGGCAGAGCAGGGGTATACAAAATTAAGTGTAAACACTGCAGCAAAATTTATCTAGGTCAAACAAAGAGAACCTTGGCAACAAGGTTCAAAGAGCATCTAGCGGAGGTGACTAAGGCTGTCAAACAGACTGACAAAGGAATTTCACATAACTTCAAATCGACAGTTGCAGAACACATCTTCACGGAAAAATACGACATGACGACGAATGACATCACAATCTTACAGA